>CM051236.1:431849084-433297209 GCA_027917425.1 Gastrophryne carolinensis
TAAAGTTACCCTGGTTGCATCCAGAGGAAAGGACATTTACTTTGACACTTGTTCCAGCAATAAAAGCAACGTTGTTTATCCGAACCCTGGCATTGCTTCCTTCAGTGGGTGCCTTGACTAGGATACAGCGGGAACTGCAATGGTTAACTAGCCCTGGGGTCAAGACTACCAGCCACCAAACCCTCGAGCCATACACCGTGACAAGCGTACTCCATAGGCTATCCCCAGGGGGTTACTCCATTTTTGGCGTCACGAACAGGATTTACCTCTGTGCCGTTCTGATTTTCTACTATATTGTTGGACTTTGTCAAGATATTGCACTATCAAGCCAACTATGGGATTTACAAGTGTGCCTGATGGTTTCCCTAAGTTTTCAACTAGTTTGGAGGACATTTTCTGCTCGTTGCTAGGGGCAACCGCACTGGAATTTCATGCTGCGCAACATCCTGGGCCTGAAGGAGTTAATTTTACCGCTGCCGATGCGCGGGAAACTAAGCCCTCCATAGACTTTACTGCAGACACTCCTGATTGGCTAATGCTCCTCCCTGCGCTTACAGTCTCTAGGCAGACCGGGGGGCGGAGTTTGCTGCCTGGGTCCTCCTCCTCCTCCTCCTGCTTGGAAAGCGCGCGAAAGCTGAGCAAGATGGCGACCGCAGAGCAACCCTGTCTGGCTGCAGCGCTACCGGAGCCCACCTGTGCCATCCCGCCGACGGATCTTACCTGCTTGCAGACTCCATTGCCCGAGGACAGCGACGAAAGCTGGGCCGGATCACCTCCTGCCACCGCGGTATCCTCCAGGGCTGGCTCGCCCCTGCCATCCGCTCCAGAGGAAGGATCGCCTACGGCCGTCAGCTCACCTGCGTCTTCAGAGAGTTCCCTCAGCGTGTCACCGCCTTGCCGTTACCGGGATGAAGAGTCCTATGCCTTCTCCGATGCTGACGTCACTTCTTCAGACGACGGAGCGGTGAGTGAGCAGCGGCTATCGCCGCCATCAGTCCCTGCGGCCCCCGCTACTAGGGCTGCCACTGTTCCCTCCAGAGACTGGGCTAACCGCCATCTTCTGACCCCTATGCCGGTTAAGGGACGGCCTCCTGGGTGCCCCTCGCCACCACTGCCTCAGTGGCTTTACGGAGACGAGCCCACTATTGTAAAGATAGCTGAGGAGATACAACGGGCACTGATTGAAAGCACTATGGCCTATGCCACTGTTACTTCGGCTGACAAGCCTATAGCAGCCTCTGTGAGTCCTCCTGCACCTGTGGCTACTGTCGCTGACTTTCACCCTACAGTTACTTATCACCTTGCTCCGGTCATCTCTCCTACCACTACGGTGACACCCAGCATCAACCTTACCATTGCGTCTAACGACACTCCTGTACGCAGAAGGTCCTTGCCACGTTATTCTGTGGATCTGTCCGCCCTGAAAGAAAGAGTGGACACCTGGAGTCCTTCCAGGCCCTACTATTAAGAAGCCATACCAGCCATGTGACTAGGCCCAGTTGGCCACCTTATTTCTGCACTCTCTTTTTTTTTTGGGGCAAGCTGCCATATCTTCAGTTGGCATAAGGACTTTTATGCCTATAGTGTGAACATTTTCTTTTAGGTCTACTAACATGTTATGCTCGTAAGTTTTTTCTCCCGCTGTGTTTTCAGTTCTATTTTTGGTAACCGTTAGCAACTGAGTTTAAGAAATTTTGCCTGGTCCGCCAAGAACTACTTAAGTCTCCTTCTCTAATACAGTATGGA
Organism: Gastrophryne carolinensis; assembly: GCA_027917425.1. Lineage (NCBI taxonomy): Eukaryota > Metazoa > Chordata > Amphibia > Anura > Microhylidae > Gastrophryne > Gastrophryne carolinensis. The sequence continues at coordinate 431,850,831 of CM051236.1, forward strand.
TCTAAAGTCTCAGGATACAGTGACTTCACGGCATCTGATGAAGAGCCATCGTTCCTATTTGTCGTCATAAGTATCTACCTCAAGTTTTGCACTAAGTACTGTATTTTTGTATTTTTCCCTCTTTTAAGCAGGAAGTGTATTTTGTTTTTTAGTTTTATCTGCATCTACATATTTTTGCACTTGGAGTATTGAGTCGTATATATATATTTATATTTCATAGTAGTCATTCTAGTCACTTTATTTCTGAGCCCGCACTAAGTAAGTGTGTAATTTTAGCAAAAGGCCAGAAAACTGTACTCCCACTCTGCACTAAGTATTTTGTCTTCAGTAATGTCTTTTCGTATCCTTCAAGGTAAAGAGTGAAATTTTCTTGTTTGCTCACTTAGTCTCCAAAATGCTAGTTGGTTTTTTTCCTACAGTTCTAAGTTTTTTTTTTAAGGTACGTCACAACACTTTGCTCTTACCACCACATGATCACATTTTATGGTCCTACCCTGTTCTCTCACATTTTTCCTCTCAAAGAGGTGGCCTTTAGGTTGTCTTGTTCACCATGTATATAGTCTCGTGTGTCCTGGCCAACTGTAATTTTCTAGTGACTGGCCCTGGGTTGGTAGCTCGCGCCCTAAGAAGGAGGGGCGTTGGACCACTGCGTATGGCTACTAGTAACAGGCTCAGGTACCAGTACACTTTCGGAATGCTAGCCATCATTTTTCCTAAAGGGTATTCTGCAGGAGCACTTACATGCCTGGGCGAGTAGCACCTGTAGTCTCACCTATTGCTACTGAGTATTTCCCCACACATATGTACACATACACATGTTTAACTTGTTTCCTCCTCAGGTGCACCTTTTCGTGTAGATGGTCTATCTGGATGTCTGAGTTGAATGCATGGTTGGTATGAATAGGACGTCCTACAATGTATGAGTGTATTTATTATTTTGCCTCTGTCTTCTCCTAGGTGCCCAAAAGGGATCTTTACACAAGGTGTTACATACCTTCTTGTTGTTTCTACTGTGACGTACCATAGTGTTTCTACATACTTCCCATATCTTTTACATGTCTCTTAAAAAGTAGTCTTCACTCATTAGTCTAACCGTCGCCGAGGACGGCTCATCTTTTTCGGGGGGTGTATGTAGTGGCCCGCACTGAATGCTGCAACAGCTGCTTCACCTTCACCACAGTGCTTGAGGTACATGTGCCATGCAATTGGAAGTATTGTCTCAAGTTTGCCCCTAGTGGTCCCATAATTGTCATTACATGTTAGGCCTATGCCACATATTGTAAAGTGTTTATTTGTTCTTCCAACTGTCATTTAAGCTGATGCAGAATGAAGTCTATGACTCCTCTGTCACCTGACCATGCCAACCAATGGCAGGCCAGAGGGAGCCAGTTCCCTCCAGTCAGCCCCTGGTGGGCGAAGGGAGAGCAGCTCCAGCCCCTGAGCTGGCTGCATGTGCTGCATGTGTGTCCCAGCTTTCTCCAGAAAACCTACTTCAGGCTTAGGCCTATGCCAGCCTTATTCTCCTACTCATCTCCACCTGTAACCAGTCACCCAAGGATGTTCACAGGACAGTTCTACTTCAGTAGGATAACTTTATTGTGTAAGAAGCCTACTGTCCGGATCGTCTGGAATTGGAGGGTCACCCGCCAGCGACCAAAACTAGTCTAGCTCCCATGCTAGTAGTCCACGCGCCTCTATGCGGTCTCCGTGTACGAGAGCAGCTTCATGTTCAGTAATTCTCAAGTTAAGTAACTCAAGTCGTCTCTACCTGTGCCCTTGCGGTGGGAATCTCGATCTACAGGATCAGGTCTGTAAACTCTTCTAAAATCTTCTAACGTCATCCCCAGCTAGTATTACTAATCCCAACACCTTTACAGCCCTAAGGCTTCAGCATAGACTCTCTCACTCTGCATCAGTAACCACTAAAGTCCTGTTTAAAGTTACTAAAGTTACCCTGGTTGCATCCAGAGGAAAGGACATTTACTTTGACACTTGTTCCAGCAATAAAAGCAACGTTGTTTATCCGAACCCTGGCATTGCTTCCTTCAGTGGGTGCCTTGACTAGGATACAGCGGGAACTGCAATGGTTAACTAGCCCTGGGGTCAAGACTACCAGCCACCAAACCCTCGAGCCATACACCGTGACAAGCGTACTCCATAGGCTATCCCCAGGGGGTTACTCCATATATATATACCTAAGCAGCTCTATTGCAACTTCTTTCTGGTTTCTGAGTCAACAGCGGTCTCCTGTATTGTCAGCAGGGAAAAAGAACTCTCAACCCATCCCAGAATTTGAAGCGATCCAATGGTGGGGTGGCATGCAAATTGCTGATGCCCCCTGTGCATATCCCTCCTGCAAGTTGGTTTCAGACATCACACACTTATCCCAATCATGGGGCCCATATTCGCTGAGCGATCGAGGAAGAATGTGTTGACGGAAATCGTGATGATCGCCTGCACTTTGGCGTTCATTTTACATAAAATGGATGTTGGAACGCGTTATATTTTGCAAATGTTGGGGATGGTTTTCTTTAACAAGAGGAGCATGTTGAATCATATAAGCATGTGCAAAAATGGTGGCTGCCTTTCAGACAGTTGTCAGTGGGCAATACAGTAAAAGTGTAATAGGGTATCTACCTTTGTTTCCTTACATGCCTGGATCACTGAAAGCCTCTGAAATCCCCAATACCAAATGTGCTTATTATTAACAATGATGGATCAGTTGCTGGGAACAGTAACAAGCTAGTTAACTGAAGGGGCCGGAACTACTTTTTCAGACTCCAGATCTGAACCTAAATTGAAGTCTGTGCTTAAGGCACAGGCTATAAAACAATCACCTCCTTCTAGCAACCCCACTATATTAGCAAGGTTTACCTGTCCTCGTCATGGGTGTACAGTGGGGATCCTATTAGAGGATTTCCTACATGCATTGCTGAATAGTTGCAAGCTGTGTAACAGCTGTCAAGCTTCCCACCCCCAAGTTTCAAAATTGGGTATAGAGCCACTTAAATTCAGATTGTACAGTTATTCATGTGAGCGAGGAAGAGCCATCAGGAAGCTAAGGTGGAACCAGTCAGTAACTGCACATTGCAGTTTTGTGGGTTGGGCAAGCAGGACAATCAACTTGGGTGCCAAGCCTATTGTGTATGAAGGAGGGGCATAATAATTATTGTGGTGGTGGCCATAGTCTAGGCCTCTGATTCCACCATATTGAGCTCAGTCAAGCTGAATGGCACTGCCTGCTACTGAGCAACCATATGATGGGTTTCGGGAGAGCTATTCAGTTAGGATTGTGCATTCCCTTGTGAGTGGCAAATAATTTGTTTTATTCTTTTTAATATTTGCAGAGCATTAAAGCCAGGCCAGTTAAGGACAGTACTTCGACAAGTACTTTTACTAAAAATGAGCTTTATCTTGCTTGATTTGGGTGCCCCTCTAACAACTACTGCTCTATAGTTTATCTCAACTGTGATATTGTGAACTGACAATTTCTCTAAAAAATGACTGGGGCCCATTGCTTAAGACATCTTGGTAAGAAAACAGCAGACGCACACTCGCTAAACTATATAACAGAGCTCCAGGACCAGGCATCATTGGGTGGATTACACACTGGAACAGCTGGGGCTGGGAGCATACACGGCAAAGCAGACTCAAACAATTTCCGAATACAGGATACATTTGGGACAAAACCAGGTGGGAAGATCAGACAATGAGTCAAGAATTAGAGCTATTAAATCAGCTGCAATAAATAAAATCAGTTTTTTTCTTCTTTCACAAAGAAAAAGATCCTTACAATACCTTTCTGGCATTGTCTGGTTTGTGTATTTCTTTTGTGTATCTTTTTTTTCCTTTGTCTTTTTTTAACCTCAGACAACTCAGTTACGGACTTCTTTTGTTTATCTTGAATTTTCTATATGACTTGCACTTACAAGCAAAGAAAAAAAAATCGGTTCTGGAAGAAACATTAATAATAAGTATTGCTATAGGAAGAGGTTATTTTATAGGAGGAGTTTCTGGTTACCGTTATGTTCCTGCATTTGTCTTTCCTTGCACAAGGAACGGTCTGAAGGTCAAACAACACTTTCAACTGCTTTTTAAACACAGCAACTAGAATTACATGAACATAAACAGTTTACATGTGTTAAGTTAAACCGACAGGCTGTGATGTGTATTTTCCCTTAGTGCAGTGAATTTTAATCCCATAAACGAGCTTTAATGTTGCCAAATAACATTAGCATTTGGGCTTTGTCTTACACTCTAGTATCAGCTGTATTTTCATGGTACTTGTCAAGCCCGAAGCTTTTCAGCCGCGTATTCTTGGTGGGTGGCATCACAGACCCATGCATGTTAATTATATATAAAATGTTACTTCAGCAACCAAAACGCTGCCTCTTATCTCCATTGTGCAGAGATGATTTGCAAGTCTTACAGTAACTCTAGTTTTATCGGTCACATACGTAACCATGTAGGGTATGATGTGCAGTGAGATGTCCTTTTATGACTGCTCAGCAGAGAATTGGTGGGGGGGGGGGTTACAACCCCAATATGTATAAGAAGCACAATAGTTTGGAGTATGCAATATATATTTTTTGCATATTTCAAAGTTGGATTTTGTAGACAAGGCAGCCATCAGGGCAGTATTGTAGGAGTCTTGTATGGGTCCCAAAAGTAATAAAGTACATCTTAAAGCATGTTGATGCCAGTGATAGGCCCTATCTACATTCTGCTATGTATTTGGCACTAGGCAAAGTAAAATCTAGGGCCCCTTTGTTTAAATATTATTTTTGTTAAGTTGAGATGCAAATGCATGACCACATCCATTGGTACCCATAGAAGGAAACTTGCCTAGGTTGACCTGTGAATTGTGCAGGTTTGTCTGGACTAGAGTTCTAGGTGCCAGCACAACACCAACGTGCATCTCATTTTTAATTGTGTATTAAAATGGACCAAAACCTGGGATTTTGCCTAGCCTGGGTTTTGGTCCTTGCCTCCGGAGCACCCAGAGTTGGGATGTCCCACTGTGTGAAACCCCCCAGATCACCCTCTAAAATTCACCTTTCCCAGTCCTGAGGCACATATGCAGCAAATCAGCTGCACTCAATTTGGGCTAAGACTTGGCTAAGGGCCAAATCTAGCCGAAAGTAGCTGAGCGGAGCTGAGAGCGCCAGTCATCCACAAATGCCTGGCATGGGCCTGCACCCAGCTAAATCTGTAGAGTAGTGCCACCCCAACCCGTGCATGCGTCATTGGATCAGGGTGAAGTTAGTTTTTACAGCGGACTCAATGGAGGGGTCATACAGTGGGGCATCCAAAATCAGGGTGCCCCAGGGCAAGGAAATCTTATCCACATAGCCACCTAGAAGACTCATCAAGGAAGATGGTGCAGCAAGGAAGTTGATGCATTAAGGGTGGCAATAGGTGGTGCACTGGGGCCAATAAATCCAAGATTTTCTGTCTCAGTCCAGCCTATGACCATCTAACAGCACCCCCTAATGAGACACACATAAAATGATGGTGCGTAACTTTAGTTTTGTAGGGGCAGATACTGTGATAGGGGTGAGTATCTCCTCCTAGAGCTATGATCCTAAACCTATAGCATTGCAGGAACAGAAAATGTCTGGGGTTTTTTTGGCTGGGTTTTTTTGACAGTGGGGCTGGGCACTGAGAGGGAGACTCGAGGGGAAGGGTGCGGAGAAGTGTTAGAAGAGGAATGAGTGAATTCCGGCACAGGCTGTGGGAGAGGTGGGCTGCATGCTGGAGGCTCAGGTCCAAAGCAGTAAAGTCAACTGTGAATTCTGCCTGTGCTCCCTCTGGCTCGTCTGCCCCTGTAGCTGAGGACAGGGCCCAAGGGCCATCACATAGGTCCAAAAATGCCTGTAAGTTTGGCAACCCTGTACAGTAGATGTTCAGTATCTACGGTATCTTCATTGGTTTAGTGTATGAGTTGTATGATGACTAGGCCTAACTTTTATCATAGATGAGGGCCTTCATGGCATAGACAGTCGGCAGGTCAGTCCAGATGATGCTCTACACTATTCTTACCACCCTACAAAAGTGCACCATGTGCATAAATAAAGGGAAGAAAAAAAATCTAGATTATTTTAGGTCCAATGTACACTCTTCTATCTGGATGCCCTGCTCATTGACCCCTAGGAAGTTAGAAAATAGTATTTTAATACTTATCTTTATGCATTCTTCTTTGGTGACCAACTGGGTTCACTAGACAAGCCAGAACGCATGTCACGTGCGATCCTGATTAGTGGCAGGTGGTCATGTGGGATGCAACAGTGATGCGGAAGCGCAAACAGTGTGAGGGATTAAATACATCTTTACTTTGAAGTCCTCGTGCTGAAAGTAAACTGGCCAGGAGTCTTTTATACCTTGCTATTTATTTGCCCCTTGCCTTGCAATGGAGTAAGAATACTGAGGAATGGCTACTTACACGTGGGTGTGCTGTGTTAAAATGCACTTTGGAAAATGTGCGATCTAAACACATGCGTTAAAACCATCATCTTTAGCAGTGGTGCTTTTTTTTTTACCTGGAAGTATGAGTATTTCAGAAACTATTATATGCATTATAAGATCAATAACTAAATCACAAGATTTGACAGACTCCGGGCAGAACCGTAATAATAATTTTTACAGAAACACTGTAACATATATAAATGTTTGGTACCAGACATACAGAACAGCTGTTTTAGGTTTTCTAGTCTTAGTGTAAGATATAGGAACCTTTACTTCTATGAAGTAGGCTTAGGAGGCAATAAGGCAGAGACCATAACCTAACCACAAAAATGGACTGCAACAGTTTGCACAATTGGAAAAATGATTATAAGGGTGAGATCCATTGTGCAATATGAATATTGTACTGTAGTCCAGTTACTGTGGTGTTGCTCTTACAGTTACACAATGACAGTGTAGTGGTAAAGCTACAGGTTCTCTATCAACACAAATATTTTCCTTTAATTTATTTAAAGAAATGTTTAAGGTGAGCTGCCAGTATATACCAGTGAGGTGTTTAGGAGAGTTTGCATATGTTTTGCATATGTTGTGTGCATATGTTTTTTTTTTGGCACTTTAAAGCCGCTGTGCAAAAAAACACATAAAGTCACCTTTAGTCTTATGCAGCTGATCCACCCTAGCCCCATATTTTGTAACTTACCCCCACACAAGATTCAGTTGCTACATTCAGGCACCACCGAGATGAATGGACACCCCTCCGCCAGTCACCGTGACTGATGCAAGCGAGTGGCCGCAGTCGCAGAGGAGCAAGCAGGGATGGTGTGTCGCTGCATCTTGGATGGTGGTAAGCTTTTAAACAACTAGACCAGGATGGATCAGCTTCATAGGACTTATTGTGAGTATGTATGTTCAACAGCTACAGTACATGATCATACCTTTTGATAGGTCTGGAGTCATTCTAGTGAATTAGGGTTTTAGTTGCAATAATTTATGAATAGGGTATTTTATTGTATCTTTATGCACTAATAAGTCACAGAAATTCTAGATGTGTATGGATAAGACACGTTTGGTGTTCATGAACAATTATCTTTAAACACCCATGAAGATAAATATTTGCTGATTATATATTAAAAATCAATCTTCCCCTATGCACTTCCTCCCACTTGAAGTTAGAAAGTCAACAGAAATTGATAGATGTCTTAGAAGTGTCAGGACTGAGCAGTCTGACATGAAAAGGAAGCAGCATGTGTCTGCTCTTAAAGCTTTCAAGCCCTGTCTCATAAATGCAGCGTAGTACATATTTATGTGCTGCGCTGTGCCTCCGCTTTGGTTTGGCGCAGCGGCACTACATTCCGCCCTGCACTTTTTCCATTGTTTCCAGGGGCACCTGGAGTGGGCAGCAGCATGACCCAGTGGTGGAGGAAGGAGCTCCTTGCACCTTGAGCAGACCGGTGGCAGCAGCGAGACTTGGCTTTGCAATAGCCACCTTCTTGGGGTCGTTCCCTCTACTCCAGCAAGGACCTGGTGGAAGGTGGATGTATTTGTACTCCAAACCGACACAAACATGAAGGTGCAAAGGGGCCACCGTTGTTTGTCATTTCCTGATACACAATTATACTGTAGCTGTGACAGGTGTTAAGGAAATGATAAGCAACAAATTTAAACAAATGGTGGGTCAGGGCTTATAAGTATATTTCCACAAAGGGAAGAAAAACAACATAGTTTTTTGTACCACAGATGTCTGACATGAGTGGATGGCCAGCCACAGGATGTCATGCAGGTAGGTATAGGCTCAAATGCCCACTAAAGGCTGATGTTTCATTTTTAAGGCCCAGTTTAGACATCAGCTGGCCGTTCTGCTGGTAATCGCCAATAGACGATCCGGGATCCGGGATTACTCAATGCAGCAATACGTCGCTCGCAATTAATATTTAACTGTGGTGGGCTTTGGGAAGGCACAAACACTTAAACCGGACCTTCACCATGATTTAATGAAAAGCCCAAACTCTTAAAAAACAATTCCTCAGCATCTAAAATTAATATATTTTACATGTTTAGTCACTAATTTATTATACTTTCCCCCACTGGGCTGCAACTCTGTTCGGGAATTTAGGATACGGGCGCCGCCATCTTGACTCAGAAGCATCACACTTACTGAGGAGAGGAGAGTGGGATAAGGTACAGGGGGGCGGGTTATAGCTGTGCTTTGCTCAGACAGAGCAGAGCTGGGGTCAGGGAAAGGTCAGCAGTCCCAGAATGCAGAGCAGCACAGTCACTTCCTGTTTGCAGGCACTTCCTGTTTGCAGGCTGCCTGCAAAAATGGCAGCTTCCATAAGCCGCCATCTTGGATGTTTAAAGGCTTATAAAATGCAGTAGATGCAGGTAGGATGATTTTTAATGTGAGCAATCTGTATGTACAGGGTGTGGGAAACATATAAGATAGACTCTTATTTAGAGTGAAGGTCCGCTTTAATAAAGTTGGAATAGAGCTAATTGAGCAGGAGTTCTTAGAGTTGTAGCAAACCAGGTCTGGCCAAAGATGCCAAAATAATGCTCTAGAAATAATTTCAATAAACCATGAAGACTAGGAATTGACACTGTAGGGCTAAAATTAAACTGGGACATTTTCCTAATGAAACCACTTAAAGAAGGACATTTGGAGGCCAATTTATGACTAGAGTCTCGTAGCGCCACTTGAGCGTCTATGGAGAGACACTATAAGGGCCTTAACCGCAACGCCGGCCACAGGCAGACGGTGCTGTTAGTGTTCGGCGCTGTGGGCTACCTGTGGCTCTGTGTCTTGTTTGTTTTTTCCAATGGAGCTAGTGACAGGTAGGGCTGTTGGGGAGGGCCAGAAATCATTTGTATTTAACCAGGTTCACTAGGCAAGCAAGAACGCATGTCATGTGCGATCCTGATTAGTGGCAGGTGGTCATGTGGGATGCATCAGTGATGCGGAAGCGCAAACAGTGTGAGGGATTAAACACATCTTTACTTTGAAGTTCTCGTGCTGAAAGTAAACTGGCCAGGAGTCTTTTATACCTTGCTATTTATTTGCCCCTTGCCTTGCAATGGAGTAAGAATACTGAGGAATGGCTACTTACACGTGGGTCTGCTGTGTTAAAATGCACTTTGGAAAATGTGCGATCTAAACACATGCTTTAAAACCATCATCTTCAGCAGTGGTGCATTTTTTTACCTGGAAGTATGAGTATTTCAGAAACTATTATATGCATTATAAGATCAATAACCTAATCACACGATTTGACAGACTCCGGGCAGAACCGTAATAATAATTTTTACAGAAACACTGTAACATATATAAATGTTTGGTACCAGACATACAGAACAGCTGTTTTAGGTTTGCTAGTCTTAGTGTAAGATATAGAAACCTTTACTTCTATGAAGTAGGCTTAGGAGGCAATAAGGCAGAGACCATAACCTAACCACAAAAATGGACTGCAACAGTTTGCACAATTGGAAAAATGATTATAAGGGTGAGATCCATTGTGCAATATGAATATTGTACTGTAGTCCAGTTACTGTGGTGTTGCTCTTACAGTTACACAATGGCAGTGTAGTGGTAAAGCTACAGGTTCTCTATCAACACAAATATTTTCCTTTAATTTATTTAAGGAAATGTTTAAGGTGAGCTGCCAGTATATACCAGTGAGGTGTTTAGGAGAGTTTGCATATGTCAGTTTTTTAAACTTTTGTTTGCATTTTAAAGTCCCAGTTGGTGCAAAAAAACACGCAAACTCACATTTATGCCCTTATTCATCAAGCGATAGCGCCAGGTAGTGTCTGACGAGCGCCAGGTCCCGCCAGCTATCGGCGGCTAGCGACTCAAGTATGCCCGGCGTCGGCCACAATGACGCATTTATCAAGCTAAATGAGGCTAGCGCCGGCGAGAGCGACAGCTACCGCGGGATTCATCATGTAGCCGACTGCAACGAACAGCGCCGCTGCTAATCCCATCACAGCGCCAGGTATGACCTGTCGCTCCCTGGCGATGTCCAATGCATTTCAATGGAGCAATCTTTAACTAATCATAATTAATTGCTATTAATGTTTTTTTTTTTTTTTTTTTAATGTCAAAAATTCTGTGACCACTTCTGCAATGTTAGGATTTTTTTTTAAGGTAAAAAAAAAAAAAAAAATGATTTTGTGCAGAATTGATATTACAGGTCTGATATTAATGTCTTCATATTACAAAATGTTTATAAAAACTTGTATAATTTTACAATCAAAAAATATGGTTGTTTGGGGGTTAAAAACTATTTTAAATCCATCGCCGCCAGCGCTCTGGGGTTTAAACAAGAAATTCACAGCGCGAAAAAATTCGGAGCGTGATTTGTTAATGAATCTGCAGCAAGCCGTTCGCTCTGGCCATTCGCTGTTAGGCGCACCCATACAACGCTGAACCTGTGAAACAGCGACCCCTAACCCCGTATTCAACATTACCGCACACCGACTGAGTCGCTGTCAACAAGCAAACCCCGGCCAAGCACAGCGAATACTAGCTGGCGCTGTGAAAATCACGCTACTGGCGCTCATCTGTCGCTACCTGGCGCTATTATCCTATACTATGGTTCATTTTTATTTACCAATAACACTATGGGGTTTATTCATCAAGGGATAGCGCCAGGTAGGGCCTCGTAGCAGCAGGCAGCGTCTGGTGAACGCTGGGCGCTGGGCGCAATACCACATTTCTGAAATCTGGAATCTGGTGAGCGACTCTATCAGCGCCATGTAGCGCCACATGTATTATTGCAGGTGGCTCAGTGTATAGCGCCGGAGCTCTAGCTTCCAGAGCGCCAGGTATTACCTCTCGCTACCTGACGCTTTCCCCTACATTTCAATGGACGTTCCTTTTCTTTTGTTCAAACAGGGTTTTTTGTTTTTTTATAATTTTTTTTTCTCGCTCAAATTATTGTGTCACCTCTCCTGGCGTAGAAATAGTCATTTTTGAAAACTTTTTTTGATTTTTTTTGTTTTTCATGCAATATTGTCATTACAGGTCTGGCATTAAAGTGTTACAACAATGTAATTCCATGTGTTTTCGCTTTGTTACTGGTGGATATGTGTTCAAAAACAGACTTTAAAGTGGACCAACACCCAGGGGGGGTCGGCCCGGGAATCTATAAGATTCCTGGGCCGATCAGATCCCTCCCCGCGGGGCATCCGAAACCCCCCAGGAAGCCCACAATCCTACCTTTTCCACGGTCCCTGTAGCAGGGCACGCTCCTGTGCCCGCGGTTTGTGAATGGCGGGTGCGCTCCCTGTAAGAGGGACGCGCGGGAGGCGGTGGCGGATGCGCTCTGCTTGTCCGGCGCCGCCTCTCGCTTGTCCGCCGGTGGGGATTGGCTGCAGCGGTCACGTGGGAGCGGAGTGAGGTGAGTTTCCGGGGTTTCTGGGGGGTTTCACACAGCGGGGCACCCCCAATCGGGGTGCCCCACCGAAGTGGACCAAAACCCAGGATAGTCAAAATCCTGGGTGTTAGTCCACTTTAATCACACAGCGTCTGGCGCTCTATGCTACAGCGACCAGATTTAGAGCGCCAACGCTGTGTGTGTGTATTTTTTTGGTGTGGAGCGCCGAGAGTCAGTTGCACTGAGCTGGCGCTACCTCTTGCTCCCTGCAGTGCTGTACTGGTGTCAGAGTGCCCAACATACATCACATTCATTAATGCGGACCAGGTTACTAGAGCGACCAAGAAGCTCTGTTACAGCGCCCGATACCCGCTTACAGTGTCTACTAGCAAGTGGCGCTATACAGACGCTCATCTGCCAATACCTGGCGTTAGTAATGAATAAGCCTCCATGTGCACTTTCTCATGTATATTTTACATATCTTTTATTCTTTTCTTTTTCCATTTCACAATTTTGTACATGGGGTGTGTGGTGTCATTCTGTTTCATAAAATCTCTGCTCATTGTCTGGCGTAACAGCGGCATAACACTGCACCCCTGCCTCACATATGACTTATCCATTGCATTTTGTACTGCACATGAAAAGACCCTGTTTATTCCTCAAGCTACAAAGACCTAATAATTATGGAAAGCAAAAAAAAAAACAAAAAAACCTTTTTGTCCCCCCCCATGAAAAGATAAAAAACAAAACAGAGACATGAATTTCCCCCTGCCGCTCAGACAGCTCTTTTGAATAATCTTAAAGCCTTGATTCTAATGCTGCCAGACTCTTGAGAAAATATATATTAAAAATTCTAGGATTACAAGAATGAACATCTGGAGAGTTTCAAAATAAATATATTATGATAACAGAACCACAACTTTGAACGAGCCTTCATAGACATGCTTTTCGTTTTAGATATATGATTGTTCCTCTATATGGTTGTATTTTCCATGCTCAGTTATGCCATTTACCCACATGAAAGATGAAGGTAATGTTGCTGCAGAAATATACTGAAATATACTGAATCTTGACTTGGAACTGTTTTATAACTAGATTTAGATCTGACTTTTTATTAAAAACATTTTTTATGTTTTCAAAAGGATAACCAATGTCTGGTTCCACCTTTTTTATTCAGAAACAGAAATGCAATAAAGCATGTCAATGAGTATATAAAAAAAGCAAAAGGACAGAAGAGCGACAGTTATAATCTTATTAGTAAAAAAGGTTTGCCAATAATGGCTTTGCGCTTTAAAACGGGGAGGCCGATTCATTAATAGCGACTGTTGAGCGACTGTAGCGGAATTTTCACAGCGCCCGCTAGTAGTCGCTGTGCTTGGCCGCTGTTCGGTTGTTGACAGCGACTCAGTCAGTCAGTGTGCAGTAATGTTGAATACAAGGTGACGAGTCGCTATTTGACAGGTTCTGCGCTGTATGGGAGCGCATGACTGCGACTGGCCATAGCGACCGGCTCCCACCATATTCATTAACAAATCACGCTTAAAAAATTCTCGCGCAGTGAAATGCATGTTGAAATCCCAGAGCGCTGGCGGCGATGGGTTAAAAGTAGTTTTTTAACCCCCAAACAACCATATTTTTGGAAACCAAAACATTTTGTAATATTAATACAATAATATCAGACTTGTAATATCAATTCTGCACAATGTTTTTTTTTTTTTTACCTAAAAAAAAAATATAACATGGCAGAAGTGGTCACAGAATTTTTCACATTTAAAAAAAAAAAAAAAAAAAAACATTAATATGAATTAATTATGAATATTTAAAGATTGTTCCATTGAAATGCATTGGAGCGCGCCAGGTAGCTGTTCAAGGTCGGACGCTGGCGCTGTGGGCTGAGGCTGGAATAATGATGAATGAGTGGCTATCTGGCGCTATCTCAGTCGCTAAGCAGGATTGGCTTGATAAATGTGTGATTGTGGTGGGGAGCCGGCGTTCTCGTGGCGGTGCCCGTCATTACCGGCTGCTCACCAGTCGCTACCTGTCGCTATTCCTTCATAAATAAGGGCCTTAGATCCTTTAACACTGTTATTGTCCTGCTGTATAGAAATGGTATATACAGTATATGCACCTTGCCCTGTTAACAAGCTATGTACATAAGCCTCTCAAGCTTCTCATACTAGATTTCATGATTGTAAGGATGTGAGGAAGGGTCTCATAAAGTGTATGATTAGGATTATGATTTAAAGTGGACCAACACCCAGGATTTTGACTATCCTGGGTCTTGGTCCACTTCGGTGGGGCACCCCCGATCGGGGTGCCCCGCTGTGTGAAACCCCCCCGAACCCCCGAACTCACCTCTCCCCGAGCCGACGGACAAGCCGCGGACAAGCGGCTCCTCCGCCGCCGCCTCCCGCGCGTCCCTCTTGACGCGCGCGTGCCCGCGCCGGCCATTCTCAGACGCTGAGAAACTGAGGTAAGGAGTTTGGGGGGGTTTCACCCCGCGGGACATCCCGATCTCGGATGTCCCGCGGGGAGGGAGGTGATCGGCCCGGGAATCTTATAGATTCCCGGGCCGATCACCGGTGGGTGTTGGTCCACTTTAATAAAAGAACATGACACACACTATGGTCAAAAGCTGTCTACAAATCAGAAGACACCTTGGAACTCAGCAGATGCATCTTACTTAGCCATGCGTCACTATCTCTGTTAGTGCTTGTCTGGGGATGTGGGGTGGCTTTACAATAGTTAAATCTGTATGGTGTAACGTTGTGCCCTAGGCCTCAACTGTATGATTAGTATCAATATCAGAAGCTAGAGAGCTGTGTAAATCTTATTGCGCCTGGCATCCTGGAATTGTCGGTGGTTGGAAGCCTCTGTATAGTGTAAAGTCGTTCCCTGGGTAGTTAATGCATAATGGTCCAGCACGCCACTTGTTAGACCCTTCATATATATTGCTATGTAGAAAGGTGCTGAAACCTTATTTAAAGGGCTGTCCACCAAAATGTGCCCTTCTCGTGCAAACAATAGGTTTAAGGTGCGCACTCAGTAAATGAAAAATCCAATTATACTCCAGCAACATCAAAAATACATTGTTTATTGTACATATACAAAATCACAAATGGATACACATGAACCTATAACAATCTACACATAACATACATTACTATAAATATCTATAATTTAAATGTATCATATAGGATGCGCTCAACATTTAGGTCTCAATCTGCTATAATAATAACATGCAAAGAACACGTAAGCAGCATAATGTATCAGATAAGAATGTTAAAGTGCAATGTGCCAATAATTGATGAATCACCATCTAGCAGTTTCAATAAATCATGAATACAACCATTGTATAGTCAGACAACGTCTTATACACACTTCAACAGTCCCAAATTCTGGACCCATAATGTAACAGCGCAGACCTACATATATATTACCCTTTCATAAAAGATATATCAGCATATCAAGCAGCAGATAGCATAAAAAGCTACATAACAGACAAGATGATCAAAACCTCCATATCATTCAGCAAACCGCATCTATACTCCACACCTGACGCCCGTTTCGAGCCCTTTGTCAAAGGTACGCTTCGTTCCCTGGGCCCTAGGCCCTAACTGTGTGATTTGGTATCAACATCAGAAGTGATCTTAGCTAGAGAGCTGTGTGAATCTAGCTTGTATTGTGTCTGGCAGCCTGGAATTATCGGTGGTGGAATTGTGGTGGTGGTGGCCTTACTGAAGATTTGTGTGTGTGAAGTAGGAATGTAACGTCAGACCTTCTCGATTCATGACAAATATATATTTTGATGAATTAATACATTTCAAATACAAATTTGCAAAATTGTAGCCAGCGTTTGTAGAAAAATACGCTTAAATAACAATGGCAAACCAGTTAATAACCTGAACAAAATAACTGGAAAAAAAAACATAACAATAAGATAAGAATACAAACTAGACAAAGGTGAGAGAGGGGTAGAGCATAGAGCTGGGGGATCAGAAACTGTGCTATATTAGCTTTGAATACTCCTGAACACCTTCATCCCTCTTGCCTTTCCCATCTGCACCATGCGTGCCTGCATCTCAGCCAACACCGCGCGCATGGCGCGCACCCCCAACGGCCCCGCGCGTGCCTCCTGCTTCTCTCTCTCGCTGCTCCACCGATGAGTGCCTGCAGCACCTCTGGGGGGTGTGCGCTGATGATGGGACCCTGCTATGGGTCCCCATCATGGCTATGTACACCCCTGCTCCTGATCATGTCTTTTTTATGGCCCATTTGCTTGGCACGTCTAGCAAACAAATGAGCCCAATCAAGTGATAACTGATCTGTGGAAATGCTGGCTGCAATCAAGCGATTAACAATAATTCACTCATTGGTCGAGTGATTTAAGTTCATTTCTCACTGGGAATGTGAGATTGAATCTGGCTTTTCATGCAGGAGAAGGACCTCTAGCAGCTAATGTAAAATTAAAGATAATGCTTTAACACAAATAAAATTGGACCAAACCCCACGCCACAACGGCCCTGGAACCTGAAAGATTCTAGGACCTCTAGATTCCCCCCCCCCGGGGAATCCAGAACCAGGATGTCCATTGTGTGAAACACCCCAGGTCACCCAGAAACTCACCCTTTTTCACGGTCCAATGGCGCATAAGCAAGCAGTGGCCGCATCCCTGCACCAGGCATTTGTGAATGGTCGGCGCAGACACACTCCCTGTTAGAGGGTAGCGGGGGATGTGGCCACCAGCAAGCTCGGGTGATTGGACGAGAGGCTGTGCATGCACCGTAGGTCTGGAGAAGGGTGAGTCAGATCAGGTGACCTGGGGGGGTTTCACACAGTGGGGCATTCCCGATCGGGTTGCCCCAGGGCAAGGACCAAAACCCAGGATAGTCAAAATCCTGGGTTTTGGTCCACTTTAAAATACAAAGGTTCTGTTAAATGTCCATCTTGTATCTTAGGTTATCATACATTATCATAGGCTAAAGGGGCATTACCTCCCCATGTTAACATGTTTAATATATGTATGCCAACAGATAATGTAGTAGCATATTTCTGTTCTATGCTAGTCAACATTCTTTTACTGTAGCTTTTAGGGGTGTCAGCAAAGTCACGCTTGTCAACAAGGCAGGCCTCATAACATATGTGTTAAATACCATATTAAAAAAACATCCACACTGACAATTTAGATGCATTATAACCCATTAATAAAAATCTTTACAACCCTAAAAATGGTCCCTTTGGCTAAAAGTTTGCTATCATCTATGTATTATCCATTACCTAATTTTAAACATATTTTATGATATTAAAACATATAATATAAATATAAACAGTATTTAGGAAAATCAATTAACAAAGCTTTGTTAACAAGGTAAAAGAAGCATTTATTGTTCATTAACACACATCTGGGATTCAATACTGACCTGTTCCGTAACTCCCAGGTTTGAGGTTGTGTAGGGCTTGATTTCCAAAATCTCACTAGAAACTCTCATAAGCTATTTCCTAACTCAAGAGTGTAGCCTTTGGATTAACAAAGAAGTCTCCTATTTCTATATGAAGGTTGGTAAAGAGCTTTGTGATTTATGAGAATATATACATACAGTAAGTTAGCAAATGTCTTCTGTGGGTTAAACACTAAAATGTCCACATAGCATGATCTCTAGGGGCTATCTCAATTTGGGATGTCCCACAGGGTGCTCAGCCACTGAAACCCCTGGACCCAGGCTACAAAGTACTTTTGAATAATGTTCCTCTGCTTTGCTTTGCTTGCCACTGAGGGTTGCCTACAAGGTTCCTGCTAGTGGACCAAAGTACTATTTTGAGTTTTGTCCACTTTAAAAAAAGATCTTGTGGATTAGAAGGTGTGTCAAGTGAGTTGAGAAATATATATTTACTAGAAGTTCAAGGGAAGCCTCTACTAGTGATCTGTAGAAGTGGGGAATTTATCACCAGGGCTAAAGCCTATGGTGATACATACAGTAGATGGAATATTGAGGTTTATACACCTGTATGTTCCTGATATTTTTTTTAGCCCCAGTGGTATTACTAGCTGCTCTAGGCCCATTTTATTGCTCTGTTGAGGGGAGGAGAGGGTGCTAGTAATTGAATGCAGATAGTGGGTGGGGGAGTTGAGGAGAGGGCATAAGTAGTTAAAGTGGACCAACACCCAGGATTTTGACTATCCTTGGTCCACTTCGGTGGGGCACCCCCGATCGGGGTGCCCCGCTGTGTGAAACCCCCCCGTTCACCCGAAAAACTCACCTCTCCCCGCTCCCAGCGCCGACAGACAAGCGGTTTGACAGCCGCGGACAAGCGGCCGGCAAGGTAAGGGGATTTGGGGTGTTTGGGGGGGTTTGTCCCGCGGGGAGGATGTCCCGCGGGGAGGGAGGTGATCGGCCCGAGAATCTTATAGATTCCCGGGCCGATCACTGGAGGGTGATGGTCCACTTTAAATGCAGAGTCATATACTTACAGAGTTCCTGGCTCCTAATGCACAGGAGTCAGATGACCAAAACAGTTGAGACAGGGAAAACAGGTCATGTGGACAGCAGACTGTGCTTAACCCCTGCACCCACCCACTCACACACCCACTCACACACCCACTCACACAAACATCTTGAGCATTTATCTTTCATAAAACTATAGCAGTAACAACACACTCCAATGCTCCCATACTGGTGGCTGACTTAGCATTGTCTAATGGTAAGTACAGCCCTGTATAAATGCCAGTTGAATATGATAAATTATTGCACCTTGTGTGAAATTAAGAAAATTACGGAGGGAATCAACATAATCCCTTTTAATTAAATTACGTTGTTAAGACATAACATTAATAGAAGCATAATAACTACACCAAGGCAGGTCGGGAAGTACAGTAAGATTCAACTAAGCCAGAATTTTTAGTAAGTAAAATGTCAGGGCTATGTTTCATCAGTAGGCCTGATAGGCCAGGTGGTTCATATCGACATTAAAATTCTAACTTTAAATAATGAAACACCATTGCTAGACATAAAACCACATTAAATAATATTTTAAGATTACAGGTTTTATTGCAGCTAATATCTGCTGGCTCTATTATTTGCATATACTGCAGTGTAGCTAAAAGCCCGCCTATATCTTCACCCACTATGTTTAACATTTTATTGTCTCACAGTGCAAAAGAAATACTATAAAATAGGGAAAAAATCCAAAATAATATAGCCTAGTATATTAAACTGACATTAGGTTAGAAAGAACTATTTGAATGACTAGCGATCGATGTGATGTGGGAAAGAGTATAAGTCTGTTAAGTGCTGTAAGTAGGTTATTGCTTTGGGCCTTTTACACTACGTGGAGCAAATAGAGCTTATAATGGCACAAGCTTAGAGGCAAGTGGAGAGGAAGCAAGAGGAAAGGTCCAGTGCACAAGCAACCAGAGCTCCCCACTTACTAATGTATAATGGGTGTTGTTCTCTGTACAGGGGGGCATCCCAATTGCTGGTTAAAAATGGGTATTTGGTTAAAAATAGGGGGTTGTTCCTGTTAAAGATTTAATACATTTATTCCAGGGAGTGGGGTCTTTTTACACTTCGCTTCACAGCAATTTTTTCCTTGAGTACAATTATACATTACAGTCCCCTGATGGGATCCAATATTATGACTACTAGTCCACACTGTGCCCACCAAGTCTGGTTTGCCTTTCATAGTTATCAAATTGACACAGAACACTATGGGGGTATTTAAGCCAGGTAATGCTTCGTAGCAGCAGGCAGCGTCTGGTGAACGCTGGGCGCTGTAGGCAAAACCACTTTTATGAAAGCGAATCTGGTGAGCGCCTCTAACAGCGCCATCTAGCGCCACGTGTATTAATCCAGGCGGCACAGCGTATAGCGCCGGCGCTCTAGGTTCTAGAGCGTCATGTAGTACCTGTCGCCCATGTAGTACCTGTCGCCATGTAGCGCTCTCCCATACATTTCAATGGCTTTCATTAGTTGTGTATAAATAGCATGTTTGCCTTTTTTTTTTCCTGCTCAAATCGTGTGACCTTTCCTGGCTGCAAACAAACACTTTTAAAAACTTTTTGTACTTGTATTATTTTTATGCAGAATTGTATGTACAGGTCTGGCACTAAAGTGTTTTAGTGTTAAAACAATGTCATTCCATGTGTTTTTGTTTTGTTACTGGTGTATATGTGTTCTAAAGCAGACTTTAATCACCCAGCGTCTGGCGCTCTGTGCTACAGCGCCCAGCTTTAGAGCGCCGACGCTGTGTGTGTAGTGTTTTGGTGTGGAGCGCCGAGTGCCAGACGCACTGAGCTGGCGCTACCTGTGGCTCGCTGCAGCGCTGTACTGTTGTTAGAGTGCCCAACACACATCACATTCATCAATGCCGGCCAGGTTATTAGAGCGAATGAGGCGCTCTGTTACTGCACCCAATACCCGCTTACAGCGTCTACTAGCGGTTGCTCTAAGCATCGCTATACAGACGTTCATTTGACAATACCTGGCGCTAGTAGTGAATCAGCCTCCAAGTCTCACTACTAAGCATACCTGGGCTTTGTCTTCCTCCAAAGACCCAAGTGGCTACTGCCATTGTTCCAGCTGATGGTCCCCAATCTTGCTGGCTGCTCAGTCCTGTTATTGCCCTTTACATTCCTTCAACAAACACCTGTTCTATCTATCATAGCTGCTGATTGCACCCAGTACCAGCAATGTAACAGAACAGGCACATGTTCTGAAATGTATGTGCTAGCTTCTAATTTTCAGGAACCTAGGGACATGACTTACTATTTAAGATCCTAACTCCAATCTTGTGTGCGATTTCCGAGCTTAATTGCGAATACCTTTGACCAGAGGTGGGAATTCATTTTTTATCAACTGGTTTTGTATATCTAAAATCATCAGGTGGTGTGGCACAAACTGCAAACATTAATAGTTTGAGATGAAGGCCTCGATTCAATAAAGGTAGAAAAAAATTCTCATGGCAGTAAAAAATTAAATTCATGAGAAAAAAGCCTGAGAATTACACTGCTCGTGAATCACCAGATAAAAAGACAATGAAAGTCAATGGCAGCTTTTACTACAGTGTAGAAAGGAGTAAACAGTTCTCTACTTTTCTTAGTAGTAAAAAAGTGCCATTGACTTTCATTGTTTTCTTAGCTGGTGATTCAGCAACAGTGACATTCTCAGGCTTTTTTCTCATGAATTGAATACCAGGAGAATTTTTTTTGAATCGAGGCTGAAATGTTTGTATGCAATCCAATTATTAACAATGTAATGCTATGAAATATGTATAAGTACCCCTGGCCTTTGACTCTAGGCCACTATTGAGGATTGTATTGATTTGGGATACCCACCTCTATTTGGCACTGCTGAACTCCCCCCCCCCCCCCAATAGTTTTACTCATTCCACAAGAAGACAGCATTTACATACACACAATACAACAGAACATTCTATTAACCTGATTGGAATATACCTTCACATGCTCAACACACTGCCCTGATATACCAAATGTTGAAAAGTAACTTTTGTCAAATTAAATCTTCACATAAGTGCTTAGAAAAGCAGAACAAAACCCAGGCATTTACTCTTCCCGGGGTTTATTTGTGAACCCCCCTAGAATGCCGCTTTTTACTCACCTCCTCCTTGTTCCAGTGGCGCATGTGCAGGCTCGCACCCAATGAAAGCTGTGTATCGTGACTAGAATAGGGAGCATTCGCTGCTGCATCTCATATGGCGTGCGCGGGAGCTAGGACCATTGACAACAATGAGTTGCTGAATGACATAGTCGCGGCAGACGGCTCTCATTGGATGAAAGACTTCGCGCTTGCTATTAGTGCAGGATCACTTTCATCTGTTAAACCATTGATTGGCCTGGTCATTAGGGGTTAGGTTTTCAAAATTGTAATAATTTTCCATTTCCACATACAGAGGCATTTATTCTAACAAAACACAGGGTGGGAGTTTACTTACTCACCTCGCTGCCACTTTTCATGTGCTGTACAATGTAACAAGCAGGCCAGAGAAACAGCCAGATGCACATTGTATAGCCGGCACACCACAGTTTTTACATTGTAACCAGCTCACAGCTGACTCACAGCTTTCTTCATTGTTTTTGATCTCTCCATCATACTATGGCTTTGAAGACATTATTAGGAATAGGGCAAATATTATATGTCATTTTATCGCTGATGACTGGCATCCCCCTTTAAGATTCTCTGTACGTAGCAAATGTCACCCTTACAAGGCTAGCAGGAAAAGGAAGTCCATATATGGGCGTGATGTTCTGACACCGACAGGAAAGAGGATGAAAGCCCCCTGCAGCTCTCCTGAAACCTTGGTCAGACAGAGAGGAGACATGATCCTCCTTTGCTGGGGAGGTGTGATAGCATATGGGGACTTCAAACGAATTACACAGGACCTGTGTCTGGGAGGAGGGGGGGGGGGGGTGGAGGGGCAGCTTGAAGGTAGGCCAAGGAGACGAGAACAGGGTCACTTCTGGGGAAGTCACGGTGCACGCGTGCTGGAGGTGCCCATCAACTGCCACTTACCTCTATGTGGGAGCTCATCATCATCACTACTCTACATCTGCATTTTTTACGGTAACTGACTATTGTATCTGTGTGTAACTCACTGTAACCTGTAACCCACTTCTCAGAAGAACATTTGTATTCATTCATATTCCATCATAAAACGAAAAGAGTGAACCTGCACAGCGTAAAAATTATTATTCTATATATCAAAACTGGATGCTGGCTGTAGTAGACCCAAACGCCCAATGTTCAGGCAAGCTTATATGTATAAAGAACGGGACTGCCAGCTCAGACCCAATGGTCCACCCGTTCAGCCGCTCAACAGAACTACCGAAACGTTAATAATTTCATCTATCAAAAACTTTATTCAATGCTAGCCTAAATATACTTTAAAACCAATTAAAAACATGTTTGTTGGAGCTGAAGTAATTTGGACTAATCAATTATACAGTGATAATATGTAAACAATTAAATGCTGGATTAGGGCTACACGATGGCCCACATAATAAATGTCCAAAATCTATTTATGCCCGGGAGTTTCATCAGAGAAATGTGCCAGTGATTATTTATAGTGCCCACAGGGATAAAGAAAAGTGCATGCTTCAAGAATATATGCATGCCAGATAGATCTTAGTGCAAGGCAATAGCCTGTAGAAAATAAAGTGCTAAGTGCAAGAAAGGTACGAGTGCTAAAAGTGCAAGTGCTAGAGAAAAGTGAAGCTCCAGGGCATATACAGTCTACCTCCTTCCATAATGGCACCCGATCAGAATAAAAAATCCCAAATTACATATTAACAATATCAAAGAGCAATGTATATTACCACATGATCATGTAATCAAGTCCTACTCCACCGTCCAGCATGCCAACACCACTGACGCGTTGCGTGGCAACTAAAATATGCCACTTCCTCAGAATTACTTCAGCTCCAACAAACATGTTTTTAATTGGTTTTAAAGTATATTTAGGCTAGCATTAAATAAAGTTTTTGATAGATGAAATTATTAACATTCATATTCCATCATAGCTAAATGTTTGTTATCACTGCCTGGTGCGCTTTTTGCATTAAAACCTTTACTTAACTTGAGCGATTTTTTTGCTTTAGCCAAGAATCTGTGTGTCCACAGGCTTTGGGCCTGGTAGTCCGCTAGGTGGGCTTGGACGGGGGTTTTGTAAAGTGGGTTGTGTGTCTGGAGGTCCCTGATTGATAGTTGGATCACATGAGCCGTGGTTCCCTGACAATTTATATAGCGCCATCTTCTTCCGTAGCAATATTAGTACCTTTTCACAAAAAAATAAACCATAAAGCACAAAATGTATTAAGCTAACACTAGGAAACTAAGCACATACTTAGCGTAATGTGAATTATGACATTAGTAAATAACCCTCTTAATTTTCAAAGCAATTTGAGTAGTTTTGCTTTGCTTCAAATCTTCCGCTGTG
The DNA here is from genome assembly GCA_027917425.1 of Gastrophryne carolinensis. Lineage (NCBI taxonomy): Eukaryota > Metazoa > Chordata > Amphibia > Anura > Microhylidae > Gastrophryne > Gastrophryne carolinensis. The sequence goes on from CM051236.1 coordinate 431,874,614, forward strand.
CCAGTCCAGAATATTAGTTGTGTGAAGGTTTTCCCATACTATAGCTTTCCCTTGAGACCTGGAATGAGGGCAGATTAGGATACATAGATTTAAAGTGTTAGTCATGTCCTCGTTCACACAGCAGGTTTAGCCAGATTATTTACTATCATCGTACTGCAACAGTGTGTTTAATATTACAGTTTCACTGGCGGCATGCACTGTCTGCTTAATAGATGAGGGACCTCAAGGAATTCTGAGTTAGGGAATATTATTTTTGTAGCAAAAATCAGGTCACTGCAAACCAAGCTGATTCCTACCAAGGCCACAGAGCAAAGCTTTCATCATTCACTTACACTGTTTTGGTTTCCATCATGTTCCCTCAGGTTCTTCTTGGGAGAGGGTTTACATGTGAAATCTCAGCTGTTGGCTTGGGTTCCTGGCCTGGCTGCCAAATAAAGGAACATCCAGAAAAAAAAAGAGTCCATTTTGCCATGGAAAATAAAATTAACTGCTCAGAATAGGGCAGATGTAATTTTTATTGAAGGGGGTACGACACTTGTTTTGTTCTCTAGAGATGTCTGGGAATGTGCATCACATTATTTTCAATCTGAGAAATAAAGGTCGTAACTTATTCCAAAGGAAATGTAATCCAATCTCTAAGACAGGCCTTGCTCTCTGTAACACAGAGATGTCCATTATGATGATGATGATCCATTATCAACCTTTCTTCATGAACAAACAAGCTTTTTTGAGACAGTAAAATAATAATTCTGAGGAAAAATATGCAGGTTATAATTTTTCTGGTTTATTGTTTAGTTTTCTCCAAGTAATCTTCTATTGGGAGGAAGCGATGTCATTTACCTGGGATAACCTACATCACAATCAGATGTACACAGTATACATGAATGGGAGCAGAGACGTAACTACAGGGGCTTCAGAGGTAGCAACCACATCAGGACCCGTGAGCTTGTTACTCCTCCACTTTATTTATCAATTTGTGCTCACATGGCATCATATACAGGAAGGAAGCACCATTTGTATTGGGTTCTTTTAAGTTTAGAATTCTAAAAAAATTAGTCATACATTGACATTAGGGATGAGCGAACCGGTTCGGACGAACCGGAATTCGCTCCGAATTTCAGGGAAAATTCGATTCGGCACAAACCCGAATTTTTTTTGGTTCGTGCCGATCGAATTTTCCCTGAAATAAAAAAAAAAATGCCGGCATGGTGGGAGCAGCTGACAGCGTAGCCGGCCTGCCCGCTCCCACCATGCCGGCATTTTTTTTTTCAGATGAGCGATTCGTGAAAGTTCGATTCGGGCGAGCCCGAATTTCTTCGGGAAATTCGGCGAATCGCCCGAATCGAACTTTCAAGAAGTTCGCTCATCTCTAATTGACATCCTAAAGGCTGAATATGACCCGAAAAAAAGGTTACTGTATGAGTTACATTTAGGCCCTATTTAATGTCTGCTCAAGGGTTTGGTATTTAGTTGTGCCTCTGACTGAAATACACACATGCACTTTAGGTCGTTTTATAGGGCCAGACAAGCAGGTTGGTCGCCCTGGGTGCCAAGCCTATTGTGTATGTGGTGCGCCAACTTTATCCTAACCATCCTTGTTTCTGTAAACTGGTCAGGACCACTGTTAGTGTGACTAAAGGGTTTATTCATCAAGGGATAGCGGCAGGTAGAGCCTCGTAGCGGCAGGCAGTGTCTGATGAACGCAGGGCGCTGTACGCAATACCACATTTATGAAGGCGATTCTGGTGACTCTAACAGCGCCATGTAGTGTACGATTTATCATTAGGGAGCTCAGTGTATAGCGCCGGCGCTCTAGCTTCCAGAGTGCCAGGTATTACCTGTCGCTGCATGTCGCCCCATACATTTCAATGCACGTTCCTTTTCTTCTGTTTAATGGTTTTTAATTTTTTTTTTCTCTCAAATTATTTGTGTCACCTCTCCTGGCCTAGAAAAAATCCTTTTTGAAAACTTCTTTGAGTTTTTATATTTTTATGCAGAATTTTCTTTACAGGTCTGGCATTAAATTATTAATGTCACAATGTTACAACAATGTAATTCTGTGTGTTTTCGCTTTGTTACTGGTGGATATTTGTTCAAAAACAGACTTTAATCACAAAGCGTCTGCCGCTCTATGCTATAGCGATCAGATCCAGAACGCCGACGCTGTGTGCGTCTGTGTTTTTGTTGAATATGGTGTGAGTCGCTGAGAGTCGGTCGCACTAAGCTGGCGCTACCTTTTGCTCCCTGCAATGCTGTACTGGTGTTAGAATGCCCAACATACATCTCATTCATCAATGCTGGCCAGGTTACTATAGGGACTGAGGCACTCTGTTACAGCGCCCGATAGCCGATCACAGTGTATATTAGCGGTCTCTCTAAGCGGCGCTATACAGACGCCCATCTGCTGATAGCTGGCGCTAGTAATGAATTAGCCTCCATATGTCAGACCCTTCACCCCCCCTTATTGGTCTCATAGAGTCATGCATGGGGGATGTCTGCAGCTAAGATATGCCACGTCATAGCACATATCAGTATGCGGCAGCAGAACAATATGATATGTGGGAAGAGGACAGGATTTTTCCTGTACAGATATTGCTATTTTGCCGTGAAACTGCCCTGCTGCACCTATTATTGGGCGTTGGCGACTATTTGGTTACGGGTGTGAATACTACAGAGGCGTTGAAGGCAGCCTGTGCCGGGCCCCTTTGTTCCACAGGCCCAGGGGCATGTGCCTGCACTGCCTCTATGGTATGTACGTCCCTGGCATCTGGGTTGCTATAGCTAGTTTACAAATAACATGTAGGGAGGAGCCTGGCTGAGAGTCAGGTTGGCTGTCAGCTTGCTGAACAGGTTGGAGGTGGCCTGGCTGTGGATCTGGTTAAGCCCTTTATTTTGGTGATTGGGCAAGCTGGGCGGCGGGCTCTGACTCTACAGCCTCTCATGTGGTCTCCAGCTGTTCCAAGCAGACTGACCATGCTGAAGCTAAGATAATTATTATAGCGAAACGCGTTAGGCAGCAGGTGAGGGGACCATATCTTCTAAGGATCTCAGTGGAAAAACCCGTTGGCACAGCCACAAGCGGCCGCAGTGGATGTTCCTGGGAAACCACGTTTGTTTTACCAAGTTTTAAATACAGCTGTTTCTTGTAAGTGCAAAATTTGGAGACTTTAAAATCTGATGTATTTTATTGATGGAGTTGCACTAGATGTTTTTTATGTTTGCTTTCTACACGCATATTACAATCTTGTTATTGGGCCAGTAACGCTGGAATTGAAGGCCGCACTTATTCTTTAAATGGAATTGTGCTGAGTCAACATTGGATAAGGCCCTTCTTCGAAATGATTTGAGTTTCAAATTGCTACCTCCATCTGGTAAGAGTATATTGGGGTGGTGGTGGTCACAACGATAAAATTTGGGGTGTGCATGCACCGTGGGATGTTATGCAAATTCAATTCCTACTTGAACATAGTTTAAGAGTTAAATCAAACCAAGTGCTCTGTGCCTTATACATAGACTTTTGGAGGAATAAAGGATCCGGCACGTGGGAGCAACGTTATAATTTATTCAAAATAATTAGTTCATACGCAGTGTTTTTTAATTATTATTAATTATTATAGTTTAGAATTAACTCTTAAAGTGGAACTTCAGTCAAAAAAGACTGGGGGTCCATTTATTGACCCCACCCTGAGATAAATACTGAGGAGAGTAGTGAAGCCTACCTATTTTATGTGTGCTGACTGCTAATAGGATACAAAGAAAACCACTGCACATTACAGCATACATATCTGATTGATGGAGGTGAAGCTGCCACATTTGTGCAACCATTGCAGCCGTTTCTTGTGTCACCTATTGGTCAACTGCATGTAGAATCAATACCTTTCACTGTTCTTCCCAGCTGGGATGCCCCGGGGGTGAGGATGCAGTAGGCTGGTGCTTATTGTATGAACCTGAAAACAAGGAAACACTCATGGATTCCATGTAAATAACTTAACTTGTGTTGTATGAATTTGATAAAACAAAGGCTATTCCATGTCTGTCTGTATGGAGAAGAATATATTTGAGTCCCTGTCAGGGCATTCACTAACTTCCTCCCACCCCCTGGAAACAGTGCAAAATAAGCAATTTAAAGCATCTCAAAATCTCTGATTATATGTAAATAACTTATGTATACTAAAGGGGTTATTCATGAAGAGATAGCGCCAGGTAGTGCGTCGTAGCGACAGGCAGCGTCTGGTAAGCGCTGGGCACTGTAGGCAAAACCACATTTATGAAAGCGAATCTGGTGAGCGACTCTAACAGCGCCATGTAGCGTCCGATGTATTATTACAGGTGGCTCAGAGTATAGCGCCAGCGCTCTAGCTTCCAGAGCACAAGGTGTTACCTTTCGCTCACTGTCGCTCTCCAATGGGCTTTCATTTGCTTGTGTTTAAACAGTGCGTTTGACATCTTTTTTTTTGCTCAAATCATTGTGTGACCTCTCCTGGCTGCTAACAAACACTTTTAGAAACTTTTTATATTATTATGCAGAATTGTCATTACAGGTCTGGCACTAAAGTGTTAATTTCACAGTATTAAAACAATGTCATTCCATGTGTTTTCGCTTTGTTACTGGTGGATATGTGTTCAAAAACGGACTTTAATCACACAGCGGCTGGCGCTCTATGCTACAGAGACCACATTTAGAGCGCCCACGCTGTGTGTGTGTGTCCTTTTTGTATTGTGTGGAGCGCCGACAGTCGGTCGCACTGAGCTGGCGCTACCTTTCTCTCCCTGCAGCGCTGTACTGGTGTTAGAGCGTCCAACATACATCACATTCATCAATGAGGGTCAGGTTACTGCAACGACTGAGGCGCTCTGTTACAGCGCCCGATACATGTTTACAGCATCTACTAGCGGTCACTCTAAGCGCCGCTATACAGACACTCATCTGCCGATACCTGGCGTTAGTAATGAATCAGCCTCCATGTGAAACCACTTTTTTCACTATCATTTCTGGGTTGTGAATAAATAAATTATGATCTTTCTACACAGTTTCTACAACACAAGGGAGAGCCCATTACTGCTGAAATGATTAATGACATTAAAAAAATGTGGGCTCCAGTGGACACCCAGTGCTACTAACTTAATGAAAGTCAGCAGGAAATTGCTTAATGATGGGGTGATACGTATTATTTGGTGACTTGCAGTGTGCATTGCGGTGTGGATTGCAACCTGCACCTCAGTGAGCTATTTAGCCTTTAGACACAAAAAAGTGCAAAAAAAATCTATTTTCTACTGTTTTCACCCAAAATGACCTGTGATGGGGTATTTTTACAGGTTAGGTGCATCATATATCCAATCCAGTATATTAGTTTTTTAACTTGGAAACAACAGAACCATATGGGTTATGCAGAAAGAATTGGTGGAATATTTAGCTGTTATTTCCAAACTTTAAAAATTAATTCTTACATCATGGGAAAAATAATGTACCTAAACTGTAAGAATGTGCCATCACATGTACAGGTGGGTTTTTTTTGGGGGGGGGGGTTGCACTTTTTTGTGTGTTATCACTAAAGAGCTCACCGAGATGCAAGTTGCAATACACACCACAATGCACACCTGAAGTCACGCTGACTTCACCAAATATTTCGCATGACCATCATTGGCTTTCAACTTTTAAATGAAACCATGAGTCTGATTTGTGGATGAACAACTGTCAGGGGAAAAGTATGAAGCATTTCTTTGTTATTCTATAGAATATAATAAGCAATAAATGTGTATACCTGAAGATGTTACAGGCTGATTCATCATTAACGCCAGGTAGCGACAGATGAGCGTCTGTAGCAGGCATTTTCAGAGCGCCCGCTAGTAGTCGCAGTGCTCGGCCGTGAGTCGCTACTTTATAGCGACTCAGTCGCTGTTCAGTAATGTTGAATACATCGTGAGGAGTCGCTATTTGACCAGTACAGCGCTGTATGGGAGCGCATGTTAGCGACTGCTCATAGCGAACGACTCACACCATATTCAGGAAAAAAACAGCTTCACAAATCTCTGGCGCTGAAAAATATTTGTTTGAAGCCCAGAGCGCAGGAGGCGGTGTGTTTAAAGTCTGTTTTCAAGCATCTATCAACTAGTAACAAAGCGAAAACATATGGAATTACATTGTAACATGAACACTTTAATGCCAGACCTGTAATGTCATTTTTGAGGAAATATTTAAAAAATGAAAAAAATATGAAAAAACTGCTATTTCAATGCCAGAAGAGGTCAAAGAATTATTAGTGATTTTTTAAAAACAAAAAAAAAATTAAAAAAACCCGTTTAAAGAGAAGAAAAGGATCGTCCATTGAAATGTATGGGAGAGCGCCAGGTAGCGAGAGGTCATACCTGGCGCTGTGCAAGGCTGAACGCTGGCGCTGTTCGCTGAGGCTGTGAAAATGATGAATCAGACGCTACATGGCGCTATTCCAGTCGCTAAACAGATTCTGCTTGATAAATGTGTAATTGCGTGCCGTGTCCGGCGTTCACCAGTCGCTATCAGTCACTACCTCTCATTAACCAGGCGCTACCTGACGCTATCCCTTCTTAAATAAGGGCCTGAGTCTTGCTATGTTACCATACATGTCTTCTTTTAGGAATGGGACATGCTGTGGCTGACAACTGCCAGGTTGTTCATTGTAAGCTGTGGTCAGCGTTGCATTATCTGCACGTCCAAGTAGCTCTATATAAAATCACTAGAGTAAAGCTTTATAGAGTTCCACATATGGTTTCTCTCAGACATATTAAAATTCTACAGTTCAGAATGCTTTTCATGTTACAGTGTTAAAATGTGGTGATGATACGATACAAAGTAGCAGCATTGTGCCAGGAAAACTGTAATAATGTCCTTTTGGGATGCCAATATAAAGTTTTTATAAGTGGCATGTCAAGTGGCATGTACACTGCTGACAGTGCAACTGGTAGGTAGTAAATGTATTTTAAATAAAATGATATTTTATACAAAAAAGGACCAAAATCACACAAATTAAGGAAATACTAGTGTCCCTAATCTTTTTCAGTTTGGGTACTCTTTTTTATTGACTAGCACCTTGATCCAGTGGCACACTAACCAGGAATGTCAGCTGACACCATAAGAGGAACATAGGGGGATGTTAAAACCTCCCCCCTACAGTTTTACCTTTAGGCAGCATTTACTCACCTGACCGGGGGATCCATCTTCTGGGTCTTACGGATTCTGGGTGCATGGGAGCCACCATATGTCCGCCCAAAATCCTGCGAGACTTCACTGAGCGGAACTGGACTTTGAAGAGCATGGCTAAGCCGTGCTGTCATTTACAGAAGACTAAGCCAGTAAGTAGGGGCTGATGGGGGGATTGTCCCCTTTTTATTTTCGTTCCCCCCCCCCCCAGGGCATCCAATATCGTGATGCCCCGCTGTGTGAAACCCCCCCAGGTCGCCCCATTCACTTACCTTGCTTCCTGGTGAAATGGCGCATGTGCGAGCCGCATCCCCACTATCCCTCTATCAGGGTGCACGCTCGCTACAGACATTTGGGAATGGCCGGCGCAGACACACTCCCTGTTAGAGGGAAGCGGAGGATGCGGCCATCAGCGCAATTGGAGCCACTGCTCTTAGACAAAGCCTTAGATGATGTGACGTTGGCGGCTCTAAGTGCGCTGTTTAGACCCATGCGCCGTAGGACAAGTGGGGGAGGAGGTGACTTGCCTTAAGCAATGTGGGGGGTTTCATGCAGGGGAAAAGAACTAAAACCCAGGATAAAAAAATCCTGGGTTTTGGTCCACTTTAAGGCTGCTCTCCATCTCCTCACAAACACCTGCCTGAGGAGAGAGCTGTGTCATTTGATTATAATACAAATTCCATTCAGATGAAAAATAGCAACAGGAAAGAGAGTGGCAGAGGAGAGGACACCGGATTTCACACAGTGGCTAATGAGCGCCTGGACTGTAGCAACATGGAGTAAAACCTTTTTCAGAACTGGTATTGAAAAGTAGATGGGATTAAAAAAATCTATACCTGGAGTAAAATTTGGATCTCTAAACCAAAATGTGAAATACTCTTTATACTTAGAGGCTGATTCACTACTACGCCAGGTATTGTCAGATAAGCACCTGTACAGCGGCACTTAGAGCGACCACTAGTAGATGCTGTAAACATGTATCGGGCGCTGTAACAGAGCGCCTCAGTCACTGTAGTAACCTGCCCGCATTGATGAATGTGATGTATGTTGGGAGCTCTAACACCAGTACAGCGCTGCAGGGAGTGAAAGGTAGCTCCAGCTCAGTGCGACCAACTCTCGGTGCTCCACACCGGCGCTCTAAAGCTGGTCGATATAGCATAGAGCGCCAGACGCTGTGTGATTAAAGTCTGTTTTTGAACACATATCCACCTGTAACAAAGTGAAAACACATGGAATGGCATTGTTTTAACACTGTGACATTAACTCTTTAGTGCCAGACCTGTAATGACAATTTCAAAAGTCAAAAAAGTTTCTAAAAATGTTTGTTTGCAGCCAGGAGAGGTCACACAATGATTTGGGCAAAAAAAAAAAAAAATCAAACACGCTGTTTAAACACAAGCAAATGAACGGCCATTGAAATGTATGGGAGAGCGACAGTGAGCTCTGGAAGCTAGAGCGCTGGCGCTATACACTGAGCCGCCTGTAATAATACATCAGACGCTACATGGCGCTGTTAGAGTCGCTTACCAAATTTGCTTTCATAAATGTGGTTTTGCGTACAGTGCCCGGCGTTCACCAGACGCTGCCTGCCGCTACGAGGCACTACCTGGCGCTATCCCTTCTTAAATAACACCCTTAGTCTGCACATGCAAAAAGTGAAGAGTACACTAAAAAACCTTCACAGTATACTAACGAATATTTCAGGTAACTAGTCAGATGGGGGTAAGGAGAAATATTTTGGGCTGGTCTTGGCACTTTCCACATCCTAGGCAATCCTTAATCAGGGTGTTTAGGCTTCATTCTTGTGTAGCTCCTGTTACATACTGTACATATTATTATTATTAAGTATTGAGTGAGGGTGAAGTAACTTGATTGGGTTGCACTCCATGACAGTGTGATAGAATGGTGCAATCAAGGGTGCATATTATTTTAATGGTGATGAGCTTTCTACATGAAAGTCTTACCAGATTCCTACCTACAGGTCTACAGGTTTGGCGTGTTGCTTCTATACAGTATTGTGTAAACTTGGAAGGGTTACTTTACACCATATAGGAAAGTCTGACAACTACTGATCTGGACAACCCTTGTCAAGGCTCAGAATCAGTTACAGGTTTCAAGTCAGAATGTTTAGAGAAATTGATTGAAAGCACTTTCCATGCCATTTCTACCCATTTCCATGTGCTATTTTCATTCAAGCATCCCTCGCTGTGGCCCTCACAATCAGACTTTCTCTTGGCAAAAGTCTTTGTTTATGTGCAATGACTCTTAATCTGTCCACAAAAATACCAGAGGGTGGCACTCATTTATTCATCAATAAAAGGGATATACAGAGTAGACCAATGGTCCCCAGCCTTTCTTACCATGAGAGCCACATTTGGCGCTGAGAGATGTTGAGGAACCACATTTGACTTGAATAGATTTTAGAGACAGCAGTACAAAGAGTAGTAAAACTCACGCTGGGACTTTTAAAACTTGCACTGCTGCTGCACTTTAACAAGCAGGACAGGAGTCTAGCTGCCAACTGCCTGTCCTATTGTAAAACAGCCAGGTGTGGCTGCTATTATATAATGGTGGCTGCTCCTTGCTGTGTTCCATTGCATAGCAGCCAGTCGCACAACCTGTTGTTACAATGTACACAGCTTCGCAGCTAATTTTGAAATGAGAGTTATCTCTCCATTGTGCTGCTGTAACAAAAATCTCTCTTAAAATGATAGAATAGCTAGATATGGTTAAAAAATAATAATGCACTTAAAGTGGATCAAAACTCTCACGGCTGGGCCCTGGAATCTAAAAGATGCCCCACTGTGTGAAACCCCCCGGGCCGCCAGTGATCTTACCTGATCCTTGCAGGTCCCGAAACATGATTTCGTTGGCTCTGCATTTCTCGTGCTAGGGATGCGGAAAAGCCTGGTTTTCTTTGAAGACCAAGCCACCTTCGTGCCAACAGCAGTGCCTGGCTGTACGAGCTGGGGAGGCCCCATAGATTAAGCAATAGACCCATATTTGGGTTTCCATCCACTTTACGTACTTGAAAGCATCAAACCTGACCAACTAGTGTGTATACTTTCCGCAAACATGAGTCACTGGAAGCAGTGACCAGTAAGACATGCTGTTTCTGCCTACCCTTCGTCACAAGCCTTCTGGTCTAGTAGACAACCCGCGAGCCAAACAAAAAGGGTCCATGAGCTGAATTTGGCTCCCAAGCTACAGGTTGGGAACACTGGTATAGAAAGATGCTGGAACATATAACCTGTCCTCTGCTCTTTGAGGTAATTGGGAAACTCAGTTTGGCTGGTTGATTATGAACCTAGGTTTTTTGCATTGGCCTTGGTATATTGTCTGCATTTTCTAATCAACCCTCATATTAGATATGCCTTACAAGCATCAAGCTCCCCAGATTACCTATTGGTACCCCTGCAGCTTAAACTGAGCCAGTTTTTTATGCTGTTTACTGCAGTTCCAGCTTCCAGCAGGCTGGTAATCTAAGATCCTACATAGTGCCCATATAGAACAATGATCATGCTTTTCCTTGAAGAACTTGCTTCATATAGATATAATGAGCACCTTGTTCTGGCCTTGTACTCTTCTCACCGAGTCCAAAAGCCAGAACTATGGTACCTGGCAGCAAACACCACGGCCCATGAGACTGGGATCTAAGCTGAAAGAGCACCAGCAGAAAAGATTAGAGACCTGGTGCCTCTATGGCATGCCCGATAGGAGATTTGATTATAATATGGACTTCCCCCTCAACCATTGACCACATTTCTTATGGCCAACCAATCGGCCCCCAAAGCAGTGCAAGCCACCAGGAATTCTCTCTGTGCTCCCTATGGCGAGTACTCCCCTGCCTACTACTTTATTATGATGCATTTGTGATTATAAGTTATTATAAGGTAGGTTTTCAGTGCCAGAGTAAAAGAATACCAGAGAAACCTCTATATACACTCTGTATATTTCTGAAAATGCTATGACCTGATGAAGATAAAATAGAAAGACACATATGTACTTTTTATATACTCCAAATGTTGCCAGCTTCAGGTCCCCAGGAATACACTCAAAGGCTCACACAGCAGGCAAACAGGCAAAGAGCGCTCACCTCTCAAGAAACCGATACTCAGGAATATGTGAAGCCAGCCAACGCAGCGTGAGCAGTAAAATTTGTCCTTTATTGTAGTAGATTAAAAGGCCATCACAGCAGCTGAGACATTAAAAGTGCATACAAGAGCAGATCCTAGCGTCTACGCGTTTCGAGCCGCAGCTCTTACTCATGACAGTGAGGCAGTTCAAACATCCGCAATTTAAGCAAATATCAATTAAATTCAAATGAGATCACCTAGGGGTAATCACCAGCTTGCAGACACACCATATTCCCATATAATTAATGAATCCTACCTCTATCATCCCCGATCGCATCCTCGCGTCCTCACATGTCCCCGGCTGTATCACACTATGCGTATGCTGGACACCCCAACCACCGAACTCCGGCCCACGTGTAAGTCTGCCATAAGTGGACATCCAACTGACGTCAGTGTACTGGAAGAGGGAGGCCGCATGCTAGACGCCATTTAGGGCATAACGCGCGTCCTTAGAACAAACTATGGATAGCGCGTGCACCGTGTCATAGTGATGGCGGAAAGGACACCATGTTGGCCTCCATTAAGGGCAAACCCATAAACTGGAGACCACACAGGGGGCATTTGAGGATATACAGCACTATCCCATTTACAGGGACTTACACGTGGGCCGCCATTCAGTGATTGGGGTGTCCAGCATACGCATAGTGTGGTACAGCCGGGGACATGTGAGGACGCGAGGATGCGATCGGGGATGATAGAGGTAGGATTCATTAATTATATGGGAATATGGTGTGTCTGCCAGCTGGTGATTACCCCTAGGTGATCTCATATGAATTTTATTGATATTTGCTTAAATTGCGGATGTTTGAGCTGCCTCACTGTCATGAGTAAGAGCTGCGGCTCGAAACGCGTAGACGCTAGGATCTGCTCTTGTATGCACTTTTAATGTCTCAGCTGCTGTGATGGCCTTTTAATCTACTACAATAAAGGACGAATTTTACTGCTCACGCTGCGTTGGCTGGCTTCACATATTCCTACTTATGTACTTTTTGTCTGCAGTAAAACAATATTTATCCAGCACAGAAATAAATGCTTGATTTCCTTACAAGGCTTATACATTTTGACTGGCTGCTGAAAGAAAAGGCAAGGCCATTGAAATGAGATGGCCGATGCTTGGTCGGCAATTATGTGTTATGTCATCCTTTTTGGCAAAGTATTGCTTTAAGAAAGTCAGCTGTTCCAGGTTCAGGCCACGTGTATAATTTGCACATCCAGTGATATGATCCAGTAGTATATTAGGACGGTATGATTTGTGAAATTAGGATAAAAAGATGCCTGGCTGTTAAAATGGTTTTGTATTGTGCCCATGACCTTGTGAGATTATGGAGGATTTCATCCTGATGCCTGAGACTGGAAACTAATTGCTGAGGCAGACACGGCATAGAAACTCTGGAAATGGGTCACATACTGCACATACTTGGCAAAAGAAATGTAATTACAAAATAATACTGTGTAAATGAACAGCATGCCATAACAAATGTACCATAAATGCCTGCGTGATATAAGTTGTGCCATAACAAATGTAATATATGTAAAAGCACAATATACATTTAGCCTTAACAAATGTACCGTATATGACAGCGCATTATAAGTTGTGCCATTACAAATGTATCATATAAGAAAACACAAGTTGTGCCAATAACAATGTATCTTATATGACAACACAATATACAGTAAGTTGTGCCATTAAAAATGTATCCTATATGACAACACAATATACAGTAAGTTGTATGTGTGGTAAAAGGTTTGACAGTTCATAGATCACCAGCAGAATGCGTTGTCTCATACAGGATGGGCTTGGGGCCCTGCTGTCACCCAAGCGTTACTAGTTTGCACAGAAAGGAGTGAGGCTGCATTTCTGGTGAGAGTAGCAGTATCATAGGGGTCGGAGGGATTCGGTGCAGTATGTGCACAGTGAGTTGGTGCACTCCATCTTACATTAATGGCAGTTGCTCTGGAGAGAATACAGGTAGTTGGCACGGGGCAGTAAGAACAGGGGACAGCAGTATGGTCGGCCTCTATTTGCGGTTGTGGGTCATTTAGCTCGGGGCGCTTCTGTCTTGAGAGTTACATAGTTACATAGTTAATATGGTTAAAAAAAGACATATGTCCATCAAGTTCAACCAAGGGTGTTGGGATAGGGGAAGTTACTTTTAATTTTATTTTATAGGTTGAGGGTATTTATTTATTTATTACACTGATAACCACTAATAGTAACTGTTAATGTTATTTTCTTCTAAATAAGCTTCTAATCCTTTTTTGAAGCTGTCAGCGGTTGATGCTGTAACAAGCTTCTGTGGGAGGCTATTCCATAGATTTATAGTTCTTATGGTTAAAAAACGATTGTCGACTCCGAAAACTAAATTTATTTTTTTCCAGTCGAAGGCAGTGCCCCTTTGTCTTTAGAGAGGATTTTACCTGAAATAGTGTTTCCCCATATTTTTTATATGGGCCTTTATATATTTATATAAGTTAATCATGTCCCCCCTCAATCGCCTCCTCTCAAGACTAAACAGATTTCATTCTCGTAATCTTTCCTCATAACTAAGATCTTTCATTTCCTTTATTAGTTTGGTGGCTCTCCTTTGCACCCTTTCCAGAGTCAGAGTGTCCTTTCTATGAACTGGTGCCCAGAACTGGACGGCATATTCCAGGTGAGGGCGCACCAGTGCCTTGTAAAGAGGCAAAATTACATCTCTATCCCGTGATTCCAGGCCTCTTTTAATGCATGATAATATCTTGGTGGCCTTGGAAGCAGCTGCTTAGCATTGCATGCTGTTATTTAGTCTGTGATCTACCAGTACCCTCAGATCCTTCTAACAAGTGACTCTCCCAGTTTTACTCCCCCGAGGACATATGTGGCCTTCAGGTTATTAGACCCCAAGTGCATGACTTTACATTTTTCCACATTGAACTTCATTTGCCAAGTGGATGCCCAGACACTCAAAGTGTCCAAGTCAGCCTGAAGCTTGTGAACACCTTCAATAGACTGCACTGTGCTACGTATCTTTGTGTCATCTGCAAAAATAGAGACAGTGCTTTTTATTCCCTCTTCTGTGTCGTTTATAGAAGAGGGCACATACCAGAAGATGTTTGTACATGAACCCTCGGATTGTAAAGTGCTGGGGAGTATGTTGGCACTAAATAAAGTTTACTATTGCTATTAGTTGTGCCATTACAAATGTATCATACATTACAACACAATATACCGTAAGTCGTGTCATATAAATACATCATATATGACAGTACAATATATGGTGGGCCATAACAAATGTATAATATATGACAGCGCTATATAATTTGTGCCATAACAATTGGGCTATATGTAGGTTGTGTTATAACAAATGCTAGCATAATGTAAGTTGTGAAATAACAAATGTACTATTTATGACAGTACAATAAATGCTGTGACATAGCAAAAGTACTATATATGACAAAACTATATACAGTAAGTTGTGCCATAACAAATATACCATATATGACAGCACAATAATAGCTGGGACATAACAAAAGTACTATATATTATTAAAAAAAGAAATGACACTGCTCCACCACAATAATATGAAAATGGGTATGATGATGATGTGCCGACAAGGTGTCCCCACACAAATAGTCAATTCTCAAGCAGTTGTGGCCCCAATATAAGTCGTGCAATTACAAGTGTATCATATATGATAGCACAATATACTGTAGGTTGCGCCATAACAAAATGTACCATATATGTTAGCACACGGTAAGTGGTGGCAGAAAGTTTCATGACAGCACATATAATGCACAAAATACAGTAGGTTAAGCCATAACAAATGTACCATTTATGACAGCACAATAAAAGCTGTTACATAATAATCAGTCATAAATGACAGTGCACTATAAGCTTTGCCCTAAAAATGTATCATATATGACAGATCTAAATATGTTATGCCATAACAAATGTATCCTGTATGATAGCATAGTATTGATTGTGTAACAAATGATAGAATAAAGTATCGTATATGACACCACAATAAACAGTAAATTGTGCCATATAACATGTGACAGCACACTATAAGCTGGGACGTAAAAAATGTTTCATATATGATAGCACAGTATAAACTGCGCCATAACAAATGTACTATAAGTGTATGACAGCACAATATACAGTAAGTCATGCTGTAACAAATGTACTATAAGTGTATGACAGCACAATATACAGTAAGTCATGCTGTAACAAATGTACTATAAGTGTATGACACCATAATATACAGTAATTCGTGCTGTAACAAATGTACTATAAGCGTATGACAGCACAATATACAGTAAGACGTGCCGTAACAAATGTACTATAAGCGTATGACAGCACAATATACAGTAAGTCGTGCCGTAACAAATGTACTACTAAGGCCCTTATTTAAGAAGGTATAGCGTCAGGTAGTGGCTGGTTAATGAGAGGTAGCAACAGGTAGCGACTGGTGAACTTCGGACACGGCACGCAATTACACATTTATCAAGCAGAATCTGTTTAGCGACTGGGATAGCGCCATGTAGCATCTGATTCATCATTTTCACAGCCTCAGTGAACAGCGCCGGCGTTCAGCCTTGCACAGCGCCAGATCTGACCTCTCGCTACCTGGCGCTCTCCCATACATTTCAATGGATGAACCTTTTCTTCTCTTTAAAGTGGACCAACACCCACCCGTGATCGGCCCGGGAATCTATAAGATTCCCGGACCGATCACCTCCCTCCCCGCGGGACATCCGAGATCGGGATGTCCCGCGGGGTGAAACCCCCCCAAACCCCCCAAACTCCTTACCTTAGTTAGCCTCCCTCGCGCCCCTCTAGTCGTGCGCGCGCCCGCGCCGGCCGTCTGTGAATGGCCGGCGCGGGCACGCGCGCGTCAACAGGGACGCGCGGGAGGCGGCGGCGGAGGAGCCGCTTGTCCGCGGCTTGTCCGTCGCCGCTGACAGAGGTGAGTTCGGGGGGTTCGGGGGGGTTTCACACAGCGGGGCACCCCGATCGGGGGTGCCCCACCGAAGTGGACCAAGACCCAGGATAGTCAAAATCCTGGGTGTTGGTCCACTTTAAACAGGGTTTTTGTTTTTGTTTTTTCAAAAAAATCACAAATAATGCTGTGACCTCTTCTGGCATTGAAAAAGCAGTTTTTTCATAATTTTTTTCATTTTTTATATATTTCCTCAGAAATGACATTACCGGTCTGGCATTAAAGTGTTCATGTTACAATGTTTTTACAATGTAATTCCATATGTTTTCGCTTTGTTACTAGTTGATAGATGCTAAAAAACACCGCTTCCTGCGCTCTGGGCTTCAAACAAGTATTTTTCAGCGCCAGAGATTTGTGAGGCAGTTTTTTTGCTGAATTTGGTGTGAGTCAGTCGCTATGAGCAGTCGCTAACATGCGCGCCCATACAGCGCTGTACTGGTCAAATAGCGACTCCTGACAATGTAGTCAACATTACTGAACAGCGACTGAGTCGCTATAAAGTAGCGACCCACGGCTGAGCACAGTGACTACTAGCGAGCGCTCTGAAAATGCCTGCTACAGACGCTCATCTGTCGCTACCTGGCGCTAATGATGACTCAGCCTCCCCGTGTATGACAGCACAATATACAGTAAGTTGTGCCGTAACAAATGTATTATAAGTGTATGACAGCACAAGATACAGTAAGTTGTGCCGTAACAAATGTATTATAAGTGTATGACAGCACAATATACAGTAAGTTGTGCCGTAACAAATGTATTATAAGTGTATGACAGCACAATATACAGTAAGTTGTGCCGTAACACATGTATTATAAGTGTATGACAGCACAATATACAGTAAGTTGTGCCGTAACAAATGTATTATAAGTGTATGACAGCACAATATACAGTAAGTTGTGCCGTAACAAATGTATTATAAGTGTATGACAGCACAATATACAGTAAGTTGTGCCGTAACAAATGTATTATAAGTGTATGACAGCACAATATACAGTAAGTTGTGGCGTAACAAATGTATTATAAGTATATGACAGCACAATATACAGTAAGTTGTGCCGTAACAAATGTATTATAAGTGTATGACAGCACAATATACAGTAAGTTGTG
This sequence comes from Gastrophryne carolinensis, assembly GCA_027917425.1. NCBI lineage: Eukaryota > Metazoa > Chordata > Amphibia > Anura > Microhylidae > Gastrophryne > Gastrophryne carolinensis. The sequence goes on from CM051236.1 coordinate 431,892,013, forward strand.
CCGTAACAAATGTATTATAAGTGTATGACAGCACAATATACAGTAAGTTGTGCCGTAACAAATGTATTATAAGTGTATGACAGCACAATATACAGTAAGTTGTGCCGTAACAAATGTATTATAAGTGTATGACAGCACAATATACAGTAAGTTGTGGCGTAACAAATGTATTATAAGTGTATGACAGCACAATATACAGTAAGTTGTGCCGTAACAAATGTATTATAAGTGTATGACAGCACAATATACAGTAAGTTGTGCCGTAACAAATGTATTATAAGTGTATGACAGCACAATATACAGTAAGTTGTGCCGTAACAGATGTATTATAAGTGTATGACAGCACAATATACAGTAAGCTGTGCCGTAACAAATGTATTATAAGTGTATGACAGCACAATATACAGTAAGTTGTGCCATAACAGATGTACTGTATGTAGGTTGTGCCATAACACATTTATAAAATATGACAGCAAAATATAAGCTGTTACATAAGAAATGTATCATATATGACAGGACAAAATAAGCTGTGCTGTAACAAATGTAACATATTCTGTATAACAGCACATTAGAAAACAGTAATACATTTTAATTTTTGAAGTATAAGGGAGTGTTAGAGTAGCACATTTTAAATGCATTGTAATGCAAATGAATGTAAGGTCGATGAAATGAATGAAGATAGCTGGATCCTTGCAGACTTTTCATAGCCAGTCAGTTAATATGATTTAATATACAATTATGTTTTATGTGGGTCCATTAAACCTCCAACCTGTAAGAAGTTTACATTCCTGTGCGCCCGATATTGTTTCAGTGCTACAATAGAAACCTCAGCTATATTGACTTACCCGTTGAGAGAGTTACAAGAAAAACTGTGTTGCTTGGCTTGGCTCCATCTTCTTTTAGAGGTAATAATCACGGTCATTGAGAAACTTTCCCGCCTATTATTGTGCTGATATTTATAGCGTCAGCCAGCGCCTAGGCCAAGCTGCCATCATGTAGCTTTTCTCACTTGTGTCGTAAATGTACTGCTTCTTTATTGGCGATTGGAAGCATTGAAGCCAATAGTTTATGTCATCATCCCCAATTGGCTTCATTAACCTCTTTAGGATTCTTGTTGTAGGTCATTGTAACTTAAAGCAGATCTATAATGACTTTATGTAGCCTGTAAGAGTCCACCCAGGGAATCCCTATTTGTATATAACCCTTTAGAAACCCCACATTGAGTAAATTTATTCACTATCCAGTTAAATGTTTTTAGGAAACCCAAAATTGCATATGCTTATTTATCCTTTTGCTTTGTTGGGCTGTGACAACTGCGGATCATGTATCCCCTTCTCCTCTGGATGCATGACACATGGGCTTGCCAAATCCCACTGGCTGCCAGTGGGGTAATCATTGCAGGAAGTGCAGAGCATGCAGGTAATGTAAAGGAGTAAGTTCTAGTAACCTTAAAAGGGAACATCCAAGGTCTGTGTTCCATCAGTGTGCTTCATACACAACTGTACACAAACAGGCCGAATCCCAGAAGTGACACTATCAGTTACACATAAGGGGCTGCAAAAGACTGATCTGAAGTGCAGGAATGGGTGTGAGGGAAGCCTTGTGCTCCTCTGGCATCCCTATGATCCCTTTAAAGTTAAAAGGTAGACGAGGAGCCATGTGACTTCTGGCACCCTCTGAGGTCCTTAAAATGGACCAAAACCCAGGATTTTGACTATCCTGGGTCTTGGTCCTTGTCCCCAGGGCACCCCGATCGGCGATTCCCTGCTGTGTGAAACCCCCCAGATTGCCAATGCCAACTCACCTCTTCCTGGCCATCCAAACAGCAAGCTCAGAGCCACTGACGTCACGTTGTCTAAGCCTTCATCTAAGGCCAGCTGCTCCGAGCACGCTGATGGCCGCATCCCCGCTTCCCTCTAACAGGGAGCGTGCCCACGCATGCCAACCACAGATGCCTGGCACAGGCATGCGCTCTGCTAGAGGGATAGCAGGGATGTGGCCGAGGCGACCAGGAAACAAGGTAAGTGTATGGGACGACCTGGGCATTTAACACAGTGGGGCATCCCAATTTTGGATGCCCCGGGGGGGAGGGAATCAATCGGCCTGGGAATCTTATAGATCAGCGTGAGTTTTGGTCCACTTTAAACTGGAACAACCCCCACCCTGTAACACCCACTCAAACTAAAAACTAAAAAACGTAACTTTCACTTTCGCTCCCCCAACCATTGGCCGCCACTGTCACATTGACTGGATACCCGGGGGGGGGGGCCTGGGTTTGGACCACATATCCGCGGATGCCCTTCCAGTTCAATATTCCTTGGAAGCCCAAAATTGTGCATCATTATTTACCCTCTGCGTTCCCGGGCTGTGGCAACTTCATATGTGTCTCCTTCTCTGCCAATAACTATCATGTTTGGTTTCCTGCATGGCAAGTTAATAAAAAGATGAAGGGGAACTCTAACATTAACTACAGATGTGTTAATATAGATAATAGAAGCTTCTATCATTGGTTGAGTAAAACGAGCAACACTCAATTACCCTATTTATTTGGCAGCTGGGATGCTTCCGATTGCTGAATGGCTTGCACTGCATTACCAGCAGGGGGTGCCCATTCTTAGTTGCTGTTACTCACCCACTTACAGCGCTTCACAGCCCCACATGACTGCCAACAACTCTACAAGACATTTACTTGCTATGCTGCACTTGGATCATCTTTCTCATTTGCTGGAGAGAAGTAGAAATAGGCTGCAGGGCTGTTTCTAGGGGAGTGTGAGCAGGGGGCTCACCCTGGGCACTAAGGCAATTAGGGGCACCTTTGTCCCAGCCACCCTGTTTTCTGCAGATAAGTCAGAGCCCCTTATCTGCCCATATTGGGATTAGTTATGGGGAAGGGGCATTGCCTGCTGCTATGGTATAGGCACAGTTTGGCACATGCCTGTATGGACCAAGAGATGGGTGAGGAGGGGGCAGCATTTTTTTATTCCTGCCCAGAACTTGCCCTGGTAGGCAGTATTAGGATATTTGGGGTGTTGCTGGCAGATGAATAGCAGGAATACATTTTGGAATAAAGCAGAACCCCATGTGGATTTGTATCCACGACATTTTAACTCCTTGACTGCCTGTGATGATAGATGCCCCCAGTGCTGCCAGGCTCCCCCAACTAGGTGATGATGAGTGCCTGTCATCATGGCATCCAAAGTATGTGACTATTTCCTCTGTGAACGTCCAGCTTTTAATTTGAGGGAAAATTTGTCATCCTCCAAAGGAGATTTATTGTGAAAAATAGTCACAAGATTGAAAATCTGCATTCACAAGTTAGATGTCAAGCTGAGTTCTTATTTATAAACCCTGCATGGAAAAAATCCTGCTGAGATACTGAGAAGACGCCAATACAGCAAAACCTATTGGTCGCCAGTGGTAAGAGAACTTGCTGCACTTGGTCTCTCTACGCGCAGCTATACAGACGCTCATCTGTCGATAAGTGGCGTTAGTATTGAATCAGCCTCCACGTCTCTTAAGAAACCAGTTAACTAGGTATACTGCCCCCTTGTTAACACCATAGATTCGTGGTTGGGTATCTTATAACTCTTATTACCCTTATTTAAAAATGTCAACATTTAATACTCACTGTGAGGAAACACGAATCAAGTGAGCCTGTGGGGGGCACACCCTATAGGGTCCATTAGCCTTAGTTAGTGTCACGCCAGGACAGGAAGCCAAAAGCAGTTGCAGGCCAGGCCACCATCCTTTGCCAACTAGAGTGGCAACAATTTCCAGTTTTAACTGGTGGGGCATTTGAAATCGGGATGCTCTGGGGTGGACCTAAAGTATTTTTTAAAAACTTTATTTAACTTTAAAGCTAAAGCTTTAGCTTCGAGCTAAATCCAAATATCAACACTATATTTTAAGGAATGAAACCAAAATTTTATGTTGTCGACATTTAAGTGCTTTTGAAGGGGTACATACATGATCAAAAGGAAATGTTTCCTGCAGAGGGCAACCATCGGCCAGTGTATGTACAGCCTATTTGCTTCCACATGTCTGCTCCTGTGTACAGAATCTGGGAAGGAATCTACACAATCTATGAATGGGACAAAGGCTAACAGAAAGGGCTTTGTGCGGCCAGACGGAATGTATTTGCTCCGAGGGCTCCTTGAGATGTTCTGCTGCTGAATGCGGGGATGTCGCCGGCCAGATGGTCTTCATTACCGGCCATACTGCAGCCTGGTTCAGGAAGAGAACATGTAATGCTATTTGCCAGTTACTCACTTCTAAGATGGATCAAGGAACTGACCCCCAAAAACCTTGTCAAAGGTTTTCTTTGTATCAGCAACGCTTCGCTTAGTACCTTTCACTGAGGCAAGCGGAACGCTGTCATCCCCTCTGTTATGACAGCTTATGAGACCTGAGTGCTAAAGGACACAAAACCAATCTCAAACCAAAAAACAGCCAGTGATTAGCTGAAAGAAATAAAGCATTATATTGGCCTTAAAATGCAACAAAAAGTAATTGGCACTTATAGCGGAAAAGCAATACATAAACATCTGTACATACAGACCAAGATATTACAGACTCTAACTTTTATTCTTAGCGGTTGGGCGGGGCAATGCAAATTATCTTTTTTTTTTATCTCTGTGCTATCCTAAGTGGCTCAAAAAGCTACTGATCATCCTCTACTTTTGTAAAGCTTTTCATATTTATATAGCCATCGCCTGACAATTGTTGACACATGTTTTGGACTTGTGCCTCTCATCAGAGCAAGGCAGTAAGTTGATGGCTAAATGAGGAGTAGGGCTTGAAAGCCCTGTAACAGAGGGGACATGCCATCTTAGGGAGATGCTGTTAGACTTAATATAGTGCACTAAAAAGACCCTTATCCTAAGGTGCAAAGTAAAGCACAGTTTCCTGGAACAAAAAATATTTACATGGCACAAAAAGACAAAAACAACAGGCTATACCTAACATTTTTAATGAGTAGGAAGAGTAGGTGAAGCCATGCAAATCATCTTATTTTATCTTAATGCATTCCGATCTATAAAAAGTGTTTCCTATCCATAGGACTACTCCTCAGATGCTTCTTTTTGAGGTAACTGCCTTCAAATTCACAGTGCCAATTTATTTACTTGGCAGGTTTAGCTCTCTGGCCCTGCTCCTTTGTAAAGGTGCTTGAACCAAGTACCAGTAGAATCCCAGGAAAAAAATTGCTGAACGGAAGCTAAATGTAGTAAATAAACACAGTGAAATTGTCTGAGAAATGTGGTTTCAATAAAAGCAGAATTGTTTCCTCAGCTACCACTGAACTTCTGCTGCCAGCTGTTTTTTTGTAGCTGGGGTTCTAAAGGGTTTTTAATGTTATGTAAACTAATAGTCCAAGCTTCCCTTCCTGGATTCAGCAGGTGGGTTGGTGTGGTCTATGTATAGTTGGCAGCTGCTGCCTGTGCTGTCCCCACTGGGGAGAGAGAAAGCCCCTGGTTTGGCTGTCAACTCAAACTGGTGATCCCACAGTGCATTCACCAGTTCAAAGAAAATAATGGACGAGCGGGGGGGGGGGGGGGGGGGGGTCCCACACAGGGGCATCCAAAATCAGAAGAATCTCAATTTGTTTAGACTCCGAGGTCAGGTTTAAAGGGGGTTTGGTGCGCTTCAAGGTAGACCAAAACTTGAGTTTTGGACCAAAGAGCTTGATCCTTTGAAGACATCCAGATTTGGGATGTTCCTCAGTGATGCAATGTGACTCTTCACCACAAAGGGGCCCAATGAGACCATGCCACCCAAGGGCCCACATAAACCTGGAGCCGGCCCTGAGAGTCAGGTTCCATTGCAAACACCTCCTGCTGTTCAGAGGCCCTAAGTTCTTTCAATGGGAGCGGGCCATTAACAGGAGCCAGAGCCACCAGCCAGAACCCTGAATAACAGGTCCCAGCTTCAAAAACTGGGGCTGTGGAAGACTGATTGGTGGAGCTGGAGTAGCAGTAAATTAGGCCGATCTTCTAGTCCCATCTTGGACTGCCCTACCCTGGAGTTCTAGGATAAGTCAAAAGAAGTGGACTGTTCCTTTACAAAAATAATTACTTACTTGACCACCCACAGGCTTGATATTAAGCCTCCAGAGCCAGGCAGTCCAAGCTTCCCTTTCTGTACATCCGGCTTTCATTGAAAACAATGGCGCCTCCTTACATGGACACATGGACAGAGGCCCTCGTTGCTTTCAGTGGGAGAGGGCCGTACACAGGCCATGCCCACCCACCAGCCAGAACCTGAAAGAACAGGTCACAGCTTCACAAACTAGGGCTGCGGGAGACTGATTGGTGGAGAGGAAATAACAGTTAGGTAAGCGGATCTTCTAGTCCCCTCTTACCTGGTCCTGGATTCCTAGGATCAGTCAACAGAAGTGAACTTTTCCTTTAAATAAATAATGACTTACTTGACCACCAACAGGCTTGATCCCCTAGAGTTTTACATATAGAATTTGTCCTGTTTTTGTGCTCAGCTCAGGTGCTGACAATTCTCTCCAGTTGGCTTTAATACACAACCCTGCTTCCAGTCATGGCACACAGGCTCCTTCATGATGCAGGGGCGCACCACATGATCATCCACTGCTGATATGCCATCAGTGTTAGATTCTTATTATTTCATTGGGTGTGTGCTGTGTGCACCAGAGCTGACAACACAAGAGCAGGATTGATTCAGCCAGCAGGGGACTTGGGGGGTCAGTTGAGTACTGCTTTTTGTTACCCTTTAAATGCCTTTTTCAAAAAAATTCTATAGCCAGCTTTGCTCCATAGCAGAGTCAACAGAGTTGTGTGCTCTAGTCACTGTTATGTCAGTACATGGCGTGTTCATGTATTTCCTTTGCCTTGGCTAGAGTAGAAGAGGTGACAAAGGAGCCTGGCGAGGTCTCCTGAAAACTGAGCATCAAAGCGGATCTCCAGTCCAAAAAATCCAAATTTAATAAATTGCTCCCCTGAACCCCCCCCCCCCCCTCCTCCTCTCACACACACTAGTAATGTAAGCTATTTGACAGAGCTTAGCACCATTCAAATGTTGTGGAACAGTAGTCAAATTCTATGCCACTGAACTGAATGGGAGCAGCCATCTTGTTGTTCTCTACTCAGTATGTGATGCTTCTGAGGCAAGATGGCGGCGCCCGTATCCTAGAGCATGCCACAGAGTTGTAGTCCACTGGGGGAAAGAACAATAATTCCGCAACTAAAAACTTTAAATATATTAATTTTAGATGCTGGGGATTTTTTTTTTTATGGGCTTGGGCTTTTCATTAAATGATGCTAAAGGTCCGGTTTAGGGTGCAGGATTGAGAAAGGGAACTCAATGGGTGGACTGATAAGAGTAAAACAATAAGCTTCTTGGGGATTTGTAGGAAAATCCTGTTCAATATAATTCTGTTTAATACAAAAATAATAAAAAAATATAAATGATTCAGAATGGCTAAACTGCAAAATATAATGTAAGGGCAGCATAACCTACTGCTTTGGGTTGCTCTATATTTTGCAGTTACAGAATTGTTCCTTATAGAAACATCATGGTTTGGGAAATCAATAAGAGTTTTGTCACACTGCCATCTAGTGCTCATAACTGTACATGAAGTTTTGTTGATTCAGTATCTTCGGTATTTTGGAAAAAGGAAAGTTCTTTTAAAGTATAGTAAAGCATCTCTATGTAATGCTAAACGTTTCCTTAGAGAATAATGTGAACATTTTTAACCCTTTCGCTGCCAGCCTACCTGCAGCATTTGCCACTCCCTGTTGCCAGACTGAGTTTGACTGTTTTGCGCTACACATGTTCAACTGTCATTTTCGAAGGGATTTCCAGGGATTTCCCAGGAAAATTATATATTGTTTTTTTCAACAGAGTCTGGGCTTTAACATGAAATGTCTTGTTTGTGTTTTTTAGGTGTATTCTCAACATTTTTGGGTGAAATGTGTGAAAAAAAATAAAAAAAATATATTTTTTTACAATTTGTAGAGTTTTTTTGTAATAAAAAATGTAAGTTTGTCAATAAAATCTTATTGCGTGAGAAACCCCAATTTCTCCCGCTTACAGCGATACCACATATGTATAGGTAGACACCCTTTCCTGCCCAGAAGTCTTTTATAGCTGCTGGATGACAAATGGTTAATTAAAAAAAAAAATGACATAGGGTCCCCCTTCCCGGGGAGGGGGACCCCATTTTTTTTTGGATTTTTAAGGGTTAAAAACCCTTAAAAATCCAAAAAAAAAAATGACGTGGGGTCCCCCTTACCCAAAGTAACCAGCCCGGGACCAGCTATGGGGGCTTGTAGGCACAGAGTGGGGGGGCCAGCTTTGGTGGCCCCCCCACCCTGCAGCCTACGAGCCCACATAGCCTATGTGGGCCCGGGCTCTTCTGCCCCCCCCTGGCCTTTGGGGAGGCAGGTAATGGGGGTGCGGGGGTTAATGGCAATGCCACCCCCCCAGCCATGTGAACTGGTATAAGGGGTCTCATGGACCCCTTACCAGCTCACAAAGGGTTAACTGTAAAAAAAAAAACACCACACAATAAAAAAAAGTATTTTATTAAAAAAAAATAATTTTTTTTTACTGTACTTACCTTCGATTGCAAGCTCTTGTCCCTCGCCGCTCAGCTGACAGATGCCTGTGATCGGCATCCAGAGAAGGAGAAGGCAGGAGATCAGAGGATCTCCTGTCACCTCCTTCCAGGGCACCGATCACCGGCATCTGAGAAGCTGAGAAAGCTGAAGCCGGTGATCGGGACCGGGATGACGTCATAAGCCCCGCCCCCAAGGGGGCGGGGCTTAGAGGCAAGATGGCGGTCGCCATCTTGAAGAAGAGAGGAGAGAGCCTCCCAGGCTCCCTCCTGAAGATCGGTAAGTCCTGGGGGGGGATCGGAGGCCCCCCAGGTGAAGAGGAGGGACAGCGGGAGCCAGCGCACATGGAGGTAAGTGAATGTCATTTTTATTTTTTTTTTTTTTTACAGTTAGCAGCTGCTGCTGCAGAAGCGGGGGGGGGGGCGGCCTATTCCGGGGGCTCTCCTGGAGCCATCCGACCCCCCACGGGGGATCGGATGGCACCAAATTAAAGAGGAGACCCGGCCGGATCCAACAAGGGGTCAGGTGAGTATTTTTTATTTTTATTTTTTAAACTAGAAGCGATCAAAGTCAAGCACGTAACACCTACGGGCTTGGCACTTAAGGCCCAGCCAAGCCAGCACGTAGGTGTTACGTGCTTGGCAACAAAAGGGTTAAATGTTTAAATTTTTAAATTCAGAAACTTATTATCACTTTTATTTTGTATCTTCAAAGCTGACTGAACCTAGGATTTTCATCATCATGGGTTTTGGTCCACTTTACAGGGGCATCCTGATTTGCCATGCCCCTGTGGGATCATCAGTTCTTTTACTTTGCACACATGTGGGCTCTGATAGATTGAAGTGTATATTAAGGCCAGTAGCCTGATCCAATCCTCTGCATGCTCAGTCATTCATGCTGGCGGGGGTGCACGCATTAGGTGGAGGAGCGTGGGAGTTGCACATGCGCACAGGTCGTGGGATTGATTGATTCCTATATGTGGTGAAGCCAGGGGGGTTCCCACAGTAGTAGTGGTGAAGGAGTTGAACAATGCTGCATTATAGTGGAACATTTGGGATCCCCCGCGGTGTAAAACCTCCCAGAGCCATTTGCTGTGCCTATGTAATTTGGCAAATAGCTCTGAATCTTCAGGCTATGTGTGCTCTCCCGCCTCAGCCATTCATATAGGCAGGAGCAGAAGCATGTGCCCCACTGGGGCTGCAGCCTCTTGCGCTCTCCATTGAAGAGCAACAGGGCCATTTGCCAAATGACATTAGCACGGAAAAAGGCTCTGACTGTACGAGAGCCTGAGCATGCACCATTGGACCTCAAAGTGTTGAGTTTTACCTGGCATTCTGGGTGTTTCACACAGCGGGGCATCCCAATGCAGGAAACTCCCTGGGCCCAGAACAAGACCCAGGATAGTCAGTATCTTTGTTTTTCCTCTTTAAAGGTAAGGAGGTCTGGTACATTGAGATGGATTCAGAGAGCACCCAGAGGTATAGTAAGTGTCAGGGAGCGCCTAAGGTATGAAAAATATTGGTGGGAGCTGCCAGGTGGAATCCAAATGGTTGGTGGGACTGGATTGTTGAGTGGAGGCACTTAGCAGTGAGGGTGAAAGATTGGCCTGGATGTTTACAGAATGGGGTTGCAGAAAACCGTTAGCAAGAGGGGGGCATTGCAGAGGAGGTAGGAAGGTGTCTGCAGGGAGCATCCCCCAAGGTAGTAGGATTAGGGTGTAAAAAGGAAAAGGGGGGAGATGTGGGGTTGAGGCACTGAGAGCGAGGGAGGAGGTCTGCAGGAAGCATGCCACAGGTAGAGGGATGGGTTAGGTTGTGATGGAGGGGGCTGCCAGTAGCACCTAGAACATGGAGGGACGGTTCATTAGATATTAAGCACCCAGTAGGCTGGGTAGAAGGGGCTGGGACACTTAGAGGGCACATTTAATGGGTACGTAGGTAGAGGGAATATTTGCAATGAAAATGGGGCTGAGAGGGAGGGGCAACTAGCAGAAATATTGGGGGGTGTACCAAGGTGGTCCTAATGCCCAGTCTATAGTCCCTATGAACAGATGTACCCTAGGTCCCCTGGCATTATCATGCCACCTCTATGTTGCCGACATTCAAGCTTGGTTCATGTCTAGTGAATGAGAGACGCTGTACACACAGATCTTTCACTTCACAAAAATAGGTTGTTTAAGGTTATATTTCTTAATGTCTAAGAGATGTTGCATCTTTTTGGAAGGAAAATAATTTATTGACCTTATATTTCTTTCTTGGAAGAGTAAATGAAAGAGGAATCTTTTCGAACTGACCCAATTAATCAAGCGGCTTCCATTGTCTGAGCGCCCAGAAATCCCTAACATCTGAAAAGTAACTAGTTTCATACAGAGGATCGGCCTCTTTGTAATGGGACAATACCAGATTATAGGGATTAAGGGAGTATAGAAATGTGTAGACATTATTCTGAGATGAAGTTGTCAGGCTAGAAGCTAACAAGCAGCCTAATCATTTAAAATGTAATGTGTGTATGGGACCCCACCCAGTGTACAACAAACTTTGTATTATGAATGGACAGCGACTTTTGAGGCTTATGTGTCTCTCACCCCCAGATCCCCCTAATAGAAAAGCCTATCTGCAGCTAAAAGACCCTGGAAGATGACCAGGAATACATAGGCTCCACGCTTCTTCAGTGTTCCCATGTGAGGCAGCTAGCAATGTGATTGCCATTGACCCACACTGCCAACATAATGTGTAGGGCCAGAAAACCACATTGTGTCAGGCCCAGGCAATTTAATGTCCGGAACTTCCCTGGTTTGGGACACGGGATACGGTAGCTGCTCCCATCCAGGAGGCCAGTTCCTCTCTAGAAGCCATAACTGAGGTTACTACAAGAAGAAATAGGATTGAGCAGGGCAATTACAGGCTGAGGATAGGCAGTGGAGTGGAGTTATAGGCTGGGAACAGACAGGCAAAGACAAATGGGAATAGACAAATCCATGTACTGTCCTTGATGTTTGGGGAAATGGAACTGAACCCCAGACAGGAAACAGAAATAGCAGAAAGCCAAGGACCTACAACAAATATGGAAGGCCTTAGGCCCAAGCAGCAGGTTGGGAGCTGGAGATACAACAGATATCGGGAGCTAGATGTGCTACAGAAGTTTGTGACCTAATGATCCAGCAGGGAGATGGAAGTACACACACACATAGGGTTGACATCTTTCCCAACAGAAAATACCGGCCTTTTTACGGGTATATGGGCATGGTCTTGTAGGGGTGTGGTCTTGTAAAATGTAAGTTTAACCATCATTTATCACCTAAAGCAGTGGTCCCCAACCCCCGGGCCGCGGACCGCTACCGGTCCGTGGCTCAAATGGTACCGGGCCCTGACAGTGTTCCCTTTAAGGTGCGCGGGAGCGAGGCCGCGCACCTACTTCTGCCTCCCCGCTCACTGCATACTTCAACCCACGCAGCAACAGCTGTCAGGTTGAAACGAGCTATGGCTGTGGCAGTATTTTGAATAGACCCACCCCTTGGATGACGCAATAGCGAGGGCCCCTCCCTCCCCCTCTCATCATCACCCGGCATTTCTCTGCCTAACGCGGGAGAAGAGCAGAGACTCAGTGATATGCATCTGCCATGGACAGAGCATGTGTCAGTGCTGACATTGCTGACACTCCTATCTGTGATTATACAAGGTTAACTCTCCTACCCTCCGTTTGCCTGTTCACCCCCTCCCCTTTCCCAGGCACTGAAAACTTATCTATAGCTCATTGTAATGATGGCTGTTCAGGGATTTATGCTGCCAACATAAAGGCTCAGACAACACAAGGGATCACACTTTCAAAACTCCATGTGTGTGTGAGAGAGGTGTGATCTCTATTCTGCTCCTGTCCAGCCAGACCCTGTAACCCCTTCACTGCCAGAGAGTGTATTGAGGCACAGACATGCTGTTACTTCTAACTGATGACCTATGAACTGTCCCACACACCAACCATATCAGAATCCTATGTACCTGTACCTCAACCTTATCTGCATCCTATGTATCTGTACCCCAACCCTATCTGCATCCTATGTATCTGTACCCCAACCCTATCTGCATCCTATGTATCTGTACCTCAACCCTATCTGCATCCTATGTATCTGTACCCCAACCCTATCTGCATCCTATGTATCTGTACCCCAACCCTATCTGCATCCTATGCATCTGTACCCCAACCCTATCTGCATCCTATGCATCTGTACCCCAACCCTATCTGCATCCTATGTATCTGTACCCCAACCCTATCTGCATCCTATGCATCTGTACCCCAACCCTATCTGCATCCTATGTATCTGTACCTCAACCCTTATCTTAACGTTAACATTAAAATGATTGAATCAAAACAATATTAACAATCAATGCCGCCTCACCGCCCCCAGCACCGCCCCCAGTCAGCCCCCCTCCCCCCAGTGCCCCACCGGGCCGTGGTAAAATTACCAAATCCAGAACCGGTCCACGGTGAAAAAAAGGTTGTGGACCACTGACCTAAAGTACCTTATTCTTCACTTTGTGCAACAGTCAACACACACACAACACTCTTCCCCAGAGCACACTAAAATAATGGACCAGCCGGGGTGCTACCACTGGCCCTGTTGCTTAACAGTAACAAAAGTGCACACACACCTAGAAAGAGAACCTGTGAAAGGGCCGTATAAATACACAACAGCAAGTTTGATAACAGAGAAGCATCGACCTTGGATCTCGTACAAGCACTAAAACAGTCCCATTACTTGCCCCTCATTGCACCGCAGTGTCTGGGCTGGACTTGTGATAACCAACACCTAATGGGCAGAATAGATGTTGTGACCAGATTGTTGCAGGGCTGCAGGTTTGATTCCCGGTCAGGACATGACTGAGCAAGGCATCTAACCTCCTAACTGCTCCCTGGGCCTGTGGTTTGGGCAGCCCACCACTCCAGGCATGTGTGCACTCACTGCTTGTGTTTGTCTGCACGGATGGGTTAAATGCAGAGAAAAAAAAATCCTATGTGTGTGCAAATATTGTACATATTGCCCTGAAATAGCCCATTTTTAATTATTATACAAAGGTAGTAAGGGCAAATAGATGCATTTGCTTGATGTCATTGAACATTCTCTGTGAATCTTTGGCTCTGTGCAGTATGAGAAATGAAATCATGCCAAGACACATCATATTTACGGCTGCCAGGCATACATTAACACAAGATAAAATCTTTTGTATGTTACCAGCGCTGAAATCTGATCTGACATGTAATTGCGGGATATCTTCTATTGTAATGAAATTGTGTATGAATATGCAGAAGATTTAAAAACATGATGTCACAGATTTATAGAGGGAGACTAAAATCACCTCTGTGCTATCCTAGTTTGTTTCCTAAATCACTTTAGGATAAAGACATAGGAAGATTTGTTTGAACGTGGGGCGGGGGTAAGCATTGTCATCAAAGCCATGAAAACATACCATTGCAGAATATTTGTTTTAAAGGTTTTAAAATGTGTTTAATCTAAAATATTGACAATTAAGGGGTAATCCAAAAGATTTAGAAAATAAAAGATGCCTGCTCCATAATCATTAATGATGACTTGCAACCTGGAGGCAAGCAGGCAGTGGTAGCATCTTCTGGAGATAATAAAAATTGGGTCATTTTAAGTTCCCATTTGTACTCCCATTTTATTTGTATATATTCCAATCTTCCCTTATTTCCGGGGAACCTTCAGTGGACAGACATCCATTAGAACCATGTTAGGGTGGTGATCTGATATACTAGTTCATTTATCATTTTTTACTCCAGGTGAGCTATAGAAATATGGAGATTGCCACAATTTTCGCAAATTAATACATATGTATATTTGCCCCTTTGCTTTTAACCCCTATTTCTACAATTCATGTGGGGTGAATAAGTCAGATATTGTTATACGATGTCGTCCTTGGGGCAATAGATGAAGGGTGTATTTTTCCCTTTCCCCCACTTCTCCCGTTACACCCCCCCCCTTCCCCTTCTTTACCTTATCTCCTTTCTATCTCCCCTCGGTTTGCGAATTAACCAAAAGATTTTTTTTTATTTTATTGTCTTGGCCATTTCTAGATAAGCATCAGCAATGCCAAATGTTTCTAGTATGTTTGAGGGGTTAGTGAGCCATAATGTCATATCTGGGGGGTTTGAATTGCCCCAGTGCTGATGGATTATTTTTTGGGTGATCCAAAATAGAATTTTTGTGATTCTATTTGGATACTGGTTTGATTTCCCTCAATTAGATTTAAAAGGATCATATTTCTTCTTCTTTGAATTATGGTATAGAGCAGTGGCGTAACTAAATGTGAAGGGGCCCTTTAACGCCTCACATAGTAAACTTATTTCTGTCTGTTAACTCAGTTGGATGCAGCTAGACAACTAAAGACTGAAACAGATAAACAGATATAAATGATGCTTACTTTATCTAAATGATGCCAAGTGAGCACAAATATGATAAAGAAAGGTGGAGGAGCAACCATGATGGGGCTCCCCTCCCCCTCAAGTTATGCCCCTGATATAGAGTTTTTGAAAACTGGTGGCTATTAATTTCCCATAAGCTTTGGGAATATTCGCATTGCCACCACAAGTGTGTTAAAGTTGCCTTTTTCTTCTTACACCACCGACAAAGGAATTAATGGAATTTATTGTTATAGTCTATCATGATAAGCTCACTAGTGCTTATTAGGAAATATAAAGCAGCCTGAATGAAAGATGTGCCCCTCATGGCCAGTATAATGTAGGGGCCCCTCACAGACAGTATACTTTAGGGGCAGCAGAAAGCAGGCAAATGCATGTAAGCGAGGGGGGCTGGGACTCTGCACATTAAGTAAAGAAAAAGTCCAAAACAAAAAAAATAAAACATCCTTCATGTCATCATGTGCTAAAGGTAGCGCTGTGCAGCAGCACTTCCAGCTTTCAAGCTGCTGCACTGACCATGACTGACTGGTTAGGGCCTGATTTATCATAGAAACATAAAAGGTTGACGGCAGAAGGAGACCATACGGTCCATCTAGTCTGCCCTTATGTGTATACTGTATGTACTCTTTATCTTAGGATAGATGTGTGCTTATCCCAGGCATGTTTAAATTCAGTGACTGTTGATTTTTCAACTGCCTCTGCTGGAAGTTTGTTCCAAGCATCTACTACTCTTTCTGTAAAATAATATTTTCTAACATTTCTCCTGATCTTCCCCCCGACTAGCTTCAGGTTGTGCCCCCTTGTTCTATCATTAAGCTTCTTCTTAAAAACACTTCCCTCCTGAACCTTATTCAATCCTTTCACATATTTAAAGGTCTCAATCATGTCCCCCCTCTCCCTTCTTTCCTCCAGACTGTACAAATTAAGTTCTTTAAGTCTCTCCTGATAAGTTTTAAGTCCTTGAATAATGTCTCTTTGCAGGTAAGGTCTCCAGAACTGCACACAGTATTCTAGCTGTGGCCTTACCAGGACTCTATACAGCGGCATCACAACCTCCCTCTTCCTACTGGTGATGCCTCGAGCTATGCAGCCGAGCATCCTGCTTGCTTTTCCCACTGCCTGGCTACACTGTCCACTCATCTTGCAGCTATCAGTAATCAGTACCCCTAAATCTCTCTCCTCCGAGGTCCTGGCTAACACAGTGCTGCCCATATTATCAAGCACTTCTGCCAGACAATGCCATTTCAGCGCAAATTAGAGTAGTGCAAAATATGATTTATACATTTCTCAGCGTGTTGCTGCACTGCTAATGTTTTAGTAAATGTGTTTCTTGTAGTGTAGCAACATGAGCAAGTGTGAAAAAACTATATTTAATTATATTTTTTCCTACTCTCATTTGCAGCAAACCAATCAACAAATCAATGCAGCAGATTCACTCATGGTCAGGCCAGCAGATTCCACAGACGCCAACATTCTCTATGGAATCTGGAAGCATGTAACAAGCATGAGCGATGCTTTAATAATGCACTAAACTATTCATTGACTAGTATTATTTTTGTGTTGTTTTTTAATACTGTTTTTAGAATTAATTAGTAACAGGCACCAGTTCTCCTGGATTTTAGCGGTAGCAAGTGGCTCACATTTTGATTGGTTGGGGAATTAGAGGCCATAACAATTATTTCAGTCCTCGGTAGCACGGCCATCTTAAACATTTTGCAGCTAATTCTACTCTAGCAATAACAAGGTTAAACAAAGTATGTTTGCAGCCGACATGCAAGCACATATGTTAGACAGCTCAATAATGGCTTTGCATCTAACGGCTGCTCCGAGCCCCCCCCCCCCTCCCAGTGCTCAGAGGGCTTAGCGTGCTGCCTCTCCATAGCTATGTTTTACTGCAAAAAAGGAATGTAGAGTCATGGAAACCTGCCATGGTCCAAAATAACGTGTTTGGCTCTGAAAGACACCCCCCCTCTTTTACACCATGTCACATTTTACTCATTCATCGTTTCCTTTTTGTGTTTTTTGGCTTAGTCTCCTATCTTAAATGTGGGTATGTGTGCATCTTATAACATGACACCTACAACGTGACTGATGTTCCCCTATAAACTTCATTCCAGGAGACTAATAATGCAAATGTATGGAGTGTGTTAGCTGATGGTAATGGATGATCTGGGGGGTGGGTGCTATCTATAGCCAGGGGGGTTGATTATAAACCTATCACCTGTATTTACAACATGAAACTTTAAGCAGCATTAAGATCTTTAAATCATTTTCACAACGCCAGAGGGACATGGCTACTTTACCTGTGGATGCAGTTAAAGTGGACCAACAGTCAAAAATGACTTAAACTAGACAACACAACAAGCAGTGCTCATATGCATACCCCGGGGGAATTTAGATTTCTGCACATAAAAATTCATTTATCTTTTTCTAACTCCTGCTGTGGTAAAATTTAAAAACAAGATGGCGGCTTATGCATTTGCAGGCAACCTGCAAACAGGAAGTGCTGCTGGACTTCCTGTTATTGTGCATCGTCAGTTGAATCCAGGCAGCAGCATGGCTGAGATGCTGGGAGAGGAAGCTCCAAAATGGCTGCTACCTTTCTTTTTCAACTGTGCCAGACTGTTGGTCCTGTTTAACTGTAATGCTGCTTAAAGCGGACCTTCAGCATGATTTAATGACAAGCCCAAACCCTTAAAAAACTATTCCCCAGCACCCAACATGCACTTGGGTAGAAGGAATCCCTGCTCTGAGTACCGTATGGGCAGCACTGTGTTAGCCAGGACCTCGGAGGAGAGAGATTTAGGGGTACTGATTACTATAGCTGCAAGATGAGTGGACAGTGTAGCCAGGCAGTGGGAAAAGCAAGCAGGATGCTCGGCTGCATAGCTCGAGGCATCACCAGTAGGAAGAGGGAGGTTGTGATGCCGCTGTATAGAGTCCTGGTGAGGCCACAGCTAGAATACTGTGTGCAGTTCTGGAGACCTTACCTGCAAAAAGACATTATTCAAATAGAACGTGTCCAAAGGCGGGCAACAAAAATGGTGGAAGGACTTAAACGTAAAACTTATCAGGAGAGACTTAAAGAACTTAATTTGTACAGTCTGGAGGAAAGAAGGGAGAGAGGGGACATGATTGAGACCTTTAAATATGTGAAAGGATTGAATAAGGTTCAGGAGGGAAGTGTTTTTAAGAAGAAACTTAATGATAGAACAAGGGGGCACAACCTGAAGCTAGTCGGGGGGAAGATCAGGAGCAATGTTAGAAAATATTATTTTACAGAAAGAGTAGTAGATGCTTGGAAAAAACTTCCAGCAGAGGTAGTTGAAAGATCAACAGTCACTGAATTTAAACATGCCTGGGATGAGCACACATCTATCCTAAGATAAAGAGAACATACAGTTACATAAGGGCAGACTAGATGGACCGTATGGTCTCCTTCTGCCGTCAACCTTCTATGTTTCTATGTTTCTATTTAAAATTAATATATTTAAAGTTTTTAGCCACTTCCTTCTTATTCTTTCCTCCACTGAGTTTCAACTCTGTTCAGGATACGGGTGCTACAGGATACAGGACTCTAGGATATGGGCACCGCCATCTTGACTCAGAAGCATCACACATACTGAGGAGAGGGGGTAAAGCACAGGGGGGCGGGGTTATAGCTTTGCTTTGCACAGACAGAGCAGAGCTGGGGTCAGGAAAAGAACAGCAATCCCAGAATGCAGAGCGACAAAGTCGGAAGACACACCCTGTTTGCAGGCTGCCCGATGCTCCGTGAGCCGCCATCTTGGATGTTTAAAGGCTCATAACATACAGTAGACGCAGATTTTTAATGTGAGCAATCTGTATGTACAGGGTGTGGGAAACATATAAGATATGCTGTTATTCAGGGTGAAGGTCCGCTTTAAATTCTGCCTGCAAAATGACAGGAATGGGGGTGGCAGGGTTTAAGACAACAGGATTCCTTGTGTGTTAATTGTAGCTGCATGTCTGTGTCTGAAGCATATTTTTAAAAGAAAAAGAAAAAAAGAAAAGTCATGGTACCTGGATTCCTTAAAGGTGGTAACTGCCACTAAAGGATGTCTGTGGAAAAGTCTCATGGCCACATCTGTGAGTCTGTGTACAAAATAACTAGAATGAGGGGGGGGGGGGCGAATCAAGGCAACAGGAACACTTCAGGGTGATAGCTGTCACTAGAGGAAGCATGTGAAGTGGGCCGATGCCTTACAAGGGGCCACATATAGATACCTGTGTGCAGATATGATCTGGAGTGGTGGGTTGGAAACAACAGGATTCATTGCAGCCACATGTCTGCATTGAAAGCATATAGAAAAAAGAACAAAACAGGGTCAGGGCTTAAATTCCATTGATAGGAGCAATTATAGAGACTAGGGGGCTTACCACTGATTCTTCAGTTTTACTGACAGGGTCCCAAATCTTCTAAAAAACAGTTTTTAGAGAGAATACACAGAAACTGAATATGTTGCTATTGCTCTATGTAAACCAGGTCAGAGTATTAATTCTAGACTTGGTGGGGCACATGAATGATAAAACCACCCCATTACAATAAAATTAATCTCACTGAGTAATATTAAGGAGGCCATTTACTAAACTTTCACCGACCATTCGCTGACCGTTCCCGTGCTTTCGCTAGTCATATTTAAAGTGGACCAGAGGTTTTTGACTATCCTGGGTTTTGGTCCTTGCCCCTGGGGCACCCTGATCAGGGATGCCCCGCTGTGTGAAACCCCCCAATCTCACTCGACCTTCCCTGGTCCTACAGTGCATGCACAGCCCTCTCGTCCAATCAGCACGCTTAGATTAGCTCCCACTCCTTCATCTAATAACTCGTCTAAGGCGAGCAGATCCAAGCGCGCTGGCGGCTGCATCCCCCGCTACCCGACTGCGTCGGCCATTCACAAATGCCTGATGCAGGTACGCGCCCTGCTAAAGGGATAACGGGGATGTGCCTGCAGCTCACGCATGCACTGGGAAAGAAGGTGAGTTTGTGGACAACCTGGGGGGGTTCACACAGAGGGGGAGGAAATTCAGCAGCCCTGGAATCTTATATTTTTCAGGGCTGTTGGGACGTAGGTTTCGAGCCACTTGGTGTCCCTTCATCTTTCTGGCGAGCGGCATTTCAGTGCGCCAGCCTTTAGTGGTGAACCCCATAGAAATCAATGTTATTTTTGGCGAGAATGGCTATTGATGTGGTTTTTACATCTGTCACTAGTACATTAAATGTGAAGGTCAGATAGATAACTAGTATTGAAGAAACAACTAATAAAATGGTTTTCACATGATTTTTTATTTTTTTTTAACTATTTTTGGAGGCTTCCCAAACACCCCACACATTCTAGAAACACCACACATCCATTCTGAGACAAATTACAGCTGGAAAGGGTGTGTAAGGGCGAAGCCTTATGAGCCATGTGCACCTTGCTGTGCTCAGAGACAGCTGCAGGAACAATCTGGCTTGCTGTGCTCACTTTTGTTGAGATCTCCAAGCAACAGAGTGACTGTTGGACCACTTTATTGTTAGGTCCTGGAGGAATGAAATAGAAAGTAAGGGATAACTTTAAAGCCTTGTTGAAGCTTCTACTTTGCACTACAGAAGATGGAGGAAAAAGACACGGGAAAGGCATCAGCTGAGCTGTTTGCTGCCTTTTTATTGCCATTGCCTGGACTTTCCCTTTAAAGTGGACCAACACCCAGGGGGGATCGGCCCGGGAATCTATAAGATTCCCGGGCCGATCAGATCCCTCCCCTCATCCGAAATCGGAATGTCCCGCGGGGTGAAACCCCCCAGGAAGCCCACAATCCTAACCTTTCCACGTTCCAGCGGCACATGCGCGTCCGCCGCCGCCCCCTCCCGCGCGTCCCTCTAGTAGGGCGCGCTCCCTGTAAGAGGGACGCGCGGGAGGCGGCGGTGGACGCGCTCTGCTTGTCCGGCGCTGCCTCTCGCTTGTCCCGCGGCGGGGATTGGCTGCAGCGGTCACGTGGGAGCAGGGTGAGGTGAGTTTTTGGGGCTTTCTGGGGGGTTTCACACAGCGGGGCATCCCCAATAGGGGTGCCCCGGGGAAGTGGACCAAAACCCAGGATACTCAAAATCCTTGGTGTTGGTCCACTTTAATGCAGCTAGTAGAGACCTCTTCTGTGGAGTGAGATGTGCATGTTGCCGGGATTGTTTCCCGAGGCATACTCTTGGACTCTTGGTGATTAATTATCTTGTATATATTTGTATATATTGAAAATTGTAATCACTCTATAAATTGTCTGCTGGGTTGATTGAATTACCTTATACATTTTCAATCGTAATACACTTAAAAATACACAATGAACACAATAGGGTTGATTCAGCACCATTCGAAAATATCTTCTTGCGATACCGAAAATATATTCGCATGCCGCTTAAGTTCAAACGTATGTCCGATTCAGCATTGCAGTCAAATCTATTCCGTGCATCCAAGACCTATGTTGACATGGATCTGAAAGTAGTAGCATTCACATATACAAAATGCATGGATGCTTATGGATAACTATCTGCCTATCCTAAAGTGGACCAAAACTCAGGATTCTGACTGTCCAGAATCTTGGTCCTTGCCCTGGGGGCACCCCCAATTGGGTGGCAAGCACGCCGGCGGCTACATCCCTCTACCCTCTAACAGGGAGCGTGCCCATGCCGGCCATTCACAAATGCCTGGTGGGGACACTTGCCATGCTAAAGGGAAAGCGGGATGCATCACTGCTCATGCATGCGCCGTTGGACCAGGGGAAAAGTTGAGAATCCTGGGTGGCCTGGAATTAGGTCCACTTCAAGTGAGAATCTATATGCACAAATACATGCATAGATGCTTATAGATGTACAAATTGGTCCATGCATTTTCCCTAATCAAATCTTTAAGCGTCTATGCAAAAAGCATTGTATTGTATTATATGTGTTATGTATGTGTCAACTAGAAGTTCCCCTCAATTTATCCTACACCCCCCTTGGAATGTGCCCAGCTAATTTATGCCCACACTAGACTTCCCTGGCAATAGAGTATATTCCACATGAGGAGAAAAAGTGCCCCACATTTTAGGAGAGAAAACGCATTTACTTTCAAGTAAATGAAAGTTTTCTCTCCTAAAAGTAGCGCACTTTTTCTTTTGGTGCTCAATAGATCCCCTTATGTACAGTATGCAAAACATATATCAATAACTGGAACTACCATATTTTTTCGCCCTATAAGACGCACCTGCCCATAATACGCACCTAGGATTTGGAGGAGGAAAAAAATATATATATATTCTAAGCTAAATGTTGTGCTTAAACACCCTATTACAGGCAGTGTGGCGTCCCCCCATCCCATTCCTAATGGGCAGTGTGGCATTCTCCCCTCCCATTCCCATAGACAGTGTGGGATGCCTCCATCCCATTCCCATAGGCAGTGTGACATTCCCCCCTTCCTATTCTCTATTCTCCATATAGGCAGTGTGGCACCCCCTCCCATTCCCTATATAGGCAGTGTCGCACCCTCCCTTCCAATCCCCCATATAGGCAGTGTGGCATTCCCCCCATACCATTCCCCATATAGGCAGTGTGGCATCCCCCCCATTCCCATATAGACAGTGTGGCATTCCCCCCATTCCCACATAGGCAGTGTGGCATTCCTCCCTCCCATTTCCACATAGGCAGTATGGCATTCCTCCCTCCCATTCCCCATATAGACAGTGTGGCATTCCTCCCTCCCATTCCCACATAGGCAGTATGGCAATTCCCCCTCCCAATCCCCATATAGGCAGTGTGGCATTCCTCCCTCCCATTCCCACATAGGCAGTATGGCAATTCCCCCTCCCATTCCCCATATAGGCAGTGTGGCATTCCTCCCTCCCATTCCCACATAGGCAGTATGGCAATTCCCCCTCCCATTCCCCATATAGGCAGTGTGGCATTCCTCCCTCCCATTCCCACATAGGCAGTACGGCCCCCCCCGCATTCCTATATAGGTAGTGTGGCATTTCCATCCCCCCCTCTCAGAGAGGAGCGCTGCAGAGAGGAGGCGATGGGGGCAGCTATATCTGCCGCAGATACAGCTGCCCCCATCGCCTCCTCTCTGCGGCGCCAGCATAGAGTTAACACCCGTCTTAGTATAGCGGTGTAACAGGCTGGGTGTCTGGCGCTGCGGAGAAGGCTGCCTCCGCCACTTCCAGGACAGCGCGAGCGATGGAGAGGTGAGTTAACTTTTTGCTTTTTATTTATTTTTTTGCCCACCTTCGCCCGATAAGACGCACTGACATTTCCCCCCCACTTTTTGGGAAAAATAAGTGTGTCTTATAGGACAAAAAATACGGTATATATACACAAACACAAGAAAAGGTGGCTGCAGGTGTGTGTTTGCATGTAAGCATGTGTTTGGGTAAGTAGTGTCCTTGCTTGCAATGTGTGCCTAGTGTAAGTACATTACGCTGTTATTTTGAACGTTGTTTGCTCCATAGCTGCCAGCCAATCAGTGCATTTGAGAATATAAATGAGGCAATGTTGAGTTTCGCATAGGAAAAGACCGCACTCGGCACCATTTGTCGAGCAACTTTCGCATCCCCTGGTGACTGTTTCTCGCATGGGAAATGTCCGGGGAGAGTACTGAATCAAAAGAACATGCGTTCCCATGTGGATTGCATTTGTTCATGAGAATGCACTTGCCGAAATCTGAATGCATGTATGAACTCGGCATGCAAAAAACGAATCGCGACACCACGGAATCACAAATAGGAAAAACAGCATGAGAAACTGCATACTCTCGCAAAAACAGTGTGGAAATTCAAATTTGCACGATGTTGAATCGGCTCTAAAATGCTTGGCGGGGTGCGGCTTTCAACAACACATAGCTTGTTTCAGCACACTAGGCTGCTATGAGACTCCAGACCAGAGATGCTCCCTTCCCCCAGGTTCGGGATGCCCTGCTGTGTAAAACCCCCTGAAAATCCATTTCTGCCCAATCCAACGGCATATGCACGAGCTACAGCCACTCTCTGTTATACCTTTAGCATGGCGCACCCACGCCAGGCATTTGTACCTGCCTGGTGCGGGCATGCTCCCTGTAGAGGGCAGCGGGGATGCAGCCGCCATCGTGCTCAGCCATCTCACAGAGCTGCACAGGCAAAAAAGCAATGTTGCAGGATCATTTTAAAAAAATCGCATTTTTAGATCTACACCCTAAGAAGGGAGTATTGGCAGGGGCTTTGGCCAAATTGAACAAACTCAATGGGTTTTGGTCTGCTTTAGGGGAACTATTTAAAATCATCTCAAAATCTCTGATTATTTATAAATCCCTTGTATATTCTAAGTGAAACCACTTTCTTCACCTTAATTACCAGGTTGTAACTGAGCTAGGAAGGGCATGTCTTTGCGTGAGAATGCTCTGCTGTGGTCAGAGACAGGACCATTAAAGATCTCTGGGAACCCCAACACCAGTCATGGAGCTGTGTATGATGTGCGGTGGATGTTTAAATTCTGTGTATTTCAGTAATGCAGCTGCCACAAGTGTCTGCCACTTTCCTGCCAACCCACCCCCCCATCATAGGATTTTTATATAAATATTCACTAGCAGAAAGCAGTATTATGTCCATATGATGGAGGAATGCTAATTTATTTAGCTACAACTAAACAGTCACATAATGACTGACTAAAGTTAGTGCTCACCAATACTGAGCTGTGTGTACTGTAACTGAATGTATCATCGCTCAAGAGCACAGGGGGTCAGGACTGCATCCAGTTAGTGTTTTTATGAATATTGGGAAAGGCTTTAGTAAAAAAAAAAAAACACAGGTTGTGTTTGGCCACTGGGCTGGGGATAGAAGGTGATGACATATGGTATAGGATCGCTTTAACAAGATTTGCTGAAGTAATTTACCTCCAGTGTGATGAAGCATGAGTGCAAGGACAAGGGGGATGAGGTGGAGGCGTGCCCCAGTTGAATGCAGTGGAATGCTGGTGGTGGACAGCTCTCTGGTGGAGACTTTTATAGATATTTTCTTAATTTAAGTGCAGCATAGTTTATTTATTAGTGTCGTCTACTTGTCAGCTGCAGCTTGTCATCCCATCACACTCTGATACATCATACTGGCCTAACACATTCTCATGACAGCTTCAAAGCCACAAGTAAAATATCCAAACCATTCATACTAGCTAAGAAAATTAGACAAATAAAACACATTGACAACATTTTTATGGTCCATCAGCAGGCAGCAGAATAAATCATTCGTAGAATAATAAATGTTTACATCAGAGCCAAGTTCTGCTTTGAATTAGTAGACATCCAGCTTTAACACAAATAGGGATTAGAAAGAACAAAACAACACAATGACTAAAGACAAGGAAAAAATCCCTTGTCTAGTCTAACAAGATGTTTTAAAACTTTTGTCCTGTGTGAAACTCACCTCATCATGGCTGCTCTCTTCCTTCCTGTCAGAACACAGCTGCTTCTGAAAGTAGAAACAAAGCAAAGAGTAGTGGCACACCCCTCAAATCCATTGCCATAGACCACCAATAATAGGGCTAAAGCTGGTGGTCTGAAGCTCCGCATCATCAGACTGTGGACACTGGGAGAGAGGAAGAAAAGCCAGGGTGATGAGAAGCCTGTCTTACAGACCCTGTCCATTATGCTGGTTATTATTGCATCACAGAGACAAGGCCCAATCCCAAATATTTCAAAAGATAAATTATAAGGTGAAACTGTAAACCTTGATATCTCAGCCATTTCTTCTTCAATTTAAAAATAGAAAACAGTTTAGGACAGTGACAAGCGTAGCCCGACACTATGGTCTAACAGTTGCCTTTCCCTTCTGTATCCCGTAGTTAACCCAAGGGGTTCACTTTGCATAGGGGTTGATTCAGCACATCTGTAAAAAAAAGAAAATATATTTATTTATTTTTTTAAAAATAACTCACCATTAGAGATGAGCGAACTTCTCAAAAATTCGATTCGGGCGATTCGCCGAATTTCTCAAATAAATTCGGGTTCGTCCGAATCGAACTTCAGCGAATCCCTCATCTCTGGTGGGAGCGGGGAGGCCGGCTGCGCTGTCAGCGGGCAGCGGAAGCCGGCTTCCTCTGATGACGCGTCCTCTGATGACAGCTGACAGAGCAGCCGGCCTCCTCGCTCCCACCATGCCGGTAAGTGCTTGTTGAAAAAAAAAAATGGTGGGAGCGGGGAGGCCGGCGGCGCTGTCAGTGGGCGGCGGAAGCCGGCCTCCGCCGCCCGCTGACAGCGCAGCCGGCCTCCCAGCTCCCTCCATGCCGGCATTTTTTTTTTTTATTTCATGAAAAATTTGGTCAGCACGAACCACTAAAAATTCGGGTTCGTGCTGAATCGAATTTTCCCTGAAATTCGAAGCGAATTCAGGTTCGTTAGAACCGATTCGCTCATCCCTACTCACCATACTTACTTTATCTGGGCCGTTATCTTTTTGATGTCGGGGAGCCTGCCGTACCAGGCTGGAGTCCCCAACCTGAGGGACCTGCAGACAGAATGGTGAGCGACAGGTAAAAGAAAAAGCTGCAACAGTAACAGTTATTTTTGTTTTCGTATTTGTATTTTTTTATTGCTTTGTTAAACTGTTGTGAACTGCTCTCTCAAAAGTGCCGCTGTGACGAGGGTGCAGCCGGCTAGCCCCATCCCTAGCTCGCTGTTTGCACCCAGTGAAATGCTAGGCACTGGAGCGCGACCACTGCGGAACTGGAGATGCAGCTGCTGGAGGAATCACTTACACTAGATCCTACAGTAGGCTAACAGCCTAAAACATTCCAGGGCCTGGCCACGTGGGTCTTGAACACTTTATAAGTATACAGATGGCAAAGGCAATTGTTAGACCATTGTGTCAGGCTACATGTGCCACTGATTTCTATTTTTAAATTGAAGAGCCAAGCCAAGAAGCCCCTGCCCCAATGCTAGAGCTCCGGCATGATGGGGGGGGGCCTCAGCAATGATGGCTCAGGCCGACCAGGGGCTGGTAAAATCCAGTGATGGGGGGGCCCCCTCTTTTTTCTGGTGGGGGTCGTGTCCAAACCTGGTCCACACCGGCCGACAACGAGTTGCATTGATCGCCCAGATGTGGGCCCAGATGTGGGCCAAGAGGGACCCTCCCTCAGAGAGAAAGAGAGGGGGGTGTCCTCTAAGTCACTCACTGGGAAAGTGCGTGACTTAGAGGACCGGTGTGGACCAGGTTTGGACACAACCCCCACCAGAAAAAATTGGGCCCCCCCCCCTATCAATAGTTCACAGTGCCCTCGAGGCGATACCTCTACACCACTGGGATCAAATATTGTGAGATTACCCATAGCAACAAAGCCCCTTTTCCTTCCCCCCCCCCCCCTCATCAATGGTAAAATCCAGGCCTGATTTTTGGCCCCAGTCCGCCAATGCCTACAAAGTCACTTTAAGCTTGGGGTTTGCACGCTATGTTTTGTTAGCAACATTTACTAAAGTGAGAATTTTTTTCCACTAGTGTCCACTTCATTCGATTTTTATTTTTTTTAGATCCCTTTTACATAATTGGGTGTTCGAGTAAAGAAGGTATATATTGTCACTGATAGGTTTGTTACAGTTACATTTTCTATCCCATAATGTATCAATAATTTAGAAGGAAACTGTCACAGAGCATCAAATCCCTGACTGACAGACTCTGTATTGTACATTTCTTTGTTATGGGGTTAGAATTCCATTCGCTTTCATTTTAAACTCACTATATAGGAAATGTAATACTGGCTAAAAAAATATAAATTAAGGTTGTGTTACTTTAAAAGCAATGCCAGAAAAAAATTAAAGACATTAACAATGTCTGGTAGATTTCAAGATAAGATATTTTATTAAAAGAGCCTGTATGTCTTTAAAATGACTGACTCGCTTTGAACGAAAAAAAAAAAAAAAACCTTTGAGAAGCACACATGGTTCTGGGTGTTACAAGACTGAAAAAAAGCGGTAACTTTTGTAAAAGAAGGAAGACCTAAATTATCTTAACAATAAATCAAGAATCTATTTAGACTAAGTTACGTGTGTCCACATTGTGAGAGCTTGCCAGATCCATTTAGAGATGTTATGTTCTCTTCAGAATGCCAGAGTGACGAGTTCTCAGTGTTTATCTCCAAAGAAAATACAGTAGTATAATTCCTTCTCGTTTTGTCATTCTGAGGAGCTCAGCCAAACAAGGCCACACTGAGATGTTTTCCTTGCTCTGCAATGCAGGATGATTCTAGGCCAGCCTGTAACCTCAGTCACCTCTTGGTTTCTCCAACCCTCCAGAGAATGGATACTTACAGTTCTAGCAGCCTTGCACAGGCTTTGGAAGTTCACGATGTGGCAGGTAAGGATGCTGAGATACACTTTGCAGATGTAGCGGGCGCGTGGCTGGCCACACTGAGGAGCAAGGGGGGGTTCTTGGACCTAGGGTAGGGCGACTCAGGTTGGTGTGGCATGTGTGGGGTGGAGGTGCACTTACTGATTCAGTCGACGCTGGTCTCCATTGATGACACTCTGTGATGCAAACAACAGGGTCTTCCATCCATGTTTAACTGCATAATCCAGTACAGGCAATGTCTATTGGTTACAGCAAACAGTTACAATCCATAGGCTTTTTCCATGGCTGTTACTCAGCTCCTCCACTACATTAACACTTCTCCTCTTCACATCTAAGCAGTACTTAGTAGAACTCTCTAGAAAGGTTGGGTTCTCCCTTATATAACCTCTGTAATGTTTCCTTCCCAAACTATTTTGCAAGCCTCAGCCAATGGCAGGGCAGGTAATGTTGCCAATGCCACCTGGCTGAATCTCTATATATCTAAATTAAGAGGAACGCTAGGCTATTTAATATTAGTTAGGTTCATTCCTTTGGCAAAACTGCCATCATGTGGATTCATGATGTAATGATTCCCAAGTCATGCATCTAATTGGTTTAACTAAAGTTTCTAACTCTATCAGAGCCTATCCCACTGACAGGGCTTTAATGTTTCCTAAGTGTAGTGTTGCCCATGGTTTCCACCCGTCACACAGAGGCACAGTGCTATCCTTGCTTGTAAAGTTACACTGTGAAGATCTCCAAATGCCTACGAAAAAGGAACCTGTGACAAAGAAAAGGGTTATTTAGCTCTCTCGAAACAAGATTTCACATAAGAAAGACTACATGGGGCACCTAGTTTTATGGGTCAAATATGGGTTATCGGGAGCCCCAGAAAGTTAATCCCTAGAGCAGTGGTCCCCATCCCTTTTCTAATGGAATAACCAACAGATCATGGTTTGTGGAACTCCACATAGCTGCATCTATTAAGGTTATTCAAGAAGGGATAGCGGCAGATAGTGCTTCGTAGCGACAGGCAGCGTCTGGTGAACGCCGGGCACTGTACGCAAAACCACATTTATGAAAGTGAATCTGGTGAGCGTCTCTAACAGCCCCATGTAGCGTCACATGTATTATTACAGGTGGCTCAGCGTATAGCACAGATGCTCTAGCTTCCAGAGCGCCAGGTATTACCTTTCACTCACCGTCACTCTCCCATACATTTCAATGGCCATTCATTTGCTTGTGTTTAAACAGCGTGTATGACAGTTTTTATTTATTTATTTTTTGCTCATATCGTTGTGTGACGTCTCTTTTAGAAACGTTTTTGACTTTATATATTTTTATGCAGAATTGTCATTACAGGCCTGGCACTAAAGTGTTAATGTCACGGTGTCAAAACAATGTCATTCCATGTGTTTTTGCTTTATTACTGGTGGATATGTGTTCAAAAACAGACTTTAATCACACAGCATCTGGCGCTCTATGCTATAGTGACCAGATTTAGAGCGTTGGCGCTCTGTGTGCTTTTTGATAGGTATGGTGTGGAGCGCCGAGAGTCGGTCGCACTGAGCTGGCGCTACCTTTCGCTCCCTGCAGCGCTGTACAGTGTTAGAGCGCCCAGCACACATCACATTCATCAATGCCGGCCAGGTTACTACAGCGACTGAGGCGCTCTGTTACAGCACCCCATACTCGCTTACAGCATCTACTAGTGGTCGCTCTAAAAGCTGCTATACAGACGCCCATCTGCCGATACCTGGCATTAGTAATGAATCAGCCTCTATAGCTGTGCCTATGCACTAATTACTTTCCTGAAGTATCTGTGTGGAGATCTGCAAAACCTTGCCTGTTGGTGGGTCTTGAAGGAGAGGGTTGGGGAACCCTGCCCTAGAGGATATACTTTCTCTGTGTCTGTCATATTATCTAAATTGCACCATGAAACTGACAGATTCCGGCAGTTTTCCCAGTCTTTTTTTTAAGTGGGAAAAATCTTGTTATTGTCACAGTTCTCCTTTAGGTGATTTGATAGTTTGGTGATTTAACTTAGGATACCAGGAAATAATCTCTAGGGAATATATTGTCCCCACGTCTGTGAAATCTAAAGTCAATAGGGATCATTTTGTCCTTTCAAAACAAGATTTCACAAGACGAGGGGCTTGTTTCAGAGCCAGGTGAAAATTTTTACTCTCTTTTTAGGAGAGAAAACTCCATTCACGTTTATTGTCTACCCTGGGGCTAATTCAATGACAATGGCAATTTTCTCTCCTAGAAAAGGAGTGAGTTTTCTCGCCTGGCTCTGAATCGACCCCAAATAAACTGCAAAGGTTTGATCACATTTAGTTGAAACAGATCACCTTTTGCATCTTAAAATGTTTGAGATTGATGCCTTCTTCTGGTGCCATAACTGCACTAATTTGCTGACCAGTCATTGCTGCAGTTATGCTGGCTTGGCACTGTTTGAAACTAAACTCATACTCTTTCAAATAATCACCATCTGAGTGGAGAAAGCTCAAGGACCAGGGGTTTTGCAATAGAACATTGGTGATCATATCACTTGGAAAATCGTTAGACAGTGCCTCCACCAAAGTTATAGTGAAGCACTAGAGGTAGGCCAAAATCCCCGGGAAATGATCTACATGAGGATACACTGATCCTGCCCATGTCAAATACCTGCTTGTGATTGCCCATTTCTTTTTGGGAGAGCACTGTTCACTAAATTGGTGATAATATGATCATCAGGAAGTGCCTCCATCAACATTCTAATGAAGATGTAGAGGATGTAGGCTACCAAGTCATTAAATATACAGACACAATTGTTCTCTCCAGGTGATGCCCGTATTGGGAAAGCCTGTGCTCTAGCCCACTCTAAACCTCAAAGTCTGTGTATTTAAATGAAATATTAGTGGTTTTCTTGGACATTCTAACCCACTTACTGTAAGAACATTCCAGTTCATTCATGTTTTTTTTTTTTATTTTCACTATGCTTAATCAGGCATAAATTTGAGCAGTGGAAAGTGGACTGTCCACTGTAACAACCTAGAAGAAGTGCTTTAGAGGGGTCTTTCTAACAAAATATTAAGCCTTAAAGTGGAGGGCAGATTTCACTTAAATGGGTCTTCCTTAAATGAATTTAAGCCTCAGAATAAGGGACAGAAGTCTCTTGAAGGGGTCTTCTAACAAAGATTTACACCATTATGTCTTACGATACAACACAATTTCAATTGCTGATATTTGGATTTAATTTACTCATGACCATTGTTGGACGAACCCGAACTTGGGTTTGTACTGAACTTTGCAAAACCCAGAAGGGTTCGGCTTTCACGCCCAACACTAAAGCTGGTTGATGGGCCGCTGGGCGGGGGTCCCCCATTGTGTGAAACCCCCCAGGTCGCCTGAAGGAACTCACCTCTTCCCGTTCCTAAGGTGCATGCGCGGTCGCTCGTCCAATCAGTGCGTTAGGATCCATGAGCTGTTGGACCGGGAATGAAGGTGAGTTTTCGGCCGACCTGGGGGGTTTCACACAGCAGAACACCACCGATTCGGGTGCCCCTGGGGGAGTGAGTATGCATACCCTGGAGTCTCTTAGCCTCCGGGATGTTTTTTTTCCTTTAAAGCACATAACTATGTATGTGATGGAAAAATGCCACTAACACTAGCTTAGTTGTTATTATTATTATTTATTTATGAAGCGCCATCATCTTCCGCTGTACCAAGTAGTGACTACAGACAGAGAAGAATATTCAGTACATAGACTATTACAAATGCAGTGTTACAGAGTTCACAATGAATATTCTGAATACAAGATACAATAGGAGCGAGAGCCCTGCCCTTGCGAGCTTACAGTCTACTCTAAAGGATAAGGGATGCAAACAAAAAAAAGGAGAAGGGGGATTGAGCTTTATGGCATGTCTCCTTTAGATAATTGTTTAAGCTAGATGGTATGTTTGTCCGAATAGGTGGGTTTTGAGGGTGCCTTTAAAGCTTGGAGGGTCTGGGAGTGGCAGATTGGGTGGGGGAGGGCATTCCAGAAGATGGCACATGAGAAGTCCTGGATGCGATTGTAAGAGGAAGTGACCAGGGTGGAAGACAGGAGAAGGTCAGCAGCAGAGTGGGTGCTGCATCTAGGTTGATATTGTTGGTCATACTCATTGATTTCCTAATAGATTAACTTGCACACAGAAAGTGAAGCTATTCCTAATACTGTCACAGACAGTAATACACAGGATGTAAAGCTGACACAAGAAGTTAGTCTAGTAAATATCATCTAGTGGTGACAGCCCACTTTATGCCGGTGCTTCTTTGGTCCCAAATGCACCAACTGATTGTATTGCTCATGAATTCCCTGTGCAGACATAAGTTAAGGGTTAATTTCCCCATCCTTCCTCTAACCCTTCTTTACTCATGTTTGCATGGCGTTCCATTTACAAGATTTGAGCCAAACGAAACGGTACATTCCAGTTGTCTCCTTATCCATTTGGCACAATTTCACCAAAGCATTTTTATACTAACGGGTTTAAGTGCTGATTTACTTGAGACCCTTAAATTGCTGGCTCACTCTTTAATAGGATAAACTGCTCATGCCTGTCAAATTAACAATCATATATCCTGTGTGTTTTGCCAAACTGAACTGGACCCAACTCTTCTCAATTTCAGTGTCAGCGCTTGAGGAACGTGGTTTGGTAACATGAATGTCTATTTGGGATCTAATAGAGATGATTCATACCCCTTGTTACATATAACACAGCTCTTTTACTTTGCATAATTATCCTCTGTGCTGACAATCTAATAGTTGTTTTAAGGACACTGGAGGAAAGCGACTGGCACTGAGCTCTGCCAATTGCCAACTAATAATTCACACATAGATGCATTGACCACAAAATTCCCAGTTTCCATTATAGATTTTTAAACTAATACTGGATTAATGTAACAAATGTCATAAATGTACAGTATGCAAGGTGAAAATTAAACACTTCACTGCTATAGAAACTGGCTCCAGCAAAAGTCAGGCGGCAAAAAATAGCTTCTAGGAAGCTAATACAATGTATTTTCAATAGAGTCTCTGTTCATGTGAAGTTTTATTAATGGATTGGGTAGAGCAGATGTGGTCCCCATGTTTAAAAATAGTCACAATCTTATCCAAAGGGTCACAATCTAAACCAAAGGGTCACTATCCTAATCTGACACTTACAGGCCCTTACGCTTTACAGTACTTGGAAAGCTACTTAATCTTTTAACAAGAGATAACATAGAGGTAGATAATAATAATACTAAATGTAGTAATGTACAACTTGGCTTCAAGAGAGGAAAATGTTATTAGACAAAATTGATCTCCTTTTATAAAAGCAGTAAGTAGACATGTGAACTGGGCAGGTATGTTGACTTACTGTAGTATATCTTAACTTCATCAAGGCCTCTGACACTGTACATATAATTTAAAGATATAGGGGTTGATTCAGCACCAGTTGCAAAATTGCACTTTGGACTGAAAAGTATATTTTAGGTGAAAAGTGCACTTTATGTGCCTGGTGCAGAACTACCCCCTATGTACATTATTGAATGTCACTTTACTTGTGCACTTTCTGCACATGGTACTAAATCGAAGGGTCGAAAAAAGCAGCAGGCTCAAAAAGTACATATTTTTACATATCACTTGTTAGACTTGCTGTCAGACGCATAAAACATGTTTTTACCACGCCATATTCAAAGAAAAACTGATAAGACCATCTTACTAGTATCCTTTCAAATATAGGGGTGGCCCCACATCCTCCACTAGTAAATAGTGAGATAGGGACTCGATATAGAGTCAAGGTACATTTTATTCTGGCTGAGTAGGATAGAACAGCTGCAGGGGGATAAATGTTGAGTATGGTGTTTTTTTTAATTTTTTTGCAAGGACAGAGTGAATTTCATACTGGCCTAAATCTCAGCTTGTTTCTTTATATAGACTTCACTTAGTGTTTTTATGTTTTCTTTTGTTTTTACTCTGACAAAGACTGTAAGAGTCTGTTTCTATAGACCAGAGCCAAGAAGCTGTAGTGATGCTTTATGAATAGACTGATCCACCACACATGATGCACAGCCAAATCACTTAAGTGATATGTATTTATTGTTTTAAATATTACACTTATGCCAGAAGAAGCACATTCACTAGTGACACTGATTTTAGCATCACTGTTTCAAAATATTCTGGCCTATTGGTCTTGGTCTTATAATTTAATATTTAGACAGTTTGTTGGACATCGTCACCAATAAGTTCTCTCATCCCAGATCTTCAAGTAATTCCCATGTCACTTAAATCAAGACGTGCATAGACTTGCACATATTTATTTCTATGAGATCTGATTTCTGTAGCCAACATAATATAGTTACTCCTTCTCTATATCATCTGAAAAATAAAATAAATATATAAAAATCACATCCTTAACGCAAGATGAACTAATGTAGAAACGAATACTGTCTTTATTAAGTAGGTTAGCTAAGTGGTAATACTGATTCTCTATTTTATTTGTATGACTAGTATAATGTGACAGTTAATAAAGAAGACATCCACTGAAATGTTGCAGTTTAATATGACTCTAGGGCTGACTTCATTTTCAGTTACCCTTTATATGATGCTGTCATATACCCTGATTTTGTTTAGCTTTCCCAAAGGACTGAATCCTAATTTACTATTTATTTTTTCACAAATAACTTTATTTCAGTCCTTTATTATAAAACTTCTTAGCAATTATATAAATGTAGAGTGTATGAAAAATTCCCATAAAAGGGTTTCCAAATTCCATCCAGTATGACCAGGTATCCAAATTATTGATTGAACTTGAAATTATCATCTGGGTAGACGCCTTTCAGATAAATAGATGTTAGTCCTTTGTCTGATAGCTGGGGATTTTAGAAACACAATACATTTATACAATAATTAAGATATTATTTTATAATTGAGGACTACATTAAAGTTTGGATTTTAATTTTTCCCACCAATCTGTTGCTGGGACATTTTTTGTGGATCCTCCCTCTATCAACAGAAAAATATACCAGATTGCAATTCAGATTGCACCATATTAATACAGAACAAATAAAAATGGGGGAATAGATGAGAAGAGAGAAAGGGGTAAAAGGGGAGCCCATCTTGGAACAGACAGAATCAGGGACAATGTGCACGCTTCCACCATAGGGAACCATCCTCATCTCAAATAGACCCTAAAATCTCAAAGGCAACTAATTAAGTTGCTATCCTTGTTGGGAAAGTAATATTTTACCCAAGGGTCCCAAACTTTACTAAAACTCTTGTTAGTGTCTTTAAGTAAGCTCAATGATTATTTTGTTAACAAAGAACCCATTACCTTTATTGCATTCCTCTGAATTTGACGTATTGATGAGGCATTTTTAATTGAAAATGAAATTTAAGATATTTTAGTATTTTGTGATGCATAGGAGGAGATTTTTCTTGTTTTACCATATCAAGTAGTGGTGCTAGTTGCCAGATAATGTTTACTTGGAATCACTGAAAAAGATGGCACAGAGCTAAGATGAAGTGGATCAAAACCCTTTTGCTGCCAACCCTGGAAACTGAAAGATTTTAGGGCTGGTCACTAGTCTGGCCCCGGGGCATTCTATAGCAAGATGCCCTGCTTTGTGAAACCCCCGGGGGCTCCGGTAAACTCACCTTTGCTGACAGCATCCCTGTAGCTGTTCTGGCTGCAGAACATCATATGGCAATTTTGAGATTAAATAAAGGGGGTATATGCAACCAAATCTCTGTCTTTCCACGTATCTAGACGTGTTTGGTGCTTAATACTTAGATGATGAGAGGGTTAAACTGCACAGTAAATTGGTTCCCAGGCCCTGAATAATAATAATTTTGTATAAATAATAGCGATGGAGCTACTCCCACCCCCTTTACTCAATTTTGAGATTAGCCAGTCAGCAATCTCAAAATTGCCAGAGGACATGGCTTCAGTTGGGTTTTTTTTGGGCTGGACCCGGGCAACCACAGAGCCAAGAGCATTGCCCAATGTACTAAGGCGGGTAGGGCAGGTGGGTGGCTAGGGGAAAATAGAGTTTTAATCCATTTTAAGTAGTATGAATGGGACCTTATAAATCAGTATATAGAAGGCCAATGTTGGCACATAGAGGCAATCTAGGACTGGTGTAACACCCTAGAAACATTGCCCCAGGAAGTGTGATATTTGAGGGGGCTGTTTTGCAAACCACAACATACAGTATACCTTCCTTACTCTTGACATGGCATGTATTATATACATGAATTATTATAAAGCGTTTGTTTTATATAAAATAAATATTCTTAAACCCAAAATGGTTTAAAATCCTCGGACAGAAGTCTCAATTTGTTCTAGCAATGTCAAATGCTAAGTATGTATTTTTAAACTGACAAAAGATATAGCTGAAACATTTTTGTTTTGCTTGTTAGATGTAAAATTATCTTGTTTTTTATTCCCAAGCAGCATCAAACATTGATCTTTA
This sequence comes from Gastrophryne carolinensis, assembly GCA_027917425.1. NCBI lineage: Eukaryota > Metazoa > Chordata > Amphibia > Anura > Microhylidae > Gastrophryne > Gastrophryne carolinensis. The sequence goes on from CM051236.1 coordinate 431,928,825, forward strand.
ACAAGAAAAATGTTGATCCTTTTGGCCAAGTTTTATTAACTGGGGGGAGTTGGCTACAGGGTTTTGGACATGCTTCTAATACTTTTATTAATATAAGTTCAAATAATATCCAAAGAAACCTCTACAGTTGAAAAACAATTAAATAGGGATCTTTATTGTGATTAGAAGCTAAACACTGTAAATATCTCATATCAACCAAGTGCCATTGCACAGAAAAAATGTCTGTCATGGTGCCAGTCTTGTTTATTAAAAGGTACCTAAAGGTATCTAAAATAAAATGAACTACTTGTTCTTGTTACTACTGGCAGATCTGTGACATAAGCTCATTCTGCCTAAATGTCTGTACCTCTACCTAGGTAAAGGAGTAGGGAAAAGTGTGGCTTAGTAGTAAAGCTTGGATTGCTTAGGGCCAAAGCTAAGAAATTGCCCTTCTGGGAATGACAGATGGCTATCCTATAACTGGCCATAGTAGGCCTTTAAATTTCAAATTTGAACTATTATTAATAAGGCTTGATTACAGAAGATGGGAGGAGGGGGGGGTGAAATCCCTGTGGCTGGAAAGGGAGTATTTGGGCGGTGCTGTGGAATATTCTTCATAAAGATGACTCCCTGCTTTTGTTGACATCATAGACTTTAACATTAATTGGTTTGGCTATTTCTCAGACATGTAATTTGTCTTACTTTGGTACTCCCAAGACCAAGCAACATAGTGGGCTTGGTGGAACACATGTAGGTTTTAGAATATGTTTAGTGTCACATTTCACCTGGGCAGTGCAAAAACAAGGTTTTTCCATGTTTTTGTGCTTATTGTAGTTTCACTAACCCAAGAATAAGACCTTGGAAAAACATTTCATGGTAGAAAAAAATTATCTTGAATCACCAGATAAAACGACAATGAAAGCCAATGGCACTTTTTACTACAGTGTAAAAAAGAGTAAAAAGTTATCTACTTAACTACGTTATCTAAGTTATCTACTAAGCTGGTGATACAGCAACAGTGACATTCTCTGCTTTTTTCTCATAAAGTGAATTTTTTACTACCATGAGAATTTTTTTTTTAACTCTTTTTGAATCGAGGCCTAAGTCTGAATAAATACACTTTAAGGCAGTAAGGTGGATACAAACTGCTGTCAGCAGTGAGGGGGATATAGACTGTGGGGAACCCAGGTCCCACTGCCTAGTATGATTGATGCTAGAACCTACTACCCAGAGCCCAAGACTCAACCCTGCGGCCTGGAGTCTAAAGACCTCCCAGGCTAAACTAGAGTGCGCCAACAGGGATGAAAGATTGTGCTGCATGGTGGGAGGCCCCAGGTCATGCCTGGGGAGGCAAGGACCTGGGCAGGCAGTGGTTTCCCAGAGCAGGTGGCACAGCAGATCTTAAGACAAAAGCGTAGTTAGACGAAGTCAAGGTCAAGAAATGGAGAGATCATACTTTAAGCTAAAGGATGCATGGGCTGGGAGCAAACAAAGCTTCAAGATTCAGAAATTACATACAGGAGGCATGGAAGATTAACCTGAGAAGCTCCTCTGGTGCTATTTTGGGGCCAGGACTTACTAAATAAACAACAAGACTTCCCACTTAAATGTCTTTGCACCTGTGTTGTCAGCACACAGTATTTTCTATTTATAGGGCACTGAGCATGCTCAGTAAGTGCATACCATAAACCAACCTTTCCTAGCACTTACCTCTAGCTGACAACTACACATGAGCTGGAACTAGTGCTGGAACTAATAGGAGAGTACCTGGATTATGTATTATTTGGCCAATTGAAATATTGTTTTCTTAAATAAATCCACCTCTGGACTGTTTAACACTCTAAATTTCAGTTTTTTGTGGTACGACAAAGATTTTTTCTTTTTCTTCAAATCCATTCTGCAGTTGGTTTAAATAAATAAATTACTCTCAAAAGATTTGAGAAGATAAGTTTAATTAAAACCAGAAAAGCTTTTTAAAACACAATCTCTGCTATCTCTCTCTATGAATCTGTAGGTCATTGCTCAGCTATAGGTTGCCTAAATGTCTATATTCTTCATGCATAATTGCATTTGATTATAACATAAATGTAGCAAAATCCATAATATAGAATTACTGGTGTTTTTGCGTATATGGGAATATTTATTTAATTTTCCCTCATTACAATCACTGAGATAATTGGTATCATAAGATTTTTGCCCATAAACATTATGTTATATACATCTGGTTTGAAGATTCAAAGAACCCTCCAAAATGTGTAATATTCTATCTTCTTCTAAAGAGCCATCAGATGTTTTTGACATTAACTTAAAGATTGTTGTACATTTGGCACGTTCACATGTAGACCTTGGACCTCTCACATGCAAGCCATCATGAGTTTTGATATAATTCGTGGTAGTGTGACCTACATTATGTAATTTATGAGTGACATCAGGAATTTTTACAGACTACAAATTATGTTGCACAACATGTAAAAAGGGCTTAGTAGGTTGATGGATAGTCTGACAAGCATGTTGTATTTACAGTATGGCTCTAGATAGGTGGATCATAGCGCTAATACATGGATGATTGAATGGATTATAGTATACATGGATGATTGAATGGATTATAGTTTAGTAGACCTTTTTAAATGCAGCCATCCAGTTACAACAATATTATTTGTATATACCTGCTAAAACAGAAATGGACTTCTTGTCATGGTCTGTTACTGTAGGTACACTGACCATTTTTGTCTTTGGAAGTGGTTGCAGGAAGGAAGACTTGACAAGCCGCTGCTTCCATGGCCACCAAGATATCATGCATTAAAGGAGACATGGAATCATGATATAGGGATGTAATAGTGCCTATTCACATGGCACTGGTACGCTCTCATCTGGAACATGTGATCCAGTTCTTAGGGAGGATGTCCTGATTTTGGAAAAGGTGCAGAGGTGAGCCACCAAATTGTTAAGAGAAATCAAGGATCTAAGTTATGAAGGAAGATTATGAGAGTTAAATGTATTTAGTCTTGAGAGGAGACTTCTAAGGGGTGAGGGCATGATTAGCTTGTATACATATATAAATGGACAATACAAAATATATGACGAAAAACGATTTCATCTTCACTAAAAATAATGGGGGCCCTTTTGTCTGAGGGAAAAAAATTGAATCTCCAGAGGTCATATTTTCCTTAAGAACATTTGATGGAATAGACTCCCACAGAATCTAGTTACAGCTTCAACAGCTAACAGCTTGAAAAAATGATTAGATTTTTTTTCAACACTTACCATAAGCTATTAACTGTAAATAATAATAATTTCCTCAACCCCTTCCTTGCTTGAATATGATGAACATCTTCTTTCAACTATATCAACTATATAACTTGCCAAACGTAACTAGCCTTGTATATACAGTATTTAATGATTTTGATTAAATTATTCTGGTATTATCTTTGTCTTTGGCACCCCTAGTGGTGTCTGAAATTCAAGCAGGGTACCAAAGCAAAAGGTCAAAATCATGGATGGCAGGGTGCAAGAAACATTAGTAGCAAAAAGGGGTCAAAAGCAAGACAGAAAATGTTTATAGAACCAGCTGTTGTACCACAAGATTAAGCAGCCCTGATGTGTGTTTTTGTAATTAAGCATAAAAGAAAGTGCCATCATTTCAATAATGGGGATAATGGCATGCAAGAAAATCTCAGTTGCCTAATTAAAACTGATATAGGGCCCCCTTCTTAAGGCCACCAGCACAGTACACTAAGCATACTGACTGGTATCCCCATGGCAAGAGAGACCAGCAGTCAGTTTTTATAATACTAAATATGGTATGACAGAAGACAGCAGAAAGCAAGATAGAAGAATGAAAACAAATAGAGGAGAAGGAAGGGGTGCTGAAAAGGAAAGATCATATTATTGTATTTTAATATTGTTGAATTGGTAAGAGAGGGGGTAAGCAGTGATTTGTACCATGTGTTTTTGATTATGTCTGCTGTTTATGAACTGGAAGGGAGTTAGAGGTCATGGGGCTGCAAGCTACCTGTTCACACTGGAGGGCAAGTAAGCTCAAAATGACCCCAACCGGCTAAGACCAGATGCAGCAACATACCAGGGGCAAGCCATTGCACCCCTCTCCCTGTTTGCATACTCTCTTCGGTGGTAGGGTGGACCCCTACGTCCTGGCATTTGAGGGGACTCAAGAGGGTGTGTGTGATGTGTTCAGTCCGGGAGGGCTGCCCTGCTCCCCGCCCCGTGACGGCGCCTTGTAGTGGGTGCAGACGGGGGGGAGAGGCAGCGATGGGGCACGCTGCAGATACGGGGGGCAGACTTGAGGGGGGTTGAGGGTTTGTATTTTTTTATGGAAAACCACACATGGCACACCCTCCCCCAATGCCAAAGATTATTCTATCTGGAATCAGCAAGGACATGAGCACACTCTCTAGCTCCCAAGCCAGTATGCTTGGTGTGCCAAGCTGGTAGCCATGGGAGGGGGAACATTAACACTTCTGCTGATCCTATTATAGGACAGGATTTGCATTTATCAAATTAGTGCAAAACACTGTATCACATATATATCAATTTAAGCCGGCACAAGCTTAAAGTAAAAATACTGTCACATGCTATCGGTATTTGCAAGCCCATGATTATGTTAGATGGCTGAATCAAAGATCTCTGGTGGACCCATATGTGGTCTGAAATGCATCACCTGCATTCAAGGGATTTGAGGATTTTAAATCTAAGAAAGGTGCCAACCTTTTTGTTTTTGTTGGTGAGATTTTGGAGTGGGGCTTTCCTGGCTTCATGCGCCTTCCATACGGGGGGGGGGGGATTATTGGGTGATCTTTGAACTTTTTTCCTTTCTATCAAATGGAGTCTATTCTCAACAGGTAACCAGGCCCATGTGAAGGTTATCTAAATGTCATTCGAGTAAATGGATGTGTGGCAACAACAGGTGAATAGGAAAAGGCTCTGCTCATAGATAGTAGCAAATAACTAAAGCAGCAATTCATTCCTGAAAGATGGGATTCAATACAGGCAACATACGTAAATATATTCCAGCACAGTATAAATATCATGGCATCTTTTGGCCACTAACTGACACTAAACTTATATTATGAACATCATTATTTTACACTAACCTAAAGCTGAAAGGCAAAATATTTTGGTTATATTTGAAATCCGAGAATATGTCTTAACATACGATTTTTCTTTTTTATTAATACTTTCAGTAAGACATAACTGACAGTCTAAAAATATTAGAAAAAATATGTTAGCTGTGAGTCTAGAATAAACTTTGGAATGTTGATCTGACCTTGGAAATCATTATGTTACTGCTCTAGTCGTCTACCAAAACACACACCTCATTTGTTTTAAATATTTTAATTGTTAACTTAACATCAACTTTCTTAGAACTGTTCTTCATCATGTGAAAAGCAGACATGCGCTAGACATGGGCATGAGTGACTTGACTTCACCCTGAAATAGAAATGTAGTCTTGAGGCTATCACTCACCATGTGGAGCACTACATGGGGATTATTGCGTAGATTAGGCCCTTTGTACACCCTTCGTACACCCTGTTAAGCTGTTTCCGACAATCAGTGCATATAGTGCTCTTTCCATTTGTATTAACAAAGTGATGGCTGCCAAGTCACAGTTGATACTACCACAATATTTAAAGAGAATGAAATTTTTTTGCAGAGGCCTTACATATAGTAGTACAATGGCTGAACCACGTTATAGTTGCATAAAACATTCTATTGAGGAAGACACACATTTGTGCATGGTTGAAAAAACGTCATAGAATATATGATGTGTTTAATTCTAATGACTAAAACAAAGCAAAACAGCAGCACTTCTACGAGGATTAGATACCATGGGTTCCAGGCTATGGAATTAAACAATACAGTTTGCTATAGTACAAAGTACTAAGGGGGTGATTTACTAAGTTACCTGCCATTCGCTACATGACATAAAAATATGTTCGCCAGACGTGCGACGCACACGTGACAGACCGGCGAGTAAGCAAAACCTACCATAGCAAACACCAGCGAACACAGCAATGCAATTTGCGGGTTTTTTTTTTCATTGAAAAGGGGTTTGGAGAATGCTGGTGATATGTTGGTAACTGCTGTGGCAGAATTCTGTAGCAAAAAACAAGAAATCTTGCTGAAAACACACTTTTATTGCATATGTTGGATGGCATTGGATGTGCATTGGATGAGTCTCTGAATATATGTGGGGTGTCTTCAGAGTGTCTGGGTTGTTTGAAAAGCTTAAGAATAAAAGTTTATTTAAAAATATAAAAGTCATTTAAAAGCATGTTTTTGTTATTTTTTTAGTTATTTTCCATATACTGGGTAACTTTCTAAAGTTCACTCTGAAAAAATAAGTTAAAGATGCTAAATAAACACAGTCACAGTCACAATCTCTCCCTAAAGAACATTGATTCCTTAGGTTCGCCAATAAAAGGTGGCAAATGCAAAAGTATACACCCATTTTACAAAACATGGATGTTGGTCCACTGGTCTCGCTCACTCAGGGGAATGCAGCCCCGGGATTGACCAGTGGCTGTCACATATCCCATGCCCAGGCTTCCGATTTGCCGGCAGCCAGCCATGTCGGCCAATCACAGGGCTGCATTTCCCCGAGGGAGGGGTTGTAAGGTAATGTTTGTGGGCTCTACAGTGCTTGATTGAGGGTGGGGGACCCTGGCAATTGCTGACATAGGCCGGCCAATGACTGAGTGCAACAATGGAAGCTAATTTGTAGCGTTCAGCGCATTGACTGCTAGCACCAATGTAGTACACAGCACAGCGCCAGATAAGCGCCGCTCCGAACAAAAATGAATCTTAGTTTGCCAGCACAGATAGATAAAGGTGTCGGCTAGCAAGCCAGCCGGTGCTGAGCTAAAGTCTAGTTCAATCAATTTTGCTTAAAATAAAATCTGAGTGAACTCCAGATCTAATAACATGCTTCATAAACCTCCTAATTGAGTAGTAAATATGAAATTCCTTCAGTGTGTGAGTGTAACAAAGCAAAAATAGCCTAGTGATACTACTTTGTCTGCTGTGCATGCTATGCCAGGCTGTGCTAAACTATACCAGACCGAAATGCCCAAATGTCTTATGTAGAAAGCAGTTCTGTCATTAGTCAACAGTAGAAATCCGCTTATAGTACTTTATGCGGAGAGCACTTTTGTCTGGGCTCTAGCGCAAGCAAGTATGTGGAGAGACCCATGTTAGGCTTAATATAGGAGGGCTAAAGAGACCAAAAAACCCTCTACTTACGTAATGGAAAAGAGGAGCTTTCCTAGAACGGAAAGTATTTGCGCAGTACCCTAATCCAAAGACAGATAGCATTACCCATCTACCCTTGCAGCAGGCGGAGCTATGCAAATCATCTCTTTATGTCTCTGTATCATCCAAGGCCATTAGAAATGCTAAGGGTGCAATGCCAAGGATTAGCTTTACATTTACACAGCCGTTTCAGATGTTTCTGGCTGTATGGGGAGTGAGACTCTAGAAAAGATTCGTGTCTGTGCTGCCCAAAGGTGACAGCTCTTCACATCCTTTTTAAAACCACAGGTTGCCAACATGCACAGAACAGCGGGTGTCAATGAAGTCTTCCAGATGTGGGAAGGCTATAAATCTTTTAAAAAATGTTGACAGGACAGTCAGTGCCCCAATGAGAGGAGGTCTACAGTTATCCATTATTGACCAGGTACTATCCATATATATATATATAAATAAATATATATATATTCTGTTAATGTCTCATACTTTAGCCTTTCCTTTTATTTTGTTTTTTTACTATGATCATGGTAGAGAGCTGTGTCATTTTATGGGACAGACAGAGTCAGCAGATATATGAGCTGTTATTGGTAAGAGATTATGGAATCCAATGCCTAAGGATAATTTGGAAGCTCTGCCCTAAGAACAGATGGTATAGATGTATATGTAATGTGCTCTTCTCAGAGGTGTTTCATACCAGGATTTTTGACTAAACTGGAACACCCAAAACTAATGCTGAGGAGACAAGCCCATTTTGTCATTATTTTGCATGTAATGCTTTCTGGCTCCTCTGCCAGCTGGGACTTCACACTTGTTACATAGTCTGCCATTGTAATAAAAATCTCGCTCTCAATGATCTGGCACATTTCTTCTGTTAATTATATAATGGCAAGACTGGTCTACCTTACTTGACTCTAAATTGTAGAGGTTTGGGTGCCAGTATTGTTCAGCCAGGACCAGCCGCTGCCTGTATGATGGGGCTATGGAGTTATATAGCGCTAGAAAAATACACAGGGATATTATATTGCCGGTCTCCATGGAAACCAAACAGGATAACACGCTTCCCTAAATTTGGACTCTGGAAATTTTCATGTCGTTCTTCGTCCTTAGAAATCTTTGTAATTGGGGGTGGATAAAATGTTAAGCACACACAAAAATGTGCAACTGGTTTTTGAAGGACTTGGGATGAAAACAATTTAATTTGAAAGTTGTAAGTTAACGTTGGTCCTGTAATTTCTTGACATAAGCTTGTATAGCTGGAAAACGATGAAGAGATTAACTAGGTTTATGTTGGCACAACCAGATGCATGCTGGCATGTAAGCAGGTAACAGAAGGAAAAGAGCCATTACAAAAAGCAGGTTTATGGGTTTTACCAGTTAGCCCTGGCCAAAGATACCAGGGGGTGCCTCGCTTGCTTCTACACATTGTGAGTCCATTAATGATGCTTAAGTGGCGTGGTGACTTTCAACAAACTAGCTAAAGATTTTAGAACGCATGAATTTAAGTTTATTGCTGATCTTTTTCTGGAAGGAGCACTATTGCGAAAAAATGGGCCATTGAGAAAAATCCATATAAATGTGCTGTATAGGAGGAGGAGAGATCACTTATACACCCAACATCAAGAAATATCCAGCCAGACATGTGTTTTTTTTATTTTAATGGAAGGAAGAGGAAATCAGGGGTGACAGGTTATGTCACCCCTGATACATTAAACCTGTCACCCCTATATTTAAAATCCTACCAGGAGAAGAAAACCACAAGCTTGGCTGGAGTTTGATTCAGTTTGAATGCACAACTGACTCCTCTTCTCATTAGCCAATATGTTTATATGGATTTTTAATATTACACAATTTTGCGATAGTGCTCCTTTAACAGAGATTCCTGCTGTTGATTCTTCTAGAACATGGATAATGTTCCTCCCCTTTGTATTCTCTCTACTGTATAATATAGTATCCCCTGCATCCTTTCACTTTTGCTACAAACCACACATCAGGATTACCATAGGGTCACGATTCTCCATGCTAATCTTCACCTGGTCCTATGGTGGGGGCGATCCCTCTATATCTGTGCTGTGGGCTCGCACAGGCAGGCAGAGCGCAATGGGGACAGGGAACCACCCTTCTCTCGACCAATGCCCTTTTAAACAAATTGAAAAGAACATTTAGAGGAGTTTGCTGTTACTTTCCACACCCCTATCAGGTCCCATTACCTCGACACAGGGTTGTTGAGAAAGCTGAAATATACCAGTGAAACATGTCCACCCTGTAAATGGGGCATACTAAGGGAATGTGAATTGTCAGAATACGCTTAAATGACAATGTAATCCATCACTGAGACAACTTTTAGAAAAGTGATTTTGAAACAAATTGAACATGTTTTTTGAGTAATATCTAATTAAATCTGTATGTTTTATCTAATAGTAAGTGAATGTATATAATTAGGTGAGGTAATGAGACCTGACAGGGGTGTGGGGAATAACTCAAAACTCCTAGAAATGTTCTTTTCGACTTAATGTCAATGTCGATTACCTGCCAGAATCAAATAGGTAAACCACGAAGGAGGAGACGCTGGAGGGGACAGAGTAGATAGAATTCCTTTTTCCTTTCCCCAACATATTCTATGGATCCTCTTCAACAAACATAATATTTCAAGTATGTCACACACCCCGCTTCCACTATTCATGACATATGGGTTATGGTCCAGTAGAGGGCGAACTTCTGCAGAGATGAAAGCAAAAAAGAAGCCCCTCCCGGTCCATAAATACCTGGGACCTCCCACACATTCCCAGTTCCTTCTCTGCAGGACGGCGAGCAAGTCAGAAGATGTATGCTGCTCTTCCTTGCAGGTAAGCCGGGCTTGCACCCGGCCACTTTTTTGCCCTATTTCTGCCCGGACCTTTAGATTGTAAGCCCTATACTAGCCCCCCAGTTTCAGCTGCAGGTCCTGGTGAGGGTAGGAATCACCTTAATAAGTGCTTAGGGAGCCATGCTCCCCCATGAGACGCCATACACAAGGGGGTAGGCGGTATCCGGGTTGGTGATCCCGGTTTGGGATGCCCTGTCTCCATTTACTTCCCTTACACCTCACGGTGAAGGGTTCTCCCCCTTCCGGGTCCCCTCCACTTACCCTCCGGGGGGGATGACTTCATTCTGCTATTCTTTTCACTTGACATGTGTGTGTGTGTGAGTGTGTGTGTGTGCCTATTTACCTTGCCGCTTTGCGCTCTGCATGCAGTCTGGGGAGCTTCTCCCCCTCAGGCTGCATCTGTGAGGGGGTGGGGCCGGGCGCTCGCGTTGCCGCTGCCCGCCCCCTTCTGTTTTGGCGCCATTGCGGGCCCATCTTCTGGCTGGGAACCGCATTGCTGGATCGGAGGGAAGGGGGCGGGGCCAGGCACGGCACGCGATCCGCTCTGGCCCGCCTCTTCTTCTCCCTCCCTCTCTCTCAGGAGCTGCTGGATAGTTGGACGCCATTTTCAGTGTGTGTGAGTGCCCTGCCGGGCTTCCCCCTGTTTTTACTATATTTAATGCCCCAGTCGCACTTGGGGCAGCGCTGGCCCCCTCTGCCTTTACATGATTTTTATTATGCAGTTGTGTTTGTGCATGTGCTTATGGACATCTCTTGTGTCTTTCAGGAGGACTCCCTGTGCCAATTGCTTAAAAGGGGGTTCTCCCGGTCCTAGGTCCCTAGCAGAAATTTGGGGCAATTGTAAATCCTCCCACTTGGGACTTAAAGGGGCATCCCGGGTTGCTTACCAGCGTAATTCCCTTGGGTCATTGCGACTACCTTAAAATCACCATATGGAGGCTCCACAGGATACCGGGCTCGGGCTCCCTTCGGGACAATCCCGGCTATGTGTGGGTTTGGGGTATCCCTTACGGGGGAGAATGTACTTATTTGCATACCATGTGCGCAACAGGCCATAACGCGGCAGTCAGGACCCCAGGTGTCTGGATCAGTGCCGCCCGCCTCACCTACCCCACCCCGCATCATCCGTACCCCAAGTGACACTATCATTAGTGGGGAGTCGCACTCGGATGTATGTGCCAGGCTGGCCAACCTCAAGAAAATTATTTCTAGCTCAGTGGGCAGAAAGGCCGCTGCTAAGAAAAGACATCTGTCACCAGCTACGCCGGTAATTGATTTTGATGATTATGACCCCCATGACTGGGCTGATTATTCCCCGCTTGAGGAGGGGGAATTGTTTGAGGAATCTGAGACTGAGGAATTGCAGTTCTTTGATTCTGATGCCGGGCAGGCGCTGGGGGATGCTGTGGATACCCCCAAGGTCTTGACCCATCTGTTAGAGGTTCTGGATATTTCCCCACCAGTGGAGGCCCCTCCGAAGAAGGGGGAATTCTTTGGGTTCTCTCAGCCCCGCTTGGAGTTTCCAAATCAGGATCATTTTGACAGCATGATTCTTAGAGAATGGGAAAAGCAGAGTCGCCTTCACGGTGTTCCTCAGGGATGGGATAGGAAGTATCCCTTTCCGGTGGACCCGGTGAAGCGCTGGTCTTCCCCTCCCGAGGTTGACACCCATTTTAGGATTGTCCAACATCTCCGTTGTACATACGGCTGACGCCACTACCCTTAAGGATGGCGAGGACAAGCGCATTGATCAGATGGCATGTCATGCCTTTGCCAGTGTGGGTCCTGCCTTGCGACCTGTCTGTGCATCGGCACTCGTGGCTGTGGCCACCAGGTCGGAGATCAGGGACATGTTAAATGGGTCCCAGCTCAACCCGGACAGCGTTGAATTCACAACCCTTAAGAGGTGTGAATTGTTCATGAATTTTGTTTTGTCGGCTATGGACGACACTATTACCATGTGTAGTAGAACTTCGGCCCTGTTGGTGGCCATGCGCCGATCGGTCTGGCTGCACCAGTGGGCGGCGGACATTGCGGCCAAGAAGTCACTTACAACTTTGCCCTTTTTGGGAACGCGGCTGTTTGGAGACAAATTGGATTCTGTGGCGAAGGGTGGGAAGCTACCTCAGCATAAGAAGCTGCGTCGCTCCTTTCGGGGGGCAATCTCCTTTAATCCTTCCTTTCGCGGTGCCAGAGGGGGCAGAGGTCTTGCCTACTCTGGCTTTAGAGGTGATTCCTGGAACAGAGGTAGAGGACGTGCCCGTACGGCCTCTACCTGGGGTTCCAGGCCCAAGCCCGCTGCCAAGCCAGCTCAACAATGAGAAGGCGCCCTCACCCTTGCGGGTGGGGGGGCGGCTGCGGCTCTTCTTCCAGGTCTGGGCCCAGGAGTAATTATAGATCACACAACAACACACACAATGCATGTCAGTAGAAACGTTCCCACCAATCTCTACCTCACACCAAGCCACGGATTCCGTGGGTCTGAATGCCCACTTCACCAGGCTGTTGTGCTGCGCTGTGTGCTCACCTGATATGTCCAGCTGATTGGCGCCAAGGTCCCCACCTGCCCACAAGCACAATAACAAAGAAACTGGATGCCGCACAATCTTGCGCTGTAAACCGGTGCATTTCCGGCCGTGGGGTAAGCATCACACATGTGGTGATGTGGATTTGGGAGTGGCACTCATAATGTGTATATTTAGTGGGTTGTGCAGACCCTTTCTTGTTTGTTTTCTAAAGACTGAAACACCTGATTCCACACAATTACAGGCATGCCACAACATAGTCTGTAATGTTGTAAATATTAGGTTTACACCCAACCTCTATCAGAAATAATACAGTAAATCTTACATCATTTTTATTTGGTCATTTGAGCAATTATTTATTTAGGGTTTTATGGAATTGTCAAATATTTTTTGAAATAACGTTTTATTAATTCTGTTTGATTCATTGTGTTAAACTTAGTGAATTTATACTTAAAGATCCCTATATATACCCTTTACATTAACCGTGTTGCTGTGTCAGTGTGTTTTTCTCTGCCAAGGAGTGATTGTTAATCTTTCCTAATTCCAACCTTGCGTTGCGCTTGCCAGGATTTCAGTACAGAAAGCCCCCTTATGCAGTAATGCATAACAAGGCTGTGCTGCCTGCTGGGTAAGGAACAATTTTGTAATGCAGAACTTTATTCAGGATTTTATGGATCAGACATCTATAGTAAATGACCACATCTATGGATAAGCTAGTGTATTTTAATTGGGGCACGCTAGATGTAAAGAGCTGAAAGGCTGATTTGTAAGACTTACAAGTACTTTTTCACACTTGAATGTCACAAAATGTCCTAGCTTGGCACCTCATTTCCATCTTTAACTTGAGCTGCTCTGGCCTTTGGAACAATGGATGCTATTATGTATCGTGTTAAGATTTTTATAGTTAATATTGCGTAGTTGGATTAAAGATTTAAAATGCAGAAGTAGAAACACACAGCTTGATAGCTAATAATTAATACATCTGGTATGGGCACCATGGCCCTGGCAATCCTTTTAGAGTTTTTAAATATATAAGATACAAAATATTGCAAGGCTGACTTTCAAACAATAATTATTCACCACATTGAAAAGTAAAGTATCACACGTCGTCATTTCTGCAACTCATGGTGTGGATTCCATGACATGCTGTCTGTTGCCATCAAGCAACACATTTTCTATGTAAAACACAACACAGCTGTCACAGTGACACAAACGTAATCCCAGATTTCCCCACTGGAATGGAACCAGAAGGTGGAACTGTGTGATACTTATTTACCATGAATAACAACATTAAAACAGAAAACTGCGAATGAAAGAGAAAAACGGTGTGAAACCCTGTCATGCATAAATGTGGTAGGTGGCATTAGAAATAACGCAATTAGCAAGGATACCCACCCTAGCAAAATCGAAACTATGGTAACGCTTTTGATAACCTAGACAGAAAACGAAGTCATATAGATCACCTCAATGTATAGGAAACACAACACGACTAGATATAGGTAACAGTGCCATCTACTGTCATAAACTGCATTAACCTAGCAATATAGATGCAGATCACATACAGAGAGAGACAGAGAAATAAGCTGCTGCACAGTATCTCCAACACCCCTTCTCAACAGCTGAGGCTTAGTCTGTTAAACTCATCTTCGTAAGCCTTGAGTGTCTATCAGCGACCAGGCAACTTTGACTTGGGTTAGTAGTATTTCTTTTTCATCCCCTTCTTGCCCATAACAAACTAGGACATTGTCCACATAAATGAGAGCATAGATACATATGTTTTCCAATTTCATTGTGTATAAGCAGGGGTCTGCTTTACTCATCTAAAAGTCCTCATATGTAAACACTTCATTTATTTTCATATTCCATGCTCTGGTGGTTTGTTTCATGTAGATGTTTTCTGTTAACTCGCCTTGTAGAAATGCACATCAAAGTGTTTCACTTGTACTTTCCTTTTGGTGGCTACTGTCAGCAAAGTCCTTATTGTAGCATGTTGACTACTGGAGCAAAAGTCTCATCATAGCCCTCTCCATATTTTTAAGAATATCCCTTGACTGTGAGTCTTGCTTTGTATCGCTCCACTGTGCCATCTGCATTGTACTTCACTTTAAAAGTTAGTTTTCAGCCTATTCCTTTCCTTCCAGGTGGCAGTTCTGTAAGTGTCCATATTTTGGTGCCATGCATGGATTTTATCTCTTCCATTACAACCTTTATCCATTTACTGGCTTCCCCTTCTGAAAGCTCCCAAGTTGCAGGTTCATTAGTACTGGCAGTGCTTGCCTTGTATCAGAGACATACAGGGGGTTTACCTTTGTTTTCTCTTGTTGAGTGTCTTGGTTCTGTGTCTGAGCTTGTTGTCATCACATTGTCTCTCAGGTCTTCAGCAAAATGTATGCTGTTGCTAATGGCAACCTTGTCTGTTTGGGGATTTAATATTCTTTAACCCTTAACATTGTCCCTGTGTGCAACAAAGTTTCCTTCAAATGCTCTGTTTTGGAGTTTTCCCTTTGGAATGTATAAAAAAACTCTTAGGTGTTTTATACTTGGCTTCTCATTGTGCCACAATTCATATGGAGTTTTCGCCATTATTCTAAAAAAGAGTCTGTTCTGCAAATAAGTGGCTGTCATTGCTTCCTCACCCCTGTATTTTTGTGGTAGTCCAGAGTCTATCAGCATACATCTGATCATTTCAGTTCTTTCTTTCAGCTACCCCATTTTGCTTTTGTCTTTTGATGCTCTATTCCATTCTGCTTTAACCCTTTCACTGCCAGCCTACCTAGATATTTTGGCACCCCCTGTTGCCAGACCATTTTCACTATTTTGCACTACACATGTTCAGCTGTGATTTTTTAAGATATTTCCAGGGATTTCCCAGGAAAATTATATATTATATTTTTTTGAAGTGTTTTGTTTGTCATTCTTTAAATGTATTCTTATTTTTGGGGGTGAAATATGTGCAAACATTTTTTTAAAAGAACAATTTTTTACAATTTGTAGTTTTTTTGTAATAAAAAATGTACGTTTTTCAATAAAATCATATTGCGTGTAAAAGATCAATTTCTCCCAGTTACAATGGTACCACATATGTTTTGGTAGACACCCTTTCCTGCCCAGGAGACCCCCCAAACTGAAACAGCGCTGCTATGCGCACCTTGTGATTCTTAAAATACACAAACTATATATTCTCTGGAAGTACACACATCAAGCTTTCTATGCCTACCAGGCTTGTTGATGTGGGCACAGTTTTCTGGAAGTAATCCCTCAATGAATTCTTTGGTTGCACAAAGTTTCCCTAAGAAAAGAATAAAAAAGCAAAATAATTTTACTAATTTTACTAAAAAACTAAATGCAAAAAAGCAAGGTTTCCCGAACAGAACAATACTCAACATACCACATAGGTACTGTCAAAGGAAGAGTTGCCAAACTCCCCAAAGTAAATTATGCGCAGAATGGTAATTTTACTTTTAGCTCTCCAGCCAAAGTGTGCACCTTGCAATTTTTCAGCCAAAACAGACCTTTACATTTGGAATGCAACCCACAAACTATATATTCCCTGAAAGTGGACAGATTAAGATTTCTAGGCATATCCAGCTTGTTGTAGAGGGCTCTTCTTTCTGGAAGTAATCCCTCGAATAATTCTTTGGTTGCACAGGGTTTCCCTAAAAAAATGAATAAAAAACACACTTTCCTAAAATATCAGTACACGTAAAAGCGCAAGGTCCCCCCAAACAGAACAATACCCAACATGCATAGCTACTTTTAACCCTTTTAACTGCCAATCTACATGAGATTTCGTCATCCTCTGTTGACAGGTCATTTTCACTATTTTGCGCTATTTTTAACTGTGATTTTTGCAGGAATTTTCAGGATAATGATATGTTTTTTGTGGCAGATTTTAGGCTTTAATGTGAAATGTCTTGTTTGTAATTTGCTAGCCGCAGGTGACTTACCACCCCCCTAAGCCTTTTGAATTGGTATAGGGGTCTCATGGATCCCTTAACAGTTCTGTAGTGATAACCTCCCACAAGTCATCTCTGTATAATGCATAAAACATTTTCACTTTAAACTTCCATTTCCATTTTGTTTTTTTATTACTGTTCAAGCACTACTGTACTCTGTTTCTTTCTGATTTGGATCCCTTGCCTTACAGAAAGGTTCTTTATGACTCCCTAGTTAAAGGAGACTCCTGGAAAAGTTTTATCCCCCACTGACCTTTAGGTTATCATTCAGTTGTCTCTTGGCGATTCTCTAATTACGAGTTTTAGGTAACATAGTAACATAGTAACATAGTATGTAAGGCTGAATAAAGACTTTAGTCCATCCAGTTCAGCCTGTTTAACTCCTTCCAGTGGTTTAGTAGCCATAGCTGGAAATGTTGTTACATGCCAGGAAGGCATCAAGGCCACTTGAACGTTTTTACTGTATCCTTCATAACTACCTCCTCTGGCAGCGAGTTCCATAGTCTCACTGCTCTTACAGAGAAGAATCCCTCCTATGTTGGTGGAGAAAGCACCTTTCCTCTAACCTTAGTGGATGCCCTCGGGTTATAGTTACACTCCGAGGTATAAATAGATTGTGGGACAGATCTTTCATAAAAGCTGATTAGGTTTTTCTGGCAGGAGCGATTCCTCATAAATCCATGCTGATATGGAGTAATAAGGTCATTTTCCCCAAGGTGCTCCAGGATAGTATCCCTTAAGAAATCTTCAAACAGCTTGCCCACCACAGATGTTAAGCTTACCGGTCTGTAGTTCCCAGGTTCCCCCCAGATCCCTTTTTGAATATTGGCACCACATTTGCCAAGCGCCAATCCCTCGGAACAGACCCTGTAGTTATTGAGTCCACAAATATTAGAAATAATGGCTTGTCTATTACTGTACATAACTCCCTTAAAACACAAGGATGTATGTCATCTGGTCCCAGTGATTTATCGATTTTTATCTGCTTGAGACGGTTCTGGACTTCTTCCTTGGTTAGACCAGTGACATTTAATGGAGGGTTTCGGTTATTCCCCTGCATTTCACTCGGCATGTCACATTCTTTTGTGAATATAGAAGCAAAGAAGTTGTTTGGGGGGAGGCCGATTCATTAATAGCGGCAGGTAGCGACAGTTGAGCGACTGTAGCGGCATTTTCAGAGCGCCCGCTAGTAGTCGCTGTGCTTGGCCGTTTTTGGTAGTTGATAGCGACTCAGTCGGTTTGCCGTAATGTTGAATATTGGGTGAGGAGTCGCTATTTGACAGGTTCAGCGCTGTATGGGAGCGCATGATAGCGACTGGCCCTAGCGACCGGCTCCCACCATATTCATTAAAAAATCACGCTCAAAAAATTATTGCGCGGTAAAATGCATGTTTAAACCCCAGAGCGCTGGCGGCGATGGTTTAAAAGTAGTTTTTTAACCCCCAAACAACCATATTTTTGAAAACCAAAAAAAACAAGTTTTTTAAATAATTTAGTAATATGAATACATTAATATCAGACCTGTAATATGAATTCTGTACAATTTATTTTTTTTATTTTTTTCCCCTAAAAAATTATCTAAAATGGCAGAAGTGGTCACAGAATTTTTCACATAAAAAAAAAACAAAAATTAATAACAATTAATTATTAATATTTAAATATTGTTCCATTGAAATGCATTGGAGAGCGCCAGGTAGCGAGAGGTCATACCTGTCGCTGTTCAAGGTCGGACGCTGGCGCTGTGGGCTGAGGCTGGAATAATGATGAATGAGTGGCTATATGGCGCTATCTCAGTCGCTAAGCAGGATTGGCTTGATAAATGTGTGATTGTGGTGGGGAGCCGGCGTCCTCGTGGCGGGACCCGTCATTACCGGCCGCTCACCAGTCGCTACCTGTCGCTATTCCTTCATAAATAAGGGCCTAAATTTGCTTTCTCCTCATTTCCCTCTATAGGTGTCCCCTCCTTGCTTTTCAGGGGGCCCACACCCTCAGGTTTGTACCTTTTATGGTTTATGTAGCTAAAGAATAATTTGGGGTTAGTTTTACTCTCTTTCGCAACCAGTCTTTCTGTCTCCAGCTTAGCTGCCCTTATCTGTTGTTTACATTGTTTATTTTCTTCTTTATAATTTTTTAATGCTTCCGCTGTCCCTTCCTGCTTTAAACGTTTAAATGCCTTTTTTTGGTTGTTTATTGCCCCCTTAACCTTTTTGTTTAGCCACATTGGTTTACATGTGTGTCTAATAGTTTTATTCCTGTAAGGTATATATCTGTCACAATGAAAATTAAGGATTCCTTTGAAAGTATCCCATTTAGTGTCTATGCTTTTGTTTTTAAGGACATTTTCCCAGTTAATGCAGTTTAGGGCATCTCTAAGTTGGTCAAACTTTGCCTTTTTGAAGTTCCGCGTTTTTGTGGCTCCTTGATAAGGCACCCTAGTGACTGCTAAGTGGAAATTAATGATATTATGATCACTGCTTCCAACCTGTACCTCTACTACGTTGTCTGGTACATTGGTTAGTATTAGGTCCAATATGGCTTTCCCCCTTGTTGGAGCTTGTACTTGTTGGGAAAGGTAACCATCTTTTGTTTTAGATAAAAAAACTATTACTTTTAATGCGAAGTAATAGTTTTTTATCTAAAACAAAAGATTGCTACCTTTCCCAACAAGTACAAGCTCCAACAAGGGGGAAAGCCATATTGGACCTAATACTAACCAATGAACCAGACAAAGTAGTAAAGGTACAGGTTGTAGTGATAGATTAGGAAAGTATATGACATTTTCCCATTCATATTTGGCTGGAAAACTCATGTGCATTTTAAAAGATATTCGATAGAAGTGTTGTGTGCTTGCATCTTCATGTGAGGGCTCTTGTTTTAGTTTGCCATAAGCGGAGTTAGGAGAACACTCTAAGTCAACACAATCAAATGCAAAAATAGTAATAATTTTTTTCTTCATGTGGTGACAATTACAGCAGTGTCCACTGTTAGAAGATGTTGTGAGGGGTAGGATATAAAAATATAAATAAATATATATATATATATATATATATATATATATATATATATTTTTTTTTTTTTTAATGTCTAAAATAAGCTTTTTAAATACATAATGCGATAAACATTTTAATGACATTCACTTATGCAACTTAAATCACTGGAAAATGTTAGAATGAAAATTAAGATGTATTTTCAAATAGGTATATAAGTTGGGTTTGCAGTGGTAGCACAAATTAATTTGCCTAATTACACTTTTTACATGGTGCTGGTCTATGTATCTAATAAACTCTCTAGGCTAAAGCATGTTGGTAACACAGGTTGCTTTTAAAGAATGTTATTTTTTGTATGGGTTTCCCTGGTACTTGGAAAAGATGGCTAAGAAACATTGAAAAAAAAGAGTTTATTTTAATCATCCTATGGCATCTTTCCTAGATCCACATGTATGAGGTTGGCATAAAGAGCGGTTTGCGATTAATTTTCTAATACACTCATCTCTCATTGACTGCGCCACAGGGGAATATCTTGTTAGCAAGTCTGTCTTGAGTGTTTATAGTGTGCCAAACATAAAATCTAGAATAACACAGCTTGGAATTCTTGTGTGCATGCACTGAAAATAATGACTTAGTTAAACAACCTGCTGTATGTTTTACATTTAAGTGGAGGTTTAAATAGGAAATACTATATAGTTTTTCTGAGATGAATGACCAAACAGCAGTTGCTTGGCAGGTACTATACAAATAAGACCTGCAGGAATCTCAGCAGCCTTTAAAGGCTTCATGGAATAGGGTGGCCTATACCACCTGCCTTAAAGCGGACCACCAGTCGAAAAAAATCAAAGCATAGTAAATTGCTCCCCTAAAGCCCCTCAGTGACATAAGCTTATTGAGATGGACCATTCAGATGTCTGGCATAGCAGGCCTTAAACTCCTAAAAATGCATGTCTCTCAGTTAAAATTGCCTCATAGCTCTGTGCAATCATCTCTTATTTCTAGCCAGAAGTAGTAAGCCTTCAGCTGTAATGATTGATCTTTAAAAAAAATATATTGTATACATTGTACCCCCTGAGTGTTTTTGCTGCAGCCAAAGCCATAGAGATACATTGTAACGGCTTTCCTCACACAAATTGGTTTTGCTACATTAGCTGTTTATTCATTGTTTGCGTGTGTGATAAATGACATGCAAGCTTCTCCTTGTTTCTGCGGCATATATCTCTCTCAATTTCATGTGAATTGTCGCTGGCACAGCACCCCTATATCATGTGTAAGCAGGACTATCAGATGTGTGACAAGATGGCTGCCCCCATGAAATTCAAGAGTGATTCATCTTTATGCCATTCCACAACATCTGTATGGGGTTAAGTCCTCTCAAATTTGGGAAGCAGTTTACTTAACTTTCTTTTTTCATTTTTTTCTTTTTCTTTTCTGGGGTGGGATAGGGCTCATGGGGGATAATGATCAGGACTTTGCAAATCCCACCTCTAAATTCCACTTATGATACCAAACGTCCTCTTCTGCAGGAAAATCCCTTCCTGCTTGAAGAAGCAGGATTCTACTAAAGCTACTGCCCATGTGTTTATCTGGATGGGGTTACATTTTGCTGGAGTATCCCACCTAAAACATGTTATTACTTATTTTGTTTCACTTTTTTTACTTCTCTGTTTTAATCAATAAGCAGCATTTGAAAAGAATATGTATTTTTTTAGGTTAATGCTTGGAAAGCTCCCCAATGAATTGTACATGAAGTCCATAAACCTACTGGTGGAAACTGTCTAGGGATATTATCCTTCGAAGTCAGGACTAGAATCTGTGTTCAAGCAATATAAGGGCTGGTCTTATAAATATTACCACCCCAAAATGATGCATTGTTCTATTCAAAAATAAATGAAAGCTAAACTCCATCCATAATGATGATTTTCGTTGAGATGTTGATAGGATGAGCTTGGTCCTTTTTAAATGAGCTTTGGTTGTTGGCCTTTCTAAATTGCATTGATATAAGGTTTCCTTGCTTAAACTACGGTTTTTCGATTAAACACCAACCTGTGCTCACAATGATTTCTTAAAGCATTCCTAAACCCACGCTGTGATTACCAGTTTACGCCTGTTTTTAATGCAGTGCAGTCTGATGTCCCCTGGGTCACGAGCATTCAGTATTCACTGCCAGCCTTGTCCCTTTCTCCACACTCTTTGACTCTTTTAGGGTTCCATGTACTGTAGATGGTGGAATATGCAAAGTCTTCGTGCAACTTTACACTAAGGAACATTTTACTGAAACTATTCCATAATTATTAGACACATTTTTTTTCACTGAGTTTTTCGCTCCATAATACGCACACCCCAAAGTTAGGGTCTGTGTGTCTGATGGAACGAATGAGTCCACTCACCTTTCCGGCACTCCCGCGCCACAGTTTTTCCAGCTACATCTGATTGTCCTCCTGGCAGTGTTTCCAGCGGGCTGCAGGGGAATGATCAGATGCAGAACACAGCGGTACAGGAACACTGGTAAGGTGAGTGGACAGGGTGGGGGGCAGGATACACCAAAAACTCCCCACCTTGTCCTGGATCTGGGATCCATTGATACAATTTATTTTAGTTTTAACCCCTGCCTCAGCATAGCAATTGGGTGGGTGGGGGGGTCAGGAGGAAATCTGCCATACTATCTGTTATAGGGGAACTAAGGGCATTCTGCACACTGCCTGTTATGGGGTGATGAAGGGATTGTGTACACTGCCTGATATGGGGTGATTGGGGGGATTCTGCATTCTGCCTCTAATAAGGTGATTGGGGGGATTCTATCACACTGCCTGTTATAGAATGATTGGGGGTATTCTGCACACTGCCTGTTATAGAATGACTGGGGGTATTCTGCACACTGCCTGTTATGGGGTGATGAAGGGATTATGTACACTGACTGATATAGTGATTGGGGGGGGGGGGGATTCTGCATGCTGCCTCTAATAAGCTGATTGGGGGCATTCTGCACACTGCCTGTTATGGGGTGATGAAGGGATTATGTACACTGCCTGATATGTGATTGGGGGGATTCTGCATGCTGTCTCTAATAAGGTGATTGCGGGGATTCTGTCACACTGCTTGTTATAGAATGATTGCGGGCATTCTGCACACTGCCTGTTATAGAATGATTGGGGGTATTCTGCACACTGCCTGTTATGGGGTGAGGAAGGGATTATGTACACTGACTGATATAGTGATTGGGGGGGGGGGGATTCTGCATGCTGCCTCTAATAAGCTGATTGGGGGCATTCTGCACACTGCCTGTTATGGGGTGATGAAGGGATTATGTACACTGCCTGATATGTGATTGGGGGGATTCTGCATGCTGTCTCTAATAAGGTGATTGAGGGATTCTGTCACACTGCCTGTTATAGGATTATTGGGGGAGTTCTGCGCACTGCCTGTTGTAGGGGGATTCTGTCAAACTATCTGTTATAGGGTGATTGGGTGGATTCTGCCCACTGCCTGTTATTGGGTAATTTGGTCACTTCCTGTCATTAGGTTGGGGGAAGGGGGTTTAGCACATCATTGGTTAAGAATAAACTATAGGTTCGTGTTATAGTCAGGTGCGTCTTATAGAGTAGAAAATCTGGTGGCTGAAAAATTTAACCTCCAACTGTTCTTCATTAGTAGGTGTGTTGCTCCCATGATTTCGAAACAAGTTATTTTTTTAGAAAATGTGTAACTTTCAACTTTGGTATATGTTCTATGTTCTGTTGTGAATAAATTATGGCTGTATGAGATTTCCAAATCATCTTATTTATTTACAATTTACACAGCATACCAACCTATTGGGAATTAATTAATTGGTGTTCTGCATACACAATGTTAAACAGTGATCGATACAAGAGTAAAAACTTGTAAATGTGAAATCATTTTTTATCTGTTAGTAATTCTACTAATGTTTGAGACCAAAAGTAAAAAGAGGTGAAGGGTAGTTTCAAAATAACGCTCTAGGCAGCAAGGTCTCCAAAAGGGTACAGTTGTGGTAAGGGGGTAGATACGATGGCTTCAATTTCATAAAAAGATTGGGCTCAAATTATAAAATATGTTTACAGAGTACCCGAGGAATGCTGGGCCTTGTGGTGCGTTCATCATATCAAGCTGTCACATTGCTGGTTTATATCTGCCTCAGCTTTAATTTAACCTACATTTTCTGGCATAGTACAAATCATTGCAGCTTATACACATTCCAGCCCTAAATGCTCAGACCAGTGATTTGGTGATTAAGTATTATTGAAGTGTGGCCTGTTTTAGTTTATACGCTACGGCTGAGTGTCAGTCTCTGTCTGGCAATGCAGATCAGTGAGTGTTTGATATAAAGGCCATCCAACATATACAATAAACAAATCAAAACAGATGTGGGAGAAAAATGAAAAAAAGACTCTATAATTGTTTTCACTTTTCTGGATAGCTAAGGAGTACAAATCTGAGAGAAGTAACAGACTTGGTAAGTAGCTGTTGGGAGAGAACTGTTTTATGTGCAGCTTATGTTCTGTAGCAGGCGGATACAATTACTCTGCAGTTCTTACTCATAACTCCAGCAAACCCTCCAATGCAAAACTATGTACTGTAGCAATGCAATCTTAGACTGCTCCCCAAATCACTTCATCCAAACATCTTCTCGCTCTCGCCTCTTTCAGTATTTCATGGTTCCATGAACAGCTATTTTAGGGTAAGTAGTATAAATACCAATTTATAAAGACACAGACTTCAGGATTCATCGGGATAAACTGATTTTTAAAGAGTGATTTCTCCATCAGAGCAGTGCAAAGCAGAAATCGTTCACACGTCACATTCTGTGAGTCAGCTGTGTCAAGCTGTGAAGCTATTTATATTACAGCAGGGCCCCTGGCTGCTATGTGATGTAACACAGCAGGTTGCACTCTTTGTTACATTTCAAAAGTAGCCACACGTCTGGATGTATACAATGTAACACAGCAGGGAACTTGATGGGGTTTTTACAATGTAACAGCAGGACTCCTGATTGTTACATTGTAAAGCATGGCAGCAGCTCAAGTTATAAAACTGCCAGCGCACGTTTTATTACAGTCAGTCATACTCCCTCTGTAGGAACCCAGTACCACAGGGTCTTTGTGATGCAGCACATCTCCGTTTTGGACTTTTGGCTAAGGCTATAAAGGCCTCTATATCAACTGAAGACACCCCACAAGACATGATAGTAGGGAAAATAAGGGCATCTTGGGACTGATTAACTTAAAACTTCATATACTTTAATGAGTTTGTTAAAAAGAAGTCCATAGAACAAAATACATCAGATACCTTCATCTAAAGCCAATAAATGGCATGAAGTCAGTGTACTGCCTTTAAAAAAACGAATAATAGAGACCTCAGTCTCTTTGTGTGTAAAGAGCAAATTAGGTGCTGGCTGCCAGACGAAAGCAATCTGGACAACAGGGTCAAGAAAGAAGAGGAGCCAGCTCACTGGATGAAAATGAGGACATCAGGTCCATCTCCGGAGCCAGGGGGAGACCACTGATTTGTTAAAAATATGATTTGGAACAAAACAAAATTCGTAGTCAAATCAAATGTTTAAGAAATTCGCACCTCTACCTTGTCCAGAGGTTTTGCTGAGTATTTGCCCTGAAGCCTAAGAACACTTTCAGGTTTCTAGCAGCAGCACTTTCTCTAGCAAAATCAATGAAGGTGTTTATCATGAAAAAAATTGTGGTTGTTTGCTCAATAATCTTAAGGTCTAGTACTAGTCTTTTGTCTTTTTAGCCTACAACTTAGACCATGACTAAAAAACAAGTGCTTCATGTGACCATTTCTAACAAAATCCTCCATTAAAAGGGAGTCAGCTTACAACACAAATGTTTTATTTATCACCAAAAGTTGCATTCAAATTGACCATTTAGGCCATCATTAAAGGGCACTAGAACATATTCTCCATGGTTTCAGGAAATCCTAGACCATTCATCTTAGGGGATGAGAAGAACATGCTGAATAGCTGCTGTCAGACATTCTTCCAGTCTGCTGTCAGCCAGTCATCACATGCAATATGAAAACTGTCAAGGTTATCGTTTCATGTGGTAATGAGTATGCAGGGTATACAATTTCCAGATGTTAGTCGCCATTGTTTATACGCCAGCCCTGTTTCTGCATACACTCTATTGCATTATTTAAAAAACAAATCAACTACATTTTACATTTTGTGTAAAAGCATATGCTGTGGTTACCAAGTGCCATTTTATTATATTTTAGAAACAAAGTTAGTGTACTGATATTAACTAAAGCGTATGTGTTGTTAGCCATATAGTATATGTATAAACTATATGTAGGACAAGTACATTACAGTAAGCAGACGGGGTCTGAGCCAACTGATACATATATAATAAATATATCAGGAAAAGGATTTTTGTATAGGGTCCCCACACACCCAATAGTTTTACACCAAGACAGATGGACAGAAAAATAGGGCACTACCTCCTCATTAAATTATAAAAGATAATTTTATTGTATTGTTAGACTTAATTCTAAAAAAAAAACACTAGACAATACATTTTAAAAAACATATAAAACACAATTCTACAAAACACACACAAGGGGGCGCCAGGGTATCATATAAGATTTCATAGTCACATAGTTCCAATTATATACAAACAAAATATGAGAAGATATTTTTTAGAAAAATATATCTAAATACCTATACAATCCTACCAAATTAATTCTATACAAAATGTGCAAAAAGCACGTATGTGCAAATATTTCAAAAGATATCAACCACAAAAAGTGCTTGTGCAATATGATCTATACAAAATATACTATCCAATTAATAATAACAATCATTAGAAGCCACCCAAAGTGGTTGAAAGAGACATGGAACATTCAGTGTCAATTATAAGGTAAGTGTACCAACTGGACCTACCCCTACTGTCAGTCCGCCGACGCGTGTCGCAGCGACCACACGCTGCTTCCTCAGGGCGAGTTGTATAATACAAATCGCCCTGAGGAAGCAGCGTGTGGTCGCTGCAACACGCGTCGGCGGACTGACAGTAGGGGTAGGTCCAGTTGGTACACTTACCTTATAATATATGACACAATTAAAGCTGATGCATCAAGGTATTATTTGTTTGTATTAGAAAACATGTTGCCAAATAAAGAGCCTAACATCCAAGTTAAACAATATATTTAAGTAACATATAGCTTTTATATACTGGTTATATCATTGGTTAAAGATGACTCCTCTGAGTCTTTCTGTTACATTTTAATAAACTGAACTTTGAAATAAAACACTGAACTTGAAACCCTATGGTTTCAATTTCCATTGTTTATTAGACAGTCGATACAAAGAAAATGAATTGCTTCCTAAAGTCTGTGGTTAAACCTTTTAAAATATTTTGTCTCTATCCCGCACTCCCTCCCTGCTGCAGGCTTCCTTTGGCTTTCCCCAGGGAATCTTCTGTTCTTGGTTAGAGTCATTGTCTAGGCATAAAACAAATTACAATCCTGTTTTATCCAACGTAGACGATCGTCCCAATCCAACCCTTTGACACTTACCTGATCCTCTGATCCAGGTCCCCCACAACTGGCCATGAACATCCGGTGCTTCCATAGAGTATTAACGATCCGTCACAGGGACTATGGAACGTCCCCCCCCCCAATAGAGCAGGCTTGTCCCCTCTATTGCTTTTTTTTACCAATGGTCAATTCCAGAACTGATAAAATAGTTATTTTCTATGGCTGCCACATAATGGCGCATTATTGTGCTCTGTGCTGTTCTGTGCCCGCTGTTGGAAGGGTTCCACTGCATTGCTGGTAGTGCAGCCCACTTGGGTGGGCACAAGCTCAGTGCTTAAAGGAAAAAACATGGCACCTGCTCACATTTTTCTGAGGTGCACCTGGAGGAAGGCTACAAGTAGGATAGCTGGTAGATATTAAAGTATGGCAGAACCCTCAACCTCAATGAACCAACAATGCAAGTGGCACTTGGATAGCTACCAGAACTGTCCAATAGGTTGGAGATGGAAAGGTAACACCTGCAGGTTGCTTATATGCAACAGGATATGGTGGTGTCACCAAGCTGACCAGGTATTGCAGGTACTTAATGGCCAAGCAGTATGGAACACTAACATACACAATGGATGCACCCCATCTGGTTTCTAAATAGCAGCTAATGCAAAATTGAAGAAAAGTGTCATCTGTATTTAGGTTCAATGAATCTGTTGTACCTAAAAAAAAGAGGTCCAGGTGGCCTTAAAACATGGATTGAATTTACAGTTATGCAAATTGTGAAAATTAAAAGGCTAAACTTTTAAAAAAGAAAATGTTGCATCTATAAACAAAAGAACACAACACTGCAGCAAGTTAGACCCAATGTATATGTTCTGCAGTAGCTGTGGTTCTACCACTACAAAAAACAACTGACCCCAAATTAAACATAGGGTAAATGCAGACCCAGAACAACTCTATAACTAAGAACAACCATGGCCAAAAGACTAATACATGACTTGATAATGCCCATATTTAAGGCGTTGTACTCAGCTTAGTTACATTTTACTATTGTTTTTCCTTGCAGAATGTATGAATTGCACAAGATTGGCAGCAATAGCAGAGAGGATAAGCAATCTTGAGGCAAAGGTAAGTGACTCTTATTTTTTCAGCAATGACATTTTTGAATTTCAATGACCCCCCCCCCCCCCCCCCCACACACACCTATATTTCTGCTTTACGCAGCTTGAACGCCCTGTTAAAGCCATTACAAGGGATCCCATTTCCAGGCTGCACTTTGCTATAAATTCCCAGGGATATAAGAAGCATATGGGTTAATTTGGCCACCAGTGCTTATTCACAGACCAAGTTTGTCATTCTATATGAATTTGCAACCAAATTGCTGTTAAGGAATTATATTTTGGACATATTGGTAAATGTTTATGCATTTTCATACTGGGTTTTAATGTGCATTATGGCGTTTAGATAACTATGCACATATAATTAAGGCTGCACACCGAATAATGCTTCAGCTACAGTTTTGCTACAGTACCAATTAGTATATGGCTTCTCAAAATGATCCAACAGTCAAATTTGGGGAGCCCTCTCCTACTGCTCTCGCATTCATTGGAATCCCCATGTGACTGCTGATAGCCAATCCTAATAGCCAAACGGGTGGCCAGACACTGCAAGCCTGTTCAGGTAACGTGATTGCCCAATGGCGGTCACGGGGGTCTGAGTCCAAGCGTTAAGTACAAGTTGACTGAGACCAGGATTGCAGAGATGGCAAGAGGCAGCAATAATCTGGATGCCCCCCCCCCCCATTGCAAACCAACTTCATATTTGCACCTAACAGTCTGTGGTGCTGTGGTGTTTCTGTAACTGTCCAGGCCCTAATGAACCAATGTTGCTCCAAACCAACCCACCCAATACCAATAAAATAGTTACTGACTGGTATTACTTTTTTCTGTAACTTGTACCAAACACAATGGCATAATAGCTGCTTCAATATTTCCACTTTTGGCATTTTTGTAATAAAACATTGGGGGTCTTGCTAAAGATTTATTGAAGCAAGTTCAACTCTGGATTCCCATTTGGGTGTGAATTGCATCTCGGTGAGCATTTTATTAGAACACACAAAAAGTGCAATATTTGTTAATTTTCCCTAAAAACTCACCTGCACATGTAATGGGGCATTTTTACAGGTGAGTAGCAGCTTTATGGGCTATTTGTTTTTTCTGCATATCCAATAGGTTGTTTTTGGAGTGAAAATCAGAAACAATATCAGAAAATATTATTTTACTGAAATAGAGTAGTAGATGAGGGCAACAAACTTTTAGCAGGGATGATGGGAACATCAACATTTAAACAAGCATGGGATCAGCATACATCTATCTTAAGATAAAGAGAACATACATGCATAAGGGCAGATTAGATGGACCATGTGGTCCCCTTCTGCTGTCAACCTCCTACAATAAGTTTCTATGCGCCTGATTTTTGTAGCAAGCTTTTTTACCCCCGTTCTTTGGAGCACTAAAAAAGTGAGAACTGAATAGTAGTCAAAATGCACTTCAGGTTGGTCCTTTTTTTCACAGCGGTGAAATCTTATGACCAGGGTTGTATTCGCCACTAGACATGTACTCTGGCCAGTAGGGGCACATTTTTAAAATGTCAAATTAGTGTAATCGGGGCTTGTGATGTGTTGGGTTTTTACATTGGCTGCTTACAGCCTGCAATTTCTTCTTTTTACCAGTAGGGTGAAAGACAGTGATGTGCCCCAAGAGGTACAAGGAAGAGAGCTTGGCTCGCCTATCCATACATCTATCTGTCAGTAGGTGCTGCTAATTTTAAGGGCAGGGGGTGTGCTGGGGAGTTCTCCAAGCTGAGGGAGGATAGCTGGAGCTTGCAGTTCTCCAGAGCTATAGATGGGGAGCAGCTGGGCCCTGTAGTTCCTCATGGGCTGTGGGAGCAGCTGGGCCTTGTTACCCTGGGGGAGGCTGGGCCTTGTAGTTCCTCCAAGAGCAGCTGAGCCTTGTTGTTCCCCAGAGCTGGGGAGGGAAAGCAGCTGTGCCTTGCTGTTTCTGTAGGGACAACTGGGCCTTGGAGTTCTACAGGGAAAAGGAAGAAAAGCAGCTGGGCCTTGCCATCCCCCCTGGGGAAGCTGGGCCTTGTTGTTCCTGCAGGGTCAGCTGGGCCTTCTTCCCCAGGCCTGCAGAGGATAAGCAGCTGTGCCTCACTTTTCCCCAGGGCTAGGGAGGGGGTGGGACAGCTGTGCCTTGTTGTTCCACAGAGTTGTGAAGGGGGGAGCTGAGCAATGTTGTTCCACAGGACTGTGCAGGGAGGCAGGTGAGCCTTGTTGTTCCACAGGGCTGTGGGGGGGGGGGGGCAGCTGAGCCTTGTTGTTCCACAGGGCTGGGACGGTGAAGCAGCTGGGCCTTGTTGTGCCCCAGATCTATGGAAGCTGGGGCTTGAAATTCCCCAGGCCTGAAGATCGGAAGCAGCAGCTGGGGTTTTGTTCTCTATAATGTAAAGGATATTCCTCTCTATGATCTGGAGAGCTACAAATCCCAGCTGCCCCAGTGTGAACATCAAACATCAAGTAATCAAAGGTGCATACTGTGGTGCCTAGAATGGGATGCCACCTATACCAGGTATACCCAGGCCTAATTATTATTGCATGGCTTGGCCCCACATGACCACAAGAAGGCACTCAGGTTCACAAGGTGGACAGGTGCACAGAGATGGGGATGCCAGGAGATAATATTCACACACCTCTTCCTCTCAGCTGGATCAGTAGGCATCTAAAACTCTTTTTTGGACATTTTTCTATAATGCGCTGTAGCATTCTCTTGTCTCAAGCTCTCTCTCTCTTTCTTTTCTTTCCCTTGCCTTGTCTCCATCTCAATTATTTCGTATTTATACTCTTTCATTTTATTTCCATATTGCCTCCATCTCTCTACTTCGTCGCTTTTTTTCCTTCTCCCTCTCCTATCACATTCATTACAACCTCCAACACCGTCTTTTCTACATCTCCTCCTCTTTCTCTTGTAACAGTCCCTCCATTTCTTTTCTACATTTTCATCCTTTAAACCTTTTTCTATCTCTCTCTTTTCCACATTTTCTTCTTCCTTTTTTCCACCTGTCTTAAGACTTTCTTTCTTTATCTACATCCTCCCAATCCCATAATGGGAGTGCAGCATCCCCCCCCCCCCCCCCAATCACCCTATGATATTCAGTGTGCAGAATTCCCACAGCCTCCCTATAACAAGCAGTGTGGCAGAATCCCCCCTCCCCCCAATTACCATGCTGAGGCAAGGTGGGGGTTGCAAAGAAAACACTCCCCACCTCGCCTGGGATCCATTGATCACATTAAAATGAGGGGATGGGTATGGATGCATCCAGGGGCAGGATTGCTGCTGGATTCCAGGCAAGGTAAGGAGTTTTTTATTGTCCAGTAAAGTGAGTGGACTTCCCTTTTACATTCGCTCCATAAGACGCACATACACTTGGGGCATCTTATGGAGTGAAATATGATAAGTACATTGCAAATGTCTTTTGCTTGTTCCAAAGGCTAATGGAACAGAGTAGCGCTCACTGGCACTGTTAAAAACGACATCGGGGTCCACAGCTACATAAACAGGTGCAGATACATTGACAAATAAAACAGTGTTTTTTTGGCTATTATTTTATTTTTAAATTTAGAATAGAAAAATACCTTGAGGGAATTCAAACACATCACTTGAAGAGATTTGTTTTTATTGTGTTTGAATTCGTCATAGTGCATCTCACCTGTAGAAAGGCCCCATCGCAGGTGCAGGGGATTTCAAGCTTTAGAGGAAAAATATTTCTTCCACTTTATTGTCTGTTGAGTGAGAGACGCTTTCACTGTCTTTCGAAACTCAGTCTCCCAAGAGGCTCTCAAAATCATTTGGATAACCCTCACTTACTGCCATGTGGTATCCTGCAATTTCAGCCTAAATTATTATTGTTCCAGAAATTTGTTTTTTAGGTAACATTTAATTAAATGTGTTGGAAAAATTGTACTACAAAGGAGGTTACATGTAGTAAAATCATGTTTGTACATGATGGGGCAGAAATGAACATTTACATTTATAGCATTATATAGTCTACTTTGGCTCATATTTCATTAAAAAAAAAGACAGAGAAAGAATTTTCTTCTGGCTAGACGAAAAAAAAAAGTAAAAGGTAAAATCTGTCGGACAGACACAATATGGTTTTGTTCAGCAGTGAGATGAGGCTCAGCTGTTGCAGCTTTTCCTTGCCCGTCATTTATCAACCACTGTCTTTAGCGTCTTCATGCTCTTCACACTCTTGTTTTATATGTAGCCCTTTAGTTCACTCATCCATTCTCAAAATCTGCCCACGAATCTGTAAAATAAGAGAAGCTGCTATGTTCTGCATGTTACAGATGTTGTTGCAGATATTGGACTGGTTTTGTATCCCTGGGGGACCATTTCCATATAAGAGAGGGTCCACTCAAAGTATCTTATTAAACTTTCTGCACGGTGCTGTAATCAGGATAGGCCTTTGCGATGTGTAAAGGTTGCGGCTGCACAGGGTGTCCTTCTTATGTGGGCACTGCTAGCACACAGCACTTTTTTTTAACTGTGGCATTTTTTTTTATTCAATGGCTACCACTCTTGGCCGGCCCGGTTCCTTTGCTCGTGGCTGATCTCCCATTCTCCCAGTGTACATTCTATTACCTCCCAATGACACAATACTAGGCAGAAGCCCTGCCTGCAAAACACAGGTGTTGTTCCCAGCAGGGACAGGAATGGGCAGAGTTAATGAGGACATCCCACATTACCCGAAGTAACAGGGTCATTATAGGGCCATAGCTGTATTGTCCAGAAATGAAGGGGAAGTGGGTCTTTAAATGGCCCAGTCCATATTGTTCTGGGGGGAAGGGGGAAAATGGTTTATTGGAAGGCAGGAGGTGATTCAGGCACAGGAATGTAGCTCAGGCGGGAGGTGATTCAGGCACAGGAATGTAGCTCAGGCGGGAGGTGATTCAGGCACAGGAATGTAGCTCAGGCAGGAGGTGATTCAGGCACAGGAATGTAGCTCAGGCGGGAGGTGATTCAGGCACAGGAATGTAGCTCAGGCGGGAGGTGATCCAGGCACGGGAATGTAGCTCAGGCAGGAGGTGATTCAGGCACAGGAATGTAGCTCAGGCAGGAGGTGATTCAGGCACAGGAATGTAGCTCAGGCGGGAGGTGATTCAGGCACAGGAATGTAGCTCAGGCGGGAGGTGATTCAGGCACAGGAATGTAGCTCAGGCAGGAGGTGATTCAGGCACAGGAATGTAGCTCAGGCGGGAGGTGATCCAGGCACGGGAATGTAGCTCAGGCAGGAGGTGATTCAGGCACAGGAATGTAGCTCAGGCGGGAGGTGATTCAGGCACAGGAATGTAGCTCAGGCGGGAGGTGATTCAGGCACAGGAATGTAGCTCAGGCGGGAGGTGATTCAGGCACAGGAATGTAGCTCAGCCGGGAGGTGATTCAGGCACAGGAATGTAGCTCAGGCGGGAGGTGATTCAGGCACAGGAATGTAGCTCAGGCGGGAGGTGATTCAGGCACAGGAATGTAGCTCAGCCGGGAGGTGATTCAGGCACAGGAATGTAGCTCAGGCAGGAGGTGATTCAGGCACAGGAATGTAGCTCAGGCAGGAGGTGATTCAGGCACAGGAATGTAGCTCAGGCGGGAGGTGATTCAGGCACAGGAATGTAGCTCAGGCGGGAGGTGATTCAGGCACAGGAATGTAGCTCAGGCAGGAGGTGATTCAGGCACAGGAATGTAGCTCAGGCGGGAGGTGATCCAGGCACGGGAATGTAGCTCAGGCAGGAGGTGATTCAGGCACAGGAATGTAGCTCAGGCGGGAGGTGATTCAGGCACAGGAATGTAGCTCAGGCGGGAGGTGATTCAGGCACAGGAATGTAGCTCAGGCGGGAGGTGATTCAGGCACAGGAATGTAGCTCAGCCGGGAGGTGATTCAGGCACAGGAATGTAGCTCAGGCGGGAGGTGATTCAGGCACAGGAATGTAGCTCAGGCGGGAGGTGATTCAGGCACAGGAATGTAGCTCAGCCGGGAGGTGATTTAGGCACAGGAATGTAGCTCAGGCGGGAGGTGATTCAGGCACAGGAATGTAGCTCAGGCGGGAGGTGATTCAGGCACAGGAATGTAGCTCAGCCGGGAGGTGATTCAGGCACAGGAATGTAGCTCAGGCGGGAGGTGATTCAGGCACAGGAATGTAGCTCAGGCGGGAGGTGATTCAGGCACAGGAATGTAGCTCAGCCGGGAGGTGATTTAGGCACAGGAATGTAGCTCAGGCGGGAGGTGATTCAGGCACAGGAATGTAGCTCAGGCGGGAGGTGATTCAGGCACAGGAATGTAGCTCAGCCGGGAGGTGATTCAGGCACAAGAATGTAGCTCAGGCGGGAGGTGATTCAAGCACAGGAATGTAGCTCGGGCGGGAGGTGATTCAGGCACAAGAATGTAGCTCAGGCAGGAGGTGATTCAGGCACAGGAATGTAGCTCAGTCGGGAGGTGATTCAGGCACAAGAATGTAGCTCAGCCGGGAGGTGATTCAAGCACAGGAATGTAGCTCAGCCGGGAGGTGATTCAGGCACAGGAATGTAGCTCAGGTGGGAGGTGATTCAGGCACAGGAATGTAGCTCAGCCGGGAGGTGATTCAGGCACAGGAATGTAGCTCAGCCGGGAGGTGATTCAGGCATGTAGCTCAGCCGGGAGGTTATCCAGGCACAGGAATGTAGCTCAGGCGGGAGGTGATTCAGGCACAGGAATGTAGCTCAGGTGGGAGGTGATTCAGGCACAGGAATGTAGCTCAGCCGGGAGGTGATTCAGGCACAGGAATGTAGCTCAGCCGGGAGGTGATTCAGGCATGTAGCTCAGCCGGGAGGTGATTCAGGCACAGGAATGTAGCTCAGGCGGGAGGTGATTCAGGCACAGGAATGTAGCTCAGCCGGGAGGTGATTCAGGCACAGGAATGTAGCTCAGGCGGGAGGTGATTCAGGCACAGGAATGTAGCTCAGGCGGGAGGTGATTCAGGCACAGGAATGTAGCTCAGCCGGGAGGTGATTCAGGCACAGGAATGTAGCTCAGGCGGGAGGTGATTCAGGCACAGGAATGTAGCTCAGGCGGGAGGTGATTCAGGCACAGGAATGTAGCTCAGCCGGGAGGTGATTTAGGCACAGGAATGTTGCTCAGGCGGGAGGTGATTCAGGCACAGGAATGTAGCTCAGGCGGGAGGTGATTCAGGCACAGGAATGTAGCTCAGCCGGGAGGTGATTCAGGCACAGGAATGTAGCTCAGGCGGGAGGTGATTCAGGCACAGGAATGTAGCTCAGGCGGGAGGTGATTCAGGCACAGGAATGTAGCTCAGCCGGGAGGTGATTTAGGCACAGGAATGTAGCTCAGGCGGGAGGTGATTCAGGCACAGGAATGTAGCTCAGGCGGGAGGTGATTCAGGCACAGGAATGTAGCTCAGCCGGGAGGTGATTCAGGCACAGGAATGTAGCTCAGGCGGGAGGTGATTCAGGCACAGGAATGTAGCTCAGGCGGGAGGTGATTCAGGCACAGGAATGTAGCTCAGCCGGGAGGTGATTCAGGCACAGGAATGTAGCTCAGGCAGGAGGTGATTCAGGCACAGGAATGTAGCTCAGGCAGGAGGTGATTCAGGCACAGGAATGTAGCTCAGGCGGGAGGTGATTCAGGCACAGGAATGTAGCTCAGGCGGGAGGTGATTCAGGCACAGGAATGTAGCTCAGGCAGGAGGTGATTCAGGCACAGGAATGTAGCTCAGGCGGGAGGTGATCCAGGCACGGGAATGTAGCTCAGGCAGGAGGTGATTCAGGCACAGGAATGTAGCTCAGGCGGGAGGTGATTCAGGCACAGGAATGTAGCTCAGGCGGGAGGTGATTCAGGCACAGGAATGTAGCTCAGGCGGGAGGTGATTCAGGCACAGGAATGTAGCTCAGCCGGGAGGTGATTCAGGCACAGGAATGTAGCTCAGGCGGGAGGTGATTCAGGCACAGGAATGTAGCTCAGGCGGGAGGTGATTCAGGCACAGGAATGTAGCTCAGCCGGGAGGTGATTTAGGCACAGGAATGTAGCTCAGGCGGGAGGTGATTCAGGCACAGGAATGTAGCTCAGGCGGGAGGTGATTCAGGCACAGGAATGTAGCTCAGCCGGGAGGTGATTCAGGCACAGGAATGTAGCTCAGGCGGGAGGTGATTCAGGCACAGGAATGTAGCTCAGGCGGGAGGTGATTCAGGCACAGGAATGTAGCTCAGCCGGGAGGTGATTTAGGCACAGGAATGTAGCTCAGGCGGGAGGTGATTCAGGCACAGGAATGTAGCTCAGGCGGGAGGTGATTCAGGCACAGGAATGTAGCTCAGCCGGGAGGTGATTCAGGCACAAGAATGTAGCTCAGGCGGGAGGTGATTCAAGCACAGGAATGTAGCTCGGGCGGGAGGTGATTCAGGCACAAGAATGTAGCTCAGGCAGGAGGTGATTCAGGCACAGGAATGTAGCTCAGTCGGGAGGTGATTCAGGCACAAGAATGTAGCTCAGCCGGGAGGTGATTCAAGCACAGGAATGTAGCTCAGCCGGGAGGTGATTCAGGCACAGGAATGTAGCTCAGGTGGGAGGTGATTCAGGCACAGGAATGTAGCTCAGCCGGGAGGTGATTCAGGCACAGGAATGTAGCTCAGCCGGGAGGTGATTCAGGCATGTAGCTCAGCCGGGAGGTTATCCAGGCACAGGAATGTAGCTCAGGCGGGAGGTGATTCAGGCACAGGAATGTAGCTCAGGTGGGAGGTGATTCAGGCACAGGAATGTAGCTCAGCCGGGAGGTGATTCAGGCACAGGAATGTAGCTCAGCCGGGAGGTGATTCAGGCATGTAGCTCAGCCGGGAGGTGATTCAGGCACAGGAATGTAGCTCAGGCGGGAGGTGATTCAGGCACAGGAATGTAGCTCAGCCGGGAGGTGATTCAGGCACAGGAATGTAGCTCAGGCGGGAGGTGATTCAGGCACAGGAATGTAGCTCAGGCGGGAGGTGATTCAGGCACAGGAATGTAGCTCAGCCGGGAGGTGATTCAGGCACAGGAATGTAGCTCAGGCGGGAGGTGATTCAGGCACAGGAATGTAGCTCAGGCGGGAGGTGATTCAGGCACAGGAATGTAGCTCAGCCGGGAGGTGATTTAGGCACAGGAATGTTGCTCAGGCGGGAGGTGATTCAGGCACAGGAATGTAGCTCAGGCGGGAGGTGATTCAGGCACAGGAATGTAGCTCAGCCGGGAGGTGATTCAGGCACAGGAATGTAGCTCAGGCGGGAGGTGATTCAGGCACAGGAATGTAGCTCAGGCGGGAGGTGATTCAGGCACAGGAATGTAGCTCAGCCGGGAGGTGATTTAGGCACAGGAATGTAGCTCAGGCGGGAGGTGATTCAGGCACAGGAATGTAGCTCAGGCGGGAGGTGATTCAGGCACAGGAATGTAGCTCAGCCGGGAGGTGATTCAGGCACAAGAATGTAGCTCAGGCGGGAGGTGATTCAAGCACAGGAATGTAGCTCGGGCGGGAGGTGATTCAGGCACAAGAATGTAGCTCAGTCGGGAGGTGATTCAGGCACAAGAATGTAGCTCAGCCGGGAGGTGATTCAAGCACAGGAATGTAGCTCAGCCGGGAGGTGATTCAGGCACAGGAATGTAGCTCAGGTGGGAGGTGATTCAGGCACAGGAATGTAGCTCAGCCGGGAGGTGATTCAGGCACAGGAATGTAGCTCAGCCGGGAGGTGATTCAGGCATGTAGCTCAGCCGGGAGGTTATCCAGGCACAGGAATGTAGCTCAGGCGGGAGGTGATTCAGGCACAGGAATGTAGCTCAGGTGGGAGGTGATTCAGGCACAGGAATGTAGCTCAGCCGGGAGGTGATTCAGGCACAGGAATGTAGCTCAGCCGGGAGGTGATTCAGGCATGTAGCTCAGCCGGGAGGTGATTCAGGCACAGGAATGTAGCTCAGGCGGGAGGTGATTCAGGCACAGGAATGTAGCTCAGCCGGGAGGTGATTCAGGCACAGGAATGTAGCTCAGGCGGG
Source organism: Gastrophryne carolinensis (assembly GCA_027917425.1). Taxonomy (NCBI): domain Eukaryota; kingdom Metazoa; phylum Chordata; class Amphibia; order Anura; family Microhylidae; genus Gastrophryne; species Gastrophryne carolinensis. The sequence goes on from CM051236.1 coordinate 431,967,007, forward strand.
AGGTGATTCAGGCACAGGAATGTAGCTCAGGTGGGAGGTGATTCAGGCACAGGAATGTAGCTCAGGCAGGAGGTGATTCAGGCACAGTAATGTAGCTCAGGCGGGAGGTGATTCAGGCACAGGAATGTAGCTCAGATAGGAGGTTATCCAGGCACAAGACTGGTGCATAGGTATTAGGTGATCCAGGTACAAAAGTGTAGTTTAGGAAGGAGGTGATGCAGGCACAGAAGCATTGCTCAGATAGGAGTTTTTCTTTTTGTTCGTCTCTATTTTCGGGACTTTAGAATCCCTTAGAGCATTGATCTGGCCAACAAAACACTTAGCCTCCCCACCCTCGTACCTGACCCAATGCTAAACACGATTTAGGAGATTAATTAAAAAAGACTCACCTGTTTGTCCAATCCTACAGCGGCTCCTACTTGGATTCACCATTGCCGCTGCCACCAGAGCAACATCCTTCAGCTTGAAGCCACTACTTGTCCAGTGGCCATGAGGGGATTTTTATATAATTTGGGTTTAGGGTTCTGTGAAATTAGTTTGTGGGGTTGTTTTTGTCCACATAAGGCCTTTATAATAATTTTTGTAAATTACTTATATAAGCTAAATCTGATATAAAAAAAACTTCCACAATAAAGAAATCAAATTTGTTTGTGTAAAACCCCAAAAGAAATACTTACATTTTCTGCCAAAGGGTGCAAAATGATTTAGGGAGAACAAACAAATGTGAAGGATTTGCCTGGTAAGCAAATGCAAGACAAAACTACAAGGCCTCTCGAAGGGTTTAAAGGATCCAATATAACTACAACTAAAACAAGGTCACACTGGTTCCTGCACTGTATATTGGGAATGCACCAGAAAAATGAAATAAGGCCTGTATATTCAATATTTGTTTCTTTTTTAAAGTGAATATGAAATGGCCTATTAGACCCGTGTTTTCCTTCAGCATGTATAATTTTGCCTGACACATTCCTCCAGCGCAGTCACTTATGGCAAATGTTGGATTTCCCTGTATTAACATTGGCCACTTAAATCCGTCAAACATACTTTATTCTGAAATCATAAATGACCACACTGGTGAGAGGGGGCAGGAAACACTTAAACTGATTTAGAGCTATTTTCATTTATGAATGAATGCTGGCATAGAGAAGGTAATAAAGTCAATGTTTTTAGAATTATCATAATCTGAAGGAAGAGATGTCATTTCTAATAAGGGGCACTTGCATGTGTATGAAAAAACATTTAGCAGTTCTGGCTTGTTTCAGCAGTAAAAACACGAAGATGTGTGGGCTATTTGTCAGAAGTAATCATCCTTACTAGTGATGAGCTGAACAGTCTCCTATCCAGTTTGGATGCTCTTCGGCTGAATGTTTCAGGCCGAACACATTAGTCTAAGGAGAAAGTTTCGCCAAATTATTTTTGTTTGTTTTTTTAAAAGTGCATGCAACCTCCACCTAGGCTACCAGCCCGGCACAGCACGCACGCCACTGGCCCTGCTGCATCCTCATGAACCCCCTCCCAACTTATTCTGTATGATGTTATATCAGGCTATTGCACTGATGGCAACTCTTTCAGTCTGAGGCATCTCTAGGCCAGCAAGCAACTAAACAGCTAAGACTCAAGTTTGGGTCCTGAGGGGACCACTCACATGTAGCTCAGGTTCTGGCCTGGCAGCCCTGAGGCTGAGCCTTGCAATGCCAGAGTCATGGCCAGGTTATGACATTTTTGTATTATTACTTTATCAGTGTGGTGTTGGTGGGGTCTGTCTAAATATTTGGTCCGGGTTGCCTTATGGCATAACCTATATATAAATGGGGACACTGGACACTAGTTTGGTCCAGGCCCCAGCCAATACTGTTTTTGGGTTCAGCCAGTTGCCTTGGGGCCTAGTTCAAACTAGGACCCCATCATTACATGTTGGTTGGGAGAGGCCCAGACATAAGGCTTGTATGGAGCCCAAAAATCCCTAATGGCAGACCTGTTTCAAAGATGCAGCCTAGCAGTTCAGCGTGTGCTAGCATCAGTCATATATACCTCAAATAGCCATCATACAGACTGAGCTTTATGTTTCCCAGATGTTTACCTACCTTGGTTGCACTATTTACTTAAAATATTAAATCATGATTGAAAAAGAGATTGACAATCGACTGGTGAAAGCCTTTGTTCAGCTATTCAAATGTGTCTGGGAAAAACAAATCTGAGAAAGGACACCACGTGTTTAATGGGGTGTCATGCTGGCAATGCTCCTGTATGGGTCAATGTCATGGGTGACAGTTACATCTGCTTCTCCTTTGAATTGGAGTTACTAACTACGCTAGAAATGTTAAGCTATGCTGGGCTAGTCGCATCTCTAGGCCACCACCAGCTCAATATTATATTGTGAAGTATGAGGTAATGTCCACTGATCAGTGCAACATAGGGATCAACAGAAGTAACACTGTACAAAGGCCTACTGAAGTTTTCCCTCAATGCCTGCAATGTCAACCCCAACCAGTGTTTCTCTCTTACTAATGAACATAATGGTTGAGGAAGAATTGTCATTAGTGCTGTAAGGACTGTACCGGACACCTGTCTGTCTTAAGCTGATGATCCCCAATCTCCACCGCCTCTTCTGCCTATAGACAAGTCCCCGCTTGCAGGAGACACGGATTATGCCTCTCCTGACTCGGTTACCCCCAGGACTTATAGGGCGCAAAGATTACCAGCTTAAGGTGGAGACTGATGAACGGCAGGGAGTCCCAAGTGAGGATGCCGGAAGGCGGAAGTCCGATTAACAAGCCGAGGTCAAAGCCAGGAGGTCACGGAGCGAGGTATCCAACGGAGGTAGCAAAGAGAAGTCAAACAAGCCGAGGTCAAATCCAGAAGGTCACGGGGCGAGGTATCAGAGGGGTCAGGCGAAATCGTGGTCAGGCAGGCAAAAGGTCAGGGCAGGCAGCAAGCAAGGGTGGTCAAAGTACAAAACCGAATAATATGGAGAAAAGACAATCTGTAACGCTCCCAGAACCCAGAGGCTATAACGGGCACTGGGATAATGAAGCAGTCATACTTTATAGGGAATACTGGCCACTAAGGAAGGGGGCAAATGGAGGGAAGGACAGTGGTTGGTGCACAGTACAAAACGGGAGCGGCCCCAGGAACAGGACGGCCCAGGCCAGACAGGTCGACCAGTCCCTGGGTCCGCTCCCAGGATCATGCCAGGGATAGGTCACTTCAAACTTGCCCCCGGCAGGCGCGCTGGGGGAAGCGCCGCCGGGAGGCATAAACAGGACGTGCTCGCGCGCGCAGAGCGGGCTGCGGCGCGGCCACCCGCACCGCCCAGCGCCGCCGACCCCCGGTCCCCACGACAGTGCCGAGGAGCCGGCACACCCGAGGACCGCCGGGCAGCAGACAGCCGTGGGCCACCCGACGGCGCGCCGCGGGACCAGGACGGCGACGAGGTAAGTGCCTAACATTACCCTCCCCCTGAGGAGGGGCCACTGGACCCTCCAAGCTGGGCTTCAGAGGATTCTCCCTGTGGAATCTCTTTACCAAACTCTGCGCATGAACCTCTCTGGCCGGAACCCAAGATCTTTCTTCCGGGCCGTAACCCTTCCAGTCAATTAAATATTGAAGAGAGTTTCGAAAAAAGCGGGAATCTAGGACCCGGGCAATCTCAAACTCCTGATGCCCACCAACTAACACAGGACTAGGAGGACTATTAGGTTCATGGGTTCTTGCAGGTTTAAGAAGTGACACATGAAAGGAGTTACAGATTTTCATGGAGGAAGGGAGGTCTAACCGATACGTAACCTGATTGATTTTCTGTATTATGGGGAAGGGGCCAATAAATTTAGGGCCTAACTTAGCGGAGGGTTGGCGTAAGGCCAAATTCTTAGTTGAAAGCCAAACCCAGTCCCCCACACAATAACCAGAATTAGAAGAACGTTTACGATCTGAAAATTTTTTTTGTTGAAGGACAGCCTTGGTCAGATGTTGCTGGATCTTATTCCATAACCCCGGCCATTTGGAAACCCAATCGTCCAAGGAAGGAACCCTAGAGGGTTGGTCCGATAGGGCTGAAAACTTCAGATCTTTACCATAAACACAATGGAAGGGAGAAACCCCAGTGGAAGAATGTGAAGCGTTGTTCAGTGCGAATTCAGCAAACGGAAGGAAGAACACCCAATCCGTTTGAGTATCAGCGGTGAAGCAACGCAAATACTGTTCTAAAGATTGGTTTGTTCTTTCGGTTTGCCCATTAGACTGAGGGTGGAATGCAGAGGAAAGAGAGACGGTGAAGCCCAGCTTAGCACAGAAAGCCCTCCAAAACCGGGAGACAAATTGGACCCCCCTATCTGAGACAACATCTTCTGGAATGCCATGGATTCTAAAAATGTGAGTGATAAAGAGTTGAGCTAAGATTTGAGCTGTGGGAAGCTTTTTTAAAGGGATGAAGTGAGCCATTTTGCTAAAGCGGTCCACTACTACCCAAATAACGGTATATCCCTGGGAGGGTGGAAGATCCGTAATGAAATCCATGGCCAAATGGGTCCAGGGACAGGCAGGAATGGGCAGTGGTAGTAGAGGGCCTTCAGGGGACTGTCTTAAAGACTTACTCCAAGCACACACCTTACAGGCTAGGACAAATCTTTGTGCATCTTTTCTAATGGATGGCCACCAGACTTGGCGGGACAGTAAGGCGATAGTCTTTCTGACCCCTGGATGACCCGCTGTTTTAGAGTCATGAAAGTGAGACAGAAAGGCAGTACGATAAAGAGGGGGCACAAACTGGACCAACTCAGGCTTTTCAGGTGGAGCCTCGGCCTGGAATTGAGTTAGATCAGGGAGTTGAGGTTGGATGGCGGCTACCACCAGAGAGTGAGGCAAAATGGGAACATCTTCCCTTTCGGGTGAATTAGAAAAAGAGAAACTCTAAGACAAGGCATCAGCTTTTACGTTTTTGGACCCTGGTTTATAGGTTATGGAGAAGTTAAACCGAGAGAAGAACAAGGACCAGCGGGCCTGTCTAGGAGTTAGTCTTTTTGCGGATTGGATGTACTCTAAATTTTTATGATCCGTAAAGACAGTAACTGGGTACTGAGCCCCCTCCAGCCAGTGCCTCCACTCCTGAAAGGCCAACTTGATAGCCAACAATTCTCGGTTACCGATGTCATAATTTCTTTCAGCCGCCGAGAATTTTTTAGAAAAAAAAGCACAAGGATGAAGGCGTTCAGGGGACCCACGATATTGAGATAGAACTGCCCCCACAGCAATCTCGGAGGCATCCACCTCTACAAAAAATGGCAATTGACAGTCCGGATGTACTAACACTGGGGCAGAACTAAAGACTCCCTTAAGTTTTTCAAAAGCCTGGACAGCCTGAACCGGCCAAACCGAAGGATACCCCCCTTTCTTGGTAAGATTCGTCAAAGGGGCCACTAAAGAAGAAATTTTTTTAAAGAACCTCCTATAAAAATTGGCGAAGCCCAGAAATCTTTGCAGGCCTTTCAGATCCTTGGGCTGCTCCCATTCTAATACTGCTTTCACTTTGGATTGATCCATGGAGAGACCAGTATTAGAAATAATGTAACCTAGAAAAGGAACTTCCGAGACTTCAAATTGGCACTTTTTTAACTTAGCATATAAACAATTTTCTCTGAGTTTTTGTAAGACCATGCGCACATGTTTGCGATGTTCGTCAAGAGATGAAGAGAAAATCAAAATGTCATCTAAATAGACAACTACGAAACGGCCTAGGTAGTCTCTAAATATCTCATTCACAAAACTTTGAAAAACTGCGGGGGCATTACATAATCCAAACGGCATTACTAAGTATTCATAATGCCCTTCGAGAGTATTGAAGGCCGTTTTCCACTCATCACCCTGCCTAATTCTGATGAGGTTATAGGCGCCCCGGAGATCTAGTTTGGAAAAGACCTGTGCCCCAGCCACCTGTGTAAACAGCCCCTCAATAAGTGGCAGGGGATACTTGTTTTTAATAGTAATATTGTTTAAACCCCGATAGTCAATACACGGACGGAGCCCCCCATCCTTCTTCTCAACAAAAAAAAATCCTGCTCCTGCCGGGGAAGAAGATGCCCGAATAAACCCCTTCTCTAAATTTTCCGCAATATACTCCCGCATAGCATGATTTTCAGCTCGGGTTAAATTGAAAATTCTCCCTCTAGGAGGCATGGTACCAGGAAGGAGCTCAATGGGGCAATCCCAAGGCCTATGGGGGGGAAGTTTGTCTGCCGCCTTTTCAGAGAAGATGTCAGAGAACTCCAGGTATGGAGTGGGAACCTTAGTTGGAGATAACTGCGTGACTCGAACCGGAAGTTCCAAACAGGTCTGAAAGCATTGGTGCCCCCACTTCACAATTTGCCCCGACACCCAGTCAATTTGGGGATTGTGCTTTTGTAGCCAAGGCAATCCCAGAATTAAGGGGGTGTTAGGCATACTTAAGACAAGAAAGCTGATAATTTCAGAATGATTGGCTCCCACTTTAAATGGTATAGGTAGGGTTTTAAACTGCACGAGTCCCCCTGCAACAGGCGTGCCATCAATGGCGGTGACTCGGATGGGTGTAGTCAAGCACTGGAGCGTAATTCCTAAACTCTGAGCTAACTCAGAGTCAAGGAAGTTCCCTGCTGCTCCGGAGTCTAAGAGGGCCTTCAAATTCAAATATTTTAAATCAATTTTAAGCTGAACCGGGATTAGAACCGGAGACGATACACGAGGCGATACCTTACAGCCTAGGAGGGCCCCCTCGAAACCCCCTAGGCTCTGAAGTTTCCCGACGGCTTCTTAGGGCATACTCTGACCATGTGACCAGCTCCGCCACAGTACAGACACAGACCCTCTGACAGGCGCCGACGTCTTTCAACTTCGGTGAGTTTTGTGGCGCCCAGTTGCATGGGTTCTTCGGATGATTGCACCACTGGGGCCTCAGCTCTCAAAACTGAATCGGGATGTGACCCTTTCTCTAGGCGTCTTTCCCGAAGGCGACGATCTATGCGGATGGCAAGGTGCATGAACTCGTCTAGAGTCTGGGGTTCCGGGTAATTCACCAAGGTATCTTTAATAGAATCGGCCAATCCAAGCCGGAATTGGCCGCAGAGGGCAGGATTGTTCCAGCGCGAGTCCACTGCCCAGCGCCGGAATTCTGAGCAGTAATCTTCGGCTGGACGGCGTCCCTGACGTAGGGTACGTAGCTTAGCATCTGCCGTTGCTCCTTTGTCAGGATCGTCATACAGAACCTCCATCGCAGAAAAGAAATTGTCCACTGAGAGACGAGCAGGATCCTGGGATGGTAGACTGAAAGCCCAGGATTGTGGATCACCTTGGAGGAGGGAGATAATCAGCCCCACTCGCTGCTCCTGTGACCCCGATGAAACAGGACGAAGCTGAAAATATAGTTTGCAAGAGTCCCGAAAATTGGCAAACCTTGCTCTGTCGCCATGACATTTTTCTGGAAGTGGAATTTTGGGTTCCACAGAGGCTGCGGCCGGAGTCCCCTGAGGACCGGTGGTGATAGGAGCTGGACGGTTCTCCTGGGCCGCAACCCGGTGAGCCAGGTGCTCTACAGCCGCCGTTAAGGCTTGCACCTGTTCCAGGATTTGGTCCATTTTTCAGGCCCGTTATACTGTAAGGACTGTAGACAAGTCCCCGCTTGCAGGAGACGCGGATTATGCCTCTCCTGACTCGGTTACCCCCAGGACTTATAGGGCGCAAAGATTACCAGCTTAAGGTGGAGACTGATGAACGGCAGGGAGTCCCAAGTGAGGATGCCGGAAGGCGGAAGTCCGATTAACAAGCCGAGGTCAAAGCCGGGAGGTCACGGAGCGAGGTATCCAACGGAGGTAGCAAAGAGAAGTCAAAAGAGCCGAGGTCAAATCCAGAAGGTCACGGGGCGAGGTATCAGAGGGGTCAGGCGAAATCGTGGTCAGGCAGGCAAAAGGTCAGGGCAGGCAGCAAGCAAGGGTGGTCAAAGTACAAAGCCGAATAATATGGAGAAAAGACAATCTGTAACGCTCCCAGAACCCAGAGGCTATAACGGGCACTGGGATAATGAAGCAGTCATACTATATAGGGAATACTGGCCACTAAGGAACGGGGCAAATGGAGGGAAGGACAGTGATTGGTGCACAGTACAAAACGGGAGCGGCCCCAGGAACAGGACGGCCCAGGCCAGACAGGTCGACCAGTCCCTGGGTCCGCTCCCAGGATCATGCCAGGGATAGGTCACTTCAAACTTGCCCCCGGCAGGCGCGCTGGGGGAAGCGCCGCCGGGAGGCATAAACAGGACGTGCTCGCGCGCGCGCGCGAGCACGTTGAAGATCGGGCGCGCCCCCGCCAGGAGGAGGAAGCGCCACACTGACAGGGAGCCCGGCGGGGCCGCCCAGCCGCGCAGAGCGGGCTGCGGCGCGGCCACCCGCACCGCCCAGCGCCGCCGACCCCCGGTCCCCACGACAGCGCCGAGGAGCCGGCACACCCGAGGACCGCCGGGCAGCAGACAGCCGTGGGCCACCCGACGGCGCGCCGCGGGACCAGGGACGGCGATGAGGTAAGTGCCTAACAAGTGCAGTTATGCACTTTAACCCTTTTAGAGAGAGACTCCCCTGTGCTTCCACAGCCGCTGACATCTCTGCAAAGTAGAAAAATTACATTTACTCACCTGAGCCCACAATCCCTCCTGCCGTGTCCCCTCTTCACCTGGGGGCCTCCAATCCCCCCTCCCCAGACTCTTCCATCGTGAGGAGAGGGCCTGAAATAGGCTTCAGTCCTGTTGCTGATCGGTGGAGAGAGGGTGGAGGGACATGGGACTCTGACCCCCAGTCTCCCCACCTCCCATTCCACAGATCCAGTCATCAATTCGGCTCGGGATAAGGCAGCGATCTGATGAATATTGAGAATCCCCTAAAAAATGACAAACAAGACATTTCATGTTAAAGGCCAGACTCTGCTGAACAACAAAAATATATCATTTTCCTAAGAAATCTCTTCAAAAATCACAGTTGAATATGTATAGCGCAAAATAGTGACAAAAGAGTGACACAAACTCTAGGTAGACTGGCACTTAAAGTGTTAAGGGCACTTAAAAAGCCATCTGTGAGGCCTAGACTGTAGCAGAAGGAAGAGCACACCACCAATAGCTCCCAACCTTGAGTAGAATTCCATCAGTGTGGACCCCCCCCCCCCCCCATTCCTATTCTTCTTTATTGAAGCCCTGCAATGATGTGTGACTCTTGTGCTGAACTCATGTGATGAAGTTACTACGTAAAATCACGGCTACACTGGTCACGTGTCCAGCCCACCCTCTGCCAGAGATTGTATTTCTCAGGAGTTCTCCTCTGGTCATTGTAACGCCTCCTGATGGCTTCCCTCAATGTCTATATTAACCTCAACCAGTGGTATTTCTTATGACTATGATGGTTGGAAAGGAATCATCCTTGGCACAGTGACTTGAGGACATTTATAGAGCCAGCTGTGAGGATTGGAGTACTATCAAAAGCTCCCACACATGACCAGGTTTACAGTGGCTTGCAAAAGTATTCTTTTTCCTAATTTGCTAATTTCCAAATAACAACTTGTACCTGAATTGTGTGTGAAACATCTGCACAAAATAATCTAACTAAAAGGAAGCAATCTGTCTGCAACCTCCTAATGTCCACAACCCTGATCACCTCCTTCCACTCTCGTGTCCAGCAACTCTTCTCCTCTGGATTCCCCTTCTTCATTCAATTTTCCACTTCCCAACCCTTAAATCCTTCAATATCACCATTAAAACTCATCTATTTAGACAAGCCTAACATTTGGCCTAATCACACTACATTACAGTACATTACTCTTTGTGACCCAACCTTTTGTCTTCACCCTCATTCTTTAAATTGTAAGCTTGTAAGGGCTCTCTCCTGTGCCAATGTGTTTTGTTGCTTCTGACTCAAATGCATTATATGCATTTGTTGTCATATTTCTGTTATACATGACTCTGTGTATTATAGGGCATAGTGTGAACAGCACTCTAGGCTCTAGGCCCTAGATCACATGTGTTCAACCTGCAGCACAGGGGCCATATGTGACCCTTAAAACCATCCACTGTGGCATAATCAAAGATAGGTTCTCTCAAAGAACAATTTCAACCAAGACCTATTCCCTGTTTAGGTCCACTTAGAAGCATCATAGAAAGAATACTGGTTCAGAAATTGAACACCAACTACAAAACTAAGTTTGCAAGTGATCTCATAAGTAAAAAATCTTCACAGATCAATACAATTAATCAGGAGTAATACTAGCCCGTGCAACACACAAACACAAAAGTTACTGAGATGCACAAACCAGTGCCAGCAAGAAATCATAGTAAAAAAACAATATGGATAGCCATGAGCAGCAATAATGCTAAACATTAAGTACTTTAGGAAAAGTAAATATAGCAAGCCACAAGGTGGGAGTAGTGTGGCGCCAGTGTACATCCAATGTTAAATACAGAATAAAAAATGACATTTAGCGTTCTTACAAAATGAATGATTATACTTTACAGCGTCACAGGCAGAAGAGGGTTATGAACCCAACGTTTCTAGTCCAGCAATAGGGCTTTTCCTCAGGGGCAGAAGTTGGTGCTTGGTTGGGGCATGTGGGGGCTAAGTAGGCGGGGTTGGCAGGCGCCAATCACCCATGTCACTATATCGTGTGCAAGAGGTCCCGGCCAGTCCCAAGATGACACTTGTGAATGCACCGTAGCCATCGAGGGAAGGCGCATGGGGCCTGACATGGAGATGCACAGGGTGGACCAAAATGGTGGGGGCACGTGCATAGTTGCATATGTGCTGTTGTGGTCTCGCTGGAAAGAAAGACCAGGTATGCAGGTATGACAAGGGTGAGCATGCACCGTTGCTTAAAAAAGAGTTAGTCCTGTATACTTCACAGTGACAACAAAGCGTTTTTGCATGAAAAAGGTGCAGTTTCAAGAGAGATGAGGGCAGATCAGTAGCAAGTCCATAGTATCAAGTTCACAGGGGGTAAGACTATTATTAGATTATCCAGAAGGAAACAGCCAAGAAGTTAGTAAGTCCATTGTTGTCCAACAAATGTAACAAACTGGTCCAAAGCTGGCATCTTAAAGGGGAGGTCCACACATCAATACATTTGTTATTAGCCAATGCTCTAATGTCCTCAATTCTTCATCAGAGGGGGATATGCCGTCAGTTATGTAGCAAGGATATTGGAAACCTGACGCTTCAAATATGGTAAAGTCACCAATGATAAAACTGCAACACAAGAGGATCCAGAGTAACTAGGTGTTAGAAAAGCATTGTTTTTTTACGTGCATTGTAATAGTCAAACCAAGACTTTGAACAATAACTAAACAACAGCCGCTGCACAGGAGTATGGGGGACCTTAAAGAGGAGCATCAGACCTTTTCTAATGTTCCTCTCTAAACATCCGACTGCCTTTTGTATGTCGGTGTTATATAAAATGCCTGGCAGCATTCCTGGCCCCTCTGCACACCCCTCCCTCCCTTAGCCGTCTCTGAATGAAGGCTACAAGCCTTAGCCATACGTACCCTTCGCGTCCCTCTTCAAATGTCCCACGCCACTTTTCAAATCTTGTGGAATTTGTGCCGAATGTCATTGCAGCCTATGAAGTGACACTATGCATGTGCAAGATCTGAGGGGCGGCGCAGAGCATGATGGGAATGGCAAGATGGCACTGCCCTATGGAGACGGACAGGACCGAGGGATGCTGGAAGCGTGATGCGACCGGACAGGTAAGTTAAAATTTGTTAAACTGGAGGGGGAGCAGGACCGAGCAAGCTAGGTTTAGGGAGTTTTAATTAACTCCCCAATACCTGCAATGTTTCTCTTTAAAGGGTACCTAAATGTGGAGTGTAATGGAGGGGGGGGGAGGGGAAACTGCTCATAGGTTAAATTATACATTTCAAAACAAATTTAATGACAACCCTCATTCAGGCCAGGGGGCTGTAAAGTTTTTAATTTATAGAGTCTCCCTCTACAGAATCTTCCTCTAATTAAACTATTTTTAATGAATGCTTGGTGGTTCTACGTTATTAATGTTTGGTGGTTTAATGTTTGGTTCTCTTTCCAATTTGGTGGCTGCTTGATTTGCCTTTCAAAGACCAAAATACGTGACCCCCCCCCCCCCCCCCAACAACCATAGACTAGTCAGTTTTGGATCCCTGCTAAACAAGAATGTTTACAAAAATGAATGAACTGCATCTGCAATGACTACTTTGAGGGGCCCCATGTTGCATATAAGTCAATATCAATAGCTATACTTGCATACCTATAAATGATAAAAATAAAGTCACCATGTAATGCTAACCACCACATGTAGTGTAAGTATAGTCATAGAACAAATACCTGCGCTAATTCATGTGCTTAAAGTACATTTTCAGCCAGATAAAAAATATACTATACTCACCTTTTCTCTCACGAAGATCGTCGCTCCTAGTCTGGGGCTACAGTGCTTACCTGAAAGGCTGAATCCAGGTCTCTTGGCACCCGGTACCATATGCAGCGTCGCTCTCTCATCGCGAGTCTCTTCCTGACTCCCTCCCACGTGGTGACACCCCCGCCATCAGTCACAGTGAGCTGCCATGCCCCCTATATTGCAGTGAAAGGAGGGGGCAGTGCAGCTCACTGTGACTGATGGCTGGGGCGTCGCCATGTCAGAGGGAGTCAGGAAGAGACTCATGACGAGAGAGCCGCGCTGTGTATGGTGCCGGGTGGCAATGGACCTGGATCCATCATTTCAGGTGAGCGCTGCAGCCCCGGACAAGGAGTGATGGTTTGCATGGAAGAAAAGGTAAGTATAGCCTTTTTCTTAGTGGACAAAAGGGGAGTGGCAGCTGCTCAGACCATTTTATAACTAACCTGGGAGGTGCAAGTCAGCAGGGCAATTAGGTTACTAAAGACTTAAAGGAGCCGCAGCACTCAACCCTGTTAGCTTGCAGACCAACCTTGCAGCCTTTGTGTGTTGTATAACACCGGGGTGACTGGCGTGACCTTGGAATAGCGCCAAGGCGAATTGTCTTGTTGTCCATTAAGATTGGCTTCCTGTTGGGTATTGCATATATGATTAAGACATCTTTTATACAAAGAATATAGATTTATTGGGTTAGTCACTATTTTATTCTTTTTACGCACTATATAGTGGCTCCTTTTGGTTTATTATTTTTTCACCGATAAAATCTATTCACTTATAATTGGGATAAAGAATAAATGGGAAGTATTCCTAATTAACCTTATAGAGGTGTTACACTTGTTTGATTATTTAATTGAATGGTTTTTACTTGTTTTTTGCACTTAGTGCACCTTATAATGATTGATTATCATCTTGGTTTAATTGATAGTGTGGTTGTTTATGTTTTTTTATATTTATTTCCATCTTTATTTATTTATTCATTTATTTATTTATATATTTTATATATATTGAAACACAGTAACATGGGTGTTTCCATGTTGATTATTTGGTTCACAGAAGGTTTTTGTCTAGTATATATTTTTTCTTAATTTGGGTTTCCACTTATTGAGCAGTCTTGATACAGACTGCATGCAATCAGTAGATATGGGATAAATTAAGATCTCCAACAGGATCAAGATTTTAAGCCAAATAAAAATGGTGCACACTGAGAAACCATTGGAGCAGGCAGACTTAATCATTATGTAGTGCTATATAATCAAATAAGCTAGTACAATCTGCCCTTTATTAATGTCCCGATGTGGGTCTGCATTAAGAGGCTTCTTTAACTCTGGTCATTGAAACCCCCCCCTTCCCTGCCTCCTCTTATGTGGAGTCAGATGTGTTTGGTTTTTTAAACTCTGAAACTAAATATCCATAGCCATAGTGCAAAGAGTGCTCTGTGCAATGAATAAGTTTCTATACATAATGGCAACATTGTAGCCAACTGTGCAAGGCTAAACCCCTATTTTACATGTAACAAACAAATAAAAAGATAAAGTCCTTGTATATATATTTATCTAATTCATATAATCATTTAATATTATCCTGTTGGAATATGACTCACAATGAATACAGACTGTATAATTAGATACAAAAGGTAGAATTAGATACATGAGACTCTATGAAGGGATATATGTAAATAATTGTTAGTTTGTAGATATATGTATTCAGTCATAAGATTGGTGTCTTTTCTCCGCTTTCCCCCTCCCACTGTTATACCATCAGCGCAGGTGTGATCACCTGTGTTTAGCACCTCTCTGCTCAGCGCCCCCGCCGGCGCTGAGCCGACGCCTCCTACTGCAGGGGAGTGCGTTCGGCTCGGCACCGGCGGGGCGCGCGTCCGGCACTATTGATCAGGGTGCGGCTACGCCGCCTGGGATGAAAGGTGCGGCTGCGCTGACGGGTGCGGCTTCCTCTCGCCGCCGCATGACGCTTACCCTGATGGCACTCTTCATTGGCCTGTCGGGGGGGCGTGTGTGGGCGGTGGCGGGCGGCAGCGCGCACACCGGCGCGGCTTACATACATAAGGAGGGAGGAAGTGTGAGGAAAGCATGGCCACTTTGTGCCCTGGTGAAGTGGGCAATCCACGGAACGCGTCGGCGGGCCGCTGCACAGGGGGGTCCGGAGGTGGGAGACAGTCTTAACACGGTAATGTGATTCTTTTCTTCTTATTCTTTCCTGACTGGACATAATTAGTTTATTTACCAGTTCTTTGTAGTCTGCTGGGGCAGAGATTCTCCGGTGGGCTCAATCTTATGAATGCATATTTATGCCTGTTTTGGACATATTAACCTTATTGTGAGTGCCCATGGTCTTTCAGACATTACATGTATGTTAGGACATGGGCCTATAGATATGGATAGAACTGGGTAGTGTGATACGTTTATTGTCAGGAATTACAATTACTGCTGTATATTATTACCTAACCTTATGGTCCTCTCTGTTCTCTCCCTCCCCCCCCCCCCTGTTTGCATTTTGTGTACATGTTTTTTAAAATGTGATAATTGTCGTGTTTTTATGTGTATCAACTCCTCTAGGAGTCCTGTTTATTTACCAATTCAGATTGTAAATAAACTTTTTCTAGTATTTAACATTGTGGTGTGACATATTGTTTTGTGGGTTGAGTGCATACCTACTGGGGACCTGTGTGGGGCTTCCAGAATCCCCCTCATAGTAACATTATCTGCAGACCAACCTATAGTCTGTCTCTAAATCTGGTAAAAACAGAGGCTCGGTCACACACATCTGCAGAAGTATGTTTAAGCTGCACCACCACGCCAAGGTGCCTCTATGGGTGCAGCCCTAACTCTAATCTCTGAGAGCCCATTTGGGACATACAGTGCAATAGATAAATTGGGAGCAGGCTTACCTGAGGTTGCCCTAAACCTCAAGTGCAAGCCATGGGGTGGAAGGGTCAAGACCTTGCAATACAGCCTAGACCCCATACCCCATGTGCTTGCACAAATTCAAAGTGAACAACAGTAAAAAGTAAAAGTAAAAACAGAGGCTCGGTCACACACATCTGCAGAAGTATGCTAAGCTGCACCACCAAGCGCCAAGGTGCCTCTATGGGTGCAGGAGCCTTTTTCTTAACTGGCTGAAAATGTACTTTAAGTGAATTTGTATTTTCTTCAACCTTTTCCAGATTTACAGCATTCCCTAATGTGACTTCAGAAAAACAGCCTATGAGCTCCCTCTAATGGACAGCATTAAAGTCCGCATTCATTTTATGTCCTTATAGTAACAGTAAAGAAACATGTCCATGTACATGAAGTTAAAACCCAGCAAACCCTTATATTGTGGTCCATAGGAAGGCAACTAAGGCCCTTATTTATCAAGGGCTAGCGCCAGGTAGTGTCTGACGAGCGCCAGGTACCGCCAGCTAACGGCGGCTACCGACTCAAGTACGCCCGGCGGCGGTCACAATGACGCATTTATCACGCTAAATGAGGCTAGCGCCGGCGAGAGCCACAGCTAGCGCGGGATTCATCATGTAGCCGACTGCAACGAACAGCGCCGCTGCTAATCCCATCACAGCGCCAGGTATGACCTGTCGCTCTCTGGCGATGTCCAATGCATTTCAATGGAGCAATCTTTAATAAATCATAATTAATTCCTATTAATGTTTATTTTTTTTTTTTTAAATGTCAAAAATTCTGTGACCACTTCTGCAATGTTAGGATTTTTTTTTAATGTAAAAAAAAAAAAATAATAAATTTGTGCAGAATTGATATTACAGGTCTGATATTAATGTATTCATATTACAAAATGTTTATAAAAACTTGTATAATTTTACAATCAAAAAATATGGTTGTTTGGGGGTTAAAAACTATTTTACACCCATCGCCGCCAGCGCTCTGGGGTTTAAACAAGGAATTCACAGCGCGAGAAATTTTTGAGCGTGATTTGTTAATGAATCTGCAGCAAGCCGTTCGCTCTGGCCATTCGCTGTCAGGCGCACCCATACAACGCGGAACCTGTGAAACAGCGACTCCTAACCCCGTATTCAACATTACCGCACACCGACTGAGTCGCTGTCAACAAGCAAACCCCGGCCAAGCACAGCGAATACTAGCTGGCGCTGTGAAAATCACGCTACTGGCGCTCATCTGTCGCTACCTGGCGCTATTAATGAATCGGCCTCTAAGAGTAGTACTGCTACAGGAATTATGCAGCATGTGCTCACTAAGTGAAAGCTAGAACTGAAAGTTCCAAAGAATGTTCCAAAGTCTAGTCCCCAAAGAACGCCCTCAAGGCTGCAACATCTGAATAATAATTAGTGTGTATCAGAAATTAGATCTTCAATGTTAATAAATAAAGTACATAGAATACTACAACATGAACACTAGAAAAGGCATGGGGTAGATGTAATTACAGCAAAATAGTAAATGTGCCTGTGCAAAAGCAAATTCACATAAATACATAATGTATCTTCGCACATCAGGATTTCATTTGATATACAGAGAATAAATATATGAAAAAATACCTAAAAATAATTGTGATCTTCCTATTCAAAAGTAAATGATAATGTGCAAAAATGCATAAAGTGCTGAGTAAACCTGCTCTATAAGGTTTATAAGGCTGAATTTTTCTCATGATTTTTTTCTTAAATGCAATTCATCACCAATTTAGCTGTGCAAATGTAAAACACTGAAAGCATAAAGGGATAGCATCATTAAATCTCCCCCATGCAAGAACCCATGCTTGCCACTCCCTCAGTGATATCTACTTGTGAGGGCTTACTGCTTAAAAAGCATGTACAGTATGTGCTCAACAGGGCTGGATTATGACCCCCTCGGGGCCTTCACCACTTACCTTGTAAAGGGGGCCTCCACCAACCTTTGGGTTATGGTCTGTTTCAGGAGGATTTTCAGTCTTTGGTCTGACGGGCTGTGGGGCCAGCAATAAAGCTATCTACGTCACTAAGGGTATCCCCCGCACGCCTGGACAAGCCTTTTTTGTTTTTGCAAACTTGCAGCCAAAGCCACCACAGGGCAGGACGGAGAGTCTAGAGCAGCAAAGCCGCCAGCAACGCTACAGTGAAGGGTGGGTGCAGAGCTGTCAATAGGCGACCACTCACTGCACATAAGCCACCAAGCACAGCCACTGGCAGCTCAATGCAGGGAACTGTTTTCTGCTGGACCAGCTGGGGACTCGACCGGATTTTGTGCTCAGGGGCCTCCACCACATGGCCCTGATGAAAAAATTGAGCATATACATGCTTGAAATTGTTGAAGAACCCCCTTTCGCCTGCTTAGTGTGTCAGCGTAGCACTCATCCTAGAGGTTGCATGTACCACAGCAGTATATAGAGTTTACAGATGCTTGCCATCCAAGGGAAAGGAAGACCTTATCTCTGTTATCCCACCTAGTTTGGTGGACTTGCTCCCTTTGATGAAGCCAAAGCCTGTTTTTGCCTGTGCAAATTACCTCTTCGCCACTTCTGTCTCTGCAAAATTCTAGTCATACAGTTAAATTTATTGTGGATCTGGCCAAATATATAGTTCATTAAAATCACCTATTTGGCCAGATCCCAGACATTTCTGGGAACCCTGCCAGACAAACTGCTTGAGGAAAGGGAAGTATCTCTGCACTGTGGGGCTTACAGACACCCTGCCTGGCATAGAGTTGCTGGGGATGGATTTGATGGGGTCCTGCGGGGTGGAATCCGGTGTTATTGGAGGCGCTTTAGTGAAGATGAGTTTAATTACTAGTTACAGTAATTTCTTCTTTAAGACAGTTTTTGTTATTTATTGCATTAGTCAGGGGAGTGAAAGGAGTAGACAAATTCCCAGTGCATCAGAAAATTGTAAGAGACAGTTCCAGTGGGAAATCACAAATGATTTCAGGATTCGATAAAAAAACAAGTTTTCTTTCCAAAAGTTTCTAGCATCTATCTTGCTATGTCCAAATGCATTTATTCACTTAAAAATTCATAAGAACAGCTAAATGGGCCCAGGAGAGTGAATTGGACAAAAATCAGAAAAGGATACATTAATTCTCAGTATTGTATGTACTTGTGGTCGTTCGTTAGTCTAGCTCCTGTTGTTTTTAGGTTTCATATACCATATTTTTGGCTCCATAAGATACACTCACCCCCAAAAAGTGGGTGGAACAAGTCATTTGCCTGGACTATCCCTTTAAAACAAGGGTCTCCAACCCTCCTCCTCAAGGCCCACCAACAGGTCATGTTTTGTGGACCTCCACTGGCTGGCTCTATAGCTTTGCTGCTGCAATAATTACTTAACCTGTGCATCTGCAAAATACGACCTGTTGGTGCTCCCTCGGCTGTATGTATGTCATGAATGACTTGCCTTCAGCCCGTGCCCATGGTGTCTCTAGGCAACTGGCCGGGGTTTATCCTGCCCAGCAGCCTCTTCCGCCTCAGATGCGATATCAGAGCGTTGTTGTAAATGGTGTGCAATCTGAACAAAGGCGAGTTACAAGTGGTGTGCCGCAAGGCTCTGTCCTGGGCCCCATTCTTTTTAATATATTTGTAAGTGACATAGGAGAAGACTTGGTAGGAAAAGTTTGTCTGTTTGGGTGGATAGGGTGGATATTCCTGGAGGTGTCTGCAACATGGAAAATGATTTAGCTTTACTGGATAGATGGTCAAAACTGTGGAAACTAGAGTTTAATGTCTCTAAATGTAAAATCATGCACTTGGGTAGAAGGAATCCCTGCTCTGAGTACCGTATGGGCAGCACTGTGTTAGCCAGGACCTCGGAGGAGAGAGATTTAGAGATACTGATTACTGAAAGCTGCAAGATGAGTGGACAGTGCAGCCAGGCAGTGGGAAAAGCAAGCAGGATACTCGGCTGCATAGCTCGAGGGCCTGGTTATCTCTCTGCTCCAAGGTGACCCACAGTCCTGGGCGTTTGGCTTAGCGCCCACAGATGAGGCCTTGCAATCTGTCTCAGCCTTTTTCTCCGCTATGGAGATCCTATATTCAGACCCTGACAGGACTTCGACCGCTGATGCCAGGCTTCGAAACCTGAAACAGGGGAAACGCTCAGCAGAGGAATATAGTGCCAAATTCCGCCGCTGGGCGATTGAATCCCATTGGAATGATCCTGCCCTCTGTAGTCAGTATAGAATTGGTCTTGAAGAGGGTGTTAAGGATGTTCTACCAAATTTCCTTACCCTAGAAGCCTGGATGAACTCATGCTTATGGCCATTAAAATTGACAGACGGCTACGGGAGCGACATATAAAGAAGAATCACTCTCACTTCTGGGAATCTTCCCACCAGATCCCCTATGGGTGTTGTCTCATCTTCGCCCCCAGAAGAGCCTATGCAACTCGGTGCTATTCACCTTTCCCCGGCTGAAAACTGCCTCCCTGTCCAATCCAGCCGGGTTCAGTCCTATAAAGGGATTACCACTTCAGTGTGTCAGTGCCTGTGATAGCGTTTAGCTGGCTTTGTGATTGCTTCTGTGATTTCCTGTATATATCGTTATTGACCATCTGCTTGAATCTCGACCACGTCTCCGTCTCATCCCTTTGTACTGCACAGCTCTCTGACCTCCTGGTGTGACCCCTGGCTTGACGTCTGACTTCACTTGAATTCTCCTGAGCACCCGAATTGCTTCCAGTATTACCTGTTTCCGAAGCGCTCCAACTGTAGTACTTACCCGACATTGCCCAGTCTGGCCTCTGGTTCAACCGCCTTCAACCCCTGTAAGCTCACATCCTTTGTGCTATTAAGTCCTGGGGGCAACCGTGTCCGGCGAGGCGTATAAAGCATCCCGGCAAATGGGGGCTTGACTAAAGGTGAAGCTAGCAGCGGAGATTGGGGGTTGTGGGCTTCCTCTGAAGGCGGGTGTCCCACGGGGCCTGACAATGTACATCTGTATGTATTTGCATTTATGATTTAGTTTTAATGCCAAAGTGGGACAGATCCTCTCCAAAAAGTGTACAATAATGCTCAAAAACATAAAAGCTCAAGAGATTTTGAAGAAAGGCATGCTGCTGAGGGGGATGCTACAGTGTAGGCGGGGGGTAATAGTCTAAAAACTGCAAATTGTAATTTAGGCTTAGCATTATTTAATAGTTTCAGAAGTCAGATTTGGCGATAGGCAGGTGGGGCCAACAGTAGATTGTGTGAGTTAAAGATGCAGGGTCAGATAGAGCATAGGAAAGAGAGTAGAGAGAAGGACTGAAACATGCACAGGAAAACTACATGCCCCATTGGAAACAGTTAGTAGCACCAAGACTCAAAAGCCATTAAACCAGTTGCCTCTCCTTCTGCACTTCTGTTTCTCAGAATAACCCATTGCAGAAAGTCAGGTGCTGCCTTGCTTTTCTACAGTGAAAAACATGGACCCCAAGATGCTCATGGATGATGATCTTTGGATCTCCTGAAAAAATATGTATAACCCTCAAACCTTTCTGCATTTCTAAAGATTACAACCACAACCTTGTAGCTAAACCTTTACATTTAACTCATCAATAGTCCTGGCCCTAGTGCGGTAGTTAGAAACTTACCCCCAGATTGTGTCATTCCCCGCTCATGATCAGTGATCACTTTGTTGCCTTATCACAGAATCCTCGTCTCACTCATGGTGCGGCGGAGTGCCAAGGGCTGGGTGTGGCCAGTCACAGTGACTGGAATAAGGGGGAGCCCCAGCAGCAGGTATGGTGGGAACAAGATTGCAGATGTCAGTAAGGGGGCAATATCTTCTATATCTATGTGTATATTTGCAGCCTATAAATGTTTAACGCAACTCCAAGTAAATACCAAAATACCAAAAATGCTTTTGCACTTTAAATAGTTATTTATACTTTATTTGCTATGAGAAAACTACAAATATTTTATGTTCTGCTACAAAAATGAAAGCCTAAAAAAACAACGCAAAAAGTAAAGCTTTAATGAAACAGGCACTTATCTGGTTAAAAGGGTCTGGAGGAAACCTGCACTCTTCATGCCGTGTGGGATAAAAAATGGCAGCCAGGTCCTATTATCCAGGAAGCAGTGTCTGTCCCTCATCGGCCACAAAGCATTGTCTGAATCCTTAGTTGTCCCAAAAGAAATCTGATCTATCCTCTCAATTGTTATCTGCTTTGTTTGATTCAAACCTACTCAGGTAATCTCTGGCCATCTCAAATCAATAGGTAACATGACTGTAGCTTAATTAGCATGTCAATACATACAGGCCATTAAAAACCAAAAACTGTTCCTGCTCAGAACCAAGGAGTTCAACCTTGGTTGTCATATACAGTGCAATTACGATTTTTGAGATTTTATATTTCTTGGAAACAAAAAAATTAACATAGCATTGGAGTAAGTTTCAAACTAGCGGTATCGGGTAAATCAGCTGCATGGGACTATAGGTCAGTATCTGTTGTTTATTGTTTTTACCCAGACAGGGACTTTAAATTAAGAAAAAAATACTGAAAAGTACACCTTTTCAAGGCATTTTATCTGGCTTTCTTTTATATGCTGGAGCACATGTACCAACAACTACTGAGTACTGCTTGATTGCCCCTGAGAGCAAAGCAGGGCTTGTCATAATCTGTTGTACTTTTACATTTTGAATGGATGTTTCTTTTGCACAGTATGCGCCTTATCATTGGTACCATTTATAGTTAGGCCCTCATATTGCAAGCTGGTACATCATGACCTAATTTTAAGAGTAATATATTTGCTCTGACTTTAGTTCACTTCCTTTAGTATTACGTATGTAGATCAAAATGATTCCTAATCGTGTACATCTGTGCGGCCTCATTACATTGTGCTTCCAAAATCTGCAACTCACACACCCTTACAATAAGCCAGATAAGAGCCAAAGTCAGCTGAGTCACAGAAGAGGAAAAAGTTTCAAATCTCCGCAATCTAGTTTGGTGACACACTTACAAATGTTAAAATAATGTATGGGTGGGTACGGTAAGTGATATTTCCTATATGCATCATGTTGATCAGTAAAGAGTAAAGTCACACTGTACAACATAAAAAGACATCCAGAATAAAAATAAAAGTACATTGCATTTTGTTGCTAAGCATTTGTGTTATAGCATTAAAACGATAAGTATTAGGCTTTTAATCGCATACCCTGTGCTGAAGTCTAGCAGCAGCTAAAGCTCTGGCTTGGGTATATGTTGAGAAATTAGGTTATATGTGGGGTTCAAGTACAGTCAGATGAATGAAATATATGCATTTGTCTTGGGTAAAACTAAATAAATCAGTGGTGTACAGGCAGTGGTTCCAGTGGAAACAAGCAAGCAGGAACTTTTCTGAAATTAGGAGGCCGATTCATTAATAGCGCCAGGTAGCGACAGATGAGCGCCAGTAGCGTGATTTTCACAGCGCCAGCTAGTATTCGCTGTGCTTGGCCGGGGTTTGCTTGTTGACAGCGACTCAGTCGGTGTGCGGTAATGTTGAATACGGGGTTAGGAGTCGCTGTTTCACAGGTTCCGCGTTGTATGGGTGCGCCTGACAGCGAATGGCCAGAGCGAACGGCTTGCTGCAGATTCATTAACAAATCACGCTCAAAAATTTCTCACGCTGTGAATTCCTTGTTTAAACCCCAGAGCGCTGGCGGCGATGTGTGTAAAGTAGTTTTTAACCCCCAAACAACCATTTTTTTATGTAAAAATTATACAAGTTTTTCTAAACATTTTGTAATATGAATACATGAATATCAGATCTGTAATATCAATTCTGCACAATTTTTATTTATTTATTTTTTTTTACTTAAAAAAAAATCCTAACATTGCAGAAGTGGTCACAGAACTTTTGACATTAAAAAAAAAAAAAACATTAATAGCAATTAATTATGATTATTTAAAGATTGCTCCATTGAAATGCATTGGACAACGCCAGGGAGCGCCAGGTCATACCTGTCGCTGTGATGGGATTAGCAGCGGCGCTGTTCGTTGCAGTCGGCTACATGATGAATCCCGCGCCAGCTGACGCTCTCGCCGGCGCTAGCCTCATTTAGCGTGATAAATGCGTCATTGTGACCGCCGCCAGGCGTACTTGATTCGGTAGCCGCCATTAGCTGGCGGTACCTGGCGCTCGTCAGACACTACCTGGCGCTAGCCCTTGATAAATAAGGCCGTAGGACTGGGGTAAACCAACATGCCATTGATATTGGGATCGAGGGATATGCTGACCATTTACCAGAACCATTAGGGACTGCAGGGGCTCAGAGAAAATGTTTTCAGGCCAAAAATTGGTGGGGCAGTTCGGCAGGGTTGTTTTTTATGGGGGATCATAAACCTGTGAAATGGCTGTTGACTTCTTATTCTTCTTATCTAATCCTAAAAAAACATAATATAATATTTTCCTTTATTGCACACTGTGATTAGGGAGGTGTACTTTCAGTTTTACCATTTCGGCCATGGTTCACAAAGAAATAGTTTACTGCATTTTGCATCGAAGAACATGGTCTCCATAGAACCAAAAATGCCGGCCACACACACCAAAAAGGAAGAAAGGACACATGCTCAGTTAGGAATCAGACTCCCTGCTTGTGACCCAGAACCAATTTCCCCTACTATGGTTATGTCAGAGGCTGGCTAATATTGTATTATCCTTTAGTAAAGGGACAAAGATTAAAACATTTACAATTTAAACCATAACCTGAGCTGGGAAGGTCCCGCTGGGAAAAATACAATTATTACACAGAGTTTTACACATGCCCCTTTGAAATCTAGAGAAAATTGCAAGACCTAGAATTGGCAGGTACAAATGTTACAAAGAAAACAATACAGTAATGCACTCAACCTCTATGCACACTCACCACGCAAGACCCCCTGGTGAAGAAAAAACATGTTAAAGCAGGTTTATGTTTGCTCAAAAACATTTATAATAGCCTGTGAATTCTGGGGGAATTCAGTTTGGTCAGATGAGACCGAAATTGAACTCTCTGGATGCCATAGTACTCACCATTTTTGGAGGTAAAAAAGTACTACATATAACCCCCAAAACAGCATACCAACAGTGCATATGACACTGGCACACATCATATAATTGAAGGAACAATGATCGGATAAATGTACCATAGATACTCTTGATAAAGATTTGCTGCCATCGACCAGGATGATGAGGAGTAAATGAGGGTGGGCATTTCAGAAAGGCAATGATCCCAAACAAACAGCCAAGGAAACTCTTAATTTCAGAGAAAGAAAATAAAGTAGCTAGAATGGCCCAGCCAATCACCTGACCTGAATCAAATTAAGAATCTATGGAAAGAACTAAAGATCAGACTTCATCCTTCAAGATTTGAGAAGTATTTGTTTGGAAAAATGGGCCAAAATCATATCTGAGCTATGTATACGACTAGTTTCTCCATACAGGAGGCATCTAGAAGCAGTCATTGCCAACAATGGCTTTTGTATGAAGTATTAAATACATTTCAGTAAGCATACTTTTCCCCTGTGTCATTTCTCATTTCTTCATATAACTTAATTTATGAACATTTATGGATTGATGTTTTTGCATATCTGGATTGGATGGGGTGTTATTGACATCTGGTAAGAATTTCACCCATGTGTCTAATTTAAATTACCAAAATTAAAGTCTGGGCCTTTCTTGCTACTCTAATCTGCCTAAGAAACCAAGACAGATATCTGTTTTCTCTACCAGAAACCCTGTAACTACACAGTTCTCAGCTGTGACCCTATATGATTAGTTAGAAAAGTCCTGCCAGCAGAAGCAAGCCAAAGTCTGCCCTTCATAGTGATAGCTGCTGCAGTGAAAAGCCATAGCACTGTAATCACCAGACACTTCTCACATAGTCACCTTTTCTGGTTCTCTCTGGAGTTTAAATGATGTTAGTGATAATAGAGGATTTTAAAAATGCACATGGGTGGTTTAAGTGGCGCTGTAGTCAAGTCACCACTTCCTCATTCATGGTGTATGGCACCAAATGGCAGTTAATCATGTGACCCAAGGAAACCTTTCAGGTTTGATGTGCAGGCCCACTGGGAAATTCAGATAGATCACAGCCATATGTGACTGAGGAAGTGGTTAGCATATGGTTATAGTGCCGCTTTAAGAACAGTTATTTGTGTATGAATTTTATTTTAAATAAAACAGCACTAAAACCCTTTTGACAAGCAGTTGCATATTATAATTCCCTGGTCCTAAGCAAAAGCCCAGTCCACAAAGCCAGACATGAGAGAGGAGATTTGGCTAGTTATTTCATTTATCAGATTTGGCTTATGTTTGTGTTTTAATTGTGGGACATTCACTTCTGATGAAGTGCAGGGTAAGACTTGTGACAAATGATGCTCTTAGCATTGAGGCTAAATAGTTCAAGCTTGGTCTAATCGGGCCACAGAATTTTCCTTCACATGGTGGAAGCTTCTAAAGATGTATCATGTTTTTCTTTGTCAAGAGTTATCTCTTGACTCTTGGGAATTTTAGCTAGTTTTCACTTCAAACGCAATATTAAGGGGTTAGTGTTCCCACATGGATAAGTGAACATATGCTTGAGAATGAAAAAAGAGATTCTACTGCTCACTACGCTGAAGTTTCTGTTGATTGAGGGAATAATCCTTGTTTAGTCTTAGCAGTGGCTTTAACAGTCATTTTTAACCATGCACTGCATTAAAAGGAACTGGAAAAATGCCTGCAGTCCTAGTTCCCTAAGACAAGGAGCTAAGGTTTCTGACTTGTGCCATGAAAATATGGTCCAAAAAGGGTCAGCAGCCGAGTTTTGAAGAGGAGGGGAGCAGCCAGAGATCATTGGGTTGTGCCATGATGATGTGTTTTACATAGGCTCACCAAATGCCTCTTATTATTGCAATTATTGTAATTAAAACATTAGTTGGGGTCTCTGTACCATATACTAACATTTTTCTTAAGTTAGTTCTTGCGCAGGAGGAGGCACCCCAATTGTTGGTGCCCCCGCACAATAACTCCATTAAACTTAAGAAATTGTACCTTTCTTCTTGGTACCCTGACAAAATCGAGCACTGCAAAGTTATCAGAGAGGGGGGTTAACAAGGTTAATGCACACTCAGGATGCCCCCTGCACTGGAAACAACAACCATTTTGTGAAAACTGGGTGGTGGTCCTGGTTTAAATATTTTTTTTGGTTTATTTTATTTCACTGTATTAACCCTAATATGAGTTCTGTTGTAAAGTGGCTTGCTCTTCTGCTGTAGTGCTCTCGAATGTTACCCCCCACTACAGCCAGCAATTACAGCTTTGTGCTGATGAAGGCCACTAGCATGAAACCTGTGTCCACAAGTAGGAAGTATCCAGGGTTCCAGCAGCATATCATGAAAAATTGTTAAAACGACGCTTTTCTGATATGCTGCTGGATCCCTGGATTCCCTAATGTATGTGCGTCGGAAGTGTTGCATTTATACCTTTCCGGACACAATTACCGACTATTATACCTGCTATATCGTTATTTATATCTATCTATGGATATTTCTGGATGAGCTGTAATCTCCACCTAATCACAAAGTGATGGTTGTGTAAATATTAGAAGATATACTCAAGCATTGCTTTTTTGTGCATATATTGTACTGTATATTGCTTGCACAAACATAGGAGCTTTTTCTACACATTAGTGTGAGACATACACAAGCAGTGTGATACACATTTCTGGAGCGGTGGGCTGCCCTAATCAATAGGTATTAGTCTGTTGGTCTTAGTTTTGGGAAACCACATTTTATCACTGGTATCCTTGAATGGGGGGGGTGGTCTTTTTAAGCCTATTTTAGACCTAAATTGAGTTTCTCTTTAAAGTTACATATATCCTATATGCATATTAAAATAGAAGACTGGAAAAGTTGTCAGCTTCCCTGTTCATTTGACCATTTCCAGCTATTATCTTAAAAGGTCAATACAGAAGTAAATGAACAGAAGTGAAAGAAAAACAATGAGTCAAGCAGTAGATGTTATGTTCCTCCCACAGAGCCCCAATATCAGCTTTATCAAAAAGAAAGGAATTAAGAAAACCCAAGTCTGTTGTGTCCTGTTCCCCGGGGATGCTTAGAACAACCAATTGTTTTTGTGTTCAGTAGACTTTAGGAGTAAAGGGTGATCATGCTACAAATGTATTTCATTTTGTATATTAATTTCATATTGCATATTCTACTAAACGTTTCTCACGTTAAGGACATATTGTTACAACTGGCATAGACGAGGTCTTGAACCAGCGATCTGCCAGTCTTCATCACTCCAAGTCCACTGCTCTGGCCATTGTGCTGTCTGCTGTAGTGTGGTTGCTGTGTGTCTGCTGGAGTGATATGGATCTTCCCGTGGTCCTAGAGATGCATGGTTTGACCTCACCTGGCATTAATCATGCTGTTGAGGTTCCTATAAACGCATGTGCTTGGCCCCGTCCCTGTTGTTGGATTATTGCATTGTCTCTTTGAAGTGTAGCCGTGCTCTCCAACCCCCCTGCATGCCTCCATGTCTTTGTGAGCCTTCGGGTCTTCCTTAGTTAATGCCTTGTCTGTGCTGGGGATCACAGCCCTTCATAGTTTGTGTCTCTATCTGTACTGGAGCTCACAGGTCTTCATACTTTCTTTGTCTTTGCTGTCTTTGCTGGGTCTTGTGATTCACCATTCACTTGTGATTTGCCCTTGTCTTTATTGGGGCCTGCTGCCCTTCCAGTGTCTAGCCTTGTATGTTTTGGGCCTACGGCACAGATTAGTCTGCACTGGGACCCAGCTCTGCCACAGCCTGCACTGGGGCCCAGCACTGTCATAGCCAGCACTTGGGACCAGCTCTGCTACAACCTGCACTGGGGACCAGCACCATCATAGCCAGCACTGGGGTCCATCTCTGCCACAGCCTGCTCTGGGGAATTAACTGCTTGGCTGTGAGCTGCCTCCCTGTCCCAGGTTTTGATTCCTAAACCAGGAATTTCCCAACACACCTTGAATGACCAGCGATGTTATTCACCTGGGCGAGACATATATGTTGTTGAACAAGAAGAGCAAGGCAATTTTCCCATTTACCATGACAAATTAACATAAAATTCACATTTGAAAATAGCCATCACGATAATTCATAAGCTAGATGTAATTTAAATGCAATACACCTTTGGTGGACACTATTTATGAATGTAGATCTTCACGTTGGACCCAAGTAATGAACACCTAGGACGTAAAAAAAGCCTCAAAGTGAGGTAGAGTTGGGCAACAGGACCAGATTAAAAACTCCTCCTCAGTATGGGTAATCTTGGATCTTGTTACTTTTTTGTGGGAAGGAGGGAGCATGGCTATGTTATTCCAGTCGAATAAAGTAATTCTTCTTTGTTGTATTATAGTCTTAACCTTGCGTGTTATCTTCAGTATGTCTCATCCCCCTGGAATACTGATGCACTTTTTTCTGCATTGGGCAGAGAATCACTGCTACAATTTACAACCTCAAACATGTGGAGTTGCTGATTCTGGCTTTGGACAACTCTCTGGGTGATTTGTTCTGCCATAGTCGAACATACTGAGCTTGTTATTGTAAATGATTTGGGTACTGATGACAGGAGAACACCTCAGATCTCAATGACACAATATTTTCTTGATTTGTTCATGGCATGTCTTCAATCCGAAGGGAAAACACTTTTTATTTAGTTCTTCAATTACAAAAACACATTTCTTCATTTTATTCTATTTAAGGTATTCCAGCTACTAACTTTTTTAGAAGAGTACTTAAAACTCCCACACAATACTGTATCCCCATATTTGCCATTGTGTAGCATAAATCCTCCTTCCTATAACAGTATATTCATTCCCTGGCCGACGGCCAAGATAAGTAGTCAGGGAACTCGTGCTCTTCTGCCCAATATCACCTGACAAAGGGCAAGTATGAAGACAGCCGAAAGACCTCTTTTCTATCATGAACCAATGCTGGACAAAGTCATTGTGTCAAGCAAGAAGATTGTGCCTGTGGCATTTATTTATTATCAATTAAAGTTGTAAAGGTAAACTGACTGTTTTGGGAGCGTAAAAGTGGGACAGCTTAAACCATTTACACAACAGGCTACCTGACGCCATGAGAAAGTTCTGATAGCCAAGGAGAATCATGTTGGTGACCTGAGTCGCTCCTCGTGAGCTGTTGCATTGTGGAGGATGAGGCCTTGAGAAAGTTTTGATAGGCAAGGGGAAACATGTTGGCGACCTGAGTCGCTCTCCGTGAGCTTTTGCATTGTGGAGGAATAGCCAGTGTTGTTTCCCAGCATCCAGCTGTGCCCAGTGGTCTAACAATATGCAGAAAATAACAAGGAACATCCACTTAGGGCATTGCCACAAAAGCATTCATAGCTTGAAACCACCGAGGAATTGAGAGAAAGCCCATGAGGCTATAGAGACATTGCTGGACATTGCGTTTCACTGCATGAGTCCCCTGGAATGTGCTTGGGTTCCCCATCTAATGCTGTTTAATGCTATTTAGTGGTGTTGCCACTCTTTTGAGGTTTCATTAAGATTGCGATGCCACTATGCAACCCTCTGCCTTCTCCACTGCCCTATATTGACAGTACTTTCTGTTGCTGGAATTATTGGTAAGTCATGGAAGTCTGTGGAAATTATCAACGTCTAAAGGCCAACTGTGTGAATGCACTGAGCATCTACTGTGGGTGCGTGTGTAATGGGGGGGCTCATGTTTAGAGAGCGCTCTGCTGATCTTGTGGAGTATGATGCCCTACAGCTGGGAATGGGGGACACAACATTACTGCCCATCAGGACAGTACTCCACATGAGGCCTTGGACTCTTATATGCGGACTGCTTTACAACACCTTGGGGATGTGGATGCTAATATTAAACTCCAGTTGCTTCTCCAGTACCAAGCTGCAGAAAGAGAGGCCCAGGCATGAGCTGCAGTAAGAGAGAGAGAGGCGGCAGAAAGAGAGGCTCAGCGCAGACATGAACTGGAGGTTCTGAGGCTGAGAGGGGATGCTTTATCTGCACGCAGTGATGTGCAGGGTGAAGGTGACCACAAACCCCGCTTGGAACATTTCCCCATAATGGAGAAAGATGGAGATCTAGACGTGTTCCTGGGAGGATTTGAAAAGGTTTGCCGGCAGTTTCATCTTCCTAAGGAATATATCTAACCCCACGGCTGCGAGGGAAAGCTCTGGATATGTTTGCTTCTCTTCACTCTGAAAGAGACCAGGACTATGAGGCAATAAAATCTGCCCTGCTAAAAAGTGCTAATCTGACTCCAGAGGCCTATTGGAAGAAGCTTAGGACTTTACATCAAAGCACCACAGAAAGCTGCACTGAACATGCAGGTCAGCTAAGGACTGCATTCAGGCAATGGACTGGGGGCCTGCAAGTCACCACTTATGAGGCCCTGGAGGACTTGATGGTTCTGGATCAGTTCCTCCAAACAAGGAGCTGTGAAGCCAGAGAGTGGATTTTGGACCGCAAGCCCAAGACAGTCGCAGAAGCAGCAGAACTAGGAGATGACTTTGCTAATAACCGTGCACCAACAGTGAAGCGTGGTTCTGCACAAGCTGGATCAAGTACCTGGAAGGGAGCTGCACACCCACAGAGTGCCAGTAGGCCAACTGGGAGATTCCTGCCATCCACACCAAAAGCAACAGGAACCACATCGGGTCAGGGGGACACCCGCCGATGTTACAGATGCAACAAGATTGGGCACCTGAGTGCCACTTGCCCCAACAAAAAGAATTCTCCACCGGTAGTGGGAGGACACCCAGACGTTTTTCTGGTGTCTGGAACAGTGGAGAAAATAGCAGATAACCTGCAGAGCGTAACTGTCGGTGGCCGGGTGACAGTGGGTGTACGTGATTCGGGGGCCTCCTTTACCTTAGTGCGGCCTGAAGTGGTGGATACCGAGGACATTATCCCTGGAAAAACCATGGCTTTAAAAGGAATTGGAGGTGTGCGACCTGCTGTGCCCATGGCCCGTGTGTACCTGGATTGGGGTACAGGCAAAGGTTTGCGGGAGGTGGGGGTCTCTGAGGACATCCCTGTCAGTGTTCTGCTGGGGAATGATTTGGGTCGGATGCTCTGCCATTTTGCTCCAGAGGACACTGCCTGCACACCAGAGGGGCTAGGAGACAGCCCTGATCGTGCTGAGGTACTGTACGAGACTTTGGGGGACACTATGAAATGTGATAACTGGGAGGGAGTGCAGGGGGCTGATAAATGTTTACCTGTGACTGAACCAGTTATGTCTTCCAAAGGTGGAGTGGGGTGTATTGTAAAATGTAATACTAATGAATTGCCAGTGTCAAAACCTAGTGGAGATGGGCTAGGGGGAGGGGTTGGTGTGCCCCTGGTGACATGTAAGGATGAGGGACCAGCAGTGAGTGATATGTCCCCATCCTGTGAGCCTGAGATGGCTGAGGAGAAGGAGGAGGGAAGGAGTGATGTGCATGTGTATGATGCCTGTAACATTGTTATGTCCGGGACTGAGGGGGAGGAAGGTAAACCCCAGGGAGGCATACCAATGGTGGCTGTGGTCACACGTCAGCAGTGTGCCAGGGCTGCAGCTGTAAAAAGAAGGGAGGATGGTGATGCGAGGGGAAAGTTGTGTGACTCGCAAGCCAAAGCAGAGGAGGGTGGAGATGATAGTTCACCTGAGGGAAATGTGTCCCCTGATGCCACAAGATGGGGGGAGGGCAATGAACATTTCCGGGAAGCTCTGCGCAGCGATCCTTCCCTTGAAGGGCCGAGGGTGTAAGTCGGGTTTGGGACACCCAGATCTCCCAGAGAGGGGGATGGAAAAGGGGTAGGTAGTAGGCCTGTAGAACCCCCTAAGCGTAACTGGACTGTCCTCTTCAGCGCTGCAAATTTTGCAGAGCCGGGGTCTAGGGTTGCCAGGCAGAGCCCCAATTCCGATGGCGGTTTGGCCTGCCCTGAGCCCACTTACTCCGCTCCTAGCAGGCCTCAACCGCTATTCCTGGTTGCCCCAGGGCAGTGGGCTGGGACTTGTACTGCCACCTTGCAGCCAGCGCTGCAGACGGCCAACCCTGGGAGGCAGTTTGGAAGCCTAGCTTCCAGCTCCCCGGGAAAGCAAGGTGACCAAGCATTTGGGCCGAGTCAGGAGGGCCTACGGCTAACCGCAGACTGGGGCTGTGGCAAAGGGAACAGTCCCTGGCTCCTGGGATCGGCCACGTGACGCAGATCCAGGGCAGCCTGTATCAAAGCTGAGTGAGAGGCAAGAAGGATCAGGGGAGATGGGGCAAACTACGCCTTGGCCTAACATGAGGGTCATTCCGGCCACATACGGGCCCCCTCATCTTATTCGCCAACACGTGGGAAACATGGCTGCTGGTGTCCCAATCACAGGAGTGCCCTTTCCAATGCCTGCATCAAGCGCTGGAAAAGATGGATTTCCTGGGAACGTGGACAACCAAATACCGGTGTTGCCCAATAATTCAGTTGCAATGGGAAACCATGCCCCTGGGCCCCTGTGCTTCTTCCCTGGTGATGGTGTGTCCCTTCCTGCCTCGAGCGCAGCCCCCCAGATGCCAACATTAGGCCTGGAAGCCCCAGTGCTTAGAAAGACTCCCCCTGCAGGCCCCTTCAGTGCCAACTTTAATGGGAAGCCCGGGCGAACTACCATAGCCACCCACCATGTTGATACAGGGTGGGAGGGGGAAATAGACGGTTAGTGGAGACAGATCTATCAGCCTGGAGAGGCTAGGATCTCTCTGTCCCCATCTTAAGGGGGGGGTGTCATGCCCAAGGCCTGATTATAGAATAACTTTATGAATATAGACCTTAGCTGACCACTCTGCCGGCGTAACTTTCCCTCCTGAGTCATAACCCCCCCCCCCCACATGAACACAGGGCCATTCAGACTGAGTGTTTGCGCATTCCAGTTTAATTAAGAAGTCAAATGTCTATGAAGCAGCAGGATGTGTCTCTGCACTAACCATAAACCAGAATCAGATAAGGGGACCTGGGAGAGGACCCCCCCCCCTCCCTATGGAATCCCAGAACAGATGGGGGATTTTCCCTCCTAAACCGTTTCCCTCCAAATTTAGCTAAATAAATGCTAAGGGGGCACATGCTTTTGGACATAACCTAAGAAGGAACCTGAGACAGAACATCACGTCTCTTTGGCCGTACTCTCTTTCTGTATTTTTGTATGCCATCTTATTATTGTAAATTACATCCAGCACTGTGATACCTTTTTATCAGATTAAATGTTTAATTAATGCCTTTGATCTCTAAATATATGAGCTCACCCTTCTGAAGGAAGCTCTGGTGAAACACGTTTATTAGGATTAATTGATGACTTGCTGGGACTAGAAGTGCATACTCAGGGGTCTGGTGGTGTTTAACCCTTGTACCATCACACTCTCTCTAGCATATTGGCTGGGCTGTGTGTGATCGTGACATAGTGTTTATCTTTACTTTTACCACTTGTAAACTGGTGAACTGCTTAAAGGTTTGCAATCTACCTGCTTGCCCTGGGGGAGGGGGGTCGCTAATGCCCCCTCCTTATGGCCCACCCTGGCAAGCACCCAACTAATGTTCTAGGGCCACATTCTTTGCTTACCCTATCTATGGTGCAATACTACCAAACTGAATACTGCTAAAACATTCTCTGATGGTTTTTACTCATAATATGCTTAACAAACAATAAACTTGATTACAGATGTGCTACTTTTTAGAGGTATCTCTCCAGCACACAACACACTGGGGAGATCCCTAGCACATCGCAGTCAGCTATGGATTACATTGTAACAGCAGGAGGTGAGGCCACTGGTACACTGTAGCAGCAGCCATACCCCCCCCAAGTATAAGGTGTTATAAGGTGTATAACCCTCGTCAATGATGCTTCACTACACTGCATACAGCTTGCACCATTGTTATAGACCCAAAGAATGTTTATTTTACAACCTACATATTTATTTGAATAATAGGGTGCTTTTATTGTGCTCTTTTCCTTCTAACGTTGTTGGCTCACATGTTTCGTGTGATAACCCACTTTGTCAGAGGCTACATTTTAGGCAAACAAGACAATTCAGCGTCCAAAATGTATAGCAGTTGCCGCAACAACTGGATGGATGTAATGTTGCGACACCACAGGAGGGTCTGTAAATATCTCAACTTGCGATCAGGCCAAATCTTGGCATATTGCCCTGTGAATGATGGCTGGAGCTCTTCCGTGATCCAAAAAGCTCTTAATAGTTGGTATTACCCTATGCAAGGGCATAGGGGCTGACATTAGCATGGGCGCAGGCCAGCTGCCAGGCTTCCATTCTATGCGGATACAGTCAGGGCAGTTTCTAGGCAAAATAACTCTCAGTGAGGAAAGGAAACACATTCTTCCTCCTCACCCATCCTATGGTGCTACTGCTGTCATATACCAGTATGTGCCTTGCTGTCCCTCTTTCCTAGCAGCAGGGAGTCCCCCTCTCCGTGACTGTGCCTAATATGGGTTTACAGGGGCCTGGCATATGGCCATTCAATGCTAACAGTGACCCTGACCCATCTGAGGCAAACTGGATGGCTTTGATAAATTTGCCCCCAACACCCACACAATGTTGTAGGCATGGGAGACATACCACAATATGCTGGTATTTCCAAGGAAGTGGCAGCTTTAAATGATTGCTCCTGTGACTGTAGTGATTGTACAAGCACACAAAGAGCAGATGTGCCTTTGAATTGCACAATGAAGAACATTTTGCCTTTGTGCAAACTTTTAACCACTTTTAAAAGTAGTTCTCAAGTCAAGATGTCATTTTGCATCTACCTACAGTTTCTTGGATTTGATAACCTAAAGCAGTGGTTCTCAACCTTTCTAATGCCGAGACCCCGCAATACAGTTCCTCATGTTGCGGTGACCCCAAACAAAAAAATAATTTTGGTGGCTACTTCATAATTTTGGTGGCTACTGTAATCTTGATACAGTTATGATATGAAAAGCAAATACCTGATATGCATTCTCATTGCTACAAATCAAACATAATTTAAACATAGTGATTAATCATAAAAACAATATTTAATTATATGTTGAGAAATATTTGTTACTAATTCCAATAAAAAACATTTCACCATGGCATAGCATGTGTCGGAAACTGTCATTTCTCCGCCTCTTATTGAAATTAATAGGAGGCTGTGGCGGATTGTGTGTTGATTCTCTGTCTTCTTCTGTCCGCCCACTGATGATGTCAGCAAGCGCCAGACGGATGATGCAATCACGTCTGCGCATGCGCGCAGGCATTCAGTTTGGGACGCGCATCCATAACGGCGTGCGTTCCAGCTGAATAGCGCTGCTGCTGCAGACGGTAGCATGACTTCTCAGTGGTTAAAGCCATCGGAAATATGTATTTTCTGACGGCTTTAGGCGACCCCTGTGTTTTGGTTGTTCGACCCCCGCCGGGGTCTCCACCCACAGGTTGAGAACCGCTGACCTAAAGGCACTGATAAATGGAAATTTAGGGGCAAATAGTAGTAAGTTAGTTGTAAAGTACTCATTTGGCAGCCTGGAGATTAGGAATGATAGGTAAGTAGTTAGAAAACGATGCTGTCTATTTCACTTGGCAGTATATAGCTAATACATTGGGGATTGTAGTTTGTGAAAATAAAGTAAAGTTGGCTCTTGCTTATCTATAGTACAGGGGTTTGCATAACACACTCAGAATAGCTATATTGAAATATGGAGTTGGGGACAGATAGCCACAAAAAGCTAGAAAATTAAAACTTCTCATTTCTTATCTATTGACAGTGGTTGAGATGTAAAACATACTTGTTAACATGGAAGCTAAAAGATGAGGATTGGTAGTAAGAAAAAACTACCCCTTCTTCTAATCTGCTTATAGCTTTTTGGCTTTATTACCCAATTAGGGGACCATAGGTAAGTAGTGTATAGCTGTATTGGGCCTCTGTTGAGGCTGGGATGGCTGTTACTTTCACCTCTCAAGTCAGTAACAATTATTATAAATTAAAGAAATGCACGGGATGAAATAGAAGATTCCTTTAATCAAAGAATCCTAGATTTTTTCAGTAGCCATTTGTCATATTTGAGGAGGCCCAAGCAGATCAAAGCTATATGAAACATTCCAAACTCGGACAGAGATTCTTCTTCTTGCCTCAACATATGGCCGTGTTATCATGTCATTATTTGTATAAGCGCATACTATTAAAACTGCTTTGATCTGTCACAATCCCCACTTATAGATAAGAGCTTGAATCTTCCTCACTTGTCTTGTATGGATTCTCCAGACATTTACAAGTAGACATTTAAACAAAGTGCATCACAGTGTAAGGCACACGTGACAATGTTTCTCATTTTATTGAGTGAAACACATACCTGTGTTCGCAATCAATGCAGAACAAGGTTAAAGGGCATGGGAAAGTTTAAAGCAGCAGTTAAACGAGTAATGGCGGTGCACAACAAAGTTTAGATCGGCTGATAGGTGGCGGTTACTGACCTCATGAGAAATCTGTCTCCAAATACAAATGCTTCAAACATGCTTACCTGGCATTTGGCCTCAACTGCTTACTGTAAAGATCACAGTCTGAAACTGCCCGGTACCGCATGTGTCTCTGCGTTTACAGCAGAGGCAGAGGTACCGCAAAAAAATTCAGCAATGGCACCTCTATGGCCCCTTTCACACCTCACTGGTGTAGCAGAGAGGAGGAAAACACGACCGCTAAAAGTCCTGCCTGCTGCGTCCTGGCCACAAATAAATAGTCTATGGAGCCGTGAACATGAGTGTGTCCTTTCATGCGGTATGGCATGCATTTGCCACCCTATAGCTTTTAATTGGATTCAATGCACAGAAAGGCAGTGCATAGGCCCCAAAAAAATGCAGACGCAAGCGTGAACAAAAGACGCAGGCGCAAAATGGAATTCCAAAATGCATGCCACAAACACGACCGAATGGGTGTGAATGTAGCCTAAATTACTTGTGATAATATAGTCATAGTGAATACCATGTTCCACTTAAATATAAAGTGGGAAAATAATACAGTATCAGTTTTCTTTCTTCTCAATTGCCTATCTATATTCCTGGTATCTGCTACTGAATTGTAAATGTGTATATGTGCTAAGCAATAGTTTACTGGTCAAATCCAGTAAACATCCTTAAAAATTATAATAAGAATAATGTTGTTATTCTAGCTTTGAAAGAGTCTTGAAAAGGCCATAATTTTTAGCAACAGGCGATGATTTAGTTGGGCTTTTTGGACAAATATTACACTTTTTTTTTAGAGAACACAAACATGAAAAATTCAGTACATTGCATAATCTCACTTTTAAAGTGTTAGGGTCCTGTCTTTCCCGCATCTCTCTTCAGACAGAAAGATAGTAGAGCACACATGCCAGCTGGCCATGTGAGAGCTCTTTCTGGATAGATGCTATAATTTATGGGTTGACAAAGTTCTTATGTCTTCTGTCTGTTTGTCCTGTATTACAAAACCAATACAAAAAAGTCTGAACCTTTAAATATCCAAGATGGCGGCTTATGGAGTCTCAGGCTGCCTGCAGACAGGAAGTGTCTTGTGACTATGCATTTTAGGATTGCTGTCCTTTTTCTGACCGCATATCTGCTGGGAAAGAATGAGTAAGCAACTAAAACTTGAAATATATTAATTTTAGATGTTGGGGAATAGATTTTAAGGGTTTGGGCTTTTCATTAAGTGTTGCTGAAGGTCCAGTTTAAGAAAGATCTACTCTAACATAAGTACTTTACTTAAGTTAAGTCCCTGTAGGAGGACTGTCGCTGTATTAAAGCCATCTAAAGCTCAAATATTCCCCTTGCAAAATGAAGTACTGTATATACTGTACATCTTATATTAAGTAGGAAGCCCTACCGAAGCACTGTTATCTACAAATAAAATCAGCTTTAAACTGTACTCAAGCTACAGTTGAAGCAGAGTCCCTTTTAATTAGTTAGGTTAACACTACTAGCATGACATCTTCAAAGCTTTTTGATACTAGGACCACTGGTGGTACTCGAGTTCCAGCTCTGGTGGTACTCAAGGCCACTGGAGGTGAATGTGGGGGGTATAATTCACTGCAGATTCTGTTCTAATATGTCAGCAAGCTAGAGGAGTAGAGCATCTTGGGATGACCACATTGCTGTCAGAATGGATTGCATTATTGGGCCAGTAAAGGTTCTCCACCCTGCTTGCTTTAAAAGTACCACAAGACCTGTCTCCTACTTATTTTGGTACTATTCATAACTAATCAGTATCCAAAAGGTTGAGAACCACTGTTCTAGAGCTATCCCTTTAAGGATTGCTGTTTCTGTATCTAATTACTTATATCATTGTTAATGTTGATCTCTGC
Organism: Gastrophryne carolinensis; assembly: GCA_027917425.1. Classification (NCBI taxonomy): domain Eukaryota; kingdom Metazoa; phylum Chordata; class Amphibia; order Anura; family Microhylidae; genus Gastrophryne; species Gastrophryne carolinensis. Next base: position 432,005,653 of record CM051236.1, read on the forward strand.
AGATCGTTACTCTTGAATCAGCTGAGAAATCATCAGAGAATGATCTTCCAATCTCAAAGAGCACAGTGGGATGGAATGAAGACTTTCTGCCTGATGCCATTCCTCTGCTTAGCCCTGGAGGGGTCTTCAGGAAGGCAGTTAAAGCTCCACCAGGTAAGAATATGGTGTTCTCTTGATGATACTATATTTCAGGTGCCTTCTCTCCCAAAATACGCATATATTTCATACAGCTTATTTTACTGACTTTTAGGCAGGGCCTAATTTGTCATTGGGCTAAACTGACCATCTTCTTGGAGCCTCAGTGTGGGGCACTTTAGGTGATGGGCATGGAAGGGGTGTTGTTTGGGATGTGGCTTATTTATGGGCTTTTTGAGATATAAATAGATTCTATCACCCTTATGAAAAGGTGCCTTGTATAAGTTATACATGGTGCAGGGCAGGGAATGTAAATGTATAACACTTACTGAAATAATTCAGGCCTTACATTCACTCACTTCACTATATCAGTAACTGAAGCTACAAAGAAACAAAACTCACCCCTACCATGAGTGGGTAAGCCATGCTCCTCTGCTGTAGAACTGTAACAACCAGCATGACCTGCTGCTCCCTTCACTGCAAAATAAATAAGGAAATCATCACACAGTGAATAATGCATAAATAATGGTATGGTAACAAATTTGGCCAAAAAGCAGGGGAACAGTGGAGTACAGAGGGCACATAGAGGGGATACATTAGGGCAGACAGGGTACAGTATAGAGGTACAGTAGAGCGGATGAAAAAGCACAAGTTGGGGGCACAGTGACACAGTGAGGTGGAGAAGACACAGAGAGAGCAAAGATTAGGGGCAGATAAAGAAGAGTAGGGGCACAGTAGGACTAGTACAGTGTATAGCGTATGAGTAAAAAGAAAAATAATTTTCTTCTTTTCAAAAATCAAAATCCTATATTTCCTATATTATAGTATAATATATATATATATATATATATATATATATATATATATATATATATTTATATACTATATTATTTCCTATATTATCCTTTATTATAAAATAAAATGCCATTTTAATAAAATTATTTATTAAGTTGTATCAGCAACCTATAGAGAATCCCAAGAATTTGTTCATTTTTTAATGTGCTTGGATTTCCAATAGGATGCTGGTATTTTGTAACATATAATAAAGCATTTACCCTATTACAAATAATTTGCACTTCACATGTAGAAGTGCTCCTTCATATTTGCAGGGATTTTTTTTAAGCAGGAGAAATTTTATTTTTATACTCTAATTTATTATGCACTGAGTGTTTTTTCAAACAGCCAATTAAGAAATTATTTTGTCAACCCTCCCTGTGTATCCCTAAGGCTTAGGAAGAGTTGTTTATTTTGTAGAACGTTGAGAAAGATGAGAACATGTATTTTTGTCTCCTAAAATTGTCTACAGTCTACCAGGTGTTGCCAAACTTATTTGAGTTTGCTATAAACTTGGTTACATAGCAGCTTGGGTGTCAACCACAGAGCACTAGAATGAACATTCCACGCAAAGGGTTACATTGGCCCATTTACAGCCTAACCCATGCTACTGATCTTGGACCTTTCTGTTGACTCAGTTTTCAGTATCCCCTGTTTGAATTCACAGTCCCCCATAGAGATCCAGTGAGAAAAAACGTATTTGAAACACTGCTGATTTTGCAAGTTTTCCCACCTACAAAGAGGTCTGGAGAGGTCTGTAGTTTTTATCATAGGTGCACTTCAACTGTGAGACAGAATCTCTAAACAATTACAGAAAATCACATTATATGATATTTAATTTTTTTTTTTTTTGCATTCTATAAGTGTTTGATCACCTACTAACAAGCAACAATTCTGACTAACAAAGACTGGTTACCAGTTCTTTAAAGGGGACCATTACCCAGCAGGATCAGCCCGGGAATCTACAAGATTCCCAGGCCGATCCAATCCCTCCCTGCGGGACATCCAAAATCGAGATGCCCCGCTGTGTGAAACCCCCCAGGACGTCCGCTAACCTTATCTGACTCCCGGTCCAACGGCGCATGTGCGGGCCGCGGCCGCATCTCGCACTTCTCTCTAGCAGGGTGCGGACCCAAATGGTGTACGCGTATTCACAAATGGCCGGAGCGCGCACGCTGCCTGTTATAGAGAAGCTTGAGATACAGCTCCCAGCGTGCTCGGGGCCGCTGAGGTTTGACACCGCTTTGACAGGTGGCCCACATGCACCGTAGGAGCGGGGTGAGGTGAGTTTTATCGGGCGATCTGGGGGGTTTCACATAGCGGGGGAAGTGGACCAAAACCCAGGATAGTCAAAATCCTGGGTGTTGGTCCACTTTAACAAGCCATCCTACTCCGCACTCATTACCTGTATTAATTGCACCAATCACATTCCAAATTCTCCACCATGGCCAGGACCAAAGAGCTGTCTCAGGACTCCAGAGACAAATCTGTAGACCTGCACAAGGCTGGGATTGGCTACAGGGCGATAGGAAAGCAGCTTGATGAGAAGGCAACAACTGTTGGTGCAATTATTTGAAAATATAGGCTACACAAAGTGACTGTCCATCCTCCTCAATCTGGGGCTCCATTCAAGATCTCACCTCGTGGGGTAAGGATGATTCTGAAAAAGGTCAGGAATCAGCCCAGAACTACATGGGAGGACCTAGTCAATGGCCTTAAGAAAGCTGGGGCCATGGTCTCAAAAATTACATTTAGTAACACACTATGCCATCATGTATTAAAACTCTGCAGGGCATGCAAAGTCCCCTACTCAGAACATGTCCAGGCTCATTTGAAATTCACCACTGACCATTTGGAGGATCCAGAGGAGGCATGGGAAAGGGTCATGTGGTCAGATGAGATTATAATAGAACTTTTTGGTAGAGTACAACCCCCAGAATACAGTCCCAAACCTAAAACATTGGGGAAACATTGGAAACATCATATTTAGGAGTGCTTTCCTGCAAAGCAGACTAGTCGACTGCATCATATTGCATATGCACCGTATTGCATGCAAGATGGCTCTAACAATGACTCAAAACACGCAGACAGGATAACTAAAGTGTGCCTCAGTAAGAAGCATTTTAACGTCTTTGGACTAGCCAGTCCCAAACCTGAACCCAATAGAAAATCTTTGAAGGGAGCTGAAAATCAATGTTACCCAGCGACAGCCCCAAGACCTGAAGGATCAGGAGAAGATATGTATGGTGTGGGACAAAATCGCTGCTGCAGTGTGTGCAACCTTGTCAAGAACTACAGGTTTATGTTGGCTTTAAAGCAGTCTTGGTGAAAAAAAAACCCTTCCTAGAAGGCTAGGAAGTATTTGTGATTAAGGTTTCTAAATAAAAAAGTATTTATGAATGAGACTGGCATTGTGAACATATGTCAGTTTTATTCCTTATTGAACAAGGGAAAGTGGCTGTGAAAACTAATCTAAATCTATATTCATTGATCTAGGCTCCAAAGGAGATACCGAGCAAAAGAAGTTCAGAGGTAAAAGCAAATATTTAAAAATAACATTGTTTGGGTGTTTAAAGTGGAACAAAACCCACCAGCGGCTGCCACTGTCTTTCCCTTGGGGCACCCTGAACCGGGATGGCCCGCTGTGTGAAACCCACCAGGGCAGCGGTAATAATTCACATTTCCAGTGGTGCATGCACGGGCTCTCATTTACATTTTGGGAAATGGCTCTGAATGGGGAGCGCGCTGTTGCATACCCTGCTTCCCTGGCAGCTTGCACACGCTCCTGCCCCAGCCATTCACATAGGCCGTGGATGTTTAAGAGTTAATAAAAAACATATGGCCATATTTAAACATGTATTAACTCCTTTAATGTTCTCTCTTCTCTTCTTTGAATAACACCTCATTTTATCTCATGCCTTATTCTGAAATACAAGGGGTGTTCAATAAATTCTAATCTACCGGAACAGGGGAAATAACTTTTTGCGTTTCAATGTTATGTCCCTTTACTTCAACACACTTCTTCCATTTCACCTCCAGTAATCAGGTGCCATTGTAGAGGGGGCAATCACAGGGAGGATGCAGTTCCACATAACAAGGGATGTGGATAGACTAATTTTCCACAAGGGAATATCTGGCCTAAGGGGATTTAGGTACTCACTCAGGTCCCCAGGTGCTCCGGCAGCAATAGGGCGAGTCTCAGCATTCTATGGTGTGGCAACAAAACCATGCAGAGTCGGTAGAATGGTTAACAGGGATGCCACTTTTTTATTGGGATGCCTCTTCTAGACAAAGGTTGAGGTGGCCACCTCCAACTGCTTGGCCCCTACCCGGTCTGCCTTCCCAGGAGTCCCGTGAAACTGGGATTTCCTCTGTTCGGCCACCGAAGATCTCCTGACTCCAGCCCATCACAAGGGGTACCAAGTCTCAGTGACCTCCAAGGCCCCCTCGGGAGTAAAACACCACCCACCCATACTACAATACTGTAAGAATTAACTTAATTCAACTAAATGTATTAACCCCCTTAACAGTGGTACTAGATAACCCACCCCCTGTTACACCATCAGAAGGATTCTTGCAGCTGCAGGAGTCTTGTTACCGCCTCTTTGACTGGGAGCCAAGTCTGGATTGTAGGGTGGATGGTGAAGCTCCATGAAACCACATTCCCTGATAGCAGCTTGTGATTTGTGAGACCTGTAAGCCAACAACTTTCCATGGTCTTTATCTTTATGTGCCTCATATAATGCCTTCATTGTTGAAGCATAGGTGTCCCCAGGAATGGCATGAGTTATATTAATATAACACCTTATGTATCCCAAAAAACGTTTTTTGGAGTTGGTGATCCCTTGTTCTGACATCGCATAGACTTTCTGGTCTTTTTTCCAAGCAAGTCTAAATTCCCTTGGCTAAAATGCTGGTGACATGTTTTTTTGTCAGCATTTGTGGCACCCTCCGGGAACTAATCTTTGACCACGTCAAGACATCATGAATGATACTTGAAACCGTGCAAACTGAAATGCCTAATTCATTATCTATGGCACATTTCTTTCAGTTAACACCCCACCCCACGTAAACAGCTTGACCCAACTTTACATGGTAGTAGGAAGGTGCATCACCACCATATACAGCAATCATGCTTTCACAGATTTATTTAGGCTTCTTTTCTTCCTTTGTAATGATCCATCACTTGCCATCCTGTCACTAGCAGTTCCTTCATCAGACTAAACTGATACTGTGTTTCTTGCTTGTCCAGACGCGTATCAGTCTGCACAGACAAGCTCAGCTCTCTAACACTGGCTTAACATACTGGAAAAGATAACTTACTGAACACCTCTCGTAAAGTAGGAAATTACTCTTTTTTTATTAGATAGTATTTTAGAGTATTACCGATATTTCCCCTTACTGGTCTGTGTAAATGCTTAGTAAGTATGACATTTGTCCTCTGATTTTCTAATGATGAGATCTCCAATATTATATTATTAATTAAAATTATTTTTTGAAGGGCTACCTGGCTTACCAGGACCACCTGGACCTATTGGACCTGTTGGCTTACCTGGGTCCAAAGGAGACCGTGGAGATATAGGGAAAGCTGGACCAGCTGGTCCCCCAGGTATCAGTAAACTAGCTTTTATTTGTCAAAAATGTATAGTTATTTAAAGTGACACTATAGTCCAACATTAGCCACTGAATTTAATCCTGAAGGCTAAAAAATATTTTAAAAAAGGACAGCTTTTTAATAGATTTTTTTTAATTGATGAACTAGTTATTGGAAATGCTAATTATCTAAGGATCCAGTATGACTGTTCCCATGCTAATAGTTTATGAACAAATCATTTTTTAGTATTTTTTTAGAATTGTAACCCTTCAAGGGATCCCTAATACAATGGAACTATATCAAAATGATACAGAAGGTAAAGCATGACCTATACTTGCTCTGTCCACCGCTCTCTGGGTGTTTGGGATGACCATCTGCTAATAACCCCCTGGTTGTCCTAAAAAATCAGACATTAAAGGAGGAGGCAGGGAGCCCAGGCAAAATGTTAAACACAGCTATGTGTGGCTCCCTGTATAGTTGCTAAATAAACTATTAGCTGCCGCAATCATGTGGGATACTCTGTGTGGTGGGGGAGTGCAGAGGGTGTTTGTAGTAATTTTGGCCATTTTCAGGGACTTTACAACACACAGGCATCACAAATCGGTGCTCAATATCAACTGTAATAGTTGTGACCAACCTTGATATTTGGTGTAAATATAGCAGTTCCTACCATGGTTTGCTTATTTTGTACAGTTCCACCATTCAGATATAGTGAAATTATTTTTTATTAGATACTTGTCTATTTAACTCATACATCATTTGTATTTTATATTCTAACAGGACCTATTGGACCAGCAGGGCCGAAAGGTGCTCCTGGAGAAACTGGAAATCCGGGTCTTCCTGGTCCTCCTGGCCCCCCTGGACCACCTGCTATTCCTGTCTCTTTTTCAGAAGGTGTAATTTACTCCTTGCAACCAAATGCAGATAAGCTAAGTGAGTATTGTCGGCTTTGCCATTAAAGGCTTGGGTTACCCTTAGTTATGCAAATACAGTATTTCTTGATGGATAACGTATTGCAGGAAGTAGGTGTCAGTCAGAAATATCAGGAAGAAAATGTTTGATTGAGCAACTAATATTACTTTATCGCTCAATGCCTATCAATCTCAATGACTGTTGTGTCTCTGTTTGGGTCTGATGCATTTAGAACAGATTTTTGGAATATTCTGGTTCAGAAGGCACCCGACTCTGACTCCCCTTCATGTCTATAGGCAGAGGAGGGGACTCTAGTTACATGTTCACATCTCTGGAAAGCAACTTAAAAAGGCAGATGACTTACAATTACAGAAGATTTTTTTAGGAATTACATGGGAAAAGCAATAAACATCTGAGGAACATGGTGCTAATAACAACATAATAAAATAATTTACCGGTAATCGAGTTTACCTCCAATTAAAAAAGAATGCACATTCGCTGTTTAACATAGACAGCATGGAGGTAAGTTGACATGTTATCAAGCTGCCTTGCAAGAGATGTCAAAACAACAATGAATGTGGCAGACAATAGGTTTTACTGCCCCCATCTCTATTCAAGCTTGGCGTATTTATTTTCCAATAAATAGCTCACATCTAGGAACTGAGGGTGGTTGCTTTAAAAATGTTGTGAAAGTGACCATTTATGTGGAATTGAAAAGGTCAAGTTGAATAGAGAATGAAGCTCTCTATTTAAGATATTTATTTTCTGCCACACATAATGTTATTTTGACACCTTTCCCACTGAAGCTTAATAACACCTCATAGCTTCAGTGATGATCAAACAAAAAATGAACCTAGCATAATAGATGTGGGTTTTATTAGGCCCATGGTGATGTCATTGTCATATGTTGTGCTGGTTATCCCCTTCATAGGTTTTAAAGATATATATGCATTATCTGTTCAAAAGACCTACAACCTTTCTAGGAAGTCTGTTCCAAAAAGAAACATGGTCTACTTCAAGCATAAAGAACCCCCCCACCCCACTCCGTGGAGCTGTAATCTTGTGGTCCAGTCCATATTTTTATTAGGAATATAAATCGAAAACCACAGCAAACTGCATGTTTAGAAAAGATGGTGGGGGGGTGATTAGGTGTTGGTCTATTTCAAATAACTGTAACAAGTGTGATGAAATCTCTTGAATGGAACCAAGCAAAAGCAAAGCAAAAATGACATATACATGCAAGAGAGCAACAAATATAAGTGGTTATGATTAGAGATGAGCGAACTTTTGAAAAATTCGATTCGGGTGATTCACAGAATTTTCCGGAAAAATTTGTTTCGGTCCGAATTTATTTGCGACGAAACGCTATTAAAAACAGCTATTTCTGGGCTTCTGAGAGCCTCCATGCATAGGATGCATGCTGGGTTAGTGAAATAATATTGTAAAGAAGTATGACATGCAGATCAGAGGCGTCGCTATTAGATTCGCTGTCGCAAAGCGGCACAATTAGAGAGCCTTGAGGTGGCATCAGCATGATGAGCCCATATATTGCCTGAAAGACACACTCTGGACTTGGCAGCAGCATAGGGAGCCTATATATTGCCTGAAAAACACACCCTGAATTTGGCAGCAGCATAGGGAGCCTATATATTGCCTGAAAAACACATTGGAGTTGGCAGCAGCATTAGCAGCCCATATATTGCCTGAAAAACACACCCTGGAGTTGGCAGAAGCATTATGAGCCCATATATTGCATTATGAGCCCATATATTGCCTGAAAGAGGCACTGGAGTTGGCAGCAGCATAAGGAACCCATATATTGCCTGGAAAACACACCCAGGAGTTGGCAGCAGCATTAGGAGCCCGTATATTGCCTGAAAGAGACACTGGAGTTGGCAGCAGCACAAGGAACCCATATATTGCCTGAAAAACACACCCTGGAGTTGTCAGCAGCATAGGGAGCCCATATATTGCCTGAAAGAGGCACTGGAGTTGGCAGCAGCATTAGGAGCCCATATATTGCTTGAAAAACACACCCAGGAGTTGGCAGCAGCATTAGGAGCCCGTATATTGCCTGAAAGAGACACTGGAGTTGGCAGCAGCACAAGGAACCCATATATTGCCTGAAAAACACACCCTGGAGTTGTCAGCAGCATAGGGAGCCCATATATTGCCTGAAAGAGACACTGGAATTGGCAGCAGCATAAGGAACCCATATATTGGCTGAAAAACACATCCTGGAGTTGGCAGCAGCATAGGGAGCCCATATATTGCCTGAAAAACACACCCTGTAGTTGGCAGCAGCATAGGGAGCCCATATATTGCCTGAAAAACACACCCTGCAGTTGGCAGCAGTATTAGGAGCCCATATATTGCCTTAAAAACACATTAGAGTTGGCAGCAGTATTAGGAGCCCATATATTGCCTGAATTACACATTGGAGTTGGCAGCAGTATTAGGAGCCCATATATTGCCTGAAAAACACATTGGAGTTGGCAGCAGCATTAGGAGCCCATATATTGCCTGAAAAACACATTGGAGTTGGCAGCAGTATTAGGAGCTCATATATTGCCTGAAAAACACATTGGAGTTGGCAGCAGCATTAGGAGCCCATATATTGCCTGAAAGGCACACAGTGGAGTTGGCAGCAGCATAGGGAGCCCATATATTGCCTGAAAAACACACCCTGGAGTTGGCAGCAGCATAGGGAGCCCATATATTGCCAGAAAAATACACCCTGAATTTGGCAGCAGCATAAGGAGCCCATATATTGCCTGAAAGACACACCCTGGATTTGGCAGCAGCATTAGGAGCCCATATATTGCCTGAAAGACACACCTAGGAGTTGGCAGCAGCAGAAGGAGCTCATATCGCCTGGAAGACACACCCTGGAGTTGGCAGCAGCAGCAGCATTAGGAGCCCATATATTGCCTGAAAAACACACCCAGGAGTTGGCAGCAGCAGAAGGAGCTACCATGCATCAGCTACTCGCATGCATCAGCTATTGGTGGGTGGAAATCCTGGCTGATCCATGCCTGATTCATCTTCACAAAGGTGAGTCTCTCCACATTTTTCGTGGACAGACGAGTTCTCTTTGGCGTTACTATGGCCCCCGCAGCACTAAAGACCCGCTCAGATGGCACACTACTGGCCGGGCAGGACAGATTTCCCAGGGCAAACTCTGCCAGTTGCGGCCACATGTCAAGTTTGACTGCCCAGAAGTCCAGCGGATCCTCAAGGTGCATTGGCATGGTCATTTCAAGGTATGGCATGACCTGCTGGTTCAGGCCCTGCTCCAGGTCTTCCTGCTGCTCATGAGTAGCCTCACTATGCGGGTGCAGAAAGCTACTCATTAGCGACTGAAGACTGAGGCTGCTGCTGATGGAGCTGCTGCTGCTCCTGCCACCCCCCCAGCAGCCATGGCAGTGGAAGGTGAGTGCAGAGGTTCCCCCGAGTCAGACCTGCGAGAGTATGGACCATGGCGCAGATAGGCATCAGCAACTGACTACGTAAAATGTCTTTGTAGTAGGTCAGTTTGTCCTCCCTCTCAGTGGGTGTAAAAAATGCCCCCATTTTGTGCCGGTAGCGAGGGTCCAATAAGGTGGAGAGCCAGAAGTTAGCCCGCTGAAAAATGGAGACAGTTCTGCGGTCGCTACGCAAGCACGTGAGCATGCATCGTGCCATTTGTGCAAGTGACTCGGAGGGACTACCTGTCTCCATCTCCACTGCATACTGCCACGGTGTGTCTGGGTCCTCTGTCTCGCCTTCCTCACAACCCTCTAGCTCCTCTGGCTGCTCCTGCTCCTCCTCTCCTGTCAGATGACTAGATAAACTGCCCATTTCGCCAAAACTAAACTGTGCTTCACTGTGCTCCTCTTCCTCCTCCTCCTGCTCCTCCTCAGCTCCCACGGGTTTATGTGGCCGTGAAATGTATGCGCCATGTCTCCAGAGCCCTGACCAGCCATGGTTTCCAACATGTGTTGTATTACGTGAAGCAGCGGAATCACGTCGTTCATGCCGTAATCCTGGCGACTAATAAGTAAAGTGGCTTCCTCAAAGGGCCTGAGCAAACGGCAGATGTCACGTATGAGCTGCCATTGGTTCACATTAAAGTTACACAGGGGAGTCCCCCTATCTGCTTGGATCATCAAGAAATCATTGATGGCTTTTCTCTGTTCGTATAATCGATCTAACATATGGAGGGTGGAATTCCAACGGGTGGAAACACCGCAAATCAGACTATGTTGGGGGATACCGTTCTGACGCTGTAGCTCAAGAAGGGTGTGCTTGGCGGTGTAGGAGTGGCTGAAGTGCATACAAAGTTTCCTTCCCATTGTTAGGATGTCTTGCAGATGGGGGGGAAGACTTCAGAAAATGCTTTACAACTAGGTTGAACACATGTGCCATACAGGGCGCATGGCTCATGCTTCCTTGTCGCAGCGCAGACAAAATGTTACTCCCATTGTCAGTCACCATGGTTCCCATTTCCAATTTTCGTGGAGTAAGCCATGTTTTGATTTCTTCATTAATGAATTTCAGGAGCTCCTCCCTTGTGTGACTCCGTTCGCCAAGGCAAACCATGTGAAGCACAGCGTGACACCGCCGTGCCCTGCACACATGGTAGGCTGGAGGGGCTTTGAGAATTGACCGTACAGTGGAGGCTGAGGAGACGGCGGAGGATAAGGAGGCGGAGCCGCACACTGTGACAGGCAAAACTGCCTGGGAGCGTGGAGGCCGAAGCGGTGTGACCTGTCCAAGTTGCTGTGCAGGAACCACATTCACCCAGTTGGTCGTAAAGGACATGTATTGTCCCTGACTGTAGTTACAGCTCCAGATGTCGGCGCTGCTGTGCACTTTGGTGCACACCGACAGGCTCAAGGACTGGCCCACCTTCTGCTCAACAAATTTGTGCAGGGCTGGTACTGCCTTCTTTGCAAAGAAATGACGGCTTGGGACTTTCCACCTCAGCTTGGCAATAGCCATCAGCTCTCTGAAAGGTGCAGAGTCCACCACCGTAAAAGTGAGGGACTGCAGCACCAGCAACTTGGACAGGAGCACATTTAGCTTCTGCGCCGTAGGATGAGTGGGTGCATACTGTTGTCTCTTGGACATGGCTTCACTGATGGCTTGCTGGTGGGATGACTGACTTTTAGTAGGAGAAGCAGGAGCATCTGGAACGGCAGAGGATGGGTATGACGCACAGCTACCTTCGGCTGAGGTGCTGGAGCCTTGGCTGGGTGAAATTGGAAGCGGCGTGGCACTGGCTGACACAGCAGGCTGGACCCCCACTTCGGAGCCTTGGTTCTCCCAGGCCGCTTTTTGGTGATGCTGCATGTGTTGCTGCAGGGCCGTGGTACCAACATTGGGGCCCTGGCCATGCTTCACCTTCTGTCTACACATCTTGCATGTGGCCAGGTTACCCTCCTGCGGATGCTTGATGAAAAAGTGCCACACTGCCGAGTAGCTAATTTTCCCACCAACAGTCCGCACTAATTCACTGCTACTGCTGCCAACTCCAGGAACCCCTGCTCCACTACCTCCCGGGAAGACAGCCTGCCGTGCAGCAGGTGGTCTACCCCGCCCCCGGCCACGTGTGGCTCCAGACATCCCAATTCTGCCACCATGCTGGCTGCCAACCCTACTACCACCTTGCTGTCTCAGCTGCTGACTTTGTGGCAACCTGGGACCCTCTTCTCCTGATGATGATGAAGCCCCTTCTGCACCAGGCTCCCAAGTGCGATCGGCTTCATCATCATCATCATGATCGAGTTGTGTCTGCACGTCACTGATGTCTTCCTCGGTTTCCACAACAGCGTGTGCTGCAGGAGACGGAATGCTCTCCACACCACCTCCCACGCCACTCTCCTCCTCAGTGTTTGTCTGCCTAGCAAAAGAAGCGGCGGATGTCTCCTCCATTTCTTGGCTGGGCAGTAGCTGCTGACTGTCCTCTAACACATCGTCCTCACTGAATAGTGAAGCTGAACCCAAAGCATAAAATACGTTGGCTGGAGGGGGGGCGTAGGACAGAGGCAATGGAAGGACAGGGGCTGCTCCCGGGCCATGCCAACTCAGGGTTGTGTCCGAGGAACCTACCGACTGTTGACTAGGGGTGTCAGATGTCACTTGTGATGAGGTGGACGACCGCGTTAACCAATCGATGACGGCAGATGAGTTACTGGTCAATACACGACCGCTAGCAGATACCGGGAGACCAGGCCTCTCACCGCGACTCCTGCTGCCACTCGCCCCTAGTCTGCTGCAACCTCTGCCTGATGAATCTAGGCCTCTCCTCGGTGCACATCCTGGCACATCTCTGCCTGACATTTTTACTGTGTTTAGGAGGGGAAAGCAATACACTACACTACACCTAGAACAGTATTTTTACAGCAGGTGTGTAGAAAAGTTAGATCAAAATAGGCAGACACTGTAGCTAAAAGCTAATGCAAAAAGACACTGTCAGATGGTCTTACACAGGATGCCCCTGGTCAGAGTTAAATGCACCACAGGCAGTTTTAAAATGTGTTTTTTGTTCAAAATGTAAAAAGGTAAAGATGCAGGTACTCTTAAAAGCTAAGTGCTAGTATTCGGGATGCTCCCCCGGTGAAAGACAATGGCTGCTTTAAACTTGAAAACCAGACTTTCTTTTAAAAAAGGCAAAAGGTAAGTCGGCTGGTACTCTTAAAAGATAAGTGGAAGGTAGCACTGACAATGGCCCCCGGTGAAAGGCAATGGGTGCTTTAAACTTGAAAAACAGACTTTTTTTTAAAAAAGGCAAAAGATAAGTTGGCCGGTACTCTTAAAAGATAAGTGGTAGCACTGAAAATGGCCCCCAGTGAAAGGCAATGGGTGCTTTAAACTTGAAAACCAGATTTTTTTTTTTTTTACAAAAGGCTATTAGGCAGGTACTCTTAAAAGATAAGTGGAAGGTAGCACTGACAATGGCCCCCAGTGAAAGGCAATGGGTGCTTTAAACTTGAAAACCAGACTTTTTTATACAAAAGGCAAAAGGTAAGATGCCCCCTCTTCAAATACATAGGCTGGCTGTTTTTACAGTGGAAAAGTGACTTTCTTTACAAAATGCAACCAGTTAGCAGACAGGTACTCTTCAAATATTTATGCTAGTATTTGGGATGCCCCCTCTTCAAATACATAGGCTGGCTGCTGTTACAGTGGAAAAGTGACTTTCTTTACAAAATGCAACCAGTTAGTAGACGGGTACTCTTCAAATATTTATGCTAGTTTTTGGGATGCCCCCTCTTCAAATACATAGGCTGGCTGCTTTTACAGTGGAAAAGTGACTTTCTTTACAAAATGGAAACAGTCAGTAGACGGTACTCTTCAAATATTTATGCTAGTTTTTGGGATGCCCCCTCTTCAAATACATAGGCTGGCTGCTTTTACAGTGGAAAAGTGACTTTCTTTACAAAATGCAACCAGTTAGTAGACAGGTACTCTTCAAATATTTATGCTAGTTTTTGGGATGCCCCCTCTTCAAATACATAGGCTGGCTGCTTTTACAGTGGAAAAGTGACTTTCTTTACTAAATGGAAACAGTCAGTAGATGGTACTCTTCAAATATTTATGCTAGTTTTTGGGATGCCCCCTCTTCAAATACATAGGCTGGCTGCTTTTACAGTGGAAAAGTGACTTTCTTTACAAAATCCAACCAGTTAGTAGACAGGTAGTCTTGAAATATTAATGCTAGCACGCTTTTTAAAGAATGACACCAGGAAAAGGAAAAGCTAAATAGGCAGGTGTGTTATTAACACTAAATAGGCTTGAAAGCTAATGCAAACACTTTAAACTTTCCCTGTCTTTCTCTTTCACTGTCATAGCCTCTCTCCTTCTCTATCTGTCCCTCGCTTCTTCTGTTCTTTGTTCTATCTATCTATCTATCTATCTATCTATCTATCTATCTATCTATCTATCTATCTATCTCTCCCTTGCTGTATCTATCTATCTATCTATCTATCTATCTATCTATCTATCTATCTATCTATCTATCTATCTATTTATTTATTTATTTATTTATTTATTTATTTATTTATCTATCTGGCTATCTATCTGTCCCTCGCTCTCTACCTGCCTGATCTGCTCTGGCCGCAATACAGTGTCAGAATGAGCTTTCGCAAAATGGCCGCCTCTTATATAAGTCTGTGACATCATTGGTAAGCCTGTCTGCTGTGACACCTACCCAGGATTCCTTGCCCCATGGGACATGTCCTGACATGTGGATCCACCATTTCAGATTGGCTGGATAGTAGTAAATGGAGTTTTAAGGAAGCAATTTTAATCAAAATTTTCCTGATATTCGTAACAAATTCGGGTTCGTCAAATTCGATTCGCTCATCTCTAGTTACAATCTACTATATGCAGCATGTTGTTTTTTTTTTGGTTTATAATGTCTTATTATATACTTTGCTTGTAGATGGTGATTCACATTTAGCAGCTACAATTACAGACACTGTCATGTCTGGTCTTCCTGGACCTCGTGGACCTCCAGGCCCTACTGGATCTCCTGGTAACATAAATAGTCTTTGCATAATTTTTCTTTTTACTGTAGGGTCGTGTTTAACAATGCCTCGGGTGAGGACACGTCTGGTCTGAAAACTCATATTCATAAGAGAGATTTAAAAGAAAGAGAACTAATTTTTCTCCAAGTCAGGCACCCTCATCTTCTTCATAAAATATGCACAGATGACCAGCACTCCTGTATGATTCAACCAAGTGTATTTCATAAAGACAAATGTGGTACAGAAAAATCCATCACAAAGTGTCAGCAGTCCATATTAGGTCTGATGGTAAACAGTGTCCATATTTCCATATTTCCAACGTTTCGGGGGAGCAGCCCCCTTCATCAGGGACAGACAAACAGACATGTGCCAGAGAGGTGGTCCCTTTAAACAAATCTGCGCTGCAATTCCCACCTGATGTCATAGTGACGTCAGTGGGGGTTAACCCTTTAAATGCCAGCCACGTAAAATTTACGTGGTTGCCTCTCCGTCACTTAAGTGCCGGAGAGGGGGCGGGGCTATGACGTCATCCCGGTCCGTCGCAGCGTCGAGCCCCGCCCCTTTTGGGGGTGGGGCTATGACGTCATCCCAGCCCCGATCACCGATCACCGGCTTCAGCGTTCTCAGCTGTCAGATGCCGGTGATCGGCAACGGGGAAGGAGGTGGCAGGAGATTCTCTGATCTCCTGCCTCCCCCTTCTCTGATGCCGATCACTGGCATCTGTCAGCAAAGCGGCGTGGGACAAAGGAGCTTACAATCGGAGGTAAGTACAGTAAAGTACATGAGACCCCTTATACCAGTTCACAAGGCTCTGGGTATGGCAAGTCACCTGCAGCTAGTGGGTGGCTTGCCATTAACCCCCAGCCCCCCATTACCTGCCTCCCCAACGGCCAGGGGGGGGCAGAAGGGCCCGGGCCACTTAGTGGCTATGTGGGCTAGTAGCCTGCAGGGCCAGGGGCCACCAACGCTGGCCCCTGCGCCCTGTTCTACAAGCCCCCATAGCTGGCCCGGGTCGGTAATGCTGGGTAGGGGGGACCCTACGTCATTTTTTGGGGGGATTTTTAAGGGTTTTTAACCCTTAAAATTCCAAAAAAAAATGGGGTCTCCCCCCCCTAGGAGGGGGAACCCTATGTCATTTTTTTTTTTAATTAACCCTTTTGTTTTCTGTCATCCAGCAGCTATAAAAGGCTGAAAGAGTGCTCCACTATGGATGGGAGGTAAGTATTAAAAAAAAATATATATTTTTTCTCTTTGTGTGTCTGTGTTTTATTTTTACATTTAACCCCTTGTGAACTGGTAAGGGGTCCATGACCCCTATACCAGTTCACAAGGCTGGGGGAGGTGGCAAGTCACCTGCGCTAGCCGGTGACTTGCCATTAACCCCCGGCACCCCCATTACCTGCCTCCCCAAAGCCCAGGGGGGGGCAGAAGAGCCCGGGCCCACTGGCTATGCGGGCTTGTAGCCTGCAGGGCTAGGGGCCACAAAAGCTGGCCCCTGCGCCCCGTTCCTACAAGCCCTACATAGCTGGTCCCGGGCTGGTTACTTCGGGTAAGGGGGGGCCCATGTCATTTTTTTTTATTTTTAAGGATTTTTAACCCTTAAAAATCCCCCCAAAAAATGGGCCCCCCCTCCCGGGAGGGGGGACCCTATGTCATTTTTTTTTCTCGATTTAACCCTTTGTAGTGTGGATGGTAGTTGTATTTTATTTGTAAATGTTAAAAATTACTTGTTTCAGTTAGGGGGGTCTCCTGGGCAGGAACAGGGGGCTACCGATAAATATGTGGTACCGTTCTAATCGGTAGAAATGGGGCTTTCACATGCAATATGGTTTTCTTTAATAAAATAAATTTTTTATGTAAAATAAAGGAGGCAATTTTCTACTTTTTTACTTAATAATAAATAAAATTAATAATAAATAAAATTTACAAACAAGACATTTCATGTTAAAGCCTAAACTCTGCTGCAAAAAATATATATATAATTTTCCTGAAAATTCCTGAAAATTCCAGCAAAAATGACGCAAAACATGGCGCAAAACATGGCGCAAAATGGGGAAAAATGACCTGTCAACAGAGGGTGACAAAATCTCAAGTAAGCTGGCAATTAAAAGGGTTAATAGTACCTCTGCATGTTGGGTATTGTTCTGTTCGGGGGACCTTGCGCGTTCAGACTTAGCTTGTTTTTTCTGGTTTGCATATTTATATTTTAGTAAAAGGTGTTTTTTATTCTGCTTTTTTATACATTTTTTAGGGAAACTCTGCGCAACCAAAGAGTTCTTTGAGGGATTAATTCCAGAAAGATGAGCCCACTACAACAAGCTGGGTACGCTTAGAAAGCTTAACATGTGTACTTTCAGGGAATATATGGTTTATGGGGGATATTCCAAATGTAAAGGGTTGTTTAGGTTGAAAAATCGCAAGGTGCGCACTTTGTCTGCAGAGCTGAAATTTTCAAGAAAAATTACCGTTACGCACATGCTTTACTTTGGGGTGTTTGGCAACTCTTCCCTTGACAGTGGATATGCATGTTGGGTATCGTTCTGTTCGGGGGATGTTGCTTTTTCAGATCATACTTGTTTTTTCTTGTTTGTATATAGTTTTTTTTAGGAAAATGTGGCTTTGATTCTGCTTTTTTATCCTTTTTTTAGGGAAACTCTTTGCAACCAAAGAATACATTGAGGGATTACTTCTAGAAAACTGTGGCCACATCAACAAGCCTGGTACAAATAGAAAGCCTGAGGTGTGTATTTCCAGAGAATATATAGTTTGTGGGGGGTATTTCAAATGTAAAGGGTTGTTTTTCTGGAAAAACTGCAAGGTGCGCATAGCGCATATCACAGTTGTATTTTTTCAGAAAATCCCCTAAAGCTCTGTTTCAGTTTGGGGGAGTCTCCTGGGCAGGAAAAGGTGTCTACCTATACATATGTGGTACCGCTGTAACTGTGAGAAATTGGGGTTTCACACGCAATAAGATTTTATTGACAAACTTACATTTTTTATTACAAAAAAACACTACAAATTGTAAAAAATTGATTTTTTAAAATTTTTTTGCACATATTTCGCCAAAAAATATTGAGAATACACCTAAAAATGACAAACAAGACATTTCATGTTAAAGCTCAGACTCTGCTGAAAAAAACAATATATCATTTTCCTGGGAAATCCCTGGAAATCCCTTAAAAAATCACATTTGAACATGGGGAGTGCAAAATGGTCTGGCAACAGAGTGTGACAAAAACTCCAGGTAGGCTGGCACTTAAAGGGTTAAAAGACAAGATTTATGCTATAAGCTTATATAAGTAATCAAAATAATAAAGATGAGGCAGTAACTACTTACCTGGACCCACAGGAGCTCCTAAACAGAAGGAGCCCCTCCACTGCCGTCCGCCGCTAGCTATAGAAGCGGGCGGCGGTGTCCCTGCCTGTCAGCGGGCCAGGGAGCGAGAGCAGCTGGGCGGCAAAGTCTGCCCGGCAACCAGTGACTTCACGGCCGCCGTGCTCCGATTGGACAGCGGCAGCCGCATTCACTGGGCACTACAGGACAGGCGGCGCGAGTCATGGCGACCGCAGGCTCCAGTTCGGGGCCCGCGGGTACGCTGGAGTGCGCCCTGTGTGATGCGGACGCTACCCGGGGGCAGTGGGAGCAACAAGCTCCTGGGCGCCTGTTATATACAAGAGTATTCACAAAATGTTAAACGCATACATGGCAAAAAGGGGGGATGAATGCTAATCAGGAGGGATAACAGACAGGAAGGAAAAAGGGGGATAACAACACAGGGGGACAGACAAGGTGAGGAGAAGGGACATAGGGAGACAGAGGGGGCAGCAAGAAGGAGGGGGGGGGGTGGAGGGATAACCGGGGGAATGAGGGACAATGGACACAGGTGGAGATAGTAGAAAAAGGGAAAGAATGAGCAGAGCCGCACGGGCATTTAAGTAAGTAGACACAGTATTCAGTGAGGCATGAGAAAACGCCTTAGATTTTAAATGGTCGGCCAGTGTGGGGGAGGAGTAAACTCAGGGCCGAGGACTAAGGAATTACAAACGTTGCAGCTGTTACATCTAAAGCAGCCTGTGCGGGTGGTAAGTTGAACGGGTTTCTTTAAGTATTTTTCCACTTTTATTTTTTTTCTGACTCCAATTGGAGTGCGGCGGCCGTGACGTCACTGGTTGCCGGGCAGACTTTACCGCCCGGCTGCTCTCGCTCCCTGGCCCGCTGACAGGCAGGGACACCGCCGCCCGCTTCCATAGCTAGCGGCGGATGGCAGTGGAGGGGCTCCCTCTGTTTAGGAGCCCCTGTAGGTGCAGGTAAGTAGTTACTGCCTCATCTTTATTATTTTGATTACTTATATAAGCTTATAGCATAAATCTTGTCTTTTAACCCCCGCTGACGTCACTATGACATCAGGCAGGTATTCCAGCACAGATTTGTTTAAAGGGACCACCCCTCTGGCACATGTCTGTTTGTCTGTCCCTGATGAAGGGGGCTGCTCCCCCAAAACGTTGGAAATATGGAAATATGGACACTGTTTACCATCAGACCTAATATGGACTGCTGACACTTTGTGATGAATTTTTCTGTACCACATTTGTCTTTATGAAATGCACTTGGTTGAATCATACAGGAGTGCTGGTCATCTGTGCATATTGGATCTACAGCGGCGCCACCGCTGACCTGGCACCCACGCATAATTGTAGTAAGTGTGCACCAGCAACTTCGTCTTTTCTGTTCTTCTTCATAAAGGGACCCTCTCATCAAATTAGACTAGAGGGTCCCTAAACTAGGCAGCAAGGGGCATCCTTCATAATGCTGGATTGTAGCCCTATGTCATTGCCTGTGTTCTGTGTGGTTTGCCTAGGAAGCCCCATTATCAGCTTAAAAACAGTTAAAAGACAGTTAAAAATAACTCACCATTGCTGCTTCTCCCTTCATCCGTCTCCCACTTGGCAGCATCCTCTCTGCAGGTCGGCCAGGTTGGGGCACCCTCCTGGTAAGCTGTCAGCTTCTTAATGCTGGGGAACCGCTATTGCAGCTGCTCCACCAGCATCTGAAAGCCCTTCTTCTTTGGTGATGACCCACCAAGCAAATCCCAGCCTCCCTGGGCAGGGAGGCATTTATACCACATAGATAGAGCATCTGTGGAATCTCCCCATGTGACCAATGATGTCACTGAAGGGAAGGGACATGGTGAGAGATTCCCTATATGATTGTTTAAACCCATGTGCGATCCTATGAGCCTTGCGAAACTGAGCATAAAGGGTGTGTAGGTGAAGAAGAGAATAATAACATTTGGAGGGCTACTGAACTGGATTGTCCCCACTCCCACCGCTTATCACTAGATCTAACCACATTCAGATTTTGAGATCTAGAAAATATATTGGGGGGGGTCTATTGAGTAAACTATTTTTTTATTTTTATCTACAGATGTACAGTAAGAATCCATGTAAAAACCATTAGATAACAAACAAGGATGTAGGGTTTTAGGGTTTTAGGACTACAGACTGAGAGGAAAACTATTGGGCAAGAGTAGTACTATGGATTCTTTTATTCAATTCAAATGTATTCATTGGCTGTACTATACGACTATAGACTGTTTAGAATAATATTAATGGCTAATTAAAGTGATACTGTAGGTTGTTACAACATTGTGTCTGGCTACACTTGGCACTGTCCTAAACTTTTTTTCAGTTTTTAAATTGAAGCAGACATAGCCGAGATATTGGGGTTTACAGGCTCAGCCAATGACTTTCTCTTTTTCATTCCATCCCCCAATCAGCTCAGCAGAGCAGAATAGGATTGCTGGTTCCTCCATCCTCCTGCTCCTCCCCCTCCAGATTCATATCGTACAGCCAGGTTGTCTTATACAAGTTCTGGGAATCTTACAGACCCCGCCAATTATGCTAAATATTATGCAGCACCACAGATCCAAGGGCAACATCCACTTTTTTCAGAAAATAAATCATGAGATGAAACTGTAAACCCCGATATCTAGGCCATTTCTTCTTCAATAAAAAAATGGAAAACAGTTTAGGACAGTGCCAAATAGAGTCCAACGCAATGGTGTAATAATTACCTTTGCCTGCTTTATCACTTTAAGAATGTCCTGTCCTGTATGGCCTGTGATGTGTATATACTGGGGTAATGTCTAATTAAAGTTTAGGGATAAGTTATTGTCTATAATAAATATATTTGTGCCTAATGCATATTTTAGGACCATGTTTAAATTGATGCTGTAGTGGAATAGGAATTAAGGTCAAGTCAGCCAACGTTTACCATTCCATTGAATGGGTGCCAATCATGTGACTGCTAGGGACAAGCCTGGTGAGCTTACACATCAAACCTGAATGGTTCCCGGCAGTCACATGATTGGCAGCCATGAGGGAATAAGTCATTGGTAAGCACTGGCTGACTTGACTTTAGCTCCTATTCAAACAATATACACTGTAGTAACATTATATAATCCTATAATCTATTTTCTGATTTAGGAATTCCAGGACCTAGAGGATCAGCTGGCGCCATTGGTGCCCCAGGACCTCAGGTTAGTAAATATAAAGAAATTTGTGTATTTTGTGCAATGTAATTAGTTGTATATGTTTTCTGCATATGAAGATGTGGACACACATCATTCTGTTCATCCAGACCTGCATCAACCAATGTGAAGTTCTGTCTAGCTAACACTCAAAGCCAAATTCCAGGCAAACCCAACCCCCACCCCCCAGTGTATGATTTGGAATATATTCAAATAAATAAATCAAATGCACGTCGCTGGGCACCCAGTTCCTTGTACAGCTCTGCTTTCACCTTCTGAGCTGCTGCACTGAGCTTTCATTGACTGCTTAGTCACACAATCAGGCCAGCAGCAGCACAGCAACTGCACAGTGATTGTCACTAACAGTTCTGGCAGCTTCACTGGGTGTTGGGAGGTGAGAATTTTATGCAGATTAACTTTAACCCTTTTAGTGCCAACCTACCTAGGGATTTTGTCACCATCTGTTGACAGACCATTTTTCACCATTTTGCACTATATATTTTTAAGTGTGATTTTTTTGCAGGAATTTCCAGGGATGTCCAGGAAAATTCTATACTGTTTTTTCACGGCAGAGTTTGGGCTTGAACATGAATTGTCTTGTTTGTAATTTTTGGTAAAAATGTTAAAATAAATGTAAAAAAATATATTTTTTAAAATTTGTCTCGCTTTTTTATATATAAAAATTAAAAATTTTCAAGAAAGCCATATTGTGTGTAAAAGCCCCATTCCTCCCAATTACCCACAATGCCACATATATATCAGTAGATGCCTTTTCCTACCCAGAAGCCCACCCCCCCAACTGCAAAGAGTGTTTTATGACATTTTCAAATGAATTACAATTACAATTACAATGTGCACTATCAAGGATTAAACCCTTGAAAATGTATTAGAAATGGTGTGGGTTCCCCCCTATCCAGCAAACCCAGCCCAGGCACCAGCTATGGGGGCTGGTAGACCAGAGCACAGAGGCCAACCGGCCAGACCCAGGCCCTGAAAGCTATCAGTCTGCATAACTCTAATGGGTCGCAAGCTATTCTGCACCCTCCTCGGCTTTGGGGATGCAGATAATGGGGTGAGGGGCAATGGCAAGTCACCGGATTGCAGCCCCTCCTGCCCTGTGAAATTATATAGGGGTCTTATGGACTCCTTACCAGTTCACAAAGAGTTAAATGTAAAAAAATTCACACAGCAGAAAAAGTATTTTATTATTATTATTTAATACTTGCCTCCGATCCTGATGTCACGCGCCAATCACTCATCTGACTTCCACCGATCACTCCCTTCTTCTGCCCACTGGCCTCCTCCGGGAGTGGCCTTTTGTACCATTAGAGTGAGATGACATCATCTGGCTCCCAATATAAAAGGCCCCTGCCTGCAGCGGCTGGTGAGATGGCAGAAGCTGGTTCTCTGCCTCACTGAAGTCCCCAGACTGGCAATCTTCTAGTTCATCCTGTGCCAGGTCCTACACTTCTCTGCTCTCTTGGTCTGCTGATCAAAACAGCTTGCCAGCTGGGTGTACCCAGTAGTTGCACACATCTGCCTGGTGAACCTTATTTGTTTCTGGAAAGTCACAGTACCTATCCAAGGTACACTTGCACTTGCTCTTTTTTAAATTCCCCAATGTTTTATTGATTACATTTAAGAAAGAACATCCTAAAGAAAATGTGTTATAGGCGCTACATTCTGAGACAACTTAAGAAGACCACCTTTCCAGAAAGCTGCTAGTAGCATTCTACACTGCTTCACTTCTTTTCACTTATATGTTTGCTTCACTGCTTCTCCTTTACCGTTTAGTAGAGGGGAGCTTGAAAGAAGGACAAGGAACTGGTGCAAAGGCAAAGGAAAAGATAAAAGGTGCCCCTCTCCTGTCACTGCCATCCCTATTTGGGAAGAGTGTTGTCTCTCGGACTAACAGAATCCCCTCCAGCCCTCACCATCTGGGGGACCCACTCCTCCATTTGTTAAAACCAGAAATAAGACTTAGAGTGCCTCCCTATTAAACCACCCACTCCAAGAACTCAAGGGACAGTCATGGCCTAGAGGTAAAGAAATCTTGTGACTGGAAGGTTGCAAGTTTAGGGAAGACCTCCGTTCCCGTTGACTGCCGGCTCCCCCCCCCCATCATCCCCTTTCAAACCACTTCAATTTTACCTGCCCCACCTGGTGAAATGCAGTCACATGATTTTGTGGTCATGTATCTCGTTCTTCAGCAAATCGGAAGACCAAGAGGTATAATTTAGGAGTTTTTTTTGTAAAATGCGTGTTGGTCCAGTTTAATAGGCTGTTAATATAGTTTGGTATAACTAGTTATATAGATAGTGTGTATGTATGTATGTTTGTATTGTATATAGTATATTCATATATTATATATAGTTGTTATCTTGATTTTCTTTGCTTTCCTTAAAACTTAACCCTTGTAACCGGCGAGAAAAAATCCTTGGGCAACCATTGTACTTGGCGAATAAAGTGATTTTGATATATTATATTCTTTGCCTTTAAAATTGACTCAGTAAGGTCGATTTAGAGCAAGGTAAGAAAACTCACTTTTTAGAAGCAAAAACTGCCATTGACTTTTATTGTCTACCTTGGGGCTGATTCAACACCAGGTGAAAATTTACATCCGACAAAAAATGAAAGTGAACCGCCGTTTTCTCACCTGGCTCTGAAACAGCTGCAAAGAAGCAATAGGTCAGGGCTTTGACCTAATAATTTGGGAATAGGGCAGTAGGCAGCGCTAAATGAAGGTAAGTGTTGCTAAAACCTCACATTGCTTACATTCGCTAAGGTCTGTCTGACCCAGCTGGTCCACGGTGTCTCTTAACCATTTTAATCATCTATTTTTATGTCTATTGTTTAGGGTAAGCCAGGACTTAATGGCCAACCAGGAACAAAGGGTCAAAAAGGTGAACAAGGAGACAGGGTAAGTATTTAATTTTTTTATAGATGACTTCAGCTTTTAAAGTAGAGCAAATGTGATTTTTGGGGAATACAAGCAGTGCAAATGCTGCTTATATGTCAGATTCAAAACCATTTGCCTGAGATTTCCATGTGCTTGGTTCTGGCCCATTAGAACAACGACGGTCAGGAAGTCTCCTTGTATGAGTATATTAATATGCTGGCACGCCAAGCACAGACTTTAGGATCTGTTAGATTCACTACTTAAATAATACTACTATTTGTATTTTGGGCCCAATAACTATTTTGCAAGGAAAGAAATCCTATTACGGTTTTCTGTTGTTTTGAGGGCTGGTAAATATATGTGAAATGTGATATTACTGGCACCCAAAAAGAGCCTTGAATATACCCTTATTATTCAGTATATTAGCCCAGCTTACAAATGATAGACTCCACCTTTATTAATGTTATGCAATCCTTTTTTTCTTTAGGGAGAACCGGGATTACCAGGAGAGCAAGGACCCAGAGGTCCCCCTGTAAGTTTGAAAGTTTCTCTGTCTCAGTCTTTATTTTTTAATGCGATGAATATTTGTGATGCTGCCCATTGTTGGGTTAATACACATGAAAGATTGGAGCTGGCAGACGTATGAGGTCAACACATTGCTGTCTTTGCCTTCCAACTTGTACTCTAGACTTTGTGCTTCTTTTTAATGTACTTTCTTTTATTAGGGAGAACCTGGTATGAAAGGAGAAGACCGCAAGGGAGAAGACGTAAGTTTTCAGAAACACCTTACCCCTCTGTAGGGGCTTCAAACACTTGGCATCATGGATGAACTAGCCATAGGGAGGCCTGAGGGAATCCACAGTGGCTCGCACTGGTTTGGGGCTGGCTGGGATTCTTCTTACAACTCCTCCATTTTATCCCTATGTCCCTAGTTTTCCCTCCCCACCACCGTACCCCCAGACAAGAAACACCAGCCTATGTTCTTTCTGAATGCTTAAATTTCAGCATTGTGGCTGGGGAGGGGGGGGGGGGGGGATGAGGGGTGGTATATCTATCCCTGCCATGATATCTGTCCTTTCAATACTAAAGTAATAGTACCGTTAAAGTGACCAAAACCCACCCATCTATAAGATTCCCAGGCCGATCGATTCCCTTCCCACGGGGCATCCAAAATCGCGATGCCGCGCTGTGTGAAACACCCCAGGTTGCCTCATACACTTACCTCATTTCCAGTCCAACGGCGCATGCGAGAGACACAGCCGCATCCCCGCTATCCTTCTAGCAGGGCACATGTCCGCTCCAGGCATTTGTGAATAGCCAGCGAGGGTATGCTCCCTGTTAGAGGGTAGCGACGTGACGCCAGCAGCTCCAGGCGCTCTGGTTGGACGAGCGGCCGCACATGCCCCGTAGGACCAGGAAGAGGTGAGTTGACTTTGGCAATCTGGGGGGTTTCACACAGCGGGCCACCCCCAATCGGGGGAAAGGACCAAGGACCAAAACCCAGGATAGTCATACCCACCCCTGCCCATGATCTGTCCCAATGATGCAATAGCCTCAGCTATGGTGTGCTCTGTTGCCAGGAAGTACATTAGGGGGGCTTAGCAATGGTGTTGTTGGCTCCAGGGCCCTGTGAATATAGAGGGCCTGTAATTCTTATCATTTGAATACAGTCTACAGGAATTCGCTATTAGCTTTTAGCTATTGGCCTCTAAAGAGTTGAAAAAAACAGACTACTGTATATACCTCCTGGGAAACTCTAGCAGCTATGTGCTGACTTTTTGCTGTTGTCTTGTCCTTGAACGCTGTCCCATGTGGGTGCCTGAATATTCTGGCTGACAAAGCTGAATTAATAATCCTCAGCAGTGTCGGTGAAAGTATGAGCTACTCCCTCCAATTGTAACTGGGTGACTGCTTCTGCCTGGTCCACATTTGTCTATGAAGCCTTTGTTGTCTTGCCCAATGAGTTTCACTGATACTGTAAGTACATCCTCCTGCCACTAAGTGTATTAACTTAACAATTCCTCTTCTAGGCAGAAGCTGTTCAGCAACTTAGAGAAGCCTTAAAAATATTAGCCGAAAGAGTTTTAATTTTGGAGCACATGATCGGAATACATGGTGAGTGTACCATTATATACTGTATTATTATTGGTATTATATGTGAATATAGACCATTGAATTGCATATAGGTGTTCCACTAGCTAATTAATTGTACTTGTGTCCATTCCTGAGATTTAAACCCATCTTCCACACTGGATCATTGACAAATGTATTACCTGTCCAGCTGAATTGATGTACCCAAGTCACATGACCACAGCATTTACATCACAAACTCTCCCTCTAAATTCGCAGCTATTGTACAAAGTGGTAAAGCATCTCTGTTAAGCAAATTATGATTATGCTTTTCAGGGAACTTACCCTATTCTGAAGTGTTACCCAAAACTAATTGCAGTGTCATGATCAATTGATACATGTGAGCTGGCGCAGTGTACTATGTCCATTGTGGCAAATTTAACAAACTGCACTGAAGATTATTTGTTTTCTACTGAGCAATTATTTGTAATTTTGATCTGTAAAGAAGGACCTCATGTAGTAGAGAACAGATTTTAAGAGATGTTAAGGAGCTCTTGACAGTCAGCAGAAAGATAACCTTGCAATGTTAGGCTTGGTTTAGCAGGAGGCTATTGGTGCTGGAGAGTAGGCATCCAGCACAGTTTAGATGCTCTTGCAGGAGGGTAGTGTTCTCCACCTTCAGATATAGGACCTAGTTGTGGAGGTTGTTTAGTCCTGCCCATTATTATTTCTGAGCTAAACTCCGCCCCCCCCTCAATGTTGCAGGTACGGACCGGCCCCTTCCTTGGAGCATCTAAAGCCTACTGGGTTCACTGCAGGCCTTCCAATGTAAGATTCATTTTCATTTAAGGTAAATACTTTCAGGGGTGCTGGACCTGTGCTGAAGGGCATAGAGGCTGATAACTTGCCATGGCTCTTCCTCTGCCCTGGGCTAGTATCCCATGGGGAGTGAGGGGTGTGGCTATACCACATTATTCTGGTAGAATTTACATCTGAACCAATCCAAAGCCCATTTCTACTTTCAAACAAATAGTGAATGCAGTTGGGTACCTTTCTGCATATTCCCATCTATCTAGCACTGCCCAGATTTCCCACTATACAAACAAAATGCAATACCCATGTTTTTCTGAAACATTGATCATCTAGCTATCAATAGGATAACCAATGGTCAGGAAATAGGGCTAAGCAATGGCAAAATCTGGAATTCCACAACAATGAACTCATAGACACTATGCAACATTACCCGATACCCTTGGAGTACAGTAAGAAAATCTTTCCTGAGGCCCACTAGAGGAAATCATTCTCAGGACCCACACCTATATAGAAAAAAATACAAGACCACGCTGAATTCTGAAGTAAAAGTCAGATTACTATTAATTAGATTATTGCACAATGTAAATAACAGTTTTAAAGCAAACACTGCCTATTGAGGTACCTTTTTAGGGGTAATTTAATAGAATCCCTGACATAATAGTTGGCATGAGAAAAGGCAGCTGAAGCTTGAATCTAACACACATTTAATAAAAATAGGTGTTGAGAGCAGCCGATCACAGTGTGGGCGGGAGGCATACTGATTGCATATCTCATGCAAGCCGGTTCTGGGCACCGCACTCTTAATTCCTCCTTGCATCTTCAAAACTGGCCCCACATTTGGCCACTAGTAACCACATGGTCCAGAGTCGTCTCAGTGTCCAGAAGCGCGGAAGAGCACTCCGGACCATGTAACTGCTAACGTAGGGCCCTGTCGGGCTGACGGAACAGGAGGTGAAGGTTAGTGGCGCAACAACTGGGGTCGCAGGGGTTGCAACTACCCACCCCCCAAGAAATAGATGTCACTGGGGGGGCCTGGTTGGCTGTAGTGCAACACCCCTTACCGGCCTTGGTCGTTACGCAACCGGGGCAGCAGCGGTTCTGCCGGTGAACTGCGGATCTTTGTGCGGGCCCCACGTGGCAGTGACGGAAGAACTGTCAGTGGTGACGGCCCCCCTTTCTCTCTCTTCCCCCCCCCCCGGCATGGAGAAAGTGCCAGCATGTGATTGACACTTGCTTGCTAAGGGGGCAGGGTCACCTCCCCGAAGCAAGAGGCGTGCTCTCGGGCCATGCAGAGCTGAGGAATCCCTCCATCATTCCGGTGGCACGCTCTTACAGCTCCGGGGGTAGGTTCAAGGGGGGGTTTAGGGGGCAGCCAAGACACAAGCCCCCGGCTCTGTCACCATACAAGGCCCCTGGCCCCTACAGTCACCATCAGGTCCCCTGGCCCCTTCAGTCACCATAAGGTCCCCTGGCCTCTGCAGTCACCATCAGGTCCCCTGGCCTCTACAGTCACCATCAGGTCCCCTGGCCTCTACAGTCACCATCAGGTCCCCTGGCCTCTGCAGTCACCATCAGGTACCCTGGCCCCTGCAGTCACCATCAGGTCCCCTGGTCCCTGCATCCACCATCAGGTCTCCCGGCCCCTGCAGTCAACTTTAGGTCTCCTGGCCCTAGCAGCCACCATCAGGTTCCTGGTCCCTGCAACCACCATCAAGCCCCTGGCCCCTGCACCCATCATTAGGCCACTGGCCTCCACAGCCACCATCAGGTCCTTGGCCCCCACAGCTACCCTCAGGTCCCTGGCCCCCGCAGCCACCATCAGCCCCTGCCCCCCACAGCCACCATCAGGTCCCTGGCCCCCGCAGCCACCGTAAGAACCCTGGCTCCCACAGTCCCCATCAGGGCCCCTGGCCCCTGCAGCCATCGCTAGAGCTCCTGCCCCTTCAGCCACCATCAGGGCCCCTGGCTCCCCCACAGCCACAACACAGAGGCAGCAGCGGTTCTGCCGGTGAACTGCGGATCTTTGTGCGGGCCCCACGTGGCAGTGGCGAAAGAGCTGTCAGTGGTGACGGCCCCCCTCTCTCTCTCTCGCCCCCCCCGCACTGAGAAAGTGCCAGCATGTGATTGACACTTGCTTGCTAAGGGGGCAGGGTCACCTCCCCGAAGCAAGAGGCGCGCTCTCAGGCCATGCAGAGCTGAGGAATCCCTCCATCATTCCGGTGGCACACTCTTACAGCTCCAGGGGGAGGTTCAAGGGGTGGTTTAGGGGGCAGCCAAGACACAAGCCCCCGGCTCTGTCACCATACAAGGCCCCTGGCCCCTACAGTCACCATCAGGTCCCCTGGCCTCTGCAGTCACCATAAGGTCCCCTGGCCTCTGCAGTCACCATCAGGTACCCTGGCCCCTGCAGTCACCATCAGGTCCCCTGGCCTCTGCAGTCACCATAAGGTCCCCTGGCCTCTGCAGTCACCATCAGGTACCCTGGCCCCTGCAGTCACCATCAGGTCCCCTGGCCTCTGCAGTCACCATAAGGTCCCCTGGCCTCTGCAGTCACCATCAGGTCCCCTGGCCTCTGCAGTCACCATCAGGTCCCCTGGCCTCTGCAGTCACCATCAGGTCCCCTGGCCTCTGCAGTCACCATCAGGTACCCTGGCCCCTGCAGTCACCATCAGGTACCCTGGCCTCTGCAGTCACCATCAGGTCCCCTGGCCTCTGCAGTCACCATCAGGTCCCCTGGCCTCTGCAGTCACCATCAGGTCCCCTGGCCTCTGCAGTCACCATCAGGTCCCCTGGCCTCTGCAGTCACCATCAGGTCCCCTGGCCTCTGCAGTCACCATCAGGTCCCCTGGCCCCTGCAGTCACCATCAGGTACCCTGGCCACTGCAGTCACCATCAGGTCCCTTGGTCCCTGCCTCCACCATCAGGTCTCCCGGCCCCTGCAGTCAACATCAGGTGCCACCATTAGGTTCCTGGTCCCTGCAACCACCATCAAGCCCCTGGCCCCTTCAGCCATCATTAGGCCACTGGCCCCCACAGCCACCATCAGGTCCTTGACCGCCACAGCTACCATCAGGTCCCTGGCCCCCGCAGCCACCATCAGGCCCCTGCCTCCCACAGCCACCGCTAGGCCCCTTGCCTCTGCAGCCACCATCAGGTCCCTGGCCCCACAGCCACCGTAAGAACCCTGGCTCCCACAGTCCCCATCAGGGTCCCTGGCCCCTGCAGCCATCGTTAGAGCTCCTGGCCTCTTCAACCACCATCAGGGCCCCTGGCTCCCCCACAGCCACCACACAGAACCTCTGGCTTCCTGCAGCCACCATCAGCACCCCTGCAAACTCCTCACTGCCACACAGGTCCCCTCGCCCCTACAGCCTGTTTGGGATGCCCCACTGTGTGAACACCCCCCAAGATTGCCCTAAAAACATTTCCACTGGTCCCATGGCTCATGTGGGCAGGGGGAAGTGGCGCGGTGGAAGGGCACTGGGGCCCATAGGTATTTAGTTACGCCACTGGTGAAGATGCATGGCCAAAATTTAGGCTTGCAGGGAGGGGTATGCTCAATGGGCATCTGCAATCAGAATGTTGCATCTCACTGCAATCAGTTGTGATCAACTGATTTTTTATTCAGTGGGTGTTGGACCACTTTAATGGCTTCGATTGATCAGATTTCAGTTTCACCAGATGATGGAAGTTTGAGTGAATTGATAATTATTTGGTTGATTATTACTATTATTACTATTAATGACCACGTATCTCTTTTGTGTCTTCCAGATACACTATCCTTTGGGGAGCCAGGTTCAGGCCAGGAAAATTTGGGCTCGGTGACCTCTAAAAACTTAAAACTGAAACATGAACAGCAACAAAGATACCAAACATTCGATCTTTTTTCATCACTGCTGGATGACAGTGAGACAAGTCAGGACTGAAAATATGAATCTTTTGCCTTAAAATCAGACATTTCCATCCAACAGTAGCAAAAAGCAAAAACTATTTCCTTGCATAAGGATGAATCGCAAGATAATCAAAGGGTTTCGTCATGAGCAAGATATTACAACAGGAACCATATTACTTAACTGCATCCAATTGATGCATTGTAATGTTTCCAAACCTATTATGTTTACAACATGTATCTGTGTGAGGCCATATTTCTTAGTTACCAAATCAGTGGTGTGTATGGGCATGTCAGCTTTGATTTAAAATGATTGTTTACATTATATTAAAGTTATAGATAAAGTTGGACTCTGCAGAGCACTTAAATTGCCGCATAACAAAACAGAATTCACAGCTGCAATATTTGGAATAATTCACAATTTTTTACAATTATACCAATCAAACTTATATCACAACTTCTTGAATAATAATGCAGATTGTAATTTACTTGTATGTGACTAGCCTCATGGTAAATGGCTGGGTATCTCTAGTTCTACATTTTTTTTAAACTTACTTTTTACAGTATTTCTATACTCTATTGACCTGAATAATGTGGGGAATTGTAATATTTTGTGAGGTTCTGTTTCTCCCTATAACTAGGGGATCCATGTTTCCCTTGTCCTTTCATCAGCTTTGTGATCACTAGGCAAGATGTGGGCATGAGAAGGGCCATGTCATTTATAGATAATGATTTTCATGAACAATTATATTTATGGCTCAAAACCTTCCAAACCCCAAAAATGAACTACCCATAAACTTTCGTTGTATGAAAAAAAATCACATTAACAGCAAATACCATCCTGTCCTAAACTGGACTCAGCAATGGACCACTGAGTCCTTCAACCTTCTCTAGTTTGTAATGGAAAGATTTTGTGTGAATAACTTTCTTTTTTAACCAATATAATCCCCTGATTTGTATGTAATTACTTACTTTAATTAGATTGGAATGTACATAATAAATACAAAATGTGGTTAAAATCAAAAGTATAAGGATCCACAACACAAATGTATACTTCCATTATAATAGACAATATTTTGCATAATATTATATAAAAAAGAATGGTACTATTAAATAAACCAATGTAACCCCCCCCCCCCCAGATATAAAAGAAGTGTATCTTCAGTAAATAAATATAGACATTCTAAGACCCAAATTATGTATATGCAAAACCAATCAAGCAAATAAAGGTCTTTGTAGAACCAAAACCAAAATCAAGAAACCATAATTAAGAAACCCCCCATTACTGCATCCCAACAGATCTTTACAGCCCAGGGCTACTGTAATGAAATACTTATAGCACCACCACCAAGCTTAAACATAGTCTGTTGTCCAGGTTCCACCTAACCTTTGTTAAGATAAAGTGGAGATAATATACTTTTTATGGCGATGCAGTTCTGTTTTAAAGAACGTAATATATGCATACTTACCTCACCTCTCAGATATTTTATCCCATCAGTCATTCTTAAAAAGGTCTACTTCTCTTTGAGATCTGCCTTCTTTATCCAGGATGCATTTCACAGGCTGGCTCCAGCGAGAAACCTGGTCACACTGATCTGAAAGTATCTAGCATGACTGGATTTGGCATGCTTTTTATATTCTCTCATGCACTGGCAATTTCCCTCACTCACTAAAAGCATTCACACCAAAGTATTTTATTGGTTCCCAGCTTATTTGTACTCATTGTCTGATTTTCTTGAATGCCACCAATATAACTTTCCAAATTCTAAATGTGGAGGTCTATTTTAGAAAGTGGAGTACTGTATGTACTCCACTTAGCCAGTGGCACAAGCTCTTTAGCCAACGATGCCAGTATCCCAAAAAGCTGCACATCTGCAGCTTAGCTTGATGACTTGGCCACCCAGCGCATCCTATTCAAGCAGTAGTTTGCCTGCAATGCTATCACTAGTCTAGGGGATTGTAAAACAACTGTGATTACTGTCATCATCATGTTTCAATGTGTTTCAATGTACCCCTTCAAAATCTCTTCATGCAGGCCATTGGCTAAGTACTGCACAGTCAGGACTGTCTGCATGGAAGGGTCTTCAGACTAACATGGACTGTGATTTACTTGTGATTGCTGGGACTGGTGTGAACCAGGCCTGAGTGTGAGGAATTCCCTCTGGAGCCCAGCTGAGTGAGCAATGAGTCTGGGGGAAAAATAATGAGAGTTAGGTAAATTTAATGTAGATTTTACTATTTCAGTTTTGTTCTGATGCCCTGTAAATATATTAACAACTTTATGACAATTACCTGGTAGCATAAAGATAAATACTTGAGTTTTTTATGGTCCACAAAATTCATTTTTATGTGTACACTAGTTGACCAACTTGTCAAAGTTTTTGGATCCTGCAGTCTCCATTGAAATAGTACTGCTCCCCAGATGATCTTGATATTGATCTTTAGCCAATCTATGGAAACTAAATCAAAGGCCCACACACACAAGCCCCTATTACCGCTCATGCTGGGGAAGGTTGTTCTTTAATATTTTCGTTGGTAAGTATGTATGTGATTATATCTTTAATGCATAATTAATGTGCAATATAACGGTGTTGGTTTTATTTGCTTTCACCCAGTATAGGCAGTTGTTTCATTTCCCTGCTAATGTGAGCAGCATCTGTTTTCATAAAATAAAAGCAACAGCTCATAATGTAACCACTTCTTAATGTGATATATATTCTGGATAAAGTGTGGAGGAGAAATCTGGGCAAAAAGTCTATATAAATAACTGTAGATTAATCGCTGCCCTTGGTGAAGGCCCACAGATGGCCGAGGCCCCTGGGGCTGGTGCCCTGGTTTGCCCCTTCTTTAATCCAGCCTGTATATTATATACCATATCATATATTAAAATACATGATTTTAACACATTTGCTTTACATTCAGGGAAAAAATTGTATTACCAGTTTATATTATTGTCATGTTCAAAATAACAATTAAAACTGACTAAACTCGGAAATGTTTATTTAGACAATACATTTTAGATCAAGGGGTCAGTGGGTTTCAGATATTCATTATGGGATTCCCCAGCATTACACAACTACTGTACTACAGCTGTGTTTAGAATTTCTCATTATATTTTCAAAGAGGATCACAAAAAAATCCCTTCATTTATAGAACAATCACCAACTGGTTTTTCAAAATAAAACAGAATAGACTAGATAACATCTCGGGGTAAGAGGGAAGATTAAGAGGTGCAATTTGGGTGAAAAATAAAATAGAATACATCTTTTACATCTAATGCTGAATCAACCCCTAGGCCAGAGCAATGTGAAGATGTCTAAGTATAAGTCAAAGTATTTAATTATATTTTATGCAGCCTGTACCTTGCCTAGGAATTGGAGGTGCCCATTAGTGTCCTTTACCCATCAGATCTGGGTAACAGCACCATGGGCTATTGTTACACAAGCCCCTATTAGACTACAAGGTTTTAAAGACTAAACTAGTGTCCCCCAGGCTTTCAGTTATCATTGTATTATGCATGGCTATTTTATGTTTTACTAGCTGCAACTTACAGGTCCATGTCCCACTTAATTTCTTAATAAGGATTTACTTTATTTAATTCAAAGCATTATAATCAGATTTTAAACAACCTGTACCTTGCTTGGGAACTAGAGGTGCCAAAAAAGTGTCCTTTACCTAATAGAAGTGGGCTATCATGGGCTATCGCAACACAAGCCTCTTCTAGGCTGCATGATTTTGAGGACTAAACTAGTGTTTCTCATGCTTTCAGTTATCATTATGTTACATATACTTATGATATTTTTTTACTAACTGCAACTAAAACATTTGCAATGCAAGATTTAGAATTCAATACTGAATATGTCTCACTGAACAAAGGGAAATCAAACAACTTTATTGTGGGTATTGTGATATTTCTGAGCAAATGATGTGTATTGATATTGATATTTTTGTACTAGTTTTATGTAATTGCTATTTCTATGAAAATATTACATTATATAATGGTGCTAAATGTGTTCAGGGAGACGATCCCGCTGATAACTCACTAGATAGCATTAATCTTATTTATATTGCCGAGTGTGTTGCATTGTTTAGTCTTGTCCAGGAAATGCGTTTTTTTCTGTGACAGTATATGATGTCATATAATAACAACATATCCATGTATAAACTAATAATTATGATAAACTATGCAAGGGTCTTTGAAGTCCTCCAGAACAGAAGTCATGTTCTTGGTTTTCAGATGTTCTGACTGATGCTCTTAGTGTTTGAAGCACCATTTTCATTTCTGGTAAAATTGATGTACACCAATTATGGCTCTCCATGTTCAGATATTTAATATCAGATATAAGAAAAGATGCATGTAATGTTCATGCTATTTAGGTATCAGACCTCCTGGCAATCATGTTGAGACATCTGCGGAGCGAAGCAATCTTTGAAAACAACACAGGGCTTTATTGGCTTTTGGTCTTTGTCTACCTAAGAACTCTTCTCTGAGCTATCCAGTGTAAACAAGCAATACAATTTGAAAGATTGAGAACAAGAATAGAAATTAATTGATAGTAAAAACAAAAAAAACCTAGAACATTGCTAGTTGCTGCTGGCATCCATGGAAAAAAAATTGTTTTGGTGTTATGGGTTCATGATGAGAAGGAATGGTAGTTGGGATGGAAAATTTCTGACCCATTGCTGCTTAAGCGCGGTCTTTTAGACAATATCAAGAGCCTGCAGTAACACTGTAATTAACAACTGATTTAGCAGTTTTTATGTTCAAAGGCTACTGTCCCACTTAATGCAGAAATGCTTAAAATTACAACTATGTTGGTGTGTTATACAACTCAAGCAACACAGATAAACTATAGCACCATTATCAACACAACTGGACAACCCTCTTTCCAGCACCACTGGAATCTGATGCTTGTTTTATCTTTGGTGCGGGGGGATTTGGGGGGCCCACATTAAGTGGAGCTGCCAATACCTGAAAGCCACCACCATACAAGAACAGATAAGTACTGAGTAACAGGGATAACAGTGAGAGGTGATGGTGAATTTTCAGATGTAGATTTGCTTGGGGTGCTTCTTATGGGTGTGGAGCTATTCTTAAGCTACAGTAGGCAGTAGGCTAAATGTAAAACTACATCCAGCACAATGTGAACACTACCAAAAGACCACACTTTTTTTAAAGGAGGACCATTCATTTTGATTTGGGGACCGTTTTATTATATAAATTATTGCAATGTAGCCAGTGGCTTGCCACATCTGAGGATCTTTGTTCATTTTACTTTTCAGTTACTCATTATGCAAGCAGTTTATGCATCTGTTAATCTTTACATAACTTTTTTTCATGGCTGATATTAGCCTAAAATTAGGAATAAAATATTAAGAATGAAAGCTTTTTTAGTCTTAAAATGATCATAAATTAAAATGTATTGTGAAGTAGGTTCATGTATGCAAGGAATTTCCGCTATATGTTATGTTGTTTCCTCCACATGTCCATGTACCTGCTTAGACGGCTTGAAATTTGGTTGATTTTTATATTGTGTGTTTGATTCATCTTTTATGTTTTGATTTATTTTGTTGTAAGGTGGGAAACCCACATGCAATCCACACATACTGTATGATGGAACTATTTTTATAATGCACTGAAAAATAAAAGTACTGTAAATTAGAAGCTGTTGACTGTGTATTAATTTTTCTGACAGTATCCAACTGTTTTTGCAGCCTACCAGTGGCCCTTTTTCCACCACCAAGGCCACACCCACCTGTCATTTTTGAGATTGCTGATTGACTGACCTCAAGGATGCTGGTTGATGTGACCAGCCCACTGGCTGCATCAGTGGCTTCCCTCTTTTCTGAGAAGCACTCCTGAACCCTATATTATCTAAATGACTTGGCGCAGGAGTGTGCCTCAGCTACAGAGGCTGCGGAAACCTCTGGGAAAGATGAGTTTACCTGCGACCCCAGAGATTTAACATAGTGGGGTGATCCAATTTTAGATGCTCCGGAGGCAGCTGTTTTAAAGAAGACATAAGGTCCATTATCTTCTGACTCAAACAGCTCTTGTTCTAACTCCTCAGCCCCAACTTTTTTAGGCACAAGGCAAAGACAGTGGGTTACATTTGAGCTAAACAAACCCACAGGGGCAGGTACAGGACCAAGAAGAGGATGAGGCCTACAGGCGCCTCGACAAAAAGAGAGCCGCAGTCGCAAGTCTCAGCAACAATAGTGATCAACCCTTCCTCCATCCCCCCCCCCTTACATCAATTCAACTACAGGTACTAGAAAAAGGTCTATGGTTTGTCCCTGTGTTCTTTGGGGGCCATCTCGATACTGACATAAGTTTGCAGAACTTTTTCAGGATGCTTAGACTCAAAGCCTCAAAGCATTCTTTGCCACTCAACCCTCTAGACCCCAAGCGGAGCCTTCTGGCTCACTGGGCTTCGATACTTCTAAATGTAAGAATAAGAGCACTTGGTGCTCACTGCAGGCCATGAAGAGGGAAAGTATAGCTCCTATGCCAGAGAGTTCCGTTTAAAACTTAACTTTTATGTGTGCATTAAAAGTGGAGAAGACACACAGTGCGTCTTCTCCACTTTCAATGCACATTATAAAATGTACATTTTAAATGAAACTCTCTGACACAGGGGCTGGCAATCCTTTCCCTATGAAGCAGAAGACAACAGTGATATTGATGTCTACATGCCAGTCCAATGATCCCACGAGTGAAATAAAAAAACAGGTAGATGACCTTATGAGTGGCGCATATGCTGATTAATTGATTGATAAGACACTCATACTTCCTGACTACTGACTTTCCACTAATAACACTCTTTTACTGCTTACCAAAAATCCATAAGACATTAGAAAACCCCCCTGGAAGACCGATAGTGACAGACAGTGACTTTGTTTTCCAACCACTTTCAATACTTATAGATCAAGCTCTTTAACCCTTTGTTACACAGATGCGCTCCTATCTCTTAGACACCACTGATTTTTTAAACTATCTCAGGTTTACCTAACCTGCCCCAGGATACACTGCTAGTTACGATACATCTATTCCCCATCAGGATGGCATCAGGGTGGTGAAAGAGGTACTCTTCCACCCTACCTACCCCACCGATTACTTTTTTGATTGAACTGTTGATTGTAATACTTTACAAAAACAATTTTTTCTTCAAAGACACGTTCTATCTACAAGAACAGGGTGCAGCTATTATGGCCCCTAGCTATGCCAACCTGTACATGGCAGACTTTGAATCCACCTCCAGACTACTTGTCACATATACTCTTATGGAAACGCTATATTGATGATGTATTTATGCTGTGGCATAGCAGCGCAACAGAACTCTTAACATTTTACAATATCCTTAATCATGCATGCCACACAATTCTACCGTCTTTCGACTAAAGCACTTCTCAAGTTAGCTTTCTGGATGTACTTGTAAGCATTAAAGATGTTAACCTACATATGAACCTACATAAAAAAGCAACAGACTGTAAAAAATTATTGTGTGTCTCTGGTTATCATCCTAACTCCCTCATTGATGGTTTATTTAATGAAGTATCCCCGTGGACTTAAACGAAGAATGTGATCTATACTCCTTTCACTAGAGTATACTAAGGTGTTATTCTATTGATGTAACAAACTACCTCAAAAAATCACTCTATTTCATTACAAATGTCTGTATTTGTAGCCTGGCTTGCAAAAGTTAGCCATAATTTGGACTATAAATCTAATTACTGGGTACTAACTGTGGGGTGCCCCCATCTGCAGGTATCCTTTAAGCTCTATGCTAATTATTATTCTGTGTTACTAGCTATCAAACGTTTTAAATTCACTTATGTGCGGGCTCCCCTCCTGGTTATATCTCTTTTCTCACCCCCCCTTTTTTCAATTGTCCATGCATTTAACTTATGGTCCAGGTTGTACTATATGTGCCTTAATGACAACATTGTGATTATTTCCCTAGAAGTCCTGTTTGTGATCCATGCAGTCTCATTGTGGTGGAAGCTCTCTCCCGTGGCAGTTGCTCATACCAAACCCTCAACTCACACCAGCACAGAATGTGGCAAAGAGGATTCTATATTTACCTCATCATCGGGGCTGGACTAAGTGTGGTGGAGGCCCCTGGGCACAAAATCTGGTGGAAGCCCCAGAAACACTATTTCTTTTCCTTTAAAATAAGAGTCCAGCCAAGTAACTGATTGGTGGTTGTCTGTCACCTGCCTACTTACTTACGTCAGATTGAGTCCCTTGTGCCAAAACTGTGGCACAACATATTAACATGTTCATTAAAAACATATAACACATATGTGTTATATGTTTTTAATTAACATTTTAATATGTTGAGTCTGTTTGTTTTGCCTAATAAAAAATTATATTTTCATATAATGAGGTGGTAGTGCAATTGTTAATCTTTGGTGTAAGTGCAGTCCCTATTTGGGGGGTTTTGTTTGGGACAACCCCTTCATCTTTGCTATTTGTGTTCTTTCTGGTCTTGCTACAGATTGTTTCTTGTGTATCTCAATGAATGTATATATAATCTTTATAATATCTTTATATATCCCCCTTTGCTGAATATCTGTTTAATAACTATTATAGTATATTACTCCAGAGTATCTAAGGTGTAATTTATATCTAATAAATGATAATTTAACTTGAACAATTCACTATCTGGAGTGCTGATTGCCTAACTTTCTATTTAGTCCTTTAGCTTTTGCCATGACCCATGTTTGCTAAGCTCTGTCCACGTTCAGGCAGATAATGCTAATGGAACACTTTGCTGTGCTGTGTTGTGTTGTAACATAGCGTGTAGCTTCTGTATTGTACATTTTAGCTATTAAGCAAGGTTTTAATAACTTTTTAAAGTGCACTTTTGGAGTCCTTGAAAGTTACTGACATGAGCTTATTATACAATGTAGCGACATATATATATATATATTGTGACAGTGTCTGGACAAGTCATAGAGGGTGTGTATATCTGCCCAAGATTTCTTGTATCTGTCAGGCAAAAGCAACCAGGAAGTTAGAAACTAGAGATCTAGGATCTCTAATTTAGGGTTTGAGAAAAAAAAAAAACCCGTTTACAGGGCCTGTGTTGCTGGAGTGGGGAAGAGAGGGTGGGCCCCACTCCACCCGGACAGTCCGAGTCTTGGGCTGTCTGATTAGTGCAAGGTGTGCTTGCCTGATAGAAGGAGGAAGTTCACACACATTCTGGCTCTCTCATCCTGGGAGCAGGACATCTGCTAGGAGCCTGTGGGAGCATTGCCGGTGGTATGTTATGATCTGTTATGTTATGGTGCCCGGTACTAGGCCCGCACTGGGTTAGTCAGGAGCACCTAATGTTTAGTTAGAGCCGGACAAGCATAGGACTTCTTTTTGTTTAGTTTTGTTTTACTTTATACCACAATCTGGCAATAAAACTGGCTGAGGTCAGTTAAATGATCCTTTCTTGTTCTGTGGACTTTTGTGCCTGCTGAAACTGTACCCGTCTACCCAGGAGAAGACTAACCCGCTACCTAACCCCCTAACAATATATATATATATCTTTTAACTTATACATTGGAGAACATTTAGGAAAAATTACACCTAAGCATTTTAGTGCCCCATGAGTTTTTTTATTAGGGGGTGTAGGAGTCATGAAGTTATTCAATTCTCCTTCCTCCTATACTAGTGTTGGGAAAGATCCCTGTATTATAAGGGGCTTAAGCTGTAGTGTGTCTTGCCCCTTCTACCGTTATATTATCTTATTGCTGGCTGTTGCTGGCATGCTATTTCCCCCCTCCCCTGTTTGAAGTTTAGAAGTGCGGCTCGCTATGCCCTATGTTTATGGAAGAGGGAGGGTTCTTTCGCCTCCTCCCCTACTCGACTGGGCCGTGTGTACCAGAGGGGGAGAGGCGGTATGGAGAGAGGAAGGAGGAGGGCTTTCACGCCCCCTGGTTCATCATACGTCATGTGGGAGGGCGTGCTGTCGCCTGCATGCCACGGAGGTGCGCCTCTGTTTTATTGTGACTTGCGGATCATGTGCGGACATCACGTGACGCACGCGTCACTCTCTTTCCGGTAATAAAACCGGCTTTCTACTGTACTGAGTATCCTGGCAGAAGTCGCTGCGGTGATGAAACGCGTTGGAAACTCGTTTTTTATTTGAACATTCACTTGGACCATCTTGGATGTGCTCTTTTTATTTGGAGGAACCCAGGGCTAGCTGGCGGTGAGAATTGCTGGACACTTTGGCTTGTGAAACTGCTGTTTTTATCTCCTGTGTTTGTGAGTGCTTTTTCATTACATTTGCCTTCATTTTAAAGAAATACTGCACTTTGTTATATATTTTTG
This sequence comes from Gastrophryne carolinensis, assembly GCA_027917425.1. Taxonomy (NCBI): domain Eukaryota; kingdom Metazoa; phylum Chordata; class Amphibia; order Anura; family Microhylidae; genus Gastrophryne; species Gastrophryne carolinensis. The sequence continues at coordinate 432,047,172 of CM051236.1, forward strand.
TTGCTTTGCATGTGGCTTCCTGATACCACTGTTCATTACATGCCTTCTGAGCATTATTAGTCGTTACCTTTGGTTGGAAGAACATTGATGTCGACTGGGATTTGCCTATGTGTGATTAATGCACTGCTCTGCTTGGCCAACCCTTCAATGGATTACTACCCTGATTGCCTAGTAGGTTAAAAAGTACATGAGTAAGGCGCTTCTCTGCTTGAATTAAAGTCTAAACACTATCAGTGGTGACCGACGTAACGAAGCATGCGCGACGGGATTTTTCACTTAACGTTTTGAAACCCTTATTATCAAGCTCTGTGTTTTTCTGTGTATGTTTACTGACTTGGAGCTTACTATTTGTGACTGTACAGCGCGGTATTTATATTCTTCATTAGGGATGAGCGAACCGGTTCGGACGAACCGGAATTCGCTCCGAATTTCAGGGAAAATTCAATTCGGCACGAACCTGAATTTTTTTTGGTTCGTGCCGATCGAATTTTCCCTGAAATAAAAAAAAAAAAAAATACCGGCATGGTGGGAGCAGGCAGGCCGGCTGCGCTGTCAGCGGGCCGGCTTCCGCCATGTCGGCTTTTTTTTTTTCAGATGAGCGATTTGTGAAAGTTCGATTCGGGTGAACCCGAATTTCTTGGGGAAATTCGGCGAATCGCCCGAATCGAACTTTCAGGAAGTTCGCTCATCTCTATTCTTCATATTCTCCTATTGCTGATAAAAACACTTACCACTGGTTTACCAATAATAATAATAATAATGGTTTATTTAATAAATTACATTTTTTGTAAGGCAACCTAAATTTTTCATTGTTTAACTATAACATATCCTCGTACCAGCTTGTCACAATGTTATTTACTGCTTTTTATAAAGAAATACAATTAATATTATGCAGAATTGAGTTCAGCCTTTTGGCCTGGCCCTCCACAATATTTTTAGTTTCTCATGTGGCCCCATGGAAAAAATAATTGCCCACCCCTGATCTAGATCAGTATTGTGTCTGGTTCCCATGTTATTGCTACTGTCAGAAATATTATATATGTTTATGATGTGAGTTTTTGCAAATATCTGTTTAATGTCAATGTTTTTTACCAAGTCGGGCTTCCCATGGATCAGGTTGAATCTTAATTTTAGTAATTCTATTGATCAATCAATATAGCTTGCTCCAGAGTTTGGGTATGGCACATAAGTGGGATGGGGAGGCTGATTCATTGCTAACGCCAGATCTCGACAGATGAGCGTCTGTATAGCAGTGCTTAGAGCGACCGCTAGTAGACGCTGTGATCGGCTATCGGGCGCTGTAACAGAGCGCCTCAATCGCTGTAGTAACCTGGCCGGCATTGATGAATGAGATGTATGTTGGGCGTTCTAACACCAGTACAGCGTTGCAGCAAGCGAAAGGTAGCGCCAGCTCATTGCGACTCTCAGCGACTCACACCATATTCAACAAAAAAGACACACAACGTCAGCGCTCTGGATCTGGTCACTATAGCATAGAGCACTAGACACTGTGTGATTAAAGTCTGTTTTTGAACACATATGCACCAGTAACAAAGCGAAAACACATGGAATGACATTGTTGTAACATTGTGACATTAATACTTTAATGCCAGACCTGTAATGACAATTCTGCTTAAAAATATAAAAAAATCAAAAAAGTTTTTAAAAAAGGACTTTTTCTAGGCCAGGAGAGGTGACGGTGCAATACGCTGAGCGGCCTGTAATGATAAATCAGACGCTACATGGCGCTGTTAGAGTCGCTCACCAGACTCGCCTTCATATATGTGGTATTGCGTACAGTGTCCAGCATTCACCAGACGCTACCTGCCGCTATCCCATGATGAATAACCCCCATACTATAACATTGTAGCCTCGGAAGCATGATCCTGGAAAACGCTTTTGATACCCTAGCTGGGACTAGTTACCATCTAAGGTTAACCAGCTTCTATCAATGATATGTTTATTGAGTTGTGTGCTGCCTATTTATTTTCCCCATTCTGTTAGTGATATGTGGTAGCTTACCATTGTATAGTTGGAAGAAACCATATAATGTTGAAATGTGGGCAAGCCAGTTGTTTGAGAAATGAGAGTCATGATTTGGCCTTGGTTTGGCTCCGTGCCCGGGGGCATCCCAATTCGGGGTGCCCCGCTGTTTAAAATTACCCATGTTGCGGGTAAAAGTGCACTATTCTCTGGTCTAACGATGCATGCATAGTCTCTTGTCCAATTAGAGCTGTTTGTCGTGCCTATGTCATGCGGCAACCACACTGGCAATCTGCGTGACAACCACACTGGCAATCTGGATAACTTCTATAATGCTTACAATTTCTGGCATTCTGGTATCATTTATCTAATTGTTATCATGTAAATGTAGCATGAATGATGTGCGTTTGGATGGCAGGCCTTCAATCATTTCACCTAAATAATCAAAGCTGTGTTATCCTAAGCAGATGACTAAATATTAGTACAGTATACATGTGCTCAATGTTGCTTTTAAATATAGGTTGCAATCAGTCCATTGTAGATATTAGACTGTCCATGGTGGACATGTTTCGCATATGTTGTACAGAAGTTTTGGTTAAGTGCCATCATTAAATTACAAAGAGGCATCTGCCTGCGTGTGGTGGAGACCACAGCAACTCCCAGTCATAGTAAAGCAGACTGAGGCCAAGAGGGAGGTTCCCATCTGTCCAGTGTGGGGGCAAGATGAAAAAGGTCCACCTGGGCACAGGGTAAGGCTCAGGCACCCTCTGTTGGCGTGAGTGGAACGCCAGAACCACATCAAAACACAGCTGCCACCCGCCACTGCAATAGAGAACTAGACAGGCGTGAACGTCTCTCTTGGCCTTGACCTGCCTTACTATGACTGGAAGTTGCTGTGGTCTCCACTCTGTGCTCCATCACATGCAGGCAGATACCTCTTTGTAATTTAATTACATCTCCTAACCAAAACTACTGAATCACATTCTGCTCTATTGGTGCTGAAGAAGTAATTTGCAAAACGCGTCCACAGTGTATTGTCTAATACCTACAGTCTGGACTGATTGTGGACTAGAAGAGAGAAAAAATGGAGAAGTGCCAAGAGAAAGATGGAGGGAATGTGGAAACTGATTGATCATGCATGTGTTCCTGCCACCTCCGCCACCAAACATGTTCCCAAAGCTAGAGCTGGTTCAGGATCACAGGTGAGCATGGCCTGTATAGGGCCGTGTGTGAGTGATGGTGGAGGCAGGCAGGAGCAGGCGGCAGTTGAACACACATGTGTGGCAGCAGCGGATGGTAAAATGAATGTGTGTGTTTGTGTATGTCTGTCTGTGGGGATGGCGATGACAGCGACGGCTGCGGTAACCACGAGCAGGAGGCCAACCGCTGGTAATGTTGTGGGTGAAGATGGGGGCAGATGTCGCTGACTGTAATAGGACATGCTGCTCATTGTTGTAATAGGGCATGCTTCCTTCGGCTCTAATGGGGCATGCTGCCTATGGCTGTAACGTGGCATGCTGCCTGTGGCTGTAATGTGGCATGCTGCCCATAGCTGTAATGGAGGATGCTGCTCACGGCTTTAATGGGGAAAGCTTCCCCTGGCTGTAATGGGGGATGCTACCCCTGGCTGTAATAGGGCATGCTGTCCATTGCTGTACTGACACATGCTTCCCCTGGCTGTAATTTGTATTAAAATGCGCAGGGCAGTTTCTAGGCAAAATGAAATGAAAGAATTTTGCCCCCACTTCACTCGCCCTATGACGCTGCTACTGTCCCATGTAGGTATGTGCCATGCTGTGCCTTCTGCCTATGAGCCCAATATGGGGGGATGGGATGACCCTGACTCATCTGCAGAAAACAGGGTGGCTGGGATACCAGTAGACCAGGGGGGCTGCCTTGTTCGCACTCCCTTAGAAACAACTCTGAAAGTGTCTACATAAGGGGAAGAGAATAAAAGATTTTTGCACAATTTCCAATTTATGGGGTTCAACATATTTTTTATCCTTAGTAAGTTAGAAGGCTGGTTATGTGATACCTTAGGCTTAATCCTATCTCCATGTTTGTTGATGTTCTTCTGTATTTTATGGTCCTTCAGTTCCAGGTCAGGTTTTCCATGGCAGCTTAATGTGCTGACAATGTCTAGGTGGAGGTTGTCTATTGTGGGGTCCAGAGAATTTATCAAGCCCTTAATGTAGTTAGTTAAACTTGTAATATGTTCAGGGACTCCCCTGCTGCTGATTTTGCTGAAATCCTTCTGAACCGGTTCTCTAGGTCCTTGATCTTCAAATAGGCTTCTTCGAGCTGGGAATGCACTTTAATCTCTGATCTAGGTCTAGGTCCCTTCTTTGGCATATGAGGTCAAAATGACCACTCTATGGGACGGTGCTTGAAATCTGTGGGTTGAGTCCTGGATGCAGCAAGCAGGGCTTTTTGCGTCTGGTTGAAAAAAGTGGGAAGGGGTGAAGTGGGAAAAGGTGGGCAGCGGTGAAACAGGAAAAGGTGAGCTGTGCTGATTTGTGGTGGGAATAATAGCAAGAGGTGACGTAGCAGAGGTGAGGCAGGAGAAAGAGGCCAGGGGTCAGGCAGGGAAAAGGGAATGTGGACTGAGCTGAGGTGGGTAGAGGTAGACAGAGGTTCCAGGGGCCACAGCTGACAATAGTTTGGGCCACAGGCTGTGCATCCCTGTTTTAGGCAGTGGGGTGCCCTGAAAACAGCATAATGGAGCGTTCCAATGAGAGCCCAGTGCTGTTGATAGAAGGGACTGAAATATAAATACATACAATCTAAAATCAAACTATGTAATCGGGGGCCAGATCAAGTGCGGTGGAGGCCCCTGGGCACAAAATATGGTGGAGGCCCCAGATACAGCATTTTTTCCCTTAAAATAATAGTCCAGCCAAGTAACTGATTGGTGATCCTCTGGCATCGCCCACTTACTGGAATGTCAGATCGAGTCCCTTGTGCGGGTGTGTGCTGCTTGGGAACTCCTGCTTTGCCATTCTGGGTGGGGGGTAGTGTAGTCACCCGGCTGGTCCAGCAGAAAACAGTTCCCTGTATTGAGCGGCCAGTGGCTGTGCTTGGTGGCTTATGTGTAGTGAGAGGCAGCCGATTGACAGCTCTGCACCCACCCATCACTGTAGTGTTGCTGATGGCAGCTTTGCTGCTCTAGATTCTCCTCCTGCCCTGTGGTGGCTTAGTCTGCAGGTTTGAAAAAACAAAAGAAGGCTTGCCCAGGCACAGGGGGTCCCCACTGCCGCTGATAGCTTAGTTGACGGCCCCACTGGCCATCAGACCGACGACCGAAAAGCCTCCTGGACCAGACCCTAACCCAAAGGTTGGTGGAGGCCCCCTTTGCAGGGCAAGTGGTGGAGGCTCCGGGGGGCACACCGCTTGCGGCCTCCTCATAATCCGCCCTGGTATGTAATACTATTAGGGATATGTAGAAAAAATATTGGGCTACTTATTCTAGTCATAGATTACCCCCAAGACATTGAATCTCTACATTTTGCATTTAAATACAATTTCAGAAACCTGTTCTAGGGAACTGGGGAGAAAGGGCCGAATCCCCAGTATGGACCCATTTATAGGCTATGAATGTTCTAGAGCTTTGCATTCGCACCCCTTTTCTCTTGTTTATATGTAGCTATATAGGGAAGCTACCTTTAGTGTGTTGCATGTTTATATTATGTTTATATTTTGTTATTTCTTTTTGGAGTGATATGCTGTTATATAGGGCGTTTCGTTTTTCTTTGCATTCTCCTTATTGTCCATTAGAGGTCTCTGCATTCTCTGTATCATTAACCACTGCTCAGTAATAGGTTCCTATTACACAGTTAGTATTATCCCGAGCACATTCTGTACAAGGATCTGGTGGAGACAATCATGTTACACTCTTCCTTAATACACCTAAAGTTTGAATGGCTACAGTTTGCCTGATTCTTGTATTCTTCTCATTTATCATGCTTAGTACACAGTGGTGTGGCAGCTATGTGTGTATTTTCTGTTGTTGGTGAAATTCTTATGTTTAGTTTATTCACTCTGTGTTGTAGTGAACAAAATAAAATTACTTGGGAATTAAATGGAAATGCTGGTGTGAATATGTTATTACTAAATCACTGATTAAAGGGACTGTTAACCCAACGGCAATAATAGGCCAGCAAGCAGCTCACCTGATTCTTGTCCAATATGCCTCTCCTCCATTTCCTGCAGCATAGAGTAGAAGCTTTAAGAGGGCTTCAACATTTGCCCCCTTTCAATTATATTTTTCCAGGGCCAAAAAAGTGGTGTATCATCTACTCTATCTCTTGGTGCATGACCCCACAGCTGTCGCATGACTCATAAAGCTGCAGCATGCAGCTTCCCAGCTCAGCTATGACCCAGAAATTGATGTGAAGAGAGTGGCTTTGCTTAGAATACATCATGTATTTATATAATCTGAGATTTTGAGTTAAACATAATTTTCCGCCAATCCCATACCATATGTGCAGACCGTTGCCACATTTCCAGTATCTTGTGGCTGATGTGCTCTTCGCGACCAGTCATTAGGATGGGCGGAGGGAGTGCGTGCCAGACCGTAGGGAAACTGGGGATACTCCCACTCTGTATGCCGAGCTCTATTTCCAAACAAAGCTTTATGCATGACATACATCACTGATTGGACAAGAGCCTCAAAATGAACCGTAGGATTACCAGTGAGGTGATTATATTGCAATCCCAGGTTTCAAACATGAGGGCATCCCAAATCCCATGCAAAAGCGACAACATGGAGTTTTGGTCTAATTTATGCAATACAGTGATTCCTGATTACCACATATGTACCGGCAGCCTCCCATTCCTGCCCAGAAAACCCCCCAAACGGAAAAGAGCACTTTATAACATTTACAAATAAAATACTACTAACCAGGATATCCAACCCAGGGACCAGCTATGAGAGCTTGTAGAACAGGGTGCAGTGGCCAGCCTTGGTGCCCCCCACGCCCTGCAGGCTATAAGCACAAAAAGCCCCCCGGCTCTTCTGCCCCCCTGGGCTTGGAGGAGGCAGCTCATAGATTTCTTACCAGTTCACAAAGGGTTAAATGTAAAAACACATCACAGAGAAAAAAAATATTTTGTTATTTTTTTTTTTTTACTAACCTCCAATCCTGTCTCCACACTGTCCCCCGGCAATCCGATGACATGTGCTAATGGTGACAATGACCAAAGCAGGGAGAAGGCCTGTTTAGGGCCCTCTTCTCATGGCAGAAGAGCCCCGGGGGGGGGGGGGGAATCGGAGGCCCCGTGGGTGAAAAGGCAAATGGTTCCCATTCACTTTATGACCCAGCTGTTCTGGAATATCTTTATATATATCTCTAAATATTTTTTTCAGGTAAGACCCCTATACCGGTTCACAAGGCTTAGAGGGCTGGCAAGTCACCACCAGCCCCCCTATTACCTGCCTCCCCAAAGCCCGGAGAGGGCAGAAGAGCCCAGGGTAATTTAGGCTGTGTAGACTTGTAGCCAGCAGGGCAGGGGCAACCAAAACTGGCCATTTTAACCCTTAAAGCCCCCCAAAAGATGCCTCCAGGAATGGGGACCCCATACCATTTTTTTAATTAACCCTTTTATGGTTGAATTTTATTTGTAAAATCGGTTTGGGGGGGTCTGCTGAGCAGGAACAGGGGGCTACCGATACATATGCGCTACCATTGAAATCAGGAGAAATGGGACTTTTTACATGCAATATGGTTTTCTTTAATAAAATAAATGTTTTTTTTTAATAAATAAGACATTTTTTTAAAATATTTTTTTTTTACTCAAAAATATTTAAAAACTGTAAAAATTACAAACAAGACATTTCATGTTAAAGCCTAAACTTCTGCCGCAAAGAAAATATGTAATTTTCCTAGAAATTCTTGCAAAAAACACAGTTAAGCATAGCACAAAATGGTGAAAAATTAAATGTCAACAGAGGGTGACAAAATGTTGAGTAGGCTGGCAGTTCAAAGGGTTAAAAGTACTTATGCATGTTAGGTATTTTTCTGTTCGGGGGACCTTGCTCTTTCAGATGTATTTTGTTTTTTTCTGGATACGCCTAGAAAGCTTAATGTGTGTTCTTTCAGGGAATATATGATTTGTGGGGGGTATTCCAAATGTAAAGCGTTGTTTTGGTTGAAAATGTGCAAGGTGGGCACTAAAATTTTCAAGTAAAATTACTGCTATGCAGGGGCGTGTCCCGACCGTGATGTGGAGTGGAAGCAGCTAGCTGAGCTCCCGTTGCCTAAAGCCGGATTACCTGTTTAACTAGCAGCAGCCAGCACCAAAATAAAATGCCGAAGCAGAAGAACAAGAGGGGAGGCGGCGGAGGCAGCAAAAAGAGCCCTCCTAAGTGGCAGACAGCCGGAAAATGGATGAGGAGAGAAGAGGAGGTGATCAGCAAGATGGCGCCCATGCGGGAGAGTGAGGAGGAGAGCGCAGCAGAGGATCCCCGTCTGACCGGCTCGTCGGATGACGTGACAGAAGATGAGCGGAGGGGCAGAGGGAGCCCCGTGAAGAGACCGGAGACGGACGCCGTAGAGAAGCCGCAGCAGCTGCATCGGGGTCCGGTGGAGAGCGATCTACACCCAGGCGGAGGTGGGTGTACAAAGATGGCGGTGGGCGCGCCCCGCTCTGCCACGTCAGTGAAGCCCGGGCCATTGTGGATGGTGAAGTGGAAAGGGGCCGGGGGGGCAGACATGAGGGGAGGCTTAACCTCAGCCCATCCAACAGCAGAGAAAGCCTAACCCCGGACATAAGGGGCAATACCAGCCATAACCCCATACCAGCTTGGAGGCAAGGGACACCCCAAGCATTAACGCAATATGCATATGTACCCAGAGGCACTGATCAAACACCTGCACCCGCAGCATTTTTACATTCTGGGAATAATCGCGGTGAGGAGTCTCAGGTTGTCCTCACACAGAGGCAAAAGGGCTCGGGTTGGGGCAGCCATGGTTACAAGCGGCCAGAAGAGAGCCGGATGCTGGAGATGGGTTCCCCACTCTCCTCGCTGTCTCCATCCCCTGAGAGACCCCTGGTGTCCAGCCCCCTGCCTATGTCGCCTGTGGGTCCCATTGACATCCCCGCTCCCGCTGGGCTGACAGAGAAAGTGGGTGACTGGGACTTGTTGACTCCCCCGGCACCCGCAACAGAAAAGGAAACCCGGGACCCCGAGTTGCATCTGGCAACCATCTCTCTCCTGAAAGGCCTCCCCACCAAAGCGGATATCGAGAAGTTGATTTCAAAGTACGCAGCTGCGCATAAACGTGATATAGCGGCGGTTAAAAGTCAAGTGTCAGCCGTCGAGTCCAGAGTCCATCTACTGGAATCAGAGAGAGCCTCGGAAACAAGTCGCATACAAGCTCTTGAGGATAGATGTGATCGACAAGAGGCCATAATTCAGGGTTGTCACCTTCACCTTGACGATCTTGAAAACAGAAGCAGAAGAAACAATCTGCGGCTGAGGGGCATCCCAGAAGGCGAAGTGGGCGAAGATCTAAAACGAATTGTGTCTACTATTTTCAACTTAGTCTTGGATAGAGACTTGTCCACTAACATAGAGCTGGATAGAGCCCATCGCGCTCTGGGTCCAAAGAGTTCGGACCCCACCTATCCCAGGGACGTTATCTGTCGAGTCCACCACTACGAACTGAAGGAAGACATCTCTAGGAAAGCCTGGAGTAAGGGCCCGGTGGAATATAAAGGCGCCTCAATCAAGATTCTTCCCGACCTGTCGAGGCGGACACTACAAATGCGGAGATCCCTTAAACCCCTACTTGATGTTATTTTGAAAAATGGAGATACCTACAGGTGGGGGTTTCCGTTTCATTTGATTGTCAGGAAGGATCGGGGATCCTACGTGCTAAAGTCTTACCAAGAGCTGGGGGGACTTTTCACTTTCTTGAAATGCGACCCTATCCAGATTCCGAACTGGCTCGAGATGGAAGTGATGCTGCCACCTGGGTTGCCGATGAGAGAGAAGCGCCAGGGCCCGAGGAGCTTCCGGGACCTAAGACGACTCAAGAGACTACCGAGGCGACCGGGAGGAGAGGAGTCCTGAGAGGGACCTAGATGTGGAGCGCTGGATTGGGTTAAGACTCTCGGTATACGACGCTGGCTCCCTGGCCCTCCTTGCTCCCCCCTGAAGTGTTGTCGGGTTGGGAGACGGGGAAGGCTGGGAGGAAAACTTTATTTGATTGGCATCTATGGTTCCCTAGTTGCCACGCAGTTTATGTTCTCCCTTTTTTCTAGCACTTAGTTTAGATAATCAATGAGTTACTCGATTACTTCAACTTATACTGTTGTGACGCTCAGATCCGATATCGGGATCTAAGAGTGACTCATTGCTTAGCTGGTCCATAATGTTTTGATGTTAAATGTTATCTGGCTGTCACTACAGTAGGAAGCATCCGGTTGAGGGTTGCGGGTGGGGCTCTTGGTGCTCTCGTTCCGGCCGGATTCGCTACCCCCCAATAGGTGGGTCTTGCAGACGCTAGTCATTGGTAAGATCCGATCTGGTTTCCCTATTCAGGGAAGGTTTAGTTTTCTACCCCCTAAGTCTCCCCCCTTGTGTTGTGCCCCTCCCCTTGTCCCATTCCTTGTTTTCCCCCTTCCAGGTGCACCCCTGAGCCTAGATGGCGGATTTTAAGATTATCTTGCTTAACGCAAAGGGAATGAATAGCCCGGAAAAGAGATCCTTGGTTCTCAGGGCCCTGGTTGCGTTCCTCCAAGAGACCCACTTCAGGTCATCAAACCCACCCTCCTTTGGTAGCAGACATTTCCCGAAAACCTACCACAGTCACTCCCCGGATTCTAGATCAAGAGGAGTGTGCATAGCCATTTCAGCGTCCCTTCCGTGGGAGCTAGTGGATTTCAAATCCGATGAAGAAGGGAGATGGCTGTTCCTGAAAGGGTCGGGTTGCTTCCTCGCTATTCACTTTTGCAAACTTGTATGTCCCTAACTCAGAGCAGATAACATTCTTAAGTAAAGTTTTGGAGGAGCTCGCGGTGTTCAGAGAGGGTGAATTGGTGGTGGGTGGTGATTTTAATCTTGCCCTCGACCCCCTCCTTGACACCTCCAGGGGAGCCCCTCACCTGTCGTACGCCAAGCTGAGGAGACTAAAGAAAATGCTTGCCATGCACCAATTGGTCGACCCATGGAGAATACACCACCACGACACCCGTGATTACACTTTTTTCTCCCCGCCACACAAATCGTACTCTAGAATTGATGTGCTTCTGGTGCCCCATGGGGCCTTGGGCAGGATAGTAGATACAGAGATAGGCTGTATAACCATTTTGGACCATGTGCCGGTTATGCTTAAATTAGCTCTCCTGTACCCGGGGCCTAGGAGGTGGACCTGGCGCTTAAACAATTCCTTGCTAGACGATCAGGGGGTGCTCAACGAGATCCAGGGAGACATCAGGGACTTTTTTGAGCTCAATGCGTCACCTTAGGTTGATCCGGGAGTTTTATGGGAGACCCATAAATGCTACATCAGAGGGTCCCTGATGAAACTAGGCACGAGACTTAAAAAAGAGAAATCGGAGGGTGTCCTGAGGCTCATTGATGAGATTAGGAGGTTGGAAGCCCTTCACAAGAAATCCCTCTCTGTCGTCCACCTCTCGGCTCTGACAGCGTCCAGAGAAAAACGCTTTGCTGCGACAAGCTCAAAACGCAGAAAACCAAGTGTCGTGGGAAATTCTAAGAGTCGGGCGACAAATGTGGGAAACTCTTGGCACGGGCCCTAAGGGCCGAGAGGGTGAAGACTTATATTCCAAAAATCACAGACGAGGAGTTGTATAATCTACCTAGGTCGGAAGGCTCTGAGAGGGATGAAGTGATGGGAAGCTTCTTAAGGGAGTCGGGGATGCCCAAATTACCAAGTGATGTTATCAAAGACCTGGAGAGCTCGATTTTGCTAGAGGAAGTTTTGCAGGCAGTCTCTGGAGCTGCGGGGGGAAGGCGCCAGGGCCCGATGGATTCAGTATTGAATACTATAAAAAGATGCTCCTCTTGTTGGCCCTTAGGCTTTTAGAGACCTTCAACTCTTTTAAAACAAAAGGATGTATGCCCCCAGATGCTTTGATAGCTTTTATATCGGTCATCCCTAAGGAGGGAAAGGATCCTAATCTCTGTGCCAGTTATAGGCCAATTTCGCTTCTGAACACGGACATTAAGATCTTCGCAAAGGTGCTGGCGCTGAGGTTGGCCCCCCACCTGCACCACGTCATTGATCTTGACCAGGCGGGCTTCATGCCCCACAGGGAGGCAAGAGATGACACTATCAAAGTCTTGAACTGGATCCATTGGGCCCAGACCAACAACGTTCCCTCCCTATTGCTGGCCACAGATGCGGAGAAGGCCTTTGATAGGGTGAGCTGGCATTTTATGCAGGCCACCCTCAAGTACATAGGCCTTGGACCTAATACCCTAGGGTGGATAAGTAGCTTGTATAGCGCTCCCTCCGCGTGCGAGTAAATGGTACGCTCTCTGACACGTTTGCTATCTCCAATGGGACGAGACAGGGCTGCCCCCTTTCCCCCCTGATCTTTATCCTAACCCTTGAACCCCTCCTATGCATGAGTCGCAAGAATGGAGACATAAGAGGTATGGGGGGCCCCTCGGGCAGCTATAAAGTTGCGGCCTTTGCGGATGATCTGATCTTTGGGCTGACTCTACCAGAAGTCTCTTTACCAAACTTGTTGCATGAATTGAAGCGATACGGAGACCTATCGGGCTACAAAATTAACTGCCAGAAGTCTGAGGTTCTGAACGTCAATATCCCTGGGAAAAGATTTAACGCTATCCTGAGCTCCTTCCCATTTAAGTCCCCAGGAGAAAGTGTGACATATTTGGGCACCAGGATATCTAAGAATCTGGGCCACATCTTCGCTTTGAACTCCCCCCCCCCCCTGCTTAAAAAATTCGAGGAGGAAATCACTAGATGGTCGGCTAGGAGGCTCTCATGGTTTGGCCGGTGTAATGCACTGAAGATGGTCCTGCTCCCTAAGCTCCTCTATTTGATGCAGGCCCTCCCAGTGACCATACCACAGTCCTTCTTCCAGAAGGTGGATGCCCTCTTCCGTAGATTTGTCTGGGGAGGGGGGAGACTGAGGACAAACAGGGCCATTCTTATCAGGAGCAAGGAGCAGGGTGGTTTGGGACTTCCTGACCCTAGACTTTACTACGCTGCAGTCCACCTTAACAGGGTGGTTGACTGGTGCCTACATAGAAGCCATAAGCATTGGGTTTCCATAGAGCAGAGTCTTGTTGGGGTCCGGATGGACTGTATTCCATGGGTGGAGCGGAGTGACATTCCGCAAGCGATGAAGCATGCTCTGGTGGGGGCCACGCTGAAGGTGTTTCACCAATACTTCGGACAGTCGGGTCTCTCCCCGGCCCCTTCGCCGATGGTCCCGGTGTTGGGCAACCCAGGCTTTCCCCCGGGTTGTAGGGGCTCGATTCCAGAGGCATGGAGAGCCTCTGGGATCTTCAGGGTTGGACATTTTCTAATAGACGGGAACTGGCGGGAGGTTGAGGGGTTGCCTGTTGAAGGGGGGATCCCCAGTTGGTCGGCTTGGCAGCGACAGCAACTTTCACATTTTCTTTCCACACTCACAAGACAGCGCAAAGAGGACTCACCCCATTTGAAGAGCTTTGCTCAAGTAAAAATGCGGAGAGTCACACCCTCTCCCACATTTACAAAATGTTGATTAACCCTCCAGATGTAGCTCTGCCATCGTTTGTTAGGCAGTGGGAGAGAGATTTGGGTAGGACCTTCTCTCCTAAACAGGTTGGCAGGCTTTTGGCAGCGCCACACAAAACGTCAATCTGCACCAGGTATCAAGAATGCAGTTATAAAATCCTGACACGGTGGTACAGAGTGCCGGTAACTCTCAGCAAATGGTACCCAGGAGTCGATGCCAAGTGTTGGAGATGTGGGGTCGGGGAGGGCTCCCTGCTGCACATATTTTGGTCCTGCCCCAAGCTGAAATCATTTTGGGATGGAGTCTGGAGTGGCTGGGAAACTGGTGGGCGAGGCGATAGCGGACGACCCGGCCTTGTGCTTGCTCCACATGGCAGTAAAGCCACTCAAAAAGTATAGGCGCTCCCTGTTATGCCATCTTCTTAATGCAGCCAAGGCATGCATCCCCCTAATGTGGAAAAAAGAGGACCCCCCTACCCAAGCAATGTGGGCTCTGAAGGTAAACGAGATAATGAGGTTTGAGGATCTCATGACATCAGGGGAGGATGGTTTCGAGAAATACTTAGCAACCTGGTTTTACTGGATCCAACACACTGAATCGGATGAGTATAAACTCATCTTCACTGTGGTGTAGATACCCCCCCCTTTTTTTTTTCTTATTTCCTCTTGTTATACGGTTGTACTGTTGATTACGGCTCTCGTAGATTTACCCGGTCACTCCAGGGAGATGCACGAAGAGTTTAAGATCCCCGAGTGACCGGGGGAGAATGCAAGATATTGAGAAGGCCCTGGGCCCCCTGAAGGAACCCCAGCGGCTTACATTGTTATTGGGAATAATTCAGCATGTAACTTTTAGACTTGTTTAGTTTAGCTAGCGATATACATGCTCGATACATGCCCTATTCTCTGTGTATTGTACTTTTGAGATGACTAATCTGCATATGTACCAACTTAAAACAATAAATAAAGAATTTATAAAAAAAAAATTACTGCTATGCACATGCTTTACTTTGGGGTGTTTGGCAACTCTTTCCTTGACAGTACCTATGCATTTTGGGCATTGTTCTGTTCAGTGACCTTTTTCAGATTCACCTGTCTTTTCTTGTTTGCATATTGTTTTTTGAGAAAAATGTGACTTTGATTCAGATTTTTTATTCGTTTTTTAGGGAAACCCTGTGCAGCCAAAGAATTAATTGAGGGATTAAAAAATAAATGGGGATGGGAGTAGCTCAATTATTTATACAATTATTATTATACAAAACTATTATTCATACAAAATTATTATTATTATTCAGGGCCTGGGAACTAATTTACCGCCCAGTTTAACCCTCTCATCATCTAAATATCAAGCAACATACATGTCTAGCTGTGTGGAAAGACAGAGATTTGGTTACATATATCTGCAGATACATGTGGAAGCCACACCGCTCCGACAAGGCACTCTGTGTTTAGTGTGGTCTCTACTCTTAATTTTGAGTCCCCAACATTGGGACATGCAATGCAGACAAATATTTGAGAGCTACTCACCTCAATTGAGGGATTACTTCCAGAAAACTGTGACCGCATCAACAAGCCTGGTACTCCTAGAAATCTTGAAGCATGTATATCCAGATAATGTATAGTTTGTTGGGGGTATTTCGAATGTAAAGTGTTGTTTTTTTTTTAAACTGCAAGGTGCGCATAGCAATTGTATTTTATCGGAAAATCTCCAAAAGCGCTGTTTCAGTTTGGGGGAGTCTCCTGGGCAGGATAGGGTGGCTACCAATACATATGTGGTACCACTGTAACTGGGAAAAATGGGGCTTTTACATGCAATAAGATTTTATTGAAAACTTATATTACATAAAAAAAAAATTGTATTTATTGTCATTTTCCTGGGATATCCCTTTAAAAATAACAGTTGAACATGTATAGCACAAAATAGTGAAAAATGGTCTGGCAACCGAGGGTGACAAAAACTCTAGATAGGCTGGCAGTTAAAGGGTTAATTTAATAGCTCGTACTGAATGAAGGTTATGATTAGAGATGAGCGTATCGAATCTGACGTATCCGTATTCGTTACGAATTTCAGGAAAAATTTGATTCTAAACTAATCCGAATATCGCCGTGATTCGATCACTCGAATCGCTTCCTTAAACTCCATTTAGTGCTGTCCAGACCATCTAAAATGGTGGATCCACATGTCAGGACATGTCCCATGGGGCAAAGAATCCTGGGTAGGCGTTACATGCAGCCTATGAGTAGCCAGGTTCCTGATGATGTCACAGCCCTATATAAGCGGTGGCCATCTTACCGGGGCTCATTTCAGCGGTGTATTGCGGCAAGAATGCGTTAGGGAGAGTTAGAGCCAGGGACAGATAGAGCCAGAGAGAGAAAAAGACAGTAAAAGAAAAAGACAGGGTGAGAAAGAGAGAGACAGTGACAGAGAGAGACAGTTTACAGTGTGTTTGCGTTTGCTTTTATGTCCAGATCTTTCAAGCCTATTTAGTGTTAATACAGATCACACACATCTGCCTATTTAGCTTTTGCTTTTCTAACAAAACCATGTGTTAAAAGTTCTGTAGTGCTTTTAAATCACTTTCTCCAGGGGCATCCCATAGCAGGCCATGATGTAACAGTGTGTTAGCATTTGTTTCTAGTAAGAGAACCTGTCTATATTGCTCTTGCTTTCCTAAACAAACCACGTGTTAAAAGTTCTGCAGTGCCTTTAAATCACTTTCACCAGGGGCATCCCATAGCAGGCCATGATGTGGCAGTGTGTTTGCATTTGCTTTCATGCCCAGATCTTTCAAGCCTATTTAGTGTTAATACAGGTCACACACACCTGCCTATTTAGCTTTTGCTTTTCTAACCAAACCACGTGTTAAAAGTTCTGTAGTGCTTTTAAATCACTTTCACCAGGGGCATCACATAGCAGGCCGTGATTTTAGCTACAGTGTTTGCCTATTTTGGTCTAGCTTTTCTACACATCTGCTGTTGTTCAAAAAATACTGTTTTAAGTGTAGTGTAGCGTATTGTTTTCCCCTCCTAAATGCAGTAAAAATGTCAGACAGAGATGTGCACAGAGGAATGGCAGAGGCCTAGATTCATCAGGCAGAGGTTGCAGCAGACTAGGGGCGAGTGGTAGCAGGAGTCGCAGTGAGAGGCCTGATCTCCCAGTATCAGCTAGCGGTCTCGACCAGCAGCGCATCTGCCGTCATCGTTTGGTTAACGCGGTCATCCACTTCATCACAAGTGACATCTGACACCCCAGTCAACAGTCGATAGGAGAAGAGGGTCACAAGTTGCCCCTGAGTCAGCAGCTGAGGCATCAAGGTGGTAGCATGGTTGGCAGTAAGCATGGTGGCAGAATTGGAAAGTCTGGGGCCAAACATGGCTGGGGCCATGGTAGACCGCTTACTGCGTGGCAGGCTACCTTCCCAAGAGGTAGTGGAAAAGGGGTTCCTGGAGTTGGTGGCAGTAGCAGAGAATTGGTGCAGACTGTTGGTGAGAAAATCAGCTACTCGTCAGTGTGGCAGTTTTTCGTCAAGCATCCGCAGGGGGGGAACCTGGCCACATGCAAGTTGTGTAGGTAGAAGGTTAAGCGTGGCCAGGGCCCCAATGTTGGCACCACGGCCCTGTGGCAACATATGCAGCATCACCATAAAGTAGCCTGGGAGAACCGAGGCTCCGAAGTGGTGGTCCAGCCTGCTGCGTCACCCAGTGGCATGCCACTCCCAATTTCAGCAAGCCAAGGCTCCAGCACCTCAGCCGAAGGTAGCTGTGCATCAGACCCATCCTCTGTCGCTACAGATGCTCCTGCTCCTTCTGCTACAAGTCAGTCATCCCGCCAGCAATCCATCAGCGAAGCCATGTCCAAGAGACAACAGTATGCGCCCACTCATCCTATGGCACAGAAGCTAAATGTGCTCCTGTTCAAGTTGCTGGTGCTGCAGTCCCTCCCTTTTCAGGTGGGGACTCCTTACCTTTCAGAGAACTGATGGCTTGTGCCAAGCCTAGGTGGAGAGTCACAATCCGTCATTTCTTTGAGAAGAAGGCAGTACCAGCCCTGCATAATTTTGTTGAATAGAAGGTGGGCCAGTCCTTGAGCCTGTCGGGCAGCGCCGACATCTGGAGCTGTATCTACGGTCAAGGACAATACATGTCCTTTACGCCCACTAGGTGAATGTGGTTCCTGCACAGCCACAAAAGCAACTTGGACATGTCACGCCACTTGGCCTCCATGCTCCCAGGCCGTTGTGCTTGTGATAGTATGTGACTCCGCCTCCTCATCCGCCACCGTCTCCTCAGCTTCCACTGTACGGTCAAGTCTCAGTGCCTCTCCAGCCTACCATGTGTGCAGGGCACGGCGGTGTAACGCTGTTCTTTACATGGTTTGCCTTGGCGAATAGAGTCACACAGAGGAGGAGCTCCTAAAATTCATTAATCAAGAAATCAAAATATGGCTTACTCCTCGAAAACTGCAAATGGGAACCATGGTGACCGACAATGGGAAGAACATGTTGTTTGCGCTGTGACAAGGAAGCCTGAGCTATGCAACCTGTATGGCACACATGTTCAATCTAGTTGTCAAGCGTTTTCTGAAGTCTTCACCCCATCTGCAAGACATCCTAACAACAGGAAGGAAACTTTGCATGCACTTCAGCCACTCCTACACTGCCAAGCACACCCTTCTTGAGCTATAGCGTCAGAACGGTATTCCCCAACATAGTCTGGTTTGCGATGTTTCCAACAGTTGGAATTCCACCCTCCATATGTTGGATCGACTATACGAACATAGAAAAGCCATCAATGATTTCTTGATGATCCAAGCGGATAGGGGGTTTCCCCTGTGTAACTTCAATGTAAACTAGTGGCAGCTCATACGTGATACCTGCCGTTTGCTCAGGCCCTTTGAGGGAGCCACTTTATTTGTCAGTCGCCAGGATTACGGGATGAACGACCAATTGTCTCCATTTGTCAGCGGGGTGACTTCTGGCTCTCCACCTTATTGGACCCTTGTACTGGCACAAAATGGGGGCCTTTTTTACACTCAGTTGGCCGATGCCTATCTGCGCCATCGTCCATACTCTCACAGGTCTGACTCGGGGGGGCCCTCTGCGCTCACCTTCCACTACAACGGCTGCTGTGGGGGTGGCAGGAGCAGTCCCAGCTCCATCAGCAGCAGCCTGAGTCTACAGTCGCTAATGAGTAACTTTCTTCACTCGCATAGTGAGGCTACTCATGAGCAGCAGGAAGACCTGGAGCAGGACTTGAAACTGCAGGTCATGTCATACCTTGACATGACCATGCCAATGCACCTTGAGGATCCGCTGGACTTCTGGGCAGCCAAACTTGACTTGTGGTCGCAACTAGCAGAGTTTGCCCTGGGAAAGCTGTCCTGCCCGGCCAGTAGTGTGCCATATGAGCAGGTGTTTAGTGCGGAGGGGGCCATAGTAACGCCAAGGAGAACTCGTCTGTCCACGAAAAATGTGGAGAGACTCACCTTTGTGAAGATGAATCAGGCATGGTTCAGCCAGGATTTCCACCCACCAATGGCTGATGCATGCGAGTAGATTGATCATGGTGCCACACCAACACTTCACAAATAGTGCAAAACAGATTTACGTTGCTGCTCACCAATTACAGACATTCCTCTGCATCAGACCACAAGTAATTATTGAGGAAATACATTATGTAAAACTTTTTTATATGTTTTCCTCATGCTGCTGCCAACTCCAGGGTGTGTTTTTCTGGCAATATATGGGCCCCTTATGCTGCTGCCAACTCCAGGGTGTCTTTCAGTCAATAAATGGGCTCCTCATGATGCTGCCAACTCCAGGGTGTCTTTCAGGCAATATATGGGCTCCTCATGCTGCTGCTTCTTTACAGTATTATTTCACTAACCCAGCACGCATCCTATGCATGTTACAGCAAGGTAAAATGTTCTACAACTCTATTGAGTGAACAATAATTAACTAGGTAACATAGAAAAAAAGGGTGTGAGAGTTCAGTGGCATAAGGGAACAAGCCTTTAAAAATACAATGTTCATCTATAAAAGTCAAACTTGTATCTGTAAGCCACTCAGCAGTTTGCTGCTCTCCAGTGATTTCGTCCTGACAACTGAAATACCTTTGGTAGCTTGCTATTACTGTCCGTCTTAGGTAAGACAAACATCACTATATTTTATCATATACATCTAATATGGTCATAGTCTAGTGGTTACAGGTTCAGTTCCCAGCTGGGGCTAGACTGAAGTGCTCTTGAACAAGGCACCTAACACCTTAACTGCTCCCCAGGCACTATGGCTAGGGCAGCCCACAGCTCCGGGTATGTTTGCACTCATCATCCCTTGTGTTTACTTGCATGGATGAGTTAAAAGCGTACAAAGTTAAACGTTTACGAATTTCTAAGAGTACAAATTCCTACAGTATGGTTAAGCATACATTGGCTATAAAAGCACATTATTCATTAAGGTAGACCCTATATGTTGCCTGGGTGGTCTAACCTAGTCCTTATATTTTCCCCTAACTGCAAGTTGAATCAGATTGTGCTCTGCAATGCCACTACTTTCATATATACTGCGAGAGAGTGCAATAGAGGAGCAGAAAGAACAAAAAAATGTGTTGTTTAAAGGATCTCAATGAATTCCAGCATGGTACTGTTACAGCGTGTCAGTTTGAAATTTGAAATTTCTCCCTAGATTTTCAAGTGTGAGTGGATTATAAAATTGTTAAAGCATTTAGGTACCACACACCATGTAGAGTAGAGTTACAAGTGCTTTACCTAGTACATTATTTTCATCTAACCCTGAGAAGACTCGTCGCTTCTTCCTGGTTCCCTCGCCAATGTGGACATTGGGTGGTCTCATCCCTGAATCTCTGGGCTATGTGCATGCTAGAAAGAATTGGATATTGGGTGTAGACAGCACCCAACAATTACATAAATTATTTTAGGGCGAGCCCGCTTTGTTAGGCTAAATTCAAACAATTATTGAAAAAATACAAAACTTCATTTATTGGAAATTTTAAAAATGGCAATTCATGTAGAATACACGAGTCTCTTATTTTAAAACCAATAATACATCTTTGACAATGCTGTATTCATTATTTCAAACAACCAACAATATTATAGACATTTGATCGACATAATAATTTAACCTTTTCTTATACATAGCATTCTATAACATGATTCACATTCTAATAGATTGGAGTACTGGCGTACTAGTTTCGCCTGTCAGGGCTCCTTCTGCGCCAATTCTTGCACTCATTAATCAGAACATACATTCAATTTACATGTTATCCTAGAAAAAAAAGAAGAGAAAAAAAATATATTTTAGATTTCTATTTTAGATATGGATTTTAGATTTCTACTTTAATAGAATGATCAATTGAATTAAGATTCATGATAGTAGGCCTATATGTCCTTAAGGCCCTTATAGCTTTAAATTCTATAAATACCTGTAAGGAGTTAAGAAGCATTTAAGTAATGATTCACCCATCATTGGATATAAGGGTAATAGTGAAACATCAATGCTATGAAATGTCTTCAAGGATCTAAAATACATAGTAAACCAGGATATAACCATATGTGATGTTTAGCTATGTGTGTTGTGTGCATGCTCCCACCTACAGCCATTCGTATAGGGATGCAGCTGCTTGCGATCCCGGTTGCCGAGGGGCAGAGCCATTTGCCGAATGACAAATGCACGGCAAACAGCTCTGATTGGGCATTACCGGGAAGAGGTGAGTTTTACTGGGTGATCTGAGGGGTTTTACACAGGGGGGCATCCCAAATCAGAAGTGCAAGAAACAAAACCCAGGATAGTCAGAATCCCAGATTTTGTTCTACTTTTGTTCCACTCTAAGTGAACTTTCTGCACCAGGTGCTAAATCCCAATAACTGCAGAATTCCAAAACTTCACTGGTGTTAACATCAGCTGCAGGCTGTATATATATATTTCTTGTCTGTGTCACAGAGCCTCTCTATTCCTAAAAGAATTCCTTGTCAGTACCTTGTATATACTTGCCAAATAAACAGAATCTAAATCTGAATAATGCTATGGAGATCCTTAGTTACAGTTAAGTCCTTTTGGACAGTTGTATACTTCTAACTTTATGAGAGCAATTTGTGATCCAATAGGACGGTGCCCCAGTGCTCAATGCAAGATCCCCAAAGACACGCTTGGGTGAATATGGTGGGGAAGACCTTGACTGGCCACCGCAGAGCCTTAAAGTGGACCAAAATCCCACCACGATCGGCACAGGAATCTATAATTCCCAAGCTGATTGATTCCCATCCAAAATCAGGACGCCCCACTGTGTGAAACCCCCCAGGTCACCCCATACATTTATCTTGTTTCCTGGTCCAACCACACATGTGTGAGCCGCAGCCACATCCCCGCTATCCCTCTAGCAGGGTGTGTGCCTGCTCCAAGCATTTGTGAATGGCCGGCGCTGGCAGGCTCCCTGTTAGGTTACAGGTTTAGGATAGCGGAGAATGCAACCATCATCACGCTCGGAGCCGCTGCTCTTAGACGAAGCCTTAGACGGCGTGACGTAAGCAGCTCCGAGCGCAGTGATTGGACGAGCAGCTGCACATGTAGGACTGGGAAGGGGTGATTTGGCTTAGGCGATCAGGGGGGTTTCACGCAGCGGGCACCCCAATCCAGGTGCCCCGGGGAAAGGACCAAAACCCAGGATAGTCAAAACTCTGGGTTTTGGTCCACTTTCATTTCAACTCCATTAAAACCCTTACATCTTCTCTGGATCTAGCTAACATTTACTTATCCTCATTTAAGAACAATGGTAGTGGGATGCAGGTTTCTAAGACTGTCTTCAGAATTTAATTATTCTCAGGCAGAATTAAACTTGCATTGAACACTTCACTGGACAGGTTAATCACTGACCTCATATTCACAGTTGGTGAGCTCCAAAAGTACTTTTTTTAGACCACTTACACTTGGTCAATATGTGGTTTATATAATAGGATGTATACATTATATATCTACCCCTAATAACTCATATAGCCTCAACTGACCCAGTAATTTGGTCTGACCAAGTCTTTTGATACTTCCAGCATTATTGTTAGTGGTCTAAGCGAGAATTTTTTTTTTTTTTTTTTTTTCCTGCTCAGATTCAGATCTCCCTTTGCTGTATTCAGATTTCCAGTCTTTCATCAGCTAATAGGGTCCTCTTTTCATCAGGTGCGGGTATTGCCACATTATATATATATATTTTTCTCCCCTCTCCCTCCCCCATCCCTCATTGCCTTCCCCCTCCCTCTAGCTGAACCACGGGACTGCTTGATTGACCTACTGCAGTCTATTATATATAAACATATATACACAAATAACATACCAATTTTCCCTAAGCATGTGTTTGGTGGCATGCTTCCTACTCCTACTATATATATTTTTTTTTCCATAATTTCCCCTAATCCTCTCCTTCCCTTATCTCGTTCGTTTCCTTTTCCTTCTTCTTTTTTTCTTCTATTTTCTTTCCTTGCCTATCCAAGTTTATGATTCTAATTGAATATTTTGTAGCAGATCTTTACCAAAGTCAATAAGTTGTTTCTTGATCTCTATCTGTGTGTTCACTTCGGCTTCTATTTCAATAATTTCCTGCATCTTTCTTAACCATTAACCAAATGTGGGTGGGGTAGGATTACGCCAGTGGGTAACAATATAATATTTAGAGCCCATAATGATGATGTTGGTCAAAGACCGCTTGGGCTTAGGTACGTCCGGTACTGGGATATTTAGGAGGATTCTGACTTTGTCTAAGGTAATATTTATTCTTCCTGTCTGATTTACGTACTGGGTTATTTCCTGCCAGAGTGCTGCTATGTGTATGCACTCCCACCATATGTGTAGTACTGTATTCGGGAACCGACTGCACCACCAGCAGAGCTTTGAGGGCATATTCCTATTGTGATCGGCGGTACCTAGTACCTAGTGATATATTTAAAGGAGAAGGTTCTTAATGGGGCTGATATTAGAAGTGTATTTTCCTTATAGATATTCTGCCAGTCTAAGTTTGAAAGTGATTTCTGGATGTCTCCCTCCCATTTTATTTCCCATTTCATATCAGCTTTGTTTCCTTCATTGAGAGTCGAGTCACAAAGTATACTGTAGTAGGTACGTAACTGTTTGGGTCGGGGATCTGGAGTAAAAAATAGTAATTGAAAACTTGATAGGGGGAGCATAATATCTGGCTGGCAGTACGTTCTAAGGTTATTGGAGGTCGCATTATATCTTAGAAAGGCCTGAAGATTATGGGCCATTTTTTCCTTACAATACATTTGGGCAATTTCAATCTCGTTTGACCAGATATCTTGTATCCTAATGAATTCCTGTGGGAATTCCAGTTTGGTGTTGTGTTTCCCAGTGACCTCTTCTATCACACTCTTCCTTTACAGGCCTATGAGTCTATGTGGGAGTGGGGATTTTATCGGGTCCAGTATTAAGTTTTTTAAGGTGGTTAGTGTTGGAGAGACCAAAGGGTGCGAAGTAAGATGTAATGCTTCTGTTAATATTTTTGGATTTAAGGAGAATATATCCTCAATTTTGATGGGTTCTAGTTCCAGTTGTGGCCAGACATCTCAGTTTACTGAATGTTTCCATCTAAAGATTCTTTGTATCTGTGCAGCATGATAGTATCGTTTGATATTGGGGGCGCTCATGCCACCACAGTGCAAAGGGCGGCTTACATTTTGCTGTATGCTTCCTTCCTCTCCATATAAAGTCAGCAATGATTCTATTTATTTCTATAAAGTATTTATCTGGCAAATTTACAGGAATTACTTGAAAAAGGAAGATGAGCTTAGGTAAGAAGAACATTTTAAGCAGTGATATTCTTCCTATCATATTTAAAGGAAGTTTGTTCCCCAGGGGATAAGGGGGGAGTAGTTTGCCTCGAACAATTGTTTATAATTTTTTGTAATATTGATTCCGAGGTATTTAAAGAGGTTATCCTCCATGTGAAAGTTAGCCATCTGTTTAAGTTCTTGTAGTTCTAGCTGTGGTATCTATCTATGTTTAATTTGAAATTAGAGAGCTGTCCAAAGGCTTCCAAGACGTCTAGGCATCTTTGGAGAGAAGCTTTAGGGTTTCCTAGAGTAAGTAAGATATCGTCGGCATATGCAAGAATTTGTATTTCATTTTTTTCCGGTACCTATCCCCTTTATTGTTGGATCTTCAGTAATTTTCCTTAGTAGGGGTTCTAGATGTATATTGAATTGGAGTGGGGAGAGGGGGCAACCCTGCCTAGTTCCATTTCTTATCTGGAAACGGTTAGTAAGGGAGCCATTAACTTCCATCTGGGCCGACTGGTTTATATATAGACTCAGGACTTTAGAAATGATTTTTGTGCCTAAACCGATTTTTTGTAGTGCAGATTCCAAAAAGCACCAAGATGCCCTATCAAAGGCTTTTTCGGCATCCAGGGCTACTATAATCGCCTTTTTTTTTCTATTGAGATTTTATACAGTGCTGACAAAGCCAGAGAGATATTTTGGTGTAGTCCACATGATGGCATGAATCCTGCTTGAGTGTTGGAGATCACATAAGGTAAAACTTCCTCAAGTCGTTTACAAATAAGTATAATATATGGGTCTGTAATGGGAGCAGTTGGATTTATTTTTTCCGGGTTTTGGGATTGATTTTATTATTGCATTATTCATATGTTGGCTGGGCGGATTGTTATTATCTAATGCGTTGAAAAGTTCAGTTAGTTGTGGGGCTAGTTCTTCTTTGAAGATTTTGTAATATTCAGCTGGGAAGCCGTCACTACCTGATGCTTTATTAATTTTCAGACTGTCAATTGCCCATACAACTTCTTCAATGATGAATGGGTTTTCTAGAGTTTGTTTAAATTTTTCCGGGATTTCCTGTGTATTTTTTCCTTGGAAAAAGTGGTCACCATTCCTGTTAATTGTTTCGCGGACATTGTATAGATTCTCGTAAAATTGGTAAAAAATATTTTTAATTTCTGCTGTTGTATGGTGAGTGATGCCCTTGTTATCAGTAATTGAGGCAATAACATTTTCAGCCCTGTTGTCTTTTGCTAGAGCAGCCAGGTGTTTTCCATTCTTATTCAAGTCGTGTTTATTTTTTATTCTTGTCATTTTATGTTCAGTGGGATTTAATATTTCTTTAAGCGCCTTTCTCGTCTTTTGAATTTCCTGGTACAGACTTTCGGTTGCCGATTGTTTATGGGATTTTTCAAGTTTGTCTAGTTTCCCTACCAGGTCTTTTATCTCTTGTGTGATCCGTCGCCTATTTTTTACTTCAATCGCAATGCAGATGCTGCGTATATAGCATTTATGTGCTTCCCAGATAGTTCTGATCTTTACTTCGCTGGCCCGATTAGTTGCAAAAAATTCTCTAATGTTATGATTTGAACTTTGTTGGTCGCTAGCTGACTTTAGTATATTCTTGTTTAACTTCCATTGGTGAGTTACGTCAGTTTTGTATTTAAAGTTCAGGGTCATAGATACTGGTGCATGATCTGATAAGGTTATGTTTCCTATCGAGCAGTTGGTAATCATATGTAGATTTTGCTGCCTAATGAAACAGAAGTCTATTCTTGAGTATGTGTTTTTGGCTCTATTGTAGCAGGAATAGTCTTTTTCAGTTGGGTGGAGTGTTCGCCAGGCATCCATTAAGTTGAGGCCTCTAATATGATCCCATATCTGATGGTTAGTTAATAGTTCCGCCTCCTTTCTTTTTGCTCCAGTAGAATCTAATTCATTGTTGGCTATCATGTTGAAGTCGCCTGCCCAAATTATTAAACCTTTTTTTTGTTCGTCGATTTTCTTTGCCACCTTTGTTAAATATTTTATCTGTCCCTGATTCGGGGCATATGAGTTGATAATAGTGCATGTTTGCCCACATATCTTTATAGTTATTATTATAGTCCTTGCTTGTTCGTCCAGATATTGATTGATAAGGTCGTGTTGGCAGTTTTTGCTTATCAGTATCGCCACCCCTCGCGTTTTTTTAGACCGGAATGGGTTGGAAATAATACGCCCAAATTCTGAGAAGGCCCTGTACGGTTCTCTATCTCTTTTGAAGTGTGTTTCTTGAAGCAGAGCAATATCTATTTTTAGCCTTTGAAGTTCTTTTACTATGTTTCTCCTTTTTTCTGGGCCATTTGCTCCTCTAATATTGTAGGTACAGATTTTTATTAACTTATTTTCCATGATTGGAGTTGGTATGTAACTGTGTTGTACATAAGCGAGAATCTGTTATAGGATACAGCTTATTGAAAAGAGGCCTGTGATTCTATAACAAGTGTTTTGTAACCCACAAAGAATATACAGATTACAGTTACAGTGGGAAGCTTTAAAACAGGCTGTGATGGGTTTTCATTAGCTATGGCATAGCAGTAAATAGCAGCAATTAAGAAAACTGTTGGGTTATTAAGCTATATGCATCCAAGATCCTTTACAGTCCTCTCGTAATGGATTCCCCTTCCCCACTTTGTATCTACATCATAGCAAACAAAAAAAGCATTGCCTTAGATTCAATACCAAGAATGTTTCAAGAAAAATGTATTCAATTAATATGCAGTTAAATGTTATGGGGGAATGTTATTTTGGAAGCCATAGTAATCTAAAACAATATGGATTTTTTTCCAGGTCGGGGCCCTGTGCCCGCCCTCTTGTTTTGTTTATTTTGTCTTGCTTCTCATGTTTTATTTAACATGTATGTATCAATAAATGCTATTCATTGATTGAAGCATTTTACTGGCTTCCCTTTGAGGGATTTTGGGGTACTCTTTTTCTTTACTTGTGATTGGTTGTCCAGTTGCTGCAAACTTTCTATACTTTGGCTGTGGTGGGTGGGTTTCTTTATTTTGTATAGTAATGAAAGGGTTAAACTGGGCTGTTCCATGTCCCAACTTTAGGGACTCTAAACAGGTGTAGGGACCCCACAAAGAGGGGCACCTGAACGTGGCAATTGTATGCAAATAAAAGCCCCCTGCTTTCTTAAAGGGATTTACAAGCCTCTTTGCTGAATATTCTATAGCAATGAGAGTGTTGAGTTGAGCTGTTGCTCTGTGTACAGCCAAGGCTCTAAATAACTGATAAAGTAGCCCCCCTCCATATACTCAGCTAAAACTGTTAGCTGAGCTAAGAAAAAAGTAGGGCCCCATTGTTATGGGGCATCTTGCACAATCATCAGGTCCAGTAGTAGGTATTAAAGAGGACCAAAATTAGTTGGGCCTCTAAAAATCCCCATCCAGGGGCAACCCGATTTGAAACCCCTAGTCTCGACATATGCTCCCCTTGACTCTCAATTACACAGCGTATGTGCCTACAAGATATAATACTATAAGGCTCTATGATGGTGATCTTTTTGTAGCATTCTAATTTGTGTAACTCCCAATATCCCAGTGAAACTCGCCTTCCCGGTGATAACACACCATAGTGGCATCCCAGCATCCCTCTGGCTGATGCACGCTTCCACACCAGACGTAACCGAATGTCTGGCGCTAGTACACACAGCCAGAGGAAAGCAACTGCAGGTATTTCTGCTGCCCCCCTCCATTCAGCTTTCTATGCCACTCATTAATAAGTCTCAGCACCTCTTGGCATCTCTGGTCCTTCTGCACTACGCAGTCATTAACAGGCATTGTGTTTTAAGCTAAAGGCTTTTCGGTGGCAGCTACCACTACTGACTCTTATGTGGTGGACACACAAATTGAAACTGAAACTCTTCAGATTAGAATCCAACCTGGAACCAGTTATTATGTCACTGGGAGGCATTGGGTGGGCCCATTAAAGCAGAATTCAAGTCAAGCTAACCCCCCCCCCACCCCACCTTGCGACCAGACCCTGGCACAGAGGCTGGATGGGGGTTACAAAGAAAAACCCTTACCTGATCCTCAGGCCAGCGCCGGTCCTCTCGAGCCCGTACGGCGGCCGCAGGAGAAGACACAAAGCAGCATCCCCGGTCAGCGCATCCTCCTGCCACCAATTCACTTGAATCTGTGCTTTTGTCCAAGATGTTCCGGAGGAGTGGCGCTGGCCCCTGGATAAGGTAAGGATTTTCTTTTTGTACCCCCCCCCCCCGTTAGGGTAGGGTGGCAGGGCGGGGAGGTTACATATAGCTTGACTGAAATTCTGCTTTTAAACATTGTTGACCAAGGGCCCACTTAAAGCGGACCTTCACCCTAAATAAGAGCATATCTTATATGTTTCTCCCACACCCTGTAAATACAGATTGCCCATATTAAAAAACATCCTACCTGCATCTACTGCATTTTCTGAGACTTTAAACATCCAAGATGGCGGCCCATGGCTGCCTGCAAACAGGAAGTGTCTTCTTATTTTGCCGCTCTGCATTCTGGGATTGCTGACCTTTCCCTGACCCCAGCTCTGCTCTGTCTGTGCAAAGCACAATTATATCCCCGCTCCCCTGCACTTTTGACCCCTCTTCTCTCCTCAGTAGGTGATACTGCTGAGCCAAGATGGCGGCGCCCGTATCCTAGAGTGCTGAACAGAGTTACAGGCCAGTGAAAGAAAGAATAAAAAGTAACATTTCTATCATCAGATCCTCAGGTTCTCTCATGACAGTAATAGTAAAACCTTTCTTTCAGATTATAATAAATCCCACCATTCTTGCCTCAGCATGGCACAGGAGCTGGTTTACCTGGTGACGGGTGGTTCTGGTTACATTGGTGAACGCATCGTAGAACTTCTACTAACCACAGAATATGTAAAGGAGGTGAAGATTTTTGACATAAATGAAAGTGATGCCATAAATCGTTTTAATGCAGGTAATTATTTTTTGACTCTTATCTGGTTCCTACATTGTTTTATTTGCAGGTAATTCTTTAGGGGTCACCAATGCACCCCATGTTCTTGAGTTCTTGAGCTCCACTTTAAAATCAAGGGTAATACAAATAGGATTGGTGGTGCAGCCAGGGGCTGACTGGCTATAGGGAGAACAGGAAGAATTCCCGGGGTGTAGCACTACTCAGCCCAACCCTGTGTTGGAATTCACTCAATCCTTTTTTAACACTCCATATCTGCCTTCCAAGTCTCCCCCAGAGATTGGAGCATAGTGACATTAAATACACAAGTTTATGTATACAATTTTAATTCAACAGGTAACATATTTTACAGTTATAATTTATTGGTATCAATTCTTCAGGGTAAAAAAAACTAGGTGTATTAAAGTCGGTACTTTGTGGACTGGGGGAGGACATTCTGCAGCTGATCCCTTTGTGTGATTGTCTTCATTTGGAAGCTTGGCAAGGACAAGCTGTACATATTTGGTTGTTTCCAAGTTGCATACTGTAGATGTCAACCTGACCCATTCCATCAGTGTGACTTGTCAGCGGCCTGCACTGATTCCACCTGAGATTTTATTATTTCAGGAGTCTGGGGCGCTGGTAACGTACTTAAAGGAGCACTATCACGAAATAGTTTAATATTAAAAATCCATATAAACACGTTGGCTGATGACAGGGCAAGTCACTTATACACCAGAACTGAATAAAACACCCACCAAGCTTGTGGTGTATTCTCTCATGGTAGGAATAAAATCCAGGGGTGACAGGTTTAGTCTATCAGGGGTGACGGAGCCTGTCACCCTGGATGTCCTTTTCTTTCCATTAAAAGAAAGAAAAACAAGGCTGGGAAGATATTTCTTGATGCCGGTTTATAAGTGACCCCTCCTCCTGCCATCCAGCATATTTATATGGATTTTTATCATTGGGCCATTTTTTCGCGATAGTGCTCCTTTAAAGTGGACCAACAGTCAAAAATGAATTAAATCAGAGCAACACAACAAAGAGCGCTTATATGCGTCCCACTCCAGGGCAATTTAGATTGCTGCACATAAAAAACAATTTACCTATTTCTAACCCCTGCTGGGGTAAATTTTAAAAACAAGATGGTCGCTCATGGGCTTGCAGGCCACCTGCAAACAGGAAGTTGTGCTGGGTTTACCATTACTGTGCATTTCAGTTATGTCAGTTGGGAGAGGAAGCTCCAAAATGGCCGCTACCTTTCTTTTCCAACTGTGCTAGGCCGTCTGTCAGGTTTAAATGTGGTGAACTTTATGTAGAAGAGACTCATCATAATGCACAGGTTAATGGCTCGGGTCATCAAATGTGGTCCGTGCACCCCTGCCTTAACCAAATATAAAACCAATGAAAGAAAAAAAAATACCTGTGTAAAGGCGTTAATCAGGTAAATAAAAGGGGTGTTCAATAAATTATCTACCCCAGTGTTTTCAGCCCCTGTTAAAGAGCTGAGCTTGTCATGTCTGGACATGCACCACACACACTAGCAGTAGTCTGATGAAAGAAGCCTAAAGAAATCCATGAAAGGAGGATTGCTGTATATGGTGATGGTGCACCTTCAAACTACCAAAGTTTTTGTTCAAGCAGTGTAATTGGAGTAGAACATCAATTGAAGATGACCCCCATTCAGGGTGACCCATTGAAGCATCTTCAAAGGAAATATGTCTTAAATGGAGGCCATGATTTTGGACGATTGGATTAAAGTCAGTGCGTCAAGTCAACATCTGTCCACATCGGTGGAAGCACAAGGGGTCACCAACTTCATGCACATTTCATGTTCAGCAGTCATCTGGAAAGGTCATGGCAACAGATTTATAGGATACAGAAGGTGTTTAATTACTAGAATTCATGCCACAACAACTAGAAATAACTATTCTTCAATAATGAATGCAAAACACAAGACAATAAAAGAGAAACGCAGTGGGAAGTTGACAGGTCTGTTTCTGCTTCAGATCACAAGTCTTGTAAATCACAAGCTGCTATCAGAAAATGTGGCTTCATGGAGTTTAAAGTGGACCAACACCCAGCTGGATCCATTCCCTCCCTGCGGGGCATCCAAAACTGGGAAGCACCGCTGTGTGAAACCCCCCAGGATGCCCGCTAACCTTACCTGAATCTCAGTCCAACGGCGCATGCACAGGCCGCATCTCGCACTTCTCTCTCTAGCAGGGCGCGGGTGCCAGCATGCTCAGAGCAGCTGAGCTTAAACGTCGCTTAGACGTGCATAGCTCAGCGGCTCTGAGCACGCTGATTGGACGAGTGGCTGCGCATGCGCCGTAGGAGAGGGGGGAGGTGGTTGATCTGGGTGTTCTGGGGGTTTCACATAGCGGGGTACGCCCCGGGGAAGTGGCCCAAAACCCAGGATAGTCAAAATCCTGGGTGTTGGTCCACTTTAAAGCGGAACAGCCTGGCACAGTTGGAAAAGAAAGGTAGCGGCCATTTTGGAGCTTCCTCTCCCCGCATCGCAACAATGCTGCTGCCTGGATTCAACTGACATAACTGACAATGCAACGTTACAGGAATCCCAGCAGCACTTGCATATGCATGAGACACCATTTTGTTTCTAAAATTCACTACAGCAGGAGTTAGAAAATGGTAAATGAATTTTAATATGCAGCAATCTAAAATGCACTGGGGAGGGGTGATTATGAGCACTGTTTGTTGTGTTGGTCTGGTTTAAAGCATATAAACCTACTATTTGGCCACCCCTAAACAGTGCTCACAAGCAGAAATGATTTCAGTGAGCCCAGACATACATGAATACTAAATTCCAAACCGTCTTGTTTACTGATGAGTGCAGTGCAACCCTGGATGGTCCAAATCAATAAAGTGTTGGATGGTTGGTGGTTGACCACTGAAAGTCCCAACAAGGCCGGGTGATGGTGGGCCAAAATCATGGCAAGGGAGCTCTTATGCCCCTTTAGGGTCCCTGAACGACTGTGAAAATGACCTTGCCAAAGTATATATAGTTTCTGACTGACCACTTTAGTCCATGGTACAAAAAGAACCATGCTTTCCATAGCAAAATCATCTTTATACATGAATATGCACCATTTCATGTTGTAAAGAATACCTCTGAGTTATTGGTTGGTATGGGTATCAAATCAGAGAAACTCATGGTGTGTCCACCACTCTCCCCTGACATCAACCCTACCGAGAACCTTTGGGGTATCATCAAGCAAGAGATAAACAAGAGTGGGATGCATTTAAACATATGATTTATCAAGCTGATGAATAGAAATTTGAAAATTATTACTTTTAAAAATTATACTGACTGTCATTTGCATCAACCTTATAGAGAAAAATGTGCATAATAAAATACTGGTTTAGCATATACACATTTGTTTTATCTAATAGAAAAAAAAAAGTTTATGCAGAGGGATAGTGAAAGTGAAAAAAGTCAGACCAGAGTTCGACTATGTCCGTTAAATTACATTTTTGCTTTTGCCACAGGAATCCCCACCATCACCTTTATTAAAGGAGATATCACTAACTATAACCAGGTTTTGGAAGCTTTTAAAGGTGTCCATGTTGTAATACATACAGCTGCCCTTGTGGACTATTTGGATGAAAACCCCTTTGAGAAGCTTAAAAGTATAAATGTTGGCGGTAAGTTATTAATGTTTTTTTCTGAACTTTATTATCAAGGATAATTCCAAACCAGTTCCAACCTTTACTCATCAAGTACCATTTTTGACCTTTGTTATTGGAAGGCAGAGAATGGAAACACCCCCATGCCCCACCCTCCAGTGATGCAGAGGCCCTGCCTATGAGCATGTAAGAGCTGTCACTGGAGGAAACTCTGGTAGTGGAGTTGTGTGTTCCGGTGGCCCACAGAGCTCCAGTGAGTGGGTGAAGCTGGCAGCGCATTTGAGCGACGCACATAAATATGAATTTTCAGGAGAAGTCTGTTTTCGTGTTCTGAGACCCGGTTACTCGCTGTTCGGCAGCGGACTTTAAAAATTGCTAACCTGATTAATAAGTTGTTTCTAATATTTTTGTTGACTAGGTTTTGCATGGCAAAAGCCATAATTTCCTTTGAACCACCTTTCTCTCATTTCTTTACAGTATGAAGACACCTTTCAAAGTGGCACTCATAAATGTACTGTTATATTATGTTTCTTCAAAGGAACCGAGAATGTTGTAAATGCGTGTCTGGCCTCAGGAGTCCCCTACTTGTTGTATACAAGCTCAATATCAGCTGTTGGACCAAATACAAATGGAGACCCAATGAACAGGTAGGACATGCCAGGACGTTATGGTGTCTATTGTAGAAGTATACATTTAAAAGATCAGATCGAATGTCTGAAAAGACTTGAAGTTTGGCAGGCGTACTTCTTAGGGGCATCTTGATTTGGCGTGCCTTGCCGGGTTAAACCAGACAAACAGCCTCGCACATTTCAAAACAAAAAGCTCCCTAAAACTCACTTGTCCCATCTGCATGCTTCGTCAGCACTTCCATTTGCTCCTGCATCCACTCAAAGCTTTTAACTCTGTTTCACTCCTTTTCTCCTGGTCATGGCCATCTTGGAGTCCCTGGGAGGCTTCTTTATTTCCCAGCACCCCAGCCGTGCTTCTGCCTGGATTTAACTGACATAACCCACAATACACAGCAGCAGGAAACATAGCAGCACTTCTTCTTATGGTTTAAACTAAATAGAAAATGTAAAATTGTGCTAAAATTCTCGCCTACTTTGACACAGCAACAGCTGGACTGCCAGCATGGGGCAAACAAAATTCAGGCAAATGTAAGCCTTAACATTCCATTAAAGAATAAACTTTTGTGGACTTTTCTGCAAACCTCAGATCAGGGCTTGCAAATGGGGGGGAAAAGGCTCCCCAGCTAATGTTCACCTAGTCCAGTGGTGGTGAACGTTCTACCATATCTAAAGCTGGGCACTGCACCTCTGCATTCCAGCATGTAGTTGGGTATGTGCAGTGTACAAGGCCAGGTGATTCTCTATAGGCACTGCAGCTGCACTTTGTACACCACCACTAAGGGCGACACTTTCATCTATTTTTGTATTTTGCAATGTCCACCTCAAGTGGGGAACCCAGACATTTATTGGCTTAAAAGATTTACAAAGCGAGCTTTTTCATTTAACCAGTTTACCAATAACCCTTTTCCATCCCTGTAGCAGAACCCCTATGGTGTTTGGCAGGGGCTGGCTGGGTGTATGCTTCAAACTCTCTCATCCAATCCATGGTGCTCTCCTCCCAACATTACCCATCCCTGCCATCTTCCCCTTAAAATATGGAGAGCAAGCCACTGATTGGTTGGTGCACATGTATCAGAGGATCGGCAAAAGGGTGAGTTTTACAGTGATATCTGAGGATACACAAATATGGGCATGACAAATTGGGAACAATACCCAGGAGAGTGAAAAAGCCATCTGTTGTGTAGTGGGCCCAAAACAGACGCTGGGTCCTATAGCCCAAGTGGGACCCTCCTTGCCCGGGGAGAGGGTGATGATTGCAGTTCCCAGGTTGGGGGTGCCCTTAGTTGATGGAGAGGGAGGTAGGTGGTCAGCCTGGACAGGATCCACTCTTACAGAGTGGTGCACCTCTACTACTGGTTGGAAGCAGAAGGACAGTGGGGTAGATAAAGGGGAGCAGGCCTTAATATAAAAGATGGAGATGGCGGTAAAAGGTGATTGGTGGCTCAGGGGAATAATGCTGGGTAACGGAGAGCAGGAGGCTGCCGCTGTGAAATAACGGCCCAGTCAAGACGAAGCCACAAGAAAGGGAGGAAAGTTAGGCTTGATGTGGACAGAAGGGGCATCACTACTGAGCAGACAAGTTATACAAGCCTAGAGATGACACCACTGGCTCCCTCTGTCCATGTTCCCTGTTCAGAAGTGATCCCTGGGGATAGATCAGTTCCTTCCCCTTCCCCCCGGACAGATTGTTGAGGAGGGAAGAAGGGTGCTCAGCTCAAAGGGGGAGGCGACCATCTGGAGCCCCTTTAGACCAGACCCAGTCGCCAGACTGTATAGTGGGTTGTACCTGTTTGTTGAATTTAGAAGAGGGTAACTGTCCAGAACAGTACACAGCAACATTATCTTGTTGTTGGGGGATTTGGTGAACTGTGAACCATAAAACCTTATGTGCTGTCCATGCTGGACTGTGTTTCAGTCAAGTATAAGCCTTGGTGAGAAACCATGATGGAGTGTTGCTGTGTGTGAAAAGTTAACCACAAACCCTGTTTTCCCCTTTGGTGACATCCCTCCTGCCCCTAACCCTTTTTTGTGGAATACAGTTGTTCCGCTTTAAGCCACAGTAGCAGTGGTTTAAAAGTCATCATGTCAACCTTTGCCTTTGAGGCCTAGAGGTGAGGGAGCGGTGGCAGGTTCTTATTCCAGTCCTATTAGGGCAGCCCACTGCTTCAGGCATGTGTACACTCACTGCACTGATGGGTCAAGTGCTGAGGAAAAATTCCCATGTGTGCGCAAGCATACAATGACCGTCTTTGCCCCCCCCCCCCCAACAAAAGAACCAACATATTTTTTATGCAGATGGGACGGACTCTCTATAACTGTAACATGGCACTGATACTTTTTAATCTTAAGCCTGTTATTCAGGCATCTCCAGCAGCATTTAAAGTGGCCCTCCAGTCAAAAATGGCCGTTAGGCTTGATCTAAGACATGGCTGCTTTTGCAAATCCTAAATAAAAGATTGGATGCATTATGTTTTTAGAATCACAGAGGAAACAATCTACCATGGTGAGCTTTTACTATCCTATGGGAAGACAAAGGCTTGGGCTGAGAAATTAGTCCTCTCTGCTAATGGTCAGCAGGTATGTAATATTTTAGTCAATGTCTAGACTGCATACTAGCGTCTCCCCAAGGCAAATGCATCACCTTCTTCTTTACGCCCTTCTTAAAGTGGACCAATCAGCGGCATGGCTAGCCCTGAAGTTCAAAAGACTCCAGGGCCAACCAACTAAGTGCTCCTGGTGTAATGCTGATTTGGGATGCCTCCACAAACCCCTTACCTTTCCGCAGGTCCCTCGTGGCCCGCGGCCACATCCTTGCAGCTGTGTGCGCTTCCGCACCCAGTTGTTCAATTTGGACAAGCACCCATGCATGCGGCTTGGAAATGGTGGAAAGGGGAGCATAGTGGGCAATGTGGGGTGTTTCAGATAGCAGGGCATGTCCCAGGGACAAGGACCAATCACCAGGATAGTGAAAATCCTGGTGATAGTTCCACTTTAAGACCCTTCCTCTTATACTTGTGAGCTTGCTTTAAAGTGGACCAAAACCCAGGATTTTGACTATCCTGGGTTTTGGTCCTCACCCTTGGGGCCCCCCACTGTGAGACCCCTCGGGTTGCCCAAAATTCACCTCTTCCCGGTCTTACGACACATGCGTCACTGCTCGTCCATTCAGCGCACTTGGATCTGCTCGTCTTCGTCTAATACGAGTGAATCCGAGAGCGCTGACAGCCTCATCCCCTGCTACCCTCTAACAGAGAGCGTGCCCACGCTGCCCATTCACAAAATCCTGGCACGAGCGCGCATCCTGCTAAAGGGTAGCGGGGATGCAGACGCTGCTCGTGCATGCGTCGTTGGACCGGGAACGAAGGTGAGTTTTCGGGTGACCTGGGGGGGTTTCACACAGCAGGGCACCCCAATCGGGGTGGAGCGAGTATGCATGTGGTTTTGTGCATATAGAAAATAAAAGAAGCCAAACGTTCCTTACATGAATTATATCTGAACATGATATACAGAATAGGATATTGAAAATCAGATCTAAACCTGCCAGGAAAAAATACTTTAGGGAGAGACACATGTTAGGCTTAATAGTGAACTTGTCCACAACTAGGAAGTGATGTTTGTAGAAATATTAGTCGATATACGCAAACCTTGCACGCCCAGATGGCTCTTTCCTGGGTGCTTGAGATATAACAAAGAGAGGATTTTCATGGGTTCATCCACTGCTAAGTAAATCTGGTTATTCTTGGGCATGTATATGCCAGGTAAATACTTTCTGTTTAAAGTGCTAATTACCATAGAAAAAAAACAGTGATACTTTCAAGGATAAAGGTGAGTCTACAATATTCTCAGCATAGGATCAGTATGTTAGTGTAAAGTAATGTCTATTTTCTGAAGGTTCTTTTGCTATATGACAAAATTGTGATAACTTGCATCTAATGGTGCATTGCTCCTCTGTACAGGCCTGCTGCTGGACCATAGGGACCACAGTGGGCGGCATTGCTTTTGGGCTGTTTGGGTTGGATTTATGGCCATCACATGGTCACCTCACCCACAGCCTGTACTGGATTTTATATATTCCTCTCCTAACAACCCAGTGCTACTTCCCACCTGCCAAGCCCCCCCCCCCCCCTCTGCTGTACCTCAGCCCCCAGCCAAAACACCCCAATCCATGTTCTGCACCTACAATGCTTTAGCCTCAGCTTCATGGTTGTAGGGGTCATACCCATACACCCCTGCCATATTATCTTCCCCCTACTTATCTGCCCCTACAAAATTGATGTTTTAGTATCATGACTTTAGGACCCTCTATTTCCACCCAGGCCATGATCTGTGCTTGCAATACTATAGCTTAAGCCAGAGCTGCCATGTGTAATTTTTGTGCCCCATAAAGCAACAATATTTGGGCCCCTTTAGTAACCTATATGTGATGGTTGGGCCCCTGGTCTGACCCTAAAGAGGAGGACACACACTGACCAGATTTTATGGGCCATACCTTCCAACTGTTCAAGGTGGGAAAGCGAGACCATTGGTAAATTAAGAAACGCCCCCTTATTGTTTGCTGGATAGGAGATTGTAACAGTTAGAACAATATAAACACTTTGAATAGACAAATGAATCATTTATTGTTGCATATCTGCATGTTACACCTCAAAGAGGGACAAAGGAGAACAAGAAGCGACAAGGAGACATGGGCTCAAAAGAGGGACAATCCCTCCAAATGAGGGACACTTGTAAGGTATGTCATAGGCTGGCAAGGACCAGTTAAATCCTATGCTCATTTTTCCCTGTCTTGTCACATAGGACTCTATAGCAAGTAGAAAAGTCTACAAGGCCAGGGACAGACTAGAGCAACAGCATGCTGGTTCTGTGCTGAGCGGAACCTAAATATCACCTTCGGCATGTTTTGGCGGCTGCTTTTTATCCTAAATGTTGCTTTGATAGTGCTAAAAGGACAATAGGAATGATTTTATATTAGTATCTGACAATCAAAACAATACCATACTCATACTCAATACCATACTCAAGACATGCTATCAACTGCAGAGCAGTAACCCGCTGCCAAGCAGAGATAAGGGTTGCTGACAGCTTCTTCCTATGAAATATTACCAAACAAGTGTGTATTACAAATGTGTTCTATTCTAAGTATGTCGCACACCCCGCTTCAAGAAATTCATAACGTGTGGTAATACTGACCTGTAGAGGGCGATATGCAGAGATGCCAGGAAAAAAGAGAGCCCCTCCCGGTCCATAAATACCTGGGACCTCCCACTCATTACCCAGTCTTCATCTCTGCAGACGGCGAGCAAGTCAGAAGATGTGGTCTCCTCCTTGCACAGGGGGATTTCAGGTAGCCGGGATGACTCCCGGCCCTTTAGTTCTCTATTTCCACCCGGATCCCTTTTTTCTTTCTGTTACCCCATGCCTCCACAGCCTAGGCTGACGGTCCGCGTGAGGGTAGAAAGGCACCCTTGGTGCTCAAGAGCAAATGCTCTCCCGTGAGACCCTATATAAGAGGGTAGGCGGTCATCCGGGGCGGTGACCCCGGTTTGGGATGCCCCGTCCCTTGGCCTGACACTTTGGGTGGTCCCCCCCTTTGGGTAATGCCCCTCTCTCTAGCGGGATAGCGGAGGGTAGGAGCAAAGGGCCTCTTATTCGGTGTTAGGTCCAAATTTTGTAATCATTAATAAGGTTTTAATGTATTAATTTATTTTATTATTCCCCCAATAGTTATTAACTTATTTATTAACTTCATAACAGCGGTATTTCTCTGTCATAACGGCGCTGCGGCCACCATTTTTATGCTGGCTTCTCCCTGAGGTAAAAGGGACGGGGCCGGGCTTTGGGCGCGAGCCGCGGCCCCCACCCCTCTATTTGGCGATTATGCGGCTTGCATTCTGAGCGAGGAGCGGGGCCGGGCGTCGGGCTCAAAGCCACGGCCCGTTCCACTCCTTCTCTCTCTTCTGAGACCGGCGCCGCAGCTGCACATGGCTGCGGTGCCGGCCTTTTTGCTTTGTCATGGCGGAGGGGAGCTTCTCCCCTCATGCTTTCACTCTTGGGGGCGAGGCCGGGCTTTACAGCACTGCGGCCCGCCCCTGTGTCTCAGGCACCGCTGAGGTGATTTCTCTGTGCCTGTTTCCTCAGAGGGGGCGGAGCTTGGCGCTTCACGCTCTGCGTGCTGGCCACGCCCCCTTCTTTCCTCAGAGCTGATCTTTACCTCACGGAGAGAGGAAACTGTCTTCTGGATCACAGTGAGTGGCCCGGTGGGCCCCCCTTCTGTCCCATCACCTATAATTATATATTTTTGTATATATATATATATATATATATATATATATATATATATATATTTTATACTCCGCTTTTCTTATTAGCCTTTTTTATTATGTCTTTCAGATTTAACCTACAGTGTTAGGGGTTTTCTCCCGGTCCTAGGGTCCCTGGGTTCTTAATTGGCTTATTGCAAATCCTCCCACTTGGGACATTAAAGGGGCATCCCGGGTTGCTTATATGCGTAATTCCCTCAGTCATTGCGACCCACTTTAAGTTCACCTTATGGAGGCATCCTCGGATACTGGGCTTGGGCTCCCCTCGGGGCAATCCCGGAAATGTATGGGGTGTGGGGCATCCCTTATTGGCGATGATGTATATCTGTGTATACCATGCGCACAGCAGACTATTGCGCGGCAGTCTGGACCCCAGGCGTCTGGTTCAGCGCCGCCGGTCTCTCCTCCGCCCCCTCCCAGTTTGATCCGTGCCCAGTCTGACGTTGTCATGGGCGGGCAGTTGCAATCGGAGATGTGTGCCTGATTGGCCAATCTTGAAAAATTATTCTCCAGCACGGTCATCAGAAAGGCTCCGGCTAAGAGAAAGCACTTGTCGCCGTCTTCACCGGTGGCCGACTTGGATGATGTTGATAATCTGGACTGGTCTGATTACTCCCAACTTGAGGAAGGGGAGGTGTATGAAGAATCAGATAATTCAGATGATCAGCAGTTTGTGGGTGCTGATACCTAGCAGGGCTTGGGGAGGTCTTCGGATACTCCTAATGTTCTGGCTCAGATGTTTGAGGTTTTGGCTATTTCTCCTCCTGAGGTGGTTCCACAGCAAAAGGGGGAATTTTTCGAAGAATCCAGGCCGCGCTTGGAATTTCCTAACCAAAAGCATTTTGATGGGATTATTGCTAAGGAATGGGAGAGGCCTGCCCGGCTCCCAGGTGTCCCTCAGGGTTGGGACAAGAAATATCCCTTTCCCTTGGATACGGTTAAGCGTTGGGCGTCCTCTCCCGAGGTGGATGCACCGATTCTGGGTTTATCCAACACTACTGTTTTAAATTCTCCTGATTGCTCTACGCTTAAAGATGGTGAGGATAAACGCATTGACCAAATGGCTTGTCATGGTTTTGCCAGTGTTGGGTCAGCCATGAGGCCGGTTTGTGCTTCAGTGCTGCTGGTGGTGGCTACCAGGTCGGTGGTCAAGGACCTTTTGATTTCTTCCGGGTTAGATCCGGATAGTGTCGAGTTCCTTGGCCTTAAAAGGTGTGAATTGTTTTTGTCATTTGTAATAGCCGCCTTGGATGACACACTGATGATGTGTGGCAGAACGTCAGCTCTATTGGTGACTATTCGGCGTTCGGTTTGGTTGCGCCAGTGGGCGGCTGATTTTGTGTCTAAAAAGTCGCTGACCGCTCTTCCCTTTGTGGGATTACGGCTCTTTGGTGAGAAGTTGGATTCAGTTGCTAAGGGTGGTAAGTTACCTCAACGCAAAAAACAGCGTCGTCCCTTTCGGGGGGCGGGTTCCTTTGCTCCTTCCTTTCGTGGGGCTAGAGCTGGCAGAGAAATTGTTTTCCCCGCAGTCAGAGGAGATTCCTGGAACAGGGGCAGAGGACGTGCCCGCCCAGGATACAGCTGGGGCTCTAAGCTCAAACCCGCTGCCAAGCCAGCTCAGCAATGAGGGGGCGCCCTCACCCATGCGGGTGGGGGGACGGCTGCAACACTTCTCCCAGGTCTGGGTCCGGGAGGTGGTGACTTCCGGCTACAAGCTGGAGTTCGAGCTCCGGCCCCCTCCCAGATTCCTCAGGTCTCGGGTGCCTTCGGACCTTCTGGCAGTAAAGAGTCTGTTGGATATGGCAGTTATTTGCCCGAGGACGGCTCGATTCGACCCATTCTGGATCTAAAGATCCTCAACAGGTTCGTCCGTCCGCGGAAATTTGGTGTGGAAACGCTGCGTTCAGCTATCCATTCTCTTCGGCAGGGGGACTTTCTGACGTCCGTAGACATCAAGGACGCCTATCTGCATGTGCCGATTTTTCCAGCGCACCAGAGATTTCTCAGGTTCATGGTGGAGGATCGGCATTTTCAGTTTGTGGCTCTTCCTTTCGGTCTTACCTCGGCTCCAAGGGTTTTCACCAAGGTGCTGGCCGGGGTGATGGCTCTCCTCAGAGCCCAGGGTATTCGCATTGTCCCTTATCTGGACGACCTTCTCATTATGGCATCTTCCTTCAGCCAAGCGGTATTGGACACCAGAACTGTGGTGTCCACTCTGGAGAGATTCGGGTGGGTGATCAACTATCCCAAGTCCTCCCTTTCTCCGTCCAGGTTAGTGTCTTTTCTGGGAATGTCTCTGGATACTTCCCAGGCCAGGGTGTTTCTTCCTCAGTCCAAGGTTCTCTTGATTCAGGAGTTGGTTCGACTCCTCCTGTCCATCCCTCGTCCGGCCATCAGACTGGGGATGAGGCTGGTGGGATTGATGATAGCCTCCTTCGAAGCGGTTCCCTTTGCTCAGTTCCACACAAGGACACTCCAGCTCCATCTGTTGGCGGCCTGGGACGGATCGCCACTGTCGTTG
Organism: Gastrophryne carolinensis; assembly: GCA_027917425.1. Taxonomy (NCBI): domain Eukaryota; kingdom Metazoa; phylum Chordata; class Amphibia; order Anura; family Microhylidae; genus Gastrophryne; species Gastrophryne carolinensis. Next base: position 432,089,737 of record CM051236.1, read on the forward strand.
GATCAGTCCTTCCTGATGACCCCCCGAGTTTGTTGCTCCCTTCAGTGGTGGCTGGATCCAATCAATCTGTCGAGGGGCAGATCCTTTCTGGCCCCTTGTTGGGAGACGGTCACCACGGATGCCTATTCTGCCAAAGGGAAGGTACCCCCTTTTCGTGTTACTGCTCATTCTACTCGTGCGGTTGGGGCGTCCTGGGCTTTTCAGCACCAGGCCTCTGTTGAGCAGGTTTGTAAGGCTGCTACTTGGTCTTCTGTTCACACTTTTTCCAAGTTTTACAAGGTTGATGTTTGGGCCTCAGCGGATGCTGTGTTTGGCCGCAAAGTTCTGCAAGCTGCAGTGGTTTAAGTTGTGCCTTGTTGCCTTGTTTTGGATCCCCGCCCTTTATGGACACTGCTGTTGGATGTCCCACACGTTATGAATTTCTTGAAGCGGGGTATGTGACATACTTAGAATAATACCATTTTGTGAATACTCACCTGTAAAATGGGTATTATAAGTATGTCACACACCCCGCTTCACCCTGCCCTTTTGTATTCTGGATCCTTTATATGGTGAACTTTGCGTTGTTATGCTCTGTGTTGGGCTCTTCCTGGTCCCTTACCTTACTGCTGTTCTTATACTGGGTAATGAGTGGGAGGTCCCAGGTATTTATGGACCGGGAGGGGCTCTTTTTTCCTGGCATCTCTGCATATCGCCCTCTACAGGTCAGTATTACCCACACGTTATGAATTTCTTGAAGCGGGGTGTGTGACATACTTATAATACCCATTTTACAGGTGAGTATTCACAAAATGGTATTTTTCTGTTGCTACTCTTGCAGATGAGTAATGGAGGAAAATTAGTCACTTGTGCCATTCGACCATGTACTGTCTATGGAGAAAAGACACAAAGGTTGCTGACCAGCTTCCGATCTGCCAAATTAGAGAATAATCAGATAAACTACATAGAGACTGAGGATGTGGAACAAAACTGCACATATGTTGGTAAGGACACTCTAATGGTGGCTGCACAGCCATATGAAGTGTAATGCATTTGCCCTTTATGCTCCAGTTTGCAGTCCTCTTGCGCTGCCCATTGCAGAATGGCGCAGCCATTTGTTGCATGCGCCGGTGGACTGGGGGAAGGCCATCAGCTGGCCCTGGAATCTTTTAGAATTCAGGGCTGGCAGCGCACTTTAAAAATCGGCAGGAGTCCCCTTTGAACAGACACTGGGCCCCATTGTTCTTGCTGGCACTAGCCAGAGCTACTCTCCTACCTTTAGAGTAATAAGAAAAGCAGACATTAGAGGGTGATGTAGTGTAGCATAGTGTCCTTGTAGCTACCTAGAGATCCCAGCAAGCATGGTTACTCATCTAATTGCCCTTCTCAGGTTCCCACGACTAAAGAAAATGAGATGTGAGGATGAGAAGGAGCGACGGCAAAACTAAAAATAATAGAGGGGGAATGAAAAGGAGGGAAAATACAGAAAAGATAGAATGTGAAATAGGTGAAAAAAAGAGTAGGGGGGGAACAACATACATAAAAGAAAAACAGGATAGAAAAATAAGGGATGTCATTTATTTAATGGGCTGCGTTTTTCTTGCTGATTGTGACACGTTGGAGTATTTATACACCAACGCAATGCAAACGGTCAGGTGCTAAAGGAGCCTTATTGTTAGATTTTTCTTTGTTTTACTTTATTACAACCTAAGCATCAGCCATGGGCAGACTGGCCATAGGGAGACCCGAGACAAGGTCAGGTGGGCTGCACTGCTTTGGGGACATTTGGGCTGCTGCTTTTAACACCCACATTAAAATTCTGCCTTCTGTAGTCTCCTTCTCAGCCCCCTGTACCCACAAGCCAAGGAACCTCATTCCCCAATGCTATAGCCCTGGCATCATGGTTGGGGACCTCAGCAGGGATGTCTAAGGCCAGGGGCTGGTAAAACCCAGGGCTGATTTTTGGGCCCAGTCGGCCACAGTCTTCAGCACTTACTTAACCTCAGTGGCTCCTGCCTAGCACAGTGGAGGCAAAACACCTGTCACCAAATAACACACGACCTGATTTTCTAGTTCTGTCCTCACTGTCCCCATTCATATGCTTTCTGTTCCTTGCATGAGCTTCAGACCTTTTCTAGTCTCACAGCTGCAGCCTGATTAATAAACATCCCAAAACCAGGGCTGTCAGCCATGGGCCAGAGTTGCATGTCCACCTTTCTCCAATCCACCTCCAAAACACCAGTCTCTCAATCCAGGTTTATTCATAAAACACCGGAGCAGAGATAAGACAGTTTCTCTACTTTTAACTTCCTCGTTGCCTTATGGGCAGGGCTGGCGTCAGCACCTGGCAAGGTAGGGCAGCTGCCGGGGGCCCCAAACTCCGGGCCGCCCTTTGGGGTGTGTGATGGCGCTAGACCGGCGGCAGACTGGGAGGGCACTACCACATCTCCTCGAATGGCAGGGTTCCACACAACGGGGCGTCTCAATTTAGTTTCCTGGGGAAGAAGTGCTGGGTTTTGTTCTGCTTTTAAGTTGCCCACCCCAGATGATTTCCTATCCCTGGAGCATTGCAATCTGTGATACCCTACTGTGTGAAACCCCCTTGGATCACTGGCATACCCACTATGTAAGCATAGCCCCTGAGTTTTTGTCCACTTCACAAGGGCATCTCAAATTGCAATGCCCCTGTTTTGTGAAAGAACCCCCCTGATTTGGCTGTTAACTCAAACTGGTGATCCCACACTGCATTCACCAGTTTGTAATGAAGTAATTAACAAAGTGGGGGGGGTCACACACAGGGTCATCCAAAATTAGGAGAATCTAGATTCGTTTAGACTTGGGTCAGGTTTAAAGGGGTTTGGTGCGTTTCAAAGTAGACCAAAACTAGAGTTTTGCTCCAAATAGCATGATCCTTAGGGGGAATCCAGATTTGTACCAGGCATTTGCGAATGGCCGGCGCAGGCACGCTCCCTGTTAGAGGAAGGCGGAGGATGCGCCCATCAGAGCCGCTGCTCTTAGACACGCCATGGGACTGGGAAGAGGTGAGTTGGCTGCGGGCGAACTGTGGGAGTTTCACACAGCGGGGTGTCCCCAGGGAAAGGACCAAAACCCAGGACAGTCACAACTATTGACTATCCTGGGTTTTGGTCCACTTTAAGGTATGGTAACACTTATAATAGAAACACTTTAAATAGAAAAATGAATTATTTATTGATGCAGATATGCATGTTAAACCACAAAGAGGGGCACAGGAGAACAACGATGGGCAGGGGGACATGGACTCAAAAGAGGGCCAGTCCGTCCAAATGACGGACACTTGGGAGGTATGTATCAGCTCTTTTTTTGGGGCCCACTTTGAATTTTCCTATGGGGTTCTGTACAACCCTGATTTAGGCTCACTTTAAAAGTGTATGGTGCTCAGAATACACTGTTCTACAAGATTAGTGGATGACAGTAGCCAAATGAGTAGCAGACAGGTAGCAATAGATAGTGTCAATAGACAGCAATCTGCAGTGGTGGAGCGGGGCCTAACAATCAGCCCTGGATTTTACCAGCCCCTGGCCAGCCCAAGACATCCTTGCTGAGGTCCCCCAACCATGATGCCGGGGCCTGAGAGGGAGACTAAGGGGGCAGGGACGGAATGTGTGTGTTAAAAGCAGCAGCCCAACCGGGCATTGTCCTATGTTTCCCTATTGCCAGTCCCCCTATTGCCCCCCTGAGCCTGTCACAATGTGGTCCAGCCAGCCCCATACCCAGGTACAAAATTATTATTATTATTTATATAGCGCCATCATCTTCAGTAGTGCTTTACAAGGTATGATTACAGACAAGGTAAAACATAGTACAGGGAACAATACAAAATTAGATACCATGAGGTTAAACCAAGTGTTGTGAGTGCAGGAGGCAATACAGTCTAAAGGATGTGGGTCTGCTTTAAAGATTAAAGCTAACCTACAAAGAGGTATCAAGGTTATGGGTGGGATTCATATGTCTATAACATAAAATGGCTTTACAATTGTATGTCTGTGTTGCAAAAAATGCCTAAAAGCACAAAACAATATACTGTAGGGAGAGGCTACATTTCAACAGCAATAAGCTACTTTCTCCACATGATGGCGCTGCTCCCCCACAATAGAATAAAAGTGCCGCTTTCAGATGCGCGCAAACATGTCATATATGAAGCAGTGTACAACTTTATAGTGAAACATTTACCATTTTTAATATGACCCTGGGGGAATGATTTCATTTTAGGTGCAAGATTTATGCCAACAGCTCTGCAAAATTGTGCGGTATCCCACAAAACAATTATCTACAGCTTTACTAAGTGTTCTAAGCATTTGTATTTTTATGTGAAGAATAAAGTGAGAAGTGGAAATATAAAAAGCAGTATTTTACTCTCTTGGTAATTTGCACATGCTAAGCAGACATTTATAACAAAAAAAGCAGAGAGAGCAAGGATAGAAAATTAAAATATCATTGTTAATAAGACATTAAATATGCATAATCTAATATACACTGCAGAGGAGTAGCTAGGATTTCTGACACCAGGGGCAAAGATTCGTAACTGCGCCCCCCTATCTGTGCCCAGGCCCCCCTTTGGCGCCCCCTGACCTGCTGCACCCGGGGCATGTGCCCCCCCCCCCCGCTCCCTCCTAGCTACGCCCCTGTACACTGCATGGCCAAATGCATGTAGAGGCATAAACATCAAACCCACGTGAACTTTTCAAAGAAAGCCCCACTTTCATTTAGTACATTCTATACGACAAGGGCACAAGCCATTGATTAGCCATGTATTAAACATCGCCTATTTAATGAAGGGAGCCATTAGCCGATGACTGCAGCCCATGTCCAAAAAAGAGATGTAACGTTGCATGGCAGTATATCAGTATCATAGTCGGAGAGTTCTGCATGTGCACAATAGAACGCATCATGGCACACTAATGCTCATGCGTGAATAGTGGGATGCAGACGCACATATGCAGTGTGCAAACGCAAACAATGTGCATTGAGATTCCCACCTGATGACCTATAAAGGGGCATCTACCCTCAGGAAGTGCTTGTTTGTCTTCATATTATTCTGCCTCTGGAACCCTTGTGACCTGTGATCCTGTACTCTCAACCTGGCTTGTTCTTCTCAAGCTCAGCTCCTGACCATCCCATTACATTCTGACTTAACCCTTTGACCTACAAACCTGTGCCACCTTGCTCCTGACTTTGGCCTGTTGTATTGTTCAAGTACCTGAGCTGTCTGTTCTGCTTATTCTCTATTGAGTTGTTGTGCCTAGATCCTAGTCCTTAGCTCTCCCAGGTGGACAAAGCAGGGTGTGTCCCCAGCCCAGTCTATCCTCACCATTGGAGGCTCTAGTGAAAACCAAAAACTCTTGAGACCTGGCTAGACTAGGTTTTTCATTGGTTCTGCCAACTGGGTTTACCAGTTTCCAGAACCTTGTGACAGTTATTGACATACTGACAGTCCATAGTGTCACAGGGGCCTAGGCTGGGCCAGATAAAGTGTTGTGAAAGCCCCTGAGTAGAAAGTCTAATGGAACCACTTGTTTCCCTTGTGGGTGCCCCTCTCTGTGAAGCCCGCTAGAACGGTGCTATTCACCTATGTCTTCCTTGTTCCAACAGGGCATGTGCAGGCTCTTATCCAGAGATCTTATCCATTCTGCAAATGGCTGTCATTGACTGCACCCCCCAATCCCCGGCGGCATGTGCATTCCCGTCCCAGCATATCTCAATGGCCGGGGTGCTTTCAGATTTATTTCCTTTTTTATAACTGAATGCTGACCCTCAATGCTCAGCTGTGTGTAAATGAAAGTATTATTGCTGGATCAGGGGCACTAGGGGTCGCAGCTGTCATTCGAACATCATGCTGCATCCGGTTCCCATTTTTATTATTGGGCAAGACTTTTGTTAAAAAAGAGGTTGTTTGGGGTCACTGGGCTGGGGATAGAAGGGGATAACATAAACTTCCTTCTGGGTTTAGGATGACATTAAATTGATTTTTTTTTTTGAGCCTTAAAAAATGATAGATTTAAAAAAAAATACCCTGGAGAGTTTTCATAAATTGGTCCCTACACTGTAAGCTACTTGGCAACCGAAAGACTTGTTTCATTACAGGTAACGTGGCCTGGATGCACGTGGTAGCCGCTCGCCAGATGCAGTTGAAACCGGAGCTCCTGGGTGGACAAGCTTATTACACCTATGATGACACTCCTTATAAGCACAGGGTCAAGTTGCTCCATGACCTGTTCTCTGAAATTGACTCAAATATAACTTTTGGAGCACACATTCCTTACTGGAAAATGTGGTTGACTGTAGCCATACATGGCCTAATAAGATTCATGCTAAAGCCCTTCTGGAACCTAAAGCCCTTCCTAACATTACCGATTCTTAAATTAATCAATGTCACGTTCTGTCCCGAAACTGACAAAGCATCCAGACATTTTGGATATGTTCCTTTTTATAGCTGGGTGGAAAGCAAGCACAAGACCAGCCAATGGCTGAAAATAAAGTGGGAGGAAAGTGAAAGGACAATTAAAAGGTAATTTCTCAGTAAAAAAACACAATACAAAATTGTAACAAGTATATTACTGAAATCTTTATATATACTTAACCATGGCTGTTATCATTTATTTATTATCATAATATCCAGCTCTTTGGTTTGTTTTTTTGGGGTGCAATGGATCACCAATACAGGTAATGGTCACTGCCAATACAGTCTATAGCCATGTACATTGATTGGAAAGCTGAACCTGTTGAAACTTAGTAACCAGGTGACCAGAGACCCTGAGCGATGGCAACAGGATATTGTGGCTGAAGGGTAGAACCTGGGACTACCGGCGGTAGCAGTAGGATGGATGTGGTCAGATGTGACACTGGGTTAGCAACAGAGCTGGACATAGCACTGGACATTGTCAGACAAACCACAGGTCAATAACAGGCTTGGCAGAGGCCAGGTAAATGCCCTTTCATGACGGGGAGCTGTTTTGAGGGGTCATATAGAAATATATCTAGGGGACTTAACCACACCAAAGTCTTAATTATCCAGTAAACTAAAACTCATATATGTTGGCCCACTTCAAAAGATTTTCCTAGGGGCATTCTGATTTGAGATGCCAAAAAGTGTGAGGCTTGGTTCCCCAAGACTCACCTCGAACCTTATTTTCCCAGATGTGGCTAAGCTTAGTCAGCTTTGCAGCACTACGCAGCATTCACATTCCTCCTGGCATGCGCGGGAATCCTGTCAGAGGCCCATTCCATGTGAGATTGAGGATTACCATGAGCATACAGGGAAAACATGGAGTTTCATACAGTGGGGCATCTCAAAATGGGATGCACCTTAGGAAAGGATTTAACAGGGACTAGGAGAGAAGCGTGTTAAAGGGTCTGTCCGATCCATTCACAAGGGAACGGCTGCCTCCTCCAAGACAGAAGTCCGCCATTCCAAACGCTCACTCCATTCATTACAATAGAGGGGTAGTCCAAGGTTTGACTTGGCTAAAAAGCCAGAGCTGAGCAGAAGAGCTGTAGGGGACAAAAGGTTACTTAAACCAGACCTTCAGCGTGATTTAATGAAAAGCTCAAACTCTTAAAAAACGATTCCCCAGCATCTAAAATTAATTTTAGTCACTAACTTATTATTCTTTCCCCCACTGGGCTGCAACTCTGTTCAGGAATTTAGGATACGGGCGCCGCCATCTTGACTCAGAAGCATCACACTTACTGAGGAGAGGAGAGTTGGATATGGTACAAGGGGGTGGCTTATAGCTGTGCTTTGCTCAGACAGAGCAGAGCTGGGGTCAGGTAAAGGTCAGCAGTCCCAGAATGCAGAACAGCACAGTCAGGAAGCACTTCCTGTTTGCAGGCTGCCTGATAAGATGGCGGCTTCCATAAGCCGCCATCTTGGATGTTTAAAGGCTCATAACATGCAGTAGATGCAGGTAGGATGATTTTTAATGTGGGCAATCTGTATGTACAGGGTGTGGGAAACATATAAGATAGATTCTTATTCAGAGTGAAGGTCCGCTTTAAGATTTCCTTTTAATGCCTGGACAGACCCTTTAAAGTTATATGTATGCAGCTCCGATATCCCACCGGCCCTAGAAACGTATATATTATAGGGAGGTGGTTGCTCCTCTTTAAATGTTTAACCAAGAGCCGGTTTCCACCCTCACGATGATACAGCCCTGCTCTATGCATAAATGATAGTAGATGCCCCTTAAGGCACCTGCTAGCCATCTGTACAAGGAAATTAGCATACCTAGAGGGTGTGGTATTTACCTGGCTGCTGCTTCCCTGCCGTTTCCTCTTTGGGATGGCACTTGGTTGCCTTTCAACCCATGGGAGGTGCAACCTCATGGTCACTTCTGAAAACTCCAGATTTAAAAGCCACCTTCATAAATTAGCTGATGGTATTGTTGGTGTGCTGTGCCCTGCAAGGTTCATCGGCTTCCTTCTCTACAAGCCATTGTTGTCAGCCTGAGCCGTGTCCAATCACAGCCATCGCTAAGGCCTGTTGCTGACCTGTGCCACTCCTGATCACGTCCAATGTCAAGCCCTGTTGCTAACCCATTGCATTTCTGACCACAACCAGTGGCAATCCCTTCTGCTGACCTTAGTCATCTCCATTTTACTACTTTCATTGCTATTAGCTGCTGTTCCTGGGGCTACATCTCCTGTTAGAAACATAGAAGGATGACACTAGGAGACCAGCTATTCCATCTAGTCTGCCCTTATGTGTATACTGTATGTTCTCTTTATCTTCAGATAGATGTGTGCTTATCCCAGGCATGTTAAAATTCACTTACTGTTGCTTTTTCAACTACCTCTTCTGGAAGTCGGTTCTAAGCATCTACTACTCTTTCTGTAAAAAAATATATTTTCTGTTTCAATCTTTTAATTGTCATTTTTTGGTATAAAAGTTAGACAGTATGACATATTGTTCTTTTACAAATAAAGAGATCACAGAATACAAGTTGTCATTCTTAATACACCTTCACATACATACATGTCATCTTTAATAAGCCGCTAGGGCACATTTAGGGTCTTGTGAGGCTTCTAGGGTGTAATTGCGCATACGCAACTTAAAATTAACACCTACTAACTGATGTTCATCCTTACTCAATTTGACGGACAGGTGGATTATCTCCTCCTGCCTCAAGCTCCCTGCACTGCCACCCCTCTAGTGCCAGGGGAGGGAGGTGAGGGGGTCTGAAGGATCTGGCCAAAGGGGGGTGGTGGTCAGTAGAGGGAAAGGGGGGTGACAGGAAAAAAAAGGGGGGGGAGAAAATGCATATATATATATATATATATATATATATATATATATATATCCACCCAAGGGCCCCAAATCTTCATGAATTTCTCATGGGAATCACTCAGAATGCTGGTCAATTTTTCGTTAATAAAAATGCCATTCGGCCTCTTTCACCATCTGGAAAGGGACATTACCTTTTTTCCATGAGCTTGCAATGGCTAATTTTGCCGCCAGCATAACTTGGGTCAGCAAGGCATGCTGAAACTTGGTAATACCATCTGGCTTCACATGTAGCAAGGCAACCCAAGGGTCTCTTCATAGGTTATTGTGCAGGAGAGTATACAGCAGGCCAAAGACCCGAGACCAGAACCTCTTAACCTTTGAGCATTCCCACCAAATATGGAGGTTGCCGGATATCCTGGGACTGCTTTTGCTACGCGTGATGGCACTAGATACCATCTCGTAAGCGCCTTATATGTTTATTGAACATTTGTTAATCCCCGCCCAGATATCCATCCAGTCTTTCCTATCTAGAGCTAAGTTCCGGTCTGTTTCCCACTTAATCATATATCCATGCATTAGATTGGCCGATAACGCCGCAAGGTGAGTATAAATCATCGAGATGAGGCCTGGTGTCGGTGTCCCCCGAAGACACACCTTCTCAAAGGTCGTTTTATCTACCCCAGGGGTTTTGTTCTTCAGTAAGGGAGCCAGCCAGTGGCGTATCTGGATGTACCTGAAGCATATGTTTTTCTTTGACACTAAGGCGGGCCAAGAAACTAATTCCTCCCCATCGATTAGATGATGGACCTTACTAATGCCTGTCCGTCTCCACCATGTAAATGCATCTGGATTCTCTAACCCTGGAAGGAACCAGGGGTTTCTAGTCGCATTGCTGGGAGATGCGGCGAAATCAGCATCCCCGAGTATTTCACTCCAACCCATACACGGAGGGAATGGTTTAGGATTGGACACGTGATGCAGGGCCTATACTGTGGTGGAGTCCAAATTAGGCTATCTATGGAGATAGGGTCGCATGCCATGGCGTCTAAGGACACCCAGAGGGGGGTTTCCACTTCAAGATGCAAGCTATGAAGCTACCCTCGGTCTGGTACTTCCCCAGACAAACCTCATTATGCTATTTTGCATGCTTTTGATCTGATGCTAGGGGACTTGAACAAGGAGCGTCCTAAAGTGGTAAAGCATTTTGGGTAGTAGGGTAATTTTTACCATGTTTATCCTTCCTATCCATGAGATCCCATGTCCTTGCCAGGAATCAAGAATGGTTTTCAGCGATCGAAAGGGGGGGGGGGGGATAATTGGTCTGGTACAGAGTGTGATAGTGAGGAGTGACCTTGACCCTCAGATATGATAATGTCCCTGGGGCCCATCGGAAGGGAAAGTTGGATTGGAGCGACCTCAGTATCTGGGAAGGGATGTTCAAGTTTAACCCCAAGGATTTCTCTTTTGTTAACCTTGAGGCCATAGATTTGCGAGAAGTCATCAGGAGGTGGAGGACATTAGGTAGCAAGATGTGGGGTCGCGAGAGGACTAGCAGTATATCGTCTGCGAAGAGGCATGCTTTGTGGTGATACCCTGCAAACTCTACCCCTGTTATATCCGGGTGTGACTGGATTGCAATTGCTAGCGGCTCCAGGGCCAAGACAAACAGTACTGGAGAGAGCAGACACCCTTGCCGCGTACCTCTGCTGATTGGGAATTTGTCAGAAAGGTAACCCCCATATTGGACCCTCGGTGAAGGAGACGAGTATATGGATCGTATCCATGCTAAAAAGTTGTTCCCAAATCCCCATTTCTGAAGGGCAAGAGACATATACTCCCACGATAGGGAATCAAATGCCTTCTGCATGTCTAACAACAAGAGAAGACTTTGGATGTCTCTCTGCTGGGCTAGCCTGATCAAATGGGCCACTCTTCGGATATTATCTGATGCTTGCCTATTAGGTACAAACCCCACTTGATCCTTCCCTATCAGGGTACCTAAAAACTCATTGATCCTAGAGACCAAAACCGTCCCCAGGATTTTAAGGTCGACATTGAGAAGAGATATGGGCCTGTAGTTCTGTGGGTTTAGGTGATCCTTGTCCGGTTTCGGGATCATGCTTATGAATGCCTCCGGAGAGGTTTGATTTTACTTCTGTCTTTAAGGAAATTAAACATTCTTGCTAGGTGGGGGGCTAGTTCCGTGGCGTATTTCTTGTAGTATAAGTTTGAGAAGCCATCGGGCCCCGGTGAAGCTTTAAAGCTTTTGATTGCTCTCAAAACTTCTGGGACAGAGATCTCCGCCTCAAGGTTGGCTCTATGAATTTCTGTTACCTCAGGGAGCGAGATCGATTCAAAGAATGTGGTAGCTCTTTCTCGAGGGAACGCATGGGGTGCCGCATAAAGCTTGCCCAGCATTTTTTTTTAAATGCCAACGATTTTGATAGGGTTAGCAGTATTGGCCCCCTCCGTAGTCCTCAACGTGATTGGGGTTTGCTTCGGCCCCGGATATCGGAGCTTGTTTGCTAAAGGGGTGTCAGGTTTGTTGGCGCTTGCGTACATCCTCTGTTTGCCCCATCTAAGCTTCTTTTCTGTTACCTCATCTAACGCTACATTAAGTTGCATACTAACCTCATCTACTTTCTTCTTAAGTTCCCTTGTGGGGTTCGCTTTCCATGCAGTTTGTGGCTGTTCAAGACTGGTTGTTAGTTGGACAATCTTTTCTGTTCTGCTTCTTTTAAGAGAGGTAGCTAATGCAATGAGTTTCCCTCTCATCACTAACTTGTGGGCCTCCCATACACTCACCAGGGTTGCTGAATTGGCATTTATTGCAAAATAATTTTTAAGTGACTGGAGGATCTGGTCATGGGTCTCCTTGCGTGTAAGCAGGGAGTCGTTTAGTCTCCATTTGAATGGTCTGGTGATGGGGGGTAGCAGCGAAACTCACTGGAGTACTGGAGCATGGTCAGACCAGGGTGTGGCTAGGATATGACATTTGCTAATCATAGGTATAACATTCTGGGGCACCATGATGTCAGTTCTACAAAATGAGTTATGGGGATTCGAGTAGAAGGTGTAATCCCGTGTTTTAGGGTTCAACTCACGCCATACGTCTATCAGAGTCGCATCCTTCAACATGGCATTGATGCGGTTTGGGGGTTGCTGCATGGACGGCGAGGAGGAGCCGATGCTTTGCTGGGGTGATCTGTCTAGCTTAGGGTCTAATGCTATATTAGACCACAGTCTGATCAGGGCTTCGTACTTATGCTCGTTTGGGTGATCAAGTGATTCTGTGCTATGAAACAACAAATTCAACTTAAACCGATGTTTGCATATTTTTATCCTCCTTGTTTCTCAGGGAATTCTGAGACTGGCACCAGGCCAGTCTAGCGCCAGCACACCACTAAGGGGCATCTATAAACGTTATACCTATCTAGTATGTTAAACCTCAGAAAGTAGGCTCACCCCCGTCGGGAGCCAGTCACTATGGTCTGTGAATGTCACATTCCACATGGCCAACCTCTCAACGTGGTGTAAATTTATATAACAATTAAAGCAGACTATATAACAATAATTGTGTTCACTCAGGGGTCCGCCCGAGCCGAATGGTCTCCGCCACTCCCACCATCCGCGCAACCAGCGGTCCACCCGGGGGGTCCGCCGTCATCATGATCGCTCACAAGGCGGGGGGTTTGGGCAGCAGAGACCACCGTTCCTCACCACGGCAAGCCCATGACCGAACCACAACATCAACAATCAAGCACCTGCAAAAGAAACAACTGTCCAATGGCAACAAATAATTTTGCATCAAAAAATGGAAGCAAGACATTTAACAATAAACTTTCCAGTGGTAGGAACACCCACCCCCCACCAACTTAAGGGAGAGGAAGAGTACCTCCCCCCCGGCAGCAGGTGAGTGCCCCCAAACTGACCAAGCTAGTTACCTTCATACAGTCCACCGAGGGTCCCAGCACCTGTAGGAGGGAGAGGAAAAAAGGGATCCCTCGGAGGGAAGTGAGCCAAAAGGACCAAGAAAAAGTCCCGGGATGTTACACGTGGTCATCGTATGTTTGGGTTCTTCCAGCACTGTTCGTAGGTTGTTCAGCCCCCTGTCCCGAGTCAACCGTTGGCAGAGTGGTGGGCTGTTGCTGCTCGCGATGAGGTCGATGCCAGATAGGGACGCTGGCTGCTGGTCCGCTGGTCCCTCCGCGTAGCCCGCGTGCGTTGCTCCTGGGGCGGCCTTGGTGTAGACAGCGACTCAGCTGCTGTGGTCAAGCCCAGGCATTCCAACAAATCAGAGGCCTCCTCCGGGGTTGTAATTGCATATGAGCGGCCCATGTATGTAAAGTATAGTCTAAATGGGAAGCCCCATTTGTAGGCTATCTGGTGCGACTTGAGGACTAAGAGATGCGGCTTCAACAGGCGGCGTTTCCGCAGCGTCACTGGAGCTAGGTCTGAGTAAATCTGGTACTTGTGGGTTTGGAAGACCAAATTGTTGCGGGATCTGGCGGTCTGACCGATCATTTCTTTGGTATTATAGAAAGTGAACTTAGCAATAATATCCCTGGGCTGGCCATCTGTCCTTGAAGGACCCAGGGTGCGATGGACCCTGTCCATTTCCAGTCGTTCAATCGGGATTGCTGGGACCAGTTCTTGAATTAGGGTCGTGATAGTAGATTTGAGGTCAGTGATAGATTCTGGCAGCCCCCTAAAGCGCAGATTGCTGCGTCGGGACTTGTTCTCCAAGTCCTCTAGCTTTTGGAGGGCTGAGGGCAGCTCGGCCCTGTTGTTTTGGATTTCCGCGTCATGTTCCTCCAGGACAGAGGTGGTGTCGGTTATTTGGTGTTCCAGCTTTGATGTACGGGACCTCAGATGTCTAAGCTCTGCTTTAAATGTGGCGGAGAGCTTCTCAGTGGCCGCTTCCAGCTCCTGCTGCAGGACAACTTTAAATCTTTCCAGCAGCTCAGCATCTCTTATGCCTGGGTTAGCCTGCGGTGATGGTGGGGGCTCCAGGGTCGCCATCTGACCGGATCCGACTGACCTGTGCCTGGGTCCAAAAGCGTGCTGCGCTGGCTGGCTGGAGAGTTATGCTGACAAGCTGGGGAGCTGTGCTGGCGTCAGTGAGATGTGCTGACACTCTCCTCTGCTGCGGGAGGTCGGCTCCCCCCGCTCCCCCGTTCGTCTCTCTGCAGTCTCGGGAGGTTCCCCGACCCCCGAGGCCGAAAACCGCTGCTGTAGTGGCCGTATAAACGGCAGAAATCCCCGCCCAGCGAGGAGCCGATTTAGGCTGCAGCCATCTCCATCGGCTACTCCGTAAAATAATATTTTCTAACGTTGCTCCCACTCTTCTCTCCCGCTTCTTGAAAACACTTCCCTCCTGAACCCTATTCAATCCTTTCACATATTTAAAGGTCTCAGTTGTGTCCCCTCTCTCCCTTCTTTCCTCTAGACTGTACAACTTAAGTTCTTGAAGTCTCTCCTTTGTAGGCAAGGTCTCCAGAACTGCACACAGCAGTCTAGCTGTGGTCTCACCAGGGCTCTATACAGCAGCATCACATTACACTTCAGGATTTAATTCCATTTTTACACTCTATAGCTTTGCATTTGGAGCTGCAGCTTGGCATTGGGGGCTCCCAATTTAGTGTATATTGGCATAACAATCTTACATTTATTAGTAAAACATTTAGTAAAAATACAATTCTGTGAGAATCTCACCTGTAGAATTGGTATTATATGCATACAGCACGTCCTGCTCCAGAACATATTCATAACGTATGGGTATACCTCCGCCTTCCAGCGCCGTGCACTGCTCCCGGCCCTACATATACCGGAGGACCTCCCACAATCCCCAGCATTGAAAAGCAGTGATCAGAGAAGCCAGGAGAAGCACAACCACCCAGAATTTCTGGTAATAACACCAAGTGAGTACAATCACCATACAGGGGATCCAGAACAAAGTGAAACCAGGGTGGGGTGGAGCAGGACGTGCTGTATGCATATAATACCAATTCTACAGGTGAGATTCTCACAGAATTGTATTATTCTAAGCATACAGCACGTCCTGCTCCAGAACATATTCATAACGTATGGGACATCCAATAGCAGTGTCCACAATAGGGTGGGATCTCCATGAAAAGGCACAGCCAACAGTAAAGCGCGGTCACCCTTAACCATGTAATCAACAACGAGAGCAATGCTCAAACCTCAACCTTTGAACCTTGTGAAGGGAGAATAAAACTCAAGCAGTGGACTGGCCGGCTTGATCGCCAGAACATAGTGCTACTCGGCAAACCCAGCACTAATGGTACAAGAACTAACAATAATAATAGGGAGGAAGAATCTTCCTCTAAAAAAATAGGCCAAAATAACTGTCTAACCATACCGCTACAAGAGGGGGTAACCATGGTAACTCAAAACTTTTCCCCCCTCCCGGGGAATACATGTCCAGGTCACAGACAAGACCAACAGAAGTGCTAAAACGATATTAGGCAAGCCAAAAAAGTCCAACAAGTCCGGAAGGACGAGCAACCAAACAGGACCAGGCCCGAGGGCCCTAATCCATGGCCACAATCAACCCGGCACTTCCAGAAGGGGGCACCGGAAGACCCCAAAATAAGATCCCATCAGGGACGAGACAGTTCCGGCAGATCTCTTACCCCCGTAAAGGGGCACAGATCCCTTCATCTCATAGTGATTAGACCATAGGCCCGAAACCAGAGGATCCGTCCAAGGGCAAAAGGGACGAAGTAACGCCTGAATCCCAATTAGTGTGAGGCAGGTACCCTCACCTCATGGTATAGCTCTAGACCAAAGAATGCATATATATAAAGAATATATATATATATATAATAGTGCCCTGCCTTATGGCACACCACTACCTGGAGTAACTTCCCAGAAGAGCAACCTAATGGAAGGAGCAGGTCAGACAAGGACCTGACTAAGAACTGTGGAAACCCTTGTTAGGATTTCAAAATAAGTCCTCCCCCCCAAAGGGGGAACTAGGGATCCCCCAGGAATGCACCTGAGCAGACCCTGAGGAATGCCAACAAAATATTGGGTCAGATCTCGTAATAGGAGAACAGATCAGGCCCCAACAATAAACAGGGTCAATAGTGAGCCCACACCAAACACTGCTTGTAGGACCCTAATCCCGGGAGCAGATACCAACCCACCAGGGAAGGGGCTTAGACCCAGCGCATAGTATAGGGGCGGTATACTCTAAACAAGCGTGGCAGAAGGAAGAGGATAAGGAGAAAGACAAAGTCCCGGACCTCCAAGGAACAAGACACCTCGAGATCTGTCATCTCGGCCAGGGCAAGCCCCGATCTTGCCAACGCTAAGGTAAGTCTAAGGTAACGGCACCATATTATGTTAAAAAAATTGTCCTCATGAGGGAACATACCGTCCAGCTGAACACAGCAGAACTCCCTGAGAACCTACACCCCGCTGGGCCTCCCAGGCCCCAAGCATAAGGTGCTGCTAGTCATCAGGGACCAGCGCAAGCTCTCCCCACGCCCGGTAGGGCAAGGGTATAACATTATCAAGTAAACTACCCAGCCAGAACCACTAGCCCCCACCAGGGCAGACCAATCTGGCCAATAACCGGGGAAAAACCCCTGTAATAGAGGCGGGGTCCCGCAGAACCCTGCCAGTGTGAGCCCGGAGGCACAACAGAGAACCTCTAAAGGGAGGATACTTAAGGAAGGACAAGGAATACCAAGTCCCCTAAGGAATCAGGGCTCCCCTGTAAGGATCCATGCTCGAGAATGCCGTAGGAACAAGGCGCAACCACTGACCTATTAAGGCAGAAAGTCCCCCAATGGATGAATACAAGAAGGAAAAGTCCCCAACTAGGACCCACAACTTGCTACTTATGACCAAAATTTACCTAGGAATTCAGAACCTTCAAGGTCCCTTCCTAGGAACCCCCGGTGAATTCAGAAGAATAGGCCCCCTTTGTGCCAGAATAGGTACCATGGTAACCATCAGGGAAAGGCAAGGAGTATGGAATGCTCCCCCGCGGTACCCACGAGCCCAGTAGAAGAGTAAGTGCCTCCACAAGGTGGTAGGGTAGTCAAAACCAGGCCCAGGGTGCAACCCTCTCCTCCAGGGCTAATGGCCAAGTCACTTCAGAGCCCAAGAACCCCGGGGCGAATGGTGTACAAGGACGAGCCGCCAATCGGCTCACCAGAAAGCGAAGCTGTCTGGAGGAATCACTATACAGGACGGAGAACCGGAGGTCCCATACCTGTAAACTCCTAATAGTCAAGGAAACAACACAAAAGGGGGCACTGGGTGAAACCTACATCTGGTGTAAACCAGGGATTAGAGGGTGGAGTCAAGTAGGACTCCGGTTTGTCAAGTTCCGTCCCCACAGCTCCGTGTGAGGGAACAGAGGTGCCTAAAAGGTCCCCTGTACCAAACGCCCCTTGGTGACATGTGAGCCAACACACCCTTCCGGAGCCCAGTGCATACGAGGGCGCAACCGGGGGCTTAGGTAAAGTCTCTACGGTGAAGGTGAACACCCATACCAGTCGTAGAAGGCTCAGTATCCCGAAGGCTCCCCAGAGCCTGGAAAAAAACAAACACGCCCAGCAGCCAGGGGGTCCCTGGGGCACAGACAGCCCTGTCGAGGGCGCCAGGCCGAAAGATTATGGTACAGATGCCACACTCTCCTAGGAGTTAGGCAGATAAGCTCCCTCATCTTCGAAGGGAGAGAGGAAGGGAGAGGAGGGGCAGACCCGCTCAGGGGCCCCAGATTCTATATGATAATGGCGTTCAGCAGGGAAGCCATACCTGGCAGGCCCAGTTAAGCCTGCACCCATGCCTGAGGGCGGGCACAGAAACATAGACCTCTTAACCGACTCGGGGAAGGACTGCCCAGCAAACACCGTTCCATCTCTAGGGCAACTACCTAAGGCCACCAGAGCGAGGCAGGAAGCCTCCTGATAGGAGTAGAGTGATGCGGCCTTCCCCTCACCCAGGTGGGTGAGGGCGTCCCATCATGCATGAGGGAAATCAGGGAAGGAAAAGGACTTAGCCCGACCGGAGGGCCCCGGACCCTGAACGTCACTCCTGGGGCGGGAGATTGGGCCAGATCCAGCAGGGGGCAACCCCGGATCCTGTGTAACCGAATGATATGGAGGGGGAGGGGTGCCTCTGCCCAGCGGGGGACGCAGCGGCCGCCTCTGACTGGGTGGAGTGGCCTGTTTCTCAAAAAAAATCCAGACGTGCCCCAAACAGGTGATGTCCTCTAAAGGGGAGCCCCGTCAAGATCCTCTTAGTGTCATCGTCTGCCCCCCACTGACGAAGCCAGAGAAGGCGACGTATAGCCACCGTCTGGGCCGAGGTCCTAGCACACATTTTGATGGTGTCATCCAAGGCCATAAGGATAAATTTAAGAAAAATCTCGCAACTGGAGAGTGCATAAAAGACCTCCCAGGGTAAATCTTCAGGCTGATGCTCTAAGGACTTACATATAAGAGTCTTAGCGGCCACAGCCGTGATCGCCGCGGCACAGACAGGTCGCAGCCTCGTGCCAGCGCAGGTAAAGGCGTGGGAAGCAAGCCTATCGATACGCCGGTCCTCGGCGTCCCGCAGGAATGGGGGGTTAGGGACCCCAATAATCGGAGCGTCCACGGCTGGGGACGAGGACCAAATATCTATCATCTCAGGGGGAAAAGGGTATTTCCAAGCCCAATCATCCGGCGTCTTTCGAAGAGCGGCGGGACATTCCCACCCTTTAAGCACAAGTGTATGGAAGTGAGCCTGCTCCAGAAATTCCAACCGAGGCGGCGCGGTATGAAAGCGCCCCCCTCTCGGCCCGGGAACCGCACCGGGAGGCGAAACGGACAGAACCTTAAAAATCCTGAGTAACATGCCGTCCATGTCAAGCTGATCCAAGGCATCCAGATCAGCGTCATCCTGACCCCTCGATCTCTCGTCCAGGAAACCTAAGTCAGAGAACAAGTCCCCTTCTTCCGAAGTGGTGCTAGCACGTGTAGACAAGGACTCCGCAGAACCCATAGCACAGGCCAAAGCCGCGGGAGATCGTTGTCTAACCGGGCTGATCCAGCCAGACAAGCCTTCCACGATCTGGCCCAATGTGGGCCGTCTAGGGGAGGGATCTATTTGTACCCCCTCACCTGTACAAGACACAACAGGAGTGAGGTTTGGGGAAGGGTTAAGTGGTGGGAAAGGGCGAGAAACAACCGCAAGCGTAGCTCGCAGTTCCAGCGTCTGTTCGGAGCAGACGCGCAGACCCGTGCCCCGTCCGCCTCAGCGTGGAGGAGACCACACGATATACACAGCCGGTCCTGTCCCGATGGGACCCCGGTAACACAATCCTGAGATGCCTCCATATGGTGATTGTTTGATTACAGTATGTCGATAGGGATTTATGCCGTAAGCCACCCTGGATGCCCCAACTACCCGCTGATCAATGTGGGAGATTTTGGGAAGGCCCGCTCCTTATACTAGTGAGTATAGCAATGTATACGTATAAGGTACTTATATGACTGGTATATATGTATATTAGGCCGGGAGAGGCCGCCGGGAACTCAGCGTCTGCAAGACACAATGGGAAAGAGATGCCAGGAACGTGCGCAGATGGGCAGACAAAAAAGTAAGGGACTCGCCCACAAGGGCACCTACAGCTCAGGTGGAGGAGGAGACCGTCACGACGCGTGCGCGGGAAGCTAACCAAAATGGTGCCCAGCGAAGCTCGAAGAGCGGGCTAAATACTCCGCCGTGATGCGGAGCGCGCCAGACAAGGGCCCCGCCCATTCCGAAGAGCGCGAAGCTCTGAAGGAAAATTAAGTCCATGGAGTAACAGCCGCCTAACGTACCATAGAGCGGACGCCGACAGTAAGCTTGGAGACCGCGGCAATTCTATCAAATGGCAATCATAAGACAAAAACACACGGGCAGTCGAAGATAACGATCAGCGCGGCCCTGACATCTCTGATTTTAGTGAAGGCATAATATAAGCCACGAGCGTGACATACCGGTACACTAAGACCGCCACACGCGTACCCTCCCCCCCCCCCTTCTTTTCCCCCGAAGACGGAGAAAAGAGGGAGAATGGAGACCCTAATAGGGCTCAGGACTACACGGGGTACGGGACAATAATGCAGGAGGGGCATCCCTTAGATGCTCACCATCAGCCTAAACCGCCTACCCTATGGTTGGGGAATTGTGGTGGAGTCTAGCTCCATAAGCACACTAGGTGCTGCCTACCTTCACCCGACCCGCGCAGCCCAGGCTGGGAGGCATATATTTCACAATGAGGATGGGTGGAAATAGTCCTGCAGGGCCTCGGGCTGTCAAGCCCCGCTCGCCTGCGAGAGCGTGATACTTCATGTCTTCGCAGTTCCAGCACTGCAGAGGAATCTGGGGATTGTGGGAGGTCCTCTGGTATATGTAGGGCCGGGAGGAGCTTGTTTTCTTCGTGATCTGCAGTGCACGGCGCTGGAAGGCGGAGGTATACCCATACGTTATGAATATGTTCTGGAGCAGGACGTGCTGTATGCTTAGAATACATGCTGTAATTTTGTTGATGACCTTCTTTATTTTTTTCCATCTATTAAATGTGACAA
This sequence comes from Gastrophryne carolinensis, assembly GCA_027917425.1. Lineage (NCBI taxonomy): Eukaryota > Metazoa > Chordata > Amphibia > Anura > Microhylidae > Gastrophryne > Gastrophryne carolinensis. Next base: position 432,110,578 of record CM051236.1, read on the forward strand.
TATTAAACATGACCATGCTTAGCCCTGTTATATTCAGTTTATTATAACTGTGCTTTGTTTTGGATTATTTAATCAGTGTTCTATTCATGTGCATATATTTGCCTCTACCTTTGATTATCAACTACTGTTCCAGTCGAACATGATTTAGCAAAATCAACTGGCATTTCCAAATCGCTGTCAACATTCTCCTAGAAACCGATTAATCTAGTGTGCAGGAGCGATCTTTAATAAACTTTAACTGGTGAGCTCTTATTTTACACTAAGCAACATATTCTTGGCTGTCTTTCTACCTTTTGTAATTTACAAATTTTCGGTCAGGCCGATTGGTTGGTAGTTTCCCAGATCCAGTTCTTTAAATAGGATAAAATCAGCTGTTTACCAGTTTTGTAAAAGAGATCCAGCCAGCAGCAACAGTTTTTTCAGTCATAAGTAATAGATTCTGAGTGTTTACTACAGACAAAATACATAAACATTCTATTTGAATCTTAATTTGCTTGTGTCTTCTTTGTCTTCTAGAATTGTATTATTGTATTCTCTTCTATTATTATTCTATATTTAGGAAACTGGTGCAATACATGTTTTTAATTTTTTATACAGTGGGACCGGGACCAATCATAAACATAAAATTTATCGTTGTTCGGGAAGGGGACATCACGTTCTCACAGGGCTGAACTTGGTTTTCCTGGTTTCATCTACAACAGCCATACTGGGTGTCGTGCTGATGTGCAGACAATCTATCTCTGAGCCACAGAGGTCTTTAATAACTGGAGAAGCGTCTAAGTTTGCTGCACAGGGCAGATCTTTGACACTACCTATTAAAGTCTTTGCAGTATAGCATAAGACGCACCCAGGGATTAGAGGAGGAAAATAAGAAACAAAATATCCTGAACCAATTGGTGTGCTAAAATACCCTCCTGAGAATCCCACTTTTAGTGAATCACCAGATGGGAAGATAGTGAAAATTTGTGGCACTTTTCACCACAGAGTAGAAAGGAGTAAAAAAGTGCCATTAATTTTCTATTTAATGATTCACTAAAAGTGAAATTCTCAGGCTTTTTTCTCATGAATTGAATTTCTTATTTTTCAACTATTAGTAAATCAAGGCCATGGTCTGCTTTTCATTAGTTGATTTTCAGCAAATTAAAATGTTATATTCACTTTTGTCAGTTGTAAGTTATTTCAACGACCAATCACTTTTTAACAGAAGAGTACCAAGATTATATCCACGTGTGTATAGTAAAATATAGCTTCCCCTCCAGCAACCGATGGATGGATGTAGGTCTGCTTTAGGAATCACTTATTTATTAAACAGGAATAGGTTATAGACCTTTATTTTATTTTTTTATTTTATTTAAATTGTCAATTTGGCATAGTTATATTAAGATAAATGTTTCTTGAAATAAAATACAAGGCAAACAACAGTAAACGCATTTGTATTACTTTAAAGTGAAATTCCAGTCACAATATAACCCCCCCCCCACTCTGCTCTGCCACCCTCTGCCGCCATCGTGAAACTAAAACACAGAGCCACATCCCCCAGGAGCGCACGCGGACCTGGGGGATGCCGCTTTATATCTTTTCCTGCGGCGCCTTAACGGGTTTGTGAGGAGCGATGTGGGTCTTTGTAACCCCCTGTCGTGCCAGGGTAGGGTGGCACAGCGGAGGGGAAGGGAGGTTACATTGTGATGGAATTCCGCTTTAACAAATGCTTGGTGAACAAAATAGTATAAACATTTTATAAAATGTAAATAATAAAAGAAAGACATTAAAATCCCAGTGCAGTGTGCGTGTATGTATATTCAATGTACTGGTATATGTGCACATTTTCTGTGAATACCTATACTGTATATGTTATGCTTCTGAAATACAAAAACAGGCCACAATTATTGCACATAATAAACATAGAAATATACACATGGCATGCATGTACCATGTAGCTTCATTAGGATATATATAAGGTATACAAAGAAACAAGCTTAGCATACTACTGTTCCATTTGTATTAGTCCTTTGGAAACTAAAAACAAAACAATAGAGTATACTTACCTAACCCCTAAGGCGAATATCCTGTGCTGCATGGATATATCTTGGTCTGTTATCCTTTTTTATCAGCTGTCTAGACAGCTCTAGTGTGCTTTCCTTCCTTTCCTTTCCTGAGAATTCAGCCTTCCTCAGTACATGTAATTGTCAGGAAAGCACACACAAACCAGCAGCACTAAAAGGCTCTCAAAGTGGACCAAAACCCAGGATTTGTGGGTCTTTGTAACCCCCTGCCGTGCCAGGGTAGGGTGGCACAACGGAGGGGAAGGGGGGTTACATTGTGATGGAATTCCGCTTTAACAAATGCTTGGTAAACAATAGTATAAACATTTTATAAAATGTAAATAATAAACCTAACTTACCTAACCCCTAAGGCGAATATCCTGTGCTGCATGGATATATCTTGGTCTGTTATCCTTTTTTATCAGCTGTCTAGACAGCTGATTTTGACTATCCTGGGTTTTGGTCCTATCCCCCAGGGCACCCCAATTGGGGTGCTGGCGGCCGCATCCCCTGTTCGCTTCTAACAGGGAGCGTGCCCGCGCTGGCCATTCACGGGGATGCAGCCGCCAGCACGCTTGGAGACGCTGGCCTTAGACAAAGGCAGGGGCCGTTGGACCGGGAAACAAGGTTAGTGTATGGGGCTGCAGCTGCCGACTCATTGACTTCTATTGATAGCAGACAATGGGGGGTGGCATGCCACAGTAATCCTTTAATGGCTGCTCCCATGAGTGACAAGAGTTATTTAGACTGGACTGTCCCTTGGAAGCAAAGAACTGGAGGGAAAAACAGCAAAGGTGTAGTCACCAATTGGATTTGCTGCATATCTAAAGGCTAGAAGGCCCTGGAATCTAAAACATTTCAGGCCCGGCTGCTGGCCTTCTCGGATCGGGATGCCCCGCTTTCTGAACACCCCCCCCTTCAGGGTGCCATAAACTCACCTGCTTCCTAAGCTCCTTCACCAGCCGCATCCCTGCATCATTGCTCTGTACGCGCCATTCAGAGGGGGGCGGGAGCACATGTACTGCAGGGGATGCGGCCAAGGCCCTGCATGTAAACAGAGACGTTTGCCAAGTATTAGAATATGCGCGGCAAATGCCTCTAATTGGAAAAGAGCCTGCACATGCGCTGTGTAGGACCAGGGAAACCTGATTTTACACAGGCATTCTGGGGGGGGGGGGGGGGGGGGGTTCACAGTTTCGAGATGCCTCTGGAGGCATGGAACACCAAACCCTGGATAGACAAAATTCTGGGTTTTGTTCCGCTTTAAGAAAAAGAAACACCTTATGGCGGTGGTACTGGTTACTTTTTATAGTTTTTCTAAAATACATATCTGAATGGTTGGAAAATTTAAAAAAAAATAAAATAAAATGGGAGACAAAAGTACCATCATATATATCCTTTGCCATTCAAGTCAATCAATTACCAATATTGTAGTTAATAAAAACAAGTGCAATAAACAATATACAAAACAGGTAATAAAAAACACAAAAAATACATGCTGTAATATTGCACCACATTTACAAACTGGAATGCAGTATTCCAAGAAAATACATTCTTCATTTCTCTTGGTATGAACAGTAAACTTCTTTATAATGCCCTATGACTAAAGTCTTGTGCTGCCATGTTTCTTTCTGTGGAAAATTCCCATATATTCCCATTTCCTTGGTCCTAGCAAACTTTTGCATGTTACACTTCCAATCATGTGATCCCAGCACTTCTTTTTTTTTTATTTTGAAGGGAACAAGTCTGCAAATTAGAAATTCCTCCCTTCTCCTTCCATAAAAACAACCTACATTTGCATACAGTTCCCAACATCCAAAATGTATTAAAAAATCCTTAAGTTAGTTACCTGGTGACTTCTTTTCTATACATCCAAAAGGGCAGCATACCACTGAGATACTGTATTAAGGCTCCACCCCAAGGTAGGAACACATGACCACCAGAATTCACAAAGGCTTTAGCTCCTCCTCCAGACACCAGTTAAAAACAAGACAGACAAAAGCACCAACTTGTAAATCAGTAAGATAACACATAAAATAATGTATGCTAAGGGACAGAAGCATGTATGCTGCCCTTTCGGATGTTTAGAAAAGAAGTTACAAGGTAACTTAAGTTTTCTCAAAACATCCTTAGAGCAGCATACCACTGGGAGGATACGTGAGATACTACCTCTGCTGGGTGGGAAATGCTGTCTGCAACACACTCCTGCCAAAGGATTGATCTTGCAAGGTGAGCAGATCCAGGCAGTAATGATTAATACAAATCTTAGCTGAAGACCAGGTTGCTGCTCTACATATCTGTTCAATAGAGGCACCAGCTTGCTCAGCTAAAGGTGTAGAAAATACGATTCTGTGATTACTCGCATGTAGAATTGGTATTATATGTATACAGCACGTCCTGCTCCAGAGATAATTCCTTACGTTTGGGGTAATACATACAGAAGATGGCGCTGGACTGCAGAGACAGCAAAAAGTGGCTCCTCCCGACCCCTTATATTCCAGGGACCTCCTACAAATTCCCCAGTATTGACAAGCAGTTAACAAGAAGCCAGGAGAATAACAACCATAATAAAACAATTTTAACCATGATAACAACTACCATACAGAGGCACTAAGAATAATGAAAACAAGGGCGGGGTGGAGCAGGACGTGCTGTATACATATAATACCAATTCTACAGGTGAGTAATCACAGAATTGTATTATTCTAAGTATCGGGCACGTCCTGCTCCAGAGATAATTCCTTACGTTTGGGACATCCAATAGCAGTGTCCGTAAGGTAGGGTGGGATCCCCAAAAGCGACAATATGCAGATTAAACCACTGCCGCCTGCAGAACTTTGCGGCCAAAAGCAGAATCAGCTGAAGCCCGAACATCAACCTTGTAAAACTTAGAAAAAGTATGAACAGAAGAACAAGTAGCGGCCTTGCAAACTTGTTCAACAGAAGCCTGGTGCTGAAAGGCCCAAGAGGCACCCAGAGCACGAGTGGAATGAGCAGTAAGGCAGAAGGGAGGTTCCTTCCCTTTAGCAGAATAGGCCTGAATCACAGCCTGACGGATCCACTTGCTGATGGTAGACTGGAGCCAGACCCTTCTTACCACCAGAAGGGACCACAAAAAGAGCATCAGTCTTCCTGAAGGATTCAGTAGCCACCAAATAAAACTTCAGGTTCCTAACCACATCCAAGGAATGTAGAGCCCTCTCCTTAGGGTTACTAGGATTAGGGCACAGAGAAGGCAGAACAATGTCCTGATTGAGATGAAAAGCAGACACAACTTTAGGCAGAAAGTCTGATTTAAAGCGAGACACCACCTTGTCCTGGTGTCTCTCAAAGTAAGGGGGCTTGATGGAAAGCGCCGCCAACTCAGAAACACGCCTAACGGAAGTGATAGCCACCAAAAAGGCTACCTTAAGAGTAAGAATGGACAAAGTAGCCTCATGCACAGGCTCAAAAGGAGACCCCTGCAAGGCAGATAGGACCAAGTTCAAGTCCCAGACTGGTAACATAGGCTTACGTGGGGGGCGCACATAAGTAACCCCCTGCAAAAAAGTCTTGACCAGATGATGCTGAGCAAAAGATCTCTGAAAGAAAACAGCCAAGGCAGAAACATGACCTTTCAGAGTGCTGAGTTGAAGCCCCAGATCCAAACCAATGTTGGAGAAATTCCAGAATCCTAGGAATAGAAAACACACGACAGGGAAGAGCTTTAGCCTCACACCAGTCAATGTAGGTACGCCAAACCCTATAGTAGATGGAAGAAGAGGACTTTTTCCTAGCCCTGATCATGGTGTCAACAACAGAGGCAGGCAGCCCCTTTTCCATTAAGATGGAGGTTTCAGCAGCCAGGCCGTTAAAACCAGCGTTTGTAAATTGGGGTAACGTAGCCGCCCCCTGAGTGAGCAGGTCTGAATCCTTGGGCAGGGCGTACTGATCTACCGGCAGCTGCACAATGTCTGCGAACCACACTCTTCTTGGCCAACGGGGGGGCCACCAGGATTGCTGGCACCCCTTCCTGAGCTATCTTTCGCAGAACCCTGCCCAACAGGGGAAACGGGGGAAAGACATACAGTAGCTGAAAGCCCTGCCAGGGCATTTTCAGAGCATCTACGGCAAAGGCCAGAGGGTCCTGGGACAGAGAGACAAAGACTGGAAGCTTGTGATTGTGACGGGACGCAAACAGATCCACATCTGGCTGACCCCAGCGGTGACACAGAGACCGAAACATCCTGTTGCTGAGGGACCATTCCCCCAGGCGAGAAGTCCCCCTGCTCAGAGAGTCTGCCTCCAGATTCTCCACCCCCGGAATGTACACAGCTGAGATACAGGGAACACTGTCCTCTGCCCAGGACAGGATCAGAGACACTTCCTTGAGGGCCCCTTGCTCCGGGTCCCTCCCTGATGATTGATGTAGGCAACCGCTGTCTGGTTGTCCGAGCGTACCTGAACAGCCCGACCCCGAAGGTGCGGAGTCAAGCGGGCTAGAACCAACCTGATCGCCCTCAGTTCCAGAATGTTGATAGGGGTGTGGGCCTCCTGAGGGCCCCACTGCCCCTGGAAGGTTAGGGATCTCCAGAAGCCCCCCCCCAACCTGTCAGACTGGCATCCGTGGTGACTGTCTCCCAGCAAGGGGCCAGAAAGGATCTGCCCACCAACAGGTTCCTTGAGTCCAGCCACCACAAGAGGGACCGCCTGGCTAGGGGGGACAGAACCAAAACCTGATCCAGGGACACAGGGTCTCTGTCCCATACAGACAAGAGGTGGAGTTGAAGAGGCCTCATGTGAAACTGAGCATAAGGAACCACCTCGAAGCAGGACACCATCAGGCCCACCAGCTGCATTCTCTGCCTGATGGAAGGATGAGGGAAGGACAGAAGGAGCTGAGCTTGCGCTTGCAGACTGTCCACCTTCTGCTGAGGAAGAAAGATCCTGGCCCGAGCTGTATCCCGATTCATGCCCAGAAATGGCTTCACCAAAGAGGGAGACAGGGAAGATTTGGAGTGGTTGTTCCCCCAGCCGAATGACTCCAGTGTGGTCACTACCCGCTCAGTATCCAGCTCTGCCTGTTGGAAGGACGGAGAAGTGATAAGAATGTCGTCCAAATAAGAAAGATTGCGAATGCCTTGAGCTCGCAGCAGAGCCATAATGCCCGCCAGCACCTTGGTGAATACCCTGGGAGCCGAAGTGAGACCGAAGGGCAATGCCACGAACTGGTAATGCTGATCCTCCAGAGCGAACCTGAGGAATCTCTGATTACCTGGAAAGACTGGAATATGGAGGTAAGCATCCTTGATGTCCACAGAGGTCATGAAGTCCCCTGGGCGTAAGGAACTTACAGCTGAGTGCAGAGTCTCCATGCGAAAACGCCTGGATCTGACAAACTTGTTGAGAAGCTTTAAGTCCAGGATGGGTCTAACAGGCCCATCTCTTTTGGGAACGGTGAAAAGGTTGGAATAATAGCCCTTGCCCCTTTCCCTTAAGGGCACCTGGCAGATGACCCCCAGCTCCAGTAGATTCTGCACAGCAAGCAACAGGCCCTGAGCTGACAAGGGGTCTTGAGGCATCCGGAATCTGATGAACCTTGGGGGCGGCCAGGCTGCCAACTCTATCTTGTAAACGGAGGACACTACCTCCTGAATCCACCAGTTTGAGACATGATGCCTCCAGACCTGAGCAAAGAGCCGAAGCCGCCCCCCCACCCGGATGGGTGAGGGCGCCCCTTCATGCCTGAGGGGGCTTGGGGGAAGACTTAGACTTGGAACCCCCCGGGCCCCTGAAAATGAAGCTCCCCTTCCCATTCTGGACCCACAGTAGGAGGGAAGAAAAGAACCTGAATCCCGAAAGGGCCGAGACAGTCTCTTGCGCTGGGGTAACTTGCCTCCCTTAGCAAACAGGTCCAGGCGATCCCCAAATAGACCCAGTCCTTTAAAGGGGAACCCAGTGAGAGCCTTCTTGGCAGCGTTGTCAGCTGCCCACTGGCGCAGCCAAAACGAGCGGCGTATAGCCACACATTCTAATGGTATCATCCAAGGCAGAAAGAACATATGCAACAAATTCCTCACAACGCAGAAGGGCTCTATACTCTTCACTAGCAGCATCATCAGGAGCCCCATCTAAAATACTTTTGAGCAGAGTCCTAATAGCCACAGCTTTAATGGCAGAGGCACAAACCGGACGCAGTGCGGACCCCGCACAGGCAAAGGCATGGGAGGCCAGCTGATCAATGCGCTGGTCCTCACCATCCTTCAGGGTAGTAGAGTCAGGGGAATGCATGACAGAAGTGTTAGACAAACCCAGAATTGGTGCATTCACTTCGGGAGGGGACGACCAACGCTTAACCACTTCAGCAGGAAAGGGATACCTCCTATCCCAACTCTTAGGCACCCCAGGGAGCCTGCTAGGTTGCTCCCACACTTTGAGCATGAGATTATTAAAAGTGAGTTTGCTCAGGAAACTCTAAACGTGGCTTAGCAGTGTGAAACAACTCCGAGGAGCCACGGCAGGAGAGATAGAAAGTACTTCAAAAATGTGAGCCAAAAGCCTGTCAGCATCATCTGGAGCCCATGGGTCAGAGCCAGAATCAGCATAACCCTTAGGCTGCTCATCAGATGATTCTGAATCAGAAAACAATCCCCCCTCTTCCAAGGGGGTATTGCCGGCCAGGTCAAAAAATTCCTCAGCCTCCATAGGAAATAGGGTAACGCCAGGCGCCAGATGCCGCTTCTTAGCAGAGGCCTTAGGCGCCGTAGAGCCAGCAATCAGCTTCTCAATGCTAGCCACCCAGGTAGACAAATCAGGCTGAGACTCCTCACTGGTATGCACCTCACTGGGAGTCAGATGTAAGCGTGGGGGAGTAGGCGAAGCCATACGGGGCACAGGCCCAGCCACAGGTAACCCAGATTGCAGCAGGAGCGCCTGCTGGGCACAGGGTACACAAACCTGCACATTGTCATCACTTGTAGGGGATGCCACACACAGCCGGGCTTGTCCCGAAGGAACCCCAAGCACATTATCCTGAGAAGCCTCCATATGGCGATTATCGCGGCTGAACCGGCCAATAGGGATTTACGCCATAAGGCCACCCAGGATACCCCAATAACCCGCTAGGGAAGTGGGAGGTAAGGCAGGATAGGCCTCTAATAGCAAACTAAATAGAGGGGATAGGCCGGGAGAAACCACAATTAAGTTTGACCCGCCTGCAAGACATAAACAGAAAGGCCCTGTAAGCGGTATGCATACATAAGATATAAACAATAAGCCAGCCTGCAGGGGCACTTACGGACCGCGCTAGGTAGACGCCAGCCACGCAGCACGAGGAGAGCATAATGGCGCCCGCAGATACCTCGAGGGGTGGGCCGCGGAGACAATGATGCAGAACGTGCCATCCGCAAGGCCCGCCGCCCCGAAGAGCGCGAAGTCGCCCACGTGACCATGCCAGCCAATGATGGCGCAGCAGTCCCTGAGGTAAAGTCGCCGCCGACCGCCATACAAGCGCTCATGGCGGCGGCATTATTTAAAAAAAAGCAACCAGTGCAACCAACACACGCGGTGACACAAAGCCAAAGCATACCATGGAATACAATTCCAAGGAGTGAAGAATACACATACACCCCCCCCCCCCGCCAGAATACTAGGTAGAGCGAGGGAGTGCAGCGGCCAACCTAACAGGAGCCCACCGATGGACAGGGGGCGAGGTGCGATAGCGCGGGAGGGGCATCCCATAAGGCTCACCATGGGCCTATACCGCCTACCTTTTGTGGGGGATTGCGGTCGGAGCAGCGCTCCTTAAGCACCTGACAGCGGTGCTGCCTATCGTCACCCGACCAGTGCAGCCAAAGCTGGGAGGCAGAAAAAAAGAGAGGAACGGGTGGGAATAGTCCTACAGGGCCGCAGGCTAATAGCCCCGCTCACCTGCGAGTAAATAGAACCATCTTCTTGCCTTCGCAGCGCCGACTGCAGAGAAAAACTGGGGAATTTGTGGGAGGTCACTGGAATATAAGGGGCCGGGAGGAGCCACATTTTGGCTGTCTCTGCAGTCCAGCGCCATGGATGTATTACCCCAAACGTAAGGAATTATCTCTGGAGCAGGACGTGCTGTATACTTAGAATATACTTCTTTTAGAATGAGCTGTAGTCCCCCCTGGAGAAGGAGATCCGTTGTAAGCAAAACTGATAGTGCTCTTCATCCATCGGGCCATTGTTGCCTTGGAAATGCACTGACCCTTCCTGTGACCCGAGAAGGAAACAAATAATACCATTTTGTGAATACTCACCTGTAAAATGGGTATTATAAGTATGTCACACACCCCACTTCAGACTTAATAATTACACTAGGGTTAACGCACCTCTAGGTGGCAGCATTGCAGAGAACTTCTCCAAAAAACTTCAACAGGCCCCTCCCGGTCTATACATACCTGGTACCTCCCAAGAACCTCCCAGCATTAGAACAGCACTAAGACAAGGTACCAGAACCAAACAAGGTAACCCTCAACGTAAAGAACCAAACTTCACCAAATAGAGAGCCAGGATACCAAAAAGGGCGGGTGAAGTGGGGTATGTGACATACTTATAATACCCATTTTACAGGTGAGTATTCACAAAATGGTATTATTCTAAGTATGTCACACACCCCACTTCAGACTTAATAATTACACTAGGGACATCCAACAGCAGTGTCCAGAAAAGGGTGGGTATCCGAACAGGCAATAACGCAGAAAAAATTCAAACCACTGCAGCCTGCAAAACCTTGCGGCCAAAAACAGCATCCGCTGAAGCCCGCACATCAACCTTATAGAACTTAGAAAAGGTATGAACAGAAGACCAAGTTGCAGCCTTACACACTTGTTCAACCGAAGCCTGGTGCTGAAAAGCCCAGGACGCACCAATCGCACGAGTAGAATGAGCAGTAACTCGGAAAGGGGGATCCTTCCCCTTGGCCGAATAAGCACCAACAATGGCCTGACGAATCCATTTACTAATGGAGGACTTGGCCGGAGCCAAACCCTTCCTAGGCCCACATGGCACAACAAAAAAGGCATCAGTCTTACGAAAAGAAGACGTCGCACGTAGATAGTACCTGACACAACGTACCACATCCAAGCAGTGCAAAGCACTCTCCTTGACATTCTTAGGCTTAGGACACAAAGAAGGAAGAACAATGTCCTGGTTAAGATGAAAAGCAGAGACCACTTTAGGGAGAAAATCTGACTTGTAACGAAAAACCACTTTGTCCTGATGATCCTCAAAATAAGGAGCCTGAATAGACAAAGCAGCCAGCTCTGAAACACGCCTAACCAAGGTAATGGTCACCAGAAAGGCAACCTTCTGAGTAAGAATGGACAAAGCAACATCCCGCAAAGGCTCAAAAGGAGGAGCCTTAAGAGCAGAAAGAACCAAATTCAAATCCCACACTGGGAGCAAAGGCTTCCTAGGAGGCCGCACATGCGAAACCCCCTGGAAAAAAGTCTTGACCAAGGAATGACTAGCAAAAGATTTCTGGAAAAAAATTGACAAAGCAGAAACCTGCCCCTTCAAGGTACTCAACTGAAGACCAGAGTCCAGACCCGCCTGAAGGAACTCCAAAATCCTAGACACAGAAAAGACCCGGCAGGGCAAAGACCTAGCCTCACACCAATCAATATAAGATCTCCAATACCTGTAATAGATGGAAGAAGAAGATCTCTTCCTAGCACTAATAAGAGTCTGAATGACCGCATCCGAAAGACCCTCCTCCTTTAAGATGGAGGTTTCAGCAGCCAAGCCGTCAAAGCCAGCGTTTGTAAACTGGGGTAACAGAGTTGACCCTGAGTGAGAAGATCTGGCCGAAGAGGCAGATCGAACTGATCTACGGCCAGACGGACGATGTCCGCGAACCACACCCGCCTTGGCCACCTTGGAGCCACGAGAATGGCGGGAACTCCTTCCAGAACCAACTTTCGCAGAACCCTGCCTAGCATGGGAATCGGAGGAAACAGATAAAGAAACCCCAGGTCCCTCCAGCTCAGGGACATGGCATCCACCGCCAGAGCCAGAGGGTCCCGGGACAGGGACACAAAGGACGGAAGCTTGTGATTGTGACGAGAGGCAAACAGATCCACCTCCGGCGTCCCCCACCGGAGACAAAGTGACCGAAAAACCTGGGGATGGAGAGACCACTCCCCCCGACGGGACGCACACCGGCTCAGAAAATCCGCCTCCGTGTTTTCCACTCCCGGAATGAAAACTGCCGAGATGCAAGGGACATGAGTCTCCGCCCAGACCAAAATCAGAGACACTTCCCTGTGGGCACCCAGACTGCGAGTCCCTCCTTGATGATTGATGTAAGCAACCGCCATCTGATTGTCTGAGCGAACCTGAACCGGCAGACCCTGTAAATGATGCGTCAAGTGAGACAGAACCAACCTGATGGCTCGCAGTTCCAGAACATTGATGGGCAAGTGGGCCTCCTGAGGGTCCCACTGCCCCTGAAACCGAAGATCCTTCCAATAACCTCCCCAGCCTGACAAACTGGCATCCGTGGTGACAGTCTCCCAAAGTGGAGTCAGAAACGACCTGCCCTTCAGAAGGTTGTCCGAGACCAACCACCACAGAAGGGACTGCCGAACCCGAGGGGACAACCGGAAGGACCGATCCAACGACCCCGGACACCGGTTCCAAGACGCCAAAAGAAGAAGTTGAAGAGTCCTCGTATGAAACTGAGCAAAGGGAACTGCCTCGAACGAGGCCACCATCAACCCCACCAGTCTCATCCCCAGACGAATGGACGGATGAGGATGGGAGAGGAGCAGCCGGGCCAATTCCTGAATCATCAGAACCTTGGCCTGAGGAAGAAACACTCTGTGCTGGCAGGAGTCCAACGACATCCCCAGAAAGGTCACCACCCTGGCCAGAACCAGCGAGGACTTGGGGTAATTGATCACCCAGCCGAACCTCTCCAACATAGACACCACCGTGCTGGTGTCCCCCTCTGCTTGACTGAAGGAAGGAGCCATGATGAGAAGATCGTCCAGGTAAGGCACAATGCGAATCCCCTGAGCTCTGAGCAGGGCCATCACCCCCGTCAACACCTTGGTGAACACTCTCGGAGCAGAGGTGAGACCGAATGGAAGAGCCACAAACTGAAAATGCCGATCCCCCACCACGAAACGGAGGAACCGCTGATGAGCAGGAAAGATCGGCACGTGCAGGTACGCATCCTTGATGTCTATGGACGTCATAAAGTCCCCCTGCCGAAGCGAACCGATCGCCGACCGCAGAGTTTCCATGCGAAACTTCCGAGGACGAATAAACCTGTTGAGAAACTTCAAATCCAGAATAGGACGGAAGGACCCGTCCTTTTTGGGGACCGTGAAGAGATTGGAATAAAACCCGCGCCCCACCTCTGAAGGAGGAACCGGGCAAATGACGGCCAAATCCAGAAGATTCCTTACTGCCGCCAGGAGCCCCTGCGCGGCCAAAGGATCCAAAGACACTCGAGACCTGAAGAACCTTGGAGGAGGAAGGGACTCGAACTCCAACTTGTAACCGGCCGAAACCACCTCCCGGATCCATATGTCCAGGACCTCCTGGTCCCACACCCGGGAGAAAAGTTGCAACCGTCCCCCCACCCGAACGGGTGAGGGCGCCCCCTCATTGCTGGATGGGCTTGGCAGCCGGCTTGGGCCTGGCACCCCAGACGCGAGTGGGGCGGCCACGGCCTCTGCCCCTATTCCAACTGCCGCCCCTGGGGGCCGAGGAGCCCGCACCTCTACCGGCGCCAACTCCCCGAAAGGACGGATTGAACGAGACCATCCCCCGAAAGGAACAGCGAAATTTCTTGCGCTGAGGTAACTTACCTCCCTTGGCAACAGAGTCCAGCCTCTCACCAAAAAGCCTCAAACCCAGAAAGGGCAGAGCCGTGAGCGATCTTTTAGAATTAAAATCGGCCGTCCACTGTCTCAACCACACACAGCGCCGGATAGCCACCAGCAAGGCAGTAGCCCTGCCACACATCAGCATGGCATCCTCCTGAGCGGCCAGGATAAAGGACAAAAAAGCATCACAGCGCTTAAGCCCAAGGGACTCATCACTGGTGGGCTCGAGATCCACCCCCAAGTCCCTGACAATAGACCTGACAGCAAAAGTCAAAAGAGCCGAAGCACAGACAGGCCTTAACACCGAACCCGCACATACAAAACCATGACGGGCAAGCTGATCAACCCGGCGATCCTCACCGTCCCTGAGCGAAGTCGTGTCAGGGGAATGCACGACCGCCGTGTTGGACAGTCCCAGGACCGGAGTATCTACCTCAGGGGGGACAGACCAACGCTTCATCAATTCCGCCGGAAAAGGATACTTCCTATCCCAGCTAGACGGCACACCAACAAGACGTGTAGGTTGCTCCCATTGCTTGAAGACAATTTCTTCAAAATGCTGTTGGCTGGGAAATTCCAGACGCTGCTTGGACACCCCAAAAAGCTGACCCTTGGGCCTGGGAGCAACCACCGGAGGCTCCAAATCCAAAACCTCAAACATCTGGCTCAAAATGCTAGAGGAATCGAGAGGGAGGCCATCATCCTGATCCCCCTCAGAACCCAGCAACTGCTGAACATCAGAATCTTCATCCTCAATGAGCTCACCTTCTTCACGGGGACGATCCGACCAATCCAGATCTCCCACAACTTCCTCATCTGAATCCGGCGGAGGCGGAGACAGATGCTTCCGCTTAGCTGAAGCCTTCTGAGCGGCTATAGCAGAAAACCGCTTCTCAAGGCTGGTCAAACGAGCACATACCTCAGCCTGCGAATCCCCGCCCAGGACAACGTCACACGGGGTCCGGAATAAGCGAGGGGGAGAGGGAGAGGGAGATGGCGCGGCTGACGAAGTGCTAGGCACCGGAGTACTGGACTGCCGTGCAATGTTCTGCTGTGCACAAGGGATACACAAAATGACATCATCTCCCTGGAGCGGAGCCCCACAACCCCCGCACACCTTGGATTGTCCCGAAGAACCACCTTGGATTGTCCCGGTATCTGTGGCAACCTCCATGTGGTGAAATTATGGTATTTGCAGAACCCAGGGATTTATGCGGTACGCGACCCGGGATGCCCCTGTCTAAGGACAGTCACAAGATCCTGACCCAGGGGAATAGCATAAGACCCTTATAAAAATACAAATAAGTGTATATATATAAATATATTGCAAAGAAACAAACACCCCCCACGAGCCAGGTATATATGACTGGGAGAGCCCTGCCAGACGGGATCCCAGGATCTGAAAAACACAAAGGGAGAGAGACAGGCGTCAATCAGCACCATGCCAAAACACCACATAATATACAAAACCCCCCTTACACCACCCCCCCCTCATTAACCAGAGCAACGGAAATGGTTAATGCCAACCAGCACCATCAAGATGCGCCGGGGCGAGGAGGGAGGCAAAGGAGGAGGAAAGGATCCGAGGGGTCACTGCCATACCAGCCTAAGAACGCCTACCTGGAGAGGAGAGGAACCGCGCAGCCAGCAGAAGATGGCGGCAAGCACACAGAGGACGGAGGAAGAGAGAAGCTCCGGGAGCGCGGGAGCCGAGAAGGCCCCGCCCCTCCGGGCGTCCAATCCGTGCGCGGCCCGCGTGCGCGCGACCCCGCCCCCAGGCAGCGTCAGCGTCTGCCTGCGGGGACCGCAATCAGACCTCGATCACGGGACCGGCGGCGCCACCCGCCGGCTCCCGGTGTACAGTGCCGGAGTAAACACAGACCCACACACTGATAAAAGGTCCCCCCTGAGCAGCCGGCAAGCAGGCTGCAAGCGCCGGGTACGGCGCCCAGCCACCAGCAGGACCGCGGCGCAGCACGCCGCGAGGCCCCGCCCCCCGGCTCCTGAGGGGAGATACACACAGCCATGGGAGAAAAGAAAAACGGAGAACAGACAGTGAAATCAGACCAAGTAAAATCACAAAGGGAATCACAAGGAAGAGCGCAGCAGCACACTCACACACCATGTACATATTAAAAGCATGACACTGTCCCCAGCGCGTCCCACACCCCGGAAGAGACACAATAACCCAGGGCAAGACATAACCTGACCACTAACTCCTATAAAATGGGGCATCCCACATCCGGATCACCACTCCGGGAATCCCGCTATGCCCCGCAATGAAGGGTCGAGCGGAGGAGCTAATCTCCTAGGCACCAATGGTGCCGGCTACCTTATTGCCCGGCCTACAGCCGAAGCTGGGAGGCTGCCATTACATAGAACACATTCAAACAAAAGCCGGGCAGAAATAGACCACGGGGGGGGGGGGGGGGGGGGGGCGGGAGACTTCTTTCTTCTGTCTTGTCGCCACCTTGCAGAGAACAACACTGGGAGGTTCTTGGGAGGTACCAGGTATGTATAGACCGGGAGGGGCCTGTTGAAGTTTTTTGGAGAAGTTCTCTGCAATGCTGCCACCTAGAGGTGCGTTAACCCTAGTGTAATTATTAAGTCTGAAGTGGGGTGTGTGACATACTTAGAATAAGCTATCGACCTTCCTCCAGTCCTTTGGATGTCAAAGGTATTCCAGCAAACAGGCTCCGATATCCAAAGACTTATCTACAGAACCCGTGGAGGGATCTCTTTCCCCAGTGGATAGAAAGATAATCCCTTGGGCCTGATGAAAGTAGGAAGAGATCTTAGAAAGGTAGCAAAGATCCACCCATAATATTATACTTTTGGAAAACCTGAAGAAAGGGGTGATGGCAAGATAGAGCCTGGATATCACCAATTCTGTGGGCTGAAGTTCCACCAAAAAGGAGAGCATTCCATGTAAGAAATTTTATATGAGAGCTCGACAGAGGTTCAAAGGGTGGTGGAGCTTACCTCAAATAGACCTAGCCTGACCATCATGAACGATGAAAGTCTCTTAAAAAACAAAAAGGGCTGTTAATTGGACCTTCAGGGTACTTATGCTGAGACCCAGGTTGACTGCTTCCTAAAGGAAATCCAATAAAACTGGAAGGGGATTTTTGATTACGCACCTTCCAGGTGTTACGTTTTCCAAAACTTCTGCTGTGGCATCACCGCTGAGAAGAGATTCTGTAAAGCCTTCATAATCTCATTAAAATCCGTTTGCTTTAAGAGACATGATTTAAGCTGCTGAAGCCAATAATTAGGACTCCTGGCAATGCAGAGGCCAGAATTGGTTTGAGAGTGAAAGATTCAGCCTGCCATTGGTTCTTCAAGATAGAATACATCTCCTTGGCTAAAGAATCTTTAAGGATACCAAAGTCCTCAAATCCACCCTCTTGGAGACCTTAAAAAAGGGGGCATCCAATTTGGGGCATTTATCCCAAATATGTGAGTCTTCCTCAATGAACGGTCTATAAACCTTCTTAACTGGATCATTCACTCATTAAGGATAGCCTCCTTAACTGAGTTATAAATGGGCAAGGTCGTATCGAATCAGGAACAAAATCGGGATAGAACCCATCATGTTTAGACTTAGGGGTCCCCTGGGTCCCTGGCAAGATGCCTCCGGAGGCAGAGAATGGGTTAACCCCATCAGACCCACAGCGACTCCGTCTATCTACCTAAACTCGTAGTTCAGGAGCTGGCGGTCAGGAACACATATAGAACTTGAGTCTGGAGGAGGAGCTAAAGCTTTTGTGTATTCTGGTCATGTGTTCCTACCTTGGGACGGAGCCTTAATATCTCAGTGGTATGCTGTCCTAAGGATGTTTTGAGAAAAGTTATCAAATGGCAGTAAATTTTCCCTTTTTCCATGTTAAAAAAAGCTATACTCACCTTTTCTCCCATGCAGACCGCCGCTTCTCTTCCGGGGCTGTAGCGCTTACCGGAAAGGCTGGATGCAGGTTCCCCGATGCCCGGCACTATACGCAGTGCCACTCTCTCATTGTGAGTCTCCCTGACTTTTCTTCAGCCGCTTGACATGGCTCCTGCCTGTCCGTTCACTGCAATGGGTGGGCGGGAGCACGGGTGCCATAGAGAGCTGGAATCGCCTGATAATTGGCACTGGATTGCGAGCCAGATATGTTTTTATGTAAAAAACTGGCATTCTGGCTGGACTGACCCTTTAATATAATTTGAAAAAGTAAAATTAGAAAAATTACAGGCAACGTGGTGCCAACTTTGTTGGACATGACAATTAGATAGAAGATGGATTTTTCATGGGTATAAGTTTAAACTTTTTTCCTAGCTCCGGTGACCAAACAGCTCAGTCTCCCCAGTGGCATGATCAACAGTAAAAAAAGAAAAGCATTTAGTATGGCACATATTACATTTAGCAAAGGTGCATTAAGAGTTTGCTGTAGCAGTGGCAGCGCTTTTCCTGGTCAGCCTGTATCGTTTTTCAGTAGTAGGATTATCCACACACAAAGATTCTGCGCCATGGAGCTATTCACACTATAGGCCAACCGACCCACACCAAAATGGCTTGATCAGCCTCAGATCAATGGCACTTGCTGAATAAAGCTGAAAGCTTCCCTAGTTTCACACAACATTTATACCCCGGTCATGTCCGTCCAGCTGGCATTTCAACTTGTGAAGCTCCTCAATTTCTCGATGGTGTCGCTCAGTTTTGTGCCTTACTAATGTGCGATAAAAGTGAATGGTAAATATGACAAAGATAATACCAACCGGGACCATAATGATGGTAGAAACTAGTGCGGCGTTCCACCCTGCATTCCCGCTATGTCTTTGCGGGGAGGCCGTTTCATTGCGGATATGAGGAGAGTCTAAGGGCAAAAATTTTATCCAGCACAAAAGTACCACCTCGGCCAGAAACAGGAGGATACCGAGAGCCGTGGAGAAACCCCAAGCTAGTTCAATGTAGTGGTGCATGCGATCATGTGGCGATTCGTTGACTGAGTTCAGGTTGTGAATGTTACTTACGGCCTCAACATTGGGGAGGATACATGTGCTGATCAGAAGTGCAAAGAGGTGAACGGCCACCAGAATTGTGGTGCAAGCACTGAATGCCACAAGCAATGGTTGTGGGTAATCATACTTCATCTCCAGCTGGACTTCCACCATCGCCACCTGGGGAAGAAAAGTGCATCAAAATGTACAGTTAAAAAGTTTGAAGAACAGCAAAACCATATAGATCAATGACAGGTAAAGCACAACACTAGTAACAACGATTCCTTGTTAGATTAATGTGGACCAACACCCAGGCTGATCGGCCCGGGAATCTATAAGATTCAGGATGGCCCGCTGTGTGAAACCCCCCCAGGACGCCCCATTCACCTTACCTTACTCCCGTTCCAACGGCGCATGCGCGGTCCGCGGCCGCATCTCGCGCTTCTCTCTAGCAGGGGCCATTTGTGAATGGCCAGCGCGGGCGCGCTCCTTGTTAGAAGGAAGCGCGAGATGCGGCCGCCAGCGTTAGAGGGAAGCGAAGGATGCGGCCGCTGATTGGACGAGCGCCCACGCATGCGCCGTAGGAGCGGGGTGAGGTGAGTTTTTTCTGCCATTCTGGGGAGTTTCACGCAGCGGGGCACCCCCGATCGGGGTGCCCCGCAGAAGTGGACCAAAACCCAGGATAGTGAAAATCCTGGGTGTTGGTCCACTTTAACCCTTTCAGTGCCAAGCACGTAGATTCTACGTGCTCGCTTCTACTTCACTTAAGTGCCAAGCAAGCAAAAAAAATAAAAATGACATTTACTTACCTGCAGTCGCGCTGCCTCCCACCGGTTCTTCTCTTCACTGGGGGGGCCTCCGATCGCCCCCCCCCCCCTCCCAGGCTGCTTAGTCTTCAGGAGAGGGCTCAAAATGCCCTCTCCCCCTGCCTTCCGATGGGCGCCACCATCTTGACGACTAGCCCTGCTAGCCCTTATGACGTCACTCCCGGGTGTCGTCCCGGCTCAGCTGTCAGATGCCCTGGTGATCGCTGGGCAGAGCAGTGGACCCCCTCCTCTGGCCAGCGATCACCAGGGCATCTGACAGCTGATCGACACAGGAGCTGACAATCGGGTGAAGTGAGTAAAGAAAAAAAAAACATTTCTTTTTAATAAATGCAATTTTGTGTGGTGTGTTTTTTTTTAAATGTTAACCCTTTGTGAACTGGTAAGGGGTCCATGAGACCCCTATATCAGTTCACAAGGCTGGGGGCTGGCAAGTCACCTGCAACTAGCAGGTGACTTGTCATTAACCCCCGCACCCCCAAATACCTGCCTCCCCAAAGCCCGGGGGGGGGGGGCAGAAGAGCCAGGGCCCACACAGGATATGTGGGCTTGTAGGCTGCAGGGTGGGGAGCCACAAAAGCTGGTCCCTCCACTCTGTTCCTACAAGCCCCCATAGCTGGTCCAGACCTGGTTATGACGGGTAAGGGGGACCCTACGTCATTTTTTTTTTTATTTTTAAGGGTTAGGGTTCTCCACCCCTGGGAGGGGGGACCCTATGTCATTTTTTTAGGGATTTTTAAGGGTTAGGGTTAGCCTAACCCTAACCCCTAAAATCCCCCCCCCCCCCCCCCACACAGTGACACAGTGTTCCAGGATGGATGGGAGGTAAGAAAAAAAAATAATAAAATATTTTTTCTCCATGTGTCTGTGTGTTTTTTTTTTACTTTTAACCCCTTGTGAACTGGTAAGGGGTCCATGAGATCCTTATACCAGTTCACAAGGCTGGGGGCTGGCAAGTCACCTGCGGCTAGCGGATGACTTGCCATTAACCACCGGCACCCTCAATTACCTGCCTCCCCAAAGCCCGGGGGGGGGCAGAAGAGCCCGGCCCACGGAGCTTGTAGCCGGACGGGCGGGGGGCCACAAAAACTAGCCCCTTCGCACTGTTCTCCATGTGTCTGTGTGTTTTTTTTTTCTTTTAACCCCTTGTGAAATGGTAAGGGGTCCATGAGACCCCTATACCAGTTCACAAGGCTGTGGGTGAGTTGCCATAAACCCCCGGCACCCCCAATTACCTGCCTCCCCAAAGCCCAGGGGGGGGGCAGAAGAGCCCGGCCCACGGAGCTTGTAGCCGGCAGGGCGGGGGGCCACCAAAATTGGCCCCTTCGCCCTGTTCCTACAAGCCCCCATAGCTGGTCCTGGGCTGGTTATGATGGGTAAGGGGGGGCCCCACGTAATTCTTTGGGGGATTTTTAAGGGTTTTTAACCCTTAAAATTCCAAAAAAATGGGCCCCCGCCCCCCAGGAGGGGGGACCCTATGTCTTTTTTTTTTTAATTAACCCCTTATGTTTATAGTGTATAGTATAATGTTATAAAGTGCTCTTTTCAGTTTGGGGGGACTCCTGGGCAAGAATGGGGGGCTACCGATCCATATGTGGTACCGTTGTAATCAGGAGAAATGGGGTTTCACGTGCAATATGGTTTTCATTAATAAAACAAATGTTTTATTTAAAATAAAGGGGACAACTTTCTAAAAAATATTATTTTATTTTTTTTTTTGTTTTTTACGCAAAAATATTTAAAAAACAGTAGAAAAATTACAAACAAGACATTTCATGTTAAAGCCTCTGCTGCAAAATATATATATTTTCCTGAAAATTCCAGCAAAAATCACGGATAAACATGGCACAAAATGGAGAAAAATGACCTGTCAACAGGTGACAAAACTTCAAGTAGGCTGACAATTAAAAAGGCTAATAGTACCTATGCATGTTGGGTATTGTTCTGCTCGGCGGACCTTGCGCTTTCAGATTTAGCCTGTTTTTTTTCTTGTTTGCATATTTATATTTTAGGAAAACATTGCAAGGTGCGCACTTTGTCTGCAGAGCTGAAATTTTCAAGTAAAATTACTGTTATGCGCACGCTTTACTTTGTGGTGTTTGCCAACTCTTCCCTTGACAGTACCTATGCATGTTGGGTATCGTTCTGTTCGGGGCATGTTGCTTTTTGAGATTTTACTTGTTTTTTCTTGTTTGCATATAGTTTTTTTTTTTTTGGGAAAATGTGGCTTCCTTTCCTTCTTCCTTTTTATTCTTTTTTAGGGAAACTTTGTGCAACCAAAGAATACATTGAGGGATTACTTCCAGAAAACTAAGCCCACATATACAAGCTTGGTACGCCTAGAAAGCTTGAGGCGTGTACTTCCAGAGAATATATAGTTTGTGGGGGGTATTTCAAATGTAAAGGGTTGTTTTTCTGGAAAAACTGCAAGGTGCGTATAGCGCGGTTGCATTTTATCTGAAAATCTCCTAAAGCTCTGTTTCAGTTTGGCGGAGTCTCCTGGGCTGGAAAGGGTGTCTACCAATACATATGTGGTACCGCTGTGACCGGGAGAAATTGGGGTTTCGCACGCAATAAAATTTTATTTATTAAAAAACTTACATTTTTTATTACAAAAAAACACTACAAATTGCAAAAAATAGATTTTTTTTATTTTTGCACATATTTCACCAAAAAGTATTGAGAATACACAAAAAAAGGCCAAACAAGACATTTCATGTTGAAGCCCAGACTCTGTTGAAAAAAACAATAAATAATTTTCCTGGGAAATCCCTGGAAATTCTTTCAAAAATCACAGTTGAACATGTGTAGCGCAAAATAGTGAAACATGGTCTGGCAACAGAGGGTGACAAAAGCTGCAGGTAGGCTGGCACTTAAAGGGTTAAGAAAGAAGATTGATGTTTGTAACAATTCCTGTTTCGTCACCAAAAGTTATGTAACACGAAAATCAATAGGATCTTGGGTTGATGGTCGTGTGGCAGCGACTTTGTGCACACCGTTTGGAGCACTAAATTGCGATCATGCTTCCACATGATTCATGGTCGCCAAAATGGGATGGGCATTTGTTTTTGCACCAATTTGTGCACTAGCATTTGTTAATACGGCAATTTGCGGCTGAAATTTTCCGCACCAGCACCTGATTTATGGTTCAAAGTGTGCGCAAATGTGGCAGAAGAGTGAATTTCCTCCAGCAAATAGGTGGAGGAAACTGCCGATTCCAATGAGCCTTATTTCATTCTGAGGCGTCCGGAGTGAACAATGAAAGTGTCAGCCGAAAGTGATTGAACCCTTTTTCTTTGTTTTTGTGGGTAAAATTGATAAAGCATATTCAAAAATCACAAAAATGAAGGTCAAAACAACAAAAATGTGGATATTGGGTCCCAAAAACACAAACAATAAAAAAATGATAGTTAAATTATTAAGCAATTATTAAGCATTAATATGCAAACCAAACAGGGGAGAAAGAGTTAAAAAGAACATCTGGGACAAAACATTGGGCAAAAAAACGTTAAGGGTTAACTGGAATCAGAATATCCCCCCTCCCAAAAAAATGGAGAACACAGGATCTCCAGTGAATACACTCTGAAACGGCAAATAACGCTTTTCAGAAAACGCAAAATTTGGAGCGATCAAGTCACTATGAAGAAACAGTAAAGGAAAGGTGAGAAACATGGGGGACCATAGGGAGCAGTTAATCACTTAGTCGGCCAAATGCACATGGGACTGGGCCATTTGCGCTACAAAACAGCTGATTTTCCGTGCGGAAGACACAAATTGCCACAGGGAGATCCAATTTGTGTTTCTCCCATACGTTTGTCATTCGGTGCGCATCGCACATGCGCCTGCAGCAATGGATAATGCGCCGAGGAATATGTGGAATCATTTGCGCTCCACCTGAGCGTTTTTTTCACACAGACCATAAATTGACCCTAATGTATGTCTTAGGGACTGAAATTTGGTAACAGACCAAAAACATGGGGTTCCTGGTCCCTGTGATAGTTGTGGCTTTTTCGTTAGAAAATGAGGTAGTATTTGCCTTGACCAAGGCTCCACAACAAGAAAGCTGCCCCTTCCTGGTAGGTAATGTAGATGTAGCTGCTGCTAAAGACATTTAGTATTGGGTAAGGAGGCTAGAAGGGGGGAACACACAGGTTTAGGTTTGCACACAGAATAATTTTAAGCAGACCTAAATGCTGGTCAGCATCAGTCTTGAGGAGGAGCAAGGAGCTCCTGGCATGGGATCAGGCTCACTGCTGTGTCCAGGTGAGCGATTTTTCTTTGTTATATTAGGCATACTGCATGTGCCTGAGCACTGGGGGAGGGGATGAGAAACGAGGGGGTTATTTTGAGACTTTAGGGTCTCTTTAAACAGGTTAGGAGAACCTGATTGCAATGAAAGTTTGATGAAATTGAACTTTAGTTTAAAAGAATAGGGTATCGGTATATTGTTTTGGTCCAGGCATCAGATCATGTATTTGGTGTCAGCAAGGAAGCTTTTGCTTCTCTATAGGGACAAAAAAGATATGTAACCCTCTGCACACTCATACTATTGAAAACGCTAACACTTGTTAAAACCATGGACTGTTAGTTAACATAGTTTGCAATGAATGGAAAAGCGAGGGTGCAAAGGATTACATTATTTTATTGTCTATGGAGTGCGGTCACACACTCCTTGACTGCCATATATTGACCGGATAAGCAAATTCCACCTTCCTGTTTGCTTCTCTATAGGTATTAATTTTCTCCTATTGTCCAAAGAGTTTTCATTTTTTCTGATTAATATACCAAAACTCCACGAGATGGAAATGTTTAACGATAAAATATTTTACATGAAAAAGCTACGTTAATGACAAATCACAGATGGATAACAACACTTGAAAAATGACAACATTAGAGGGTCTTTAAACCGGAACACCACCCATCCCAATTGTTGATGCCCCCTGTGCGTTA
Source organism: Gastrophryne carolinensis (assembly GCA_027917425.1). NCBI lineage: Eukaryota > Metazoa > Chordata > Amphibia > Anura > Microhylidae > Gastrophryne > Gastrophryne carolinensis. Next base: position 432,135,223 of record CM051236.1, read on the forward strand.
ATGGCACAGAGAAACCCGGAGCAAACAGAGTTTCCCACCGAGTGCAATCAGTGATGTGACCATGCCTGCCAATCAGAGCGCTGGATTTCTGCAGGGAAGAAAGGTAAAATTTTTCCTGTTCTGCGTCAATAACATGCAGGTGGGGGCATCCACAACTGGGATGCCCCCTATGCTGGGTGTTTAAGACCTCAATTATGGTTTTAGAATAAAACTGGACCAACAGCCTGGCACAGTTGGAAAAGAAAGGTAGCGGCCATTTTGGAGCTTCCTCTTCCAGCATCTGCTGCTGCCTGGATTCAAATGACATAACTGACAATGCACAGTAACAGGAAGCCCAGCAGCACTTCCTGTTTGCAGGTGGCCTGCGAATGCATGAGCCTCCATTCTGTTTCTAAAATGTACTACAGCAGGAGTTAGAGAAAGGTAAATTAATTTTTCTGCAGCAATCTGAATTGCCCTGGGGAGGGATGCATATGAGATGCATATGAGCACTGTTTGTTGCCTTGGTCTGGTTTAAACCGGACCTTCACCCTGATTTAATGAAAAGCCCAAACTCTTAAAAAACAATTCCTCAGCATCTAAAATTAATATATTTTACATGTTTAGTCACTAATTTATTATACTTTCCCCCACTGGGCTGCAACTCTGTTCGGGAATTTAGGATACGGGCGCCGCCATCTTGACTCAGAAGCATCACACTTACTGAGGAGAGGAGAGTGGGATAAGGTACAGGGGGGCGGGTTATAGCTGTGCTTTGCTCAGACAGAGCAGAGCTGGGGTCAGGGAAAGGTCAGCAGTCCCAGAATGCAGAGCAGCACAGTCACTTCCTGTTTGCAGGCACTTCCTGTTTGCAGGCTGCCTGCAAAAATGGCAGCTTCCATAAGCCGCCATCTTGGATGTTTAAAGGCTTATAAAATGCAGTAGATGCAGGTAGGATGATTTTTAATGTGAGCAATCTGTATGTACAGGGTGTGGGAAACATATAAGATAGACTCTTATTTAGAGTGAAGGTCCGCTTTAAGTCATTTTTGACTGTTGGTCCGTTTTAAGTTTAAAATGAAGACTTGCTCATTACCCATACAATACAATATAGTCTGATAAGTGAAGTGGTGGATAATAGTGACCCACCGTAGTGTCCCCATAAAAGACCAGATGCCCTAGGATTTCTTACTGTTTAACAAAATTGAGATATTTTATGGTAGCCTTACCATTGCAAATCCTGAGAGCAATGCTGAGGTCCTGCTAGAGGCTTTAAGCTTAGCTCTGCTGAGATACAACTTCCTCCAGGACAGGGCTTGCACCGAGTGATGGTTGGATGTGACCAGCTCCAGGTAACTGCGTCTCACCCAGTCCCTGTAGTCCATGCCCTTATTTCCCCGCTCGGAGGTTGCAGGGGTGGAAGGATCCACTGGAACATTCAGTTCACTGCTCATGGTTTCTTTCAGCTTGACAAAAATAGATAAAGATATTTCAGGCGAATGCCTAAATATGTGTCTCTAGAGCATTGCAAAAAAAATTCTAACTGCAATTCACTTTCAGTAGCAGAATAGTGGTTGATTCAGTATGAGGTGCAAAAAGTGCACTTTGAGTAAAATGGTGGAAAAAAAAAAAGAGAAGGTGCTGGATCCATAGGTAGACAATGACAGTGGTACATTTACAAAAAAAAGAGTGCACATTTGGCACCTGGTGCTGAATTAAATGGTCAAATTATCATCAAGTACAAAACTTTAAACTCAAAGGCCTTGATTCACAAAGAGTTGTTAGGAAGACAATGAAAGTCAATGGCACTTTTTTACTCCTGAAAAAGGTATTTAACTTTTTACCCCGTTTTACCTGTAGTAAAAATGTCATTGACTTTCATTTTCTTTTTATCTGGTGATTCACGAGCAGTGTAATTCTCAGGCTTTTTTCTCATGAATTGAATTTTTTACTACCATGAGAGTTTTTTCAACTCTTTGTAAATCAAGGCCAAAGTGTGCTTTTTCCACTTGATACTGAAAGGTGTGTTTAATGGTAGCAATTTCTAACTGCAGTCTGTTGCTATTAGCAACTGTGCACAAAGTCTGTACACCAATATCTTCAAGTAGAGGGAAGTGGGTCCTTTACACACAGAACGGTGCTGCTAAGGCTGCTGCCGAGGTGAAAGTGCTCACTCAAACTTACACAAGAGGCTGATTCACTACTAACGCCAGGTAATGCCAGATGAGCGTCTGTATAGTGGCGCTTAGAGCGACCATTGAAATGTATGGGAGAGCGCTACAGAGGGACAGGTACTACATGGCGCTTTGGAACCTAGAGCGCTGGCGCTATATGCTGAGCCGCCTGGATTAATACATGGCGCTGATAGAGGCGCTCACTAGAATCACTTTCTTAATTGTGGTTTTGCGTACAGCGCCCGGTGTTCACCAGACGCTGCCTGCTGCTACGAGGCACTACCTGCCTTCTTAAAGTGGACCAACACCCAGGATTTTGACTATCCTGGGTTTTGGTCCACTTCGGCGGGGCACCCCGATCGGGGGTGCCCCACTGTGTGAAACCCCCCAGAAACCCCAAAAAACTCACCTCTCAACGCTCCCACGTGAACGCCGCGCCAATCCCCGCCAACGTCCAGGCGGGGATCAGGAACGTCCAAGTGCTTCGGCTGCCACCGCCGCCTCCCGCGCGTCACTCTCGGCGCGCGCGCGCCCCCGCCGGCCATTCACAGAGGGCCGGCGCGGGCGCGCGCACATCTGGAGGGGCGCGCGGGAGGCGGCGGCGGCGGAAGCGGCGGCGGATCAGGTAAGATGTTTTTGGGGTTTCTGGGGGGTTTCACCCCGCGGGACATCCCGATCTCGGATGTCCCGCGGGGTGGGAGGTGATCGGCCCGGGAATCTTATAGATTTCCGGGCCGATCACCCCTGGGTGTTGGTCCTCTTTAAATAACCCCCTTAGACTAACCCCCCTTGTCTTGTAGCTATTGGTGTACAACAGATTGCAGATGAAAACGTTTCCATAAAGCGCACATTTGCTAACATAAGAAAAAAAAATACTAGAACAACTCAGCACCGTGAAGACATCCTTTGTCAAACAAACATATACACATTCAAAAATGCAGTTGAAATGGGACCAACAGAACAAGGGGCACAAGCTAAAGCTAGGAGGAAAGATCAGGAGCAATGTCGAAAATCTGATTTCTTTTCACAGCGTCGTTTTCTGCGTAACATTAACATGGACTCATAAGTGTTCCGCTGAGTTGCTATTTTAACCAAAACTGGCTTGGGTTTCTGAGACTAAAATAACCATATTAAATCATATATTTTCCTGTGTGACTTCTGCTGCATTCCTGTCTAAATATATAAAAAAAAATGTAAAAAAAAAAAAATCACAGGAGTTAATCTGCAGATCTGTGTCCATAGTGGAGTCTATCTCTTCTGTTAAAGGGCCAGCCAGGCGAGATTGCATGTTTTGAAACCATCCCCCGTCCTGCCACCCTTACCTAGCTAGTGCTAAAACACAGACACTTACTTCGGCTGTAATCCAGCGGCGTCCATTGTCCAATCACCAGGCGCTGACATCTTGCCTGCACTTCATGATGGCACCACAGCAGAAGCTCACCAAGTTGTGCGCACGCCCGCCCATTCTCGGTGATCGCCCGATGGGTAAGTGTCTGTTTATTATTTAACCCCCTACCCTGCTTTAGTGCTAGGGAAGGGTGGGGAGTGGTTCCAAAATGGGCAGTCTGGGTGGACTGGAACTTTACATTTTAAAGTGATTCAGCAGCCAGAAAAAAAAAAACAAGCAAAAGGGTACTTACCTTTTGTCCCCCACCGCTGATAAGTGCTAGTCTGGCGATCAGCAACCCATCTGATTGCTGGATCTCAGCCCCTGCCGCAGCAATCGCTTCCCACGTCGCCTTTGGCCTGACCATGAGGTTTGGATGATGGTTGATGGTGGGTCAGGATCGCGACCAGCCATCAGTTACAGGCGCGCTGCCATGCAATGGAGTCAGAAGCTTAGGCCTGGGGTGCCTCCCTCCATTGTAGTGACTGATGGCTGGGGCGTGACCTTTCATGGAAGCACCAGTAAATGGAATTTGAGGCCCGGGGTGACGTGGTAAACAAGGGCTGCAGTGGGGGCTCGGATCCAGTGACCAGGTGAGTTGCTGCTTAATGACTGTAAATATAATTTGTTCTGCAGTCTGCATAAATACAGATCCAGACTCATCCAAGAAATGTATAGTATAAGTCATAAATTCATTAAACATTTCATAAAATAGGCAGGTTATAATTAAATTTGTTAAGAATCTAATCATACACATCATATATTTCTCGTCGATTTCCCTACTTGTGCGCTGTGGGGCGCAACCGGAGGATTTCTGAAGGAAAATATTAAACTCTTCTCAAATAAAAGAAAAATGTCTTCTTTTTGTAAGCTGTGCTGTATATCTGACCACCTTCTCTGGAAGGGCTGGTAAGTCCTGTCTCAGCAGCAGCTCTCTTAGACTACAGTTTGGACTCCAAGGCCGGCTGATTCCCTCATCTGGGGCATCCTGACTTGCCCCACTATGTGAAATCCACCAGAAAAACGTACCTTCCCAATGATCCCACACCGTATGTGTGGGCCAGGCTCTATCTGAACAACAACATAAGGGACAAAGGGCTGCACCAGTCACAGTGACATAATACCATTTTGTGATTACTCACCTGTAAAATGGGTATTATAAGTATGTCACACACCCCACTTCAGTTACTCATTATTATTACACTTGGGTAAACTCACCGCTAGGTGGCGTAGTTGCAGAGATCTCCAAAAAAGCAGCAAGCCCCTCCCGGTCTACACATACCTGGTACCTCCCATCAATTCCCCAGTGTTAAAACAGCAGTAAGACAAGGTACCAGGAATAAACAAATGTAAACAAATGTAACCCTCAACTGTAAATAACAAAACTTCACCATATAAGGAACCAGAATACCAAAAGAGGGCGGGTGAAGTGGGGTGTGTGACATACTTATAATACCCATTTTACAGGTGAGTAATCACAAAATGGTATTATTCTAAGTATGTCACACACCCCACTTCAGTTACTCATTATTATTACACTTGGGACATCCAACAGCAGTGTCCAAAAGAGGGCGGGCATCCAAACCAGGCAATAACGCAGATAAAACTCAAACCACTGCAGCCTGCAGAACCTTACGGCCAAACACAGCATCCGCTGAGGCCCTACATCAACCTTGTAAAACTTGTAAAAGGTGTGAACCGAAGACCAGGTAGCGGCCTTACAAACTTGTTCAACCGAAGCCTGGTGCTGAAAAGCCCAGGACGCACCAACCGCATGAGTAGAATGCGCAGTAACGCGAAAAGGGGGATCCTTCCCCTTGGCAGAATAGGCTCCAACAATCGCCTGACAAATCCATTTGCTAATGGAAGACTTAGCCGGAGCCAAACCCTTCCTGGGCCCACAGGGCACCACGAAAAAGGCATCAGTCTTACGAAAAGAAGACGTAGCACGCAAATAGTACCTAACACAACGCACCACGTCCAAGCAGTGCAACGCACTCTCCTTAGCATTCTTAGGCTTAGGACACAAAGAAGGAAGAACAATGTCCTGATTAAGATGAAAAGCAGATACCACCTTAGGAAGAAAATCTGACTTGAAGCGAAAGACCACTTTGTCCTGATGCTTTTCAAAATAAGGAGCCTGAATCGACAAAGCTGCCAACTCTGAAACACGCCGAACCGAAGTGATGGCCACCAAAAAGACAACCTTCTGAGTCAGAGTGGACAGAGCAATATCCTGCAAGGGCTCAAAAGGAGGAGCCTGTAACGCAGAGAGCACCAAATTCAAATCCCAAACTGGGAGCAAAGGCTTCCTAGGAGGCCGCAGATGCGAAACCCCCCGGAAGAAAGTCTTGACCAAAGAATGGCTAGCAAAAGACCTCTGGAAAAAAATTGACAAGGCAGACACCTGCCCCTTCAAGGTACTCAGCTGGAGACCAGAATCCAGCCCTGATTGAAGAAAATCCAAAATCCGAGAAATAGAAAAGACCCGGCATGGCAAAGATCTAGCCTCACACCAATCAATATAAGATCTCCAGACCCTATAATAGATGGAAGAGGAAGACCTCTTCCTAGCACTAACAAGAGTCTGAATGACCGAATCCGAAAGACCCTCCTCCCTCAAGATGGAGGTTTCAGCAGCCAAGCCGTCAAAGCCAGCGTTGGTAAACTGGGGTAACACAGTTGACCCTGGGTGAGCAGATCTGGCCGAAGAGGCAACTCGAACCGATCCACTGCCAGACGAACGATGTCTGCGAACCACACCCGCCTTGGCCACCTTGGAGCCACGAGAATGGCGGGAACCCCTTCCTGAACTAGCTTTCGCAGCACCCTGCCTAACATGGGAATCAGAGGGAACAGATACAGGAACCCCAGATCCTTCCAGCTCAAGGCCATGGCATCCGCCGCCAGAGCCAGAGGGTCCCGAGACAGCGACACGAATGTCTGAAGCTTGTGATTGTGACGAGAGGCAAACAGATCCACCTCCGGTGTCCCCCACCGAAGACACATGGACCGAAACACTTGGGGATGGAGAGACCGGCTCAGAAAATCCGCCTCCGTGTTCTCCACTCCTGGAATGTACACTGCCGAAATGCAAGGGACATATGTCTCCGCCCAAACCAGAATCAGAGACACTTCCCTGAGGGCACCCAGACTGCGAGTCCCTCCTTGGTGATTGATGTAAGCAACCGCCGTCTGATTGTCCGATCGAATCTGGACCGGCAGACCCTGTAAATGATGCGTCAAGTGAGACAGAACCAATCTGATGGCTCGCAACTCCAGAACATTGATGGGCAAGTGGGCCTCCTGAGGGTCCCACTGCCCCTGAAACTGAAGATCCTTCCAGAAACCTCCCCATCCTGACAAGCTGGCATCCGTGGTGACAGTTTCCCAAAGCGGAGTCAGAAACGACCTGCCCTTCAAAAGATTGTCCGAGACCAACCACCCTCGAAGAGACTGCCGAACTCGAGGGGACATCCGGAAGGACCGATCCAACGACCGCGGGCGCCTGTCCCAAGACGCCAAAAGATGAAGCTGCAGCATCCTCGTGTGAAACTGTGCGAAGGGAACTGCCTCGAACGAGGCCACCATCAACCCCACCAGTCTCATCCCTAGCCGAATGGACAGGTGAGGATTGGAAAGAAGAAGCTGAGCCAATTCCTGAATCAAAAGAACCTTGGCCTGAGGAAGAAACACTCTGTGCTGGCAAGAGTCCAAGGACATCCCCAGAAAGGTCACCACCCTGGCCGGAACCAGAGAGGACTTGGGGTAATTGATCACCCAGCCGAGCCTCTCCTGAGCTCTGAGCAGGGCCATCACCTCTGCCAACACCTTGGTGAACACTCTCGGAGCCGAGGTGAGACCGAATGGGAGAGCTACAAACTGAAAGTGCCGATCCTCCACCACAAAGCGCAGAAACCACTGATGAACCGGAAAGATCGGAATGTGAAGGTACGCGTCCTTGATGTCTATGGACGTCATAAAGTCACCCTGCCGAAGCGAGCCGATCGCCGACCGCAAGGTCTCCATGCGAAATTTTCGGGGACGAATAAACCTGTTGAGAAACTTCAAATCCAGGATCGGACGGAACGACCCGTCCTTCTTGGGTACGGTGAACAGATTGGAGTAATACCCCCGCCCCACCTCTGAAGGAGGGACCGGGCAAATGACCGCCAAATCCACGAGATTCTGAACCGCCGCCAGGAGCCCCTGCGCAGCCACCGGGTCTAGAGGACCTGGAGGTCTGGAGGAGGGCGGGACTCGAACTCCAACTTGTAACCGGCCGACACCACCTCCCGAATCCATCTGTCCGAGACCTCCTGGTCCCATACCCGGGAGAAGAGTCGCAACCGTCCCCCCACCCGCACGGGTGAGGGCGCCCCTTCATTGCTGAGCGGGCTTGGCAGCCGACTTGGGCTTGGCGCCCCAGGCATGAACGGGGCGGCCACGGCCTTTACCCCTATTCCAACCCGCACCCCTGGAAGCCGAGAAGCCCGCACTCCTGCCGGCTCTGGCTCCCCGAAAGGACGGATTGAAGGGGGCCGCCCCCCGAAAGGAACGGCGAAACTTCTTGCGCTGAGGCAACCTACCTCCCTTGGCAACAGAATCCAGCTTTTCACCAAAAAGCCTCAAACCCAGAAAGGGAAGAGCCGTGAGAGATCTTTTAGAATTAAAGTCAGCCGTCCACTGTCTCAACCACACAGAACGGCGAACAGCCACCAACAGGGCAGACGCCCTGCCACACATCAACATGGCATCATCCTGAGCGGCCAGGATAAATGACAAGAAGGAGTCACAACGCTTAAGCGCAAGGAACTCATCACCCGAGGGATCAAGATCCACACATAAATCCCTGACCATAGACCAAACCGCCAAGGCCAAAAGAGCCGAAGCACAAACAGGCCTCAAAACCGAACCCGCACAGACGAAACCATGGCGGGCCAGCTGATCAATCCGGCGATCCTCGCCATCCTTCAGATAAGTAGTGTCAGGAAAATGAACAGCCGCCGAATTAGACAGCCCCAAAACCGGAGCATCCACCTCGGGAGGGACAGACCAACGTTTCAGCAAGTCCGCCGGAAAGGGATATTTCTTATCCCAGCTAGGCGGTACCCCGACGAGCCGTGTAGGATGCTCCCACTGCTTAAGGACAACGTCCTCGAAATGCTGCTGACTGGGGAACTCCAGACTCTGCTTGGAGCCCCCAAAGAGCTGGCCCTTAGGCCGAGGAGCAACCTCAGGAGGATCCAAATCCAAAACCTCAAACATTTGGGTCAAAATAGAAGGCGTATCAGGGGCGGGACCATCCACCTGGTCCCCCTCAGCACCCAGCACCTGCTGGCCCTCTGAATCATCCAATTCTTCCACGAGCTCACCCTCTTCGAGGGGACGGTCCGACCAATCCAGGTCCTCAATCACTTCCTCCTCCGAGTCCGGCGGAGGCGGAGATAGGTGTTTACGCTTGGCCATAGCCTTCTGTGCGGACATGGTGGAAAACATTTTCTCGAGGTTGGCCAACCGAGCACACACCTCTGATTGCGAATCCCCACCCGTGACCACGTCACACGGGGTCCGGAACAGGCGAGGAGGAGAGGGAGATGGCGCGGACGATGACGTACCAGGCACCGGGGTGCTGGACTGGCGCTCAATGTTCCGCTGCGCACATGGAATGCATACAATGACATCATCCCCCGGGAGCGGAGTCCCACAACCCCCACACAGCCTAGATTGTCCCGAAGGATCAGATCCGGTATCCCTGGCAGCCTCCATATGGTGAAATTATGGTATTCGCAAACCTAGGGATTTACGCAGTAAGCAACCCGGGATGCCCCCTTTAATAAATAAAGGTCTAGCTTAAATCTTCACTACCCGGACCACGGGGAAGCCCAATATCTTTATATAAATTTATATATATCCCAATTTTCTTTCCCCCCTACTGGCCAGGTATGTAAGACCGGGAGAGCCCAACCGGAAGGGGTCCCGGGATCTGGAAAACACAAAAAAGACAACAATCATTCCAGGCACATGCTAACATATGTAGACAAAAAACAGGCGAAGATAAGTGTGCAAAGCTATGTACAGCCATATATATATATTAAAGGCACAATAAGAGTACAATAACCACAAACATGCCACAACCAAGAATAAAAACGCTACATTCCCCGACTACCGCTAGAGAATAAGGGCATCCCACATCCGGATCACCACTCCGGGAATCCCGCTATGCCCCACATGATGGGGTCGAACGGAGGAGCTAATCTCCTGGGCACCAAGGGTGCCAGCTACCTTTGCCCGACCTACAGCCAAGGCTGGGAGGCTGCCGAATAACATGGGGAGTAAACGAAAAGGGTCGGGCAGCAATAGACCATGGGGGGGGGGCCGGGGTGATACCCCGGCTACCTGCAAGCAGGAGACTTCTTTCTTCTGTCTTGTCGCCATCTTGCAGAGAACAACACTGGGGAATTGATGGGAGGTACCAGGTATGTGTAGACCGGGAGGGGCTTGCTGCTTTTTTTGGAGATCTCTGCAACTACGCCACCTAGCGGTGAGTTTACCCAAGTGTAATAAGAATGAGTAACTGAAGTGGGGTGTGTGACATACTTAGAATAAAGAGGTACTTTGAAGGCCTTGCAGTCTAAAAGACTCCAGGGCCGTTAGACTCCCTTTGGGATGCCCCACTGTGAAACCCCCTGCAAATGCCCCATTCACTCACCTAGCCGTGTTGCAACAGCTCATGCACGGGCCGTGGTCCTGCTATACCTCTATATGAAGCACATAACTGCACCAGGGATTTGTAAATGACTGCCAGGGACACACTTCCAGCCAGAGGTCAGCAGGGCCATGGCTGGCAGCGTACTCAGCTCCTTATTCGCTCTGACGTACCAGCGGCTTGTGAAGCCGAGCAATTGGCCAATTGGTTGCGCAGCCTGCGCCATGGGAAAGCCGGAGAGGTGAGTTTCCTGGGCAATCCATTATATACTAAATTGGGACGCCCTACCTGAGAGGAACAATGCCCAGGAGAGTGAAATTTCCAGGTGCTATTCCCTTTTCTGTCCCTCATCATAGAGAGCTCCAATTGCATATGGTCAGTATCTCCTGAATTTAGGGGTTACAGATATCGGGAGTAGGTGGGTTACCTACCCTACCTGGTACAGAACTATCAGGAGGATTTCAGTCTGCCTTAATTCAGCCCGTAGACATCCGGACAGATGGTCTCTGCGTAATACAGATGGTGTCCGGGAAAAAGGGAGGAATGCGGATACAATATTTACATAGTGAACGATGGATTACAACTTTGAATTTGCTTTTCACCAGGAAGTAAAACATTTTGAATAGGCTCTGCAGCAGGAGAGGAGAGAAAAGCACTCTATCATTGTGAAAAGAATACTCTGTAAACAGCAAACACAATGAGCAAAAACAAGCTGTTCTCTAGAGTCTAGACTATGGCGGCTTATGTTCGCGGCTCATCCAGGAAACACATAAACTTCACTGGAAACTAGCCAATCATACTCATCCAGGAAACACATCTCTGCCCACAAACACACTGGGAACTAATGCCAATCATACTCATCCAGAAAACACATCTCTGCCCACAAACACACTGGGAATTAATGCCAATCAAACTCATCCAGGAAACACATCTCTGCCCACAAACACACTGGGAACTAATGCCAATCAAAGTCATCCAGAAAACACATCTCTGCCCACAAACACACTGGGAACTAATGCCAATCATACTCATCCAGGAAACACATCTCTGCCCACAAACACACTGGGAACTAATGCCAATCATACTCATCCAGGAAACACATCTCTGCCCACAAACACACTGGGAACTAATGCCAATCATACTCATCCAGGAAACACATCTCTGCCCACAAACACACTGGGAACTAATGCCAATCATACTCATCCAGGAAACACATCTCTGCCCACAAACACACTGGGAACTAATGCCAATCATACTCATCCAGGAAACACATCTCTGCCCACAAACACACTGGGAACTAATGCCAATCATACTCATCCAGGAAACACATCTCTGCCCACAAACACACTGGGAACTAATGCCAATCAAACTCATCCAGAAAACACATCTCTGCCCACAAACACACTGGGAACTAATGCCAATCATACTCATCCAGGAAACACATCTCTGCCCACAAACACACTGGGAACTAATGCCAATCATACTCATCCAGGAAACACATCTCTGCCCACAAACACACTGGGAACTAATGCCAATCATACTCATCCAGAAAACACATCTCTGCCCACAAACACACTGGGAACTAATGCCAATCATACTCATCCAGGAAACACATCTCTGCCCACAAACACACTGGGAACTAATGCCAATCATACTCATCCAGAAAACACATCTCTGCCCACAAACACACTGGGAACTAATGCCAATCATACTCATCCAGAAAACACATCTCTGCCCACAAACACACTGGGAACTAATGCCAATCATACTCATCCAGGAAACACATCTCTGCCCACAAACACACTGGGAACTAATGCCAATCATACTCATCCAGAAAACACATCTCTGCCCAGAAATACACTGGGAACTAATGCCAATCATACTCATCCAGGAAACACATCTCTGCCCACAAACACACTGGGAACTAATGCCAATCATACTCATCCAGAAAACACATCTCTGCCCAGAAATACACTGGGAACTAATGCCAATCATACTCATCCAGGAAACACATCTCTGCCCACAAACACACTGGGAACTAATGCCAATCATACTCATCCAGAAAACACATCTCTGCCCACAAACACACTGGGAACTAATGCCAATCATACTCATCCAGAAAACACATCTCTGCCCAGAAATACACTGGGAACTAATGCCAATCATACTCATCCAGGAAACACATCTCTGCCCACAAACACACTGGGAACTAATGCCAATCATACTCATCCAGAAAACACATCTCTGCCCAGAAATACACTGGGAACTAATGCCAATCATACTCATCCAGGAAACACATCTCTGCCCACAAACACACTGGGAACTAATGCCAATCATACTCATCCAGAAAACACATCTCTGCCCACAAACACACTGGGAACTAATGCCAATCATACTCATCCAGAAAACACATCTCTGCCCACAAACACACTGGGAACTAATACCAATCAAACTCATCCAGGAAACACATCTCTGCCCACAAGTACACTGGAAACAAGATAATATCTGGCAAGCCAAACACTCTACATCAGCTGTCATATCACACAGACCCTGCAAGATCTGCATCCAGCTAGTTGCCCTTGTGCAGCTTTACAGGTTATGCTACACGATTCCTCTATGCTGGACAAATTTAAAACCCCCCACAGTGTAATTTGCTTTAAAAGGGTCCGAGATCAGAACAAATGCTCACCTAGTTTCAGGTTCCCGCTACAACAGGGACATCTAGGCTGTTGACGGTGGCACCGAAAGAGTATTTATCACAATCCCTTGCTCTCTTCTGCATTTTACACTGCAGGCCATCCTAAAGTGCCCACGCCAAGCCTGGCGACGGGAGCGCTCGCTTGTCTAAAGAGCACTGGGGATATGGCTGCTCCTGCTAACTATTGCCGAGCTCTGCATATAACAGAGACGTATTGGTGACCACTAAGATGCACAGCATACATAGGACTGGTGAAAGGTACTTCTTATGGGGCGGTTTGGGGGGTTTCACATAGCAGGGCATCCCCAGGGAAAGGAACAAAACCCAGGACAGTGAGAGTCCAGAGTTTTGTTCTGCTTTAAGTAACAGTACTATGCTTAAAGTGGACCAAAACCCATGGCGGCCAGCCTGGGAATTTATAAGATTTCCGGGCCAATTGATTCCCTACCCCCAGGCATCCAAAATCAGGATGCCCCGCTGTGTGAAACCCCCCATACACTTACCTTATTTCCCGGTCCAACGGTGAATGCGCGAGCAGCGGCCGCATCCCTGCTATCCCTCTATTAGGGCCCGTGCTCACGCCATGCATTTGTGAATGGCCGGAGCAGGCACGCTCCCTGTTAGAGGGTAGCGGGGGATGCGGCCATTAGCCGCTTGACTTAGGCGACGTGACTTTAGTGGCTCCGAGGGTGCTGATTGGATAAGGGCCTGCGCATGCGCCGTAGGACCGGGAGGAGGTGAGTTGGCTTCGGCGATCTGGGGGGTTTCAAACATCGGGGCACCCTGAAAGGACCAAAACCCAGGATAGTCAAAAAGATAGATGGTAATGATAGTTGTTCTTTAAAGTGGACCAAAAACCAGCACATCTGTCTCTGGAATCTAAAAGACCCCAGGGCCGGCTGACTGTCTCTCCCTGGGGCATCCCGATTTGGCTCCGCTGTGAGAACCCCCTGTGTCCTTCCGGGGATCCCATAGTGATTATGTGGACTGCAGCCGAACCCCCCTGCTAAGGTGCATTCTAGCATCTTAGCAGTGCACCACAAAGCCCAGCATCCCCCTGGCTGTTGCATCACGTGACCTCTCTCTGGCAATAGGCAGCCTTGCAGGGATTGGCTGGCTGGTCAGGTTTGCCTGGACTATGGGTATCTCAGGACTATGACCATGTGGCGTCTCCAGCATTGTCACCCCCTTCCTGACAGGTCCCTCATATAGCAGCATCCAGTTATATATCACTATGGCGAGCCAGGTCCTCGCTTCTTCCTCATTCCCAGGCTGAGCGGGAGGGAAATCACTTACCGGACACACCCTTATCATGAAGCTCGCAGACACACGGGTGGCGGGATGCCGGGCTGCCCATCTCTAGCTGTCGGCCATGGCGGAGGCAGATGCGACCGGTCACGTGACATCGAGGAGCCAGGCAGACACTACACAGACTGCACCGCTGCTCTCCAGCTGTGCGCTGTCCCGGCTGTGTCTGTCTGTAAGGCGAGAGCTGATTGGCCGCCTCTCCTCCACGGCCGCGCCGTGTCCTCCCCTCTGATTAGCCAGGAGAATCTTCATCTTCTGTAGCTGTGCGGTCTCCCGGCAACCCGCCCCGCCCCGCCCCGCCCCTTTACTGACTGCTATGTGTGTGTACCACCGGTAACACCTGGCCGGCCACAGCCCCACTATCCCGCCCAGTATGCGCCGCCCATTTATAGACCCACACTGAGCCTTGTACTAGAGTTTGGGTGCAGGCCTACTAACTTTTCATTGAGGGATGGATAGGATTTTGGGTTATAACAGTTAAAACAATATAATCACTTTCAATGGGCAAAATGTATTGATGCGGATCTGCATGTTACACCTCAAAGGGGGACAGAGAAGAACGAGTGGCACGGGGAAAAAAGGGACAGTGCCTCCAAATCAGGGACACTTGGGAGGCATGGGGGTGTGTTATAATGCAGCGCTGCTTCTCCCCCTAGGGGTACAAACCTCGGGAACAAGTGGACCAAAACCCAGGATGGTTGACTATCCTGGGTTTTGGTCCACTTTAAAGGAATAGGTTGGAATGTTCCTGGTCTTTCTCGCTGTTCCACATCCCCTCTTTCTTCTGTTTTCTAGACTTCCTCCTTTTTTTGTTTTCCACATTCCTTCCCTCTCCTCCCTCCTTTTTCTCTTACATAAACTTTCCTATTTTGCACATTTCCTCCCTCTTCTTTCTCTCTTTTCTACATTCCCTTCCTCATCTCTCTTTTCCACATCCCTCCTCACTTTTCATTACCACATTCCCTCCTTTTTTCATGTTTCCCCAGATTTCCTCACTCTTTCTTTTTTTTCCACATTTTCTCTTGTTCACTCCATTTCTTTCTTTTACATACCCACTATTTTTTCTCTTTTCCATATTCCTTCTCACTCTCCTTCTTTTTCCCAATTTCTTCAGTATTTCTCTTTTCAACACGCCCTTCCTCATCTCTCTCTCTTTTCCGCATATCTCCCCCCTTTTCATTTCAACATTCCCTCCTTTTTCATGTTTCCCCTGACTCTCTCTTTTTCCACATAACCTTTTTCTCTCTTTTCTACACCCCTCTTGTTTTTCTTTTTTTTCAACTTTTTACTCTTCTTTTTCCTCATTTTCTCAGTTTTTCCCTCTTTTTCTCAGTTTTTTCCTCTTTTACACATTCCCTCCCCTCTCCCTTTTTCTAATTCCCTCCTTTTTCTATTTTTCATATTTCCACACACTCCTTTTCCACAAATTCCCCAATTACCCCAATTCTTTCTTTTCCACATCTGCTCATTTTTTCTCTTTTCCTTCCTTCTCCCTCCTTCTTTTTCCCAATTTCTTCAGTGTTTCTCTTTTCTACATTCCTCCTACTCTCTCTATTTTCCACATCCTTCCTTCTGTTTCTCTTTCACGCTCGCTTCTTTTTTCTATTCTTCACATTTCCTCTCTCTTCCTCTTTTTCCACTTTTCTGCTGTCTCACCCCAGATCTTTTTCTCATTTTCTTACTTCACTTATTTTCCTCTCTCTCCTTTATCCACATTCTACTTCTTTCTCTTTTTTTCTACATTCTTAAATTCCTCTCCATCTTTTCCACTCCCCTTCTATTTCTCTTTCCCACATTCCCTCCTATTTTGCACATTTCCTCCCTCTCCTTTTTCCATGCTCTCCTTTGTGTCCATCATTCCTGAACATATACCTACTGTGCGATCACACAGGGTGCCAAGACCAATTCTCTAGAGGGGGATGCCAGGAGATACAATACAAGCACACCCTAATCTTTTACCTCCACATTCCTCCTGCTTCCCTTTCTATTCCATGTTTCCTTTTTCCTCATGTTATCAGCCATGTGCGTACACATACCTCCCAACTGTCCCGATTTTCGCGGGATTGTCCCGATTATTTTTATTTAACAAATCCCGCGGTCCCGGGTGTTACTATGATGTCCCGGGACGCCCTGCAATGTGCCCAGGCAGGGCCCCCACGACACGGCCGGAGCCTTCTAATTAGTTTACACTGACTGGCCCGGCGGCCGGCAGCAGATTAAACAATGGCCAGCGCTTGATTAAAGAATGACAGCGTGCGTGGTGGTGGGGGGGGCGGGCGGGGGCTGGGTTAACTTACAGCAGGCTGGCACGTCTGAAGGCATTGCTGAAGCCAGGAGGAGCTGCGGGGCGGGGCAGTCATTCTTATGGGCGGAGTCTATTGTGCAGGCAGCAGACTTAGATTTAGTCTAGACCCCACCCAGAAAGACGTCTGTCCCCGCCCCCTACTCCCAGATTGGCTGAGACCACTTAGTGCTGGGAGTGATGGAATAGGATGGGGCGGGGCTGAGCTGCATAGTGAGGCTGCAGCCTGGCACGTAGCCCAGATCATCCTTCCTCCATCACCTGGATAGCAGCAAGTATGACCCCCTGTTCTGGCTTTTATACATGTTTACTATTAAGTTATATCATCAATCTGCACCCCCTCACCCCCCTCCACAGCAGTCAACCCTCACCTTAAAGTCAGTGGACCAACAAACACCCAGGATTTTCACTATCCTGTTGTTTGGTCCAATTCCCCGGGGCACCCCGAGCGGGGATGCCCCGCTGCGTGAAACCCCCCAGATCGCTCGTATCAACTCACCTGATCGCGGTCCTATGGCGCATGCACAGGCATTCGTCCAATCAGCACGCTCGGAGCCGCTGCGGCTCCGAGCGCGCTGGCAGTCACATTTCGCGCTTCTCTCTAACAGGGAGCGCACCTGCGCTGGCCATTCATAAATGCCTGGTGCGGGCCCGCGCCCTGCTAGAGAGAAGCGCGAGATGCGGCCACGGGGCACGCATGCGCCATTGGACCAGGAGTACGGTAAGGTTTCTGTGCATCCTGGGAGGTTTCACACAGCAGGGCATCCCGATTTTGGTCAATGGGTGGGAAATATGGCGTGGTCGGGGGCGCGACGGGGGTGGAGTCGGGGGTATGGCATGGGTGGAGCCAAGGGTGTGGCGTGGGTGGAGTCTGGGGCGTGGCGTGGGTGGGGTTGGGGGCGTAGCATGGGTG
Source organism: Gastrophryne carolinensis (assembly GCA_027917425.1). NCBI lineage: Eukaryota > Metazoa > Chordata > Amphibia > Anura > Microhylidae > Gastrophryne > Gastrophryne carolinensis. Next base: position 432,152,693 of record CM051236.1, read on the forward strand.
GGGTTGGGGCGTGGCATGGGTGGGGTTGGGGGCGTGGCTTGTCCATCTTTCATATCTTCAGAAGTTGGGAGGTATGGCGTACATACCATAGAGGCAGGGTAGGCAACTGCTAGCGGGCCCAAAGCAGAAGGGCTCCCAATGCAAGCTGCCTCCCCCTGCCTTGCAGCACCTATGGCAGCAGCATAGGACCAGGGCCACAGCAGTATGCAGTTTTGGTGCACTTCCTACAAAGAGCTCCGTAGAAATTAAAATATGAGAACATTTCTCCTGGAACTCTTTGTATAGGGCACTTGGAGAAACAAGTAATGGACCTCACTGGTCCCCACCAACCCAGGCTCCACAGCACGCCAACACTACCAAGAACTGACACCACAGACACCACAGTCCTTGACAGTGTGGGACTGGAGTGTCTGGGGCCCACCAGAAGAACAGACTTTGAGGGCCCACCTTACAGTAACATCCATCATTATCTACTGCTTCCATCCTAGAAAAATGGAGAGTACCGTATGTGCTATGCATCATCCCTTTTGGAGACAGGGCCCCAAACTGCCCCTTAGCTCAGGGGCCAACCAGAGGATTCCTTGATAACTTGGTGGACCAGTCTGAGCCTTGCGCCTTTCTGATTGTTCTACTCACAAACCGAGGTCACAATCACTGGACTGCACTGCAGGTAATATACTGCTGGGGGTAAGTCTCCTTTTGGATTATCTACTCGGACTTTTGCTATGTGGCCCTATGAAACCTTTTTCATATTCTTCGTGTAACCTGTTTTTTCTCCCTTACGACCTTTAGGACGGCCACAGAGAGCAGCTCCTCCCCCTAGAAAGGAAACGCAAACTGGGACAGATTAAAAACCCCACCCCTTCCCCAAGTCCTCAGTATTGTGTTTACTCTTCAGGAAACCACCTGGAACCCTTTCATCATCCACATTCATTTTTTACATTTTTTGTTTTTTACCCCAGGAGGACCTGGGGAAGTGCTAGCCCCCAGGCTTTAATTAAACAGGTCAGTGTTCCAGTGGCAAGGGGGTCCACAGACGTACTCCAACATTTTGGCTGACTCTGGAGGTGCTGGTGGAGGCTGCATCTTGGGCTGCTGTTGCTTGGTTTTGTGAGGGTCTTAATTTGCCTATCCAGGTTACTGTTTGAGGCTCCGGGGAGCCTTCTTTGCACCTCAGCACCGGAAGCAAGTCAGCAGTGGGCGGAGGATCAGAGGTGGGACTTCCAGGAGCAATGCATGACGCAGTTCTGGGGGGAAAGCTCTGCTTCCATATTTCCATATTTTTCCGCTGTATTTCGTTGGGTTCCACTTTTATTGATGTCAATGTCCCCCCAGAAGCCTCTTTCTTAGCCTATTTGTTTTTTTCTTTATAGTCGACGCCGAGTGTTAAACCTAAAGAAAAGGAAATGGATAAGGAGGCATCCTCCAAAACAGAAGCTGACTGTTAGGCTCTGTATTAATTGTCCCACTATTTTGCCTGATTCTTGGAACAGAGTTTGATGCAAAGTCTGTTTAGAACATAGGCTGTGAAATTAAGCTGCCAGTTATCTAGTGGATATCCTAAGCAACATGGAAGCCAATATGGCATCCAGCCTGGAAGTTTACAGGTCAGCTGTTAGAACCACGGGTCCACCTCCAGGGATTCCTCCCTTTCAACACCACCGGTACCTCTGTTTCCTCTACCTCCTATTGTTGGAACTTCTACTAGAGCGATAGGAAAACACCCTGAGTTTGAGGATATTGAGGGCCAAATGTCTTTGGAGGCAGATTTGATTAAGCAGGGGTTCGGATTGGCCTCAGATGAGGTACCAGCATTGCTTTGCTTCAGGATATTTATGACACAATTCACATTGGTTCTGTTGGTGCAGGACGCGTTGCATCATAAGTTAATAGTCAAGAAGGAGAAGGTATTCCTGGTTCATTAATCTCTGCTTGAGGTAATGGCTGTTTCCTGTAAATAAATATTTTTTGCCTAATTCTCTTAAAATGATATTTTCCTTTGACAAGATGGATGCCAAATCATAGGCTAAATGCCCTAACCTGGATCTAACCTTTGAGGATGCAGGTACTCTCTGGGATCCTTTGGATCGCTGTACAGATGGCATCCTTAGGGTGTTCAGAGGGGTGTTTTTCTTAGAGGATGCTTCGGCGGAAGAAGTGATATTTACGGCCAAATCAGCAGCCCTAAATAACTACGCCAGGAGTTGTGCTCATTTGGCTCAAAACCTGGAGGGAAGACCTAGCCTTTAAAGCCAGATTATGTGGCATTCTGTTTGAGGGCAAGCTAATGGATTTGAGTTAGATGCTACTCTCACAAGGTCCTTGGGGGAGACTAAACAGTTTCCTGCAAAACCTAAGCCTTTTAAGAGTAAGGTTCCTTTTAGATAGAAGTCTCCAGTTCAGACAGTAGCTCATCAACCTAAACCCAAGAAGCATTGGGGTCAGTATAAGGGGATGCGTGGACTCGAACTTTAATCCCCCATCACAGCCAGATGCCGGGATTCCTGTGCGAGGCAGGCTCTTTCTCTTCCTGGAAGAGTGGCAAAAGATTTCCCTTTCATTTTAGAATTGGTAAGTACAGGGTTTCGTCTCGAGCTCCTGCAGTAAGCGTCAGACTTTTTTCTTGTCACTCAGCCACCAAGAGACCGGGAAAAGTGTCCACTAATCTTTCGGGAGCTCCACAAAAAGAAGGTCATAAAAGCTGTTCCGCTGATCAAACAGGGTCAGGGATGTTCTTAGTTTAAAAGCCTTCAGGAGCATTCTGAATGATTTGGAATCTCGAACATTTTTAAGATTTGTAATACTCCCGGGGCATGACAATACAGAGCTCTCTTGTTCGGCATTTTATCACCCCCCCAGGATCTTTATAAAGGTGCTGGCGGAGCCTATGTGCTGCCTAAGGTCAAAGGGAATTTCCATAATCCTCTACCTGGACGGCCGCTTACTAATGGGCAGCACAGAATTGGGTCTGCTACGAGATCTCTCTCAGAACTGGTTTGGATGGTGAACAAAGCAAAATACAACCTGGTGCCCTCCAGGACTTTTGATTTTGGGCTATCTGTTAGACAGTTCCCAACAAAACATTCTGCTTCCGCCAGACAAGCAGGGAAAATTGATTTCAGAGATCCAAAATCTGTTTCAAAAAGATCTTGAGGGTTCTTGGGTTGATGACTGCAGCCATTTCAGCAGTCCCCTGGGATCAGCGTCACACCAGACCACTGCAGTCCTTTCTTATCAGGGCCTTTTATTTTTTTACACTCTGCCATTCTCTTTTCCACATTTCCTTCTCTTCATTCTTTTCTCCCCCTGTTTTCACTGCCTCTTTTTCCTCATTTCTCCCTTGTTTTTTGCATACATTCTTTCTTTCTGTGTCTATTGTATGTGTTTGGGGGCACCATCCTAAAATCTTAAGGTTTCTTTTCACCCAAGGCCTGCCTTGCAAAAACACAATTTTGTTCTTATGGGGACCGTCCACTGCTTGCAAGCCTACTTATGCATAGAGCCTAACCACTCACTGACATCCCACTGAGTGGAATGCACCTCTCTATGCACTGTAATTGAGGGGACATTGCAGGCACTGCCTCAGCATGCTTCCTTTGTGTGTGGCAGAACAGGCACACACATGGGTATACATACCCTAGTGGCAGGGGAGGCAGCTGATACCAGGACCAAAGCAGAATGCGGTTGCAGTATGCTAAGAACTGCAGGAAAAAGGTGATGGCATCTTTGTTCCATCCTGTGAAACCTATGGCTCTTACCACTGGGACTCCATACAGTCAGCTTTCTGTGATGTGTCATGCTCCTGCCCTGTAACACTGCAAAACCAATCATCGTTCCTTGCGCCAATCACTCTAATGTATACAACACTGCGTGCTATTAGACCAGTGCATACACATGTCAGTAATAAATGCCACTAAGAAAGAAAACGCAAGCCAATTTCTACTTTGAGTGGATAAGCCGTGCTCCTGTTTAAAACCACTCTACTTAGTGCTGTACATCTGTGGAAAGAGCAGAACCTCAGGTATAAACCACTGCAAGGACATGTGGATCAGGGTCGACCGGACCAAGCGTAGGCAGCACATATTACCGGTACCACTGCTGGCGGGTGCTTGGGTTTGTTACATTCTGAATGCTGTATCTCTGGACCTAAGGGGGCCTAACAACCCACTGGAGGTACATACAAGGGCATGTGGCTCAGCTGACTGGACCAAGTAGCGGCACTGCAAAGTCCTGGTACCCCAACCATAGCCCCACAGTTGGTGGATGCCCTCTTGCAGTGCAAATAGTGGAGGTGCTGTGACGCATGCACTTTGCGCCCTGCCTATAATACGGCCCTGTATGTACACCCCTGGCACAGAAACATATCCTAGGGCCCATTACCATACAGTGATGAGTTTTTTGCTATACTGTTATAGAGCAAATCTCTTAATAAGGCACCAGCATACTTCATGGTGCTGCACGATGCTGTACAGGAAACAAAACACACCCTTCTAGCCATAGATACAAGTACATTTTTTGCACCATGTCAGACAATTTTTTCCCAGACAGAAACATTTAGACAGCTATTTACTAAAATGCAGAAACTCACTCACCCCCTATTAATGTATTGTTTCTTTACCAGTATTTTGTCTTCCCCACAGAGCCATGTGCAAATTCCGCTTTAAAGTGGATCAAAAACAGTTTTTGTAACTATGCGGGGCTTTGGTCCTGATTTTCCTTGTTTACTCACATCAGCAGCAATCCCAAAGTGCATGAACAAGCCCCCCTCCAAGTCCTCCGCTCTGTGCTCTCATGCCAGGCCTATCTGAATGGCTGTGCATTAACACACAGTGGCCTGAGGGGATGCTTTCTGGTCTCTTCCATTCACAACGCTGAGCAACGTTTCAGCATAGGGACTAGGAAGTATTGTATTTCCCAGTTAAAAGGAGGGCTTTTTGCAGAGGGGGTTTTGGTAGGGCACCACCCCACTTTTTACTGAGCACTACCTTGTAAGAGGTATCCTAGACTGGGATGTGGAACTGCCCAACGTCAGTAGAGGGGCCGTCCTGCCAGCGAGTAAAACATCGAGAACCTCTCTTCATCAGGTGTACGGGTCCTACCATCCCCCAACAGAGTTCCCAGACAGGAGCAGCCACACAGAGAGCTCCTCCATCTCTGTCGGTCCCTTGGATCCTCTTTACTCTTAAAGCGGACCTTCACTCTGAATAAGAGTCTATCTTATATGTTTCCCACACCCTGTACATACAGATTGTCCACATTAAAAATCATCCTACCTGCATCTACTGCATGTTATGAGCCTTTAAACATCCAAGATGGCGGCTTATGGAAGCCGCCATCTTAACAGGCAGCCTGCAAACAGGAAGTGCCTCCTGACTGTGCTGCTCTGCATTCTGGGACTGCTGACCTTTACCTGACCCCAGCTCTGCTCTGTCTGAGCAAAGCACAGCTATAACCCGCCCCCCTGTACCTTATCCCACTCTCCTCTCCTCAGTAAGTGTGATGCTTCTGAGTCAAGATGGCGGCGCCCGTGTCCTAAATTCCTGAACAGCAGGCAGCCCAGTGGGGGAAAGAATAATAAGTTAGTGACTAACAACATAAAATAGATTAATTTTAGATGCTGGAGAACCGTTTTTTAAGAGTTTGGGCTTTTCATTAAATCAAGCTGAAGGTCCGGTTTAAGACGCTCCTCCATGCCATGTCACATCCATGCTAGGACCCCACTGTGTTTCTTCCTGCATGGACCTCAACTATCTCTGTGTAGACCTCAGCTCTCTCTCTCTGCAACTCAGTGCGGCCCTGCTTGCACTACAGCCATGCCTTCTGACTCGGTTCCAATTGCACCTGGTTCTTCCAACCAACCTCAGTAGTGTTCTGGTGTTCTCCAAATGTATCTTATGCCCCCTCACTCATCCTAAAAGGGAACTCTGAGCTATAATTCCGAGCTTGAATAACATTCTTTTTTTTTTTTTTTTATATATTCTTTATTTAAAGTTTTCAAAGAACAATAATAAAGGACAATAACAGTACATACAGGAGTCCGTATAACAGGAGAAGATACATCAAAGGCATATGTATCCAGTAACACATGAATGCCTAGCAAGGCAGAAACCGAGCTCCGCCGTTGCGCTGGCGAGGACAGAGGAAAGTTGAATGTGTCCGAAAGCCAACTGTCGGACAACTCTCAACGAAGGCAGGTGTCAGTTCCTCCGTTCCCATCCAACGCCCAGGCGGGACGGCAACAGCAGCCCGCGGGCAGATGAGATAACCAAGCCGAGCTTGAATAACATTCTGCTTCTCTCATTTGTGGTCTTATACTCCCATCTATTGTCCAAAGGTGGAATAGCCAACACAGATCTAATTTACTGGACAATTCCCCAGAAATACTTACCCACTGCTTTAAATCAGCCCCAGCAATGTATGTCAGCTTAATGTAATGCTGTTTTTTCCTACCACAGCTATACTGGTATGACATTAGCTTTTCCTTTTTTGTTCTTACAGGAGACCTACAGGCCCAGCCCTGGGCAAAGACCTACCGTTAGACCCACCTGAATCCAGCCATCTGGACTACTCCACTGGCCCCTATCTACCCCAATGATCCACCATTCTTTTCAACTTTACCAGTTAAAGTGAACTTAGCAGCTGGTATGCCAGCCCCAAAGATTAAAAGACTCCAGGGACAGCCAGCAAAGTAACCCTGAAACATGTGACCCCCCTATGATCACCCACAATTGATTACCGTTCCTGCGCTTTTGACCCACACCCACAACGCAGGGAGACTGGGCTGCAGCCATTCCCTATGCTGACGCTCTCTCCAAAACAGCGCTTTATGATTGGATGAGAGTGGGCATATGCACTGTGGGACCGACAGTAAGCTAGGTTTATTGGGCGACACCAGGGAAATTTAACTGGCGGGGCATCCCAAAGCTTGTTTGGATTTTATAATTAGTACATATGCTTTCGCTGGCGCTCCTCCTCAGTCCCTCAAGAGGGGGGTGTTTACACTGCTAAAGGGATGTTCGTACCCCAGGAGGTGAAAGAGTTATAGAGATATTCTTTACTGTGGTGGAGTGTTTATATAAGTGAAGCAATGACTCACTTTGCTATGTAATATATATATATATATATATATATATATATATATATATATATATATACTAAAGAGACCAAAAACTCCTCTACTCAAAGGTAATGGAAAAGAGGTATTTGCCCAATGCATGAAAGCATGTGCACAACACATAGAATAACATAATTACCCATCACTCCTTGCAGTGGGCGGAGCCATGCAAAAACTCTCTTTACGTCTCAGGACCTTGCAAAGCCCCAGAAAGCCGCTGAGTGTGCAGTGCCAAATATGGTATAGGTAGACGGCCTTGCTGGCCTGTCTGTGTTATATTAAATGCAGGGTTTTATGGTTCCTCAGCAGTATTTGGAAAGAAATATAACTAATTTACATCTTCTTGGGCCAGAAAGCAAATGACCTTTTGATGCCAGCTGATTGCCACTGTAGGTGTAAAGTTTGGAAACTATGAGGGCACCAGTGGAAAACTGATGGGAGACTGGATTTCCAAACTGACCTCACACAAGGGTTTGGCTCCCTTATATGCTTGAGTTTCTGTGCATCCTTTGACAATGTTATTAATGCTTGCTCTCTTTATATTTCACAATCAACTGAAAACAATGCTCTTTTTTTCAGATGTCCTTTATGGCAAAATGAGACTTGCACCAAAACACTGACAGAAGTTTTCCTTTAGCCTTCTCTTACACCCGCAACCTGCTTTTACCTACAGCATGTCAAAGAGCTGACAAAATGCCAGCCGGGATAAACAGCAGGCAGGTACTCTAACTTGCAAACATCCATACTGCCGATAGCAGTCAATGGCAATGTCATGATAACACACTTTCATAGACTTGAGTGTTTTTACTGTGCAAAAAAACTATGCAAACACATTAAAAGCTCAGACCATGAAATCAGTTCAGTAGCATGAGAATTTCACTGGTGTTGAAACACCAGCCAGGAAGACACTAGCACTTCACTCTCAAGAAAAGTAGTGAACTTTGTACTCCATTTTAAACCATAGTAAAAAGTGCCATTGACTTTCATCATCTTCCTAGCTGGTGATTTAAAAACAATGAAATTCTCTTCTTTTTTCACCTAAAGTGATTTTTTTACTACCCTTTTTCAGCTCTTACTGAATTGATCTCCATATTTTCAAACAATGTACCCCTGGCATAAACACAAAATGTCTGCACTTTGCACAATTGATAGGTATGAACATAGCCTAAGTAGCATTTAAACCATCTACTGGGCATCAGCATAACAGAAAAGAGTGGCCAGGCTTCTAATAAAACTCACGAGGTCGGTTAGCACCACCTACATGGATACAACAGGCATTAAAGTAAATGTCCATTTCTGTGAATTTTTATACTCCAGGGCGGGCTTACCTCACCGCTACTCCTGTGCCACCAATCAGTCTACCTCGACCCCGGTTTGCTAAAGTGGACCAAAACCCACAGTGATTGGCCCGGGAATCTATAAGATTGCCAGACCGATCGATTCCTTCACCCCGGGGTATCCAAAATCGGATGCCTTGCTGTGTGAAACCCCCCAGGTCCCCCATACACTTACCTTCTTCTCCGGTCCAACGGCGCATGCGCGAGCCATGACCGCACCCGCTGTCCCTCTAGCAGGGCACGTGCCTGCGCCAGGCATCTGTGAATGGCTGGCGCGGGCATGCTCCATGTTAGAGGGTAGCGGGGGATGCGGCCTTCTGCATGCTTGGAGATGCTCGTCTTAGACGAAGAGACGTCAGTGGATCCAAACGCGCTGATTGGATGAGCGGCCATGCATGCTCTAGGGCCGGGAAGAGGTAAGTTTGTTTTGGATACCAGGGGGCTCCACACAGCAGGGCACCCCCAATCCAGGTGTCCCGGGGGCAAGGACTAAAACCCAGGATAGTCAAAATCCTGGGTTTTGGTCCCCTGTAAGCAGAGGAATGCAGGTAAGTCTGTTTTGTTTTGTTCCTTTAATTGCCTGGACAGGTGCAATATTGGTGTTGGTTTAGGTGCAGGGGGGCATTTAGATCGCCGATGTCCCTATGCATACATTCCTGCAAGCCTTGGTAGTCTTACCTGCTCTTCCAGTAAGGTAGGGGACCAACTCACAAGGAGCAGGTAGGAATATCGGGGCTTTTGGGTGAGGGGCATCAGCAGCTGAGTTATCCAGCGCAGCCAAGCAAACTCTTTTTATCTCAGCTGTCATTTTGAAATTTTGAGATTTCTATTGCTAAGTTGCTATAATGGGATTTTATGCTAATTGCAACCCTGTCGTTCCCCCGCCTTTCTTACCTTAGCAGTGATCCCACGGCACATGCACGGGCTCTCCTGCAACTGGCGTTCCTAACCCTGCATATGCTTAGCTAGGAAGCTTGAATGGCAGGCTACCTGGGTGCCTTGCACTGGCTGCTCCACTTTGGCTGTGCGTACCCATGCTAGCCATTTAGATGGGTGCGAGGAATGCTGCCGACGGCCCACGCGTGTTCCATGGTATCACCAGCGAGTCGAGCACAGCGGCCACACTGCAGGCTTATACCTTGCTACAAATGACGATACATAATGGTAATCAAGCAGCCTGTGTTCTATGGAAGAGCAATGGCAGAGCCCACATTAATTATGTCAGTGCGTGATTTCCTTCAGCAAGCGAGCCGGGCTGCTCCTCAGAAAGGAAAGGTCACTTGCATTTGTAGGCTGTGGAAAAACTAGTGAAGAGATTTATTATCTTTTCCTGTCGTGCTGCTTTACACTTACATAAATATTTTCCCTTGTTACTGCCAAACTAAAGACTGATGTGAGTCATTGCTTATAACTTTACCTTTAAACATTTTGCTTTGTAGGTTTAAGTGCAGATTGTTTTGACTCCCCACCCTTACTAAAAATGATCAATTACTAAAAAATCATTAATTCTTTTTGACAGACAATTGCTGTTCCTCTATTACACCTGTTGGTGGCACTGTGTCCCTGATCTGATCTCAGTCTTACAGGCTCCAGGACCAGTCAGTTCCCCATCTTTATGAAACCCCCCCAGTCTCACGGCACATTCAGGGGTCATGGTGGCATCACTGGCTTTCTTATTGTGATGCACGGACCTGCACCAGCCATTTCTGAATGGAACATGCAGTCACACATCAGCTAGAGGAAAGCACCAGGTGGGAGGCAGTAGGCACTACATCCATTTAGAATGGATTGTTGGATGACACAATCAAGTCTGATTGGGTGGCATCTATTCCGATTAGAGGAGTCTGAACATGTGCCGAGGTAAGAGGTAAGAATGCTGGGCAAACCAGTGAATTTCACACCCACAGGCATCTCTACACAGGATGTCCCAGTTAAGCAGACCCAAACCCTGGTGTGTGAAAAAAGTTTTGGCCCCTTTTCTGGTAGAACAATCTAGAACAGAACTCCTAGGGCATCCATATTTGGGACGGTTGTTGTTAACAAGCAGTGTGGAGGAGCATCCTGATTGCCGGGGTCTCCCTGCTCATTAACCATCTGCAAGCTGTATTTTTTTTACTCTCCTTGCACTTTCATTGTCACCGAGTCCTGCAGTTGGGTTTGCTATCTTTTGGTACAGACCATGTGACCACCGGCAGCCATTCGCAGGGCTCAGTTACACCAGAGTAACGAGGAGACAGGTAAGAAAAAGACAGCTTGCAGAGGGGAGGAGGTCAGCAATCGGGATGCTCCCCATCGCTGATAAAAGAACAGAACCCATTTTGAAGAAAACAATTGTTGTTCCTGTTCAACTCTATTTGGCAAAATAGAAGTCCTCTTTTTTATTAATTAGCACAGTGTCCCTTGGGCCACTTAGTGATCTTTTCATGCACATGTGTGCATTTGGCTGCTGTAGTTGCCTTCCAGAGGCCAGAATACAACACCCTAACCCCCCCCCCCCCCAACACACACCAAAGACTTGAATGGTATTTGGGCCCATCAAACCAGAATATTCCACAATAATTGTCTTTGTGTGAGCTGCCACCTCCTTCTTCAGACCAGCTACGCTGAACACAAATCCTGGCCTAGTGTAACCAGTTGAAAAGAGATTAGTGCCTACAAATAATGAATACATGTAATTATTATAAATATACATATATATTATATATCATTAATAAATAAAATATACAACAAGTAATTAGTGGATAAAACATAGTATGAATATACAAAAAATATATGAAGGTGAAAATCACCCTGCCTTAACGGTCCAATGCCTTACCTTAAGGTGAGCAAATCAGATTGGAATTGTAAAGTAACATTGGTCACCTTGTTAGAAATGAGCAGAATCACTTTTTGTTCTTCTGGTGGGGGCATCCCGATCTGGGATGCACCCCTGTGTGTATCCCCTGGGAACTCACCTTTTTGTCATTCTCAGGGTGCATGTGCGAATCTCTCAGCTAATCTGCGGCACTCGTTCCATTCCAATTTTTTTTGCCTCTCTGAGCTCAGTGTGGATGGAGTGGTCGCTGCTGGTCTTATTACTGCTCCAGCATCTAGCTATGTGTGTGCCCATTCAGAAAGGCTTGGTGCACACCTAGCTAGAATTATAGCAGGGATGTGACTGCAGCACCCTGATGTGTGCTTGGGGAAGATATGAGCTGACAAGGGCAAACCCTGGGGTTTTAAACAGCATATTCAGCTATGGCATTACTATGTCCTCTATGTATGAGAACATCATTCTTGAGGGTGGGCAGCAGCAGATGCCTAATGTATTTCCATCATTCTTGAGGGTAGGAAAGGTTTTTCAGTTGGGATACACAATTTGCTAATTTGTGTACAACATGCACTTTGCTTACATGTGCTGCTGGTCCCTTCCCCCATGTCTCCTTGCATCTCCTCCCCTGTATTACCAAAGAGTCATTTATCATTTGTGACATGTCCCATATGGCCTTTTCTGATAATATGTGTATGAAACATAGAATAAGATTTCCTTTAAATTAACCAATCCCTGTCATTACATGCCAAAGAGGTTACAGTGCCTGTGGCTTCGAGATGTGGGACATCTGGAAATCTGATAAATGATGATTAAGCAAAGCAGGCTAATTTAGAAGATCGTGTATAAGATTAGCTCCTCTAGCTTTAGAAGCTCATACAGAACCATTAAGGATAAGTTCAATATTATCTGTGGGTCAGAAGGAAAGCAACCACGTAGCCAAACTAATCAGTACTAATCAATCGCTGGCCCATTTACTTACTAGCACAGTTTGCGCACACACTGTCCTTGATTCAGTAAACTTGCCTAAATATATATAAGTATTTATGCTTTAAAGTAAGTGAAAACTTGCTCAGCATGGCCCTGGAATCTAAAAGACTCCAGGCTACTAACCTGCCCCCAAGGCATCCTATAATGTGTGATACCCTCCGGGTCGCCGGTAACCGACCTTCCGGCAACACTGTGATCGCCATCCTCCGCTTCCTCCTCTTCCCTTCCCCTCCTGAGCAGAGAGCCAGGGATGCAGCCAGCAGGCACCACACATCACTGCGGCACCTTTGAGATCAGCCAAATGGCGATCTCAGAAGTGCTGATGTGCGTGGCTTGGGCGTGGAAAAATCTGTTTTTCTTTGAGAGCCGGGCGACCACTGGTGGATGAGTGGAGGAAGCCCAAATGGGTTTCCATCCTCTTTAGACCAAAGGGAAAGGGAAGAATTCAAAGTGGGAATTGTACTGAACACTTTTGCTAGAGCAATATGACACTGTATTTCATTTACCTATTAAATCTTAAGTAAATCTTGGGTTTTACAGACAATGGTTAGTATTAACACTCTTGATTGAAAGTGTTAGGTAATGTTCCTGTAGGTAATGTCCCTGTAATGTTCCCTTTTCTTTGATTCACGCTTTATTTTATCTCATGACTTATTCTGAAATAGAACATTAAAAGACCCTTATTTTCTGAGATATTTACAGAAAAAGTTTACTGAATACAGGCCACTACATCTAGAGCTGGAGCAATTGGTTACATCAACTGGTAACACCAATTACTGTGCAAAACCCTCTGAAAGGATAGAGGACATGATTCTGATTGGATCTGACATCCTGAATAGGAAGAACATGTTGATTCTGGGTCGGCTGTCTGTGACCCATAATAATACTAACCATCCAGCAACATGGACAGATATTGCTTCTCCAAGGGCCCCGTTTACCAGGATTCTTAAAGATGATGGTAAAAAAAATAATTAACTATGATTTTCATGAACCCACATTCTCAGTGAGTAATGTATAAGAAGTGTGTACTAAGTTTGGATATCTGAGATTCTTTCTAATTAAATTGGTTAGCCTCAAGGGGGGGCAGCAAAAATACTCAAGGAAGATGATGCCTCCTGTTTTCTGTCTACAGATGACCTTTAAAAGAATAGAGGATGTCCATAATTTTAGATTTCAATTCCTTTTTTATTGAAAAGGAAAGCAATACAGTACAACTTTGCACCTGGGAATAATGACTAGTAAATCATAACAGCCCACATGTGTCATTCAGGTACACTGGATAATATGTGGATATTATCATGCCAGGCACATCTGCGTGCTGTCCAGACTCAGCTGCCTACCTTGTTCTAATTAAAAATAAAAAATCAGCAACATTATTTATGTTAAAAAAAAAGCAAAGCGTACAAGACAAGAAGGTACATAAGCCTAATTCAGCCTAAAATGGCTGCCTTGCATGCAAAATGGCATCACAATAAGAGACCAACTTAGGATTGAACTCCAATACATGTGGGTTGAGGATAAAATGGTCCATTGGGTGGTTTTGGTTTTATGTCAAACCCTGTGGTTGGACGAAAACATGTTTCAAAACCAAACCAAATGTTTCTTTATAGATAATGTATTTACCGCACAGCCTTGCTTCTCCTTACTTTTACCTTCTACTGTCTCTTTTATGGGCCTGTTAACCCATTAAGCTGAACTGTCTGTCAGGCTATGGACAGTCTAGTTAATGCCCTTGTCTGGACACACACTATTGGGCCATTTCCATGGAACGTTTTACTAATGAGAAATACCTAAATCGGACACAATCAGATGATAACAGATCCGTGGACAAGCAATTAACAAGTATTTATTTGTCTAGCATTGTTGTGGCTAAGATACAATTTCTCGTATCTCGCATCCAAATGCAAGTCGTCCACTCACACACAAGTCGTATGTTTATTTGCTTGCTCAATAACTGGTACATTTATCTGTTCATGGAAATGTGCCATAACTCCCCCCCCCCCGCTTATCCTCTATAGCAACAGGGTAAAATTAGACAAATTTAAATTTAAAAGCATCTCCAAATTTTTGAATATATGTCAATACCTTATGTACTCTAAGTAAAGCTGACTTCTGGGTGTGGTCGCGCTGGGAAAGGCATATCATGTCACAGCTTTATGAGTCATGAGCATGCTGTTCTGTGGTCGGAGGACCATGTGGCCCTGAAAAAGTTACAGTTTCTACCCAGTGCTACACGAAATGGGGGAGTGGCACACGAGGCAGGCATCAGGTGAGCTGCCTGATTAGTGCTGTTACCTGGACAGTCCTTTTTTTTTTTTTGCAATATGTTTTTATAAAATTTTTGAAGTAAGCACAAAAATTATACAGAGTAAGAAAAACAAAAAAAAAAGAGAAAAAAGCATACATATGTAGATGCAGAACAGGGCATACAAGACATCAATACAATCGTGTTTATCATCCAAGGGGCCATGGTCCACTGTCCAACGACCCTATCAAGTAATACCCATGAGTTAGCCATGGGGGTAAAGTTGTTAGTACCAGATAATGCCAGTCCTATGGACCAGCCAGGGAGTTTACAATCCTCCTAGACAGCCCTCCGGAGTGCCCCCGGATCTGTACTGCCGTATCCACCCCGCCCATCTCACAAAGGGAGAGCGAGAGAGGAAGACTTGCCCCGGAAAGCACGAGGCAGGAAAAGAGAAAGAAGACAAAAGAAACGAAGAAGAAGAAGAAGACAGGGAACCCGAACCCTCGCGCCCCGAACCCCACCACATCCCCCCCGTCACCCCCATGCCCCCCTCTCCGCCCATAGACCACTAAATATCCTTCAGGAGATCCTGAAAGTCCGGAGCTTCTTTAGAAACTTTCCAAACCTGGACAGTCCTTTTAACCAAATCCCTTTAACACCACATTGGGTTTTGTCATTACACAGCCATCATGCGAATGAAACAATATAAACAAAAGTTACTTAAAGACTAATGCCAGTCAAAATCTGTATTTCTTTTATTACATGTGGAGCAGCAACTGGACATAGTTTATTCTAAACAGTACGTTTAAATAAACTATCCTTAGGAGAATGCGACAAATCTATTTATTTTACATTTTATTTAGCACTAGGGATTAGCGGACCAGTAGAAGTTCAGGTTCGCTAAATTCGATGAACTCGACACCAACCGTTTCAAAGTCAATAGGGACCCGAACTTGGGAGCTCAAAAATGGGCTAGGGAAAGTACTCAAAACAGTAACAGAAAACTCATGCTCCAGTGACGTCGTCTGTGAGCTGGGCTGGGTGCCACCCTGCTGTGAGAGAACGTCTTCCTCCTCCCCTCAAAATCCTCTGACTCCTCCAAAACTGTACGCTGGGTGGACAGTGGAGAACTTGATCTCTGTCAGCCAAGCAACTCCCTGCGAGCCACATGTGCACTGCCCTGAAACCTGGGAAAATGGGCCTTCCTTTTCCTCCTCTGCTTCCTCCTGTGCCACCATCACATCCTCCGTCATGGCCTGAAGGATTTTTTTCAGCAGGCAAAGGATGGGGATGGTAGCGTTGACAATGGCTTCATCAGCACTCACCATATTGGTGGAGTACTGGACGCACTGCAGCATGCCACAAATATCCCTCATGGAGGCCCACTCATTGGTGAAGTGCTGTTGGTCTGCACTTCCACTCACCTGGGACTTTAGGGGCTAAAACACCACTATTGCCTGCTGCTGCTCACACACCATTTCCAGTATATACAACGTGGAATTCCAGCTGGTTGGCAAGTCACATACAAGGTGGTGGGTGGGAAGTCTGAAGTTCCTCTGCAGTGCAATCAGGTAAGCAGCAGAAGGATGGAAATCCTGAAAGTGTGTGCACACACTACACTCTCTATGCAGCAGCTCCAGCATGTATGGATAACGGGCCAGGAAGCTCTGCACCACCAAGTTGTGCACATGCACCAGGCAAGTGAGTGCGTCAACCCAGCTTGGCCCAAGACTGCTCCAAGGTTACGCCCACTGCTGCACACCACCTTGCAGGGCTTCAGGTGCAATGGCAGCAGCCACTCATCTGTTTGCTCCTGGATGCTGGTCCACAGCCCCTGGGCAGTGTGGGGTCTTTCACACAAACTATGAGTTTTAGCACCACATGCTGCCATTTCCCCATGGCAGTGCTCAAATTGGTGGTGCAGTGGCTGCGTTGACTGCATGAGGAGGAAGCAGGGGAGGAAGCAACAGGAGGCACAGACTGATTTCCAGCAATCCTGGGTGGTGGAAGGTTATGTGCCACAGTGCCACTACATTGACCCAGCGAGCAGTTAGAGAGATGTACCGTCCATGCCCATGCTTACTTGTCCACGTGTCAGTGGTGATGTGGACAGTGGAAGTAATGGCATTGCCCAGTGCACATCTTATTTGCCTCACAACCTATTGGTGCAGGGCAGGGATGGTCTGGTGAGAAAAGTAGTGTTGGCTGGGAATGTAGGTTGTGGGACAAAAGCCTCCATCAGATATTTAATGGGAACCTTTCAAAGGTCAGCAATTTGCAAATGTTTGCATTTAGAGCCAGGGCTCGTGGGAGAGATGGGCCTAACTTCTGCTTTCTCTCTAAAGTTTGGGGGATGGAAAGCTGAATGCTTTCCTGGGATGGTATGGACAGGCTTGGTGATAGTGGTGGTGGTCTCACATCCTCCCTTTGGGGGGAGACAGGTGGCCTTGTTGTTGGGAAGTGCTGCAAGAGGCTAAGACAATTAAAGCAGCAGAGGGAGACTCAGGTGTTTGCAGGTTTTTCATGTGTTTTTACCACTGCATCTACTATCCACACTATAAAAGTTTAAAACTTAAAAAATTGCCATGAGGTCCCCCTCTCCAGGGGAGGAGGGGGCATGCATTTATTTGATTTAAAAAAATGGTGTGGGGTCCCCCTTTGCAGCATAACCAGCCCAGGCACCAGCTATAGGGGCTTGTAGACCATGGTGGAGAGGCCAGCCTTGGTGGCCCCTGGCCCTGGAGGCTGCAAGCCCACACAGCCTTTGCAGTCCCGGGCTCTTCTGTCGCCCTCTGGGCTTTGGGGAGGCAGGTAATGGGGCACTGTGGGATAATGGAAAGTCACCTGCTAGCCACATGTGACTTGGCAGCTCCCAGGCCTTGTGAACTGGTATAGGGGTCTCATGGATCCCTTACCAGTTCACAAAGTGTTAAATGTAAAAAAAGACACCACACACATTAGAAAAAATATTTTATTATTGTATTCTTAAATACTTATACCTGATTGATCCATCAAACACTATGTCCCACACCGATCACTCTGGTTTCTGCTCTCCTGCTGCTGCTGGAAGCCTTATATACCTGCTTAATGATGGGACATAAGGGGTTAGTTCACAAAAATGACATAGGGTGGGGGCCCATTCTTTTGGCATTTTTAAGGGGTAACATTTTTAAAAATAAAAAATGGCGTGGGGTCCGCACTACCCAGCACAACAAGCCTCGGTGGCCCCCCACCCTGGGCTTGGGGAGGCAGGTAAAAGGGGGACTGGAGTTTAATGGCAAGTCACCCGTTAGCTGCAGGTGACTTGTCAGAACTCAAGGCTTGTGAACTGGTATAGGGGCCCCATAGATCCCTTACAGTTCACACAGGGTTAACTGTAAAAAAAGACACAGACACCAAGAGAAAGAATTACATTTATATAAAAAAAAATCTTTTAACCTCCGATCCTCAGCACTGCTGTCAATTGCTTATCCAATGACAGATGGAGGGGGGTGGGGAGGCAATGGTATCAGAAGATTCTCTGGACATGAGGTCAGAGAAGGTAGGGCTAGAGGCGGTGGTGGCAGCGGAGTCAGAAGTGAAGGGAGAGGGCCTGTTCCAGAAGTGCCTGGGGAGGGATCGGAGCCCCCCCGGTGAAAAGGAGACTCGGCAGGAGGGATTGCACATGGAGGTGAGTAAATGTAATTTTTTTATTTAATTTTTTTAAAGTAATTGCTGGCAGAGGTGGAAGTGGGGGGGCTCCGATCCCTCCAGGCACTTCCGTGCCCTCTCTGGAAGCTAAAAGAGCCTGAGGGGATCAGAGGCTCCCTGTGTGAAGAGAAGTCCCAGTCGGATCGATTGAGGGGGTCAGGTGAATGGCTTTTTTTGCTCCTAGCAGGGGAGAAAGGCAGGCATGTAAAATTTACGTGGCTCGCATTTAACAGTAGGAGAGGCAGCCAGGTAAACTTTATGTGGCTGGCGTTAGAAGGGTTGAACATCAGTGAATCTTAAGTGGCCTGAGCAAGTGGATACCCAAGTGTTTTGAGCAAGTGGATACTCCACAAACACTTGTTGGTAAATAGCAGTGACACCCAAGTGGTTTGAGCAAGTGGATACTCCACTAATACTTGTTATTAAACAGCAGTGACACCCAAGTTGTTTGAGCAAGTGGATACCACATTAATATGTATAAATAAACAGCAGTGACACCCAAGTGACCTGAACTAGTGGGCACTTAATTACTATTAGTTATTAAACAAAAAAAGAGCCTCAAGTGGCCTGAACCAGGGGTAACTACTCATTTTTTTGTCAAAAGTGCCTGACTTGGCCTGAACAAGTGGACACTCTACTAGTACGTGTTATTAAACAGCAGTGACTCTCATGTGGTTTGAGCAAGTGGCTACTCCACTAATACTTGTTATTAAACAGCAGTGACACCCAAGTGGTTTGAGCAAGTGAATACTACACTAATACTTGTTTTTAAACAGCAATAACAACCAAGACCTGGCCGGATCAATCAATGGGTCAGGTAAGTTTTTAACTTTTGTACCTCTTTTATGGGGCTTTAAAGTTAGCTCCATTAACACTTGTTATTAAACAGAAGTGACACCCAAATGGTCTGAGCAAGTGGATACTTTAGTCAAACTGTTATTAAACAGCAATGACATCCAAGACCTGGCTGGATCGATCAATGGGTTTTTAACTTTTGTACCTCTTTTATGGGGCTTTAAAGTCAGCTCCATTAACACTTGTTATTAAACAGCAGTGATACCCAAGTGGTTTGAGCAAGTGGATACTCCAATAATACTTGGTATTAAACAGCAGTGACACTCAAGTGGTTTGAGCAATTGGATACTCCACTAATACTTGTTATTAGACAGCAGTGACACCCAAATGGCCTGAGCAAGAGCATATCCATGCATACTTGTTATTAAACAGCAGTGGTTTGAGCAAGTGGATAATCCACTAATACGTGTAATTAAACAGCTCCCTCCCTGTTATTGGCTGCACTTGTTCTATGGTTATATTGCAAATTCTTTATCCTTTTGAGTTTGATTTTTTCCAACATATGTTGTTTTGAGAGTTACTACTTTTCACAAACTGCCGGGAGGGGGGGGGGTTGTAGTGCTCAGAGGTGTCCACATTCTCCTAAGGATATCTTATCAATACCCGGCATTTAGAATAAATGATATCTAGCTGCTGCGCCCTTAACATGCATAAAGGAAAGAGCATATACCATAAGTGCTAAAATGTCTTTTTTTAGGATAATGTGCTTATTTATTTTTTACGCTTTATTGAAGGTTTCTTTAAAATCTTTATTATTAGCGATGGGCTGTGGATCTGGGCTGAAGCTAAATTGGCCCCAGAATATGCCAATTCGGTCCAGTCAATCTGGAAAATGGCAACATATGGGTCAAATAATCTGGACTTTTTTTATATATATATAAATATTATTTAGAGATTAAAAAAGACCCCCCTCCCCCTACCAGGAGTAATAGCATGGTGAACCAAGAACCTATTCCTGGCAAATTACCAGTCCCAATACCCTTATGCACAGGTCCATGCCAATAGACTCAAGTTCTTTTGAAGATTAGTATAATGTTATTTTCAGTTATTGAATTTGTTTTCACTGTGTGTTTTTTTAACCTCTTATAAACTGATAAGGCATCCAAAGCCCAAGAGATGGGGGGCACTTTTTAAATTCAATAATGGATAAACACAGCCAAATGCTTTGCCCAGATTTTTCCCTTCCATAGAGTTTAATTGTATTTGGCATTACAGAAAGCCGGATACCGGGGACTATCCGGCCTGGGGGCTTCCGAGCCCTTTCTGGCTTTAATTATTATTATTGTTTATATAGCGCCATTTTCTTCTGTAGCCATGTACAAATTAGTAACAAACAGTATATTACAAAAAAGATTATGAGTTTATAGTCTTAGAAAAATATAAAAAACATCTAATAAGGCTGTACAACACAATCTATACTATTTACCAAACTAATAATTTCTTTTAGTTGAATCTTGACTGTAAGCACTAAAAGTTTAATTTTTTATTGAAAAGTATAAAAAAAGGTTATTCTGTCAAGCATAAGCCCTACTGGATGAGGTCTGTAAAATTAGCTTAAAACCACAATTCTCTAGATGGCTGTTACGTCTAAATTAAAAACATTCCTTACATTTAAGATCAATGTCTCACCACCTCATTTCCTTAACTTTCAGAAAGGTCTTTTACATCATATATTTCCCAATAAAAAATGTCAGTAGAAAGTAATAAACAGCTGTAACACAGACCAGGGTTGGGGCTTAGTACAAAGTCAACACTGTTGCTGCAGCTAGAGCCACAAAACTGGCTGGACGCTTTTGAAAATCTGTAGAGGGTGTTGTAAAGGAACCATAAAATCAACCAGCTATATCCCCACTCTCTTTTCTCACCTTCACACAAGCCCATAAATTTGTCCAAGAAGCTGATCAGGCCGCACTCTGCATGTCTGTACATTTTCATCACCTCTTACAATGCCACTTTGTAGCGCGCAACGAATGGCCGCCTTATATCAAACTAGAAAGATTGTGGATATATATATATATATATATATATATATATATATATATAGAGCAAGGGAGAAATAAATAGTAATTCTGCTTAACATCCAGAGAATAGAAGCCTTATAAATTGACCCCAAATGCCAAAATCTGTCAGAGAAGGTCCTGGTCCACTGGGAACCCAACCTATCTCATCCAGCCATCAGTGAGCTCTGTATTAGAGAAATATTTATTCACGGAGCTCCACTCAATGAGGAACTGTAAACAAGTAAGTATCTCCTGAATTTGGAGCTCACAGTCAGTGGCACCAGATTCACCCTGAGATCCCAGGGAGGGTTTATGTTTTAAAAAGATCCAACAATCAAAATGACATTTTGCTTGATTGTTGATGCCCCCTTGCATAGCCCCCCCTCCTACTAAAAGGTTAATACTTACATAAAACAATGTCCAGCTCTTGAACGTTTATCATGTATTTCTTCATTCAAATATCCTCAGTAACACATTTATCAGAAGAGGATAAAATGATAGTGCCCATTTAGGTGGGCTTATAACTATTTAAATGTGAGAGTGATAATGTTTTTTTTTTTTTTTAATATTAGATCTTTTTCTAATGTGTGTCACTTTCTATGCTGACAAGTTGGCATTCGTGCCAGTCACAAGGAAGCAGGCTCATGTCGACTGAAAGTTGGGTTACATTCTGCTGCAGGTCCTCGGAGGCACTAAAGGAGCTGAGCAGGAGCACGCTGTAAGAATCTGTGACAGCAGTTTGTCTTTTTTTCTTTAGACCAAACAAGCGCTTAGGGTCCTTAGGCCCTTAGTACAGATGATTCCCCCATCCTATTATTAAAAATATCCTCAGACAGAAAGAGCATTCTACTCATTCACTCTGTTACCCAGCAGCTTTCACATCCTACCTACAATGCAGTGAAAGCGCAAGTGATGGACAACTGGAATGGCCACGGGGTGGAGAGAACATCACCCTTTTAAACTGTAGATTTACCTTAAAGAGTTTTCTTTAGACCAAACAAGTGCTCTAAAGGGTCCTTAGGTCCTTAGTACAGATGAATCCCCTATCCTATTATTAAAAATATCCTTAGAAAACAAGAGCATTCTACTCATTCACTCTGTTGCCCAGCAGCTTTCACATCCTACCTACAATGCAGTGAAGGTGCAAGTGATCGACAGTGATGGACAACTGGAATGGCCACGGGGTGGAGAGAACATCACCCTTTTAAACTGTAGATCTACCTTAGATCTACAAAAGGAAGAAATAATGTACAGCTTTGCCAAGACAAAAGTCACACAGTCATCGAAAATTGAATTCTGGCACTTTTTTAAAATCGTACTTTTACAAGGACGTTAGCCTAACCCATTCATGCAGGGTGGTTTTTATCCAGTCCTGCACTTCACAATGACCATTTGCCTCAACACTTAACACATAATTAGAACTCCTTTTCAACCCAGTTAGTTGTCTGAGCCCAGGTGTGTTCAGGAACATGGTCAGTGCTAAGTGCAGGATTGAAGAAATATTACCCCTACTGAGCAGGGGTTTGCTGAAGAGCCAAGTGCCCAAATGAATGCGAAATGCCTTCAAATGCAAAGCAGTTCTAAAACCCAAAATGGAAAGCAAAATGCAATCTAAAATACCCAGAACCTGCACCTAAACAGCTTCCGCTATAGTGTGGTCAGACCCTTACAGTAAGAAACTCCAAAATGGCAGCTACCCTTCTTTTCTAGCTGTCCTTGGCTATTGGTCCAAATAGGCAGACACAGCTGTGTAAATTCACTATTCATTCTGTGACAGCAGGGGCTGCGAGTGTGTGCCTACAGCGACATGTCTCCTGGATATTAGGACACTAGGAGGCAGCTAGTCTCACTGCAGAGTGATTTGAGCTGCTGACAGGGTGACAGGGTGAGGGGGGGTAAAAACAGGGTGACTCTCTGAAAAATCAGGTGACTTGGCATTTCTGCAACCTGCTGCCCCTCTGTGACAGGGGCATCCTTGAGCATGGGCCAGGTCAGGGAGAATGTAAGCGGACTTGTC
The DNA here is from genome assembly GCA_027917425.1 of Gastrophryne carolinensis. Lineage (NCBI taxonomy): Eukaryota > Metazoa > Chordata > Amphibia > Anura > Microhylidae > Gastrophryne > Gastrophryne carolinensis. The sequence continues at coordinate 432,175,753 of CM051236.1, forward strand.
AGGAAAATTAGAAAGCAAAATGGAGGTCCGTTAAATACATGTCAAGTGGATGGCACTTGGTGAGACCTCAATGCAAAGCACAGACACCAGTCAAGCTATTAATATACCTACATTTATAAAAAGAAAAAAAAAATATAATTGGTAGAGACCTCACTAGTCCTATTTGTTTGCCTCATCATTTATTTGTAATCTCTACAGCAGTGGTGCACAACCTTTTTTGGTCTAGGGGGTCACATTGTCATATTGTTCCACTTCAAGGGGTTGCAAAAATGTAAGCTGCGAAAGCCTTTATGTATATGCAAAGGTGAGCAGAGGTGGCAGGAAGAGATGGGGTGAAATGACATGGAAGTGGTAAGGTGACCTGAGGTGGGTAGAGGTGATGAGTGGGCAAAGGTAAGTCAGGGAGATGTAATTTTAGCAGAGGTTATGTGAAGAGAAGTGGGTAGAGGTGAGAAGGAGTGGGCAAAGGTAAAGCAGTGAGAGGTCATTTTAGCAGAGGTTAGGTGGAGAGAGGTGGGTAGAGGTAGGCAGAGGTGAGGTGGGCAGAAGAGAGATGGCAAGAGAAGTGATGGACAGAGGAGATAGGAAGAGGTGGGTGAGAAGGAGTGGGCATAGGTAAGGCAGGGAGAGGAGAATTGGGCAGAGCTGAGGCAGAAGAGGCGAGACAGTAAGAGAAGTGATGGATAAAGATAGGTAGAGGTGAGGGGAGCGGCAGTAAGATGAGACAAGTATAGAGATAGGTAGAGGTGAGGGAAGTGGCGGTAAGATGAAACAAGGTGGAAAGAGGTGAATAGAGGAAGGCAGAGGTAAAATGAACACAGGTAAGGAGGGAAGAGGTAGGCAAAGGTGAGCTGAGTCTAGACGGGCATCTCCAGACACAGTCAGCACAACACTCCAGTGTCACGTGTGTCACCCACCTTTACAGAGAATTTCATTGGCGACATTCTGCTTCGGAAATTAGAGACACACTGCTCTCTACTGGTCAGCCACTTGCACTGCAAGGAAAGCTCTGCTCGCTAATGCCTTAGGGGTGCTGGGGGCCGCAAGTGAGGGTAGTGCAGGCCACATGCAGTCATCGGGCCACAAGTTGTGCAACCATGCTCTACAACAACTGAAAAACTAACATTATGACATACCGATAAATAAACTGGTTGCAAAGCATTTCAGCATGAGGATAGGATGGGGTTCCTTAACTGTAAGAGTAATCAAACTGAAATGCCCTACCCAGAAAAAAAGTAGTGTACAACACAAGAAATACACTCAAATGACACCCAAAGCAAAAATAGTTAATATTCTGGAAATATTTTCATGCAGGCATTCACTCTACAATAATTGCCCTTGGGGACTGGGAATTATTTTTTGATATGATCATGTTTGGAGGGTTTTTAGTTTTACTTTGACAGTTCTAGTGTCAGACTTGATTGATTTTAAACCAGCTACACATTTCACATAAAACACCACATGGCAGAACAGAAGGTATTATTAGTATTATTAGTAAATAGGGGTGACTATACATGGAGCTCATTGTACCCAGTAGTATCAAGCCAAGAATTGCCCCCATGGATAACATTTCAAACAATGTAGAGTATCATATATTGATACTTTAATACAGAATTAGGCATTATTTAATTATACTAATAATGAAATCTCTTTTCCCATCTACTTTTTTGTCATTAATTAATGTATGCCTTAACTCTATATCTGTAAAGTTTGGGCAGAAAAAGGGCAGAAAAGGGCAATCCACACACCTCTACAGTTTGCTGTAGAGGTGTGTGGATTGTGGGGAACATGGACCAAAACCTAGGTTTCCCATGTCTCATTTCATGTCTTGGTCTGTTTGGTCTGAACACCCCCCCCCCCCCCCCCCCCAGATCGCCCTCAAATTTCCGCCAGTCCCATGGCGCATGCGTGGGTTCTTTGGAAACAGAGCTCCAGCAAGAACAAGAGCGGGAAGCAGCAACCTCCCTGTACTCCCTGAGGTTTGAGACACACACTCTAAATCTAAATAGATGATGCCTCCCCCTGAAGCAGGTTTTTGGCTGCGATATGCACCGGTGGTGATGGCGGCCTGACAGGCAACACAGAGATTTCATCTTATGTGAGTTTCTGATTCATTTATTGGCTTATTTTCATTGATACATTGTTTATTACCGTTTGACTAATACTTATTGTTAGCTTGTTTTTCATTGATATACTTGTGCTCACATTGTTATACCGCCTTTTTGGTGGGGGCATTTGTATTCAAGTATTATAACATTATTTAAGTTTTCAATTATTCAAATTCAAGTATTATAACATAGTGTGCTCCCCCCAATGGCTCATCTCCCTGGTGTGCCTTGTACTCCTCCCGGGTCCTGTGGGCCCTTGTCCTTCTTGACATATTGATATTTGGAATATATTAAATAAAGACTCTATTTGTGGATATGAATTGTTTGGGTGCACTTGTGGGTTTCCCTTGTGAGTGTAGTATTATTAGTTTGCACCCTTTCTTTCTTTACGTGCAGGGGTTTTGGTGAGTTCTTCCGCCATTTCCATGGCACATGCATGGGTTTTTTTTCAATCAGTATTGTGTGCTGTGCATATTAATGTTTGGAAACAGAGCTCCAACATAAGGGGTGGGAAACAGCAGCATGCCCGGTCTCCCTGAGGCCTGAGACGCGTCCCAAGCTTTCTGGTGAGCACGAAGATTTAACAAAGCAGGGAATCCGAAATAGGCCGCTCCTGGAGTCTTTTAGACTTCAGGACCAGCCACAAAGGGTTTTAACCCCTCACATCATGGCACCCCCAGGCAGTACGTTTTTGATGGTTTCACCCAAATGTTTTCTCTACTTTCCCAGCAATAGTTCCAGCAATTTACCTAATTGCTGGGGGGTTGAGTAGCAGGACCAGCGATTACCAGACCCATGTCATTGTTTAAATCTCACGGTGCTGGGTCCCGTTTCATGTATGAAGTGCCCACCCCATTGGGTAAGTAAATGGCTATTTATTTTTCTACACCTAAGGAGAGAACTCTCAGTGGGGAGATTGGCCTGCTTTTTCTTTTTTAAAATACTATGTAATATAATATATATATAAAATATCTGAATTAAAATACTGTATTTTACAAATCCACCACTAGATGTCAGACCCACCCTTTCAAATTCTAGGTGCTGTATTGATTACAGTATTGTACTTTTAATACATTCTTACCCCTAAACAGCCTGGTTTCAGATCCCCAAAATATTTGTGGTTGAGCAGGTCGATGTCGCCAATAAGGTAAGTTGATATTAGTGAACTGCTGATGGCTGTACCTGTGTTAGTGTGCATCACCTGCACATCTCATTTCCTCAGTCCAGGCTTCATCTGCATCTGCAATGGCCACTATACTCCAGGGCATACCGTAAATCTGAGGTTCCTGAACTCTTTTCATGAAGTAGCGCTTTTTTTTGTTCCAATTACCCCCTAATACAGGTCCCTGGGCATAGCTCTGTTTTAAAGAGGACCTATACTGTAATGCACTGTCTCTGGTTACAGCACAAACTCCAAAGCAGGTATCCACAGATGCTACACACCAACCAACCTAGACATTTTTTCTGCACAAACATGCTGCACCACCACAAAAAAAGCTGCACCACCAAGTGAAAGAGGTGCAGGGGGGCTTAGCAAGGATGCAGGGAGACATTAAATGTCTATAGGGGGATATTGAGAGGGTCAGGGGAAGAGCGGAAGGGGAACATAGAAGGGCTTCATGGATGAGCTGTGGTGGGACCTAGAAGAACTGCAGTAGGACATGGCAGGGCTAAAGGGAGACCATGCCATGCATGAAGATCGGTATAGAAAGCTGAATAGAGGGGGCAGCAGGCATCTCTGCAGCTGCTTCCTTCCAGCTGTGTGCGCCTGCACCAGCCATACAGGTAGACCTGGCGCAGGAGTGCGCATGAGCTGGAATGCCCCCATTGCCCACTCATTTGCCATTGGATCTTGGGAAATCCCTGCAATCCCACAGCAGCTGGGCATCCCAAGTCAGGTTGCCAAAAAGAACTCTCTCCTTATAGATTAAAAAGACTAAAAGATTTCAGAGAAACCAGGACTTACATTTCTCTACCATATGTTCTGAAACATTAGTAAGTAGGAATAGACAGGGGCCAAAAATCAGCCTGGGACTTTATTGGCCCTCGGACAGCCCACCACTATCCTACAAGCTTCTGAGCCCATCTCTACTATTTGTCCAAGCTAATCAATGGGTATGCTCCATAGCTGAGGCTATAGCATTGCAGATCATGCGCAGGGTTGGATGTGGTGATGGTACTGAAGATTTAGGCCCTTATTTAACAAGGGATAGCGCCAGGTAGCGAATGGTGAGCGAACGGTAATGACGCTCACCGCCACGAGAACGCCGGCTCCCCTCCGCAATCACACATTTATCAAGCCGATCCTGCTTAGCGACTGAGAGAGCGCCAGATAGCGAATCATTCATCATTATTCCAGCCTCACCCCACAGCGCCAGCGAGCGACCTTGAACAGCAACAGGTATGACCTCTCGCTACCTGGCGCTCTCCAATGCATTTCAATGGAACAATCTTTAAATATTCATAATTAATTGCTATTAATTTTTTTTTTTTTTTTTTTTTTAAATGTCAAAAATTCTGTGACCACTTCTGCAATGTTAGATATTTTTTTTAAGGTAAAAAAAAAAAAAAAAAAATTTGTGCAGAATTGATATTACAGGTCTGATATTAATGTATTCATATTACAAAATGTTTGTAAAAACATGTTTTTTTTTTCCCAAAAATATGGTTGTTAAAAACTACTTTTAACCCATCGCCGCCAGCGCTCTGGGGTTTAAACAAGCATTTCACAGCGCGAGAATTTTTTGAGCGTGATTTGTTAATGAATATGCTGGGAGCCGTTCGCTATGGCCGTTCGCTGTCATGCGCTCCCATACAGCGCGGAACCTGTCAAACAGCGACTCCTAACCCCGTATTCAACATTACCGCACACCGACTGAGTCGCTGTCAACAGCCGAACAACGGCCAAGCACAGCGAATACTAGCGGGCGCTGTAAAAATAACGCTACTGTCGCTCATCTGTCGCTACCTGCCACTATTAATGAATCGGCCTCCCCGTATTGTAAGGGCAGATACGGTATCAGGGATGGGTCATGATGCATACAAGGGCATGGGCTGGAGTATTTTGGCGGGGGGCAGTGGGGCTGGGGTATCTTGGCTGGGGGGGTACAGTAAGCAGGGTTGGGGTGAGATTCAAGAGGCAGGGAGTGTAGGAGGCATTGGAGTAAAAGTGAATAAAGTGAAGTAAGGTGGGCTGTGTCCTTATTAGCCAAAGACAGTGCATCCCACCAGTAATACTTCCTGTACTCTCTATGGCCAGTCTGCCCAGAAGGTGAGGCTTCTCTAGTTCTCTAAACCATTGGCATCCTATTCACATATTCTGCCTTCCGCCCTTTGCTGCCAGAGAGAAATCTGAGCAAAGTCCATCCTAGGACTTGCTGCAAGTGATTTATTGTGGCCGATGATCCCACAATCTCCCATTTGCTTTGTCATCTTATGAATGTCATGCTTTTTAGAAAATCAGTTTCTTATTGCAAAGTTCATAAATATATCATGCTGAATACAATGATGCTGTCTATAGTGTTCTTTTATTGTCACTCATTAGAATATAAGACAAATATACACCATTCATTTTACACCAAATCCACTTCTGCATCCAACTTACTCTACCTACCAGCAATACATTTCTATCTGTATGGTGAACTGGTGGTAGTATGATGCTGGACTATGAGACATGTTCCATAACAATCAATTTAGGAGTGGGTGAGGAGGTGAGGGCTCTGTGCATGGCAACTGACCACTTTAACCCTTTTGCCTACCTAGAGATTATGTCACCCTATGTTGCCAGGCCATTTTTAAGCATTTTGCACTATATATGTTGTACCTGAAATATGTGGAAATGCATTTTTAAAAAATCGTTTTTTTTAAAAAATTTGTAGCGTTTTTTAAATAAAAAATGTACGTTTTTCAAGAAAACATATCGCATGTAAAAGCCATATTCCTCCCAATTACAATGGTGTGGGGTCCCCCCTCTCCGGGGGTGGTTCTTTCTAATTTTTAGAGATTAAACCCTTAACTTTTTTTTAAAAAAAGTGGGGTCCCCTCTCACCAGCATCAGATATGTGGCCTGCTAGACCAGAGTGCAGAGGAGGAATGGCCGGCCCCTGGTCCTGACACACCACGCACTTTCAGAAGTCCTTTACTCATTTTTCTTTTTTTTTTACTACTTACCATTGGATGATGTCCTGCATGATCACTATTACTGCAGACTGGAAGTGATCTTTGGAAGCCAGGAGCAGGGCAGAAGATCGTTTTACCCAGCCACGCTACTGGCTTCTGCTGATCACTCTGGCCTCTGCCACTCATTCCTGCTGCAGGGAGGAGTCTTTTATACCGGTGGAGTGAGCTGACTTCATCTCACTCCACCTCCGGTGGCGAGGGAGATGCCAGAAGCAGGTGTGCGGGGCAGAGAATCGCTGTTTCTGCCCTGCTAAAGACCCTGGACTGGTGATCAGAGGCCAGCCGGGGCAAGCGAGTAGTCAGTGCTGGACCTTGGACACTGGAAGAAGGTAGAGATGACATGCTTGGCACTTAACTGCCGGTGAAGAAATTCATGAAGATTCTATGTACTTGCCATTTAAAGGGTTAAAACAAACAATCACTTTAGTCACTTGGCCCAGGTTGATGTATGATTTCAGATAAAACTGAATGATTTGCAGGCAAGTTACAGTCAGACCTAGCTGACCAGGCATAGGGGAAATATTTTTCTTTTTGACACACTGGGTATTGAAAAGACCATAGGGGGGGCATCCTGATTGCTGAAGTCCCTTGTGCTTATATCTTCTGTAAGTCTCAGAGCACCTCGCTCTCCCAGCAAAATCCACAAATGGCTGCCAGAAGTTCAGTGCTCCATGTTCCTCTACCATGATTCTGGGCACCGAAGGAAACCCTGATTCTGGAATTGATTCATCAAGAATTAAAAAAAAAATCCATTCAGGAAAAAAAAGCATGATAATTTCCCTGTTACTGGATCAAGGCAATGGCACGGTGTAAAAAGTTCCCACTTTCCTTTCATTGTCTTTCTAGCTGGTGATTCAACCCCTAGTGCTGCCTCTTGGATCCTCAAGTGGTGCCTTGGATTAGCTGCCTGGGCAAATAGACACTGGTTAATGGGGTTCCCTTCCAAACATACATTGTGAAACCTAACTGGCCTTTTACCCACTTCAGCCTCCAGCCCTTCTACCTCACAGGAGAAGTCCTTCTAGTTATGGAACCCCAACCTTAATCATCAAGTGTACAAGGTTATCTTGTGCTCCCTGTTTTACCTCCCTCCTTATACCAAAATGTACATAACCTACTGCTACAAGAAATTCCTTGTATGTATGTATGTAGTGTGTGTATGTGGCAAACAAATTCTGATTCTAAAGTTATTTGTATCTGTTAAACTTAAGACAACTATCTTCTGCACAGTTTCATTCTAACTCGACAAGCCAAGTAAATGGCATCCCATTTTATAATATCATATTACTTTTGCAGGAAGTGCCTTCTCCTGAAAGGTCACAAAATGTTCTTACAAGCAAACTGAAACGAGAGCGTGTTGTAGGAACAGTGGTAATGTATCAGTGTGTGATGCTTCTTTGATAGCTTCAAATGTAATCCCCACTGCAGCAGTGCTGGAAATGTTTCTTGTAAACAGCAGTGCAAACATAAGAGCAATTTATTTCTTTACTTTCTGAAAACCTTTTCAAAGGCCACAATGCTTGGTTAGTTAACTCAAATCAGTCAAATTTAAATAGAAAGGAAGGATCACATGCAAAGTTATTTACTTATAGAGGAAGTTTTGTGCAAATGTCATGGCGTCTTTGTTATGAGTAAATTGCAATGTACTAAGGTCACCAGTTGGCTACAGTAACTTTTAGCCAATGCCCTTAGAACAAAATATTCACCTGATTTTTGTTATTCTCCACTTTTCGTCCCTCTTTAACTATAAACCCATAAGTTCTCACTTTGAACGGACCTGACATGTCTGCTTTAGCATGCTAATTAAAGGGGGCAGCCACACTCCAAAATGACGTTGGTCCTATGTGAGAGCAACAGTCCCAGGGCAAGCAGCCGCTGCTGAAGTGGAGGACTGTAGGAATAATTTAAGTATATGGATTTAGGCCCATTGGCTAAAAGTCACCTCAGCCATCTGCATTTAAGTTCCCACCTTTGGTATTGTCCAAATAGAGCCAAAAATCTACTGCCTGTGCCTACAATGAGGTTTGTAGCACAGCAACCATTCAGGTTTGATGTGCAGTCCAACTCAGAAAACCCAGTTGGTTACTTACTGCCAATCATGTGATTCGCAGCCATACAATCAAGGAGGACACTGGATATCTTGACTATAGTGCCACTTTAATGTACAAATTCTAGAGATAGAGGCATGAATGAGAGCAAGAAATTTAAAGACGCATGCTGGGGAGTAAAGTGATCCAATACAAACCATTGCCCTCCTGTAACTAATACCCTTTTCCTCGACCACTTTTCTACCCGGCTCCTTTAGGAGAAAGGGAGTAGTGAGATAGATGGAGAGGGGTCGAGAGAGGGTTTCTTGATTATTGAAGTAATAAAGGAGGAAGAGGAAGGAAAGATGCCAGTGGAGAGGGAAAAGTTGAATATAGAGGTTGAGGCTGGAGTGAGGTAAGATCAATGGCGCACCGGGGGGGGGGGGGTTCACACATCGGTGCATCTGATATAGGATGCCCCTTTTAGATTCCAGGCCGGTGGCAGGATTATGGTCAGAGAGGGGGAGCAAAGAGGTTAGATACAGAGCAGAGGTTAGTAAACAGGAGGTCAACTGTATGCCCGTCTTTGTTGGTAGGGATGTCATGTCTTTGTTTAAGTCCAAAACAGGAGGATATTGAGAGTAATCTGGTGGCAGCAGAGTTGCTAGTGTCAGGAAGTATATTGATGTCCCCCATGATAATTGCGGGGATGTCAGAACGACAGAACCTAAAGGAGCTGGGTAGAAAAGTAGTTGGGGAAAAGGGTATTAGTTCAAGGAGGGTGATAGATAACATCAATTTTAGGTTACAGGCAGAAAACAAATGGACACAATGAACTTCAAAAGATGGGAAAGATAAGGAGGGCAGGGCAGGGATTGGGTTAAAGGAGCAGTGTTCGGATAGAATAATTCCCACACTCCCACCTTGTTTGTTGTTGGATCTAGTTTGTTGTTGGATCCGCCATGTGAGAGGGCAGCGGGTGGGGCTGTGTGAATCCCATAAAGGTAAAAGAGTTAAAGGTAAAAGAGAGAAACATGTTATGGCTATAGGAAAGTTTATTGCGCACTGAGCATGCATTCTACAGTACACAGGTGACAGTGGCAAGAAGATGAGGGGAGGGAGTGAGTTTTATAAGATTAGATAGGTTGCATGTGTTAACAGGTAAACAGCTGCTGCAAATCTTTGCCTTTCATGACGAGGAAAGGATGCAGGAGATGAGGGGTGCAAAGGGTGGCCCTGGATTAGGGCCGATGTCATCAGCGGCAAGTATTAGTAAAAAGAAAGAGAAAAAGAAAGAAATATATATATATATATATATATATATATATATATATATATATATGTGTGTTTTTTATTTCAAAGATTCAATAATTTATTTAAAATTAGACAAATTAAAGTGGACCTACACTCCCTGTCAACTCTTTTCCAGATTCACAATGACACTAAACTAACCTTAACGCCCCTCCCCCCCCCAATGGAGTTTAATCTAAGCAGGTGCAGGAAAATAACTGTCCCATATTTTACAGAGTACCATGGCCACCCCACTGCAGAGTTACCACCTTGCAGGACTGATAACAAATGGGCCAACAAGGAGGAAGGCAGCACACCTGACTTTTCTGGGTGGGTGGTGAAGCCCCTCAAGGCTTTTCCGAGGCCTACTAGTCTGGGCCCTGCATACGCAGCCCTGACCTTCCAACGTCTCCTTGTGGCTCCCACTTCCCGCACTTTCTGGCCCTTCTCCTTTTATAGTGAGCCCTTCTCACCCTTAGGCTCTCAAGAGCATGCAGTTCTCAGCTAGCAGAGGTCCCTCTGCCCTGGACCAAAATGGCTTACAAAAACAGCAAGGCATACTTCCCTTGACTACAGGAGACCTTGGGAGTGATTGTTAAAAAAAGGGACCTAACATTATCCTTAAAATAGAAATGCCTTAACATAATGATTTGCCTTTATCATCATATAAGATTTAAGGTATGCACTTTCAGATCTGATGTTGCAGCATATGCACAGTTAAATCTGCAGCGAAGAGCGTACACCATAGGAATGTTATTGACAGTTACACTTTCCATCCTTAGACGGCATAGTTATTAAAAGTCTATACTTTAAATCCGAAAATTTGACTTCTCCCTTTTTCCCAAAGCATTAAAGCGATACTATATAATTATGGGAGGTACCTCCTGCTAAATCTGGCAGACTCCCTTCCCGGTCTGGAGTTTGTGTGACACAGCTCAATCTGGGACACATCAATTGACATTTATGATCACAGTTTATCTTTGACAGATCTCCGCATGTTTAATTAGTAGATTTGATGGCTTCAGAAACAGGTGGAGATTGCCAGGGCCACACCCAAGCCACAGACTTACCAAGGCGTAACATATCATTTTCTCACTTTTATTAGTTACACATTTTCTGAAAAAAACAATGCGGCGACTACTGAATTTACCCATGCTGACCAAAATACCTACTTACACTTTGAAAATATTGTGACACGGTTCATTCAGCCGGTACTCCGGGCTAGGCCATTAAAGTGTAGCGAGGCCCTCCACACTTGTCTGAGCATGTAACCAAAAATATTATACTTACCTGATCTCCTGCTGCCTCAATTCCTTGTTGTCTGAATCTTTTGGTGTCTGCTCTTGTGTTGACAGGGAGCTTCTGATCATCAGCTTTAAAGATTTAAGGATCTTTAAGGAGGACCAAAACATGGTTCACCCAGCCGTCTAAGAAGGTGCTGTATAAAGTAGTCATGTGACAACTGGATGGCTTTTTTTTCTGGATGGGGATATTCCCATACCCCTGTTCATTCCTGGTCAGACAGGATCAGCTCCCTCACTACACACCCTTCCTTCGGGGTTTATATGTTAGCCGCCACGATATGATGGCCACCAGCAGCACGCATGCTTCATACATTTAAATTGGCTTCCAGCACTGGTAAGGCTATCTCTTTTTAAAGTGGCATTGGTGCTGCGATGCGCTAGAACTGTAATCCAAATAAAAGGGGGGAGTTAAACAGCTGCAGTCACAGTCTGTAATTGTAATCCAACATACGTCACGGTTGGCCGACAAATCCACACACAGTCCAATTGCAGCTTAAACAAGTTAGTTCCACTGTATTGACATTGGCAGTATAGCACAACATGTAGCACATTCACAGATAATGGCCTCGATTCAATTAGAGTTGAACAAAATTCTCATGGTAGTAAAAAATCCAATTCATGAGAAAAAAGCCTGAGAATGTTGCTGAATCACCAGCTAGGAAAACAATGAAAGTCAAAGGCACTTTTTTACTCCTAAAAAAAGTAGAAAACTGTTTACTCATTTATACACTGTAGTAAAAGCTGCCATTGACTTTCATTGTCTTTTTATCTGGTGATTCAGTAACAGTGACCGTCTCTGGCTTTTTTTGAATTGAATTTTTAACTTTCGTGAGAATTTTCTTCAACTCTTATTGAATCGGGGCCTATGACTGTAACTACCAGAAAGCAAAGTCACGGTATCAGCTTATCTCAGGCAATATCACAGTCTCACAGTTAATGACAGCTTATGACAGTGCTCTGAGACTTTGAGATAAGCACTAATGCAGGGTTTACATGAGAAAATAAATTGGCGACCAAACAATTGATTGAGCAACTGTGTTCAGACGCAGAAGATTTGTTTGTCAGTCGGTCACTAAAGCGATCGCTAATGTTTACACACTCCAACCATCAGGCAACAATTGAGAAATTTTTGGTCAGCCAAAACCATATGACGACCAACCGATTCTCGTTCAATGCTTGATGGCAGCAGCCATTTCCAGGGAGCGATTGTGATTTCTTGCTCACAGTAAATCAGGCAGGAAAATAAGTGCGAAGGTGAGCTTATCCAATACAAACACAACAGCCACTACTTGGTTGTTAGCTTGGAATCAGTTCAATGACCAGGGACAGCACTCACGGCCCAGTTCCACAATTCCCACGGGGCTTAAGGGTTTTTATACAGGGACATTCACGCCTTACCGGAGTCTAGGCACTTCCACTCACACAGCAGAGGGCTCCTTCTATGTTAGATCCATAGCAAGGCACCATGGGGCCTCTTACCGACAGGGGCCTTTACACCCTTGCACTGCGAAGCACCATATGCTCCTGCGCCATGAATGCTGTTCCCGCCATTTTTCGGATTTGGTGCTAAACTGGGCTTTTATACCTTGACCCAGCCAGTGACCTACCATGAACTCCACCCACTGTTTATTTGTTATTTAGGAAGACTCCACCCCTTCTTATATCTCAGGGCCTAACCCCACCCTTTCCCTATAGCTTAAGTTCTAACTCCCTCCCTTTGATCACTTATTAAATGGGAATCTCTGGTTATACGATAGCTCCTCCACCTACCTACCTGTTATAACTCCACCTTGTTCTCTCTTTTTATAAGGTAGCCCCTCCCCATCCTAATGGAGGACAGCAGCAGAGAGGATGAACCTTGGTGCGCAAGGCCACCCTCCTGTATGGAGAACTACACCCCATTGGGGCATCCCAAACCTAAGAACATCGGGGATCCCAGCCTGGAAGAAGCCATACAGCTGGACACCGCTCCAATACCCCGTAACTTCGCCAGGGCAGCTAATCTGCACAAGACCACCCCGTGGAATCTACATGGCACCATATAACAACCAGCTGCCTCCCCCCGACCAATCCGGGAGCAGTGCCGCCAGAACAAGGACTGAGGATGCACATCCCCTGCCAAGGTCAGCTGCACTCTCACTACCCTTTCTAGGCCGAGGGAAGCCTCTTAGCCTTCCATGCTAACCTTTCACTGATCCACCAATGATTGCGTGTAAAAACATAACAGTGTGCAGTGACGCTCCCCTCCAATCTCTACTGAACCAATAATGATACAATGTATATGAGTAAAAAATGGAATGCAGAAAAACAGAACCAGTTTCCCTCCCTGCATTGCCACCCTCAGATGCTGCCTCACATGGCTTCATTACAGGTGCACCACTGGGTAGGGACAGATACTGTGACACCGTGTAATACTGAGTGGGTACACCCCCCACAGTCATGATGCTGAGGCTATTGCCCCCATATTGCCCCTTTTGCAGGAGGCATCTCTATCTGGAATGTCCTTGCTGTGCGAGACCCCCTGGTTCACCTATTATACTCACCTCCCCGGCAACCATACAGCACATCGGTGGGCTCTTGATCAATCAGTGGACATAGAATACATACACAGCCCGGCTCAGAGCACTGGTAGCGCTGGCTTTGAGCATTCCCCTACAGCTGTGTGTGCCCATGCTGGCCATCCATATGGGCCTGGCTGGGATCATGCAGCAGCCAAAGGGTCATAGTCCGTGCATGGACCATGGGATCACCCTAAAAGTAGGTTTTCACACAGCAGGGTGTCCCAAACTAGGATGCCCCTGTGACAGGGAATCATCATGACCTATAGCCTTTTAATCTTCAGGGCTGGGCACCAAGGGTTTTGGCCCCAACGGAAATCAAAAAATATCTTATGTGCAACATGAAGGCCTTGATTCAATAAAGGTAGAAAAAAATTCTCATGGTAGTAAAAGATTCAATTCATGAGAAAAAAGCCTGAGAATGTCACTGTTACTGAATCACCAGATAAAAAGACAATGAAAGTCAATGGCACTTTTTTACTAAGCAAAGTAGAGAACTGTTTACTAATTTCTACACTGTAGTAAAAGCTGCCATTGAATTTCATTGTCTTTTTATCTGGTGATTCAGTAACAGTGACATTCTCAGGCTTTTTTCTCATGAATTAAATTTTTTACTACCATGAGAATTTTTTTTATTGAATCGATGCTGAAGTCTCAGCCACATGGTGGCGCTGTCTGGACAGAGTATAGGTTATACACGCCGCATTGCTTTTATATATATGCATGTAAAGCCAGCAGTAGGCTGCCAGATGCCATAAAACATATCTAGTATTTTCCTGAACATTTAGAGAAAGGTAAACACAAGTTACCTTCTACCCCCCAAAAAAAGTTATTTCTTTAGTATCGCTTTTCTTTCAATGATGTTTTGCCACGATGGTAATGTGGCCTCTAAAGCGCTCTGTTACTTGTTTCAAATAATTTGACACTTCTTTCTCAGGGCATAATTGATGTTATTATCAAGTCAGAATTTCCAGCGTACAACAACCCTCCTCAGTCACAGGTGCAGATGGGCGCCGGGGGTTCCAGCGCGCCGAGCAGATCACATTTTCCATTTAAAGGGCAGCGTAATTAGAAGCGATTAGGTAGACCTAAGCCTGAAAGGCCTTCGTGCAATGAAATCAATGGTGTAAATCCACTTACAGCACTCGCGTATAAACTAGTTATGGTTCTGCAGAGCTACATGCTGAAATATTACACGCTGCAAGAACGCTAACTGCTGCCCTAATTATAATATGTTTAAATGAAGTCGTCATGGCCGACTGGTTTTGCAATAAGTTGTTATGCCATAAAAGAGTCTAACTTGTACCACAGTGTTTATTTGTTCTGCAACAGGGAAGGCCTGGCCTTAGGGAGCACAGGGAGAACTCCCAGGGGGCTGCACTGCTCTTAGGCCGACTGGGCTGGGTGCAGCCCCCATCACACCCATGTCTCAACCCCTTTCCCTGTACTTGACCTAAAAGCAGACTAACCTTAGTGGTGAAGGTGTCGGTGGCTGCTGACGCCACCGCTGCCGGCAGCCCATCGCGCCGCCGGATTACTGGCGGGGGAGCGAGGTTATGGTATTTTACAAGAATCCTGGGGGGTTATGTGCAGAGAGGCCCCAGCATTCTGGATGCCCCCCAGACTGTCATTTTAGCTGGCACCACCATTACCCTCCTTAGGACAATCAAATACAGACATATATTTTTAGTACCTCCATCTAATATGGTTTTGAGAAGTCCTCTAGGTGAGGTCACGTTTTCAAGTGAAGTAAGTACAGCACAGTTGAGTATCTAATAAAATCTGGAGATCACACAAGGTTTCCATGTGAGGCAGACAGCTTTCCACATGGATAACCACGCCTAGCCTCTCGTCCTATGTGCAGGTTATAATCAGGATGTCATCTAACTCTAATCTAACCTGTGAAGGCATTTTGAGCTGGTCACCATAGTTTTGATCGTGATGGCAAAAATGGAACTCCTGAGTAAGGAATGTGAGGCTAGATGTTCCTGCAGTAAGCACGTGCAACTGGTTGTAATCATCCCACATTCTCCCTAATCCTCCCTAATCCTCTCACACGCTAGAATTTAAGGCTCCACTCCAGAAATAATGTAGCACTTTGTACAAGTTATAGTGGACCAACAGTCAAAAATGGATTAAATCAGGCCAACACAACAAACAGTGCTCATATGCCCCCATATCTGGGGCAATTTAGATTGATGCGCATAAAAAATAATTTACCTTTTTCTAACGCCTGCTGGGGTGGGTTTTAAAAACAAGATGGCAGCTCATGGGCTTGCAGGCCACCTGCAAACAGGAGGTCGTTCTGGACTTCCTGTACCTGTGCATTTCAGTTATGTCAGTTGGGAGAGGAAACTCCAAAATGGCCGCTACCTTTCTTTTCCAACTGTGCCAGGCTGTCGGTTTAGTTTAAATGTGGAGCTCCGCGCTTCAAGTGGTAGTGCAGCTCCTGTGCAGAGCTCTTTGTCTCAGTTGATAGTATTTAAAGGGACACTAAAGTCAACAAATAGTGGCGTCCCCTGCTCTGTCCCTTGTCCCTATTCAAGGTAATAGGAGGGCGTGCACACATAGATGCTGCTCTGTGAAGCCATCAATGGGAGAGCCAGAGTCCAGAGGCCATTTTGGAGCTTCCTCTCCCAGTATCTCAGCCATGCTGCTGTCTAGATTCAACTGACATAACTGAAAAAGCACAGTAACAAGAAGGAAAGCCTGCAGATCCATGCCATTTTGTTTCTAAAATGAATTAATTCATTTTTATGTGCATTTAAATTGCCCTTGGGAGGGATGCATATTTACACTGTTTGATGTTTTGGTCTGGTTTAAGTCATTTTTGACTGTTGGTCCACTTTAAACCCACTGTCCTGCTTCAGCACTGCAGTGGGATCAAGGCCTGAGCTGAGTATTTGGCGATTTCACCAGGTTTCATCCTGATTTGGGGGACAGGGTTCAGACTCCAGGGTACAATATTGTATGATAAGTAACTTTCAAATATTTTACCATTTTGATAAATAAAGCTGACAGGTTTACCTGAGCAGACTGTTGCCCCTTAGTGCCCTCTCACCCTGTGTGCCAGGACCCCGCACCTTGCAGTGTATGTCTGAAGATTCCCCTCGCAAAGGCACATGTGAGATCTTTTAACTTTTTGAACTATTTTTCTTGAAAAGTTAGTCTACCCATATGGACCCTTCTACCTATTGTCATGGTGTCACCTGTAAGTTCATATATATTTAGCATTGTGTAATGGTATAGTACAGATATTGATGGTGCTGTATTGTTTTATGTTTTCATAATTATTGCTGTGTTTTATTTTTCATTTGCACATATACACTTTATTCAGCATCTTTTGTAAAAAGAAGTATTCTATTTGCACTTGGCACTGAATCACTCCTTTGATTTGGAACCAAAATCTGCACAACTATTTTAGAAGTAAAATGTGCCATTCACTTTTATGGTATACCATGGGGTGATTCAGCACCAGATGGAAATAGAACACTGCTTTTTTTTTTAAACCTAAAGTGAAGTTTTGCCAAATGTGTTGAAAGTGCTGGATCAGGCTGACTGTGTAATAGGATAGTCCCCTAGCTAGGGATGCACCTGGGAGGGGGTCCCTGCAGAGTGGCGGGGGTGGGGGGGGAATGCTGGGTGGGGAGCTTGGAGAAGGTTTATTAACTAATTAAGTGTATATTGTAGATGTAGTTACTGGGGTAGGCCACCAGATACCCCCATAAGATAAAAAATAGTAGTGTAGGCTAGTTTCCTGGGTTTTTTGCCTTTAGAGGGAAGTAAAGGGACAGACTATAAAAGCGGGAGTTGAGGAGATTCTAGGCAGTACCAGAGGGCATGGGAATAGAGCCCTGAGGAGAGGCGACCATGTAGAGCTAATTTGCTGAAACATGGTGTGCTGAGGTCTGGCTGGACCTGAGAGTAAGAAGTTTTGGAGTTACAGTGTGTCTACGTTTGTTGAAGTTGCGCTGCTGAAGATTCTGTGGGGTGGATACTCAAAGAGGAAGGCCCTAGTGTCCAGGACCCCTGTGGGACCTTGGAGAGGGTCAGAAAAGGAGGCGCTGGAGTGCATCTTGGTGAAATCCCTGGGAGAGGGACGGATGAGGACTTTGGCCCGGTTTAGTTTTCACAGGAGAGGTGAGGAAGCCAGCTTGGAACCTGGATGTTAGGGGCCACAGGAAGGTGCCCCTGAAGCGAGGTTCATTGGGATCCTAGGAGGGATGCCCAGAAAGGAGCGAGAACGTCCCAGGCCAATTCCCCAGGCCTAATTTTGAGAATTTTCACCTTATTCAGTCGGGTATTCCCAAGCACATGCACCACCCCATGTATTTTCTGTAGGTGCCCTAACATATAACTAACATATTTAATGTTTTTTTATATTTACGGTGCTGTTATAATTGTCTATATTTGCACAGTGTGGGGTTGCACCTGCACCATGCACCTGCCTTGTTTTAAGTGTTGTATACACATTCTTGCAAGGGAATGTGCTTTAGAGTTTTGGATTCTTGTATTCAGGAACTCAGTGTGGTGCTCGGTGGTACTCACTGCGGTCGCTGAGGCTCTCCTGGATTAAAGCACCCTGGACTCCCAGGGATGAGAGGACACACTTTATTGATCTCCTAAACACAATAGACAATAGACAATATATCCAATACATTTCTATTCCTTCTGGGCAGCTTCTAACACGCTTTCTGTAAGCCAGTTAAAAATATCTCCAGGAGGTTAGACCAGTGTGATTCTCCAGTCCCTCAGCCTTAATCCGTGCTTTAAGGTCACAGGGAGCACACACATCTGCCCTTCAGTATGTCCTATTCACCGAGGGGATGCTCTGCTGCTGCTGCTGAGGTAACTTTCACATTGTCTTTCTCTTGTCTGCTTTCTCATCCAGACATGTCCAGCATTATCAAGGACTGAAACCAACCAACTATTTCTGACTGGCTTCCCCTGCTCTGGTACCTACCTCTTTTTCCTTGTGTATCAAGAGGGACATACCCCATATCCCCTTACTGAGGTCCATTGCCCTCTGCAAACTGCCTGTGGGACACTAAAGGTTCCCTACAACTCTCCCAAATACACTTGTGATTCCATTGTCCTGTTACAGCCGCGCATGGTAAAACCAGACTGGCAGTTGACCATTGTCATGTAATGCTGTACAAAGAAGTCCACTGGCTCACATTATAGGTGAAAAGAAATCTCCTATCTTTGCTTTTCGTTAAAATCTCCTCTAGATTTCCAAGCAATCACCAGATAAAATCAGCATCTCCAATGTATATCCTTCACATTGCAAATAAAGGAGACTTCCATTTTTTCACCTATATTGTGAGCTGGTGGACTTTTTTTTGTGCTACAATCTAAGGACATTACCAAAGGGCCAGGCTCCAGCTCTGGGAGAGTAAACATAATATACAGGTAGCGCTGTGTTAAACCCAACCTTCAGCATCATTTAATGAAAAGCCCAAACCCTTAAAAAACTATTCCCCAGCATCTAAAATTAATATATATTAAGTTTTTAGTCACTTACTTATTATTCTTTCCCCCACTAGGCTGCAACTCTGTTCAGGACTCTAGCATACGGGCGCCGCCATCTTGACTCAGAAGCATCACATAACTGAGGAGAGGACAGCGGGGTAAAGCACAGAGGGGTGAGGTTATAGCTGTGCTTTGCTCAGACAGAGCAGAACTGAGGTCAGGGAAAGGACAGCAATCCCAGAATGCAGAGCAGCACAGTCAGAAGCCACTTCCTGTTTGCAGGCTGCCTGATGCTGCATGAGCCGCCATCTTGGATGTTTAAAGGCTCATAACATGCAGTAGATGCAGGTAGGATGATTTTTAATGTGAGCAATATGTACGCACAGGGTGTGGGAAACATATAAGATAGGCTCTTATGCATGTTGAAGGTCCGCTTTAATGTTTTTTGTTTTGGATATTGCCATTCAAAGAGGAACAACACACCCAACTTTCACTTTTCGGGGTGTTGTTCCTCTCATTGGAAGAATCTCTAATTGGGAGGCCCCGCTGTGTGTATGCCCCTAGGTCATCTTCCTGATGCTCCCACGGACAATTTCGGGTGAGAACGAGCACGTTGATTGGCTGAGCGGCTTGTTAAACCAATCAGCGAACTTGCTTTCACTTGACTACCTTCGGTTCCGCTGATGGTGGCTAAGCAGCCGAACGGTGCCGCATACCCCACTCGACTAGCCATTGCGTGCCAGCATCACTCGTTCATAAAGGCTCCAACTGGCAGATTCAAGCGAGAATGAGCGCCCTGATTGGCTGAGTGGCCCATTCAACCAATCTAAAGAAGATGCTTGAGCAGACCAATATGTCAGTAGGAAAACACCCAGTCTTACAGCAGACACAATGTTTCAGGGAGGGTCTTGGTACACAGGAGCACACCAAACCAACCTGATCCACAGCCTCATGCCATCTGTAGGCTCTTTTCAGAGCTTCATCCATAAGAAGGCAGGAAATAGCTGTGGCAGCTGCATCTCCTTCCCTGGTGGACCCTCCTCACTGCAATGTGCAGTTTCTGAAGTTTCTCAGTATAAGGAGATCCATAAGGAAAGAGTGAATATTGGAGGCTCAAATGCAGCATGTCATGACAGTAGGTCATTTATGTTACTTGCAAACCTGAACCCTACCTGGCACAGGAGGACTGGAATCCTGAAACAAGTTTCATGCTATAAAATATAATTTTCTGTCCACAGAATAGTGTGACAGTATTGTGTAGATTCTAGAGTCGGTCTTTAAAAGTATAGTTTGTTGTTTTTATTGTTTCTAAACACTTTACAACATTTAGTGTCTCTTACCTACTTTTATTGTTCTCACACCTATCTCAAAAGGATTGTAGTTTATACTGATAATTAACACAGTTCTAATTATTAGCAGCCAGTAACAGCTATTTACGCATGTTGATGAAATTCAGCAGCTTTATGTGCTCCAAATTCTTCTAAACGAATTAGCATTTGCCTAGTCCGCTCTAAAATATTCATCCTTCTTGCCACAGTTAGCGATTTCACGCAGCGTCTAGTGCTTTATAATTGGAGATGAGCGAACTTTTGAAAAATTTGATTCGACTGATTCGCCGAATTTTCCAATAGTTTCAACCCGAATTTATTCGCAACGAATCGCTATAAAAAATGGCTATTTCTGAGCCTCCTAGAGCCTCAATAGGGTTGTAAACCATTCTGCCTTGCTGTAACACGCATAGGACGCGTGCTGGGTTTTTGAAATAATTAGGGATGAGCGAATCGATACGGACGAACCCGGATTTGTTCCGAATTTGATGGAAAATTCGATTCTGAACGAATCTCCCCGTGATTCGATCTATCGAAGTTTTCCTTTAAACTCCATTCATTTCAATGACAGGCATTCTAAGATGGTGGACGCACATGTCCAGACATGTACCCTGGGGCAAGGTATGATGGGACAGTCACATGCAGCCTATCAGCAGCCAGGAAGCCCGGTGACATCACCATGCTATATAAAGCGGCGGCCATCTTGCTTGTGCGCATTTCAGACTTGCATTCGTGAGACAGGGGTGGTTGCTGCAGACAGGGACAGACAGCGATAGGTAGGGAGAGTTACAGATAGGTAGGGAGATTTACAGATAGGTAGGGAGATTTAGAGAGGCAGAGAGCCAGGGAAAGATAGTGGAAAACCGGAACAATCCAGGGACAGCATAAAAATGACAGTGACAGGGTGATTTGCCTGATCAGTTTTCAATTCAATTTGATTTCTTTGTGCTGTAAACCGTAATCTGCCTTGCCACTGTGTATGCCATCTATGCAGTGCCTTATGTAACCCTATCTGTTACACACAAGCATTTAAATAACTGGATAAGTGGTAATATTTTTGGGTCTGCTTTAAATACACCAGGCCACTGTGCTTGCCATCTATGCAGTGCCTTATGTAACCCTATCTGTTACACACAAGCATTTAAATAACTGGATTAGTGTTAATATTTTTGGGTCTGCTTTAAACACACCAGGCCACTGTGCTTGCCATCTATGCAGTGCCTTATGTAACCCTATCTGTTACACACAAGCATTTAAATAACTGGATTAGTATTAATATTTTTGGGTCTGCTTTAAATACACCAGGCCACTGTGCTTGCCATCTATGCAGTGCCTTATGTAACCCTATCTGTTACACACAAGCATTTAAATAACTGGATTAGTGTTAATATTTTTGGGTCTGCTTTAAATACACCAGGCCACTGTGCTTGCCATCTATGCAGTGCCTTATGTAACCCTATCTGTTACACACAAGCATTTAAATAACTGGATTAGTGTTAATATTTTTGGGTCTGCTTTAAATACACCAGGCCACTGTGCTTGCCATCTATGCAGTGCCTTATGTAACCCTATCTGTTACACACAAGCATTTAAATAACTGGATTAGTGTTAATATTTTTGGGTCTGCCTTAAATACACCAGGCCACTGTGCTTGCCATCTATGCAGTGCCTTATGTAACCCTATCTGTTACACACAAGCATTTAAATAACTGGATTAGTGTTAATATTTTTGGGTCTGCTTTAAATACACCAGGCCACTGTGCATGCCATCTATGCAGTGCCTTATGTAACCCTATCTGTTACACACAAGCATTTAAATAACTGGATTAGTGTTAATATTTTTGGGTCTGATTTAAATACACCAGGCCACTGTGCTTGCCCTCTATGCAGTGCCTTATGTAACCCTATCTGTTACACACAAGCATTTAAATAACTGGATTAGTGTTAATATTTTGGGTCTGCTTTAAATACACCAGGCCACATGGGCATCCCAAACCTGCACTTAGCAGCCTATCGGTTATACTAAATAAGCGTTGTTCAGCCTCAGCTTTATTACGTTCTTGCATTTTGAATTGGTTTTTGTCTGCTTTAAATAAACCAGGCCGCAGGGTATCCCAAACCTGCACGTTGCACCCTATCTGTTATACTAAATAAGCGTTGTTCAGCATCAGCTTTATTAAGCTATTTCATTTTGCATTGGTTTTTGTCCTGCTGTCAATACACCAGGCCGCAGGGTATCCCAAACCACCACGTGGCACCCTATCTGTTATACTAAATAAGCGTTGTTCAGCATCAGCTTTATTAAGCTATTGCATTTTGCATAGGTTTTTGTCCTGCTGTCAATACACTAGGCCGCAGGGTATCCCAATCCACCACGTTGCACCCTATCTGTTATACTAAATAAGTGTCTACAGCCTCAGCTTTATTAAGTTATTGCATTTTGAATTGGTTTTTGTCCTGCTGTCAATACACCAGGCCGCAGGGTATCCCAAACCTGCATGTTGCACCCTATCTGTTATACTAAATAAGCGTTGTTCAGCATCAGCTTTATTAAGCTATTGCATTTTGAATTGGTTTTGGTCTGCTTTAAATACAACAGGCCGCAGGGTATCCCAAACCACCACATGGCACCCTATCTGTTATACTAAATAAGCGTCTACAGCCTCAGCTTTATTAAGTTATTGCATTTTGCATAGGTTTTTGTCCTGCTGTCAATACACTAGGCCGCAGGGTATCCCAATCCACCACGTTGCACCCTATCTGTTATACTAAATTAGCGTCTACAGCCTCAGCTTTATTAAGTTATTGCATTTTGAATTGGTTTTTGTCCTGCTGTCAATACACCAGGCCGCAGGGTATCCCAAATCACCACGTTGCACCCTATCTGTTATACTAAATAAGCGTTGTTCAGCATCAGCTTTATTAAGCTATTGCATTTTGAATTGGTTTTGGTCTGCTTTAAATACACCAGGCCGCAGGGTATCCCAAACCTGCACGTTGCACCCTATCTGTTATACTAAATAAGCGTTGTTCAGCATCAGCTTTATTAAGCTATTGCATTTTGCATTGGTTTTTGTTCTGCTGTCAATACACCAGGCCGCAGGGTATCCCAAACCACCATGTGGCACCCTATCTGTTATACTTAATAAGCGTTGCTCAGCATCAGCTTTATTAAGCTATTGCATTTTGCATTGGTTTTTGTCCTGCTGTCAATACACCAGGCAGCAGGGTATCCCAAACCACCACGTGGCACCCTATCTGTTATACTAAATAAGCGTTGTTCAGCATCAGCTTAATTAAGCTATTGCATTTTGCATAGGTTTTTGTCCTGCTGTCAATACACCAGGCCGCAGGGTATCCCAAACCACCACGTGGCACCCTATCTGTTATACTAAATAATCGTATACAGCCTCAGCTTTATTAAGTTATTGCATTTTGAATTGGTTTTTGTCCTGCTGTCAATACACCAGGCCGCAGGGTATCCCAAACCTGCACGTTGCACCCTATCTGTTATACTAAATAAGCGTTGTTCAGCATCAGCTTTATTAAGCTATTGCATTTTGCATTGGTTTTTGTCCTGCTGTCAATACACCAGGCCGCAGGGTATCCCAAACCACCACGTTGCACCCTATCTGTTATACTAAATAAGCGTTGTTCAGCATCAGCTTAATTAAGCTATTGCATTTTGCATTGGTTTTTGTCCTGCTGTCAATACACCAGGCCGCAGGGTATCCCAAACCACCACGTGGCACCCTATCTGTTATACTAAATAAGCGTCTACAGCCTCAGCTTTATTAAGTTATTGCATTTTGAATTGGTTTTGGTCTGCTTTAAATACACCAGGCCGCAGGGTATCCCAAACCTGCACTTAGCAGCCTATCGGTTATACTAAATAAGCGTTGTTCAGCCTCAGCTTTATTAAGTTATTGCATTTTGAATTGTTTTTTGTCTGTTTTAAATACACCAGGCAGCAGGGTATCCCAAACCACCACGTGGCACCCTATCTGTTATACTAAATAAGCGTTGTTCAGCATCAGCTTAATTAAGCTATTGCATTTAGCATAGGTTTTTGTCCTGCTGTCAATACACCAGGCCGCAGGGTATCCCAAACCACCAAGTGGCACCCTATCTGTTATACTAAATAAGCGTCTACAGCCTCGGCTTTATTAAGTTCTTGCATTTTGCATAGGTTTTTGTCCTGCTGTCAATACACTAGGCCGCAGGGTATCCCAATCCACCACGTTGCACCCTATCTGTTATACTAAATAAGCGTCTACAGCCTCAGCTTTATTAAGTTATTGCATTTTGAATTGGTTTTTGTCCTGCTGTCAATACACCAGGCCACAGGGTATCCCAAACCACCACGTTGCACCCTATCTGTTATACTAAATAAGCGTTGTTCAGCATCAGCTTTATTAAGCTATTGCATTTTGAATTGGTTTTGGTCTGCTTTAAATACACCAGGCCGCAGGGTATCCCAAACCTGCACGTTGCACCCTATCTGTTATACTAAATAAGCGTTGTTCAGCATCAGCTTTATTAAGCTATTGCATTTTGCATTGGTTTTTGTCCTGCTGTCAATACACCAGGCCGCAGGGTATCCCAAACCACCACGTGGCACCCTATCTGTTATACTTAATAAGCGTTGCTCAGCATCAGCTTTATTAAGCTATTGCATTTTGAATTGGTTTTTGTCCTGCTGTCAATACACCAGGCAGCAGGGTATCCCAAACCACCACGTGGCACCCTATCTGTTATACTAAATAAGCGTTGTTCAGCATCAGCTTAATTAAGCTATTGCATTTTGCATAGGTTTTTGTCCTGCTGTCAATACACCAGGCCGCAGGGTATCTCAAACCACCATGTGGCACCCTATCTGTTATACTAAATAATCGTCTACAGCCTCAGCTTTATTAAGTTATTGCATTTTGAATTGGTTTTTGTCCTGCTGTCAATACACCAGGCCGCAGGGTATCCCAAACCACCACGTGGCACCCTATCTGTTATACTTAATAAGCGTTGCTCAGCATCAGCTTTATTAAGCTATTGCATTTTGCATTGGTTTCTATCCTGCTGTCAATACACCAGGCCGCAGGGTATCCCAAACCACCACGTTGCACCCTATCTGTTATACTAAATAAGCGTTGTTCAGCATCAGCTTAATTAAGCTATTGCATTTTGCATAGGTTTTTGTCCTGCTGTCAATACACCAGGCCGCAGGGTATCCCAAACCACCATGTGGCACCCTATCTGTTATACTAAATAAGCGTTTACAGCCTCAGCTTTATTAAGTTATTGCATTTTGAATTGGTTTTGGTCTGCTTTAAATACACCAGGCCGCAGGGTATCCCAAACCTGCACTTAGCAGCCTATCGTTTATACTAAATAAGCGTTGTTCAGCCTCAGCTTTATTAAGTTATTGCATTTTGAATTGGTTTTTGTCTGCTTTAAATACACCAGGCCGCAGGGTATCCCAAAACACCACGTTGCACCCTATCTGTTATACTAAATAAGCATTGTTTAGCATCAGCTTTATTAAGCTATTGCATTTTGCATTGGTTTTTGTCCTGCTGTCAATACACCAGGCCGCAGGGTATCCCAAACCTGCACATTGCACCCTATCTGTTATACTAAATAAGCGTTGTTCAGCATCAGCTTTATTAAGCTATTGCATTTTGCATTGGTTTTTGTCCTGCTGTCAACACATCAGGCCGCAGGGTATCCCAAACCACCACGTTGCACCCTATCTGTTATACTAAATAAGCGTCTACAGCCTCAGCTTTATTAAGTTATTGCATTTTGAATTGGTTTTGGTCTGCTTTAAATACACCAGGCTGCAGGGTATCCCAAACCTGCACGTTGCACCCTATCTGTTATACTAAATAAGCGTTGTTCAGCATCAGCTTTATTAAGCTATTGTATTTTGAATTGGTTTTTGTCCTGCTGCCAAAACACTAGGCCGCAGGGTATCCCAAACCTGCACTTAGCAGCCTATCTGTTATACTAAATACGCTTGTTGATCCTTCCGCAGCTTAACCCTTTGAGTGCCAGCCTACCTAGATTTTTTGTCACACTCTGTTGCCCGACGACTTTTCACGTTTTTGCGCTACACGTGTGCAACCTTGATTTTTGAAGGGATTTCCATGAAAATGATATATTGTTTTTTCAGCAGAGTCTGGGCTTCAACATGAAATGTCTTGTTTGGCCTTTTTTTTAGTGTATTCTCAACACTTTTGGGTGAAATATGTGTAAAAAATGAAAAAACCTATTGTTTACAATTTGTAGTGTTTTTTTTGTAATAAAAAATGTAGGTTTGTTAATAAAATATTATTGCGTGTGAAAGCCCTATTTCTCCCGGTTACAATGGTACCACATATGTATAGGTATACCCCCTTTCCTGAAACAGCAGTTTAGGAGATTTCAGATAGAATACAACTATGCAATATGATTGCATAGTTGTAAGGGGTTAATAAAAAAAAAAAAAAAAAATGACATAGGGTTCCCCCTCCCAGGGGGGGGGGACCTCATTTCTTTTTTGGAATTCTAAGGGTTAAAAACCCTTAAAATCCCCCCCAAAAAATGACATAGGGTCCCCCTTACCCAGCATTACTGACCCGGACCAGCTATGGGGGCTTGTAGAACAGGGCACAGGGGCCAGCGTTGGTGGCCCCTAGCCCTGCAGCCTACTAGCCCACATAGCCACGTGGCCCGGGCCCTTCTGCCCCCACCTGGCCGTTGGGGAGGCAGGTAATGGGGGGCTGGGGGTTATGGCAAGTCACCCGCTTGCCGCAGGTGACCTGCCATACCCAGAACCTTGTGAACTGGTATAAGGGGTCTCATGGACCCCTTACCAGTTCCCAAAGGGTTAAGTTAAAAAAAAAGACACGAGACAAATTCTTTATTATTCTTTTTTTGACTTATACTTACCTCCCATCCAGTGTCCCACGCTGCTGCAGATGACAGTTGTCGGTAGTGATCGGAGCAGGGAGGGTGGGAGGCAGGCAGATCAGAGCCTCCCTGCCTGCCACCCTCCCTGCACCGATCGCTGCTGACAACTGACAGATCGGAGCCCGGGTGCCGGTAACCAGAGGAGCGGGATGACATCATCAAGTGGGCGGGGCTAGGGGCGGGGCCAGCGCCGGCCGAAGAGGATGGTGAGGGCCCGTTTCTGGGCCCTCACAAGCAGCGTGGAAAGCCCGGGGGGGGGGGATCGGAGCCCCCCCTGGTGAAGAGAAGACCCGGGGAGAGCCATCGCGCTGCGAGGTGAGTAAATGTATTTTACTGTTTGTTTGTTTTTTACAGATGTCGGTGCCGGTGGGGGGGGGGGCTATTCCGGGCCCCCTCCTGAAGATCAGAGGCCTGGGGAGAGAGTCACGTAGCTGGCACTAGAAGGGTTAAGCAAACTATTGCATTTTGAATTGTTTTTTGTCCTGCTGCCAAAACACTAGGCCACAGGGTATCCCAAACCGGCACTTAGCAGCCTGTTATACTAAATACGCTTGTTCATCCTTCCTCAGCTTAATCAAACTATTGCATTTTGAATTGGTTTTTGGTCTGCTGCCAAAACACTAGGCCGCAGGGTATCCCATATTGCCAATTTTCATAGTATCTGGTGCAGAGAAGCAGTCCCTCACTTTATTTAGCTTCTTCTTAAAGTAAAGTTAAAGTAAACACATTTTTTATCGTACCTATTGCACATTTCAAATACATAAAAATGTCAGGCAGACAAGTCCAAGGATGTTCAAAGAGGAGTGGCAGAGGCCAAGATTCAGCAGGCAGAGGTCGCAGCAGACTAGGAGCGAGTGGCAGCAGGAGTCACGGTGAGAGGCCTGAACTGCCAGTATCTGCTAGCGGTCGTGTCTTTAAATCATTATTTGGGCGATCTAGGAAATGTTACTGTTATCTTCTTCAGTGGCTTATATGAAGAAGCCCCCCCCCCCACGTTATAAAAAAAAAACCCTATTGAAGGGTATACTTGGGGGGGGCATAGCCCCTCATTTAGCCCTGTGTTTAGCTCTGCTTAACTTATTTTCATGGTGATAAAATGAGAATTGGAGGCTGAATAAACCATTGCCAGGCTAAAATGGAGAATTGTCTGCTTGCCTTTATGTAACTTACCTTCCCTGATGCCATGGTTGCATACAAAGTGTCAAGGGGAATAGGGCTTAAAGTGGACCAAAACACTGGATTTTGACTATACCAGGTTTTAGTGCTTGCGCCCCACTGTATGACGCCCCCCAGATCGCCCAGTACAAATTGCCTTTCTTTTGTCCTTTGGTTTGGTTTCTTTTGTCCTTTCTCTGGTTCTTTAGTCCACACGGCTTGTCCTATCAGAGCTGTTTGCCAAGCAATTGACAGCAATTGGGAGCAAAGGTGGATGTGCGCCCATCATCCCTAGCTTCTCTGAATGGCTGCGAGCGCACCTGAGCTCAGAGGTGTTGTTGATGCTTCCTATCGTTTACAGTCAAGGGAGCATCTGGAAAAGGTGAGTTTTGGGGCACCCAATTTGGGATGCCCCTGGTGAAGGCCGTAGGAGATGCCAGAATAAGTGAGCTTACCGCCAATGGGGGGGGGGGGGGGGGTCATGCCGTGGAGCATCCTGTTTTGCTTGAACTCTGTCACGTGAACATGGATGACGCTCTCTCAAAAATGTTTTTATTACAAATCTGGAATCTATGTCTCACGTGAATACAATTGGCGCATGAAATGCAATTAAATTTAATAAAATTAAATCAATATTTGGCCTGCTGCTGCTGCTGCTCCTGCTGCTTGCAACTCCAGGGTGTGATTCATCCAATTTTTGGGCTCCTGCAGCCAACCCCAGTGTCTCTTTAAAGCAATGTTTGGGCTCCTGCTCCTGCTGCAGCTGCTCCTGCTGCTGCTGCTTGCAACTCCAGGGTGTGATTCATCCAATTTTTGGGCTCCTGCAGCCAAATCAGTGTCTCTTTAAAGTAATGTTTGGGCTCCTGCTGCTCCTGCTGCTGCTTGCAACTCCAGGGTGTGATTCAGCCAATTTTGGGCTCCTGCAGCCAACTCCAGTGTCTCTTTAAAGTAATGTTTGGGCTCCTGCTGCTGTTGCTCCTGCTGCTGCTGCTTGCAACTCCAGGGTGTGATTCATCCAATTTTTGGGCTCCTGCAGCCAACTCCAGTGTCTCTTTAAAGCAATGTTTGGGCTCCTGCTGCTGCTGCTCCTGCTGCTTGCAACTCGAGGGTGTGATTTATCCAATTGTTTGGCTCCTGCAGCAAACTCCAGTGTCTCTTTAAAGCAATGTTTGGGCTCCTGCTGCTGCTGCTCCTGCTGCTGCAGCTTGCAACTCCAGGGTGTGATTCAGACAATTTTTGGGCTCCTGCAGCCAATTCCAGTGTCTCTTTAAAGCAATGTTTGGGCTCCTGCTGCTGCTGCTCCTGCTGCTGCTGCTTGCAACTCCAGGGTGTGATTCAGCCAATTTTTGGGCTCCTGCAGCCAACTCCAGTGTCTCTTTAAAGCAATGTTTGGGCTCCTGCTGCTGCTGCTTGCAACTCTAGGGTGTGATTCATCCAATTTTTGGGCTCCTGCAGCCAACTCCAGTGTCTCTTTAAAGTATTGTTTGGGCTCCTGCTGCTGCTTGCAACTCCAGAGTTTAATTCATCCAATTTTTGGCCTCCTGCAGCCAACTCCAGTGTCTCTTTCAAGCTATGCATGGGCTCCTGCTGCTGCTGCTTGCAACTCCAGGGTGTGATTCATCCAATTTGTGGGCTCCTGAAGCCAACTCCAGTGTCTCTTTAATGCAATGTTTGGGCTCCTGCTGCTGCTTGGAACTCCAGGGTGTGATTCATACAATTTTTGGCCTCCTGCTGCCAACTCCAGTGTCTCTCTCAAGCTATGTTTGGGCTCCTGCTGCTGCTTGCAACTCCAGGGTGTGATTCATCCAATTTTTGGGCTCCTGCAGCCAACTCCAGTGTCTCTTTCACGCTATGTTTGGGCCCCTGCTGCTGCTGCTTGCAACTCCAGGGTGTGATTCATCCAATTTTTGGGCTCCTGCAGCCAACTCCAGTGTCTCTTTCAAGCTATGTTTGTGCTCCTGCTGCTGCTTGCAACTCCAGGGTGTGATTCATCCAATGTTTGGGCTCCTGCTGCCAACTCCAGTGTCTCTTTAAAGCAATGTTTGGGTTCCTGCTGCCTGCAACTCCAGGGTGTTATTCAGACAATTTTTGGGCTCCTGCAGCCAATTCCAGTGTCTCTTTAAAACAATTTTTGGGCTCCTGCTGCTGCTGCTCCTGCTGCTGCTTGCAACTCTAGGGTGTGATTCATCCAATTTTTGGGCTCCTGCAGCCAACTCCAGTGTCTATTTAAAGTAATGTTTGGGCTCCTGCTGCTGCTTGCAACTCCAGGGTGTGATTCATCCAATTTTTGGCCTCCTGCAGCCAACTCCAGTGTCTCTTTCAAGCTATGTTCGGGCTCCTGCTGCTGCTGCTTGCAACTCCAGGGTGTGATTCATCCAATTTTTGGGCTCCTGAAGCCAACTCCAGTGTCTCTTTAAAGCAATGTTTGGGCTCCTGCTGCTGCTTGCAACTCCATGGTGTGATTCATCCAATTTTTGGGCTCCTGCTGCCAACTCCAGTTTGTCTTTCAAGCTATGTTTGTGCTCCTGCTGCTGCTTGCAACTCCATGGTGTGATTCATCCAATTTTTGGGCTCCTGCAGCCAACTCCAGTGTCTCTTTAAAGCAATGTTTGGGCTCCTGCTGCTGCTGCTCCTGCTGCTTGCAACTCCAGGGTGTGATTCATCCAATTTTTGGGCTCCTGCAGCCAACTCCAGTGTCTGTTTAAAGCAATGTTTGGGCTCCTGCTGCTGCTGGTGGTGCTCCTGCTGCTGCTGCTTGCAACTCCAGGGTGTGATTCATCCAATTTTTGGGCTCCTGCAGCCAACTCCAGTGTCTCTTTAAAGTAATGTTTGTGCTCCTGCTGCTGCTGCTGCTTGCAATTACAGGGTGTGATTCATCCATTTTTGGGGCTCCTGCAGCCAACTCCAGTGTCTCTTTAAAGCAATGTTTGGGCTTCCTCCTGCTGCTGCTTGCAACTCCAGGGTGTGATTCATCCAATTTTTTGGCTCCTGCAGCCAACTCCAGTGTCTCTTTAAAGTAATGTTTGTGCTCCCGCTGCTGCTTGCAACTCCAGGGTGTGATTCATCCATTTTTTGAGCTCCTGCAGCCAACTCCAGTGTCTCTTTAAAGCAATGTTTGGGCTCCTGCTCCTGCTGCTGCTGCTGCTTGCAACTCCAGGGTGTGATTCATCCAATTTTTGGGCTCCTGCAGCCAAATCCATTGTCTCTTTAAAGCAATGTTTGGGCTCCTGCTCCTGCTGCTGCTGCTACTCCTGCTGCTGCTGCTTGCAACTCCAGGGTGTGATTCAGCCAATTTTTGGGCTCCTGCTGCCAACTCCAGTGTCTCTTGAAAGCAATGTTTGGGCTCCTGCTGCTGCTCCTGCTGCTGCTGCTTGCATCTCCAGGGTGTGATCCATCCAACTCTTGGGCTCCTGAAGCCAACTCCAGTGTCTCTTTAAAGCAATGTTTGGGCTCCTGTTGCTGCTTGCAACTCCAGGGTGTGATTCATCCAATTTTTGGCCTCCTGCTGCCAACTCCAGTGTCTCTTTCAAGCTATGTTTCGGCTCCTGCTGCTGCTTGCAACTCCAGGGTGTGATTCATCCAATTTTTGGGCTCCTGCAACCAACTCCAATGTATCTTTTACGCAATGTTTGGGCTCCTGCTGCTGCTTGCAACTCCAGGGTGTGATTCATCCAATTTTTGGGCTCCTGCAGCCAACTCCAGTGTCTCTTTAAAACAATGTTTGGGCTCCTGCTGCTGCTGCTGCTTTCAACTCCAGGGTGTGATTCATCCAATTCTTGGGCTCCTGCAGCCAACTCCAGTGTCTCTTTAAAGCAATGTTTGGGCTCCTGCTGCTGCTGCTTGCAACTCCAGGGTGTGATTCAGCTAATTTTTGGGCTCCTGCTGCCAACTCCAGTGTCTCTTTAAAACAATGTTTGGGCTCCTGCTGCTGCTGCTGCTGCTGCTGCTGCTTTCAACTCCAGGGTGTGATTCATCCAATTCTTGGGCTCCTACAGCCAAATCCAGTGTCTCTTTAAAGTAATGTTTGGGCTCCTGCTGCTGCTGCTTGCAACTCCAGGGTGTGATTCAGCTAATTTTTGGGCTCCTGCTGCTGCCAGCTCCAGGGTGTGTTTTTCTGGCACTATAGTGGCCCCTCATAGTGATGGCACTTCAACTCTCTGCAATTGTGCTGCTCTGCGATTCTATTAGCGGTGCCTCTGATCTGCATGTCCTAATTATTTACAGTATTATTTCACTAACCCAGCACGCATCCTATGCATGTTACAGCAAGGCAGAATGGTTTACAACACTGTTGAGGCTCTAGGAGGCTCAGACATAGCCGTTTTTAATAGCGATTTGTCGCAAATAAATTCGGGTCGAAACTTTTTTTGTCGGAAAATTCTACGAATCAGTCGAATCGAATTTTTCAAAAGTTCGCTCATCTCTAGAAATAATACTGTAAATAATTATCACATGCAGATAAGAGGCATCGCTAATAGAATCGCAGAGCGGCACAATTGCAGAGAGTTGAAGTGGCATCACTATGAGGGGCCCCTATAGTGCCTGAAAAACACACCCTGGAGCTGGCAGCAGCAGGATACAAAAAATTAGCTGAATCACACCCTGGAGTTGCAAGCAGCAGCAGCCGCCCAAATATTGGTTGAAAGAGACACTGGAGTTGGCTGAAGGAGGCCAAAAATTGGATGAATCACACGCTGGAGTTGCAAGCAGCAGCAGCAGCCCAAACATAGCTTGAAAGAGACACTGGAGTTGGCAGCAGCAGCCCAAAAATTGGATGAATCACACCCTGGAGTTGCAAGCAGCAGCAGGAGCCCAAACATTGCTTGAAAGAGACACTGGAGTTGGCAGCAGGAGCCCCAAAATTGGCTGAATCACACCCTGGAGTTGCAAGCAGCAGCAGCAGCCCAAATATTGGTTGAAAGAGACACTGGAGTTGGCTGAAGGAGGCTAAAAATTGGATGAATCACACGCTGGATTTGCAAGCAGCAGCAGGAGCACAAACATAGCTTGAAATACACACTGGAGTTGGCAGCAGGAGCCCAAAAATTGGATGAATCACACCCTGGAGTTGCAAGCAGCAGCAGGAGCCCAAACATTGCTTTAAAGAGACACTGGAGTTGGCAGCAGGAGCCCCAAAATTGGCTGAATCACACCCTGGAGTTGCAAGCAGCAGCAGCAGCCCAAACATAGCTTGAAAGAGACACTGGAGTTGGCAGCAGGAGCCCAAAAATTGGATGAATCACACCCTGGAGTTGCAAGCAGCAGCAGGAGCCCAAACATAGCTTGAAAGACACACTGGAGTAGGCAGCAGGAGCCCAAAATTTGGCTGAATCACACCCTGGAGTTGCAAGCGGCAGTAGCAGCAGGAGCCCAAACATTACTTTAAAGAGACACTGGAGCTGGCTTCAGGAGCCCAAAAATTAGATGAATCACACCCTGGAGTTGCAAGCAGCAGCAGAAGCCCAAACATAGCTTGAAAGAGACACTGGAGTTGGCAGCAGGAGCCCAAAAATTGGCTGAATCCCACCCTGGAGTTGCAAACAGCAGCAGCAGCAGCCCAAACATAGCTTGAAGGAGACACTGGAGTTGGCAGCAGGAGCCCAAAAATTGGATGAATCACACCCTGGAGTTGCAAGAAGCAGCAGCAGGAGCCCAAACATAGCTTGAAAGACACACTGGAGTTGGCAGCAGGAGCCCAAAAATTGGATGAATCACACCCTGGAGTTGCAAGCAGCAGGAGCCCGAACATAGCTTGAAAGAGACACTGGAGTTGGCAGCAGGAGCCCAAAAATTGGATGAATCACACCCTGGAGTTGCAAGCAGCAGCAGCAGCAGGAGCCCAAACATTGCTTTAAAGAGACACTGGAGTTGGCTGCAGGAGCCCAAAAATTGGATGAATCACACCCTGGAGTTGCAAGCAGCAGCTGGAGCCCAAACATTGCTTTAAAGAGACACTGGAGTTGGCAGCAGGAGCCCAAAAATTGGATGAATCACACCCTGGAGTTGCAAGCAGCAGTAGGAGCCCAAACATAGCTTGAAAGAGACACTGGACTTGGCAGCAGGAGCCCAAAAATTGGATGATTCACACCCTGGAGTTGCAAGCAGCAGCAGGAGCCCAAACATAGCTTGAAAGAGACACTGGAGTTGGCAGCAGGAGCCCAAAAATTGGATGAATCACACCCTGGAGTTGCAAGCAGGAGCCCAAACATTACTTTAAAGAGACACTGGAGTTGGCTTCAGGAGCCCAAAAATTGGATGAATCACACCCTGGAGTTGCAAGCAGCAGTAGGAGCCCAAACATAGCTTGAAAGAGACACTGGACTTGGCAGCAGGAGCCCAAAAATTGGATGATTCACACCCTGGAGTTGCAAGCAGCAGTAGGAGCCCAACCATAGCTTGAAAGAGACACTGGAGTTGGCAGCAGGAGCCCAAAAATTGGATGAATCACACCCTGGAGTTGCAAGCAGCAGCAGGTGCCCAAACATTACTTTAAAGAGACACTGGAGTTGGCAGCAGGAGCCCAAAAATTGGCTGAACCACACCCTGGAGTTGCAAGCAGCAGCAGCCCAAACATAGCTTGAAGGAGAGACTGGAGTTGGCAGCAGGAGCCCAAAAATTGGATGAATCACACCCTGGAGTTGCAAGCAAGTGCAGGAGCCCAAACATAGCTTGAAAGAGACACCGGAGTTGTCAGCAGGAGCCCAAAAATCAGCTGAATCACACCCTGGAGTTGCAAGCAGCAGCAGCAGCAGCCCAAACATAGCTTGAAGGAGACACTGGAGTTTGCAGCAGGAGCCCAAAAATTGGATGCATCACACCCTGGAGTTGCAAGCAGCAGCAGGAGCCCAAACATAGCTTTAAAGACACACTGGAGTTGGCAGCAGGAGCCCAAAAATTGGATGAATCACACCCTGGAGTTGCAAGCAGCAGTAGCAGCAGGAGCCCAAACATTACTTTAAAGAGACACTGGAGTTGACTTCAGGAGCCCAAAAATTGGATGAATCACACCCTGGAGTTGCAAGCAGCAGCAGGAGCCCAAACATTGCTTTAAAGAGACACTGGAGTTGGCAGCAGGAGCCCAAAAAATGGCTGAATCACACCCTGGAGTTGCAAGCAGCAGCAGGAACCCAAACATAGGTTGAAGGAGACACTGGTTTTGGCAGCAGGAGCCCATAAATTGGATGAATCACACCCTGAAGTTGCAAGCAGCAGCAGCACAAACATAGCTTGAAAGAGACACTGGAGTTGGCAGCAGGAGCCCAAAAAATAGATGAATCACACCCTGGAGTTGCAAGCAGCAGCAGGAGCCCAAAAATAGCTTGAAGGAGACACTGGAGTTGGCAGAAGGAGCCCAAAAATTGGATGAATCACACCCTGGAGTTGCAAGCAGCAGCAGCAGGAGTCCAACCATAGCTTGAAAAACACACTGGAGTTGGCAGCAGGCGGCCAAAAATTGGATGAATCACACCCTGGAGTTGCAAGCAGCAGGACCCCAAACATAGCTTGAAAGAGACACTGGAGTTGGCAGCAGGAGGCCAACAATTGGATGAATCACACCCTGGAGTTGCAAGCAGCAGCAGCAGGAGCCCAAACTTTGCTTGAAGGAGACACTGGAGTTGGCTGCAGGAGCCCACACACTGGATGAATCACACCCTGGAGTTGCAAGCAGCAGCAGGAGCAGCAGCAGCCCAAACACAGCTTGACGGAGACACTGGAGTTGGCAGCAGGAGCCCAAAAATTTAATGAATCACACCCTGGAGTTGCAAGCAGCAGCATCCCAAACATAGCTTGAAAGACACACTGGAGTTGCCAGCAGGAGCCCAAAAATTGGATGAATCACACCCTGGAGTTGCAAGCAGCAGTAGGAGCCCAAACATAGCTTGAAAGGGACACTGGAGTTGGCAGCAGGAGCCCAAAATTGGATGAATCACACCCTGTAATTGCAAGCAGCAGCAGTAAGAGCCCAGACATAACTTGAAAGAGACACTGGAGTTGGCAGCAGTAGCCCAAAAATTGGATGAATCACACCCTGGAGTTGCAAGCAGCAGCAGCAGGAGCCCAAGCATAGCTTGAAAGAGACACTGGAGTTGGCTGCAGGAGCAGAAAAATTGCATGAATCACACCCTGGAGTTGCAAGCAGGAGCACAAACATTGCTTTAAAGAGACACTGGAGTTGCAGCAGGAGACCAACAATTGGATGAATCACACCCTGGAGTTGCAAGCAGCAGGAGCCCAAACATTGCTTGAAAGAGACACTGGAGTTTGCTGCAGGAGCCCACAAATTGGATTAATCACACCCTGGAGTTGCAAGCAGCAGCAGCAGCCCAAACATAGCTTGGAAGACACACTGGAGTCGGCAGCAGGAGCCCAAAAATGGATGAATCACACCCAGGAGTTGCAAACAGCAGCAGGAGCCCAAACATAGTTTGAAAGAGACACTAAAGTTGGCTGCAGGAGCCCAAAAATTGGATGAATCACACCCTGGAGTTGCAAGCAGCAGCTGGAGCACAAACATTGCTTTAAAGAGACACTGGAGTTGGCAGCAGGAGCCCAAAAATTGGATGAATCACACCCTGGAGTTGCAAGCAGCAGTAGGAGCCCAAACATAGCTTGAAAGAGACACTGGAGTTGGCAGCAGGAGCCCAAAAATTGGATGAATCACACCCTGGAGTTGCAAGCAGCAGCAGGAGCCCAAACATTACTTTAAAGAGACACTGGAGTTGGCAGCAGGAGCCCAAAAATAGGCTGAACCACACCCTGGAGTTTCAAGCAGCAGCAGCCCAAACCTAGCTTGAAGTAGACACTGGAGTTGGCAGCAGGAGCCCAAAAATTGGATGAATCACACCCTGCAGTTGCAAGCAGCAGCTGGAGCACAAACATTGCTTTAAAGAGACACTGGAGTTGCCAGCAGGTGCCCAAAAATTGGATGAATCACACCCTGGAGTTGCAAGCAGCAGCAGGAGCCCAAACATAGCTTGAAAGAGACACTGGAGTTGGCAGCAGGAGCACAAAAATCAGCTGAATCACACCCTGGAGTTTCAAGCAGCAGCAGCAGCTCAAACATAGCTTGAAGGAGACACTGGAGTTGGCAGCAGGAGCCCAAAAATTGGATGAATCACACCCTGGAGTTGCAAGCAGGAGCCCAAACATAGCTTGAACGAGACACTGGAGTTGGCAGCAGGAGGCCAACAATTGGATGAATCACACCTTGGAGTTCCAAGCAGCAGTAGCAGCAGGAGCCCAAACATTACTTTAAAGAGACACTGGAGTTGGCTTCAGGAGCCCAAAAATTGGATGAATCACACCCTGGAGTTGCAAGCAGCAGCAGGAGCCCAAACATAGCTTGAAAGAGACACTGGAGTTGGCAGCAGGAGCCCAAAAAATGGATGAATCACACCCTGGAGTTGCAAGCAGCAGCAGGAGCCCAAACATAGCTTGAAAGAGACACTGGAGTTGGCAGCAGGAGCCCAAAAATTGGATGAATCACACCCTGGAGTTGCAAGCAGCAGCAGGAGCCCAAACATAGCTTGAAGGAGACACTGGAGTTGGCAGCAGGAGCCCAATAATTGGATGAATCACACCCTGGAGTTTCAAGCAGCAGCAGCAGGAGATCAAACATAGCTTGAAAGACACACTGGAGTTGGCAGGTGGAGGCCAAAAATTGGATGAATCACACCCTGGAGTTGCAAGCAGCAGTAGCAGCAGGAGCCCAAAATTGCTTGAAAGAGACACTGGAGTTGGCTGCAGGAGCCCAAAAATAGGATGAATCACACCCTGGAGTTGCAAGCAGCAGGAGCAGCAGCAGCCCAAACATAGCTTGAAGGAGACACTGGAGTTGGCAGCAGGAGCCCAAAAATTGGATGAATCACACCCTGGAGTTGCAAGCAGCAGCAGCCCAAACATATCTTGAAAGACACACTGGAGTTGGCAGCAGGAGCCCAAAAATTGGATGAATCACACCCTGGAGTTGCAAGCAGCAGCAGCAGGAGCCCAAATATAGCTTGAAAGAGACACTGGAGTTAGCTGCAGGAGCAGAAAAATAGCATAAACCACACCCTGGAGTTGCAAGCAGCAGCAGGAGCACAAAGATTGCTTTAAAGCGACACTGGAGTTGCAGCAGGAGCCCAAAAAATGGATGAATCACACCCCGGAGTTGCAAGCAGCAGCAGCAGGAGCCCAAACATAGCTTGAAAGAGACACTGGAGTTGGCAGCAGGAGGCCAACAATTGGATGAATCACACCCTGGAGTTGCAAGCAGCAGCAGCAGGAGCCCAAACATTGCTTGAAAGAGACACTGGAGTTGGCAGCAGGAGCCCACAAATTGGATGAATCACACCCTGGAGTTGCAACCAGCAGCAGGAGCAGCAGCAGCCCAAACATAGCTTGAAGGAGACACTGGAGTTGGCAGCAGGAGCCCAAAAATTGGATGAATCACACCCTGTAGTTGCAAGCAGCAGCAGCCCAAACATAGCTTGAAAGACACACTGGAGTTGGCAGCAGGAGCCCAAAAATTGGATGAATCACACCCTGGAGTTGCAAGCAGCAGCAGGAGCCAAAACATAGCTTGAAAGAGACACTGGAGTTGGCAGCAGGAGCCCAAAATTGGATGAATCACACCCTGGAGTTGCAAGCAGCAGCAGGAGCCCAAACATAGCTTGAAAGAGACACTGGAGTTGGCAGCAGGAGACCAAAAGTTGGCTGAATCACAACCTCCAGTTGCAAGCAGCAACAGCAGCAGCAGCCCAAACATAGCTTGAAGGAGACACTGGAGATGGCAGCAGGAGCCCAATAATTGGATGAATCACACCCAGGAGTTGCAAGCAGCAGCAGCAGGAACCCAAACATAGCTTGAAAGACACACTGGAGTTGGCAGCAGGAGCCCAAAAATTGGATGAATCACACCCTGGAGTTGCAAGCAGCAGGAGCCCAAACATAGCTTGAAAGAGACACTGGAGTTGGCAGCAGGAGGCCAACAATTGGATGAATCACAACCTGGAGTTGCAAGCAGCAGCAGCAGGAGCCCAAACATTGCTTGAAAGAGACACTGGAGTTGGCTGCAGGAGCCCACAAATTGGACGAATCACACCCTGGAGGTGCAAGCAGCAGGAGCAACAGCATCCCAAACATAGCTTGAAGGAGAGACTGGAGTTGGCAGCAGGAGCCCAAAAATTGGCTGAATCACACCCTGGAGTTTCAAGCAGCAGCAGCAGCCCAAACATAGCTTGAAAGACACACTGGAGTTGGCAGCAGAAGCCCAAAAATTGGATGAATCACACCCTGGAGTTGCAAGCAGCAGTAGGAACCCAAACATAGCTTGAAAGAGACACTGGAGTTGGCAGCAGGAGCCCAAAAATTGGATGAATCACACCCTGGAGTTATAAGCAGCAGCAGCCCAAACATATCTTGAAAGACACACTGGAGTTGGCAGCAGGAGCCCAAAAATTGGATGAATCACACCCTGTAATTGCAAGCAGCAGCAGCAGGAGCCCAAACATAACTTGAAAGAGATACTGGAGTTGGCAGCAGGAGCCCAAAAATTGGATGAATCCCACCCTGGAGTTGCAAGCAGCAGCAGGAACCCAAACATTGCTTGAAAGAGACACTGGAGTTGGCAGCAGGAGCCCAAAAATTGCATGAATCACACCCTGGAGTTGCAAGCAGCAGCAGGAGCCCAAACATTGCTTTAAAGAGACACTGAAGTTGCAGCAGGAGCCCAAAAATTGGATGAATCACACCCTAGAGTTGCAAGCAGGAGCAGGAGCAGCAGCATCCCAAACATAGCTTGAAGGAGAGACTGGAGTTGGCAGCAGGGGCCCAAAAATTGGATGAATCACACCCTGTAATTGCAAGCAGCAGGAGCCCAAACATAACTTGAAATAGATACTGGAGTTGGCAGCAGGAGCCCAAAAATTGGATGAATCCCACCCTGGAGTTGCAAGCAGCAGCAGCAGGAGCCCAAACATAGCTTGAAAGAGACACTGGAGTTGGCTGCAGGAGCCCAAAAATTGCATGAATCACACCCTGGAGTTGCAAGCAGCAGCAGGAGCAAAAACATTGCTTTAAAGAGACACTGGAGTTGCAGCAGGAGCCCAGAAATTGGATGAATCACAACGTGGAGTGGCAAGCAACAGCAGCCCAGACATAGCTTGAAAGAGACACTGGAGTTGGCAGCAGGAGCTCAAAAAAATGGATGAATCACACCCTGGAGTTGCAAGCAGCAGCCCAAACATAGCTTGAAAGACACACTGGAGTTGGCAGCAGGAGCCCAAAAATTGGATGAATCACACCCTGGAGTTGCAAGCAGCAGCAGCAGGAGCCCAAACATAGCTTGAAAGAGACACTGGAGTTGGCAGCAGGAGCCCAAAAATTGGATGAATCACACCCTGGAGTTGCAAGCAGCAGCAGCAGGAGCCCAAACATAGCTTGAAAGAGACACTGGAGTTTGCAGCAGGAGCCCAACAATTGGATGAATCACACCCTGGAGTTGCAAGCAGCAGCAGGAGCCCAAACATTGCTTTAAAGAGACACTGAAGT
The DNA here is from genome assembly GCA_027917425.1 of Gastrophryne carolinensis. Classification (NCBI taxonomy): domain Eukaryota; kingdom Metazoa; phylum Chordata; class Amphibia; order Anura; family Microhylidae; genus Gastrophryne; species Gastrophryne carolinensis. The sequence continues at coordinate 432,216,656 of CM051236.1, forward strand.
TGCAGCAGGAGCCCAAAAATTGGATTAATCACACCCTGGAGTTGCAAGCAGCAGCAGGAGCCCAAACATAGCTTGAAAGAGACACTGGAGTTGGCAGCAGGAGGCCAACAATTGGTTGAATCACACCCTGGAGTTGCAAGCAGCCGCAGCAGGAGCCCAAACATTGCTTGAAAGAGACACTTGAGTTGGCTGCAGGAGCCCACAAATTGGATGAATCACACCCTGGAGTTGCAAGCAGCAGCAGCCCAAACATAGCTTGAAGGAGACACTGGAGTTGGCAGCAGGAGCCCAAAAATTGGATGAATCACACCCTGGAGTTGCAAGCAGCAGCCCAAACATAGCTTGAAAGACACACTGGAGTTGGCAGCAGGAGCCCAAAAATTGGATGAATCACACCCTGGAGTTGCAAGCAGCAGTAGGAGCCCAAACATAGATTGAAAGAGACACTTGAGTTGGCTGCAGGAGCCCACAAATTGGATGAATCACACCCTGGAGTTGCAAGCAGCAGCAGGAGCAGCAGCAGCCCAAACATAGCTTGAAGGAGACACTGGAGTTGGCAGCAGGAGCCCAAAAATTGGATGAATCACACTCTGGAGTTGCAAGCAGCAGCAACAGCCCAAACATAGCTTGAAAGACACACTGGAGTTGGCTGCAGGAGCCCAAAAAGTGCATGAATCAGACCCTGGAGTTGCAAGCAGCAGCAGGAGCACAAACATTGCTTTAAAGAGACACTGGAGTTGCAGCAAGAGCCCAAAATTGGATGAATCACACCCTGGAGTTGCAAGCAGCAGCAGCAGGAGCCCAAACATAGCTTGAAAGAGACACTGGAGTTGGCAGCAGGAGGCCAACAATTGGATGAATCACACCCTGGAGTTGCAAGCAGCAGCAGCAGGAGCCCAAACATTGCTTGAAAAAGACATTGGAGTTGGCTGCAAGAGCACACAAATTGGATGAATCACACCCTGGAGTTGCAAGCAGCAGCAGGAGCAGCAGCAGCCCAAACATAGCTTGAAGGAGACACTGGAGTTGGCAGCAGGAGCCCAAAAATTGGATGAATCACACCCTGGAGTTGCAAGCAGCAGCAGCAGCCCAAACATAGCTTGAAAGACACACTGGAGTTGGCAGCAGGAGCCCAAAAATTGGATGAATCACACCCTGGAGTTGCAAAGCAGCAGTAGGAGCCCAAACATAGATTGAAAGAGACACTGGAGTTGGCTGCAGGGGCCCAAAAATTGCATGAATCACACCCTGGAGTTGCAAGCAGCAGCAGGAGCAAAAACATTGCTTTAAAGAGACACTGGATTTGCATCAGGTGCCCAACAATTGGATTAATCACACCCTGGAGTTGCAAGCAGCAGCAGCAGGAGCACAAACATTGCTTGAAAGAGACACTGGAGTTGGCTGCAGGAGCCCACAAATTGGATGAATCACACCCTGGACTTGCAAGCAGCAGCAGGAGCAGCAGCATCCCAAACATAGCTTGAAGGAGAGACTGGAGTTGGCAGCAGGAGCCCAAAAATTGGATGAATCACACCCTGTAATTGCAAGCAGCAGCAGCAGGAGCCCAAACATAACTTGAAAGAGATACTGGAGTTGGCAGCAGGAGCCCAAAAATTGGATGAATCCCACCCTGGAGTTGCAAGCAGCAGCAGCAGGAGCCCAAACATAGCTTGAAAGAGACACTGGAGTTGGCAGCAGGAGCCCAAAAATTTGCATGAATCACACCCTGGAGTTGCAAGCAGGAGCAAAAACATTGCTTTAAAGAGACACTGGAGTTGCAGCAGGAGCCCAAAAATTGGATGAATCACAACCTGGAGTGGCAAGCAACAGCAGCAGCAGCCCAGACATAGCTTGAAAGAGACACTGGAGTTTGCAGCAGGAGCTCAAAAAATGGATGAATCACACCCTGGAGTTGCAAGCAGCAGCAGCAGGAGCCCAAACATTACTTTAAAGAGACACTGGAGTTGGCAGCAGGAGCCCAAAAATTGGATGAATCACACCCTGGAGTTGCAAGCAGCAGCAGCAGGAGCCCAAACATAGCTTGAAAGAGACACTGGAGTTTGCAGCAGGAGCCCACAAATTGGATGAATCGCACCCTGGAGTTGTAAGCAGCAGGAGCCCAAACATAGCTTGAAAGAGACACTTGAGTTGGCAGCAGGAGCCCAAAAATTGGATGAATCACACCCTGGAGTTGCAAGCAGCAGCAGGAGCCCAAGCATTGCTTTAAAGAGACACTTGCGTTGGCAGCAGCCGAAGCAGGAGCCCAAAAATCGACTGACACCCCTTGTAGTTGGCAGCAGCAGCAGTAGGAACCCAGAAATTGGCTGGAAGGCACCCTGAAGTTGGCAGCAGCAGGAGCACAAACATTAACTGGAAGGCACACCCTGAAGTTGGCATCAACAGGAGCCCAAAAATTGGCCTAAAGACTTAAATATGTTTTGCACCATTTGGAAAGTGTAAAACGTGGCACCATGCTGAATTTAGTCGCATGCATCAGCCATTGGTGGGTGGAAATCCTGGCTGATTCAGTTTCACAAAGGTGAGTCTCTCCACATTTTTAGTTGACAGACGAGTTTCCTCACCGTAACTCTGGCCCCCGCCGCACTAAACACCCACTCAGATGGCACACTTATGGCCGGGCAGGACAGCTTTTCTAGGACAAACTCTGCTAGTTGCGGCCACAAGCCAAGTTTGGCTGCCCAGAAGTCCAGCGGATCCTCAAGGTGTGTTGGCATGGTCATGTTAAGGTATGACATGACCTGCTGGTTGAGGTCCTGCTCCAGGTCTTCCTGCTGCTCATGAGTAGCCTCACTATGCGGGTGTAGAAAGCTACTCATTAGCGACTGAATACTGAGACTGCTGCTGATGGAGCTGCTGCTGCTGTTCCTGCCAACCCCCCCAGCAGGCATGGCAGTGGAAGGTGAGCGCAGAGGTCCCCCCGAGTCAGACCTGCGAGAGTATGGACCATGGCGCAGATAGGCATCGGCCAACTGACTACGCAGGATGTCTTTGTAGTAGTTCAGTTTGTCCTACCTCTCGGCGGGTTTAAAAAATGCCCCCATGTAAATAAGGGGCCTTTATGGAAAATCAATATTGTTAATAATGGTGCATATATATATATATATATATATATATATATATATAGGAATATACAGCATTGCATGACATGAGGTGGGAAGGCCTAGGGCAGGTTTTCCAAGCAGATAGTATCAGCATTCTGAGACAATAAAATCCAAACAAAGGTTGGGACTAGGAGAACATAAAACTTATGACCAGGGTCGTAAAAGACCAGTCATCAAAGAAGACCAGAGATCAAAAGCTTTTTTTTTGTGTATTATTGGGGGAAACCTTAGGCAAAGGGGAGACTGCTAGCACAGAAGAAAGGAAGAGCAGGGGGCTCCTCCTCTCCTGTCCGCTGACTAGATAAACCAGCCATTTCGCCAAGCCTAAACTGTGCTTCACTGGGCCACTCCTCCTCTTCCTCCTCCTCCTACAGTTCAGCTCCAACGGGGTTCATGTGGCCGTAAGATGTAGACGCCATGTCTCCATTGCCCTGACCAGCCATGGTTTCCAACATGTGCTGTAATACATGAAGCAGTGGAATCACGCTGTTCATCCAAAAGTGTTCAAATAAAGTGGCTTCCTCAAAGGGCCTGAGCAAACGGCAGGTGTCACGTATGAGCTGCCACTGGTTGACATTGAAGTTACACAGGGGAGTCCCTCTATCCGCTTGGATCATCAGGAAATCCGTGATGGCTTTTCTCTGTTCATATAATCCGTCCAACATGTGAAGAGTGAAATTCCAACGGGTGGAAACATCGCAAATCAGACTAAGTTGGGGGCTACCGTTCTGACGCTGTAGCTCAAGAAGGGTGTGTTTGGCAGTGTATGAGTGGCTGAAGTGCATGCAAAGTTTCCTTGAAGTTGTTAGGATGTCTTGCAGATGGGGGGAACACTTCAGAAACCACTTGACAACCAGATTGAAGACGTGAGCCATGCAGGGGGCATGGGTCAGGCTTCCTTGGCGCAGCGCCGACAAAATGTTCTTCCCATTGTCGGTAACCATGATTTCCATTTTAGGTTTTCTTGCAGTAAGCCATGTTTGGATTTCCTGATGAATAAATTTAAGCAGTTCCTCCCCTGTGTGACTCCTTTCGCCAAGACAAACCATGTGAAGCACTGCGTGACACCTCCGTGCCCTGCACACATGGTAGACTGGAGGGGCACTGAGACTTGAGCCTACAGTGGAGGGTGAGGAGATGGCGGAGGATGAGGAGGCCGAGTCGCACGATGTCACAGGCCCAACGGGTAGGGAGCGCGGAGGCCGAAGCGGCGCGACCTGTCCAAGTTGCTGCTGCTGCTGCAAAGGGATCACATTCACCCAGTGGGCCATAAACGACATGTACTGTCCCTGACCGTAGTTACAGCACCAGACGTCGGGGCTGCCATGCACTTTGCTACACACCGACAGGCTCAAGGACTGGCCCACCGTCTGTTCAACAAAAGTGTGCAGCGCTGGTACTGCCTTCTTGGCAAAGAAATTACGGCTTGGGACTCTCCACCTCGGCTCGGCACAAGCCATCAGTTCTCTGAAAGGTGCACCACCACCTGAAAAGGGAGCGACTGCAGCACCAGCAACTTGGACAGGAGCACATTCAGCTTCTGCGCGGTAGGATGAGTGGGTGCATACTGCTGTCTCTTGGACATGACTTCGCTGATGGATTGCTGGCGGGATGCATGACTTGGAGGAGGAGGAGCAGGAGCGACAGAGGATGGGTATGACGCACAGCTGCCTTCGGCTGAGGTGCTGGAGCCTTGGCTGGCAGAAATTGGGAGCGGCGTGCCACTTGGTGAGGAAGCAGGCTGGACCTGCCTCTTCGGAGCCTCGGTTCTCCCAGGCCGCTTTATGGTGACGCATCATATGTTGACGCAGGGCCGTGGTGCCAACATTTGGGCCCTGGCCACGCTTCACCTTCAGCCTACATATCTTGCATGTGGCCATGTTACCCTCCTACTGATGCTTCAGATAAAACTGCCACACTGCCGAGTAGCTACTTTTCCCACCAACAGGCCGCACTGATTCACTGCTACTGTCGCCAACTCCAGGAACCCCTGCTCACTACCTCCCGATAAGGTAGCCTGCAGCGCAGCAGGTGCTCTACCCCCGCCCCGGCCCCGTTTGGCTCCAGGCTTTACAATTGTGCCCCCATGCTGACTGCCAACCATGCTGCTAACACCTTGCTGCCTCAGCTGCTGACTCCAGGGCAACCTGCGCCCATCTTCTCCTGATGATGACGATGAAGCCCCTTCATCACCCGGTTCCCAAGTGCGATTGGCTTCATCATCGGGATGCCCTGCTTTGAACATTTTTTGGGGGGAACAACTAAGACAAAATATCAGAAATCATCAATGTTCATAAGTATTCAGTACTTTTTGAGCCACCTTTAGCGGCAATTACAGCTGCATTTCCATGTGGATAAGTGTCTATGAGCTTGCTACATCTTGCCACTGGAATTTTATCCCATTCCTCAAAGCAGAACTGCTCCAGATCCTCCGCTGGTGAACCTCAATCTTCAATCTTCTGTCTGACCACAGATTCTCCATTGGATTAAGGTTGGGGTTTGACTAGACCATCCAATACATTTAGACATTTCCCATTAACAGGACAGTTTCTATGAAAAATTGCGCTCAGTGCAGGAAGAGAAAAAAATTGCCCTTCCTAAGCTATCATATGATGCTGCTGCTGTCCCATACAGGTATCTACCATGCTGTGTCTCTATCATACAGCTGGCAGTGCCCCCTCGCCATGACTGAGCCCAATAAGTGAAATAAGGGGCCAGTCTTATTGCCTTCATCAATAAGAGTGGCCCTGATTCATCTGCAGAAAGCAGGACTCCTGTGATATAGGTGCCCCCAATGGCTTTGTATCAATAGGCCATCGCCCTGCCCTTTAAACCACTCTAGTGTTGCATTAGCAATATGCTTTGGGTAATACTGCTTCATCCCAGTCTCAAATCACTGACAGAACAGACCAAAAATGTGGTCTCATCTGACCAGAGCAGCTTCCTCTATACACAGGCCACAGGTCTGAAATGAGCCTTCCAATTTTGTGTAGTAAGTAGTTTTCCTGTGGTGAGTAAAGGATTTTATCCTGCCATTCTCCAAGCCCAGCTCTATGGGGTGTACGGCTTATTGTGGTTAGGGAAAGACACCCCAGTCTCTGCTTTGAAACTCCGCAGCTCCTTCAGGGTTACTATTGGCTTCTGTGCTGCCTTTATGATTAATGCCCTCTTTGGCCAGTCTGAGAGTTTTGGTGAGCGGCATTTTCTTGGCAGGCTGTTGTGGTACCATGTTCTTTCTATTTGATGAACATGGATTTGATGGTGCTCCGGGGGATCATCAGAGATTTGGATATTTTTTTAAACCCAACACTGACTTGTACTAAACAATTTTGCCCCTGACTTGTCTGGAAATCTCCTTGGTCAATAGGGTGTTGTTTGGTTAGTGGAGCATCTGGTGCCTTTCACAAAAGGTTTTTATATACTGACATAACATGTGACACTGGTGGACTATATTTCACTAAGGGGGTTATTTAAAGTGGACCAACACCCAGGCTGATCGGCCCGGGAATCTATAAGATTCCTGGGCCGATCAGATCCCTCCCCGCGGGGCATCCGAAATCGGGAAACCCAGGACGCCCCATTCACCTTACCTTACTCCCGCTCCAACGGTGCATCCACGGGCCGCGGCCGCATCTCGCGCTTCCCTCTAGCAGGGCCATCCGTTTGTGCATGGGTGCACTTCCTGTTAGAGGGAAGTGCAAGATGATAAAAAAAAAATGATCGGGGTGCCTCGCGGAAGTGGACCAAAGCCCAGAATAGTGAAAATCCTGGGTGTTGGTCCACTTTAAGAAGGCATAGCGGCAGGTAGCGGCTCGTAGCGGCAGGCAGCGTCTAGTGAACGTCGGGCGCTGTAGGCAAAACCAGATTTATGAAAGCGAATCTGGTGAGCGACTCTAACAGCGCCATGTAGAGTCACATGTATTATTACAGCCGGCTCAGCGCATAGCGCCGGCATTCTAGCTTCCAGAACGCCAGGTATTAACTTTTCGCTCACTGTCGCTCTCCCATACATTTCAATGGACGTTCATTTGCTTGTGTTTAAGCAGCGTGTTTGACATATTGTTTTTTCTGCTCAAATCATTGTGTGACCTCTCCTGGCTGCAAACAAACACTTTTAGAAACTTTTTTAACTTTATATATTTTTATGCAGAATTGTATGTACAGGTCTGACATAAAGTGTTAATGTCACAGGATTAAAACAATGTCATTCCATGTGTTTTTGCTTTGTTACAGGTGTATATATGTTCAAAAACAGACTATAGCTCTATGCTATAGCGACCAGATTTAGAGCTCCGATGCTGTGTGTGTGTCCTTTTTTGATAAGTATGGTGTGAAGCGCCGAGAGTCGGTCGCACTGAGCTGGCGCTACCTTTTGCTCCCTGAAGCTCTGTACTGGTGTTACAGCGCGCAACACACATCATATTCCTCAATGCTGGCCAGGTTACTACAACGACTGAGGCGCTCTGTTACAGCGTCCGATACCCCCTTACATCGTCTACTAGCGGTCGCTCTTAGCGCGTGGCATTAGTAATGAATCAGCCTCAAAGCCTCAAAGAATGTGACTTCTAAAGGTAATTGGTTGTAGCAGAACTTTATAGCAAAGGAAGTGAATGCTTATATTCATTTTTGTATTTCCATTTTTTGGGTAATATATGGGAAGGCTGATTCATTACTAATGCCAGGTAGCGACAGATGAGCGTCTGTAGAGCGGATTTCAGAGCGCCCGCTAGTAGTCGCTGTGCTCGGCCATGGATCATTGTCTCAGAGCGCTTCAGTCGCTGTCCGGCATTGATGAATATGATATGTGAGTCGCAGTACTACGCTGAATGGGAGCGAGAGGTAACACCAACCTCAGTGCAACCGACTCACCACATTCATCAAAAAAACAGCCTCAAACATCGCCGGTGCTCAAAATCATGTAATTGTAGCCCATAACACCAGAGTCTGTGTGATTAAAGGCTGTTTTTGAACATGTATCCACTAGTAACAAAGCGAAAACATATGGAATTACATTGTTATTACATTGTAACATGAACACTTTAATACCAGACCTGGAAGGACAATTCTGCATAAAAATATTATTAATCCAAAAAGTTTTCAAAAATGTAAATTTCTTGCCCAGAATACATGTCGGAAGTTTTGAGATTTTTTTTAGGGAAAAAAAAATTGGGATCAGGAAAGGGATTTAAGGATCGTCCATTGAAATGTACGGGAGAGCGCCAGATAGCGACAGGTAAGACATGGCGCTCTGCAAGGCTGAACTCCGTCGCTGTACGCTGAGCCTGGGATAATGATGAATCGGACGCTACATGGCGTTGTTCTAGTCGCTCAATTGAAGAGATATGCTATATCTAATGAACATCCAACTACAACATGATGCAAAAAAGTGACAAGTTTTAATAAATATAATGAATGTAATTGATCAATATTTACAATGAGATATGTTTGCATCAAGAATACAAAGCTCTAGACATAATGCATAGAGTCTCCAGGGTTGTGTCACCAATGAAATAGGGGAATAACCCAAATCAGTTATACACAGTGCATACAGACTAGTGCCCTTATTCATCAAGCGATAGCGCCAGGTAGTGTCTGACGAGCGCCAGGTCCCGCCAGCTAACGGCGGCTACCGACTCAAGTACGCCCGGCGTCGGCCACAATGACGCATTTATCAAGCTAAATGAGGCTAGCGCCAGCGAGAGCGACAGCTACCGCGGGATTCATCATGTAGCCGACTGCAACGAACAGCGCCGCTGCTAATCCCATCACAGCGCCAGGTATGACCTGTCGCTCCCTGGCGATGTCCAATGCATTTCAATGGAGCAATCTTTAATTAATCATAATTAATTGCTATTAATGTTTTTTTTTGTTTTTTTTTATGTCAAAAATTCTGTGACCACTTCTGCAATGTTAGGATTTTTTTTTAAGGTAAAAAAAAAAAAAAAAAAGATTTTGTGCAGAATTGATATTACAGGTCTGATATTAATGTATTCATATTACAAAATGTTTATAAAAACTTGTATAATTTTACAATCAAAAAATATGGTTGTTTGGGGGTTAAAAACTATTTTAAATCCATCGCCGCCAGCGCTCTGGGGTTTAAACAAGGAATTCACAGCGCGAAAAAATTCGGAGCGTGATTTGTTAATGAATCTGCAGCAAGCCGTTCGCTCTGGCCATTCGTTGTCAGGCGCACCCATACAACGCTGAACCTGTGAAACAGCGACCCCCCAGCCCGTATTCAACATTACCGCACACCGACTGAGTCGCTGTCAACAAGCAAACCCCGGCCAAGCACAGCGAATACTAGCTGGCGCAGAGAAAATCACGCTACTGGCGCTCATCTGTCGCTACCTGGCGCTATTAATGAATCGGCCTCTAGCAGTGTGCAATCCAGAGATGGACACAATCCATGGTACATAAACAAGCACTAATGCATACATGTAAGTCAATTAACAGAAACAAGAGACATCAATGGTAAGATAAGACAGCAGTATACCTCTGTTGGATGATAACCTAAACCCTCAACGTTTCGGTTGAGTAAACCTTCATCAGGAGCGAGAAGCTGTTGTTCTAGTCGCTCACCAGATTCGGCTTCATAAATGTGTAATTGCGTGCTGTCTCTGGCGTTCACCTGCCGCTACCTGCCGCTGTACAGGCACTACCTGGCGCTATCCCTTCATAAATAAGGCCCATATTTAATTTTTATTTCAATTTACCATCAGAAAATATTTTGTGCATCACACACAATTCAGATAAAAAAAAAAATACAAGAGAAAGGCATCTCTAGCTATGTGATTGCCCTGGCAGGGGATTACAGGTTGAGGAGCGCAGGGTTTTGGCTGTGTTCTGTGGTAATGCTGAGTACACAGAGAAGGGTGTCAGGCAAGGGCAGAGCATGTGCAATGGGATACCGGTCAAGGTGTATAAGGTTCAATTTTAAAAGAAAGGTCGTTATCATGGGCCTTCCAAATTGCAACTACCAATGGTTTTCATGGACAAGTAAGTACAATGATGATGGATAGTGTTTGTGGCGTGGGGGGCTTCAGCTGCCTCAAGCTGGGTTCTAATATTTGAATGGTAACAGAGACTGGCAAATAAAATGATTGGCATGCACCACCTATGAGTAATAACTGTACAGTGACACAATGTAAAAGGAGCAGGAGAAGGCGCTGGTTCCCAGGGACCATCATGGCCGGAGACTCTGCTCCAGACAGTCCCTGCTGCACGCCTTCCTGCGCGATGTGTCTTTCCCAGCAGACAGTTTACATCATAGGAGGGGGTGGGTATTAGGTGACAGCATATCTGTTCAGTTTCTCTCCAGACACATTTATAGTGTATGATGCTATTAAAATGCAGCGCTAAATCTTCCAGAAAGCTGCTAGTGTAATCACATTTGGGCTGCTGCCATCTTGGCAAATATGGATAAGCCTCAGGCATTCCACTGACTATCAAACACACATAGACAACAAAATGAATGTGCTCTAACAGCAATTGGAAGCAATTCCATGTTATCGTAAATCCTTCTTTCCAGTGTTACTCCAGCCTTGTTACACTGCAGTCGCTCTTTAAAATCTGCATCGGAATTTAAGGGAATATTCAATATATTAATTGTCAGAATTCCCAGTGTTGAGGGTTTCTGAATCAGAGGCACATTTTCTCAATTCAGCAAGGGCCACCAAAAGGAATATCTGGGCTGAAATGCTATGATCCCCATTAAAATAATGTTTTTTTTCCAACAGTTTGACAGCACTGCATTTGCTAGCACAAGTCTTCAATGGCATTCTGCAACCTACAATATTATTCTGCTGCTTTAGCTGCAAAAGAGGACCAAGACTTCAGTATAGAGGGGTTTAGGGATATTGATTTCTGCTTTAAGATGAGTGGGCAGTGGGGAAAGCAATCAGGATGCTCATCTGCATAGCTCGAGGCATCACCAGGAAGAGGACCACCAACATCACCAGGAAATCCACCAACATACTAGGGTTGAAGCTGTTTTGTACGGAGTAATGGGCTAACTCTTCCAAGTGGATGTGGCAGACAAATCAGCAATTACTGGAAACATTTAGATGCAGTCGTTGTTCCACAACAGGGTCATACCACAAATTAAAAGCAAATGTTTACATATCTTTTTGCCATTCACAGATCTGTGATATAAAATCACTTTTTTCAATAAATGAATGACCATGTTTAATCATTTGACTCACTTGTTCAACTTGATTCTCTTTCTCTAGTTTTGAGACCAGCTGCAGACTGGAGCCAAAAATCAGATACCCCCCCCCCCCCGTAATATACTACATCCCCACTGAGGCCCTGCAATGTACAGTAGTTCCTAGCTGGTTAACAAGTGTGTACAAGACTGAGGCTAGAGCATTGGGGATAGAACATTGGCTGGAGTATCTTGCATAAGGATACAGGACTGCTCTGGGGAGACTAGAGAGGCAGGGATTGGATGTATGAGGCCGATTTATTAATAGCGCCAGGTAGCGACAGTAGCGTGATTTTCACAGCGCCGGCTAGTATTCGCTGTGCTTGGCCGTTGTTCGGTTGTTGACAGCGACTCAGTCGGTGTGCGGTAATGTTGAATACGGGGTTAGGAGTCGCTGTTTGACAGGTTCCGCGCTGTATGGGAGCGCATGACAATGAATGGCCATAGCGAATGGCTCCCAGCATATTCATTAACAAATCACGCTCAAAAAATTCTCGCGCTGTAAAATGCATGTTTAAACCCCTGAGCGCTGGCGGCGATGTGTTAAAAGTAGTTTTTTAACCCCCAAACAACCTTATTTTTGGAAAAAAATAATAAACAACTTTTTATAAACATTTTGTAATATGAATACTTTAATATCAGACCTGTAATATCAATTCTGCACAAATTTTTTTTTTTTTTTTGACCTTAAAAAAAAGATATAACATTGCAGAAGTGGTCACCGAATTTTTGACATTTAAAAAAAAAACAAACAAAAAAAAACATTAATATCAATTAATTATGAATACTTATGTACTTTATTATGAATTATGAATACTTATACTTAATTATGGAACGATTGCTCCATTGAAATGCATTGGAGAGCGCCAGGTAGCGAGAGGTCATACCTGGCGCTGTGATGGGATTAGCAGCGGCGCTGTTCGCTGAAGTCTGCAACATGATGAATCCTGCGCTAGCTGACGCTCTCGCCGGCGCTAGCCTAATTTAGCGTGATAAATGCGTGATTGTGTTCGCAGCCTGGCATTCTGGAGTCGGTAGCCGCCGATAGCTGGCGCTACCTGGCGCTAGTGAGACACTACCTGGCGCTATCCCTTGATAAATAAGGGCCTATGTGTTAGAAGCAGTGGCCCAGCCAGCCCCATTCGGCCCACTGGGAATTCTCCCGGGTCTCCCTAAGGCCAGTTCGCCCCTGTTTGAGACTTGTATTAAAATCTGATGTCATATGAGGACAAAGTTATACAGAAAAATAGAAATGATAAGGGTTTCACACACTTTCATGCACCACTGTAGGCCTGTTTTAAAAGGGTTAATTAAAATAATGATTGGAGAATCACATTGTCTTATAAGAATAACTTCGAGGATCTCTAATAAGATGGAGAGGCTTTTTAAGCAAAGATGCTCTCCACATTTTAATGAATAGCCTCTACAGTAATAAGCAAACGTCTTTCAGCTAGACATGTAGTAACTGGAAAGATTATTCTCTAATTTCCACATAGCACCAACCAAGAAATGAAGGCAGATAAATAATAATTATAGCAATTATACAGTCTGAACGGAGTAGTAATGGATGTGTTTCTTTTTATTGTGTTTAGGTAAGTAAAGCTCTTTTTGATGTGCAATGACATTTTGTTTTTCACTTCAGAAGCGACTGCTTCTTTACTGGCTTAATGTGCGGGAGCTGAGTGATGGAGCCATGGAGCAGGCACATTTACTTGTAATGGTGTTTGTAACGGTCAATTTCATTTCAGGGTGCTTAAACATTTGGAGATGAGAGCGGTGACTGGATGGCTGCCATGCTTTCTATTCGCTGATCTCAACACAAGAGAGCACTAAGAGATCATCAGAAATGGCTCCGGCTTTCATATACTTGCGTACTGATGGGATTGTAATGATAACCACATTGTCACATATATTAACTGTTTAGATAGAGTTATCCAATAATATGACCATCAAGAGATGTAACCATTTCCCAGAGATGGGTGATGTCTACTGGGATGTCTCCATCCGATTTCTTTTTCCCAGTGCTTTTGCTTCTATCTTGATTCTGGATGCCCCTAAGTGTGAAAAAAGGTTTGCTGGGTCTGCTTGGCTGGTAGTCAGCTGTCTGCATGTGTAGCCAGGACCAGCAAATCAGGAAGCGATTTATGACAGAAGACACAGACAGATGAAAGTGGACCTAAACCCAGGGCTGGCATAAGACCTATGTGGGCATTGTGTCGACATATGTATGATAGCAAGGGTGTAGCTAGTGGGGGGGGGGGGGGGGGGGGGCACGTGTCCCAGGTGTAGCAGGTCTGGGGGGTGCCAAAAGGGGGCCTGAGCCCAGGTGGGGGGAACCATTTCAAATCTTTGCCCCAGGTGACAGAAAGCCTAGCTATGCCTCTGATGATAGATATTGCCAAACAAAATGGTACACACTTCTTAATTAAATGATTGGTGTGAATCGGTCATTTTGACCTTGCCAGTATCTCAGCCCCCCCATTTTTAATTGGTGTTCTATTTGTGGGTCATATGGCCAAAGTTGAATTCTAGCTGGGCAATGAGCTTAGCTCTACTTACCAGGCTTCTGTAGTCAATGCTGGTTTTCTCAGGCTCCATACTCCACCAGAAAACAGCCATTCAAAGTCTGAGTGCAGGAGTCAGGTAAGTGTAATAGTTATGAGTGCACATTATGAGTGTACATCCCCCAACCCCATGGCTTCTGCTGCCTCCACCCCTACCCCCCATTCCTGAGTGTGCTGGCACTGAGCCCAGAAGAAAACTCATATGCTTGCTGTAGGGTAAAACAAGGACAATCACAAAAAAAAGAAACCATAGTTATTATGTCAGAGGGTTGGTCCTCGTAAAGGCCTGGCGTAGGCACAGGACCTCAGGTGCCTAATAGGATATATTATTACAGCACTTAAAAAATATTATTCATGCAGTGTTTTAGAATAGAGAGCTGTGAACCTGACTTCTATAGGACTCTAGGACAGTCCATTTTGCTGAGCATCCTGACATTGGATGCATTGATGGGTGAAACGTATGATTCCAGAAATCCCATGGCACATGCAAGAGCCGTGGTGGCATTCCCCGCATCCCTGTGGCTGCATGTTCACACACCAGGCCTGCCTGAATGGCTGGGGTGGATAAGGTGGCTTGCCGCTCCCAGCCCCCAAAAGCCGAATAACCCTAGCCCCCAGTGCTATAGCCCCAGCATCATGGCTGTGAGGGGAGGCAGCAGGGGCTCAGCAAGGATGTCTTGGACTGGCCATGGGCTGGTAAAATCCCAGACTGAATTTTGGCCCCAGTCCACCACTGTCCTGGGGTATGGGTACCACAGGTTGAGACACAGTGCATTAGAGCAAAGCAGATGAAGGCTAAACTCTGGACACAGCTCCATCACACTGAACCCCCACCTGGGTACCTGACCCGCGCAAACCACCCCCAGCCTAGATGAGATCTCTCTGTTATTTATATTTTACTAAAGGTGTAGTGCTATCCACGTGATTCCTCTATGAGATATATATATATCCTCTATGAGATATATATATATATATATATATATATATATATATTATTTATCCTAGCTGTCAGTTTGACAGATAGGTAAGTATCACAGATTCCTTTTAAAGGAAACTTCCCACGAAGCAAAACATCTGTTCAGAGACCACTGATTGATGCTGCCATTATCAGAGACACAGACTAAATACTGTCACTGGCTGGAAAGGAGTTTTACTGTAAGCAGAATTTTCACAGGTTTTAGAGATGTGATTATTTTCTCTCTCTCTTTCTCTCTCTAAATATATATAAGTATGCATTTTCAATATATATACAATATATATTTTAAAAAATTGTTTCACCCAAATCGTGCTTCACCCGTGTTGATGGGACAGCTGTACAGCATATATTTGGGATTAGAATGGGCTGCCATGATGACAGGTGTCCAGCGTCTCAGTTTAGCCTCAAAGATTACACTGGAATCAGAAAAACGCATACAGAACAATAGTTGTTTCATTCGTCTAAAAATAACCCTAGATGCAAATGAGCGCATATTTAAAGTATACAAGAGGCCTTTTAAGGTCTTCTGCTTGCAGGCATTGTCATATGAAATGTTATTTAACCTGTATGGAATGTTTTTTGAAAAAAAAAGCTTATTTAAGTGGGAGAAGGGAAAATTAATAACAATAACTTTGGATAAAATGTATCAATCTATCAACATTGTGCTCATGAAACCAGAAATATAGCAAAGGTGGACCCATATGCATTAAAAGCTGAAATGGCTTGATCAGTCAACAAAGTGAAGCTGATAGGCAGGCTACCTACCCACTAGGCGTCATCTGAAGAAATAGGATAGGGTTTACAAACCATCCTCAACCACAGTGGGGTTTATTCAGAACCAGGTGAGAATGTTCTCCTTTTTTACGAGATTTAGGCCCTTATTTATGAAGGAATAGCGACAGGTAGCGACTGGTGAGCGGCCGGTAATGACGGGCCCCGCCACGAGAACGCCGGCTCCCCACCACAATCACACATTTATCAAGCCGATCCTGCTTAGCGACTGAGATAGCGCCATATAGCGACTCATTCATCATTATTCCAGCCTCAGCCCACAGCGCCAGCGTCCGACCTTGAATAGCGACAGGTATAACCTCTCGCTACCTGGCGCTCTCCAATGCATTTCAATGGAACAATCTTTAAATATTAATAATTTAGAATAATAATTGTTATTAATTTTTATTTTTTTTAAATGTGAAAAATTTTGTGACCACTTCTGCCATTTTAGATTTTTTTTAGGGAAAAAAAAAAAAATTGTACAGAATTGATATTACAGGTCTGATATTAATGTATTCATATTACTAAATTATTTTAAAAACTTGTTTTTTTTGGTTTCCAAAAATATGGTGGTTTTGGGGTTAAAAAACTACTTTTAACCCATCGCCTCCAGCGCTCTGGGGTTTAATCATGCATTTTACAGCGCGATAATTTTTTGAGCGTGATTTGTTAATGAATATGGTGGGAGCCGGTCGCTAGCGCTATCATGCACTCCCATACAGTGCGGAACCTGTCAAATAGCGACTCCTCACCCAATATTCAACATTACGGCAAACCGACTGAGTCGCTATCAACTACTGAACAACGGTCAAGCACAGCGACTACTAGCGGGCGCTCTGAAAATGCCGCTACAGTCGCTCAACTGTCGCTACCTGCCGCTATTAATGAATCAGCCTCAAAATTGCTCTCCTGCTGTGTGACCCATTCAAGCCCAAGGATACAGCTCCATCTCTTTTAAGACTGACTTCCTTTCCTTCTGTCCCTTACTTTGGTGAGGAGTATCTTGGACATAATGGCCTTTTTCTTACATCATTACGCTTATGCTTAAAGTAAGTTTTTCTTTAAGGGCTACTAGTTGGATCCTTTTTTTGTGGAAAAATGTCATTCCATGCTGACTCCTTGTGTTGTTACACTGCGTTGCGCCCCTGCTTTAACTCTCTTGGTAGATTAATTCAGGATTAAGAAGATGCTGGAAAAGAATTATACAGTAAGTACTAAAATCCAATTTCTTCTAAAACCTACAAGAATCCTTAAAGCCGACCAAAACCCACATTTTTAACTAGCATCCCCTGAATTGCTTCCCCCATGAAGAGGACCTTTTGCCAATTTTCACTGCTCCTCATTCACTCTAATCCCAGATTATGGCGCCTGTTTTAGCTGTAAAGCTCGGCCTCCTCCATTCATTGCCACTGTTGTGTGTGGCAATGATGTTATCGTCTCCACCCTCACCACCACTGTCCTAAAAGCATATGTTCCACAATATTTCCCTACTATTTGCTCGGCACTAATTATTTACCTTATTTTCTGTAGCCAAAGATGAATAAAAGGAGGTGCAAACCAGGCCCCCCACCCCAAGGGCCTCCACCATTTGTTAAGGGCAACCATTGACAGTTTCTTATGGGGGCCTCCACTGAACTTCCAGTACACTTAAAGTGGACCAACACCCAGGATTTTGACTATCCTGGGTCTTGGTCCACTTCGGTGGGGCACCCCCGATCGGGGTGCCCCGCTGTGTGAAACCCCCCCGATCACCCGAAAAACTCACCTCTCCCCGCTCCCAGCGCCAACGGACAAGACTTTTGACAGCCGCGGACAAGCGGCTCCTCCGCCGCCGTCTCCTGCGCGTCCCTCTTGACTCGCGCGCGCCCGCGCCGGGCATTCACAGATGGCCGGCGTGGGCGCGCGCACGTCTAGAGGGGCGCGAGGGAGGCGGCGGCGGCCGACCGCCGCCGAAGATAAGGTAAGGGGGTTTGGGGGGGTTTCACCCTGCGGGACATCCCGATCTCGGATGTCCCGCGGGGAGGGAGGTGATCGGCCCGGGAATCTTATAGATTCCCGGGCCGATCACCCGTGGGTGTTGGTCCACTTTAAAGGAGCACTATTATGAAAAAATGGTCTAATAAAAAAACACAACATAAATATGCTAGATAGCAAAAGAAGCGTTTAATTATGCACCATGGATTAAAAAAAGCCTGTTTCTTTGTTTTAGTGGAAAACAAAGTGGAAAAAAGGTTTTGAGCATACCATTCTGCTGTTATAGAGGTGGATCACTCAACTCTAATGGCCTTTCTTCTGAATCAGCCTGTGTTAGAACAATGACTTATTGCTATTGCTATTGCAATTCTCCTTATATGTGCAGATGATTTTACCCATCAAACAATTATTTGAGCAGATATTTAGAATGGTTATGTTCAGGGCTGTTATTAGGGGAGCAGGGAGATCACCCACTGGAGCACCTTTATCCCTGCCATTCTGTTTTCTGTATATAAGTTAGCGCCAACGTTAGTGATGTTGGCCATTAGCCAGGCCGCTCCCGCAACATTTGGCTTAGTCATGGGGAGGGGGCACTGCCTGCTGCTATGGTAGAGGCACAGCATGGCGCTTACCAATATGGGACAGCAGCAGCACCATAGGATGGGTAAGGAGGGGGCAGAATTCTTTACTTTCTGCACTGAGTGTTATTTTGCCTAGATCTGCCCTGGTTATTGCTCCCCTTGGTCTGGCTCAGGAGACAGACGTTATAATGGATCAGATTACCCCTTGTAAAAGTAGAATGGTGCCATCAGAAACATGTCACCCCTGGATTTTATTCCTACAAGGGAAAAAAAGTTATTTTGATTATTTTCAGTTGGGGCAGATAAATAGCCCCTTGGTCTTGGTTGTATCAACTGGTTGTCGAACAATAACAGGTGTGTTATATTAAAATTCACATATTGTTTTCTGCACTGGATGTTATACACACATGCTTAACTTCCGCGGTATAAAATGTACTTCTTGTAAAGATTGATCACATAACATACTACAGATGGAGTTTACATCATAAACTGACATGGAGGCTATACCTGGATGAACACAAGTTTGATTGTTTAATTTATATTTATTTTTTACATACTCTGTGTTACAAGCAAAGCCATCCTGACTAAACATTTTAAAAAGCACAAGGCAGGATTTATGACTGTACTGAATTAGACCCAAAGTTCTTTCCACATCTGTATAAGGATGACTATTTCAGGTCATTCCTTTTTTATGTTTCCCACAAGTTAGGTATTTTTCCACTTGATTTATACACCCGTTTATCACATGGCTTCTGGGGAGTTGAGAAAAAACAGTCCAAGTATGCACTCAGTTAGTTTGGGTTTTAAATGTCACTTTTTCATCCATACATTCTGCAATCAGAATTTATTGCGACTGGTTAAAAAACTTGGCATTACATTTAAAATAAAGTAACACCATGGTAAACGTGACCGATATGTGTCAATAGCCCCACAGCATAGCAGCACTTTAATTAAAGAGACATGCCAGGCAAAGGGTTAAATTATCCTGGTCGAAGCAATACTGACAATGTGGAATGAGATGACGTATTCACCATTTATGGTGTTGGCTTCATAGCCAACCTTCTTTAACTTTCCATAGTGCACCTGTCAACAAGGGTAGACTGTGGCCATTGGTCATCCCTACTGGTCATTTTCTTGCTTTCCTCCTCCCTGCTATTTTCTAGGGTTATCGTTATCGCTTCATTTTTAGTCCAACTGTAATTGAATCCCTGGACGCTCTCTACGGAAGCTGTGAGCAACATTGATTGACATGTTGGTCTCCCAATCCCTTGAGCTGCGCATGCATGCAACTCCGAGGATTGGGTGACTGGTTAGTAACTCAAGCGCCAGCTCTCAACCAGGTCCATGGATCAGAGGAGGATCAGGTAAGTTGTTTTATTATTTTTATGCCTGAATCTGGGTTTAGCATAGATCAAAGGACGGGTGGTATGGGGGTTGTAATATAGTAGGACTTCCTCCTTATTGCACCGCTTTTGCTCACAGCACAGAAAAATAATCACTATGCCACCTTCATCTGACCCAGACAAAGTGCTCCCCAGATTAACAAGTAACTGAGGCTGCAAAATATCAAAACACAAGGCACTTCTTCCCATAAGTTAATCAGCTTTTCTCTCCTACTAGAGATCGGCAACACCAAGCATACCCTAGAGATCAAAAAATAACTACCCCACCATTAAAATCTTTCCTCCAGGATATCGATCTATGCCTCATTAATCTGGGCCTCCTCATGTAAATTCCACCCACTAGACTGGGGCAATGACTAGGTGAACCATAGTAAACCCCATTCCTTCCTTCACCCATCTATTGATCCCAAAAGATGGCTGCCGTGGATAGGATCACAAGAGCTTTACTGGCAGGTTTGATCCCTCCATCACAACATCCGAAGGGAGGGGAATGGTAGAAACACTTTCTCATATTAATAATTGGTCTAAAATAAGATGTAGGCTAGGAAAATGCCTTAACTTCCCTGCAGAGAATCCAATTAGGTCTGCAACTTACCCACTGAGAGGAGCCAGCTCTGATCTTAAGAAATTGACCTGCTGACCAGGGCTGCACCAATAATGGGAGGTGAGGCGGGGCTTGTGGGTGGCACCAAGCAATGGGGCTGCATTGGCACGGACAACACTGGCCTATAATTTCCTTTGGCCATAGCACCACCAGCACCACCACGCGACTCCTTCCAGTCCCAGCAAGCAAGTTACTCTCACCTGACCACTCCCTCCCTGGTGAATAGACCCGCCTGGCGACCCAGCAGCGCCCCAAGGAGGATCGCTGGCTGGGAATGACGCCTCACGCTCACACAGTTAGAGCACGTGATCAGCTTACGACTTCCGGCGACTTCAGCAGCAGCGCCAGTCAGGAGCGCATTGAAGAACATTGTGCAGTCCAAGTGTCCATCCAGTCATTTATGTGGCGCATACTAATGTGCGGCATAAAGCCACTGATTTAAACTTTGCGCTGGCATAGGCATGTCCATGGAGACAATCCCGGCTCCCCTGTGGAGTGCGCGCTCCCGTGTGCTTGGTCTATCTGAATGGCTGGGCACAGGGAGTGTGCAGAGAAGCTATGGATGCAGTGCCAGGCAGAGGTTATGATCAGTTAAGATCACAAGCGCCCTGGGGGTTTCACACATCGGGGCACCTGATATAGGATGCCCCAGGGGCAAACTAGTGGCCGGTCCTGGAATCTTTTAGATTTCAGGCCGGCCGCAGGGGTGATTGGACTTGTGTATCCTTATTGCCCTGCTCACATGCACCTTTATTGGTCTGACCAGCTGCCACCCCTCCTTTGACCCAATAGGAAGTCTCCTGGGTCTCTATATGGGCAGTCTTGCCCTGGCAACAAGGCATACATTACTCCTTGTGGTTGCTTGAATATAGACCTGTACGTGGAGGCTGAATCACTACTAACGCCAGGTATTGCCAGATGAGCGTCTGTACAGCGGCACTTAGAGTGACCACTAGTAGACGCTGTATGCAGGTATTGGGTGCTGTAACCTAGCGTTATGGTCGATGTAGTAACCTGGCCAGCATTGATGAATGTGATGTGTGTTGGGTGCTGTAACAACAGTATAGAGCTGCAGTGGGCGAGAGGTAGCGCCAGCTTAGTGCGTCCGGCACTTGGCGCTCCACAGCATATTTAACAAAACACTAGACACACACAGTGTTGGCGCACTAAAACTGGGCACTATAGCATAGAGCGCCAGAGAACACATATCCACCAGTAACAAAGTGAAACCACATGGAATGACATTGTTTTAACACTGGGACAATAACACTTTAGTACCAGACCTGTAATGACAATTCTGCAATAAAATATTAAAAGTCAAAACGTTTCTAAAAGTGTTTGCAGCCAGGAGAGGTCACACAATGATTGGAGCAAAAAAACAAAAAAAAATTGCTAAAAACAAAAAACTAGTGAAAGCCCATTGAAATGTATGGGAGAGCGCTACAGAGCGACAGGTACTACAAGGCGCTGCTGAACATAGAGCTGAGCCGTCTGGACTAATACATTTGACGCTACATGGCGATGTTAGAGGCGCTCACCAGCTTCAGTTTCTTAAATGTGGTTTTGCGTACAGCGCCCGGCGTTCACCAGACGCTGCCTGCCGCTACGAGGCACTACCTGGCGCTATCTCTTCTTACATAACACCCTTAGTCACAAGGGGCCAGAAGTACATCATCTAGATCACTAGTACCCACTAAACTGCAGCAGATGGGTTACCAGACAACAAAGAGCTTAGGCGGCCTCATGAGGAGTTGCTCTACAGGCTGTACAATCATTTTACCATGCCAGTAAATCTTTTTTGACCAATCCAACAAGCTTTCATCATTTCATGTTCACCTTTAAGTCATACACACAAGTGCCATCATTATACAAAATGATTTACCGTTACTGGTTGAAATATCATTGCTTTTGCAAAGTTTCCATATGCTAAAGAAAGGTTATATTAGGCAATAGTTGATCTATTTATTTAGGCTGAAAATGATTTAAGCTTAAACGCCTTTGGTCAAAGAAAGGCTTGGGACCCCTTCTGAAATAAGCCATGGGGCATCTCAGAACTCCTGCTCATGCGTTATAGCTTTGATGAAAAAGTCGTCAATATTTTGCGTAGTTTACATTTTGCTCAAGTGTCATCCCTGAGCCGAGGAAAGATATGTCATGCAATGGAAAATCAAAGCATTAATAAGACAATTGTTTTTTTGTTTCTGTTTATACTTTATTGGCCTTTGTTCTCATCTTCAATGAGTCACATGTGCAGCCATTGCGCATTCCTTTTCAGCATGGCAACTTTTTCGTTTTGGAAGAGCGCACCAATTGATGTGGTGATTCTGTTGTTTAATTGCAAAATCAAACCCTTGCTGTTATGTTTGTTTTAAAAGGCACAACTGAAAAAGTTGTTTGTCTTGCAAGGGAACAGAAAAAAAGATCTTTCCAGGAAAGCAGGACACTAAAATTTACAATTATAGAATCTGTTATGTATTTCTTTTCAGCAGATAGACAAAAGTAACATTTGAAAAAGAAATCTGGTGTCACCTTCAAGTCGGGTAAATCTGGCGCTCTATGAATATCCAGGGGTGTTCAAATAAATTATACTCTACTTTTAATGCAATCCATTTTGACTTCAACACACTCAACAACACAAATTCTACTTTGCCTCAAGTGATCAGATGCCCTTAGAATAGAAAACTTTCTGGTTTTGAAAGTAATAGCCAGGTTTAAACTATAGGGTGGATGGTTAAGCTCCATGAAGCCACATTCCCTGATAGCAGCTGATGATTTCCAAGCTTCTGGCGCATTGTCATAAAGCAGCAACACACCTGCTGACAACTTACCATTGCGCTTCACATAATGCCTTCATTGTTGAAACATAGGTGTCTTCAATAATTGCTGTCTTGTGTGGTATGAAATTTAATAATAAAACACCATCTGTATCCCAAAAAACTATTGCCATGGTGACCCTTTGTGCTTCAATTACACGGACCATTTTTTGGCCTCAGGATTATGGTGGTGCACCCATTTCTCACCCATAACAATTTGAAAATAAAAGTCACCTGCATTTTCCTAAGCATATTTAAATCATCTTGGCTAAATTGCTGGTGACATGTTTCTTCCTCAGATATCAACATTTATGCCACCCACTAGAAACTGACCTTTGACATCTTCAAAACATTGTGAATGGAAACCTTGTCAACTGAAATGCCTAATTCATGAGCTGTAACACTGACTTTGAACCCCTGATTTTACAAAATCATGGCCTCCAATTTACGGCACATCTTAAAGCGGTCCAATACCGAGGGCATCCAGAATGCGGGAGCTCCTGTCTTAGGGTGTTGGTCTGCTTTAAGAAGATTAAACAGATCATGCTGGGTTCATTGATTCCCTACCCCATCTAAACAGTTTGACCCAAAACTTTACTAGGTACAGTAGCAGGAAGGTGCATCATCACTATGTACAAAAATCATCCTTTCATGGATTTCCTTAGGCTTCTTTTATTTCTTTGTAAGGAATTTAATAATGGAATGAAACTCCAAATGCCTCACTTTTTTTGTAGACCCGCATTGTACTGCACTTTCCATCCTGTCACTTCCAGTACTTTCAACAGACTGAACTGCTACTGTGTGTAGACTATGGGCCTTATTTATCACGGGCTAGCGCCAGGTAGTGTCTGATGAGCGCCATGTACCGCCAGCTAACGGCGGCTACCGACTCAAGTACGCCCGGCGGCGGTCACAATGACGCATTTATCACGCTAAATGAGGCTAGCGCCGGCGAGAGCGACGGCTAGCGCGGGATTCATCATGTAGCCGACTGCAACGAACAGCGCCGCTGCTAATCCCATCACAGCGACAGGTATGACCTGGCACTACCTGCCGCTCTCCCATACATTTCAATGGCAGACGCTGCAATGATTTTTTAAGTGGTTTTTGTGTTCTTGTCTTTGGCACAAAATTCAACACATGTTTATTGGGATATGTTTTATTAATCTGGCTAGTTATTTTTCTTTTTTTGGAGAAAGTAGTAATTTTTACACTGTAATGTTGTGAGTGACATCTAAAATGCATCTCCTCCCACCAAACTCATTGGGCTCTAAATCGCTTGTTTTCACCACACACGGGGCTTGTAAAGCTACTTTTTAGCCAGTCCTGTTTGGCGGTCACGTTCGCTCTGCGAAATTGTCAGCGCCCAAGCTATTCGGCAGCCCTGTCCTTGATGAATGTGTGGTGGTCAGAGTTTGTGCAGTCGCTGTTTTGATTCGCTATGTGGCGGCGCGAGTGTCGCTGTGCTTCGCTGTGCTGCGTTGTGCGGCGCTGTGCTGTTCATACATGTGCCCTTCTGCCATTTGCAAGGAATTCACTTCCCGCGACCCCAGTCGTTCTTAATGAATACACTGTAGTTGTGAGCGTGCCTGGCCACATATTGCAGGATTAACATTCAGTCGTACAAGCTCATAACAACCCGTTATGCATTCTCATGTGTGCCACATTATCATGTAGTTGTATAGTTTTATTGTGTGATGATTTTATGAAGGAATAAGATTTGTCTTTTTCAGCACCAAGTTTTTTGGTTTTCAAGGACCTATGCATTACAGTATCTTGAACCCCCAGCTAAATCAAGCTAATAAATAATGGCGTCTTTGCCAATAGCTTGTTGTAATGCGTCAATTAACTGTTTCCGCCACTTAGCTTGCACATAGCTGATATTAGCTTGTGCCTGGTGTGCGGAGCGTTTTTTTTTTTTTTAATTTATTTCACAGTTGCTTTCGTCATATCCGGTTCCGGTTCCCTCCTTTGCGTTTCAAAGCCACCTAAAGGAAAAAAATGTCTAGCGCTTAGGCCAATAGCTTGTTGTAATGCGTCAATTTACTTTTTCCGCCACTTAGCTTGCACATAGCTGATATTAGCTTGTTCCTGGTGCGCGGAGCGTTTTTTGTTTTTTTTGGTGTCCCTGTCGCTTGGGTCATATCCGGTTCCTGTTTCCTCCTTAGCGTTTCCACCATGCTGCCCAGGAGACGGATCCAGCGCCTCCCCAGCTCCTCCTCCGATTCAGACCCCTCCTCCCCTCCCCCACCTCCCCCACCTACCTCACCTCCCCCACCTAGCACCCCTCCCACCCCTTCCCCTCCTGGGCATGCGAAAAAAAGAAGATTGAGGGTGGATAGCCGCGTTAATGGCCAGGTGGTCAAAGTGAGTATGTTTTTCTTGCATTTTATGTTTAAAGTGGACCAACACCCAGGGGGGATTTCAGGACCAATCTGATCACTCCCCGCGGGGCATCCCCAATCTGGATGTCCTGCGTGGATGAACCCCCCTGGAGGGCGATAAACCTTACCTCAGCCCCGTCCCATCTGTGCATGCGTGAGCTGCGGATGCGTCTTGCGCTTCCCTCTAGCAGGGTGGTCCCCTGCGCCAGACATTTGTTCATGGCCTGCGCAGGCGCACTCCCTGTTAGAGTCAAACGCCACACGCGTCCTTTGGCGCTCAGAGGCAGCTGAGCTGGTATGCACGTCCAAATGGCCTTGGATGCGCATATCACAGCGGCGCAGAGCGCTGTGCTAGCCTGGCGCAGTCACGTGGGAGTGTGGTCAGTGGTGTTTTTCTGGCCTTCCAAGGGGGTTTCAGACAGCGGCCCACCCCCGATTGGTGTGCCCCACAAAAGTGGACCCAAACCCAGAATAGTGATAATCCGGGGTGTGGGTCCACTTTACTCTGGTCTCAGTATAACTGTTTATGCCATTGTTCTGATGTCATGTATTGATTTGTGTTTGTTTTTCATTTCTCATAGGATTTCTGCATCCACCAATATGACTATGCCCGTGGGGGCAAGAAGCGAATTGCCATGGAGGTGAAGGCCACAGTGTCCCGGCGCTTCAACACCCAGCTCACCATCCGAGCCATACAGCAGAAATGGTCCGACTTCAAGCGCCGGGACCCTAAAGGCGTGTACCGCCTATATGATGCCTACGCATCAGGTAAGTTTAAGCTTATGCTATGTTTATACTTTAGTTTAAATCATCTGCTAAGCTGTGTCCATTTGTGGTCGTAATATTAATTATTTTCTTTCACCCCCTCAACACAGATAAGCGTCCTCCCCTGGGTAAACGTGGGAAGGGATTCCTCCCCCGAACCAGGCAGGCGGACTCGGGGGAGTCATCGGGGGAGGGTCCCTCTCGCGGATCCTATTTGGAGGACCCAGGGGAGGAAGGGGATGACGCCCCAGAGGAGTGTGCTGCTGGGGGGCTGGCAGGATCAAGCCTCAGCTCCTCACACTCTGACTCTGAGGAGTCTCACCAGCCAAGGGGCCACTCTCAAGTGGGGAGTCCAAGTGGGGTGGAAGGAATGGACTCTCCCACACTCCCTGAAGGAGCAGGGAGTGAGAGGGAGGAGGGTGGCCCTTTGGCTGGGGGATCTTCCGAGCAGAGTGTGAGGAGCCGAGGCTCCCCGCCTCCTCCTCAGAGCCCTCCCTGGGCTTCAAGTGGCGGATCATCCCCTGGTGAGTGCACATTTTGTCATTGTTAGTCTGTGACAGGTTTCATCTGCCCATTTGTACTTAGCCCTTGCCATTCCTCTCTAATTTGCAGGGCATCATATAGGCGGCACCTCCATGGCCTTTTGGCGACGCATTCTCCACGGGCATAGTCATGGTAAGTGTTTGTTGTTATCCATCACATTCCCTATGTTATGACATTCCTTAAAGTGGACCAACACCCATGGTTGATTGTGCTTGGAATCTCGAAGCTTCCCTGCCCAATCACCTCCCTCACCCAGGGCCCCCCCCAAAAAAAACCCCACAAACTTCTTACCTCATTGGGGGTGGCAGAAGCCACCGGCGCAGCCTCCTGCGTGCCCCTCTAGATGTGTGTGCGCCTGCGCTCTCTGTTTCCTAATGGCCTGCGCGTGTGCACACACTGGAGGAGTGATGTGCGGAAGGCAGCGGCGGCGGACGGTGTCTCACTCAAATGATGGTGCTCTGCCAAAGTGGACCAAAACACAGAATAGTATCAATCCTGGGTATTGGCCCACTTTTAAGAGACACATGTTTCCTGGTCCATAGTACAAGGTGGTTTTATAATGTACATTAACATCACAAACCCCACTACAGTGCTAGCCAACTGGCAACCACCCCTATGTTTCTGCCCACAACATGATGGGGGCTAGCAAATGTGTTATTTGGTTAAGTAGTTCCGGCTAACACATGTTGCACACTAGTAACATTCGCCAATCAACTGCAAATTAGTCCTTAACATTGCACTGTCAAGGTTATTGGCACATTATCTTTAGGGGTCCATGTTGCAACCATAAAGAATTTACATGAACTCATGGTCCAGGAAATATGCTAATGTTGGACAACATGTATGTAACCATGCAAGCATTTGTTTTTTCAGACTCCCTAACCAGATGGATGTCAGATAGTCAGGTGTCATTGGTCCACTAATTTAGTTTTTCTCTTTTGCTTTCTCCTGACAGATGTTTCTACGCAGACGGAGCCAGTGACCATCCTCCCCACCCCAGCTCCAGGGACGGCCAGCAGCATGGGCCCCCACCACAGCTGCGATGGTGAGTACATCCCACTTCATATGCACTTGTGAACCCTATGTCTTCGAGTCAAATCTGCAGACATTTACAATGTACCTATGTGTTAATTTAACACACATCTAGGTTACATGTGTTTGGTCAACAATCCTACATGCCTGTCTGCATGCTTGATTGTTGCCTCACATTCTTGAGTTTGCCACATCGAGACAATTTGTGGTTTCGACACAACCAAATGGGGCTGCTTAGGTCGTGACCTCTAAGATTCTTGTCAAAACTAGTTTACGCGTTAGGACTTAGGCCCTGATGTTTGGCTGTGACTAAACACATAAATGTCCACACTGGGACTTATACCTTCTTTGATTCCCCAGAGTTAAGAGTAAATGTATGCTTGGGATGTGGTGGCCAAATTTCAGCCAGCCAATAGTACTCATATAATGTTAACAAATAAGGGCACAGTGGGCAACAATGTTAATGTGAGTGTCAGCTAATTGGACACACTGACAATACATTGCTACATCTGTGTCTGTTGAGGTCACATTCCATTTATTAAATCTGTTTTTTTTCTACATCTCTACAGCTTGTGAAAACCAGCATCGCAGACTGTGGCGGGAGATCAGGCGTCTGAAGCTTATGCTGCTGGCCAAGAGGCGGCGGCGGCGTCGTTAGGGTGGGGGGATGACTGGCCCCTTGTTTGAGGCCCTTTGTTGGGCAATGTTGGCCCTGTTGGCCCCCTTTAAAATAAACCATTTTATATTTTCATAATTACAGTGTTGTGCCTTGGCAAGCATAGTTTAACTGTCTCCAAACCCATTTGTGTGTAAATTTTGCCATACCTTTGGAGCCATTTAATGTGTAAACCATAGTAAGCTATGGTCACAAATGTGTGGCATAAATTTACAAATACATTTACATATGTAGATCAAGATACTCATCCCTGACTGTGTTATTAGCTATGTCTTAGGAAAAACACAATTTAGAGGTGGGTTAATCAAATATATTTACAGAAAAAAAAAAAATAAAAAACAAATTAATATTCTTGGCTGGGTGGCCGGGGAGGTTGGGAGTCATTGCTAGGGGCGGTGTTGGGGGACAACAGTGCAGTAAAAAATATAGACTGCTGTTGGATGAGCTGTTGTATCAACAACAAAGTTTGGTCCTGCCGCTGGAGACATTCTTCCTGGCGCTGTATAGATTCTTCCTGGTGTTGGAGAGATTGTTCCTGGCGCTGGAGAGATTGCTCCATTAGATTGGCCAGCCAACCAAGTTCCTGGTTCTGCTGTTGGTTACGGATCAACTGGTCGATCTGGCGCTGCTGGGCCTCATTTTGTTGCTGACACATCAGCACCTGCTGTTCCAACGCCGCAATGCGCTCATTAGTTCCATCACGGGGCTGTTGGCGACTGTAGTCCTCCAGCAGCCGGACCCCTAGCTCATAAAAATCTGCACTGGTTGATGCCACACCTCCTCTTGCTGTGGTTTGAGGCTAACAAAATAGAAAACAACATTTTAGTCAAACCGAACCAATGCAGGTATGCCCCTCCAAATCATTTGCCAAAACAGTCACAATACAACTTACCCTTGTTTGAGCCTCGGAAGCTTGGCCACATGGGACTTGGGAAGAGGTCCCAGCTTGGGGTTCTGGTTCCGCCTCCTGCAAAAACGACCAAGAAAGGAAATGTGACATGTTGCTTCATCCACTACCCACGAACATGGCAATGTGGTTATTGGTCCTCTAAATCAGCCATGTTACCTCCGTGTCGTCCGGCACAGGTAGGAGCGAGGTATCGCTGCCAGAGAGGGGCAATTCAACATCTGAGATCTCCGGCAAGTTGGCATATGCTAAACAGGAAAGTCAGGTTAGTAGGTCAGTGGACAAAACTCAAATGTAACATGGATAGCCTATCGAGGCCATACCTCCACAAAGTGCAAAATTACACACTAGCCAAAAGGTATCTGTTAAACTCAGATTGATAACATGTATGTTAGAGGAATAAGAGGCAATAATTGGGCCAAATAAGATCAGACACATTGCTAAAATTACACATACCCGCAATCTCCCAGATGTCTGGAGTGGGGCCCTCACTCGAGCTTGGACCTTGAAAATACATGTGGAAACACAAGTTGCCTGAAGAAAGTGCCACAAAAGTAGAGCCAAAATACATTCTAGATCAAGCCAAAACAACTTACCCTCATCTCTGGCAGCCTGAACGTGAAGGGCCCTTTCCGGACAGCCACTTCCGATATTCTGGCCAACTAAAAAACACAATTAATGGCTCAAAATATTCCTCAAACTACTAGGGTGAATGTTTGTCCAAAAATATGTCAAACAAAATGCATTGCAATCACTCCAAAAACTATTAGACTGACCCTGGGGAGGGAATAAGCACTCTAAAGAGGCATCTTCAAGTTGACAGAGCAAACATGTAGATTATTAGACTAACCAAATCGAACCAGTGTAACATAAACAGCATAAAGGATACATTATGTATTGCTATACACACCAACAGGGTCCTGTTGACCTGCAACATCGGAAGTGGGGTCCAAAGATGAACCAGTCACTTGGCCTACCAATAAAAAAGAGGAATGAGACACATGCACTTGGGTTAAAGCGGATAAAGCAAGGTTGACACATGCACTTACCGACATCCAAAGAGTAGCTTGGCTCCTGAGGAGATGCTGGGGCCAATGGCGGGGCAGCTAGGCAAAAACCAAGCAAACATTGAGCCATTGGTAATGTGCGGTCAAAAATCCAACATGCATTAAGGTGTGTGTGAGCAGCTCATTCACTAATATTCACTAATCAAGCCCAGTGTGGCTTACACATGTATATGCAGATATATGGCCACACATCTCTGCCTTCCAACATAGCTACACATGTTAGGGCCTTGTTAGTTAGTTGCTGTGAGGGTTAAAGTGGGCGTGAAATTAGGCCGCAGGTCCATATTATTAATACTCAACAGTGCCCCACTCGATTGTTGGAGCTGCTCCCACACCCATTTGGTCCCCAAACAACCAGCACCTAAATTAGTGGTAAATACCTTCAATGGCAGACTGGGTTAGGCTTGAGGTTGGTTGAAGGGGAGTTTGTGTGTCCTGAGGCAAATCCTGGACAGCACCATGTGCACCTATGCAGAAAGCAACAGACAGGAAAGTAAAAAATGTATGAGGTATAATGTACTATTTCACAGGTCCTACTGTTAGTTGGGCAGAAAGAGAAAATGCAAATCACATACATTAACATTAGCTTTTAAAAAAAGGCAGAAAATATGTACCTTCAGTCCAACCTGTGGTGTCATCCCCAGGATCCACACCCTGCAGCCGAGCCAGTGGAATTTTGGCCTTCAGCATCTCCTCATACGGCCTGTAGGTACTCTTTGGAGCCTGGATGGTCCCACTGTCCACATCAAGATCGTGATTCATCTTTTTCATAAGGGCCCCTCTCAAAGTGTAGAAGCGTTTCCTGCAGGATGGGCCACTACGTGGGTGTTGAGCAGTGCTACTAAGCTCCACACCAATGGCATCCCACAGTTTGCTTCTTTCTTGTTTGCCTATTGACTTGCTTTGGGAGCCAAAGATCAGCTCCCATTTAGCAAGGGTAAGGCGCACAAGATGATTATTCTCCGCCAAATTAAATTCAGGCTCCCTCTTTGCACCTGGGCGCTTAGCCTGGGGTGCTGCACCACCTTCAGGCTGGGCCCTTTTCCGTAAGGGAGGTCTGCGCACAGCACCCACCAAACTCCTACTTGGGCCTGCTGTGGCCGGCAGATGTCCTGAATTTGGCTCCATCCTGTAGCTGCACACACACACCAATACACAACCAACAAGCACGCATGCAGACTACAGAATGGCATCACACTCTCTTTGGGTTGGCCAGGTTTTATGTGCTCTAACAGCCAATCACAAACCAGGCCACTTAATAGATTCACACATACTGCCCAGGTCCTTGTAGCCACACCTCCACTGCACTGACTGAAGCATGTGTGTTAGCCAATTAACTAATTACAGACCTCATTAACCAAACAACACACACCCAAATACAACAATGGACTGATGTATATGAAACCCTTGTGACATGTGGCTATCCTAACGGCTATTTAAATAAACAGCAGCTTACCTTTCATTGGCCCACCACTGAATTTTCTGCCATGTCCGTTAATGCACGCAAGTTTCGGCTCACGTACGCTAGTAGCGCTACTAGCGTGCGCGTGCACACTCCGTTTCACGCACACCTGGGTCGGCTAATTGGCGCCCGGAAATAGCAGAGCAACGCAAAAGGCGGCAAAGCGGACCTGTCCTTTTTCAAAGTGAAGTATAAATGGAAGGAATTTGAAAGCTTCTGGTATTGTTACACTGTGGCAAAGGCTGTGGTGTGGTGCTTGTTTCCCTTAGCTCATTTGAGTCTCTGTCTGGGTTTTGTCCTCACTCTCTGTGGCTTGTTGGGTGATTTCTGACATCAGTGCTGTTTCTTTAGGAGATTGATTTTGGTGGCATATGCAAATATTGTGGAGCATACAGCAAGTGAGGCTTGATTTTGGGGCCTTTTGTGGGCTGTGCAGCAACTCCGCTCTTGGTTGTGCCTAACTTAGAAAGCTGTTTTTCAGCAGGCTGGTGGTTTGGACCACTATACTTCTGGTTTTGTGGTGAGCTGCATTGTAGTGAGTGTGTGAGGAGTGTGATTGTTTGTGTGTGTGGTGTGTTTGTGGTTTTTGTTTTTGTTTGTTTGATTTTGTATATCTGTTGAGTGTGTGTGATGGATAAGAGGGTGATGTATGGTGTCTGGGTGGATGGATGTATGCGTATGCTGGAAGAGCAGGAGGCCAGGGAGCGGGGTGTTGTGAGGCTTAGGGCACCCCGCTCCTTAGGAATCCGCCTTTCAGTATGGGACTTAAGTGACGAGCAGATCAGGAGCCGCTTCCGTCTGAATCGTGCTGCACTACAGTCCCTATATGATCAGATTAAGCACAAAATCAAGCCATCCACCAAACGCACTCAATCCATTCCAGGCATAGTACGCCTGTGTGCCACGCTTAATATTTTGGCACGAGGGACCTTCCAGGCAACCTCTGCCCTCCTCAGCGGGATAAGCCAGGCTACTATGAGCCGCATATTAATCCAGGTAGTTCTGGCGATTTGTGATTTAATCCCAATTTACATCAAGTTTCCTGAGGATGAGGAAGAGGTTGCCAAAATAAAACATGCTTTCTATCTAATGGGAGGGATCCCGAATGTGCTAGGGTGCGTTGATGGTACACATATCCCTTTCCGCCCTCCCCGTGCACAGGAGCTGTATTACAGAAACCGTAAACAATTCCATTCTCTTAACGTTATGGTGGTCTGTGACCATGAGATGAAGCTGCGGGCAGTGAGATCGGGGTTCCCCGGCTCATGCCACGATTCTTACGTCTTGCAGCGGACAGTCCTGTGCCGGAAGTTTGAGAACAACGAAATGCCAGCTGGCTGGCTACTGGGTAAATAATTAACCATGTCAAAGTATTTGGACTCAAATATGTGGCCTAGTAAGCCAAATTCTAAAAAATGAAAACCAATACATGTACTAGTACTAATTGCTGTCTCTCTCCTTGTGTTTCTTCAACAGCGGATAAGGGATATGGGCAGAGAACGTGGGTGCTGACTCCGGTCAGGAGCCCACAGACCTCTGCCCATGAACGCTACAATGCAGCACACCGCAAGACCAGAAGCATTGTGGAAAGAACCATCGGCCTGCTGAAAGCACGCTTTCTATGTTTGGCACGCCCAGGAGGAGAGATGCTATACAGCCCACAGAAGGTCTCCAAGATCATCCTTGCCTGCTGTGTGCTCCACAATATCTGTATATGTCACCGAATTCAATCCCCTGAGGAGACAGCACTGGTGCCCGAAATCCCCAACTTGCCCGCAGAAAGAAGTGAGGACACCCAGACTGGCGATGAGCTAAGGGAAAGGATGATCACTTCCTTTTTTGCGGTAAGCTAACTACCCTTCACTCTAATCCAAGTACTGCACTACCGGGTAAATTTATTTGACCTCCCATCATAATTTTGCTAAAACCACTCTAAGGGGTGTGTAAGATGACCCAAACCACTCTAAGGGGGGTGTAAGATGACCCAAACCACTCTAAGGGGGGTGTAAGATGACCCAAACCACTCTAAGGGGGTGTAAGATGACCCAAACCACTCTAAGGGGGGTGTAAGATGAGCAAAACCACTCTAAGGGGGGTGTAAGATGACCCAAACCACTCTAAGGGGGTGTGTAAGATGACCCAAACCACTCTAAGGGGGGTGTAAGATGACCCAAACCACTCTAAGGGGGGTGTAAGATGACCCAAACCACTCTAAGGGGGGTGTAAGATGACCCAAACCACTCTAAGGGGGGTGTAAGATGACCCAAACCACTCTAAGGGGGGTGTAAGATGAGCAAAACCACTCTAAGGGGGGTGTAAGATGACCAAAACCACTCTAAGGGGGGGTGGAAGCTGAACAACATAACAATTAGGGTTGGTGTGCAAGTTTGACCCAAATGTTGGTTACCAATTAATGCAATATTTTTTTACAGCGAAAAAGCCAATTTAAATATATATACTAACTGCACTTTTTAATCTTTTTCAGGCACCCCGAGATGCACCCTGACGGCCATTTTCCTTTTCCTTCTAATTTCTGTTTAATTTATTTCCTTTTCAACACAAAATAAAAAAAAAACTAAAGAAACATGTTGCAATGTGTTTAATTCTGAAGGTACTTGATTCCCAGCCCACAGCAAAGCAAAGCGCAGGCGCTGTGTTGAATAGCGTGGTCAAACTGACTGACAGCGCCTACAAAGCTGAGCTCAAACATCATATTCAGCAATGTAGGCGTTGTTCCCAACAACGCCAGGTAGCGACTGAGGAGGCCTGCTATAGCGAATCGCTACCGCCCGCGGCGTACGCTAGCGGCGCTCATAGCGCCATACTTCAGTCGCTCATCTGTCGCTACTGGCGCTATTAATGAATCGGCCTCCCCGTCCAGACCTGTCTCAACCTGCAGAGCCCCACACTAACCAGAATTGCAATGCAATTGTGGACTGGCCCACCAAGGTATCAGAGGTATTTCCGGTGGCTCCCACTGAGCCAGGGAAACAGGGCAGTACAAGGAATCCAAGAATAATACATTGTTTCTGGTTTTCCCAGTGTTTTATAAGTTTGATTTGTATTTAGTAGGGTGTGCTCCTAGAATGATTACCTCTGGTGGGCCCAAGGCACTCCAATCCAACAGTGATCCCACTCCACAACAGCCTGCCAATGGTTTCCTTTCTTTTTTCTTTTATTTAAAAAAGCACTATCGTGAAATTGTGTAATAATAAAAATCCATATAAACATGTTGGCTAATGAGAGGAGGGGTCACTTATACACCCCGAACTGAATAAAGCTCCCACCAAGATTATGGTTTATTCTCTCATGGTAGGAATAAAATCCAGGGGTGATAGGCCAGGTGTATAAGTGACCTCTCCTCCCAACATCCAACAAATTTATTTGGATTTTTATCATTATTCCATTTTTCACAATATTGCTCCTTTAAGCACTGTATTAGAGATACAGGAACATGTCAGCTACCTGACCTGATAGCCAGGGGTGGACTGAGGCCAAAAACCAGTACAGCCATGACATCTCCTGAGCCCCTCCCCGCAGACTAGCACAGGACAGGTTGCCGGTGGACATGAGAGATGGCAACCTGGCAGCCGTAGCAAGTGGTTAGAATTTCCTAATCAGATGGGCTCTGTGC
Source organism: Gastrophryne carolinensis (assembly GCA_027917425.1). Classification (NCBI taxonomy): domain Eukaryota; kingdom Metazoa; phylum Chordata; class Amphibia; order Anura; family Microhylidae; genus Gastrophryne; species Gastrophryne carolinensis. The sequence goes on from CM051236.1 coordinate 432,252,146, forward strand.
TGGAGGCACCATCCAACTCCATCCAGCTCCAAAGCAGTGAAGTCCGTTGGGAATTTTCCCTATGACCAGTCCAACACTGTTGAGGGCCTCTTCCCTTGGTAGCTAATGCTTTCATGTGGGTGCTGAAAGATTATCTGTTATCAGGGAAAAATACTGATGGACTTGATGGCAATTATAAGGGTGTGACCATTGTGTAAATGACAAAGGCCTCTGGTTGCAGCAAGCTGGTGTTTATGTCAGTAGAATAAAATTAGATTTGGAAAAATGTATTAGAATAACTGCCTAACTCCCAGTAGAGAACTAAATTGATCGATACAATCCTTTATCCTTACCCAGGTCTTGCAGATCAAGTGAACACCCAACATAAGTGCTGTTGTTCCAACATATGTTAAGGTATAATTTCTAATTTTGTTTGACTTCCATGGTGTCTTTCTTGGAATTTTTAAAATGTGCTGTTTTTCCTCTTTACTTGCCATGACCATATTTGCTGCTCTTAGGAGCCATAGAGTTAAACATTTGTAACGCAGCCATATTCCGCAAATCTTGCCAGTCGTACACGATGCCTGATATCACCGTTGGGAACAGTTTTCTGGTCCCCTGATAAGTACAACACAGTATGGGAAAAATGTGGCTTTTAAGAAAAAGCATAAAATATTTATTTAGTTCCTACAATATTGTTCTAAATATAAAACCAGCTGATGATAATAATGAACAAATATTGCCTGGTATTGCCTATTGCATGACTGGAACATTTTAGGAAATACACCTTCTCAATCCAATTTAGAAATCCCAAACTAATATTCATATGCTAATGACTTGACTATTATGCAGACAACAACTAGGCTATTGTCTTTTTACTGTGGAAGCCTTAAAGAGGACCAAACCCCACATTTTTAACTAGCATCCCCTGAATTGCTGTCCCCAAGAACAGTATCTTTTGCCAGTTTTTAATGCTCCTGTTTCACTCTAATCCCAGATAATGGCGCCTGTTTTAGCTGTAAAGCTCTGCCTCTTCCATTTATTGCCACTGTTATGTGTGGCAATTTTGTAATTGCCAAACCTATGCAATGACTGATCACCTGCTAACTTACAGAAAAGAACAGCAATAAAAAAAAATGTTCCAGGACGATATGAAGAGTGACAATATTCATTTATAGTTCTACACCCTACGAAGGGAGTATCGGCAGGGGCTTTGGCCAAATATAAGTTCAGTGGGTTTTGGTCCCCTTTAATATGCAAGATATTTTACTGTAGCTGACATGACAGCTCAGGACCTGGATCTGCTTGTATATGCATATATATATATATATATATATATATATATATATATACACACCCTGCCAAGGGTTAGGCACTGAGATAAGCAAGTACTGTAAGTATCAGTGACCTGGTACAATTAAAGTGAACCCAAAACCTACACTTTAAGATCCGGATTTAGGCCATTCCGGTATTCCCTGATGAGCATTTGACCAAGACCACACGATACTATATTTTCATTTAAAAGAAGTAATAGCTTCTTCATTTATTATACCATATTTGTGCTATACATAATAAATTACATTTTTGCATTCACAAAAAGCATAATTATAATTGCCATATGTGTTACAATCCTCAGAAATTGTTCACAGATCTTTACTTGATGGTATTCATGAACTGTTTAGATGCCAGATTCAGGCGTTGGGCAGACATGTTTCGCCATAACTCTGTGGCTTTATCAATGCCCTCTAAAAACAGATGAATGCATAAGAGTAGTGAATAAGAAAATTCTCCTATATTCATCTATATCATATTCAATTTGTGTTTCAAGCTCTGGGATAACATAAAATCCAGATTTACCTCTACTGTATACTGGCGTTAATATAAGACAGCCACTATTTCATTTATCTTGGTACATCAATTTTTTCCAAACATTTCCATTCTTTCACTGAAACCCCAGGGGGGGCGTGGCAAGAGCACATTAATGGCTTATTTTACCATCTAAAAGCCCTTTCAAAACAAAAAAGAAAAAATTGATATACGAATTAGTAAAGATTCATCCGGCCATATAAGCACTATACTATACCGCAAACCTTCAGCGGCCAATACTACACTTAGAGCCACTAGCTCCCACCCTGGCCATTTATTAAGAAGTATTCCGTATGGAGAGTATATCCGGGCTCGCCGAAATTGCAGCACCATAGAAACATTCCAAAGAGAGGCCGACAACATTAGGAAACGCCTATCCGATAGGGGATACAAACAAAGGGATTTAAAAACAGCTTATAAAAAAGCAAAGAGACTGGATAGACAAACACTCTTATATAGACCTAACCAAAGGAAGGGACCACAAGGCCCTGCACTAATTCTCACATACACGGAAGCACATAGCAAGATCCGCCAAATAATACAAAAACATTGGCCAATTCTCTTGAACGATGTCCATATCAAGACTTTTTTACCCCAGGAACCCAAAATTATTTTTAGAAGGTCCCGGAATCTTAAGGACCGACTGACACATAGTCACCATAATGTAAATAGACGGGATGAGTGCTGTAAGCAAAAGGGGACATTCCGCTGTGGACATTGTAACATGTGCACATATATATTGCCAGGTCCAACAGTGAATATACCTGGAAAAAAAGAGATTACCCCTAGACACTACATAAATTGTCAATCTATGAATGTAATATATGTACTAACATGTAGTTGCGGGTGCTTTTACGTTGGAAAGACGAACCGTCATCTCAAAAGACGGATCTATGAGCACCAGTACAACATCAGAACGGGGAACCAAAAAACCCCCGTAGGACGTCATTTTGCTTTGAGGCATAACAAGGATCCCAGTTCCCTAAAAGTACAGGGTCTAGACCATATACATCCCTCCCAGAGGGGAGGAGATATTCAAAAAATAACTCTCCAAGTGGAAACGAGATGGATTCACAAACTGCAAGCACATCGATTTCCAGGCTTAAACGAGAATTTAAGCTTTGCCTCCTTCCTATAATAATGGGAATATCAAATCTCCTGCTTTTTTTCCCCCTCCCTATCAAAATGGGAATTGGAGATCCACTGGAACACGTTTGGATAGGGATAACAAAACTTCCAGAATGAAAGATGGACAGGGGAGTGAAAAGGTTTGGGTAATTTACCTCTTGAATGTCCCCAAAAACATGTGCAATAGGTAATACGGGGTACAGATAGTAGAGGCCACAGAACAACAATAAGGACCACAAGGTCAACAGATATTGATAATAATAGAATAGAAAAAAGAATGCATGTATATATAGGCAAGGGTGCACCTATATGTACGCGTGACCATATTAATATGTATAGGTTGTACAAACGATGTAAACCCGGTGGGAACATGGCAGAGCACAGGATGAAGGCACTAGACTATGAGACAGGATGCCTCACAGCAGTAACAAGAACTGCTGGTAATAAACATATTCAGAATGCAAAGCCGTTCAAAGTGACTGAATTCAGAAATAGGCTGTAATTGTAAGCACAAATGATTATAATGTAGCAGAATACCGCGGTATGGGAAGCATGAGGCTTCATAAAAATGGCTGAACATGTATAATGTCACTAGTGAGAGGACCAATAAGGCCCCAACAATATGGCGAGCGACAAACTGGTGTGATTGATGAGGGGGGCGCCAACAAAATGGCGCAGGTGAATAGGCGCAGCCGCAGAAATATTGTGGCCTAATAACAGGATGTAGAGAAACAGGCTCCACCAATATGGCGCTGGAGATGCGCAATAGGTGGAACGCACGCGTCACTTCCGGAAGTGATCCGGCAATGACGCGATCGGCATCACAGTAGCAGATACATGGCGCGAACGCAGCAAATAAAAGGGGAAGGAAAGCGGCATATGCTCGCACCCCTAGACCAACGAGCATCGCTGTCAAAAGCCTGGATAGAGCCCATGAAGGCAGGCGGCGGCCATCTTCTTAACGCCAGACGCGGGCGCACATAGAACAACAAGGGACACAGCACAAGCAGACAGACAGCCATACAACGCCAGACGTGGGCCATACATAGAAAGAAACGTCCCCGCATCCCATTACTGCGAAAGAAAGGTGGGTGATAAATAATAAGAAATAATGATAATCACCTGCGTACCAAAGATCTCCACTTAATGGAGCCCATCTTTGATTACAGCCTCCCATATTCAAACTGACCTAGAAATAGGAGGAGGACAATCAGATGGACTAGGAGGGGAACAAATTTATGAACCAGCCCTTCTAAGGTAATCAGGATTTCAGTCACTTTTTGATAGCAAATGCATAACCATATGGCATAGTAACCAGTAGGTCAAATCCCTTACAATTTTTTCTTTTTTGTTTTGAAAGGGCTTTTAGATGGTAAAATAAGCCATTAATGTGCTCTTGCCACGCCCCCCCTGGGGTTTCAGTGAAAGAATGGAAATGTTTGGAAAAAATTGATGTACCAAGATAAATGAAATAGTGGCTGTCTTATATTAACGCCAGTATACAGTAGAGGTAAATCTGGATTTTATGTTATCCCAGAGCTTGAAACACAAATTGAATATGATATAGATGAATATAGGAGAATTTTCTTATTCACTACTCTTATGCATTCATCTGTTTTTAGAGGGCATTGATAAAGCCACAGAGTTATGGCGAAACATGTCTGCCCAACGCCTGAATCTGGCATCTAAACAGTTCATGAATACCATCAAGTAAAGATCTGTGAACAATTTCTGAGGATTGTAACACATATGGCAATTATAATTATGCTTTTTGTGAATGCAAAAATGTAATTTATTATGTATAGCACAAATATGGTATAATAAATGAAGAAGCTATTACTTCTTTTAAATGAAAATATAGTATCGTGTGGTCTTGGTCAAATGCTCATCAGGGAATACCGGAATGGCCTAAATCCGGATCTTAAAGTGTAGTTCAAGAGCATGTCCATGAACCAACATCCCACAAGGGAGCCAAGTGAGATTAGGATCAAAAAGGGTCACGCACAACTTTCTTGTGAAGTGAACCCAAAACCTAGTTTGATGCTGATCTGCCTTTCACCCCAAGCCCATTTTGAAGGTAAAAAAAAGAAGGCCTGGGATCATTAGCAACAGTCTTGTTAGGCTTGGGGGTGTATTTTGTTTTCCTTTCGTTTCTATTTCCTTTTCTGTGGACCAAAACTCATACAAATGAGTTGGCCTTCTCTACAAGATTTCTGTAGTGACATCCCTATTTGGGATTGCGGAGTGTAAAACTTCCTGGTTTTCCCATAAACTCACCTTAATCCTTGATTAAACAGCTGTGGCTAGGCTGCAACTAAACTGAGTCGCACCCCCCAGCATCCCCGTTCCTTCCTGTGCTCAGAAACCCGAAAGTCCGGCAATTAGCAACTAACTTGATCCCTGGATCCCCTGTCCCTCACCATCCAGGGCCTGAGCTCCATTCCCTGGTTCTTCCGTGCCACCTGTCATCCCCACCATCAGTCACAGAGCTGCTACGCTCTCGCCACTAACTACATTCGAGAGAGAGGGTTAGGCCTCAGCAGGGGCGGACTGGGACCAAAAAACGGCCCTGGACTTTTTGGTCAGACTGGCCCTTCTGTACTGTGCTCGGCCCGGTAAAGTGAGTCAACGCCACATTAATATATATATATATATATATATATATATATATATATATATCTGAGCGGGATCGGCCCGGGACCTCCACCCGGGACATCCAAAATCGGGATGCCCCACTGTGTGAAACTCCCCAGGTTACCTGCTACACTTACCTTACTTTCCGGTCCAACAACACATGCGCGGGCCACGGCCGCATCCCGGCTATCCCTCTAGCAGGGCGCATGCCCGAGCCAGGCATTTGTGAATGGCCGGTGCGGGCACGTTCCCCGTTTGAGGGTAGCTGGGGATGTGGCTGCGGCTCACGCATGCGCCACTGCACTTAGGACGCTGGCTTAGGATAGTCAAAATCCTGGGTTTTGGTCCACTTCAAAGAGTTTTGGTCCTTTTCTGTGGGGCGCCCTGATTTGGGTTGCCCCATTTTGTGCAACCCCCTCAGATCACCAGTAAAACTTACCTGACCAGCGATCCACTGGCTCATGCATGGGTTCTCCTTGCTAAGGGCTGGGTGCAGCTGAGCTGGCTGCCAGCCACATCCCACCAGCCTCTAGCTGGTGCAGACACATGTTTGAACCACGCATGTGTTGTTTGATTAGCGGCCAGGTATTTTTACTGGGAATTTGACACAATGGGGCATCCCAAATCAGGATGTCAGGGAGGGGCCATGTAAAGAAGCTTCCATCTGTCTATACAATACATTGCTACACCACAGTCCAGCTCCCCTGGCGCTGTGCGTCCTCAATAGATACTGGGTCATACCATGTGCGGGCAGGGGGGGGGGGGTACTCAAGGAAAAGAAAATCAACAACCACAAACTGTAAAAATTGTACAAAAAAACCCCACAAAACAGCAGTGTCCATGCTGCTGGGGCCCCATAACAATACTGGTGCAATGCAAATGCTGCCGCCCTATTCTATTACACTATATTAGGGTATAAGGGAGGATACAGGAGGAGAAGAGCTTACACTCTATTAGGGTATAAGGGAGGATACAGGAGGAGAAGAGCTTACACTCTGTTAGGGTATAAGGAAGGATACAGGAGGAGAAGAGCTTACACTCTATTAGGGTATAAGGAAGGATACAGGAGGAGAAGAGCTTACACTCTATTAGGGTATAAGGGAGGATACAGGAGGAGAAGAGCTTACAATCTATTAGGGTATAAGGGAGGATACAGGAGAAGAGCTTACACTCTATTAGGGTATAAGGGAGGATACAGAGGGAGAAGAGCTTACACTCTATTAGGGTATAAGGGAGGATACAGAGGGAGAAGAGCTTACACTCTATTAGGGTATAAGGGAGGATACAGAGGGAGAAGAGCTTACACTCTATTAGGATATAAGGGAGGATACAGAGGGAGAAGAGCTCACACTCTATTAGGGTATAAGGGAGGATACAGAGGGAGAAGAGCTTACACTCTATTAGGGTATAAGGGAGGATACAGAGGGAGAAGAGCTTACACTCTATTAGGGTATAAGGGAGGATACAGGAGAAGAGCTTACACTCTATTAGGGTATAAGGGAGGATACAGGAGGAGAAGAGCTTACACTCTATTAGGGTATAAGGGAGGATACAGGAGAAGAGCTTACACTCTATTAGGGTATAAGGGAGGATACAGAGGGAGAAGAGCTTACACTCTATTAGGGTATAAGGGAGGATACAGAGGGAGAAGAGCTTACACTCTATTAGGGTATAAGGGAGGATACAGAGGGAGAAGAGCTTACACTCTATTAGGGTATAAGGGAGGATACAGAGGGAGAAGAGCTTACACTCTATTAGGGTATAAGGGAGGATACAGAGGGATAAGAGCTTACACTCTATTAGGGTATAAAGGGGGCGGGTTGACAGGAGGGTTGGTTGGTGGGTATTTAGATGTGCGAGTGGGCAGGTGGTCAGGCAGGTAGGTAGGTGGGTGGGTGACTGCCACCTCCAACGTCAGAATCCGCTGATTCCGCCTGCACAACACTCGAGTCTGCTGATGGCCCAGGGTCTGGGTAGGTAGGTAGGTAGGTGAGTGGCAGGTATATAGATAGGTGGGTGGATTAGGCAGTTGGATTATTAGGTGGGTGAGTGAGCAGGTGGGTAGATGGGCAGAGCAGGTGGGTAGATGGGCAGGGCAGGGCAGGGCAGGGTGGGTTAAGAGAAAAACATTGCACCATTAATTAGTATTAGCATTTAGTTTGAGGTGTATTGGAACACAGTACAGCAACAGCATGGACTCACCTGGAGCCACTTCACTGCCAAGTTGGAGAATCCTTTTTGTTGTTGAGTTCTTCTCTCCTTCATGGTGTCTGCAGGCTGCTAACTTGTCCTCGTGGGTGAGACACACACACATCTCTCTCTCTCCCTCCCTCCTTCCTCTCCTCGGGCTATGGCTGCAACACACACACACACACTCACACTCAGACTCAGACTCTCTCTCCCCCCTCCCCACTCTTCCCCCTCACCGACCTCTGCTCCAGCCATCAATCACACTTTCTCTCGTTTGATCACTCACGTCATCCTCTCCCCGCGCTGGCCGGCCAGCATGACAGGAAACGGAAGTGCTGGCCTCTGCTGTGCTGCGCTCTGGGCTGTCCTCCACAGTAGGGGAAACAGGAGAGGAGTTTTTGGTTCCACTGAGCCACCAATGTAAAAAAAAAAATGACAGCTGCACAACGTGCGCGGCCGCGCTCCCGCGCATCTTACAGGGAACACTGCGACTTGCGGCCCTCCCTGGCACCGGCCTACCGGGATTTTGCCCGGTATGCCCTATGGCCAGCCCGCCCCTGGGCCTCAGCACACCCACTCCATTGCAATAAATGGAGGGAGAAGGCATGGCAGGACTCCTGTGACTGCTGGAAGGTGGTGAGCATGGCACGTCATCAGTTATGACCCCATGTTCATACCCAGGGCAACGCGGGAACAACTCCCTGGTCCTGTTTTTTTGTTTGACTGTTGGATGACTCGGTAAAAGAGTTTCCCACATCTCCGGTATCCCTTCATATGGTGTGTGCATCCACAACACATATCTGAGAGGTTGGAGGGTAGGGAATGTAGCTGGAGATAAGCGGACAATGGAAGGTGTCCAGGATAGACTTCAATAAACATTCTATGCCGTTCAATCATGTGCATGGCATAGCATATTTACTGAGGAAGCCTCCTTAAAGTGGACGAACACCCAGGGGGGAAAGCTGCTCAGTAGGTTAGATGGTGAAACCAGGGAGCAGGGGGAAGCTGATCACCACTGAGCCACAAGTAAAAATAAACACAGCCACAGAGGTGCCATGGCTGGGTCCCTTTAGGGAAAAATGGTGGTCACACCCTCTGCAACCATGATCACAAAGCACCTGGACCTGATTTCTGAAAGTATTAGACAGCTGGATGTACAGGGAACAGCTATAGGGGAATGGAAGTATTTATTTATTTTTGTGTGTCTGGACTGGACATATAAACAGAATGTAAAGGAAGTCACATTGAATTAAATCATTTCTCCAAGCATGTCTTTGGCTGATGTTCTACTTTAGCTTATACTAAATCAGGTGGCTATGACCAGGGACTTTTCTATGGACAGGTGAACAGGGCAATCGCCCTGGGGTTCAAGTCCTTTTATATATGTGAGGCGGGCACCTTTATCGCAACCATCTTGTTTTCTGCAGATGGGTCCACTATTAGAGGGGCCATACGCCAGGCATCTCGCCCCTCATATTGTGCCAGTTATGAGGATGAGGCATAGCATGGCACTAGACAGCAGCAGTCCTATAGGATGCATGAGGAGGGGCAGATTTTTTTTCCTTTCCGCACAGGAAGAACTATTTTGTCTAAAAACTGCCCTGGCTATGACCATGTAGAGATCCTTAAAGATGGAGATGGTAATGGTCCCACTTGTTTATTACTTCAGTCTGTCTCCAAGTGTGTTTTATTAGTACCAGCAACAGTTTTATACTTGCCAGCCAATAAAATACATGGAACATGCTAAACTTTGAACACACACGGAATGACAAAGCAAACACTGGAAGCGATTTTTTGTTTTTATTATTGGGACAATTTAAACATATGAGGCACTTTGATCATCACAGTCAGTCAGCCAACATGTTGAAATGTTGTTCCGTTGAAGAATCTCTGCAGTCTCATTACTCCTGGTCCTTCTCCTCGCCATGAGTGATTACATAACATAGGTTTTTATAGTCCAGGTTCCCAGCAACATCTGGGGGGAAGGCATGGAACATCTGGGTGATCTGGGGCACAAGTAAAATATAGTATATGGTTAAAGCAGATCTCAAAAGATCCTCGTTCATATCTCTTTCTATGATTTCTGAATGTTTTGTGCAACATAAGACACCCATATGTGACCCTGGCAAGTATTGTTTTTGTTATTTTGTATAAGTCTGGCACCAACCTTAATACCCAGTGAATCAGATTTCACCCAGGGAGCACCAAGAAGCCTCCAAAATATTATTTTCAACTGGCTATGCAAAAAATATTTTTATTCTTATGGGATTCTTATCTCTATCATGAAATTATCTTACATTACAAATCCTTTTAAACATGCTGAATAAAGAGAGGAGGTGATGACATTTATACCACAAATGAAAATAAAGTCTGGGGGTGACAGGTTTTTGAGCGTAGCCTTCCATGTTTTCAGTGGAGAACTGCTCACCTCTAACAGCTTGTCTCGCGTACGCCATCCGCCATTCAGTTATAGGTTATCTGCCTTAGAATATAACTCACTTCTCAGAAGGCAACGGCACAAAGGAAAATAAGTGAGGATGTTTCAAACACAAACCCATAGCAGTGTTTGCCAACTAGTGATACAAGTACAAGTTGTTAGGACTGGCTTGGATGGGGTCTTGAATCGGCAAGCAGCCATCCATCATTGCTCCAAGTCCACTGCTCTCACCACAGTGCTATCTGTTGCTGTGTGTCTGCTGGAGTGGTGTGGTTCTTCCCGGGGTCCTAGAGCCATATTGTTTAACCTCACTTGGCATTAATCATGCTGTTGAGTTTCCTATAAGTGCATGTGCTTGGCATGTGCATCTCTGTGTTGGATTATTGCATTGTCTTCTCGAAGTTTAGCCATGCTCTTCAACCCCCCTTCATAGCGCCTAGTCCTTGTTGGGCCTTGTTTGTATTGGATCTATTGCCCCTCATTGTTGGTCTGTTGCTCCGCTACAAGCCTGGACTGGGGCCCAGCTCTGCTACAAGCTTGCGCTAGGGCCCAGCTCCACTACAGCCTGCATTGGGGCTTAGTTCTGCCATAGTGCACTGGGGAGCATCTTCACCTTCAGGGGCACTGCTGAAGAACTAAGTGGATTACGGAATCCCTGAGTACCGGACCACCCATGCCCGGGTGGTCGTCAGCTTGCCTCTTTGGTGATGCAGGCGGGTTGTCTGTCCTTTGTTCTTCTGTTACCAGTCAGCTACCTAGCTTCCTTTGTCCCCAGGCAGTGACTCCTGATTATGGCCTCCAGTGAGGTTTTAACTGCCTGGCTGAAAGCCGCCTCCCTGTCCCGAGTTACAATCCCTAAAACCGGAATTTCCCAACCTACCTTGAATACCCAGAGATATTATTTGCCTGGGCCTGACACAAGTGCATGTAAAATTATTCCAACACGAACAGAGATCTGTGATCTCCTCAGTCAGCAATGGTCTTTAGAGCAGAATAGAAGGCTTTTTTTGATGGTATTTGGAAAAAATATTTGGTACTTCATGACAAAGAGAAACCATGCTCTAAAGTAAGACGACCTCTTTGAGGAACCTGTGTCAACACCAACAGAGATCTGTGATTTATGGTACCAACCTCAAAGTGATGTGGCTAAAGGGGCAATGCCAGTTTTGCTCCAGGGTGAGAACTAGAGATGAGCGAACTTCTTAAAAATTCGATTCGGGCGATTCGCCGAATTTCTCCAAGAAATTCGGGTTCGTCCGAATCGAACTTTAAAGAATCGCTCATCTCTGCCGGCATGTAGGTAAGTGTATGCTACATGCCGGCATGGTGGGAGCGGGGAGGCCGGCTGCTCTGTCAGCGGGAGGCGGAAGCCAACTTGCGCCGCCCGCTGACAGCGCAGCCGGCCTCCCCGCTCCCACCAAGCCCTGAAATAAAAAAAAAAAATGCCGGCATGGTGGGAGCGGGGAGGCTGGCTGCGCTGTCAGCGGGGCGTGGAACCCAATATGGCGACGGCCCGAGGAAGAATGGTGGGCAGAGAGGCAGAAAGGAGAAGGGGGCGGCGGTCGCCCGAGTGCCGGAGGGCAGATCGGTGGCTCCCCTGGGGAGGGGGATTGAAGGTTTGGAGCTGCGGTCCCCGCCTGGGGGCCCTGCAGGGCCAGAGGAGGCGAGCGGCGACGAGGAGGCCGGGCGTGACAGCCGGGGTGATGGTGGCCCGACGGCTGCGGCTTCCGTCCCGAAGACCAGGTGCGGAAGTGAAGAGGACGCGTCATCAGGGGAGGGAGAGAAGACGCGCGGAGCCGAGCCGCGGGGGAGCCGTCCGAGTACAGCGCTGGCTCCGACCGCAAGACAGGAGCCGGGGGCAGAGCGGGGGGGCACCCTCCTTCCCCATGCGAGCGATCCACCGCGGAGTATACAAAGGCAGATGAAGAGAGCCGACAGCCGTCAGTGACAGTCTCTGCTCAGGGGAGAGCAGGAGACCTGAGTGGCACACAGCCCACCCAAACCGACCAGGATGGGCAAGATGGAGAAGCGGTTCCACCGCATGGTGGGAGCAGGGAGGCTGGCTGCGCTATCAGCGGGCGGCGGAAGCCGGCTTCCGCCGCCCGCTGACAGCGCAGCCGGCCTCCCCGCTCCCACCATGCCGGCATTTTTTTTTTTCCTTTCAGGGAAAATTCGGTCAGCACGAACCACCAAAAATTCGGGTTCGTGCTGAATCGAATTTTTCCTGAAATCCAGTGCGAATTCAGGTTCGTTAGAACCGATTCGCTCATCCCTAGTGAGAACAAAAAATAGGGCCTTGGGAATAATCCAAATTAATGGAGATATCTTCTTTTTGGTTAGAAGAATAGGGTGCTTAAACTAGACCAACACCCTTACAAGAAACATATGGATCCCTCCCCAGGGCAATTCAGAATGCTGCACTTAAAAATTAATTTACCTTTTTCAAACTTCTGCTGTGGTTGATCCCCCCCTCCATGGCTTTCTATGAACCAGCCTGTAGCCTGCAAAGAGAAAGTGCTGCTGGGTTTCCTGCCCCTTCGCATTGTGGGATATGTTGGTTATGTCCAGGCAGCAGCATGGCTGGGATTAAGTAGGAAGCCTTCCGGGGGCTCCAAGATGGCCACGAGCAGGAGAAAATCGTGAGGCATAGTTGAGTGGGTGCAGGAATAAGTGCTGACAGTGATTTTGTATGATGCATGCAGATGGGGCAAGTGAGTTTTGGGATTATTTTTTCAACTATGCAAGGCTATTGTTCCGGTTTAACATTCTTATTATTATTATTGTTTATTTATATAGTGCCATCATCTTCCGTAGCGCTTTACAAGGTATGATTACAGACTAGGTAAAACATATAGTACAGGGAATAATACAAAATTAGATGCCACAAGGTTTAAACCAAGTGTTGTGAGCACAGGAGACAACAGGAATGAGAGCCCTGACCTTAAAGTGGACCAACACCCAGGGGTGATCGCCTCCCTCACCGCGGGACATCCGAGATCGGGATGTCCCGCGGTGACGGACCCCCCCCCCAAAAGCCCCAAAAGCCTCCCGCGCGCCCCTCTAGGCGTGCGCGCGCCCGCGCCGGCCGTTTGCGAATGCCCGGCGCAGGCGCGCGCACTGTCAAAGGGGCGCGCGGGAGGCGGTGGCGGACGCGCTGTCTTGTCCGCAGCTGTCACCCGCTTGTCCGTGGCTACGTGGGAGCGTGGTGAGGTGAGTTTTGGGGGGTTTCTGGGGGGTTTTACACAGCGGGGCACCCCTAATCGGGGTGCCCCCCTGAAGTGGACCAAAACCCAGGATAGTCAAAATCCTGGGGGTTGGTCCACTTTAAGAGCTTACAGTCTAAAGGATAGGGGGGGAGACAAAAGGTAGGGATCACAAGAGGTAGAGCTTGAGTTGGGCTGCCTTTCCTGGAATGTTTTAAATTATGTGTTGTCTGTCTCCATTATTAAATACAATCCGCTCAACTGGCACCTGAGTTTATTGGAAAACCAACTGTCTTCATGGATCTTTGTGACTATCCCATTGCATCATTTAGCCATTGAATGTTTTAGTACAAGAACAAAGTATAATATAGTACAAAGACATTTGGCAGGTGTCAGATTGTCTTCTAGCTTTATTGTATATATAATGAATATGTTTAAACTGATCACTAGTAAATCAAATAACATACCTCTTCTTGATTGAATCTATCAGCTTGGGTTGTTAGCATTTCCCTAATGCTGTAATACAAATGAAAAGAAAATAAGAAGTTGCATTATATCTACGAGTGAAGCTTTGGCTCAAAAAAACAGTGTTAATGTCCCAGAGGTATGGAGATTGTTGATATAAGCCTTTAAAAAAACATTGCTTCTTTCAGGCTTGAGAAGAAAATTACACTAAATGATTTTCATGAACTCGTTGATATATTTTTGCAAGTGCTGTAATTGTAAAAAAGTAGCTCCACCATTAGCAACACTATTTGGTTGAAATATTCTACACAAGTGCCGTCTATAATCAAATAATGAAAGCATTCATTGCAGCTAAGATAATATATGTTGCTGAAGGATTCAGACCCTAATTATATAAAAAAAAAAAAAAAAACGTAGGGAACTAATGATTCCTTGTATTGGTTCTTGTAAATTAAACAGTGTTTTACTTGTAAAATCTGCCTGTCTCCCTAAGTCTAACTTAGGAGCATTGGGGGTCATGTTGATTATTATTATTATTATTTGGTGAAGCACGACTTCACCAAACCTTTCAACAAAGAAAAACTTGGGGCCTTATTTATGAAGGAATAGCGACAGGTAGCGACTGGTGAGCGGCCGGTAATGACGGGCCCCGCCACGAGAACGCCGGCTCCCCACCACAATCACACATTTATCAAGCCGATCCTGCTTAGCGACTAAGATAGCGCCATATAGCGACTCATTCATCATTATTCCAGCCTCAGCCCACAGCACCAGCGTCCGACCTTGAACAGCGTCAGGTATGACCTCTCGCTACCTGGCGTGCTCCAATGCATTTCAATGGAACAATCTTTAAATATTCATAATTAATTATTATTAATGTTTTTTTTTTTTTGTGAAAAATTCTGTGACCACTTCTGCCATTTTAGATAATTTGTTTAAGGGAAAAAAATTTAAAAAAATTTGTACAGAATTGATATTACAGGTCTGATATTAATGTAGTCATATTATTAAATTATTTAAAATATTTTTTTTTTTTTGGTTTCCAAAAATATGGTGGTTTGGGGGTTAAAAAACTACTTTTAACCCTTTTGTTGCCAAGCCCGTAACACCTACGTGCTGGCTTGGCTGGGCCTTAAGTGCCAAGCCCGTAGGTGTTACGTGCTTGACTTTCCTCGCTTCTAGTTTAAAAAATAAAAATAAAAAATACTCACCTGACCCCTTGTTGGATCCGGCCGGGTCTCCTCTTTAATTTGGTGCCATCCGATCCCCCGTGGGGGGGTCGGATGGCTCCAGGAGAGCCCCCGGAATAGGCCGCCCCCCCCCCCCCCGCTTCTGCAGCAGCAGCTGCTAACTGTAAAAAAAAAAAAAAATAAAAATGACATTCACTTACCTGTGTGTGCGCTGGCTCCCGCTGTCCCTCCTCTTCACCTGGGGGGCCTCCGATCCCCCCCAGGACTTACCGATCTTCAGGAGAGAGCCTGGGAGGCTCTCTCCTCTCTTCTTCTCGGTGGCGGCCGCCATCTTGCCTCTAAGCCCCGCCCCCTTGGGGGCGGGGCTTATGAAGTCATCCCGGCCCCGAACGGGCTTCAGCTTTCTCAGCTTCTCAGATGCCGGTGATCGGCGCTGGGGAAGGAGGTGACAGGAGATCCTCTGATCTCCTGCCTTCTCCTTCTCTGGATGCCGATCACCGGCATCTGTCAGCTGAGCGGCGCGGGACAAGAGCTTGCAATCGAAGGTAAGTACAGTAAAAAAACATTTTTTTTTTTCTAATAAAATACTTTTTATTATTGTGTGGTGGTTTTTTTTAACAGTTAACCCTTTGTGAGCTGGTAAGGGGTCCATGAGACCCCTTATACCAGTTCACAAGGCTGGGGGGGTGGCAAGTCACCTGCCCTAGCGGGTGGCTTGCCATTAACCCCTGGCACCCCCATTACCTGCCTCCCCAAAGGCCAGGGGGGGGCAGAAGAGCCCGGGCCCACATAGGCTATGTGGGATCGTAGGCTGCAGGGTGGGGGGGCCACCAAAGCTGGCCCCCCCACTCTGTGCCTACAAGCCCCCATAGCTGGTCCCGGGCTGGTTACTTTGGGTAAGGGGGACCCCACGTCATTTTTTTTTTTTGGATTTTTAAGGGTTTTTAACCCTTAAAAATCCCCCAAAAAATGGGGTCCCCCTCCCCGGGAAGGGGGACCCTATGTCATTTTTTTTTTTTAATTAACCATTTGTCATCCAGCAGCTACAAAAGGCTTCTGGGCAGGAAAGGGTGTCTACCTATACATATGTGGTATCGCTGTAACCGGGAGAAATTGGGGTTTCTCACGCAATAAGATTTTATTGACAAACTTACATTTTTTATTACAAAAAAACTCTACAAATTGTAAAAAAATATTTTTTTTTTATTTTTTTTCACACATTTCACCCAAAAATATTGAGAATACACCTAAAAAATACAAACAAGACATTTCATGTTAAAGCCCAGACTCTGTTGAAAAAAACAATATATAATTTTCCTGGGAAATCCCTGGAAATCCTTTCAAAAATGACAGTTGAACATGTGTAGCGCAAAATAGTGAAACATCGTCTGGCAACAGGGAGTGGCAAATGCTGCAGGTAGGCTGGCAGCGAAAGGGTTAACACATCGCCTCCAGCGCTCTGGGGTTTAAACATGCATTTCACAGCGCTTGAATTTTTTGAGCGTGATTTTTTGATGAATATGGTGGAAGCCGGTCACTCTGACCAGTCGCTATCATGCGCACCCATACATCGCGGAACCTGTCAAATAGCGACTCGTAACCTTGTATTCAACATTACTGCACACCGACTCGCTATCAACAACCGAACAATGGCCAAGCACAGCGACTACTAGCGGGCGCTGTGAAAATACCGCTACAGTCGCTCAACTGTCGCTACATGCCGCTATTAATAAATCAGCCTCTTGGTGACTTGGTGAAAAACATCTAGCTTTTCAATGAGATGAGAGAAGAAATGCCATACATATATACTGACCTTAGTGGGAAAATGTAGTGCACCTGGGCTGCTGCTATTTAGCGCTTCACCTGCTCAGCTGCCCCATCACATAATTGCAGGGTTTTGGTTTATAAATAGAATAAAAGCAGTTGTGGCCTAGAGGTAAGGGGGGCGTACTTGTGACCGGAGGGTGGCAGGTTTGATACCCATGACACACATGACTGAAGTGCTCTTGAGCAAGGCACCTAACCCACAACTGCTCTCCAGGCGCCGTAATTAGGGCAGCCCACCGCGCCGGGCATGTGTACACTCACTGCACGGATGGGTTAAATGCGGAGGACGAATTCCCATGTGTGAGCAAGCATACAATGGCCATCTATGCATTAAAAAAAATAAATAAATAAAACAATTTCTTTACTTTTTTTATTGTGTTCTGAGTAAAAATCAAAGCTGTTTTAGAAAAGCAGAAACTTAGGCCCTTATTTAAGAAGGGATAGCGTCAGGTAGTGGCTGGTTAATGAGAGGTAGCGACAGGTAGCGACTGGTGAACGCCGGACACGGCACGCAATTACACATTTATCAAGCAGAATCTGTTGAGCGACTGGGATAACGCCATGTAGCGTCATTTTCCCAGCCTCAGCGAACAGCGCCGGCGTTCAGCCTTGCACAGCGCCAGGTATGACCTCTCGCTACCTGTCGCTCTCCCATATATTTCAATGGATGATCCTTTTCTTCTCTTTAAACGGGGTTTTTGTTTTTTGTTTTTTTTTTTCAAAAAATCACAAATAATTATGTTACCTATTCTGGCATTGAAAAAGCAGTTTTTTCACAATTTTTCCATTTTTAATATATTTCTTCAGAAATGACATTACAGGTCTGCCATTAAAGTGTTCATGTTACGATATTGCTACAATGTGATTCCATAGGTTTTCGCTTTGTTACTAGTGGATAGATGCTGATAAACAGACTTTAAACACACCGCATTCTGCGCTCTGGGCTTCAAACAAGCATTTTTCAGCGCCAGAGATTTGTGAGGCTGCTATGACCAGTCGCTAACATGCGCTCCCATACAACGCTGTACTGGTCAAATAGTGACTCCTCACAATGTATTCAACATTACTGAACAGCGACTGAGAGGCCGATTCATTAATAGCGGCAGGTAGCGACAGTTGAGCGACTGTAGCGGTATTTTCACAGCGCCCGCTAGTAGTCGCTGTGCTTGGCCATTGTTCGGTTGTTGATAGCGACTGAGTCAGTGTGCAGTAATGTTGAATACGGGGTGACGAGTCGCTATTTGACAGGTTCCGCGATGTATAGGTGTGCATGATAGCGACTGGTCAGAGCGACCGGCTCCACCCACATTCATCAAAAAATCAAGCTCCAAAAATTCTCGCGCTGTGAAATGCATGTTTAAACCCCAGAGCGCTGGCGGCGATTTAAAAAAAAAAAAAATTTGAAAGAATTTAGTAATATGAATACAATAATATCAGACCTGTAATATCAATTCTGCACAAATTTTGGCAGAAGTGGTCACAAAATTTTTCACATTTAAAAAAAAAAAAAAACATTAATAACAATTAATTATGAATATTTAAAGATTGTTCCATTGAAATGCATTGGAGAGCGCCAGGTAGCGAGAGGTCATACCTGTCGCTGTTCAAGGTCGGACGCTGGCGCTGTGGGCTGAGGCTGGAATAATGATGAATGAGTGGCTATATGGCGCTATCTCAGTCGCTAAGCAGGATTGGCTTGATAAATGTGTGAGTGTGGTAGGGAGCCGGCGTTCTCGTGGCGGGGCCCGTCATTATCGATCACTCACCAGTCGCTACCTGTCGCTATTCCTTCATAAATAAGGGCCTGAGTCGCTATGAAGTAGCGCCCCACGGCTGAGCACAGTGACTACTAGCGGGCGCTCTGAAAATGCCTGCTACAGACACTCATCTGTCGCTACCTGGCGTTAGTGATGAATCAGCCTGTTAGCCTCTCCAAATAATTTGGATAACCGAATACAGTGGCAGCACAACATTATTTCCTGAGCACATACTGTACTGTATGATTACATTTTATGTCTTTTGGGCAAATAAAAGCTATTTAAATCTTAGCACCGAAATGATCTGTAGAAAATAAATAAGTAAACAACTTTTAAAGTCCCTGTGCATGCACACAGTAATGTCCTCCCACCCCCTTCCACCTCCCCCAGAAACAGTTTAAATAAGCCATTTCAAAGCATCCCCAAATCTCTAGTTTAATATATTTACGTTATGTATTCTAAGCAAAGCTGCTTATTTTTCTTCAATTTCTGGGTCAGGTGTGAGCTGGGAAGGGTCAGAGACAACTGTTGGACCACTGTGGCTTGCCATGCTCACTTATGCTGAGAGCACTAAGGGACAGAGTGGCTGTTGGATCACTTTTTTGGTGGTATTGGAGGAATGGAATTTGAAGGAGGACAAACTTTGAAGTTCTGCTTAAGCTGCTTACCTTCCTGTGCTGCGGGAAATGGAAAGGTGCAAGGGATGGGCATACAGTGAGCTGCTTGCTGCCTTATTATTTCATTGACTTTCTACATAATGGGTGTGAGGCTGCATTGTGACAGTCTCATAGCAACCTCCC
This sequence comes from Gastrophryne carolinensis, assembly GCA_027917425.1. Classification (NCBI taxonomy): domain Eukaryota; kingdom Metazoa; phylum Chordata; class Amphibia; order Anura; family Microhylidae; genus Gastrophryne; species Gastrophryne carolinensis. The sequence goes on from CM051236.1 coordinate 432,271,622, forward strand.
TCAATCCCTACCTGAACCTCCAGCGAAAAGCGGCCCGTGATTGGCCGCAGGTGTTCACATGGACTGGGGACGCTTTTTATTACACCACCAATCCCAAGAACCCTAAATAAATAGCAAGGGGCAATGTGCTCAGAGGTGCCACAATGTCTATGCTGGGGCTGCTTTCTCTTTCCTAGACGCCGATCCAGGACAGCCCACGTGACTGCTGGCAGCCTATTGCGGGGTCGCATTTCACCTGAGCATTGCGGTTCAGGTAAGGATTATGAGGGGTTGCGGGGAGTCTTTGTCGGGGGGACTACAGCAATGTGGATACCCCCAAGACTGTCACAAGGCGGCCCCACACCCATTATCTAGAAAATGGGTGTGGGACTGCTTTAAATATTAACTCACTAATCAATAACTCATAATTTTAAGAGCACCTACACTAGAGAACTGACCTTTGTGTGAGGGGCAATTTCAAAAAGAGCAAGTGCCAAGGATCTTGAGGGCAGCTTTGCCATGATTAGGGGGCACATAATAAATGAAAAGGAACCCTAATAGAGTAAATACCTTCATATAAGATGTCTTAATTTTTCCATGGTATTTTTTAGGAATTTTGATTTAAAGCGGACCTTCACTCTGAATAAGAGTCTATCTTATATGTTTCCCACACCCTGTACATACAGATTGCCCACATTAAAAATCATCCTACCTGCATCTACTGCATGTTATGAGCCTTTAAACATCCAAGATGGCGGCTTATGGAAGCCGCCATCTTATCAGGCAGCCTGCAAACAGGAAGTGCCTCCTGACTGTGCTGCTCTGCATTCTGGGGCTGCTGACCGCTACCTGACCCCAGCTCTGCTCTGTCTGAGCAAAGCACAGCTATAACCCGCCCTCCTGTACCTTATCCCACTCTCCTCTCCTCAGTAAGTGTGATGCTTCTGAGTCAAGATGGTGGCACCCGTATCCTAAAGTCCTGAACAGAGTTGCAGCCCAGTGGGGGAAAGAATAATAGGAGGCCGATTCATTAATAGCGCCAGGTAGCGACAGATGAGCGCCAGTAGCGTGATTTTCACAGCGCCAGCTAGTATTCGCTGTGCTTGGCCGGGGTTTGCTTGTTGACAGCAACTCAGTCGGTGTGCGGTAATGTTGAATATGGGGTTAGGGGTCGCTGTTTCACAGGTTCCGCGTTGTATGGGTGCGCCTGACAGCGAATGGCCAGAGCGAACGGCTTGCTGCAGATTCATTAACAAATCACACTCAAAAATTTCTCGCGCTGTGAATTCCTTGTTTAAACCCCAGAGCGCTGGCGGCGATGTGTGTAAAGTAGTTTTTAACCCCCAAACAACCATTTTTTTTTAATGTAAAAATTATTCCAGTTTTCTAAACATTTTGTAATATGAATACATGAATATCAGACATGTAATATCAATTCTGCACAATTTTTTTTTTTTTTTTACTTAAAAAAAAAACCTAACATTGCAGAAGTGGTCACAGAATTTTTGACATTAAAAAAAAAAAAAAAACATTAATAGCAATTAATTATGATTATTTAAAGATTGCTCCATTGAAATGCATTGGAGAGCGCCAGGGAGCGACAGGTCATACCTGTCGCTGTGATGGGATTAGCAGCGGCGCTGTTCGTTGCAGTCGGCTACATGATGAATCCCGCGCTAGCCGACGCTCTCGCCGGCGCTAGCCTCATTTAGCGTGATAAATGCGTCATTGTGACCGCCGCCGGGCGTACTTGATTCGGTAGCCGCCGATAGCTGGCGGTACCTGGCGCTCGTCAGACACTACCTGGCGCTAGCCCTTGATAAATAAGGCTGTAAGTTAGTGACTAAAAACGTAAAATATATTAATTTTGGATTCTGGGGAACCGTTTTTTAAGAGTTTGGGCTTTTCATTAAATCACTGGAAAATGTATGGATCGCACCTGTAAGAGTTTTTTGAAACATGGGGATGCAGGTTGCAATTCACACCACAAGGCACCCCAAAGGTGCACCATATTGTTTGCTTCCCTGACAGCCAAAGATTCATCCTGTATATTGCTGAATAAAGGTGTTGAAGCTGCGATCTGGACCCGCTCAGCCCCCGGATTTTATTTATGCCTTTTTAACCCTAAGAGTTGGATTTTCCTGTTTTAGATTATGAGGTGCACACCATCTCCTGTGCCTGTGAAGGTAAAAGCTGCTTCTTTTTTTATCTCCATGAACAGGCAGTCATAGCTGTGTAATTGCAGGTTTGCTTCCCTGCAGCGGCATGACCGAAGTGCTCATAAGCAAGCCAACCACTCTGGGACCATGTGCACTTATTGCTTCTGTTTGTCTCACTGCAAGGATGGGTTAGATGCCTGGGGGGGGGGGGGGGGGGTTAGGGTCTGCCTGTATAGGTTCTCTAAAGGGCCTGTTCATGTTAAGAATTCTTACCTTTTCTATTCTTGAAGCAAAAATGTCCAGCAGTCTGATACTCACATTGAATCCTGTAGCATATAAATGGGGCGCCGTGGCCTCTGATACAGAGGAAGCATACGGGCAGGCTGATTCATTACTAACGCCAGGTAGCGACAGATGAGCGTCTGTAGCAGGCATTTTCAGAGCGCCCGCTAGTAGTCACTGGGCTCAGCCGTGGGTCGCTACTTTATAGCGACTCAATCGCTGTTAAGTAATGTTGAATACATTGTGAGGAGTCGCTATTTGACCAGTACAGCGCTGTATGGTAGCGACTGCTCATAGCGACCATATTCAGCAAAAAAACAGCCGCACAAATCTCTGGCGCTGCAAAATGCTTATCTGAAGCCCAGAGCGCAGGAGGTGGTGTGTTTAAAGTCTGTTTTTCAGCATCTATCCACTAGTAACAAAGCGAAAACATATGATATTACATTGTAGCAACATTGTAACATGAACACTTTAATGGCAGACCTGTAATGTCATTTCTGAAGAAATATATAAAAAATAAAAAAAAATGTGAAAAATTGCTTATTCGATGCCAGGAGAGGTCACAGAATTATTTGAGATTAAAAAAAAAAAAAAAAACACAGTTTAAAGAGAAGGAAAGGATCGTTTATTGAAATGTATGGGAGAGCGGCAGGTAGCGAGAGGTCATACCTGGCGCTGTGCAAGGCTGAACGCCGGCGCTGTTCGCTGAGGCTGTGAAAATGATGAATCAGACACTACATGGCGCTATCCCAGTCGCTAAACAGATTCTGCTTGATAAATGTGTAATTGCGTGCCGTGTCCGGCGTTCACCTGTCGCTACCTGTCGCTACCTCTCATTAACCAGCCGCTACCTGACGCTATCCCTTCATGAATAAGGCCCCAAGACAGAGCCTGACATGTCCCTTCTATTCAAGTAGCTGGAGTGTGGTGAGCTCCAGTCGCTGTGATGGAGGCAGGAGTGGCGAACAAAGAAAAGGCAGCACTTTGTCATAGTTCAAGGGTGTATTCACCATACAGTGTTACAAACTCCAAATAGCGTGCACAATGTGCATCCAATGTGACGCCTTTATCAGGAATTACAAAAGCTAAAATCCCTAATGAAGGGTCCCCAAAACGTTAGATATGTACATCATGTGCCACCATTGAGCACTAGATGGAGCAAGCCAAATTCACCCAAATTTTGGATTGAACTAAACGGAATCTGCTCCCTTTTATACTCACCTCTTGTGATATCACATTGCATGTGCGGGATAGGGAGGCATCCCTCTGGCTGATGTGCACAATGGCTAGACTACTAGTAACATTTAGGCCCTTATTTAAGATGGGATAGCATCAGGTAGTGGCTGGTTAATGACAGGTAGCGACAGGTAGCGACAGGTGAACGCCGGACACGGCACGCAATTACACATTTATCAAGCAGAATCTGTTTAGCGACTGGGATAACGCCATGTAGCGTCCAATCCATCATTTTCACAGCCTCAGCGAACAGCGCCAGCGTTCAGCCTTGCACAGCGCCAGGTATGACCTCTCGCTACCTGTCGCTCTCCCATACATTTCAATGGACGATACTTTTTCTCTTTAAACAGGTTTTTTTTTTTTTTTTTTTGCAAAAAATCTCAAATAATTCTGTGACCTCTTCTGGCATTGAAAAAGCAGTTTTTTCACAATTTTTTCATTTTTTATATATTTCTGCAGAAATGACATTACAGGTCTGCCATTAAAGTGTTCATGTTACAATGTTGCTACAATGTAATTCCATATGTTTTCGCTTTGTTACTAGTTGATAGATGCAGAAAAACAGACTTTAAACACACCGCCTCCTGCGCTCTGGGCTTCAAACAAGCATTTTTCAGCGCCTGAGTTTTGTGAGGCAGTTTTTTTGCTGAATATGGTGTCAGTCGCTATGAGCAGTCGCTAACATGCGCTCCCATACAGCGCTGTACTGGTCAAATAGAGACTCCTCACAATGTATTTAACATTACTGAACAGCGACTGAGTCGTTATAAACTAGCGACTCACGGTCGAGCACTGCGACTACTAGCGGGCGCTCTGAAAATGCCTGCTACAAACGCTCATCTGTCGCTACCTGGCGTTAGTGATGAATCAGCCTGTTAGCCTCTCCAGAAAAAAAAATAATTTGGATAACCGAATACAGTGGCAGCACAACATTATTTCCTGAGCACATACTGTACTGTATGATTAAATTTTATGTCTTTTGGGCAATTAAAAGCTATTTAAATCTTAGCACCGAAATGATCTGTAGAAAATAAATAAGTAAACAACTTTTACTGTGCATGCACACAGTAATGTCCTCCCACCCCCTTCCACCTCCCCCAGAAACAGTTTAAATAAGCCATTTCAATGCATCCCCAAATCCCTAGTTTTATATATTTATGTTATGTATTCTAAGCAAAGCTGCTTATTTTTCTTCAATTTCTGGGTCAGGTGTGAGCTGGGAAGGGTCAGAGACAACTGTCGGACCACTGTGGCTTGCCATGCTCACTTATGCTGAGAGCACTAAGGGACAGAGTGGCTGTTGGACCAGTTTTTTGGTGGTATTGGAGGAATGGAATTTGAAGGAGGACAAACTTTGAAGTTCTGCTTCAGCTGCTTACCTTCCTGTGCGGCGGGAAATGGAAAGGTGCATTCGACATTACTGAACAGCGACTGAGTCGTTATAAACTAGCGACTCACGGCCAAGCACATTGACTACTAGCGGGCGCTCTGAAAATGCCTGCTACAGACGCTCATCTGTCGCTACCTGGCGTTAGTGATGAATCAGCCTGTTAGTTAATAGTAGTCAGCTAGTAAACCTGATTAGAGGAGAGCCTGTGCATGTGCCATGGGATCACCAGCAAGGTAATAATACTGGGGGACGTCACACAGCCCAATCCAGCCCAAACCCTGGGTTTTGTTCCTCTGTAGGGCGGTAATATTATTGTACATAGTAGGTGCAGTGCATGCAATGGTCATAGGAATTAAATGGATTCAGCAGGAATAAATACAAAAAACTTTTGTTTTTGTGTGCTGAATGACTTTAAAGCTAAAGATATAATCCTTCCGCCTTTAGCCTTCCACTATATAGAAGTCGCTTAATCTTTCACTTAACATAACTTTTATTGCTCTAAATCTATTGATTGGCTGCTATGGATTTATTAAGATACTGTTATAAAAATGATATACTTACTAATCTGCTTTAATATGACCTTTTCCGTCAGGATCAAAAATCTTGAAAGCATTTAGAATGGTTTCTTCTGGGTCGGTGCCTAGAACAGACATAATTCATAAAACATCTGTCTTCATTCACATCATTGGAAATGCCGGGCAAGTCAGTTTCATATTTAACTATCTCTCCGGATGTGCTCATAAAGGAAGAGTTATCTTTAACATTGACTTCTCTTTCCCTGCTGCAGGGAGGAGGCCACCACCAAAAACTCCTTCAGCACCTTACAAAGCTGAAGCCTTGGCAGCAGAGTGACAGGGCCTTGGGGGAGAGCTGTCAAGCTCCAGCGAGTGAAAAAGAACCTATTAGACAGCGCCATCATTGAAGCCTCACTCAATATTTGCCACAAAGCACATTATCGTTTGCTACCTAGAGGCGAATATCGTTATTACATTTTGCCTGGACTCAGATAAATGTACTGAAGGGGTCACCGAGCTAAATGTTCCATTGAGATTCTTTTTCATAGAAAAAAAGCAGTACAGGTATGCGGCTGATATTATGCGCTGTAATATATCTTTCATATCGAAATAGCTAGTCATAATAGGTGGTCTTCCATTAAATTATATAGCCCAGTTACTTTTTTATTACTGATATCAGTAAGCATGGAGTAAGTGTTTTTTCTACTATGAAACCGTTTGTATTTAAAGTGGCAGTCTCACCAAAACTAAGAGGCTGATTTATTAATAGCGACATGTAGCGACAGTTGAGCGACTGTAGCGGTATTTTCACAGCGCCCGCTAGTAGTCGCTGTGCTTGGCCGTTGTTCGGTTGTTGACAGCGACTCAGTCGGCGTGGCGTAATGTTGAATACAAGGTTACGAGTCGCTATTTGACAGGTTCCGCGATGTATGGGTGCGCATGATAGCGACTGGTCAGAGCGACCGGCTTCCACCATATTCATCAAAAAATCACGCTCCAACAATTCTCGCGCTGTGAAATGCATGTTTAAACCCCAGAGCGCTGGAGGCGATGTGTTAAAAGTAGTTTTTTAACCCCCAAACCACCATATTTTTGGAAACCAAAAAAAGTATTTTAAATAATTTAGTAATATGAATACATTAATATCAGACCTGTAATATCAATTCTGCACAATTTTTTTTTTTATTTTTTTTCCCTTAAAAAAATTATCTAACATGGCAGAAGTGGTCACAGAATTTTTCACATTTAAAAAAAAAAAAAACATTAATAACAATTAATTATTAATATTTAAAGATTGTCCCATTGAGATGCATTGGAGAGCGCCAGGTAGCGAGAGGTCATACCTGTCGCTGTTCAAGGTCGGATGCTGGCGCTGTGGGCTGAGGCTGGAATAATGATGAATGAGTCGCTATATGGCGCTATCTCAGTCGCTAAGCAGGAATGGCTTGATAAATGTGTGATTGTGGTGGGGAGCCGGCGTTCTCGTGGCGGTGCCCGTCATTACCGGCTGCTCACCAGTCGCTACCTGTCGCTATTCCTTCTTAAATAAGGGCCTAAGTGGTTTATTCATCAAGGGATAGCGGCAGATACTGCCTCGTAGCGATAGGTAGCGAATGGTGAACCCCGGGCGCTGTGCGCAATACCACATTTATCAAAGCGATTCCAGTGAGCGACCGATTCATCATCACAGACGGCTCAGCGTATACCTCCGGCGCTCTGGCTTCCAGAGCGCCTGGTATTACCTGTCGCTACCTGTCGCTCTCCCATACATTTCAATGGACGTTACTTTTGTTATCTTTAAACAGGGTTTTCTTTTTATTTATTTATTTATTTATTTTTTATCAAATCATTGTGTGACCTCTCCTGGCCTATTAAAAGTCATTTTTGAAAACTTTTTATATTTTTTATATTTTTATGCAGATTTGTCATTACAGGTCTGGCATTAAAGTGTTAATGTCACAATGTAATAACAATGTAATTCCATATGTTTTCGCTTTGTTACTAGTGGATATGTGTTCAAAAACGGACTAATCACACAGCTTCTGGCTCTCTGGGCTACAGCGACCCAATTTTGAGGCGCTGTGTGAGGCTGTTTTTTTTATGAATATGGTTTGAGTCATCCCACTGACCAGTCTCTACCATTCACTCACATATAACTCTGTACTGGTGTTATAGCGACTCACACATCAAATTCATCAGTGGCGGCCATGTTACTACAGCGACTGAGGTGCTCTGTAATAGCGACTCACGGCCGATCAGCGAGGCCACTAGCAGTCGCTCTTAGCGCCGCAGTACAGACACTCATCTGCCGGGACCTGTCATTAGTAATGAATCAGCCTGACCGAGCATTTGAGATTTTGGTAAAGGAATTCTATTACTAATATAAAAAAAATCTATACAAGGATATCACCGTTGTTTTTTACTTCCCCCTGGTAAAAGCTTGGCTGGATTATTTTTGGATGCAGGGTATATTAGTAAAGCCTCCCTTTTGCCATCCAGCATGTTAATACAGATTTGTAATAATAAACAATTTCTCGTGAGTAAGGTCCTTTAAAGCGGACCAAGGGAACCAAGAGTTTGAGACTCCAGGGCTGGCTTACTTCTCCCCGCGCTGGGATGCTCCACTGTGTGAAACCCCCTGGTTCACCCAAAATTCCTACCAGTCCCCTGAGCCCACAGCACATGAGTGGCCCAGCGCCACCATCACTCGCATCCCTTCTTGGCTGTGCACGGCCATGCTTGCCGCAACTGAATGGCTATGTGTGGCCACGCACAGCCAAAGGGTGTAAGTGATGCCGTGCGCCGCCGTTGTGTACGGCTGGGATTCCATTCAGCTTCCCCAGCTGCACAATAATAATTAATATGCACGGTTGGAGAAGCAAATGGCAACTTGGGGGTTTCACACAGTGGGACACCCTAAACTGGCTTGGCTCCCCCAGGGGGAAGGTCCACTTAAAGTGGACCAACACCCAGGATTTTGACTATCCTGGGTTTTGGTCCACTTCAGCGGGGCACTCCGATCGGGGGTGCCCCGCTGTGTGAAACCCCCCAGAAACCCCGAAAAACTCACCTCTCCTCGCTCCCACGTGACCGCCGCTGCCAATCGCCACCGACGGACAAGCGGGAGGCAGCGACGGACAAGAGAGCCATCCACAAACGGCCGGCGCGGGTGCGCATCCTGCTAGAGGGACGCGTGGGAGGCGGCGCCGGGCGCCGCTGGATCGAGGATAAGGTAGGGATTTAGGGGTTTCTGGGGGGTTTCACACACCCGATCGGGGTGCTCCGCAGTCAGGGGTCTGATCGGCCTGGGAATCTTATAGATTCCTGGGCCGATCATGGGAGGGTGTTGTTCCACTTTAAAGTTAGAGGGTTACTATGTTCTCAACCTGGTGATTCAGCCTGTAATCCACTTCTCTGTTGTTTCTTTATACATCAATGTGACTATGCTTATAAGGTTGCTCCCTGGTTGTCCATATGGGAATCTATCAACTTCTTTTTGGACTAACATCACTCATTTATATTTGTTGCGGAAGATTATGATCATTTTGTTCAGTGCTCTACTCTGTCCCCTTATCCCTATACGTTTTTAAACAGCCTTATGGAATGGATGGGGGGGCGTGGAAAGGTCCAGTGTCATCCACAAGCAATGCATACTGCACCAAGTGGGGCCAATCACTGCCATGCATGGAGGCTACCCTCCCCTCAAAAAAGACAGAATAGGTCCTACCCCCAAAGCAAGGACCTGCCCTGCCTCTCAGCACAGGTGATCCCATTCAGGAATGCCCCGCTGTGTGAACCCCCTTGGGCGACCAGTTTGCCCACTGATGACGTACAGCCCCATTGTTACCAGGACAGGCACATCCCAATTGGGCGTTTTTTTTCTTCAATTTTTAGGTGATATGACAGCAGCATATGGAATGGATGCTGACGAACGGGGAGTAGCATCGGACCGCCGTGTCAGATGATGGAGCAAGGCAGCAGGTGAGTATTTTTTTTTGGGGACCAATCGTTTATATTAAATTTGGATGAACCTAAAATTTTTAGCGAATCGCCCAAATGGAAATTCTGCTAAGGGGGTTATATAAGAACGGATAGCGCCAGGTAGTGCTTGGTAGCAACAGGTAGCGTCTGTTGAACGCTGGGCGCTATAAGCAAAATATTTATGAAAGTGAATCTGCTGAACGACTCTAACAGCGCCATGTAGCGTCACATGTATTAATCTAGGTGGCTCAGTGTATAGCGCCGGCGCTCTAGGCACATTTCAATGGGGCTTTATTAGTTGTGTATAAATAGCGTGTTTGGCAATTTACATTTTTTTTTTGCTCAAATCAGTGTGTGACCTCTCCTGGCTGCAAACAAACACTTGACGCACTGAGCTGGTGCTACCTCTCGCTCGCTGCAGCGTTATACTGTTGTTAGAGCGCCCAACACACATCACATTCATCAATGCCGGGCAGGTTACTACAGCGACCTCAACACTAGGGCCCTTATTTAACAAGGGATAGCGCCAGGTAGCGAATGGTGAGCGAACGATAATGACGGTCACCGCCACGAGAACGCCGGCTCCCCACCACACATTTATCAAGCCGATCCTGCTTAGCGACTGACAGAGCGCCAGATAGCGAATCATTCATCATTATTCCAGCCTCACCCCACAGCGCCAGCGAGCGACCTTGAACAGCGACAGGTATCACCTCTCGCTACCTGGCGCTCTCCAATGCATTTCAATGGTGCAATCTTTAAATATTCATAATTAATTGCTATTAATGTTTTTTTTTTTTTTTTTAAATGTCAAAAATTCTGTGATCACTTCTGCAATGTTATATATTTTTTTTTAAGGTAAAAAAAAAAAAATAAAAATGATATTACAGGTCTGATATTAATGTATTCATATTACAAAATGTTTTGAAAAACTTGTTTTTTTTTTTTCCAAAAATATGGTTGTTTGGGGGTTAAAAAACTACTTTTAACCCATCGCCGCCAGCGCTCTGGGGTTTAAACAAGCATTTCACAGCGCAAGAATTTTTGGAGCGTGATTTGTTAATGAATATGCTGGGAGCCGTTCGCTATGGCCATTCGCTGTCATGCGCTCCCATACAGCGCGGAACCTGTCAAACAGCGACTCCTAACCCCGTATTCATCATTACCGCACACCGACTGAGTCGCTGTCAACAACCGAGCAACGGCCAAGCACAGCGAATACTAGCGGGCGCTGTGAAAATAACGCTACTGTCGCTACCTGCCGCTATTAATGAATCAGCCTCCCAGTTACAGCGCCCGATACCCACTTACAGCGTCTACTAGCGGTCGCTCTAATCGCTGCTAAACAGACGCTCATCTGGCAATACCTGGCGCTAGTAGTGAATCAGCCTCCACATCTCTAATTTTTAGGACTAATTTCTGTGTTTTTATTGAACTTAATTACCATATTAGAATAACAAATACAGAGCCAACCAGTCATTTTCTGTTCTATACGATTCATTTTTTTCATGGCAAGCAGATGAAAGCAAATGTTTTCTTCCTTAGGATTTACTTGCTCAGCGGCCAAGTGCATCACTTAAGTTTCACTTGAGCAGGCTGTCGATAAAGGAAATAAAAATCTCCTGAAATATACTTAAGGGCAGAAAGATGCATTATTGTAGTTTGAAGATTGTGTTCTGTGTGCCTTCAAGGGATCACTGCGCGTCTTTCCTTTTCAATCAATATCTCTTTACGCTCGCTTCCCTATTGTCAATCATACCGCCGGTGGCAAGCGCAAGACAGTTCACAAAGCTCGGGTTCCCACCATTTCATACTGTGTTCTACATTTGTCTCTCGCTATTTCTCCAGGCTTTGTCTGAAACAATGTCACTTATAACTCATCCTTTATTGATCAGTTGGTAAATAAAGTGCTCCTTTTGATGTGTATCAAAGGTATTTGCTCCACAAGCTGCAAATGCATTTCTCTAGCACTCAATAGAAGAATGCTATGTAGTTAATATTACATAAATAGCATTTCTGATATGAGAATTTGACGTAATTCCTTTTTAAAAGCTTCTTCATCTTTTCCTCTGCAGTTAACAATAACAATTCCCGACTGCTCAGCTGCTTATAAAATATGTATGTTAAGTTTGATTAAAAAATTTAGCTATATATATATATATATATATATATATATATATATATATATATATAAATACAGCGCTACCAAATTTATGTAAAGTGTTAAATTCGATCCAGTGCTAAATTAGAAAAAATCTACACGTGCAATACCTATATCTCACTAATAGGCCGACAATACAATCAATACATAAAAAGCACAGAGCTATAAGTGAATTCCAGTGTAAGTCCTCTTTAAGGTTCCTCCAAATAATCTTCAAATCAATAAAGTGACTTCTCAATCTTTTCGTGTGCTATCCCACCACCAAAAATATGCTCTTACCAGAAATGATCTGATCAAACGCCAACAAAAAGGTCATAAGGGTCACTCTCCAAATGTTTCCACAGCGATATGTGTGATCCCACCGTTAAATGTATATATGTGACCAACAAATATCCTCCATATTATGGTCATGCAAAGGAAAAACATAGAGCCATAGCGCAATATTGCAAACACTAGTAACTCCTTTAATTCAGCCAATAAAATACTCACAATAAAAACTTTTTAAATGCTCGCATCACACAATGTGGCAAATAGCCAACTCACGCTGCTCAATTCCAAAAGTAGAATACCGCCGGCTCCCAGCGCGTTTCGTCGCCTCCCACGACTTTCGCTAGCTAGGAATTGAGCAGTGTGAGTTGGCTATTTGCCACATTGTGTGATGCGAGCATTTAAAAAGTTTTTATTGTGAGTATTTTATATATATATTTATATATAATATATATATAATATATATATAATATATATTTGGACACGTGCAGATTGGCCACAGAGAAACCCGGAAGAATTCCTGGTGGGCCACAATGCTTTGAGACTCATTTATTCCTTGCCTCCCTAGTCTGCCCCCCCCCCCCCCCAATACAGATACCCCAGTCCATGTTCTGTTCCCAATGCTATAGCCTCAGCATCTGCTTCTGCAATACTTAAACCATACCTTCAGCATCATTTAATGAAAAGCCCAAACTCAACTATTCCCCAACATCTAAAATGAATATTGTTTATGTTATTATTCTTTCCAGAGGTGTAGCTAGACTTTCTGGCACACAGAGAAAAGATTCAAAATGGTGCCCCCCACCTGTACTCTGGCCCCCCTTTGGCGCCCCCTGACCTGCTGCACCTGGGGCACGTGTCCCTCCTGCACCCCTCTGGCTGCAACCCTGATTCTTTCCCACACTGGGCTTCAGCTCTGTTCAGGATGACTCTAGGATACAGGCGCCACCATCTTGCCTCAGAAGCATCACATACCGAGGAGAGGGTGAAAAGTACAGGGGGGTGGGTTTCAGCTGTGATTTGCATAAATAGAGCAGAGCTGGGAGTGAAGGACAGCAATCCCAGAATGCAGAGCGACTTACCCCTTACATCCTGTCCCTCCAAATAGTTCAGCTAAGCGGGACAGAATTGCTGGCTCCCTCCCTCCTCATGCCCCTCCCTATGCCTCCTCCTCCTCCTCCAGCTTCACAGCGATGACAGGACAGATCGCTGATGGGCTGTTACAGCTTCCCTGCCGACCAGCGGTGGAGAGAATCCACACCACGCTCCTTGGGGATGTCAGCAGCTGCCGTGGGGGAAGATTCTTTTCTCTGTGCTGCATGGGGGGAAAAGAATCATGCTCGTAGAGGCCCACATCCCTGCCCAGCGGGGGGGGCACAGCCATCCTCCCTGCTGGCCAGCAGCTAGGAGACCTACACTGACGCTCACGCAGCAGGGAGGATAGCTGTGTGTCCCCGCTCGGCAGGGATGTGGGCATTTACAGTGCACATATGCACTTTGGGAGTGTACACATGGGCTTTTGGGATGCATTTTGGGAGTACGTGCATGCACTTTGGGGGGCGCACATGCATTTTGGTAATACAAGCCTGCACTTTGGGAGTGTACACATGGGCTTTTGGGATGCATTTTGGGAGTACGTGCATGCACTTTGGGGGGCGCACATGCATTTTGGGAGTACAAGCCTGCACTTTGGGAGTGTGCACATGGGCTTTTGGAAGTACACGCATGGGCTTTTGAGAGTGAGCGTATGCACTTTGGGATTGTGTCTGGGAGTGCTGGTCTAGGCTCCAATGTCACCTAGCATCAGGGCCGGGGGGAGAAGCACAGCCAAGTTGTCTTATGCAAGTTCTGGGAATCTTACAGACCCCAGAATCTTACAGACTTACAGACTTAGGACAAATGTAGCCCAACACAATGGTGTAACAATTACCTTTGCGTGCAGTATCACTTTAAGCGAGGTTAGTCCTAAATCTGAAAATAATATAGTTAAGATGCTTAGATGTAATACTTAGACAACACACCACCTTAAGAGGGTTGATCTGCAAACATGCAAGTAGGGACTGGAGATCATGAGTGATTGAGCTCCCCCTTTCCCTTCTTTGATGCTGGGTAAAGTATAATCATGAGCTCCCTCTGTTTCTAGGTAGCAGTAGATGTCTTTAGTTTGTCAGGACAAGGATGGAGGACGCAGGTCCCCTGTCAAGATAATCTACACTCTCGCTACCCCTCTTTCCTTACTAACCATTTCCCATTCCATTCACAGATGCGGATCAGGACCTGCCTGAATGCGCCTGGGATGCCCATGGATGGCAGGGGGCCCCCTGGAAGACTCATAATAGTTGTTCTCCCAGGACCACCCATCACTGGGGTATACAGCTTTTCCAAATAGGCCCACGCTAATGTCCCTGCAGCCACCTGATAAGTGGACATTTATATGTAGAATTTTTGGGAATGCCCGTGGATAGGACTCTAAACCCAGTTTACTCTAAACCTAGTTACTGAGTTCCCTTTCTCTCCCATGACGGGCACCTGCATCCCTCAACCCTTCCCAGATCCAGAAGAGAAGACCCTGCTGAACCCTGTTTACCCCATTCTGCATCATACCCATCCGACCCTCCTGTTTCTCTAAATAAATCCCTGTTAATGAATAAAGTGGTATGGGTGTAGTTCTTCCTATTACAGAAGTACAATCTTATAGTTCACTTAGCAGAGGGAATGTGAGATGGCACAATTATTAATACAGAAAATGAGCTTACAGAGAGACGAGAAAGAGGAATCATTAAAGAGCAGACACTAGAGACTACAAAGAGAATGTATTAAAAAGGGGTCATGAATATGCAAAACAGGGAGGCGTATAGGAATCCAGGGAGAGGACATAGAATATCAGTAACAAAACTGATTGGTAACGTTTTTCTAACTCATACACAAGCTAAAATCTTTAAGCTCTTCATACAACAGAAAATATTTACATGGCACAAACAGACCAACAACAGGATTTGCCTATGGTTGAGGGTAGAGGGTAAGTGTGGTCATTCATATCACCTATTTCCACCTTATTGCTATTTCAAGCATTCAGAAACCTGATGCTTTGGTATATCATTTTTACAGCCATCACATCCTTAGCTGAGGACCTTTTTTTTTTTTTTTTTTTTAAGAAACAAATTCACCCTGTGACAAGGTTTCAGCTGCATGGATGGTTAAATGCGGAAGACGAATTCCTATGTGTGTGCAAGCATACAATGGCGATCTATGCATTATTTATTTTTTATTTATTTAAAGTGAGAGTGTTAAACACAACAAAAACTACTCTAAAGAGAATGAATCATTTTTCCCCTGCTCCCCTGGAGGACAATATCCATGACAGAGAGTAGAGGGGTACATTTCGATACGTTCCCTGTGGACCATTGGATGGCTCCCTCAGCTTCAAGCTTTTCATGGCAGTTATCCATCGGGCAGGCTGATTCATCATTAGCGGCAGGTAGCGACAGATGAGCATTTGTAGCAGGCATTTCAGAGTGCCCGCTAGTAGTCGCAGTGCTCGGCCGTGAGTCGCTACTTCATAGCATCTCAGTCGCTGTGCAGTAATGTTGAATACATTGTGAGGAGTCGCTATTTGACCAGTACAGCGCTGTATGGGAGCGCATGTTAGCGACTGCTCATAGCGACCGACTCACACCATATGTAAGCTCGCAAGGGCAGGGCACTCCTTCCTATTGTCTCCTGTGCTCACAACACTTGGTTTTAACCTGTGGCATCTAATTCTGTATTGTTCTCTGTGCTATATGATTTACCTTGTCTGTATTCTTAACTTGTAAAGCGCTACGGAAGTTGATGGCGCTATATAAATAAACAATAATAATAATAATATTCTGCAAAAAAAACAGCCTCACAAAACTCTGGCGCTGAAACATGCTTGTTTGAAGGCCAGAGCGCAGGAGGCGGTGTGTTTAAAGTGTATTTTCCAGCATCTATCCACTAGTAACAAAGCGAAAACATATGGAATCACATTGTTATAACATTGTAACATGAACACATTAATGCCAGACCTGTAATGTCATTTCTGCAGAAATATATAAAAAATGAAAAATTTGTCAAAAAACAGCTTTTTCAATGCCAGAAGAGGTCACAGCATTATTTGAGATTTTTTGAAAAAAAAAACAAAAAAAAACCCTGTTTAAAGAGAAGAAAAGTATCGTCCATTGAAATGTATGGGAGAGCGTCAGATAGCGAGAGGTCATACCTGGCGCTGTGCAAGGCTGAATGCCGGCGCTGTTCGCTGAGGCTGTGAAAATGATGAATCAGACGCTACATGGCGCTATCCCAGTCGCTAAACAGATTCTGCTTGATAAATGTGTAATTGCGTGCCGTGTCCGGCGTTCACCTGTCGCTACCTCTCATTAACCAGCCACTACCTGACGCTATCCCTTCTTAAATTAGGGCCTGAGTACTAGCTGCAGCTTCGGCACCAGGTTCTCCTTGGCTAGCCAGACGGAGGTTCAGAAGCAAAACTTTAATGCCTAAAACTTCGCCCCCCTAATACTTGGCGACAGGCCTCATAAGGATCCACTGGCGCCCTGGATAATAATCCACGTTTATGCTTGCACAAACACAAAAGCAGGGGCGGACTGGCCATAGGGAGAGCGGGGACAATGCTGGTAGGCCGCACTGTTTGGGACCAGATGGGCTGCTGCTTTTAACTCCCACATTCAACCCCTGCACCCCTTAGTCTTCCTCTCAGCCCCCTGTACCCACAAGCTAAGGAACCCCATACCAGTGGCTGGTAAAATCCAGGGCTGATTTTTGGCCCCAGTCTGCCACTGCACAATGCAAGCACAGAGCAAGAGATTTGTGTTTGAGATGCACGGTCCACATCAGCACAAGGCTAGATCTAATGGCTGTATCGGGGGTGAGACTTGTGAGTGCTGTATCAGAGAAGCAAGACATCTTAGGCAAAGTAGGGTTTTTGTGTATGACTGTAAATATATTATATATTGTATTGGCGGAATATTAGATGTATCTCTCCTGGCGTCATTAAAGAGCCTTTATCTTCTATAAGATAGATAATAATGGCAGTTATGTAGGACACTAATGATCTGTGTTAAATCGGATAAGAAGATTACATAACAAGCTCCTTACATTCTTGGGCTCTGAAATGACAAAACAAAGCTGTATTCGATGTGAAATACCTGCCTGAGTATCACTTCTATACAAAGGGTTTGATTCAACACACATAACAAAAAAAAAAAAACGCCTTGCTCTGAAAATCATATCGCAAAGAATCTCTAGTAACTTTGAATGATCTGACCAATTAAATGCGTCCAGATGAATAAGAAATCCCTAAAAGCATCTCATAATAGTCATTTGTCCCACTCATGCCCTGGCCACTTGCCAGTCTCTATGCTCTTTGGCACAGGTCAGGCGCTGTCCTTTGGGTGGGTCCATGCTAATGAGCTAATAAATAAATAATCATATTGGACACCAGGTTCTTTCTGACCCTCTAGGGCCCAGGAGGGGTTGTGACCAGGTCCCTGAGGGAAAGGGACCACATTTTTTTCAGTTAAAACAGAAAGGAAGGAAGGAAGGAAGGAGGGAAGGAAGGAAGGAAGGAAGGAGGGAAGGAAGGAAGGAAGGAGGGAAGGAAGGAAGGAAGGAGGGAAGGAAGGAAGGAAGGAGGGAAGGAAGGAGGGAAGGAAGGAAGGAGGGAAGGAAGGAAGGAAGGAGGGAAGGAAGGAGGGAAGGAAGGAAGGAAGGAGGGAAGGAAGGAGGGAAGGAAGGAAGGAAGGAAGGAGGGAAGGAAGGAAGGAAGGAAGGAGGGAAGGAAGGAAGGAAGGAAGGAGGGAAGGAAGGAAGGAGGGAAGGAGGGAAGGAAGGAGGGAAGGAAGGAAGGAAGGAAGGAGGGAAGGAAGGAGGGAAGGAAGGGAGGAAGGAGGGAAGGAAGGAGGGAAGGAAGGAAGGAAGGAAGGAGGGAAGGAAGGAGGGAAGGAAGGGAGGAAGGAGGGAAGGAAGGAGGGAAGGAAGGAAGGAGGGAAGGAAGGAAGGAAGGAAGGAGGGAAGGAGGGAAGGAAGGAGGGAAGGAAGGAAGGAAGGAAGGAAGGAGGGAAGGAAGGAAGGAAGGAAGGAGGGAAGGAAGGAAGGAAGGAAGGAAGGAAGGAAGGAAGGAAGGAGGGAAGGAAGGAGGGAAGGAAGGAGGGAAGGAAGGAAGGAAGGAGGGAAGGAAGGAGGGAAGGAGGGAAGGAAGGAGGGAAGGAAGGAAGGAGGGAGGGAGGGAAGGAAGGAAGGAAGGAGGGAAGGAAGGAAGGAAGGAAGGAAGGGAGGAAGGAGGGAAGGAAGGAGTGAAGGAAGGAAGGAGGGAAGGAAGGAAGGAAGGAAGGAAGGAGGGAAGGAGGGAAGGAGGGAAGGAAGGAGGGAAGGAAGGAAGGAAGGAAGGAGGGAGGGAAGGAAGGAAGGAAGGAAGGAAGGAGGGAAGGAAGGAAGGAGGGAAGGAGGGAAGGAAGGAAGGAGGGAAGGAAGGAAGGAAGGAAGGAAGGAAGGAGGGGAGGAAGGAAGGAAGGAAGGAAGGAGGGAAGGAAGGAGGGAAGGAAGGAAGGAGGGAAGGAAGGAAGGAAGGAAGGAAGGAAGGAAGGAGGGAAGGAAGGAAGGAAGGAGGGAAGGAAGGAAGGAGGGAAGGAAGGAAGGAAGGAAGGAAGGAGGGAAGGAAGGAAGGAAGGAGGTAAGGAAGGAGGGAAGGAAGGAAGGAGGGAAGGAAGGAAGGAAGGAAGGAGGGAAGGAAGGAAGGAGGGAAGGAAGGAAGGAATGAGGGAAGGAAGGAAGGAAGGAAGGAGGGAAGGAAGGAGGTAAGGAAGGAGGGAAGGAAGGAAGGAGGGAAGGAAGGAAGGAAGGAGGGAAGGAAGGAGGGAAGGAAGGAAGGAAGGAAGGAGGGAAGGAGGGAAGGAGGGAGGGAGGGAAGGAAGGAAGGAAGGAGGGAAGGAAGGAGGGAAGGAAGGAAGGAAGGAAGGAGGGAAGGAGGGAAGGAGGGAGGGAGGGAAGGAAGGAAGGAAGGAAAAAATGTTAACTCCGCTTCTCTTTTTCACTGATGATAAGATAGTCGCCAGTATGTGGAGAGACCCATGTTAGGCTTAATATAGGGGGGCTAAAGAGACCAAAAAACCCTCTACTTAGGTAAAGGAAAAGAGTGGCTTTCCTAGAACGGAAAGTATTTGCACAGTACCCAATACAAGGACAGATAGCATTACCCATCTACCCTTGCAGTAGGCGGAGCTATGCAAATCATCTCTATGTATCTGTGCCATTCAATGCCCTTAGAACCGCTAAGGGTGCAATGCCAAGGATTAGCTTCAAATTTTATACAGCCAGACACATTCAACTAGTGGACACGTGTTTCGAGCTTTAGGCTCTCAACACCAGTACAGCACTGATCTGCATAGCTCCGCCTACTGCAAGGGTAGATGGGTAATGCTATCTGTCCTTGGACTGGGTACTGTGCAAATACTTTCCATTCTAGGAAAGCCACTATTTTCCTTTACCTAAGTAGAGGGTTTTTTGCCCCCCTAACCAAGTCTCACCCCCCATACAGCAAGAGGCATCTGCCCTAGTGCTGATGAGAGCCTAAAGCTTGAAACACGTGTCCACTAGTTAGATGTGTCTGGCTGTAAGCTAATCCTTGGCATTGCACCCTTAGCGGTTCTAAGGGCCTTGGATGGCACAGAGACATAGATATGATTTGCATAGCTCCGCCTGCTGCAAGGGTAGATGGGTAATGCTATCTGTCCTTGGACTGGGCACTGTGCAAATACTTTCCGTTCTAGGAAAGCCACTCTTTTCCTTTACTGATGATAAGAAAGCATGCTGACAATTGCTGGCGTGGCTTTTTGTACAGAGAGAGGGGAATTATTGGGGAATCATCGCGAATTAATGGGTGAAGCAAGTGCAACTCCGGGGGCACATTTGGGTGTGATTTATAACCTGCATCTCAGTGAGCTCTTGAGCTTTAAACCCACAAAAAGCGCAATAAAAAATGATTGTTCTAAATCTACCCCCCAAAATATGCATGCAATGGGGTGTTTTTATGTGATGTGAAGGCGCATCATTTTTCCAGTGTGGTAAGGATAATTACCACAGCATTCTATGGGCTATGCAGGAAAATAATGCAAAATATTTAGCTTAAACATTATACTTATGTAATTGAAAAAATCAAATACCTCAGCTGAAAAAATCCCCCATTGGATGGTGATTTTACTGGGGGACAATAGAACAAAAAATGTGATTTTATTTTATTGCACTTTTTGTGTGTTTCAATTAAAAAGCTCAACGAGCTACAGGTTGTAATTCACACCTAAATGTGCACCCAAAGTTTAACCCTTAAAGCGCACCTATACTTAGGCCCTTATTTAAGAAGGGATAGCGTCAGGTAGCGGCTGGTTAATGAGAGGTAGCGACTGGTGAACGCCGGACACGGCACGCAATTACACATCTATCAAGCAGAATCTGTTTAGCGACTGGGATAGCGCCATGTAGCATCTGATTCATCATTTTCACAGCCTCAGCGAACAGCGCCAGTGTTCAGCCTTGCACAGCGCCAGGTATGACCTCTCGCTACCTGTCGCTCTCCCATACATTTCAATGCACGATCCTTTTCTTCTCTTTAAATGCGTTTTTTTTTTCCAAAAAATCACAAATAATTCTGTGACCTCTTCTGGCATTGAAATAGCAGTTTTTTCATAATTTTTTCATTTTTTATATATTTCCTCAGAAATGACATTACAGGTCTGCCATTAAAGTGTTCATATTACAATGTTGTTACAATGTAATTCCATATCTTTTCGCTTTGTTACTAGTTGTTAGATGCTGGAAAACACACTTTAAACACACTGCCTCCTGCGCTCTGGGCTTCAAACAAGTATTTTTCAGCGTCAGAGATTTGTGAGGCTGTTTTTTTGCTGAATATGGTGTGAGTCGTCGCTATGAGCAGTCGCTAACATGCGCTCCCATACAGCGCTGTACTGGTCAAATAGCGACTCCTCACAATGTATTCAACATTACTGAACAGTGACTGAGTCGCTATAAAGTAGCGACTCACGGCCGAGCACTGCGACTACTAGCGGGCGCTCTGAAAATGCCTGCTACAGACGCTCATCTGTCGCTACCTGGCGCTAATGATGAATCAGCCTGCCCGAAAGGATGTTTATGTCATCACTTTCCATCCCCAGCCCAGTGCCCCAAAATAGCCTGTGTTTCTTTTCTTACTAAAGCCTTTGCCCAATATTAATAAAAAGACTAGTAGTATTAGTGTGAATGACAGCCATATGCTATATAGTTCAGTTACAACTAAACTGTCACATTAACGTGGAGGCTGATTCATTACTAGCGCCAGGTATCGTTAGATGAGCGTCTGTATATCGGCGCTTAGACCGACCGCTAGTAGACACTGTAAACATGTATCGGGCGCTGTAACAGAGCGTCTCAGTCGCTGTAGTAACCTGGGCCACATTGATGAATGTGATGTGTGTTGGGCGCTCTAACACCAGTACAGTGCTGCAGCGAGCGAGATGTAGCGCCAGCCCAGTGCTACCGACTTTCAGGGCTCCACACCATACTTATCAAAAAAGGACACATACAGCGTCAGCGTTCTAAATCTGGTCGCTATAGCATAAAGCGCCAGATGCTGTGTGATTAAAGGCTGTTTTTGAACACATATCCACCAGTAACAAAGTGAAAACACAGGAATGACATTGTTTTAACACTGAGACAATAACACTTTAGTGCCAGACCTGTAATGACAATTCTGCATACAAATATAAAAAGTCAAAATAGTTTCTAAAAGTGTTTGTTTGCAGCCAGGAGAGGTCACACAATGATTTAAGCAAAAAAACATTTGTCAAACACGCTGTTTAAACACAAGCAACTGAACGTCCATTGAAATGTATGGGAGAGCGACACTGAGCGAAAGGTAATACCTGGCGCTCTGGAAGCTAGAGCGCTGGCGCTATGCGCTGAGCTGCCTGGATTAATACATCGGACGCTACATGGCGCTGTTAGAGGCGCTCACCAGATTCGCTTTCATAAATGTGGTTTTGTGTACAGCGCCCAGCGTTCACCAGACGCTGCCTGCAGCTACGAGGCGCTACCTGCCGCTATTCCTTCTTAAATAACCCCCATAGATGCCAACCTGACCCACTCCTGCAGGGTGATATAGTTCTGTCCTGCACTTCACAATGACCACTTACCTCAGCACACCTGGGCTCAGCCAATTACCTGGGCTGAATAGGAGTTCTAATTATCTAAGAGGCTGATTTATTAATAGAGACATGTAGCGACAGTTGAGCGACTGTAGCGGTATTTTCACAGCGCCCGCTAGTAGTCGCTGTGCTTGGCCGTTGTTCGGTTGTTGACAGCAACTCAGTCGGTGTGGCTTAATGTTCAATACAAGGTTACGAGTCGCTATTTGACAGGTTCCGCGATGTATGGGTGCGCATGATAGCGACTGGTCAGAGCGACCGGCTTCCACCATATTCATCAAAAAATCACGCTCAAAAAATTAAAAGCGCTGTGAAATGCATGTTTAAACCCCAGAGCGCCGGAGGCGATGTGTTAAAAGTAGTTTTTTAACCCCCAAACCACCATATTTTTGGAAACCAAAAAAAAAAAAGTATTTTAAATAATTTAGTAATATGAATACATTAATATCAGACCTGTAATATCAATTCTGTACAATTTTTTTTTTCCCTTAAAAAAATGATCTAAAATGGCAGAAGTGGTCACAGAATTTTTCACATTAAAAAAAAAACATTAATAACAATTAATTATTAATATTTAAAGATTGTTCCATTGAAATGCATTGGAGCGCGCCAGGTAGCGAGAGGTCATACCTGTCGCTGTTCAAGTTCGGACGCTGGCGCTGTAGGCTGAGGCTGGAATAATGATGAATGAGTGGCTATATGGCGCTATCTCAGTCGCTAAGCAGGATTGGCTTGATAAATGTGTGATTGTGGTGGGGAGCCGGCATTCTCGTGGCGGTGTCCGTCATTACCGGCCGCTCACCAGTCGCTACCTGTTGCTATTCCTTCATAAATAAGGGCCTAAGTCCGGGTGTGTTGAGGTAAGTGGTCATTGTGAAGGGCAGACTGGAGTAACATCACCCTACAGGAATGGGTCAGGATGACATCCCTACATTAGGTCTGATTCAACACCGAGATAAATTTTACTTCTCATGTTTTCCTGTGAGAAAAATATTTTTGGTAATTGTTTTTTTTCTTGTACTGCAATTCAGCACCATTTTAGCTGTGCACACGTTTCCATAACTTGCACAGTTAAAAGCACTGCTGAATTGCAGTAAGGAAAAATAAGGAACAAAAAAGTGAGAAAAAATATCATCTTGATTCATTTTTACATTGCAATACACCATCTTTTTTAGCTGTGCAAATTTATAAAACATTTGCACAGCTAAACATGGTGCTGAATTGCACCAAAAAAAAAATCAAGCTACATTTTTTTTCTCACATAGAACCTGAGGAAAAACAATTCTCACGGTGCTGAATCAGCCCTAATGGCAGTTAGGTTGAAGTGCGTAGGGTCTCCCCTGTTCAGCAAAACCTACTAAGATATCAGCTTGTATCCCAGGACTTATATGCCAAGCGGCCGTCCCCCAGTGCTTAAACCGGACCTTCACCATGTTTTACTGAAAAGCCCAAACCCTTAAAAAATTATTCCTCAGCATCTAAAGGTAATATATTTTAAGTTTTTAGTTACTTACTTATTATTCTTTCCCCCACTGGGCTGTGACTCTGTTCAGGACTTTATGATACGGGCGCCGCCATCTTGTCTCAGAAGCATCACACTTACTGAGGAGAGGAGAGCAGGATAAATTACAGGGGGGGGGTGGGTTATAGCTGTGCTTTGCCCAGACAGAGCAGAGCTGGGGTCAGGAAAAGGTCAGCAATCCCAGAATGCAGAGCAGCACAGTCAGAAGGCACTTCCTGTTTGCAGGCTGCCTGATGTTACATGAGCCGCCATCTTGGATGTTAAAAGGCTCATAACATGCAGTAGATGCAGGTAGGATGATTTTTAAGGTGAGCAATCTGTATGTACAGGGTGTGGGAAACATATAAGATAGACTCTTATTCAGGGTGAAGGTCTGCTTTAAGGCTACCAGCCCACGCAGTTCATACTGGCTCTTCTACACCCCTTTGCAGATGCAGGCAATGGGGCAGGGGGGTTTTTGGCAAGTCACCTGTTAGCCGGCAGGTGGCTTGCTGGCCCCTCCTGCCCTTTAACTGGTATAGGGGTCTCCTTACCAATTCAAATAGGGTTAAATGTAAATGTAAGAAAACACATCAGAAAAAGTTGTTGTTTAACCCTTTAACTGCCATCCTACCTAGAGATGTTGTCACCCTCTGTTGCCAGGCTTTTTTGTTTACCATTTTGCGCTATACAGTATACGTTTAACTGTAATTTTTGCAGGAATTTCCAAGAATTACCAGGAAAATTATATACAGTATTATTTTTTTCAGCAGAGTTTGGGCTTTAACATGGAATGTCTTGTGTGTTATTTTTGCAGCACTATTATAATATTTTGGGGTGAAATTTGTAAAAATGAAAGCCCCATTGCTTTTGATTTTGGTGTTACCATGTATGTATCGGTAGACACCCGTTTGTGCCCAGAATACACCCCCAAACTGAAAAGAGAGTTTTATGAAATGAAATACAATTACTATGCGCAATATCCAAGGTTAAACCCTTAAGATGTTTTCATAAAGAACATGGGGTCCCCTGATCCAAGCAAAACCAGCCCAGGCACCAGCTGGGGGGGCTGGGCTGGTAGACCAGGGCCCACTGCCCAGAAGGCTACCAACCCACATAGCCTTCACAGGCTGTGGGATCTTCTGCACCCCCCCTGGGCTTTGGGGATGTGGGTAATGGGACCAGGGGTTATATGGCAAGTCACCCGGTTGCTGGCAGGTGACTTGCCAGCCCCCGCAGCCCTGTGAACTGTTATAGGGGTCTGAAGGACCCCTTAACAGTTCATAAAATGTTAAATTAAAAACACACACACGCAGACACACACACAGAAAAAAATTTGTTTTTTTCTACATACCTCCATCCATCGTGATCCTGATGTCCCACGATGAGCCGGTCACGGCCGCTGCCGTCAATGACAGCCAGACGCGATCAACTGAAGCCAGGTGCAGGGGCAAAGTATCACCCTAAGGTCTGGTTCACACTACCATGATGCGCTTTACTTCCTGGGTAATTAGGATCACTGTGTAATCAAAGGTAAATCACTGACCATGTAAGCCTATGGGTCCTTTCAAATATGTGCCAATCCACCCACAAAGGTCCATCCTGCACCAGTTATGGAGCGCAGTGAAAGTGTTTCAACTCTACTGAAGGACAATCGCAAGCACGTAAAGTTATTGATCGTCCTGGGAAAAAAGGGACACTCACCTTTTGTCCTGGACAGATGATCGGTCCTGGACATATGATCGGTGCCACACCTCCTTCACCTCTGTTTGGGTCCCGGGCTGCATGGGATGGGATCCAGAGATCGGGTGAGTTGCTGACCACTGGAGTCAGACCGATCAGCTGCAGGGTCAAAGGTGAGTGCCTTTTGTTTTTTACATGGGTGGTCAATCCTTTTAAAAATTGCTGTGCAACTGAGATTACAAATGGCGAAACAGGTTTTCTACTTGGTCAAACTGCATTAGACCAGAAAAGAGGTTTATTGCAGCAACACTGCTTGCTATGAACAATGCCACCGCAGCCTTTCTCTAGTCATTGCATTTTCCGGAAGAGTCCGTGCCGAGGCCTCAGCTGCATAGCAAGGCAACACTATCATTACATCTGTTGTGATGTTCTTGGTTTATTTCATGCTTCATGTGCCTCCAGTACCAGAATGACACATCTAAACCTGTCAAGTTAACAAACAGGGTGGTCTTCTTTCTATGTCATGGCAGTCAGGCAGTTAGAACTTTTCCAGGTTAAGAAAACATGGAATTTGGGGTATGAGTTGGAGCTTTATATCATTAGCACTATTTATGTAAAATATACAGAACCAATGAATACGGGTGACCTCTATCATGCTTGGCTTGCAAAGCATAAACAAATATGATAAGGACTATATTACCCAGATTAGACAGAATAACCGTGCTAGGCCTGATAAACCTCCAATAGATATATATGGCAACGAAACAAAGAAGAAGAACCCAAGTGAATTACCATGTAAGAAATAAAATGATAAATTTGTAAAACAATTATAAACACATCATACATATAATTTAATTTACAGACTAGAAGAACCTAAAAGCTATGCAAAATCCTAAAAAAGATATAATCGAAGACTCCAGTATATGATGTGATGCCATGAAATATATATGCAACTGCATGCAGAGGCTGCATTATTTTCATATATCGATTATTATTAAATGGTTCGGACCTCGCTTTAGGTTCTTCACCTTTGCTCAAGTTACAAAGCATGCTGCCATTTCAAGGTTATAAAGGTACAACTAGGTTGAGAAATTTCATCTGTTCATGAAGGAAAGGATTTAAAAAAACATTCCAATTGACCCCAGGAAAGACCAAACTAGTCTAGTCTAGTCCAGTTTTCTATATTAGGAAAAACATATTCCTGTTCCATATAACAGTCAGTTTTATATGATGTATGTTTGTTATAGGTGTAGGTAATAATTTATATTATGCTCTGTAGAAAATGTGGGGGCATACATTGGAGCCAGCATTTATTTGCTCCATTTACTAAAGACCCTGCAATGTACTTCCCTGATTGGCCAGGGGACAGGCACATAATCAATAAATGAAAAAGTACAATTACCAACAATGGCATAATATGAGCATAATACGCAAAAGTGTTATGGCCGGTGTAGAAAGAGACCTGAAAATTTCAACTGTGTAAGAATGACATAAGCATGGCCAACTTATTTTTGAGAGATAACAAAGTCAAGCATAGCAGAGAAAAGCAAAGGACAGGAGAGGTGAAGTTAGAGAAAGAAAAGAAAAAAGGTAGATTGGGATGGTTCTTTTTCACCCTTTACTTTGCCTGTTTTGGCCCTTACCTATTTAAAGTAATTTTCCAGGCAGGTAAAGAAACTAAAATATTAGATTGCCCTAAGGCTCCTGATGTTCCCAGTCTTTTACATTTTTTAAAAACCAAGCCCCAAAGCTGAGAAAACTATTTTTTGTCTTTTCTGTTTTCCCGAAAATCCTGGGAGGTGGTCTTCCCCGTATACTAAGGACTAAAGCTGTTACATTAGCATAGGGGAGGGCTATGAAACCGCTCATATGGTAAACATATGTGTTTCCCTATTATACGAGCCACAGCTCAGCTTGTACTGTAAATACTTTTTGTTGCAACACAGAGAAAGTGCAGAGGTGTGAATGGAGTCTTAAAATTATATCTACAATATTGGGCAATAGTTTTACAAACTTGAGTGGTCATTTTACATCTTCTATGTTAGGGTTGCAGGTGGAAAGATTTTTAATTAGATTGATAAAAAGAAACACCCATAAATGTGGATTTCAATAAATTGATATCGATGACCAAACAGTGGACATTCTTCATTTATGTTTGTTACTTTGAGTTGTGCCTTTAATTGCCATGTGAGGAGCCTGCATACAGAGTACGCCTGGAAGGCAGTAACTGGACACAGAGGAAGATTTTATTTATAATTATAAACAGGGCTCTACTTTTTGTTAAAAATTGGCCCCAATAGCTTGTGTGCTCCTACTGTTCAACAACTCGTAGCTACAGATACAGATACAAAAAAAACACTTGAAAATATGATAATTGTTGTTACAAAACATGTTAGCGATCTACCTCTGGCCGGTGGCCATGCACAGTGCCTTGTCTTGCGGAGGGAGTGAGGAGGAGCTAAGAGAAACCAGGATAGTGTATATGCAGATGGGGGCTTCTACAGTTGGGATGCCCACCACCCCCCATACACTGTGATCAACACCAATTTGTTATTAAATAGATGGTGAATCACCTTAAAGAGGAACATCGGACTAAAAACAAAAAGGAGCCGATTCCCTCCCCCATCGGCCCCTACTTAACTTTTGAATGTTGCCACAGCCTTCTGCGGCAACATGTGGCTTCTTCAGAGCCCGATCGCTGCCCGGCCTAGCTGTCAGCTACTGACAGAATGGCTTTAGCTGGCCTCTTCAAAACCCTGTGTCACTCAGCGTCCTGTGTCTCGTGAAATTTCGGGCGGCTCAATTGCATCCCATTCATCGGCACTGCACAGATGTGAGATCGGGGGCCCTGCACAGTGCCTTATGGTATGCAAGATGGCACTGCCCATCGGAAGATCGACCCCAGGAAGGTGAGTAAAAAATAGCCAAAGGTAAAACCGGAGGGGGGGGGGCAGCAGATTGGTGAAGCTTTAACTCCCCCGATGTTCCTCTTAAAGAGGTATAACAAGCTCTACATACCTTTCAATTTTTCTCCAAACATTGTAAGAAAAACAGTAAAGTTAATGGGTCCTGGTGCCTCCTTCACCATGTCATCCAGCTCTTCAGACTTTACATTGATCCGACCTGAAAGAGAAGACAATATGCTAGCCAACCAATCACTGGATATGATTAGCAAATGATCTGTCATTTATTAATTGTCAGTCACTGTACCATATTATTACTCTCCCTATTTTTCCACTTTCAAATAAAAAAAAAAATCCCAGTCCTCTCTTTTTACTATATTTTTGCACTATAAGACGCACCTGCCCATAGAACGCACCCAGGATTTGAAGGAGTAAAATAAGAAAAAAAAATATTCTAAACTAAATGTTGTGCTCAAAAAACCACAGGCAATGTGTCATCCCCCCTCCCATTCCAATAGGCAGTGTAGCATTCTCACCATCCCATTTCCATGGGAAGTGTGGTATTCCCCTATTTCATTCCCATAGGCAGTGTGGCATTCCCCTCTCCCATCCCATAGGAAGTGTGGTACTTCCCAAAGACAGTGTGGCATTCCCCCCTCCCATTCCCTATATAGGCAGTGTGGCATTTCCCCCATACCATTCCCCATATAGGCAGCGTGGCACCCCCTTCCCATTCTCCATATAGGCAGTGTGGCATTTACCCCATCCCATTCCCCATATAGGCAGTGTGGCTTCCCCCTCCCCTATTCCCCATATAGGCAGTGTGGCATTCCCCCCTCCCATTCCCCATATAGGCAGCGTGGTACCCCCCTCCCATTCCCCATATAGGCAGTGTGGCATTTCCCCCATACCATTCCCCATATAGGCAGTGTGGCATTCCCCCCTCCCATTCCCCATATAGGCAGTGTGGCATTTACCCCATCCCATTCCCCTTATAGGCAGTGTGGCTTCCCCCCCCCCCCCCCATTCCCCATATAGGCAGTGTGGCATCCCCCCTCCCATTCCCCATATAGGCAGCGTGGTACCCCTCTCCCATTCTCCATATAGGCAGTGTGGCATCCCGCCTCCCATTCCCATAGGCAGTGTGGCATTCCTCCCTCCAAGCAGCCCAGGGCTGCCTTGGTTAACCACTAATGGATGACTTGTTGCTGCCCAATAACAATGATCTGCACTCACAGTTCCCCATAATGACATGCGTTTAAGCCCCTAACAAAGCAGTGATAATTCCAAAGGCTACTTCTACATCAGTGTTGTGTTGCCACACAGTAAACAACACAGAGGTTTCAGATGATTCAGTTTAGCGGTCCAGTTCATATCTGTGTTGCTTGGTGCTGCCGAAAATGTGGCTCCATGGAAAAAAAAGAATGCGCAGCTATGCCCTTTCACATGAGTTTTAATATTAAAAATAAAATAAAACACATCTATAGTAAAACAGCAAACTTAAGTCGACCCTATACCCAGAAGGGAAGTGTATGTCATCACCTTCTATGCCCAGCCCTGTGCCCCAAAGCAGCCTGTGTTTCTTTTTTTTTCAACTAAAGCCTTTGCCCAATATTCATAAACTAACTAACTTCATTAACTGGAAGCAGTATGATGTACAAATAACTGTCACACAAAGGCACTTAGGTTGAAGTGCTCCCCAATGCTGAGCTGTGTGTACTGTAACTGAATGTATCATTGCTCGAAGCATCAGGTGGCAGAGCTGCTCAGCAAGGGAGCAATATGATTGACTGCATCCAGTTCATTTTGTTATAAATACTGGGCAAAGGCTTTAGTAAAAATAGAAACACTGGCTATTTAGGGGCACTAGGCTGGGAATAGAAGGAAAACATTAACTTCCTTTCTTTGTATAGGATCATTTTAACAACAAAGTTGGGATGCTCCTCCAGCTAATGTGCCCTAGGAGGCCTGAAATCTGGAATTAATATGGCTTTTATGGGCTGCTGGTGCAGTTTCTCCTGCATCCTATTCCCCAACAGCTACAAATTGGGTTAGATGGACAGGCGTGCACACGCAACCCACCATTGGCCAATAGAAGTCAAGTGGGGCACAAGGCAAACCTGGGACGCAGACCTGGTGAGTTATTCTTCCCAGTTTGGAGCTTCCTATGGAGCATTAGCTAGCGGGGCATTCCAAATCAGGATGTTTTTAAGGGTTGGGGCCTAAAACTTCCTACCTGTATTGATCAAAAGTCATTTTTTACCTTTGAGCTCATAGATAAAGTGTGTGTTAAAGTGCATGCTCATAAGCAGATACCAAGTGCCCGCACAGTAACTGTACGACAGGGGACACAAATCCACAGCACACAATTTAGCAAGTAATCTGTATCTACTTATCTAGTGCAGAGATGAGGGCAGTTGTGGGGTAGTTTAGGATATAAAAGGGAGGTAGATCCCTGTGGTGCTTCTGCGGTGTTTGTAAGTGTAGTTGCATTTACATTATTGATTATACCTTTATCAATGATAAATCACATTCAAGTGGACTATTTAATCATTTAACCATTTACTATTCACCAAGTGCATCATACATGAACAGGAAATTCTTAATTACACAATGACATTTTTTGTTCATATACAGTTTGATGCCCTTGACAAACAATAATGTGATCGATTAAATAGTTTTTGATTTGATTGATTGATTGATTGATTTAAAATAACTCTTGATGTTATATTTTTAACATCCCAACAGAAACTAAATAAAAAATGATGTAAACAGGGGTGTATAGGGGCCTTAACTAATTAACATGCTTTGCATGTCATTTATTATTTACTAAAACATGTGTCTGTTCTCTTGAGTTAAAAGATGTTAAAATGATGCCGTATGGCAGATCGGGGTCCCATTACTATATTTTATACCCCTTTCTTGTCCATGTCTTGCCAAAATGTTCGCATGTGAATGTTTAAATACCTAAACATCTAAAATGTGAGGTCCACAATAGTAAAAAAAAAATTAACCTCCACCTATCATCTGGTTGGCTTTGGCTACAAAGCAGTAAGCTTTGTTTTTTACTCAATAAGGTAGACTTTTTCTAGAATTGTTGCAACCCAAAAATATTTTCAAGCCCTTTTTTGACTACAGAGGCTTTTAAAATGTAATTGAATCCCTTGTAAGTTAAAGGGATGGTCCAAGCTAAGTCTTAAAACATCCCTCTGGTATAAGCATGCACCATATTAGGCCTATTTGAATGGCTGACTAAGATATGCACAGCTGCAGGGGAGTGCCCGTGAAATGCTTGCTGCTCCCCATTTATTCTGCGTTTTATGCTGCTCATAATTTGCATGGCATAGAACGCTGAATGGACGAGTGCCCGCACATGGACCATGGAATCGCGGTATAGTGAAAATCCTGGATTTTGTTCCTCTTAAAGTTTTAGAGACTTTAGGGATTGTTTTATAGAGAGTAGCCTTGATATCTTTCAGCTTTTTTAGAAAAGACAATTTTTCATGATAGAATATGTTTTATAAACATTTCTTATCCATGTAGATCCAATTGTGTGTACTGTATGTGTGAGCAGTCAAATGGTAATACACACACACGCACGCACGCGCGCACGCGCACACATATTTATTCAGCGTGCTTGTCCTTGACTCAAATCCTAATGGTTCCAAAGCCATAAACAAGAGGATCACATTAAATCGGTCTGGCAGACTCCCCTTTTGGCTCACTGCATATGACATATCGTCTTTGACTCACGCAGCTTTCAGTTTAAGTCTAATCATTTCCTACACACTTGAGCATGTGAATTTGATTTAGATATCACTTTTCTTTTCTTTTTTTTTTTACCTAAAGCAGCAAATGTGTCTCTCAGGTCTCCTTTATCAATGAAGCCATCTCTGTTCTGGTCCATAATGGTGAAGGCCTGGTGACAAGGAAACAGCACAGCATTAGTTGGACCGCCAGCATCACCCATCCTCTGTGATCTTCACTTACAGCCTGTGACACACTTCACTTTCAGTTAAAAATAAGCAACAAACAAAGCCTCTCTGAATTACACACGTTTAGTATGCTAATGAATCCTGACAAGAGGTTTAATTAAAATACAATTAACCCACCCCAAGTTCCATGAACTAAATTATTACTCGGCACAATATGCAGTTGGATGGCTTCCAATACATGATTAGATACAGCCTGCGTTAACTCTACCGGAGAGTCTGATCGGCAGCAAGCTGGTAAAACAGACATAACCTAGGAAGCTGTGACTGCGGCTCTGCAGAGGAACTCATTTTCCAAGATTGTACAGGAATAAATGTATCCAGCTTCTCTGGCATCTGTTTGACACAACATGAGCCCAACAAAATAGAGTCTCTAGTATGATTGATTATGTATTGTGGCATATGACCCCTCTCTCCAAAACCCACATATCTAGACAACAATTGTTATATTACTGTTATATTACACTATTGTGAGTAATGAAGAAAGTCTGCATGTTCTACAGGTTGGGTTATGGAGGAAGTTCTATACTTGTCAATCTTGTTGTCTTTTTGCCAACACGTTTTATTGTAAAGCAGTTCTAAGTACAGACATACCATAATCATTAGGCAAAAAAAGCTGTATACAAAACATACAACATGACTCCGCGGGATAGAAGTAATGAATGGATAATTAAATCTCTGATCTTCACAATTCATGCAAGAAAAAACTTTTCACCAGTAGTGCTCTTAATAGCTGTGTGTCCCAACACCAGGTTTCTAAATACACGTACCGGAGTTAATCTTTCAATATGGCATAATGGTTTAAATCACTCCACAAACTGAAATGCTTCCTCTAGTAACGATGTGAATAATAGTTTCCTCATACAAGACTCCTCATACAAGACTCCGTTAGTTGTTTTAAATTCATTAAATGGAGGATTGAATAAAGAAAAAAAGCACACACATAGCGTAATACTGTTTTAAAAGTAGATTGGTTGCAAATTTATTGCGCTTACCAGCAAGCAGAATTAAAATGCGCACATAAACTCCAGACGCAGACTTCTCAATGTGGGGAGAAAGCGTTATCCTCCAAATCTCCTCATTAAGGTCTTTCAGTAACTAGTTTCAATGCCGCGCTACCCCGGCCGTGGGTAACGCAGCTAAACTCCCACGCGCACAGCTGACTAACAAAGAACGTCTGACGTTGTGATGAGGCCACGCCCAACGCGTTTCGTCACCAGGACTTTCTCATAGGCTGCAGGCCCACCAACTTGTCATTAATTTATGCACCTCACTCGGTAACGTCAGCACAGGGAGTTAACCATATCCTCTCCTTAAAGGTTTTTAGTTCGTGCAGCGGCATTCCAATTACAGCGCTGCTAACTATAGCGACATATTTGGATATTCTCTACCCATCAGACCAGATCTGTACTGTAAACTTTCTCTTAATTAAAAGAGGAAAAATGGAAGGCAACGCTTCCTACCATACAGTTTAAAAATTTACATTACTAAAATTAGTTTTTATACTATTAGACATATATTATAGTTAGAACATTTTTATGCCTTTAGATTTCAATATGCACTATAATAAAACCACCTTTATAACACATTTATATCATATTACTCATAAGACCAATATTTCATAATCATTGGCATACAAAGAATCAGAGCAAAGTCACATGGCAAGTGGCACATGACTTACATAGAATTGCTATATTATATACAAAAGAAGTGACAACTGACAATATAAAATGGTCATAAAAATTGCTACTTACAGAGGAAGTCCAAGGATTTTGTAACAACCCCCCCGCTACGCCTGATTCCAAGCAAAAACATAAAAAACAACTTGCTTGGGGCGTAGGCACACTGCACGAAAGCTGAAACTGGGACTTTAAATTCAGTCACCCAATAATCACCCAATCAATGGAGCAGTGCAGTGGTTGGTGTAGTACAAAAATCTTGGATTTCCTCTTTAAAGAATTGTACTCTTGAGGTTTCTCTGCCATTACTCAAACAGCAGGTCCATCAGAAACTTTCGTAAACTGCTAGAAAACATATTGCCGTAAAAGCAAAATGAAGGGGTAAAATAAAGAACAAAGCAAAAGCAAATAAAGCAAGGGGGTATTTCCAACATCAGGGGATATTAAATCTACAACAATATGTTGTACATGGGGGAATATTACTTACAATGTAAAGAGCTCTCCACCACATGTGGGAGAGTTCTTCATAATTTTTAAATACACTATAGCGGGTTGTTGTTCACTGGTTTGTGAACTTCATCATAATGGAAACATGTACAGTAGACCTCCAGACCCCATGAAGAGAACGTCTCTATCTCATAACTAACAATGGATACTCTACTTGAGTTCTATTTTGGGTCAGAATTATCCAAATTGGTCATAATCTTCAGGTTATATCCTAATTGATTTAGAACGAATCACAGCAGCCTTTTAATTTTTATTTAACAATAAAAATAAACAATTAGTTATTGAACTTCAGGGTTGTGGTCTGTGCACTTTAAAATTGTCAGTCAATCAGTCAAGAGGCCACACCTTCCCCCTCCCCAATTGACCGCATTCCTTTGAGCCAGTGCTAGTAGGATGGGCATCTGTGATGTGAGTGACTGCCCGGACTTGAGTTTCATATCAGTCACCAAATCCCAACAGCAGCCACAGCTGTTGTACTAAGCCAGGAATTGGTTGAATGACATGTCACTCAAGGCCCCAGCTCACACTTTCAGTGCAGATTGCCCATCTCTCGCCAGCATCGTAGGAGGATTGTGGCAACCAGGTGATTTTTTTTTTTTTTAATATATTGCACAAACTGGGAGGAGCAGTCACTGGCTTTGCTATATGCTTAGACTTCCCAAAGGAGTCAAATCATTTTTTAATGCAAAAGGTAGCTTACAATTGCAGCAAAGTGTTGTGCGGGTCCCAAAAATAGTCAATAATCACTTATGCTACCTAAACACTGACCTAGAATTATTGAAAACTTCTCTGTACATTGAAGGATTTAGTGCAGAATCACAATAACACTGACATCAATGGCACAAGTAGAGCTTGTGGATGTCACATTGTTCCTGAACTGATTGCCATCCATCTCTCTAAATAAATCAATATCTCCCTCCCTATATATGTCTTCTCCAGTTCTCTCACATTTTTTGTATTGTGTTGTTCTCAATTCACATATCTCTGCTTTGAGGTCCTATTCTTTTCCATTCTTGGGCAAATGGTAGCAGCATGATTTATTGTAGTAGCTTTGAGTGATCATTAGTGTCACACCTATAGTCTCTACTGGCTGGCCAACACCTCCATCATAAATGTAGGGCTGCTTGCACTACATCACTGGACTGACCATTTCTTGGGGTCCCCAAGGTGGAACAGTTTGTGGGTGATGGCCATGGCAGGGGTGTGGTTTAGCATGTGGCCAAATTACGGGTTGTATGCTCTAGGTATATTTGGTCCATAGAAGATGTTGATGATTGAGCCAATGCTCAGAAGTCCATGCATTCCCCTACCACCATTCAACCAAAGAGTCTGTAAACCACCCAGACATCCTGCATTCTGCATTTGGTGGGACTGTCTTCCCCATGTCAGCAAAGTGGGACATTCAGGTATTTCCAAAGTTTTTAGAGGGACAGTGGGCCTCAAAGTGGGACTTTTATTCACTTTATACATCACACGTGTCAAACTCTGGCTCACTTGCCGAAACAGAAATGCTGTATCATCAGATTTGGCCCACGAGCCCTGCCCCCCCTTCCCACGCTGTTATGTATAAATGACAGGGCTGGAGTGGTTGCGGGAATAACTTTTAAACCAGGCGAATGGCCGCACACTTACGGACCAGCCCCACTTAGTCCCCGAGAAGCTAGTTGACAAGCCAGATTGCACTGCCAGATTGCAGCCTGGCGGGCGGTGAGATTTCATGGCAGGTCTTTGATGTATAATTTTGTCCCATTTGTCTTCTGCTGAGATGTATAAGACAAAGCACTCCCCCTCCCTTCTCCTCTCAATAGAAGACATTGGACTACTGTTGCAGTAATTCCATCATGACTGCTCCCATGAACCACAAGAGTTATTTAGACTGGTTTGGCCCTTTAATGAGGAATAACCATGTATTTGGCTGGCCCTGCAGTCTAAAGATTTTATGGCTGGCTGATTAATGGGACCAAAAGCCTGATCTTCACCACCCGGGACATCTCAAATCACTGTTTGAAACCCCCCAGATTGCTGGTAAAGCTTACCTGGCCACCTATCCAACGGCGCATGCGCAGATTGTGGCTGCGTTACGCTTTACCTTTAGCCGGTTATGTAACTGCATCAGGCATTTGTTAATGGCTGGCGCAGGCACGCCTCCAGCTCAAGCATAGTGGGGACTGAGACCGGCGGCGCACTGGGCTCTATTTGGTCCTTTGCCAACAAGAGCTCTCGCCATTTAAGAAAAGACGACTAAGAAAAATACGGCATTGGACAGACATTTTTTTAATTACTATCAAGGCTGACTCATGGCTCTGTCCTAGTTTTTTATTTTGGCTCACTGTGTATTTGAGTTGGACCCCCCTGCACTACATTATGAGGAAGCCCACCTGGTCCTCCTTCTCTGCAATCATTTTAAACAATTCTTCTTAAAGTGAACCAAAACCAGGCTTTTGACTATCCTGGGTTTTTGTCCTTGCCCCAGGGCACCCATCAGGGATGCCCCACTGTATGAAACCCCTCAATCTCACGCACCCTTCCTCGGTCCTGTGACACATGCGCATCTTCTCGTCCAGTCCGCATGCTGGCGGCCACATCTCCTACTACCCTTTAACAGGCCGGCCATTCACAGATGCCTGGAGTGGTGCAACGATCCTACTAAAGGGATAGCGGGGATGCAGCCGCTGTTCACACATGCGCTGTTAGGCCAGAAAAAAAAGTTTCCGGACGACCTCGGGGGTTTTACACAGCAGGGCATCCCAAATATGGATGCCCTAGGGGGCGGGCGTACGCCTGCCCTGGAGTCTATGTGATATGTGGGTATATGTGGATTTTATTTTTTCTTTTTTTTTTGTCCACTTTAATCTAATCTCTAAAGAATTTCCAACCAAATTAAAAAATATATTTGTATCAAATCATTTAGCTTATGCTCACTCATATCATATCAAAAGGGTCATCCCTTTTCCACTCTAAAATAAATAAAATAAAATTAGCTAAAGAAGACCTCAGATTTTTTTAAATTAGGACAATATCCCTCTGATGTTTAAAATGACTTTCTATGACATTTTGGGATATTTGGCTGTTCTCGTTGCTTTCCCAGGACCAAAAAACACAACCTACATTTCCCCCTCAGTAGAATTCACATTCAGGTCCTTCCAAATCTGAATATTTGGAAAAAGTTTAAGGAACTGCATATGCACCAAACGGACTTTTAATATCCATTCTGTGGTGTTACCAATTAAAGTGGACCAAAACTCAGGATTGGTCCATGTAAAGCCCCGCAAGTCGGCGAAAAAAACTCACCTCTTCATGGTCCTACGGCGCATGTGTGGCCGCTCATCTAATCAGTGTGCTTGGATCTGTTCACGTCAGCGCATCTAAGCCTTCGCCTAAGACGAGCGGCTCATAGCGCGCTGACTCTAAAAATGGAAATCAGTAAGGTCATAATGTGTTTGACTTGAAGTGTGCTAAACTAAACCATTGCTGTGACAATAGGAAACACTACTAACCTCTTTAAACTCCTGTATTTGGCTTTGATCGAACACGGAAAACACATTGGAGGCACCACCTTCAACCTTCTTTTTTGCCTTCTTTGGAGACTAAAAAAAAATAACAAAAGGTTAATAAACAGCCACTCACTTCATAGCAAATGTTCTTTAACAACATCCATAGCATGAAGAGGAATCTTTATGATTTGGACAATATGAGTAATCCTGATCTGACTTCTTCATTATAGGTACGTTTTGTTCTTTCTATTAAGGTTATAAGGGCAAGATGGTCAAAGTGAAACTGTTTGTGATCATCTTAAATCAAGTTAATAACAACATAATACCCATGATTAATTTTGCTCAACCAGACCTTGACTTTGTCTGCCAAATGTTGATTTATGGGAGCATCAGTAGACTGACTGGCCTCTGTTAGTTCAATAATATAATAAAAAAAGTTTACTTTAGCATAAAAATGCAGCTAGATGGAATTGATATATGCAGCTGGCCTCAGTAGATTACTCTACGTCCTTAAATAAAAGTCTCTCAAAGAGGAAGTTAAAGTGGACCAAAACCCAGAATTTTGACTATCCCGGGTTTTGGTCCTTGCCCCCGCTGTGTGGAACCCCCCCAGGTCACCGAAACCAACTCACCTCTTCCTGGTCCTACAGCGCATGTGCTACTGCTCGTCCTATCTGTGCGCTTGTCACTTGGTCTAAGGCGAGCGGCTCTGAGCGCCCTGACGCCGCATCCACCCCACCACCCTCCAACAAGGGGCGTGCCCGCGATGGCCACTCACAAATACCTGACGCGGGCATGTGCCCTGCTAGAGCGATAGCGGGAATGTAGCCATGGCTCACACATGTGCTGTTGGACCAGGAAAGAAGGTGAGTGTATGGGGCGACTTGGGGGGGTTACACAGCGGGGCATCCTGATTTTGGATGCTCTGGGGGGAGGGAATCGATCGCCCCGGGAATCTATAAGATCGCAGTGGCTTTTGGTCCACTTTAAGCCACTAAAGGCTTACTGGGCCTTATGCTGGTAGCAGTGACTAAGACTATCAGGCTGATTCATTAATAGCGCCAGGTAGCGACAGATGAGCGTCAGTAGCGTTATTTTCACAGCGCCCGCTAGTATTCGCTGTGCTTGGCCGTTGTTCGGCTGTTGACAGCGACTCAGTCGGTGTGCGGTAATGTTGAATACGGGGTTAGGAGTCGCTGTTTGACAGGTTCCGCGCTGTATGGGAGCGCATGACAGCGAACGGCCATAGCGAACGGCTCCCAGCATATTCATTAACAAATCACGCTCCAAAAATTCTCGCGCTGTGAAATGCTCGTTTAAACCCCAGAGCGCTGGCGGCGATGGGTTAAAAGTAGTTTTTTAACCCCCAAACAACCATATTTTTAGAAAAAAAAAAAAACATGTTTTTCGAAACATTTTGTAATATGAATACATTAATATCAGACCTGTAATATCAATTCTGCACAATTTTTTTTTTTTTTTTTAAGCTTAAAAAAAATATCTAACATTGCAGAAGTGGTCACAGAATTTTTGACATTAAAAAAAAAAAAAATAGCAATTAATTATGAATATTTAAAGATTGCTCCATTGAAATGCATTGGAGAGCGCCAGGTAGCGAGAGGTCATACCTGTCGCTGTTCAAGGTCGCTCGCTGGCGCTGTGGGGTGAGGCTGGAATAAGGATGAATGATTCGCTATCTGGCGCTCTGTCAGTCGCTAAGCAGGATCGGCTTCATAAATGTGTGATTGCGGAGGGGAGCCGGCGTTCTCGTGGCGGTGACCGTCATTACCGTTCGCTCACCATTCGCTACCTGGCGCTATCCCTTGTTAAATAAGGGCCTATGACTAAGGGCGTATAACCTCCGAAATGCGTTATGTTAATGCTTGTTACTTTCACACTCAGGGGATATTGATGGTTTTTATGCTCTTTCGATAAACAGACATTTTATTCACATCCCTGGATCCGGAAATGTTTCTATTGCACCTCCAGGGCTGTTTCTGGTGGGGGTGAACAGGGCGATTGCCCTGGGTACCAAGGCCCTTGGGGAAGCCTCTTTCCCAGCAATCCTGTAAACAATTAACTGTAAGAAATAGATAATTCCCATGTAAAAACTATTAGAGATATAAGTTTAAATTATTTAACTAGGTTCCCGGATAGCTTCCCTAGCTAGGATGGTAACTGAGCCTCTTAGACATCTTGGCTGCAGTGGGGTGGACACAATAGATTTGTGTGTATAAAGGATTCTTAATTATGTAATATAAATGAAGTCAATGCCTGGCCATGAAATCCTTTTGTGAGTAGAGGGGCTGGCTAAAGGGAGGGGCTAGTCCTTCCCAAGAGAGGTGTCCTGGAAAGTTTTTGGAAAATATTTGGGCAGTTGGGAGTGGACCAAGGAGGAGAAAGGACGCGTGTGCATGAGGGCCCTGTATTGGTAACTAAGGCCCTTATTTAACAAGGGATAGCGCCAGGTAGCGACTGGTGAGCGGCCGGTAATGACGGGCCCCGCCACGAGAACGCCGGCTCCCCACCACAATCACACATTTATCAAGCCGATCCTGCTTAGCGACTGAGAGAGCGCCAGATAGCGAATCATTCATCATTATTCAAGCCTCACCCCACAGCGCCAGCGAGCGACCTTGAACAGCGACAGGTATGACCTCTCGCTACCTGGCGCTCTCCAATGCTTACCACTTCTGCCATGTTAGATATTTTTTTTAAGGTAAGAAAAAAAAAAAATGTGTGCAGAATTGATATTACAGGTCTGATATTAATGTATTCATATTACAAAATGTTTTTATAAACTTGTTTTTTTTGGTTTCAAAAAATATGGTTGTTTGGGGGTTAAAAAACTTCTTTTAACCCATCGCCGCCAGCGCTCTGGGGTTTAAACGGGGAGGCCGATTCATCAATAGCGCCAGGTAGCGACAGATGAGCGACTGAAGTATGGCGCTATGAGCGCCGCTAGCGTCAGCCGCGGGCGGTAGCGATTCGCTATAGCAGGCCTCCTCAGTCGCTACCTGGCGTTGTTGGGAACAACGCCTACATTGCTGAATATGATGTTGGCCCTCAGCTTTGTAGGCGCTGTCAGTCAGTGTGACCACGCTATTGTACACAGCGCCTGTTAGCTTTGCTGTGTCCTGGCCATCCAGTACCTTCTGAATAAAACACATTGCCACATTTTTTTATAAATTCAAGAGTTTTTATTTTGTGTTGAAAAGGAAATTAAATTAAACCAGATATTAGAATATAAATGCAAAATAAAACATAATTAAACACATAGCCACATTTTAAATTATTTTATTTATTTTATAAATAAAAAGGAAATACAATTAAACCACCAATGAGAAAGAAAATGAAAATAAAAACAGAACAGAGAAAGAAATGGAAAATAGAAAAAGAAAATAAAAACAGAAATGAGAAAGGAAAATAGAAAAAGAAAAAAAAACCTAAATGAGAAAGCAAAATAGAAAAAGAAAATAAAAACCTAAATGAGAAAGGAAAATAGAAAAAGAAAATAAAAACAGAAATGAGAAAGGAAAATAGAAAAAGAAAATAAAAACAGAAATGAGAAAGGAAAATAGAAAAAGAAAATAAAAACAGAAATGAGAAAGGAAAATAGAAAAAGAAAATAAAAACCTAAATGAGAAAGGAAAATAGAAAAAGAAAATAAAAACAGAAATGAGAAAGGAAAATAGAAAAAGAAAATAAAAACAGAAATGAGAAAGGAAAATAGAAAAAGAAAAAAAAAACCTAAATGAGAAAGGAAAATAGAAAAAGAAAATAAAAACCTAAATGAGAAAGGAAAATAGAAAAAGAAAATAAAAACAGAAATGAGAAAGGAAAATAGAAAAAGAAAATAAAAACAGAAATGAGAAAGGAAAATAGAAAAAGAAAATAAAAACAGAAATGAGAAAGGAAAATAGAAAAAGAAAATAAAAACCTAAATGAGAAAGGAAAATAGAAAAAGAAAATAAAAACAGAAATGAGAAAGGAAAATAGAAAAAGAAAATAAAAACAGAAATGAGAAAGGAAAATAGAAAAAGAAAATAAAAACAGAAATGAGAAAGGAAAATAGAAAAAGAAAATAAAAACAGAAATGAGAAAGGAAAATAGAAAAAGAAAATAAAAACAGAACAGAGAAATAAAAGGAAAATGGAAAAGGGAAATAAAAACATAAATCAGAAAGAAAAAGAAAATTACAATAGGAAGTAGAATGCCAAGGAAACTTTCACCAGAATTAAACACATAGCCACATGTATCTATATATAGTAGATTTTATTATTAAAATCTACAAAAATTTAAAAATGAACACAAGAGAAAAGGAAAATAAAAATTCAAACAGAAAGGAAAAAGCAAAGTAAAGTGAAATAAAGTTTGTAAAGTCCTAAATATGGATCACGGTGCATGTGTTTGTGCCTGAAAAAATAAGAAAAGTGCAGTTAGTATAGATCTTTAAAGTAGTATAGTTGTAGCAAATACAAAAATGCATTACTTGATAACCAACATTGGCGTCTTACACCCCCCCTTAGAGTGGTTTGGGTCATCTTACACCCCCCTTAGAGTGGTTGGGATCATCTTACACCCCCCTTAGAGTGGTTTGGGTCATCTTACACCCCCCTTAGAGTGGTTGGGATCATCTTACACCCCCCTTAGAGTGGTTTGGGTCATCTTACACCCCCCTTAGAGTGGTTTGGGTCATCTTACACCCCCCTTAGAGTGGTTTGGGTCATCTTAAACCCCCCCTTAGAGTGGTTTGGGTCATCTTACACCCCCCTTAGAGTGGTTTGGGTCATCTTACACCCCCCTTAGAGTGGTTGGGATCATCTTACACCCCCCTTAGAGTGGTTTGGGTCATCTTAAACCCCCCCTTAGAGTGGTTTGGGTCATCTTACACCCCCCTTAGAGTGGTTTGGGTCATCTTACACCCCCCTTAGAGTGGTTGGGATCATCTTACACCCCCCTTAGTGTGTTTTTGGGCTCTTTTTGATGGTAGTTCTAATACATTTAGCCAGTAGTGCAGTACTTGCATTAGAGTGAAGGTTATTTAGTTTACCGCAAAAAAAGAAGTGATCATCCTTTCCCTTAGCTCATCGCCAGTCTGGGTGTCCTCACTTCTTTCTGCGGGCATGTTGGGGATTTCTGGCACCAGTGCTGTCTCCTCGGGGGCTTGGATTCGGTGGGATATACAGATATTGTGTAACACACAGCAGGCAAGG
The DNA here is from genome assembly GCA_027917425.1 of Gastrophryne carolinensis. NCBI lineage: Eukaryota > Metazoa > Chordata > Amphibia > Anura > Microhylidae > Gastrophryne > Gastrophryne carolinensis. The sequence goes on from CM051236.1 coordinate 432,314,802, forward strand.
ATGATTTTGGAGACCTTCTGTGGGCTGTAGAGCATCTCTCCTCCTGGCCGTGCCAAACAGAGAAAGCGTGCTTTCAGCAGGCCGATGGTTCTTTCCACAATGCTTCTGGTCTTGCGATGCGCTGCATTGTAGCGTTCATGGGCAGAGGTCCGTGGGTTCCTGACGGGAGTCATGACCCACGTTCTCTGCCCATATCCCTTATCCGCTGTAGAAAAAACACAAGGAGAGAGACAGCAATTAGTACTAGTACATGTTTTTTGGTGGTAGTTTGGTTAAATTTGGCTTACTAGGCCACATATTTGCAAAATACATTGACATGGTTAATTTATTACCCAGTAGCCAGCCAGCTGGCATTTCGTTGTTATCAAACTTCCGGCACAGGACTGTCCGCTGCAAGACGTAAGAATCGTGGCATGAGCCGGGGAACCCCGATCTCACCGCCCGCAGCCTCATGTCTGGGTCACAGACAACCATCACATTAATGGAATGGAATTGCTTCCGGTTTCTGTAGGACAGCTCCTGTGCACGGGGAGGGCGGAAAGGGATATGTGTACCATCAACGCACCCTAGCACATTCGGGATCCCTCCCATCAGATAGAAAGTATGTTTTATTTTGGCAACCTCTTCCTCATCCTCAGGAAACCTGATGTAAATTGGGATTAAATCACAAATTGCCAGAACTACCTGGATTAGTATGCGGCTCATAGTAGCCTGGCTTATCCCGCTGAGGAGGGCTGAGGTTGCCTGGAAGGTCCCTCGTGCCAAAATATTGAGAGTGGCACACAGGCGTACTATGCCTGGAATGGAATGAGTGCGTTTGGTGGATGGCTCGATTTTGGTCTTAATCTGATCATATAGGGACTGTAGTGCAGCACGATTCAGACGGAAGCGGCTCCTGATCTGCTCGTCACTTAAGTCCCATACTGAAAGGCGGATTGCAAAGGAGCGGGGTGCCCTAAGCCTCACAACACCCCGCTCCCTTTCCTCCTGCTCTTTCAGCATACACATACATCCATCCACCCAGACACCATACATCACCCTCTTATCCATCACACACACTAAAGATATATACAAAACCAAAAAAAAACAAAAAAAACCACTAACACACAACACACACACAAACAATCACACTCCACACACACCCGCTACAATGCAGCTCACCACAAAACCAGAACTATAGTGGTCCAAACCACCAGCCTGCTGAAAACCAGCTTTCTAAGTTAGGCACAACCAAGAGGGGAGTTGCTGCACAGCCCACAAAAGGCCCCAAAATCAAGCCTCACTTGCTGTATGCTACACAATATTTGCAGATGCCACCAAAACCAAGCTCCTAAAGAAACAGCACTGATGTCAGAAATCACCCAACAAGCCACAGAGAGTGAGGACAGAAACCAGACAGAGGCTCAAATGAGCTAAGGGAAGCGAGCACAGCACCACACCACAGCCTTTGCCACAGTGTAAGAATAGCAGAAGCTATAAAATTCCTTCCTTTTATACTTCGTTTTCAAAAGGGACAGGTCCGCTTTGCCGCCTTTTGCGTCGCTCTGCTATTTCCGGGCGCCAATTAGCCGACCCAGGTGTGCGTAAAACAGAGTGCGCACGCGCACGCTAGTAGCGCTACTAGCGTACTTGAGCCGAAACTTGCGTGCATTAACGGACATGGGCCAAAAATCAGTGGTGGACCAATGAAAGGTAAGCTGCTGTTTTTTTAAATAGCCGTTAGGCTAACCACATGTCACAAGGGTTTGAGATACATCAGTCCATTGTTGGATTTGGGTGTGTGTTGTTTGGTTAATGAGGTCTGTAATGAGTTAATTGGCTAACACACATGCTTCTGTCAGTGCAGTGGAGGTGTGCCTAGAAGGAACTGGGCTGTATGTGTGAATCAATTAAGTGGCCTGCTTTTGGATTGGCTGTTAGAGCACATAAAACCTGGCCAAGCCTAAGAGATTGCGATGCCATTCTGTAGTCTGCATGCGTGCTTGTTGGGTGTGTATTTGTGTGTGTGTGCAGCTACAGGATGGAGCCAAATTCAGGACATCTGCCGGCCACAGCAGGCCCGAGTAGGAGTTTGGTGGGTGCTGTGCGCAGACCTCCCTTACGGAAAAGGGCACAGCCTGAAGGTGGGGCAGCACCCCAGGCTAAGCGCCCAGGTGCCAAGAGGGAGCCTGAATTTAATTTGGCTGAGAATAATCATCTTGTGCGCCTTACACTTGCTAAATGGGAGCTGATATTTGGCTCCCAAAGCAAGTCCATAGGCAAACAAGAAAGAAGCAAACTGTGGGATGCCATTGGTGTGGAGCTTAGTAGCACTGCTCAACACCCACGTAGTGGCCCATCCTGCAGGAAACGCTTCTACACTTTGCGAGGGGCCCTTATGAAAAAGATGAATCACGATCTTGATGTGGACAGTGGGTTCATCCAGGCTCCAAAGAGTACCTACAGGCCGTATGAGGAGATGCTGAAGGCCAAAATCCCACTGGCTCGGCTGCAGGGTGTGGATCCTGGGGATGACACCACCGGTTGGACTGAAGGTACATATTTTCTGGCTTTTGTTCTAACCTAATGTTAATGTATGTGATTTGCATTTTTACATTCTGACCAACTAACAGTAGGACCTGTGAAGTATTACATTAGAGCTCAAACATTTGTTACTTTTCTGTCTGTTGCTTTATGCATAGGTGCACATGCTGCTGTCCGGGATGTGCCTCAGGACACCCAAGCTCCTGCCCTTCCAGCAACCTCAAGGCTACCCCAGTCTGCCATTGAAGGTATTTACCCCTAATTTGGTTGCTGGTTGTTTGGTGAACAAATGGGTGTGGGAGCAGCTCAAACAATCAAGTTTTGCACTGTTGAGTATTAATAATATGTGCGTGCGCCCTAATTGCACGCCCACTGTAACACTCACAGCAACTAACTAACAAGGCCCTAACATGTGTAGATATGTTTGAAGCCAGAGATGTGTAGCCATATATCGGCATATCAATGTGGGAGCCACACTGGCCTTGATTAGTGAATATTAGTGAAAGAGCTGCTCACACACCTTAATGCATGTTGTATTTTTGCACGCACATTAACTATGGCTCAATGTTGGCTTTATTTTTGCCTAGCTCCCATGCCCTTGGCCCCAGCATCTCCTCCGGATCCCACCTACTCTTTGGATGTCGGTAAGTGCATGTGTTCACCTTGCTTGATCCACTTTTACCCAAGTGCATGTGTCTCATTCCTCTTTTTTCTTGGTAGGCCAAGTGACTGGTTCATCTTTGGACCCCAATTCCGATGTTGCCGGTCAACAGGACCCTGTTGGTGTGTAGAGCAATACATAATGTATCCTTTATGCTGTTTATGTTACACTGGTTCAATTTGGTTAGTCTACTAAGCTACATGTTTGCTTGGTAAACTTGAAGATGCCTCTTGGGAGTGCTTGTTGCCTCCCCAGGGTCAGTCTATTAGTTATTGGAGTGATAGCAATGTATTTTTGCGGACATCTTTTTAGCCAAACATTCCCCGTAGTAGTTTGCTGAATATTTAGAGACATTCCTTGTTTTTTTTAGTTGACCCGAATATCGGAAGTGGCTGTCCAGAAAGGGCCCCTCAAGTTCCGGCTGCCAGAGATGAGGGTAAGTGGTTTTGCCTTGCTCTAGTCTGTATTTTGGCTCTACTTTTGTGGCACTTGCTTCTGGCAACTTGTGTGTCCACATGTATTTTCAAGGTCCAAGCTCGAGTGAGGACCACACTCAAGACATCTGGGAGATTGCGGGTATGTGTAATTTAAGCAATGTTTCTGATGTGATTAGCAAAAATTATTGCCTCTTAGTCCTGTAACATACATGTTAACAATCTGAGTTTAACAGATACCTTTGGTCTAGTGTGTATTTTGGCACTTTTTAGAGGTATGGCCTCGATAGCCTAACCAGGTTACATTAGAGTTTGGGCCACAGACCTACTAACCTGATTTTCCTGTTTAGCATATGCCAACTTGCCGGACATCTCGGATGTTGAATTGCCACTCTCTGGCAGTGAAACCTCGAGCCTACCTGTGCCGGAGGACACGCAGGTAACATGGCTGATGTAGACGACCTCGAACCACATTGGCATCTTCGTGGGTAGTGGAAGAAGCAACATGTCACATTTCCTTTCATTGTTGTTTTTGCAGGAGGCGGAACCAGAACCCCAAGCTGGGACCTCTTCCCAAGTCCCATGTGGCCAAGCTTCCGAGGCTCAGACAAGGGTAAGTTGTATAGTGACTGTTTATGGGATTTATTTTGAGGGGCATACCTGCATTGGTTCTGTTTGACTAAAATGTGGTTTACTATTTGTTTAGCCTCAAACCACAGCAAGAGGAGGTGTGGCACCAACCAGTGCAGATTTCTATGAGCTAGGGGTCCGGATGCTGGAGGACTACAGTCGCCAACAGCCGCGTGATGGAACTAATGAGCGCATTGCGGCGTTGGAAAATCAGGTGCTGATGTGTCAGCAACAAAATGAGGCCCTGCAGCGCCAGATGGACCAGTTGCTCCAAAACCAACACCAGAACCAGGAACTTGGTCGGCTGGCAAATCTAATGGAGCAATCTCTACAGCGCCAGGAAGAATCAATACAGCGCCAGGAAGAATGTCTCCAGCGGCAGGACCAAACTTTGTTGTTGCTACAACAGCTCATACAACAGCAGTCTATATTTTTTACTGCACTGTTGTCCCCCAACACCGCCCCTAGCAATGACTCCCAACCTCCCCGGCCACCCAGCCAAGAATATTAATTTTGTATATTTTTGGTTTTGTAAATATATTTGCTTCACCCACCTCTAAATTGTGTGTTTCCTAAGACCTAGCTAATAACACAGTCAGGGATGAGTATCTTGATCTACATATGTCAATGTATTGGTCAATTTAGCCCACACATTGGAGACCATAGCTTACTATGGTTAACACCTGAAATGGCTCCAAAGGTATGGCTACATTGACACACAAATGGTTTGGGAGACAGTTAAACTATGCTTTGCAATGCAACACACTGTAATGATGGTAATCAAAAAAATTTAATTACAAAACATGGCCAACACGGCCAACATTGGCCAACAACGGCCATCAAGAGGCCAGCCTTCCCCCCACCCTAACGACGCCGTCGGCGCCTCTTCCTGGCCAGCAGCATCAGCTTCAGGAGCCGGATCTCCCGCCACAGTCTGCGATGCTGGTTTTCACAAGCTGTAGAAATGTAGAAACAACAATTTTTAAATAAATTGGATGTGACCTCAACAGACACAGATGTAGCAATGTAATGTCAGTGTGTCCAATTAGGTGACACTCACATTAACATTGTTGACCACTGTGTGCTTATTGGTTAACATGATATGAGTACTATTGACTGGCAGGAATGTGAACAACACATCCCAAGCATACATTTTCTCTTAAAGTGTACCAACACCCACGGGTGATCGGCCCGGGAATCTATCAGATTCCCTGCCCGATCACCTCCCTCCCCGCGGGACATCCAAGATCGGGATGTCCCTGGGTGTGAAACCCCCCCCAAACCCCAAAATACCTACCTCAGTTTCTGTGTGGCAGTGCCGCTGGGCCCTCCCTGGCGCCCCTCTAGACGTGTGCGTGCCTGCGCCGGCCGTCTGTGAATGGCCGGCGCAGGCACGCGCGCGTAAAAAGGGGCGCGGGGGAGGCGGAGGAGGAGGCAATTTGCCATGGCTTGTACATTTGTTGGAGTCAAAGTGAGTTCAGGGGGTTGTCACACAGCGGTGACGATCAGGGGTGCCCCACCGTAGTGGAACAACACCCAGGAAAGTCAAAATCCTGGTTGTTGTTCCAGTTTAACTCTTGGGAAGCAAAGAAGGTATAATTCCCTGTGTGTCCATTTTTGTGTTTAGTAACAGCCAAACATCAGGGCCTAAGTCCGAACGAGTACACGAGTTTTCCCTATAATGTTACAGGTCCAGACCTAATAGGGCCCATTTGGTTGTGTCTAACGCAAAAATAGTCTCTATGTGGCCTAATGAAGGATGTGAGCCAACAATCAAGCATGCAAACAGGCATGTTGGATTATTGTGCAAACACATTGAATCGAGATGTGTGTGAAATTAACACATAGGTAAATTTAAATTGGCTGCAGATGTGACTAGAAGACATAGGTTTCACAAGTCTTTAGGCATATGAAGTGGGATGTACTCACCATCGCAGCTGTGGCGGGGGCCCATGCTGCTGGCCGTCCCTGGAGCTGGGGTGGGGAGGAGGGTCTCTGGCTCCGTCTGCGTCGCAACATCTGTCAACATAAAGCAAAAGACAAAAACACAATTAGTGGGCAAATGACACCTGACTATTTGACATCCATCTGGTTATTGAGTCTGAAAATGCAAAGGCTTGCATGGTTACATACAGGTTGACCTAAATTAGCATATTTCCTGGACCATGAGTTAATGTCAATTTGTAAGGCTTCACACATGTATCCCTAAAGAGAATGTGCAAATAACATAGACAGTGCTATGTAAAGGAATCTTTAGCAGTTGTTTGGCTAATGTTAATAGTGGCCCACATGTTGGAGCGGGAACAACTTAACCCAAGAAAAGAAATGAGAACACCCATCATGGTGTGGGCAGAAACATAGGGGTGGTTGACAGTTGGCTAGCACTGTAGTAGGGTTTGTGAGGTTAGGGTACCTTATCAAACCAGCTGTGACAATGGACCAGGAAACATGTGTCTGTTACAAGTGGGCCTATACACAGGATTGCTGCTAATCTGGGTTTGGGTCCACTTTGGCCGAGCCACACAATTTGCATGAGCCAACGTACTCCGCGCCCGCTGCCTTCCACACATCACTCCTCGAGTGTGTGCGGACGCGCAGGCCATTTTGAAAAAGAGCGCAGGCGCACACACATCTAGAGTGTCACACAGGAGGCTTGGACGGTGGCTTTGGCAACCCCCAAAGAGGTAAGGAGTTTTGTGGGTTTTTTTTTGGTGGGGGGGGCCCTGGGTGAGGGATGTGATTGGTCCTGGAACCTTCCAGAAACCAAGCACCATCAATGTTTGGGGGTACACTTGAATGAAGGTAATAACATTGGGAATGTGATGGCTAAGCAAAAACACTTACCATGACTATGCCCGTGGAGAATCCTACGCCAAAATGCCATGGAGGTGCCGCCTATATGATGCCCTGCAAATTAGAGAGGAATGGCAAGGGCTAAGGACACATTGCAAGATGAAACCTGTCACAGACTAACAATTAAAAAATGTACACTCACCAGGGGATGAAGCGCCACTTGAAGCCCAGGGAGGGCTCTGAGGAGGAGGCGGGGAGCCTCGGCTCCTCACACTCTGGTCGGAAGATCCACCAGGCAAAGGGCCACCCTCCTCCCTCTCACTCCCTGCTTGAGAGTGGCCCCTTGCCTGGTGAGAGTCCTCACACTCAGAGTGTGAGGAGCTGAGGCTTGATCCAGCCAGCCCCCCAGCAGCACACTCCTCTGGGGCGTCATCCCCTTCCTCCCCTGGGTCCTCTAAATAGGACCCGCGGGAGGGACCCTCCCCCGATGACTCCCCCGAGTCCGCCTGCCTGGTTCGGGGGAGGAATCCTTTCCCACGTTTCCCCAGGGGAGGACGCTTATCTGTGTGGAGGGGGTGAAAGAAAATAATTAATCTAAAGAGCACAAATGGACACAGCTTAGCAGATGGTTCGGCACAAAGGCTAAACATAACATAAGCTTTAACTTACCTGATGCGTAGGCATCATATAGGCGGTACACGCCTTCAGGGTCCCGGCGCTTGAAATCCGACCACTTTTGTTGGATGGAGCGGATGGTCAGCTCGGTCTGGAAGCGCCGGGACACTGTGGCCTTCACCTCCATGGCTATGCGTTTTTTGCCTCCACGGGCATAGTCATATTCGGCCAGGCAGAAGTCCTATGAAAAAAGAACAAACAAACTAAAATAAATACATGACATCAGAACACAGTCATAAACAGTTATACAGAGACCAGATCAAAGTGGACCCACACCCAGGATTATCACTATTCTGGGTTTGTGTGCACTTTGGTGGGCCACACCAATTGTGGGTGGTCCGCTGTCTGCAACCCCCTTGGAAGGCCACAAATACACCACTGAGGACACTCCCACGTCACTCCCCAAGCCAAACACAGGGCTCGGCGCCGCTGTGGTATGCGCATACAAGGCCGTTGGGACGTGCATACCAGCTCAGCTGGGTCTGCACGGCAAAGTAGGCATGTGGCGTTTGACTCTAACAGGGAGTGCGCCTGCACCCAAAATTACAATATGTCTGGCGCAGGGGTACACCCTGCTAGAGGTAAGCGCAATAGGCATCCGCAGCTAACGCATGCACAGATGGGACGGGACTGAGGTAATATTTAGGGCCCTCCAGGGGGGGCATCCCAGCAGGACATCCACAATGGGGATGCCCCACGGGGATTGCTCAAATTTGTTAATAAAACCAAAATTTGTCATAACCAATCCCCCCTGTGTGTTCTGCAACTTTTAAGCTAAAAACACAAACCAAAAAATACTCACTTTTACCACCTGGCCATTTACTCTGCTATCCACCCGGGTGCGCTTTGGCTTACTAGGCCCAGGAGGGGAAGGGGTGGGAGGGGTGGTACTTGAGGAAGGTGAGGTAGGTTGGGGAGGTGGGGGAGGGGTGGTGGGGTCAGAGTCTGAGGAGGAGCTGGGGAGGCGCATTACTCGTCGTCTATGCATCATATTGGAAACGCTAAGGAGGAAACAGGAACCGGAAATGACCCAAGCGACATTGGGAAAAAGATAAAAAAAAAAAAACGCTCCGCGCACCAGCAACAAGCTATTCTCAGCTATGTGCAAGCTAAGTGGCGGAAAAACTAAAATGACGCTTGAAAACAAGCTAGTGGCATAAGCGCAAGACAGTTTTACCTTAAGGTGGCGTTGAAACGCAAAGGAGGATCCCGGAACCGGATATGACGCTAGCAACTGTGCTTCAAAATTCAAACACAAACATGCGCGCAACAGGGACAAGCTAATATCAGCTATGTGCAAGCTAAGTGGCGGAAATACATTAAAATGACGCTGCAAAACAAGCTATTGGCATAAGCGCTAGACAGTTTTACCTTAAGGTGGCGTTGAAACGCAAAGGAGGATCCCGGAACCGGATATGACGCTGGCAACTGTGCTTCAAAATTCAAACACAAAAATGCGCGCAACAGGGACAAGCTAATATCAGCTATGTACACGCTAAGTGGCGGAAATACATTAAAATGACGCTGCAAAACAAGCTAGGGCAAAAGGCGCCACGAATTATTAGCTTGATTTAGCAGGGGATTCTACATACTGTAATGCATAGGTCCTTCTAAAGCATACACCGTTGGGCTTAAATATACAAATCTGATTCCTTCAAAAATTCAGCACACAATCAAAGTAGACAACTACCTGAAAATGTGGCACACATGAGAATGCATAACGGGTTGTTATGAGCTGGTACGACTGAATGTTAATCCTGCAATATGTGGCCAGGCACGCTCACAACTACAGTGTATTCATTAACAACGACTGGGGTCGCGGGAAGTGAATTCCTTGCAAATGGCAGAAGGGCACATGTATGAACGCTGTGAAGGAATTTGCAGCGGCGCTGTTCGGTCAAGGCGGCTTCATGATGAATGCCGCGCTAGCCGTCGCTCTCGCCGGCGCTAGCCTCATTTAGCTTGATAAATGCGTCATTGTGACCGCCGCCGGGCGTACTTGAGTCGGTAGTCGCCGTTAGCTGCCGCTACCTGGCGCTCGTCAGACACTACCTGGCGCTATCGCTTGATGAATAAGGGCCATGGTTTTCACAGCGCGAGAATTTTTTGAGCGTGATTTGTTAATGAATATGGTGGGACCGTTCGCTATGGCCATTCGCTATCATGCGCTCCCATACAGCGCGGAACCTGTCAAATAGCGACTCCTCACCCAATATTCAACATTACCGCACACCGACTGAGTCGCTGTCAACAACCGAACAACGGCCAAGCACAGCGACTACTAGCGGGCGCTGTGAAAATACTGCTACAGTCGCTCATCTGTCGCTACCTGGCGCTATTAATGAATCAGCCTCTCCGAGTAAGTAAATTTAGGCCTATTTGGCAATTGTAAATAGTAATAGTACATTTTAGTAATGTTTCAATGTTATTGTCTAGGGATTAATGTAACTGTTTAGGCCCTAATTTTATATATACTTTATATATAATTTTATATATACTTTATATATAATTTTATATATACTTTATGTATTATTTTTACATACTGTCCTGTATCATAAGTCTGGGCACAATATAATCTTTTCATACACATCATTGGTGTGATTCCTGTTGTCACCCACAACCTAGAACCTACAGTATATTAAACATTGATATTTTTATTGCTGTTTTTATAGTAATAATAATTATAATAATTTATAATAATAATTGTTCACAATCCTTTTTTTTGCAGATGAATCAGGGCCACTCTTAGTGGGGCAGGCAATAAGAATGGCCAGTTGTGCACAGTCGTGCTGCTAAGATAGCACAGCATAGCACATGTATGGGAAAACAGCACCTTAGGATAGGTGAGGGTTCAAAAAACACTTTACGTCCACTGATAATGACTCCCCAAGACATCCCAATTTGAAGTGCCTTGCTCCAAAATGACACCTAGGTACCTGAAAAGGGGCTTAATTACCCTGCTCATGCAATCCATGGGAGCGCAGGAGGCCAATCAGGTTCAAAGGGGGCATGTGCACAGCATACTTGGCAAACCCAGTTGGTTTTTGTAGTTGCTGCCAAAGAGATGACCTTTGTATTGGATTTGTTTTCCTATCAATTGTGGTATGTACATTTTGTGATCAATCATGTATTAAAGTGATACTAAACCCAGAAAGCCTTTGTTTGTTTTTTTTACTAAAGCTTTTAGCCAATATTCATAACAACACGAACCAGATACAGTCGTCCATATTGCTCCCCGGAGCAGCCCCACCCCCTAATGCTTTCCAGCACAGATACATTCTGTTAAACACTGCTCAGCATTGGGGGTCATCCTTATCAGTCATAATAACTGCAATAAATCTGAAAGCACTACAATCTAACTGCCATTATGTGACAGTTTAGCTGAATACATTAGCATATGGCTGCCATTCGAACATCATACTGCTTCTTGTTAGTGTTTTTATGAATATTAGGCAAAGGCTTTAGTAAAAAAAGAAACACAGGCTGTTTTGGGGCACTGAGCTAGGGACAGAAGATGACAATATAAACTTCCTATCAGGGTACATGTACACTTTAAATTTAAATGTCATATACATAATTTGTAGAGTATTTTAATATACAGGAGCGTAATATCACGTAATGGCAGAATTTTGCACCACAATCCCAAGTAGTTACCGAAATTTTACTTTTCAGTAAGTTGTTCCTCTCTGTGGCAGCACCCCAAATTGGGATGCCCCGCTTTGTGTATCCCCCCAGGTCACCTAATTCACTCACCTTCTTTTCGTTACCATGGGGCAGGCTCGGCCGAAATCAAGCACTTTGATTGGCTGAGACAATCAGCATGCTCGCTTCCACTTGATTTCCTTCAACTCTGCTGATGGCTAAACAGCCGAGCAGTGCCTAAGGGAGCCTAGTGCCCTGCCAGCCGCATCCCCCACTCACCATTCAGAAAGGTGAGACACGGGTGCGCGCAGGGTTAGAGGTGAACGAGGACGCAGCACAAAGATGCAGCAAATGCTCTGAGAGAAGGTGAGTGTAATGGGCATCCAGAGGGTTTTACATAGTGGAGCATCCCAATTTGGGACGCCCTAAGGAGTGGAACTTGGATGTTCCTCTTAAAATCCAGGCAGCAGCATGACAGGGATGCCCGATTTCTTATGCATCTGTGTGTGAAACGGAATCCCAGTATAATTTACCTTTTCGGCAATCCCAAGACATGGATGACTTACAGACAGAATAGATTGGGTCACCCGGCAGTCTAATCTGAATGAATGGAGTGCATAAGCCAGAGGGATGCTGGGGTGCACCACCGTGGTATTGCCAAAAAAGGATACCCGGGGAGTGGGAATTGTTCAGCCCTGGACTCTTTTAGACTCCAGGGCCAGAATGTGCAGCTTTTTGACTGCTTTAATGCTGTATCAGGCAAGATAACAGTTAGGTAGTCTGCCAATGATGAACATCTGCCCCTTTTTTAATTTGAGCTCCAGCCTCTGAAGATGTCCCTGGTATAGTAGTTTCCTGGCACCTCTGGTGCTCAATTCTTGAAGTGCACTGGCATAGGCTATGGCTCGGGGCAGAATGCTTAAAGTAGACCAAAACCCACATCAATCGGCTCAGGAATTTATAAGATTACCAGGCCGATTGATTCCCCCCCCCCCCGGGCATCCAAAATCGGGATGCTCCGCTGTGTGAAACTCCCCAGGTCGCCGCATACGCTTACCTTGTTTCCTGGTCCAACGACGCATGTGCGAGCCATGGCCGCATCCCAGCTATCCCTCAAGCAGGGTGTGTGCCCATGCCAGGCATTTGTGAATGGCTGGCGCGGGCATGCTCCCTGTTAGAAGGAAGCAGGGGATACGGCCGCCAGCGAGCTCAGAGCCAATCGCCTTAGACAAAGGCTTAGATGATGTGACGTCAGCAGCTCTGAGTGTGCTGATTGGACAAGCAGCCACGCATGCACCGTAGGACCGGGAAGAGGTGAGTTGGCTTCTGCGATCTGGGGGCTTCCACACGGTGGGGTGCCCTGGGGGAAGGACCAAAACCCAGGATAGTAAAAATCCTGGATTTTGGTCCACCTTAAACATGCATGTGTCTTTTGTGTATCGTGTGATTGTATTATATCCAGATAGGTAAGATAGTTTGGAAACATTTAGAGATTGTAAGCGCCCACATGTAGCATTTACATTCCGAGGGTAACCTTTTCCCACCCTTGTATTTTCGCGGCTATATGCTCAGATAATGACACCAGCTCTGGGCCCCATTCGTGCAGAACACCCACACTCTGTGATTTCAGCTGTCTTTCCAAAAGCTTTGTATCAACAACTCTTCTCTTTATAACCAAACCAATTACAAAGCTGTACAAAGTTCAGCCGGGATGCATAGCCGGCTTTAAAGGATCCTGAATAAAAAATGCAATCGCAACCATCGTTTTCTAAGTAATAACAGGGATAAGCAGCGCAATAATCTGATTCACAAGGATGTGAAATGATATGTGCTGATTATTAAACAACATAAATGAACATAACACAAAGCAGGGGAGATAGATTAGGGTGTGGCTTTCTCATGCACGCCAAGGCCTCAAAGCCTCCCCATGATACTCCTAATGTGAAAATGAGGGTGATTTCTGTTTTATTGAGTATTGTTCCTCAGAAGTATGTAAGGTCAAGCTTCTTATTTTACATGTACAGGGTGAGTTTTGGCTCAAAAGGATCCAGTGTGAGGGAGGTCTGTGACCCCTAATGCTTCTCCCTTAATGCTAAGGGTCCCCCCTGGGCCGTAAAATTATTTAGTAATGATTTAACCCTTTTACTGCATAAAAATGCTTGACATGTGCAATAGTGTGCTAAGCCAAGCAGGAAAAATACTTACCATAAAGCCAAACTCCATCCAGAATTTTTAATTTTACCTTTTAGGAATTAGAAAGAACCAGTTCAATGCTGTTTTTGCTGCCGCCATTGAAGGGCTGTAGCCTCCAAAGACAGGAAGTTCACATAACAAAAACTTTATGCTTGTAATTGGTAATGAAAGCACAATAGCGCCAGTGGCACCTAATTGGCCCTTGGGGCATGCAAAGTTATATAAACTTCCTGTTTGGTCACTGTAGACAGGAAGTGAAGATTCCCATATTGGGGTAACTTAAAGCAGAACATAGCCCTGGGTTTTGACTATCCCAGATTTTGTTCTGTGCCCCAGGGGTATCCTTATTTCACAAGCCCTGTTGTGTGAAGCCCTCCAGTTTACCTGTAACAGCTTACCTTCCTTCGGTCCGGTGGTACGTGCAGGGGCTCTGGTCCAATCAGAGCCATTTGCGGTGCCTATGTCATTTGGCAAATGCCTCTGGTGGTCTGCAATGGGGAGCACAAGCGGGCACATCCCCAGCAGCGCACTTTCTCCCGTCCCAGCCTACCTGAATGTGTGCGTGCACAGGCAAAGGATGCTGGGGATGTGGCCGGTCTTTTTACATTTTACCCTGTGGTGCCCTGTTGAGGTTCCTGTGGCACAGTCATTGCCTGCTTTTAGTACGTTCTAACCAGCCTTTGGCTGTGTACTTGTATCTAGGCAATGTTTTTCCCCTGATGTCGAAGCTAGAGGTGTGACTCGCCCTTTCATTGGCTGGCCCTGTGGTGTCATGTGAGAGGGTTCTTCCCTCTGATTGGCCCGCGGGTGCCGCCTGTGATTGGTCGATGCGCCTTCCTCTGCTGCTGACGTCATGGCTTCCTGGACGCCCTGGGCTCCCCGTGGCTGCGAGCTGCGCTGCTGTATGGGGTAAGTTTCCTTTTACTTCTTATAAATTGTGTGTGATGTTGTGGCCCCTCTATCTATGACTAAGGGCCTCTAAAGACCCGAAACGCGTCAGAGGACCACACACTTCATTGTGCCTGAGTCTGTATTGGATTGTATTCCTTTCTGCTGCTGCTGCTGCTATTTGCACCATTTTGGATGGAGATGATTTTAACTTTTACATAATAAAGATACGATTTTAAGGAAGTGCGGATCCACCACCTATTTTTCCTGCTGCTATTTGTGGGGCTTTGGACTGCTCCGGATCGTGCACCCTACTGGACCAGAGTGCGGATATCTCTTTGTTGTTGCCTGCTGATGTGGCCGGTCTTGTTCGCCATTGCATAACATCAGGGCCTTTTTCCGAATGACACACTGTAAGCATGGCAAACGGCTCGGATTGGATGAGAGCCCGCACATGTGTCATTGGTCAGGGGAAAGGTAAGCTGTCACTGGTGATCTGGGGGGTTTCACACAGCAAGGCAGCCCAAATCAGGATGCCCCAGGGAAGGCTACTGGACAGCCCTGGAATCTTTTAGAAATGATTTCTGTTATAAACTGTTGGCTGGAGTTTTAAAGCAGACCTATACTGAAAAGGTTTCTATCTACTGCTTATGTATCCTTGAATTTTGAACACTACCAAAACACAATTACAATAGAAAATCAACTTGTTCTAGTGGCTGTTTCTGCCATATATAGGCCTTGATTCAAAAAGAGTTGAAAATAATTCTCATGGTAATAAAAAATTCAATTCATGAGAAAAAAGCCTGAGAAATTCACCGTTTCTGAACCACAAGATAGCAGGACAATGAAAGTCAATGGCAATGTTTTACACCTAAGGAAAGTAGAGAACTGTTTACTCCTTTCTACACTGTAGTAAAAGCTGCCATTGACTTTCATTGTCTTTTTATCTGGTGATTCAGTAACAGTGAAATTCTCAGGCTTTTTTCTCATGAATTGAATTTTTTATTACCATGAGAATTTTTTTCAACTCTTATTGAATAAAGGCCAAACTCTGTGTTCATCAGGTTGCTCCATGCTGAATTGTGATGCCCCATGCATGAATTAGGATGCCCCAGGGGCATTTAAACTTCACCCGGCCCTGACTCCAGGGCTGGCATTTCAGGTGATAGGTCCACTTTAAAGGCAGTATCCACCTTTGATGACAAAAGGATGTCCTCAAGGTGCTGATGTTATCTAGTTTTTATTTTATTTTATTTTTATGGCAGCAAATTTGTGTTCTATAATAGTAGTTGTCACAACATCCAATCTGTTGCTAATGGCAACTGTACACCAAGTCTGTACATACAGAGCACTGCTGATATGGCCGCTGCTGAGGTGCTCAACCTTACACATGCCCAGCAGCAGTTTCCTGTGTGTACAGGACTCACTTCTCTCTTCTTGTAGATCTTAGTGTACAGACTTGGTATACAGTTGCTCATAGCAACAAATTGCAGGCAGTGAAAACTGCTTTCATAAAATACACATTTGCTAACATAAGGACAACATACTAGATCATCTCAACAACTTGATGACATCATTTTGGCCAACAAAAAAATACAAAGGCCCTTATTTATGAAGGAATAGCGACAGGTAGCGACTGGTGAGCGGCCGGTAATGACGGGCCCCGCCACGAGAACGCCGGCTCCCCACCACAATCACACATTTATCAAGCCGATCCTGCTTAGCGACTGAGATAGCGCCATATAGCCACTCATTCATCATTATTCCAGCCTCAGCCCACAGCGCCAGCGTCCGACCTTGAACAGCGACAGGTATGACCTCTCGCTACCTGGTGCTCTCCAATACATTTCAATGGAACAATCTTTAAATATTCAAAATTAATTGTTATTAATTGTTTTTCTTTTTTTTTAAATGTGAAAAATTCTGTGACCACTTCTGCCATTTTAGATAATTTTTTTAAGGTAAAAAAAAAAAAATTGTACAGAATTGATATTACAGGTCTGATATTAATGTATTCATATTATAAAATTATTTTAAAAACTTGTTTTTTTTGGTTTCCAAAAATATGGTTGTTTGGGGGTTAAAAAACTACTTTTAACCCATCGCCGCCAGCGCTCTGGGGTTTAAACATGCATTTTACAGCGCGAGAATTTTTTGAGCGTGATTTTTTAATGAATATGGTGGGAGCCGGTCGCTAGGGCCAGTCGCTATCATGCGCTCCCATACAGCGCGGAACCTGTCAAATAGCGCCAATATTCAACATTACGGCAAACCGACTGAGTCGCTATCAACTACCGAACAACGGCCAAACACAGCGACTACTAGCGGGCGCTCTGAAAATGCCGCTACAGTCGCTCAACTGTCGCTACCTGCCGCTATTAATGAATCGGCCTCAAAGTCACCCGGCATATTTAGGTTGAGACAATCAGCTATCTCAAATTTGCCAGGTGGGCGTGGGCAGCACAGGCAAACAGGCATGGATTAAAAAAGATTGCCCCCAGGTACTCCGAATGGGGGGAAGGATGGAAGGATCAGAGAGGAGGAAGGGGTTTTGGTTCACTTTATGGTCCCTGTCAAGGCAAATGCTAACTTCATTTTCCCACTTTCCAACCTTATTCAGGGACTGTGTAAAATTAGCTATTTAAAGTGGACCAACACCCAGGGGGGATCGGCCCGGAAATCTATAAGATTCCCGGACCGATCAGATCCCTCCCCGCGGGGCATCCGAAATCGGGATGTCCCATGGGGAGGAACCCCCCAGGAGGCCCACAAACCTTACCTCAGCCCCGTTCCATCGGCGCATGCGCGAGCCGCGGCCGCGTCTCGCGCTTCCCACTAGCAGGGCGTGCACCCGCGCCGGCCGTCTGTGAATGGCCGGCGCAGGCGTGCTCCCTGTTAGAGGGAAGCGCGAGACGCGGCCTCCAGCGCTCAGAGCCAGCTGAGCTGGTATGCGCGTCCAAGCGGCCTTGGACGCGCATACCACAGCGGCTCTGAGCGCTGTGATTGGCTGGCGCGGTCACGTGGGAGCGTGGTGAGGTGAGTATTTCTGGCCTTTCCGGGGGGGTTACAGACAGCGGGGCACCCCCGATCGGGGGGGCCCCACTGAAGTGGACCAAAACCCAGGATAGTCAAAATCCTGGGTGTTGGTCCACTTTAAAGAATCTCAAAATCTTCCTAAACATGTTAATAACCTTTCATTTCTGGAGATGACTGAGCCGAGAGGGACATGAGTCCTGAGCATGCTCTATGGTAAGAGTAGCTGTTTAATTAGGTTTTGGGTGGTCCTAGAGAAATTAAATTAAAGGAGGGTAAACTTTGGAGCCCTGCTGAGGCTTCTACCCCACGCTGCGAAATGGAGGAGAAGCGCATGGGACAGGCATTAGGTGAGCTACTTGCCTCCCTTTTATTGCTGTTGCCTTGACTGTGCCACAGACTGTCCCTTTAAAATGGACCAAAATCCTAAGTGGTCGACCCTAGAGTCTAAAAGACTCCAGGGCCAGGCGATTGACTTCTGTGGCAATTTGGAATGCCCCACAGTTTGAAATCCCCAATGATCATCCAAAATGTTACCTATCTGGGATCCCATGGGCTACAACCACATTCCCAGGATCTCGTGGCTTAGGCGCACATTAGGCTGGGGACGGGAGCACATCTGAGACCACAGGAAAAGTGGGGATGTGGCCACTCCCTGCTCCCTATAGAGCTCTATTCTCAAAAGAGATTAGACAAGAGCCCGCGCATGCATTGTGGAGCAAAAATCCAATGTGTACGCCAGCACTTCAAATAAAACTCTACATTTATTGTAGATATTAAAATCTTCCAGTTGGATGAACATCTACAATAAATGGAGAGTTGTATTTGATGTGCTGGCGTACACATTGGATTTTTGCTCTATGGAGGAGCACTGGAGGAAGCTGCAATGTCGTTGTGCAGAGAGCAAAGTGACCATGCATTCAGCTGAGCTGTGAGTACTTCTGAACACCATGTATTGCGGGACTGGCCGAAAGGGGAGCTTTGAGGGCAATCTGGGGGGTTCCACACAGCAGGGCATGCATAATCGAGATGCCCAGGAATATGGAACAAAACCTGGGATGGTCCTCGGGGAGGCCGATTCATTAATAGCGACATGTAGCGACAGTTGAGCGACTGTAGCAGTATTTTCACAGCGCACGCTAGTAGTCGCTGTGCTTGACCGTTGTTCGGTTGTTGACAGCGACTCAGTCGGTGTGCAGTAATGTTGAATATTGGGTGACGAGTCGCTATTTGACAGGTTCCGCGCTGTATGGGAGCGGATGATAGCGACTGGCCATAGCGACCGGCTCCCACCATATTCATTAAAAAATCACGCTCAAAAAATTCTCGCGCTGTGAAATTCATGCTTAAACCCCAGAGCGCTGGCGGTGATGGGTTAAAAGTCGTTTTTTAACCCCCAAACAACCATATTTTTGGAAACCAAAAAAAAAAAGTTTTTAAAATAATTTAGTAATATGAATACATTAATATCAGACCTGTAATATCAATTCTGCACAAATTGTTTTTTTTTCCCTTAAAACAATTATCTAAAATGGCAGAAGTGGTCACAGAATTTTTCACATTTAAAAAAAAAAAACATTAATAACAATTAATTATTAATATTTAAAGATTGTTCCATTGAAATGCATTGGAGAGCGCCAGGTAGCGAGAGGTCATACCTGTCGCTGTTCAAGGTCGGACGCTGGCGCTCTGGGCTGAGGCTGGAATAATGATGAATGAGTCGCTATATGGCGCTATCTCAGTCGCTAAGCAGGATCGGCTTGATAAATGTGTGATTGTGGTGGGGAGCCGGCGTTCTCGTGGCGGGGCCCGTCATTACCGGTCGCTCACCAGTCGCTACCTGTCGCTATTCCTTCATAAATAAGGGCCAAAGTTTTACAGCTAGTGTATGTTTTTACTGCCCCCGCTTGAACGTTTTTGGTTTTAATAGTCAACATATAAGTACTTTCTAACATTTATAAACTGCTGTAATATTCTTTCTTCTTCGAATCACACCTTATTTTAGCTCATGCCTAATATTGAAACAAAGCATGAAATAAATGGTCCTTATGTTCTTGTGCTACTGTATTTTAAGGAAAATTTACTGAATTAATGCACATGCAAAAAAAAATTCAGAAAGTCCACTTTCAATAGAATTTTTGAAAGTTTCTCTTTTTTGTGTGTGTGCCAAAAGGATTTTTTCAATGAGCTGAGCTGATCTAGTTTTTTCGAATTTTTTCCTATGTTAGCAAAGTGTTTTATTGAAGCAGTTTTCACTACCTCCACTCTGTTGCTATTGCCAAGATCTAGAAGAAGCAAGATGAGAGTCCTATACATACAGAGCTCTGTTCCCTACACATGTGTAGGCCTTATTTAAGAAACGCTAACGTAGCGGCAGGTGTTTTTCGTGAGCGCCACCAGCAAGTCATATCTATGACTCAAAAAAATGTTTAGCGCCTCTCCTAGCGCCATGTAGCGTTCCATGTATCAAGATTGCCGGGTGCTTTGTTAGTGCCGGCGATGTGTTCACTACAGCGTCACATCACATCAGGCGCTTAGTGACGTTCTCCCATAGACTTCAATTAGCCATTCCAGTGCCATTTCTTTCTGGTGACTTCTGGTTAGTGTATTTTAATTTTTTTGGTGCTCAGTCAAATTACACAGGATCCCTGGCCTCTTCAGAATGTTTTTTGTTCATTATTGTGCCTGCTGCTAACTTGTGTTTTTATGCCTGCCAATCATGTGACATGTCATTTGTATGTTCCGCTTGTGTTTTCGCCTGGTCACTGTGCAGCCATCCCCAATTAAAGCCTTTTTTTGTATTACACTCAGTATCATGGTTCCCAATTCCCACATTGGCGCTGTTCATTAACATGTTAAATACAAATGATTTTTGGCCCTCCCCACCTGCGCTACCGGTCGCTATCTCCATTGGAAAAAAACAAGACACAGCGTCACAGGTAGCCTACAGCGTTGAATACTAACAGCGCAATCTGCCTGTGCCGCTGTTCTGGCTAAGGTGCTAATAGTGTCTCTCCGCAGATGCTCAAGTGGCGCTATGCGGCCCTAGTGATAAATTGGCATCATAGTGTTAGCGAGCTCCTTCTCAGCAGCATAGTAGCAGTGTTCTGTGTGTACTTTCATAAAATACACATTTGCTAATATTAGAAGATAAAAATACTAGAGCAATTCCGCAACCTGAGGAGATCCTTTTAGCACAATAAGAAAACAGACACTTCGAAAATGTCATCAAACCTAGACTTTCCCTTTAAAGTCCCGCTTCCTCCCGTGTAAACCAAGTATTTTTCACATGAACACGTTGATTCTTCAGGTGGTACATTCCAGACAGTTTATCAGTAGAGCATTTATTTTCAGACCCATGAATCACTGCCCCTAAAATTCTCACTCGGCAGTGTCGCCAAGCCCAATAAACCCTCTCCGGACTCTCCGGAATAGAAAAATAGAGGAACACTTTTATATTGGCCTCCGTTACATTCCAGCCCTCTAGTTAAAACAACACAGCTTGGGTACATTTGTGTGGTCTGTCGATGTGCGCGTTAGCGCTGTTTGTCAGTATCCAGCAGCACAAACTAAACGTGTAATTATTTTCCCTCTGCTGCCTTTGTGTGGACTAATCCTCTGAAAGGAGATTTACCAAGCATTTGAAATATTACGAAGGCCTTCAACATTTCTGTAATATTGAAGAATCCCTTCAGACATCAGAAGGAACAAATTCCCAGCAGAGTTCATTTGACATAATTACTACTTGAACATTTCTAGGGGATTAAAAAACAATTATCAGCTTTTTCCACATCCCTCTAATGCTAAGACAAACACACTTCTTTTTATACTTCGAGTATTACCCCCATCTCTATCCATCTGGGCCGGAGGATGGCGAAAGTCAAATAAAATCACCTTATCATTCTAAGGAGCGCAATATGATTTGCTTTTTCAGCTTTCAAACATATTGTCCAGATCATGTTACCAACCAAGCATGTAATATTAAAGCTAATTGATGGCATAAAACACTCCTTATAGCGGAGGTTCAGTCACCACTGGACTCCACTGCCACCTGCCTCTCGTTTGGTGCTGAGATGGATATAGGTGTTAAAAATAACCTTATCGACGTTGGCCATCGGTTCCTCTGCTGGGAGACTGCCGGTCCCAGCCATGATTGACTGCCTAGCCAGCAGACAGCAAAGTCCAATAGTGACTGGACTTGCACTTTAAAAAGGAACAACACACCTGATTTTCAGTTGTTCCTCTAAGTGGGGGTATCACAAATTGGGATGCTCTGCTGCGTGTCACTCATCTTCCTGTCGCTCCCACGACGCAGACTCTGATGAGAATGAGCGTGCTGATTGGCTGAGCGGCGCATTCAACCAATCAGCACGCTCGCTTTCACTCTGCTCCTTTTGGCTCCGCTGACGGCTAAGCCGCCTGGATGAC
The DNA here is from genome assembly GCA_027917425.1 of Gastrophryne carolinensis. NCBI lineage: Eukaryota > Metazoa > Chordata > Amphibia > Anura > Microhylidae > Gastrophryne > Gastrophryne carolinensis. The sequence continues at coordinate 432,336,702 of CM051236.1, forward strand.
AAAGCAGCCGAGCGGCGCCGGCCGCATCCCCTGCTCACCTACTAGCCGTTGCGTGCCAGTGCCGCCCATTCAGAAAGGCTGGTGCAGCAAAGGCTCCGGGACAAGGTGAGCTAAATGGGGCTTATGGGGGGTTTTACACAGCGGGGCATCCCGATTCAGGATGCCCCAAGGAGAGAAACTCAGATGGCACTGGAGTCTTTTAGACTCCAGGGCCTCCGATGTTCCTCTTTAAATAAATAGAGATAAAGGTGAACAAAATGTGCATTGCATAGGGCAGAAATCATCACCTTGTCTTTGGTAGAATATGTCCGCTGCCTGTGGCTAGACCTAAACATTGCCCATAGCCAGTAAACATGGAGGATTAGGCCAGTGTTCCTCAACACTCTTCAAGGCCCACCAACAAGTCTTGTTTTTTGGATCTCCACATAGCTGTCTCTATAGCTGTTTTACTAATTACTAATTAATTGCTGTTTTACTAATTACTTCACCTGTGCATCTGTGAGGATATCTGCAATACCTGGGCTGTGGGTGGGCCTTGAAGTATGTCAATAATATGTAACAGGCAAGATGTGTTCCTATTCATTGCCTTTAATCAGCCTAAATGTCAGTCATATAAGTGTATCATATGACTGTTATACCTGTTATACCTAATCTGAGGAAAATAGAGATATCATTTCTAGTTATGAACTGTTTAATCTGTAAACAAAGAAATAAATCAAGTGCCCCAGGGGAGGGGCCTCCAAAGGATTTCGCTGGTATAATTCACACCGACGATAGCCTGACCAGACACAAGCCTGGCCAGCTGGAAACTCCCAGGAAGCTGTGCTGCAGACATAATGGCTCCAGAACTGTACATGAAATTATGAAAATCCTATCCGTATTACAAATAAACTGATCACATCTTTAAAGTGGACCAACACCCAGGATTTTGACTATCCTGGGTTTTGGTCCACTTCGGCGGGGCACCCCGATCGGGGGTGCCCCGCTGTGTGAAACCCCCCAGAAACCCCAAAAAACTCACCTCTCAGCGCTCCCACGTGAGCGCCGCAGCCAATCCCCGCCAACGTCCAGGCGGGGATCAGGAACGTCCAAGGCGCTTCCGCCGCCGCCGCCTCCCGCGCGTCACTCTCGGCGCGCGCGCGCCCCCGCCGGCCATTCACAGAGGGCCGGCGCGGGCGCGCGCACGTCTGGAGGGGCGCGCGGGAGGCGGCGGCGGCGGAAGCGGCGGCGGATCAGGTAAGGTGTTTTTGGGGTTTCTGGGGGGTTTCACCCCGCGGGACATCCCGATCTCGGATGTCCCGCGGGGTGGGAGGTGATCGGCCCGGGAATCTTATAGATTTCCGGGCCGATCACCCCTGGGTGTTGGTCCTCTTTAAAGTATGTATATGTGGGTCTCCTGTCATTACTGGATGCTTAGGGTCTGGGATCCGGATAATTCGGGCTAGGAGCCATACAAAACTGTAGTGTTTGTTATATGTTCTTTATAATAACTGTACTTCTTGCCCTACATGGGGTTTTTGTGTAAATTTTCAATAAAAATCCATTGCAAGAAAAAAGTGGTGTTTGATCTCGTGTGTGCAGCTCACTCAGTCCATTGGCACCAGAACCAGCATCCACCTGTGTATAAGGGTCTGAAGAATCAAGACCCTTTTGTCTGGGGGGGGGGGTCACTTATGATGTGAAAAGTGGAGGCCTGTAGCACATCCCCTGTAGCAGTTTGCATCATTGCCTAACATCTGTATGCAATAAGGTAATTGACATACATTTTCTCTGGTAACTCTGATTGTAACTAACCACTTAAATTTGCCCTTCTGACCTATAAATGTATATATCGCTCGTCTAGTGTGCTCCTAAATCGATCAACTATATAACTTAATCTTGGGTTTCTCTGTAATGTTGATTCCATACCCACTCTTCCATGTTTCACTGGATCTGGCTTCTGCTCAATATAATCTCATCAACGGTCAGGGGCTGTATCAAACAGAGCTGGTGGCATTTCTACAAGGCTGGCCGAGTGGCCGGACTCTTTTCACTGGTGGAAATGAAAGGGCCTGCAGCCCCTCAGGGTCTCTAAGGCCTGTATCAAGGGGCTCCATCGTGTGACCTCGGTGTCACCATGACATCAGTTGAGGCCACGAGGTACAGGTATGGGTCAATCAAAATCTATTTAAACTTTTTGTCCTTGAGTACCAAATAAACATACCCTGAGGTGAACATTTGATAGCCTTTTCTACTTTAAAATGTTTAATCAGGAACACCATGAGAAAGCAACAGACCTCATACAACCTAATTGTAAGAATTTTTACCTTTTTGCCATCAACCACCTGGGCCACCCTCTTAACTGACCAGCCATGACCGCCTTTAGGAATTTAGGACCATCATATAATTTGCCATTCAGATCCCCTAGTCATCAAGACATATATGGTCCATTTTACCAGCTCAAAATCAGTCAATATTCAACCTCTGACTCCCCTCCCCAAAAGGCTGTGAATGGCCTAAAAAGACCAAACCCATGTCCTAGAGTACAAGAGACTCTAGGGGCTGATTAAACCCTCCCTAGGGGATCTGGGATGCTCAGCAGTGTGTGTCCCCCACCAGTTTGATGTATACTCAATGGATTCTGGAATCCCATGGCAGCACACTGCAGCAAAAAAGCAGAACAGCATCTCTACTACCTCTAGCAGAACATAAGGCATGCCTTATGTACTTGATGATCATAAAAGATAATTAAATGATTAATTATTAATAGCAATGTCTAATTATTGTTTTAACTTGTAGTCTGGTGATAGCTCGTCTGCTTCTCTACATATGATGGATGGTGTTCTTAACCAACACAAGAAGGCCCTGCTGAAAAATCATTGTTGATACATACAAATCAAGAATGCATCAGTTGATGCTTGATGGAAAACAAATTAGACATTATGACAAGATCAGCGGGAGGGAGAGAGTTTAGGGGGCAAGCGGTAAACCAAAAGCAGACAAATTTCCCCTTTCAAATGTCCATGTCAAATGGATACATGTTCACTTTGTTCCTTAGCCCAACCAATGGGGTTACTTCTGAAAGTCCATGTCCAGGCAACAAACCAAAAACCTCTACTTACCATTTGTCTACCACAGTTTTTTCTGCCCTTTCAGGACAGAATAACGGTCCTCTCCACGCCCACTCCATCCAATCAGTGGAATGAATCCAACAGTGGATGTGTGGAGGAACATTCTGTCTTCGAATATAGGAGAATGGCGCTTGCCGTGGGGGATCTCACTGATCAGTAATATTTACACACATAGCTGGACAGTAGACCTGCAGGGGAAAGTGAGAAAAAAAATATATCTTGATTTTTTTCATCAGTGCAAGGAACAAAAAAATCAAGATACATTTTAACTCACAAAAAAAGGAAAAAAGAGAAAGAAAATTCTCACGGTGCTGAATCAGCCATTATATCTATTTTGTTTTGTTGCCTGGACAGTCCCTTGAGGTGTGGAGAACTTCTCTAATGACTAGAACATCATAATTTACAGTATTTTTATAAAGTCTTTATCTTTTTTGGAAAACTCAACATCTCAATCTCAATATCTCATCAAGGAAGAACAAAGTCTGGGTTTTTTTCCCCTTCATTAGAAGAAGTTCTCCGAATAGGTACATGAGATTTTGAAACGAATCAGATCAATAACCAAATATGGGGACCCCCTGCTAATATGTAAACTGAATCCGCCATGTAGTTTATTTGGGTGGGGCAGACATCTCTGGATCTCTTACCAGTCCACTGGCCGCCTGCACCCCTAAATGTGTTATGCTTATTGGGCCATTTATACCCCCAAAAACTTGGTTGCCTTTCAAAACCCAAAAAGCATCTGGTCACCAAAGAAAAAGAGACCTTCCAATATCCCACTTAGAGGCTGATTCATTAATAGCGACAGATAGCGACAGATAGCGACTGTTGAGCGACTGTAGCGGTATTTTGACAGCGACCGCTAGTAGTCGCTGTGCTTGGCCGTTGTCCGGTGGATGATAGCGACTCAGTCGGTGTGCCGTAATCTTGAATTCAAGATGCTGAGTCGCTATTTGACAGGTTCGCTGTTGTATGGGAGCGCATGATAGCGACTGGACATAGCGACCGGCACCCACCATATTCATTAAAAAATCAGCCTTAAAAATTCCTAGCGCTGTGAAATGCATGTTTAAATCCCAGAGCGCAGTAGGCGATGTGTTAAAAGTAGTTTTTTAACCCCCTAACCACCCAAAAAAAATGGAATGATTTTGAAATAATATTCAAACCTGAATAGTTTAAAATCAGACCTGTAATATCAATTCTGCAAAATTGTTCACAGATTTTTTGGGGGAAATTAAAAAAAAAATATATATTAAAAAATAATTATTAAGTAAAATACATTCTGCCATTGAAATGCATTGGAGAGCGCCAGGTAGTGAGAGGTCATACCTGTCGCTGTTCAAGGATGTTCGCTGGCGATGTGGGATGAGGCTGGGATAATGATGAATGAGTTGCTAGGTGGCGCTATCTCAGTCGCTAAGCAGTATTGGCTTGATAAATGTGTGATTGTGGAGGGGAGCCGGCGTTCTAGTTGCGGTACCTGGCTTTACTGGCCGGCTCCCCAGTCGCTATCTGTCGCTATCTGTCGCTATTCCTTGATAAATAAGGCCCTTAGTCCCTGGAGCTTCCAGAGCATGGAGGCATACTCTTATGTAACGGTTACATTGAGAATGATGATGACTTTTTTTGTGGTCCCTTATTTATTACTTTAACTTTTTGTGAACTGGTCTAATAAACCCCTAAACTAGTTCAGAGGATAAGGGAGCTGCCTGACATACCGGCGGGTGGTTTGCAGGTACACCCGCTCTATTACCTGTGTGGAAGAGCCCGGTGCCCCTTGGCTGTGGGCTTGCCAGCCTCTATGCTTGGTGTGCCGGGCTGGTTAGTGCCTTGGAAAGGGGACCTTATACATTTTTTAAATTAAAAAAACCTCCCCACTCACAGCAGCCTAAACAGGTTCCTGCCCCCCCCCCCCACATCGCCCACAGAAGCCCTTAAAATAACAATTTTACAGCCATTTACACCACCAAAGTTCCCCATTAGCTTCCAGGAGGTTTGGTGTCAAGTTCGGGCCCTGAACCTCCGCAGGTTTGCTCATCCCTAGTCCTACAATCTTTATATTTTATATTGTGGTTTGTTTTTTGTCTGTCTAGGTGTTATTCCTGAACATCCTATCTTTTATCTGTCTATGCATTGTATTTTCTATATTATATATTATAGCCTATATTATAGGTAAAAACTAAAAGCAACGGCTACAATTGGAGCACCAGGCTACATTGTGTACCAGATGAAACAGGTCATAGTAACAGGAATGCAATTGCTAAATGTTGGTGATCAAAACATGTGATCAAGGTGTACTAGGTAGTCATTAGTTTTAATTAAAAATACACATCCCCAGTTGCATTGTGGGCCACCGCACGCGCATTGGCTAAGCATGGTAGGGTTATTCCCTTTAGGGCTCCATAAAACCTGTTGACACATAACTGAACAGAACATGGCTTATGTATTTTTCAGTGCTTAGCAGCCATAAAGCTCATACAAAGCACCAAGAAGCATCTCAGTTATGGATTAAGTCATTACTCATTACTTATAATTATAGGTAACAGTTTTAGGACTGTCTCAAAATTAAAATGTTCTTTTTACATCTGTAAAATTGCAAGAATGAAATTAGGAAGGAGGGACAGAAAAACTGTATATGGTTATAAAGCTCATCACCTTGTGCTATGGCGGAAACTGAGACACTAAGCCCTGAAAAGTTGTCTGTAAGGCTTCTCAATTATCCTTAGAAGGCCCTGCCATTGGCGTGCATAGATAGAGTGTCTGGGCACCGTCATCCTAGGGCCACTACACTTATAGCTCTGCTCTCTTATTTCTTATTCCCTCCATCTTTCTCCCTTTTACACATTCCCCCCATCTTTCTCCCTTTTACACATTCCCCCCATCTTTCTCCCTTTTACACATTCCCCCCATATTTCTCTCTTTTACACATTCCCTCCACCTTTTCTCTCTTTTACACATTCCCCCCATCTTTCTCCCTTTTACACATTCCTTCCACCTTTTCTCTCTTATACACATTCCCTCCACCTTTTCTCTCTTTTACACATTCCCCCCATCTTTCTCCCTTTTACACATTCCCTCCACCTTTTCCCCCTTTTACACATTCCCTCCACCTTTTCTCCCTTTACACATTCCCTCCACCTTTTCTCCCTTTTACACATTCCCTCCACCTTTTCTCTCTTATACACATTCCCTCCACCTTTTCTCTCTTATACACATTCCCTCCACCTTTTCTCTCTTATACACATTCCCTCCACCTTTTCTCTCCTTACACATTCCCCCCATCTTTCTCCCTTTTACACATTCCCTCCACCTTTTCTCTCCTTACACATTCCCCCCATCTTTCTCCCTTTTACACATTCCCTCCACCTTTTCTCTCCTTACACATTACCTCCACCTTTTCTCTCCTTACACATTACCTCCATCTTTCTCTTTTTTACACAATTCCTCTTTTCCTTGTTTCCTTTGCTTTCCTTCATCTTTCTTGCCCACTCTTTCACATTATCTCAATCTCTCCTTCGCTCTTTCTCCATCTTTCTTCTCATACTTTCTATTTGTCTATATTGTCTGTCTGAGAGGGAATGCATGTGTGTGTTTGGGAGGTACCATCCAGAATTCCTGCCCAGGGTGCCTCCTAACCTATGGCTGCTCCAGACCACGGTACACATGTAGCCATTAGTAACATAGAACTGGACTTGCTGTGTTCTCTCTTTAAGGCCCTTATTTATGAAGGGATAGCGTCAGGTAGTGGCTGGTTAATGAGAGGTAGCGACAGGTAGCGACTGGTGAACGCCGGACACGGCAGCAATTACACATTTATCAAGCAGAATATGTTTAGCGACTGGGATAGCGCCATGTAGCGTCTGATTCATAATTTTCACCGCCTCAGCGAACAGCGCCAGCGTTCAGCCTTGCATAGTGCCAGGTATGACCTCTCGCTACCTGACGCTCTCCCATACATTTCAATGGACGATCCTTTTCTTCTCTTCAAAAAAAAATCACAAATAATTCCATGTCCTCTTCTGGAATTGAAATAGCAGTTTTTTCATAATTTTTTCACTTTTTATATATTTCCTCAGAAATGACATTACAGGTCTGCCATTAAAGTGTTCATGTTACAATGTTGTTACAATGTAATTCCATATGTTTTCGCTTTGTTACTAGTGGATAGATGCTGGAAAACAGACTTTAAACACACCGTCTCCTGCGCTCTGGGCTTCAAACAAGTATTTTTCAGCGCCAGAGATTTGTGAGGCAGTTTTTTTTGCTGAATATGGTGTGAGTCAGTCGCTATGAGCAGTCGCTAACATACGCTCCCATACAGCGCTGTACTGGTCAAATAGCGACTCCTCACAATGTATTCAACATTACTGAACAGCGACTGAGTCGCTATAAAGTAGCTACTCACGGCCGAGCACTGCGACTACTAGCGGGCGCACTAAAAATGCCGGCTACAGACGCTCATCTGTCGCTACCTGCCGCTAATGATGAATCAGCCTGCCCATCTCATTTGAATAGCTTTCTCTATTCAGTATAATGAAGCTGATTGGATCACATTTAGGTATCGGATATATTTCAAAATCTGTTTCTGTAAAAGAATTGAGAAAGCCCTGTCAATAACAATACTTCTAGAGGACGCTGGGTGAGGTATGACCGGAGACCCAGCAAAGGACCCTTCATGAGACTTGAAACATGACAGGCAAGGGGGAATGTCCCATTTAAGCAATGCAAGGAGTGTTGTTATAGATGGAGAATTATTTAAGTGAATTGTGGGAGTGGGGCTTGTCTTATATCTGAAGGAAATGATGATCAATGTCCAAACCTTACTCATTGATAACAAGCCTTCACATCTCTCAATGTGCCCTTCAGTTTCTCCACACTTTAGGGATGGGGTGCTACATGCTTTACCCATTAATGTATACAAATCAACATGTAGGTATGCCTCAATATATTATAACAAATAATAATAAATGAATTAAAAGATAGTAGATCTTACCATGTTCCCTCTGTGCCTTCACCCCCTGAGTGCCAACTATCAAGCCAGCCGAATCCATAATGGTTGTGTTTTTATAGTGTCACCCTGGATTAAATACGTTTGTTCCAAGTTTAGACAATAGATGTAAGGTTGAAAAGGTTTAGTAATCGGATCCCAGTATTATTCCCGGCATCTGTTTTAGAGAGCCACAGAAATATGAGTGATTAGTAGGAAGCCCTTTGAAATTTGTACTTGACATGCTCTGCAGAGACAATCAGTTTGAGCACAGATCCTACAATAGATCTGACCTCATGATATGCCGGTTCATAAACGTAAGATAATTGTTTTCCGATAGAGACTACAGTATTTTAATGGGTAGTGCCTATTAAACCGGACCTTCACCTTAAAAAGGGGCCTATCTTATATGTTCCCCCCACCCTGTACATACAGATTGCCCATATTAAAAATCATCCTACCTGCATCTACTGCATTTTATAAGCCTTCAAACATCCAAGATGGCAGCCCATGCAGTCTCAGGCTACCTGGAGACAGGAAGTTTCTTCAGACTGTTCCACTCAGCATTCTGGGATTGCTGTCCTTTTCCTGACCCCAGCTCTGCTCTGTCTGAGCATAGCATGGATATAACCCCTCCTCCTCTCCTCATGCTTCTGAAGCAAATGGCGGCCTCCTTATCCTAGAGTCCTGAACAGATTTGCAGCTCAGTGGGGGAAATAATAAAGTAAGTGACTAAAAACTTAAAATATATTTAGTTTAGATGCTGGAGAATAGTTTTTTAAAGGTTTGGGCTTTTCATTAAATTATGCTAAAGGTTCGGTTTATGTTTTATCTTATTTTGTTGAAAATGTTCAAATACAACACAATACCAAATAGGTACATTACAAGTCACAAGATTCATGACAAACACCAGAAGTGATTTTGGTCAGTTTCACAAGCTCATGAGCAATAAAACATGGTTTGCGGATTGATTACACCATTATTTAGCCACGCCTTCCTTGTTGTCCGGGGCCATTACTACTCAATGTTCGGCCTCCGAACCTGCAAATACTCTGTTTATCATTATCATTATTATTATGCAACCTGCATCCCAACCGTCTGCTAGGAACACATTTACTGATTGACAGACCAACAGACAAAACACAACTATACATAAAACAGGAGGGACTCAGACACTCACCGAAACACAGGGGAGGGGAGCTACGACAGGAGTGAGAGAAAAGGGAAAAATAAAAATAATAAGGAAAAAGAAAATAAAAAGGGGGGGGGGGGCAGAAAGGGGGGGAAGAGAGAGGGGGTAAGAGGTGGGGTCCTGACAGGAAACGTCCTCCCCCAGAGCGCACCCCCCATCCTATCCCGCTAGGTTTAAAATGGAATTAACTGCAGTGGGCTTTGAGGGCTACTGCATCCCCTACTCCTTGAGGATCCTATATTTGGATGCCCAATAGCTGGATGTCCAATGTAAAGCAGACCAAAAACTCATTATGTCTGTGTGCCCCTGGGCCACTCAGCAATGGGATTTGGCATTTGGGTATGCATAGGTATGCATGCACAGCTTTGGTTCTTCTCCAGGGGTGTCTATTTTGAGGGAACACCGTTCCATGCTGATGTGCACCAGGCACTTCCAAACCCCCTTGCCGGTAAAAGATGCAGCCAGTGTGGTAGGGGGGATGGGTGAGTCACCAGCCGACATGTCTAGCAGTTGACTTGGTGGTCCCCCTTTCTCTAGATCTGGTATAAAGGTCCATGGGGACCCTTAGCAGTTCACCAGTAGAATCAGGGTGAACCTAGGCCCTTATTTATGAAGGAATAGCGACAGGTAGCAACTGGTGAGCAGCCGGTAATGACGGGCACCGCCACGGGAACGCTGGCTCCCCACCACAATCACACATTTATCAAGCCAATCCTGCTTAGCGACTGAGATAGCGCCAGATAGCGACTCATTCATCATTATTCCAGCCTCCGCCCACAGCGCCAGCGTCCGACCTTGAACAGTGACAGGTATGACCTCTCGCTACCTGGCGCTCTCCAATGCATTTCAATGGAACAATCTTTAAATATTAATAATTAATTGTTATTAATGTTTTTTTTTTTTTAAATGTGAAAAATTCTGTGACCACTTCTGCCATTTTAGATTTTTTTAAGGGAAAAAAAAAATTGTACAGAATTGATATTGCAGGTCTGATATTAATGTATTCATATTACTAAATTATTTTAAAAACTTTTTTTTTTTTTGGTTTCCAAAAATATGGTGGTTTGGGGGTTAAAAAACGGTCGCTCTGACCAGTCGCTATCATGTGCTCCCATACATCGCGGAACCTGTCAAATAGCGACTCGTAACCTTGTATTCAACATTACGCCACACCGACTGAGTCGCTGTCAACAACCGAACAACGGCCAAGCACAGCGACTACTAGCGGGCGCTGTGAAAATACCGCTACAGTCGCTCAACTGTCGCTACATGTCGCTATTAATAAATCAGCCTCTTAGTCTCGCTGCTGCCTGAGGCGAGCTATACAAAGGTGCCCCCTAGTATGTGCCGCTCCACTGCTCACAACAGCAGTGCACATCTAGGTCTTGGTCTTTCTTATCATGGGGCTGGCTCCAGCAATTTTTGACTGTAAAAACATAACAGTGTGCAGCAGCACCACTGAACCACTAGGAGGATAGTACTTTTTTTTTTTTAAACGATCAAGCAAACGCTGCCCCCCTCATGTAGTGCCAAAAGAATTTGGTGAGTTACTCCACCTCAACATCCCATCACATTCAAGTGATTTAGAAAAGAACAATTATTCAGCATTTGGAGTATTTGACTAAAATGAAGATTTTTATGCTTAACTCTCCTGTCCTTGAATCCCCACCCTTTTGGATGAATGTACCCTACTGCTCTATAATAGACTTTCAAACAGTTTTATGTACTCGGCTGAATTATATGAAAAGGAAATAAATAAATAATGAATGGCCTTGACATCTTCAACTTTATTTTCTTTCGTATATCAATTACCAGACTGAAATGTTCACAAGATCCATCTGGGTGGTCCGTCTTAGTCGATAAGACACTGTACAGAAAAATATTGTGAAGACTGCCAACTTCATGAATAATCCGTCCTTAATCCTCAAATGTTCCTGTGTGTTTGTTTTTCATTTTTTATGCTCCACAAAGTATTAGTGATTTCTAGCATCTAATTTCCCTTTGTTACAGGCCTAAGTGATATACACACAATGCATTGTCTGCTGGATTTGTGGTCAGATAATTGCTTGATGTCTGTTAAAATCAGTGCTGATTTAAAGTGTTTTAGTTTTGTCTATCTGTGAGAAAAATCGACTTTACTATAAATTAAGAACCATCTCCCTACAGTATAGAAATCGTATTAAAGTAGACCTCCAGTTAAAAATGACTAGAGGTCCGTTTAACCTTCACCCAAGTGTATCCTGATTTTGAAGTTGAAAGTTAAGAGCGAACCTGAACTGGGTCAAAATACTCACATTTTCCTGACAGCAGCCATTTCTGGTCCACACTTCACTGTTGAGCACTGTTTGCTGGGCAGGCAATGATTGTGAACCCCATTGGCTACTGGCAATCACCTGGTACACACAAGCAGGAACAAGGAGGAAGCTATTTTGCCCAATTTCAAACCAGGTTGGGGGGGAATAGGGGATCAACAGCCATTTATAACTGGGGTTGTTTTGACTATAAAACGCACCTATGGTTTAGAGGGGGGCAATAAGCAAAAAAATATTCTGAGCTAGATGGTATACTAAAATACTCCCTCCTAATCACCCCATACAAGGGAGGGTGAAGAATGCAGAACCATGACCAGAACTTTGCCCCATGCTGCTATCACATTGTTAGACCTTTTTTCCCCCAAAATGACCTGTAGCTGTGACAGGGCATTTAAAAGTTAGGCATATCATTTTTCAGAGTATAAGTACTCTGATAATACTGCAGTAGTGTCAGTACTGTGTAATAGCCTCTCAGTGTCAGTACTGTGATATAGTACAGCAGCAGTGTCAGTACTGTGTAATAGCCTCTCAGTGTCAGTACTGTGATATAGTACAGAAGCAGTGTCAGTACTGTGTAATAGCCTCTCAGTGTCAGTACTGTGATATAGTACAGAAGCAGTGTCAGTACTGTATAATAGCCTCTCAGTGTCAGTACTGTGTAATAGCCTCTCAGTGTCAGTACTGTGATATAGTACAGAAGCAGTGTCAGTACTGTATAATAGCCTCTCAGTGTCAGTACTGTGATATAGTACAGAAGCAGTGTCAGTACTGTGTACTAGCCTCTCAGTGTCAGTACTGTGTAATAGCCTCTCAGTGTCAGTACTGTGTAATAGCCTCTCAGTGTCAGTACTGTGTAATAGCCTCTCAGTGTCAGTACTGTGTAATAGCCTCTCAGTGTCAGTACTGTGATATAGTACAGAAGCAGTGTAAGTACTGCGTAATAGCCTCTCAGTGTCAGTACTGTGTAATAGCCTCTCAGTGTCAGTACTGTGATATAGTACAGAAGCAGTGTCAGTACTGTATAATAGCTTCTCAGTGTCAGTACTGTGATATAGTACAGAAGCAGTGTCAGTACTGTGTAATAGCCTCTCAGTGTCAGTACTGTGATATAGTACAGAAGCAGTGTCAGTACTGTATAATAGCTTCTCAGTGTCAGTACTGTGATATAGTACAGAAGCAGTGTCAGTACTGTGTAATAGCCTCTCAGTGTCAGTACTGTGATATAGTACAGCAGCAGTGTCAGTACTGTGTAATAGCCTCTCAGTGTCAGTACTGTAATATAGTACAGAAGCAGTGTCAGTACTGTGTAATAGCCTCTCAGTGTCAGTACTGTGATATAGTACAGCAGCAGTGTCAGTACTGTGTAATAGCCTCTCAGTGTCAGTACTGTGATATAGTACAGAAGCAGTGTCAGTACTGTGTAATAGCCTCTCAGTGTCAGTACTGTGATATAGTACAGAAGCAGTGTCAGTACTGTGTATTAGCTTCTCAGTGTCAGTAATCTAATAGCATTTGTACTAACTGTTTAAAGTGGACCAACACCCAGGGTTTTGACTATCCTGGGTTTTGGTCCACTTCGGTGGGGCACCCCAATCGGGGGTGCCCCGCTGTGTGAAACCCCCCAGAACGCCTGGAAACACCCACCTCCCCACGCTCCTACGCGGGCGCTCGTCCAATCAGAGCACTCAGAGCCGCTGTGGTATGCACGTACAAGCGGCGTCCAACCACAGCGGCTCTGAGCGATGGAGGCCGCGTCTCGCGCTTCCCTCTAACAGGGAGCGCGCCCGCGCCGGCCATTCACAAACGGCCGGCGCGGGTGCGCGCCCTGCTACAGGGAAGCGAGAGACGCGGACACGGCCCGCGCATGCGCCGTTGGAACAGGGTTGAGGTAAGGTTTCTGGGCTTCCTGGGGGGTTTCACCCCGCGGAACATCCCGATTTCGGATGCCCCGCGGGGAGGGATCTGATCGGCCAATCCCCCCTGGGTGTTGGTCCACTTTAAGTCAAGTCTTTGTGTTTGCTCTTATTAATTGTAAAAGGTCAAGGCAACTCTGTTTTGTGGCCTGTTAATAGTAACAGTTCAAGGCAACTCTGTGTTATTGCTTATTTACACCAACTGTTAGTGGAGTATCCACTGGTTCACTGCGCTTAAGGGGCATTTTCCTGCTTCTTTATTTTTTATTTGTCCATTTAGGGGCTCTGTAACTGCAGGTTAAGGGACATGGTTGTGGTGCTGCTGCTGGTAATGGAGCTGAGGCCAAAACAAGTTGAGGCATGCAATGGTACCAGTTTCATAGCATTGTCATCCCCCACCTCACTTCTGCTGGGAATGCTGAGCCCTCCACCTCACCCCCTTTTAAATCAGCAAAGCCGTCTCAGCAACAAGTGACAAAGTCAATAATGCTCTACAATGGCTCTCCTAGCTGGCATACCATGTTTCATCCACCTGCTCCTGCCCCAGTTGCAGATCAAGGGTACCCAGATGCCCAACAACTTATGTTGAAGGCCGAGGACGTGGCCAGCGGACCATCACATGACACCCAGGATGCTGATGAGACCCAAGTGCTGACTGCTGCAACTTTCTGCAATGTTGAGGGAGGCTTGCTGGGAGGAGTGGGCGGAAGAGGATACCAGAGAGCATCACAAGGTCCTAGACCCTACATAGATTGTAGACCATCAAAGAGGAAGAGGTGGTGGTCACACAGCCCCAGGCAGCCAGCAGAAGAGGGAGAAGGCTGCCAGCCTCTTGCTGCCACTTCCCACCACGCCCAGGGACTGAGCGTGTCAAGGCAGGCTCATAGGATCTCAACAGTGTGGCATTTTTTTAAGCAGTCCACAGCAGACAAGACATTTGCAAGCTGTGCCCCCAGTGCCCGATACGAGGGAAAATTCGTAAGAATCTCAGCACCATGTCTATGATCAGGCACCTGTGAGAAACACCTAAAAACTATAGAAACATCCAAGGCTCACTCTGCTGCTTCCATTGACCACCACCGCCTCCCCAATGACAAGGCCACATGTTACCTCTCAAAGGTAGGATGTGGGACCACCACCCCACCCACCATTTTCAGCAGCAGCAACACCACCACTATCACCAAGCCAGTCCACACAATCGCAGGGAAGTGTTCAGCTTTCTATCAGGCAAACTTTGAGAAAATCAGGAAGCCAGGACAACATAGCTAGCCTGGTTAGACCGCACAAATTCAAACATGTTTCTATTGAAAGCTACATACATGAAAAAAGCAGGCGGGTGGTACTGCTGGTGAGAAGTAACAATATCATAAATTACAAGATCCTATTTAATTGGCACAATAAATCCTAATTTAAACTGAAAACTTGCAAATACCCAGATCTATAACCTACCAGTGTGCAATACTAAGTAAAGTGCCTGTGCAGACAAAAGAAAAACAAATGAAATACTAACGATTCTGGCAAAGCCTAATACAGTATACAGTAATAAAGTGAAAAGTGCAGAACAAAATTTTTCACAGCAATCCTCCAATCCAAAGCAAGAAGAACCTATACCTAAAAGCATATGTACAGCCAAAAAGGAGAAATAAAATTGAAATCATCGAGTATACATCACCACAAGGACCCTCAAACCCGCAGCACCCACGTGGCCAAGGATACTATGACAGGCAACCCCGGGGTGGAGTGGGAAAGGTGGAGAGGTGTAGCCAAGGGGAGGGCAGGCAAATGGCAAGACAGCCAACAGCACAGCCAGGAATGGAGGCGGCTAGTGCTGTAATCACACACTGGACACAAATGGAGCTGCACATTTGGAACTCGATTAAATTGTGTAGCTTTGTTCAATGAAATAATTTTGCTTTTTTACTCTACAACAGAGATTCTGCGTTGCTAGCTACGCTGTCCTAGCTTCCTGATTTATTGATGTTTTGACCTGTCACATCTGTTGCTTATTGTTTATATGTAGTGGTGCTATCTTTTCCTTCTTGATAAATGTTGGAGAGAAAGTGGAAGGCTGGCCCATCTCACCCACAAGCCCTGGCCTGAATGCGAGCATTTCCAAATCACTGGCCTTTAAAATGCTCCCATTCCGTCTGGCTCAAGACGGACAGTTTTAAAGATCTCATTGCGGTGGCTGTCCCACAATATACCACTTTTCTCGCCAGGCCACCCCTGCCCTGCACCAACAGCTTGTCAGAAAAATAAGATGTGCACTGGGCAATGCCAGCAGTTCCAGTGTCCACCTGACCACTGACAAGTGGACAAGTAAGCATGTGCAGGGACGTTACAACTTTCTAACTGCTCACTAGGTCAATGTAGTGGCGGCTGGGACTGAGGCGGGAAGCACTGAGGTACATATCCTTCCACCACCCAGGATTGCTGGATATCAGTCGATGACTACTATTGCCTCCTCCTCCTACTCTGCTTCCTCCTCAAGCCATCAAAGCAGCCCCTGCACTGCTAATTTGAGCACTGCCATGGGGAAGCGGCGGCATACGGTGCTAAAACTCATCTGTCTGGGTGAAAGACCCCACACCGCCCAGGAGCTGTGGGCCATCATCCAGGAGCAGACAGATGACCGGCTGCTGCCGTTGCGCCTGAAGTCTGGCAAGGTGGTATGCCGAGTTGACACCCATCCCTTGTCTGCCGCATGTGCTCAACTTGGTGGTGCAGAGCTTCCTGGTCCATTAACCTGATATGCCGGAGCTGCTGCACAAAGTGCGCGTGTAAGCACTTTCTATGGTCCCGCCTTACTCACCTGACTGCACTGCAGTGAAACTTTAAACTTCAAAAACACCACCTCCTATGTGACTTGCCCACCAGGGGAATTGGTTTGTGAGCAGCAGCAGGCAATAGTGGGGTTTCATCTCCAAAATGCCCGGGTAAGTAGAAGTGCAGACCAACAGCACATCACCACCAATGACTGGGCTTCCATGAGGGACATCTGTGCGGTGCTGCAGTGTTTCCAGTACTCCACCAATATGGTCAGTGCTGATGATGCCATAGTCAGAGCTACCATTTCCATCCTTTGCCTTCAGGCCATGATGGAGGATGTGATGAAAGCAGAGGAGAAGGAAAGCCCATTTTCCCAGGCGTCACATGTGGCTCGCAGAGTGGATTACTGAAAATTTTGGAGAATTCAGAGGAGGAAGAGGACTTTCACAGGGTGGCACCCAGCACAGCTCACGGGTGTCAATAGAGCGTGGCTGGAGGGAGAAGCAGGAGAAAGAGGAGGAGGAGACGACTGATACTGAGGACAGCTTTTCCTTGACTCAGGGCAGCCTGGCTCACATGAGCCACTATATGCTCCAGTGCCTGCGACTGCAGAATTGCCCGCATAGTCACCAGTGCGATTACTGGATGGATACTCTGCTTGATCACCACTATAAGGACACCATCCCCTCCTTGGTACCAGCATTGGAGCGAGATCACAAAATGAGAGAGTACAAAGACACTCTGGTCGACGCACTATTGGTCAAGCTGATTTTGAGGGCTCAAGGCCAAGTAGGAGGAGCAGTAAGTTACCAAGCAGCAGGGGCATAGGCACCACCTCACAGGGAATAGTGAGCATGACCACAATGTGGAAGAACTTATTCCATTGTCGCCCACATCCACCACCACTGGATTCGGTCCTAGTACCAAGAGGCAGACTTTGACTCGCATGGTGGGTAACTATCTGTCAACGCATTAGAGAGTGTGTTGAGCACTGCAGGGGGTGTCATCACTGACAGGAAGATCTTCCTAACCACAGCCAACATGGAAATCCTTACATTCATTAAGATGAGCATGATGTGGATCCCATAAGATATGGCTGTGCCAGCACCTGAGTTAGTGGTAAAAATGTTGGCTACCTTACCTTCCTCCGCCTCTGCCACACCCACTTACATCTTTTCCACTTACACCCCCACATTCACCTCCAATACCTCCTTCCTCCCATCCCCTCCGAACCTCTGACACCTGTAAAAAATGTATATTTATTTATTAATGTTATTACATTTTTAGCTTTCTAAATGCATTTATGTATTTCTTTATTTTTTTTGTTTTCTGTTATTAACAGAAAACAGATCTACAGAACAGGTAGGTTTTGGTATAGTGGACCAGTAGCAATCAGCTGCATGTAAAATAAGGTGAGTATTGCCTTTTTAATACACACAGATTAACTTATTTTTATATGTGGAATTACTATTAGTTAACAGTAAAAAAATCTTTTAGTGTTTTTTTTAGAAAGTCTCTTAGATTAGTATGCAAAATACAAAAGTTAGTAGTTACCAATAGTGATGGGCAAACCCAAACTACATAGTTCTGGTTCGTACCCAGATACCCACCAGAAATCTGTGTTGATGGGCTGCTGAGCACCTAAGGCTGGCACTAGAAGTGTCCTCACTCAATGGGAGCCAGCAGCCATCTATCTGTAGCTCCGGCTGGGGCTGATTTCAAATGACGCCACCTCCTGTTGCACACTCTGCGTCCCCACAAAGTTCAGGTCCCCATTGATGTCAAAATGTTTGGAGACCCAAACCAGAACATTTATTCAAAGTTTGGTCGAACTTGCCAAACACGAACTTTGGGGGGTCTGCTCATCCCTAGTTAATAAGGCAGCTGGCTCATCATCTTTTTAACATTATCAATCAAAAATCCCCAGAAATCCCAAAGCTTTAGTGTAATAACTAGGCAAGATGTCGCTGTTGTGGTTGTCCTCAAATTAGCATTCCAGTTGAAATTTTTTGCCAATTTTGACAGAACTAATTTACTATACTTTTTAAAACTTTTAAAATGTTTTATGGGATTTATTTCTTACACTGCTATATTGCTGCTGAGGGCTAATAAATGGCCAGTGGGGGAACAGACCTGGTAAATGCATACCTAGTAGAAGTTATATTTACCTCTGAAGAGTCACATTTCTTTCCATGTTCCCCTCTTGGCATCATTGTTGAATGAAAATAATCAGCCACTGAAACATGTGGCTATATACCAACAATGGGAGCCTATATTGATCTTATCCTGTTGGGGTAACTAACTAGCTACAGTACTGTGGCTGAGTTAGATGTCACCAGTCCAATCAAGAACAATGAGGGGCTAAAACCACTGTAATTTGGCTACATGGCAAAAACCATTTCAGTTTCAAGATGTGTGGGCCACCAGAGAGATTGTGCAAGACTGCAAGAAATCCCTGCATTTGTGAGTTTTCGGCATGAGAGAAAAAAGGCAAAAAATTCTCACTAGAGAGAAATGTTTCTAAAAATAAATTGTGCAAAAAAAGTTCTTGCTGAATCGGCAGAAAGGAAAATCACGATTTCTTCCCCTGAAATGTTCCATTTATTCCAATTCAACAGGCATTTTTTTGTACCAATTTTTTTACATTTTCGCACAAGTAAGAGTTTCTTGGCTTTTTTCTTTATGTTAAAGTTCTATACCCCGGAAAATAAACGGCCAATTGACAAGCATCCACATTCTAGATGCAGTTTTCTTTAGCTTGTGGCAAACTTTAAAATCCATCATTAAAGGGCCTATGTTTTCCAACCCTCCCTGATCTTCCCAAAACCCTGTTTTGAAGATCTCCACACAGATTCACAGGTAAGTAAGTAAAGTACCTTAATTAGTGCTTATACACTTCTATAGAGCAGCTATAGGGAGATCCACAAAACATGACCGGTTGGTTGCTCTCATACAGTTGGTAACACTGTTTTAGGGGCACACTGTAACTCTATCTCCAGTGATTACACTTTTTTGATTGGGTGTGGAGAAGTTCTCAAAGTCCAGCTGAAAATTTCTCAGATTGTGGTCGATTTTGCACTGGGTGAAAAAATAGAATAGTTCTATTTATATCTAGTTCTGAATCACTCCCAGGGTATACATTCAGCGTGAATAGCAGTTTTCGTCTGGTGCTGAATCAACCCCTAAGTGGAAAGGTTCCGCACTAATTTATAAGTAATCCCCCTGATCTCTGTTGAAAGAATAACCAGCATCTGACATGGCAAAGTGTAGCTAACATAGTAAGTATAGTTTATGGCTCTATAAGTAGATCCCTGGCCAGGGGACCTTCCTCAGAACTCCATGTCCCCTGACTCCAGTACAGTGGGATATGCATAGAATTCCATACAGTTCAGTATCTAAGCAGAGATCTCATAAGAGGTGGTATAACAGTAGAACTGGACTGTATCAAGGTACACTAAAACCACATTTCTGTAGTTATATATCTGATTTTCTTCTCTGTTAGCAGGACAAATCTCAGTCACATTGTGTAAAAACAACTGCAGAATTTCAAAGCGTTGAGTTCCCATGAAACACAATGATATATAAAATAGGGTAATTTTCAGTTTCTGCTGCTTTCACACTTGTCCCATTATGCGCATTTCAGATGTAACGGCATCAGATTGGTGGTGTTATCATTATGAGCATTTCCTTACATCAATTCCCCTATTAAATACTCATTCAAGGTACTTACCATCGTACTTTAACTAAACATATATTTGCTGCTCACGTTCATTTGACCCGATATTTCAAACAAAAATAGCTCACAATTGCATGTAATTCACTGCTGATGGGTTGCATACAAAAGAGAGCACATTTTCCTGGAAATTCATACAAATTGTTCTGTAAATGAAATTACATATACAACTGAACAAAATGTTGCTCAGACAGGTAAGCGATTATGGTTGTGTTCACAATAATGCTCCAAAACTGCACATTTTCAGATCACTTGAAAGCTTACTAATGAAATGGTATATGCATGTTGTATTATTATTTTGTACTGCTACTAAAACCAAAGTAGGCCACCATATTGAGATCTGGTGTCACAATCTTTTTTCTCTTCACGCTAGACTGAATGATATAATTAAAATGAAATGATTATATAATTATTATTTTTATTTTGGGTTGTTGCAATGTGACCCTGGTCCAGGAGGATTTTCAGTCTTTGGTCTAACAGGCCACAGGGCCAGCAACAAAGTCATCGGCGTTAGTGGGGCCTCCCACATGCCTGGACAAGCCTTTTTTTGTTTTTGCAAACCTGCAGCCAAAGCCACCACAGGGCAGGGCGGAGAGTTTAGAACAGTAAAGGCCGCTGTCAGCAAAGCAACAGTGAAGGGTGGGTGCAGAGCTGTCAATCTGTGGGCGCTCACTGAACATTAGCCACCAAGAACAGCTGCTGGCAGCTCAATGCAGCAAACTTCCACTGGGTTTTCTACTGGACCAGTTGGGCGACTACACCAACACCCACCAAGAATGCAAAGCAGGAGTTCCCGAGCAGAACACACAAGGGACTCAATCTGACATTTAGGTGGTCAGTAGCCCAGTAGGTGGGGGGAGGGTGCCACCAATCAGTTACCTGGCTGGACTAAAATTTTAAAGGAAAAAATGATGTATCTGGGGCCTCCACCAGATTTTGTGCCCAGGGCCGGATTAAGTGTGGTGAAGGTCCCTGAAAAAAAATAAAATATGGTTACGGTGGGGTAGAGTGCTTTAAACTAATTGCAGCAGGAAGCATCTGTGAAACTTACCTTAGCCCCGTGATCCTGTCGGCGGTTTGCGTTCCTTCGCTGTTAAATCAGCTACAGCCGGGGCTTCAGAAAGATAGCTGCCGCTCCCATGAAGACACTGGAAGACACAATGCAGAGACCTTAGTGCCCTGGCCTTCCCAGCCAAATAAATACATCATTAGTCTATACACCCCCTCCTCAGTCAAATGAATACTTTCATAAATCTTAAGCTAGCCAATACTTCTTTAGTCCATGAATAGGGTTGGGCGAACCCGAACTGCAAAGTTCGGGTTCGTATCAAACTTTGCATGCTCAGGTCGCTGAACCTGAGCCTGGATTTCAGCTAGAGAGAGTTCGGCGAGTTCACCAGCCAATCAGCCTTCTTCCTTCCCCTCCCTCCATTGGCCCGGCAGGACATATGATATTTTTGGAAAATGTGGTTTTTTTCTGCTTTTTATAAATTTTTTTAGGAAACCCTGTGCAACCTAAAAATTCTTTGAGGGATTAGTTCCAGAAAGATGAACCCAATACAACAAGCTGGGTATGCCTAGAAAGCTTAATGTGTGTACTTTCAGGTAATATATGGTCTGTGGGGAGACATTCTAAATGTAAAGGGTTGTTTTAGTTGAAAAAGCGCAAGGAGCGCACTTTGTCTGCAGAGCTGAAATTTTCAAGTAAAATTACCCTTACGCGCATGCTTTACTTTGGGGTGTTTGGCAACTCTTCCCTTGACGGTACCTATGCATGTTGGGTATTGTTCTATTCGGGGGACCTTGCTTTTTCAGATTTTTGTTTTGTTTGCATATTGTTTTTTAGGAAAATGTAGCAGTTTAAGTTAACCCTTTTTTGGGGCCTATTAATAGTAATAGTTTACGTCAACTTAGTTTTGGGGCGATTCTGTGTTAGTATATATATTTAATTTTTTTAGGTGCTGGCATTACGTTGTGGAACAATTCTTAACATTGCCCTTGGAGCTTATTTGTCATGTTTGGGTATATTTTTCTTGACCCTATGACAGGATTCTTGGAGAGTCATGTGTCAAATAACCCAGCGGTGACTATTGCAACATGCAAAAAATGTTTTATATTGTACATTTAGATTCATTATATTGTGGACAGCACATGAAACCGGAAGAAACAAGCCAGCATCATACAGACAGGAAGGGGAAGGTATGTTGATGTATATTGATCAATGCGTATTTAAACATTGTACTGCATTGTATTTATGTAAGACTAAGGGCCTGTGACCCGAAATGCATCACAAAGTGTTTTGAAGTATTTGTGTACCATGGGCAGTTGATTATAAACTGACGCAATAAAATCTGGAACTTTTACTCTTTTGGAAGCTGTGCTGGAACTTTCCTGTGAGTACTCTGCTGGTTGTACACCATTACTGTGCACAGCGCTTGCACTATAGTGAGGTGGAACAGGGGTCAGAGCTGGCATTCTGTAAGATTGTGAACTCTGTGTTATTGCTTATTTACACCAAATGTTAGTGGAGTATTCACTGGTTCACTGCACTGAACTGGACCCACAGCCTGGTACAGTTGGAAAATGAAGGTAGTGGCCATTTTGGATCTTCGTCCCTCAACTAACATAACTGAAATGCACAGTAACGGGAATCCCAGCATGACTTCCTGTTTGCAGGTGGCCTGCAAGCCCATGGGCGGCCATCTTGTTATCAAAATTTATCCCAGTAGGCATTAGAAAAAGGTAAATAATTTTTCATGTGCAGCAATCTAAATTGCCCTGGGGGGGGGGGGGGGGGGATGCATATGAACACTGTTTGTTGTGTTGGTTTGATTTTATTCATTTTTGACTGTTGGTCCGCTTTAAGGGGCATTTTCCTGCAATTTTTTTTGTTTATTTTTATTCGTCCATTTCGGCCCACTCTAACTGCAGGTGTTCAACAATGCAGAAAGCAGCAAATAAGGGACATGGGTGTGTCTGTGGTGCTGCTTCTGCTGGTAATGGAGCTGGTACTGCAGGGAGAGGGCGTGTCGCAACCTTGCCTGCTACACCTTCCTCTGGTGCAAGCAGGTGCCAGGGTTTGGAGCACATTACATTACATTGTAGGCCCCAATACTGCTGGCAAATTGATTAGGCCAGAACAAGCTTAGATTATATGGCATGCAGTGGTACCAGTTCCATGGGATTGTCTCCCCCCCCCCCCCCCCCCCACTCCACTTCTGCCAGGAGTGCTAAGCCCTCCATCTCACCCCCCATAAAAATAGCAAGGACATCCCAGCCACATGTCTGATTGATTCATTCATGATCAGTGCTCTATGATGACACTCCTAGCTCCGTGGGCCATCCACCTGCCCCTGCCATTAGCCCGTTGCTGCCACTGCCCACCATGCCCAGGGACTGAGTGCAACAAGGCAGGCTCACGGGATCTCTTCAACGTGGCATTTATTAAGCGGTTGCCAGTGAACAAAAAATTGGTCATTTGCAAGCTGTGCCAACAGTGCCTGAAACAAGGTAAACTCCTTAATAATATCAACACCACGTCTGTGATCAGGCACCTGCAAGCCAAACATGAGCTGCAGTGGCAGAAACACTTGAAAGTCATAGAAACACCTGAGGCTCTGCTACTTCAGTTGACTCACTACCACCACCTTCCCAACGACAAAGGTGGGACCACCAACACCTCCAGAACCAGCAGCAGCAACACCACCATCACCAGGCCTGTCCACAGCATCCCATGGAAGTGTTCAGCTTTCAATCCCCTTGGAGAGAAAGTGGAAATCTGGCCCGTACCACCCACAAGTCCTGGCCCTTAATGAATGAAAGCATTTGCAAATTGCTGGTCTTTAAAATGCTCCCATTCCACCTGGTGGAGGTGGACAGTTAGAAAAGATCTTATGGCAGTGGCTGTTTCATAATATAGTGTTCCCAGCCGCTACTACTTTTCTTGCCAGGCCATCCCTGCCATGCAACAGCTTGTCAAAAAAAATAAGATGTGCCCTGGGCAATGCTATTAGTTCCAGTGTCCACCTCATCACAGACAAATAGACAAGTAAGCATAAGCAGGGACATTACATCTCTCTAACTACCCACTGGGTCAATGAAGTAGGGGCTGTGGTGCCACCCAGAAATGCTGGAAATCAGTTGGCGCCTCCTGTTGCCTCCTTCTACTATGCTTCCTCCTCAAGCAGTCAGCGCAGCCCCTGCACCACCAAGCTACGCCACCAATTTGAGTGCTGCCATAGGGAAACGGCTGCATGTGGTGCTAAAACTGCGGGAAAAAGACCCCACAACGCACAGAAGCTGTGGACCAGCATCCAGGAACAGACAGATGAGTGACTGCTTCCATTGCACCTGAAGGCTGGCAAGGTGGTGTGCGAAAATGGGCAAAACCTTGTAGCAGCCTTGTAACAAGCCAGGCTGACACACATCTGTTGTCTGGCGCAAAGGCTCAACTTGGTGGTGCAGAGCTTCCTGGGCCATTATACCGGTATGCTGGAGCTGCTGAACAAAGTGCGTAGCATGTGCACGCACTTTTGTCAGTCCCACCCTGCTACCACTTGCCTGACTGCACTGCAGAGAAACTTTGGACTTCCCAACCACCTCATATGTGACTTGCCCACCAGATGGAATTCCAGCAGTAGGCAATAGTGGAGTTTCATCTCCAAAATGCCCAGGTGAGTAGAAGGGCAGACCAACAGCACTTCACTACCAATAAGTGAGCCTCCATGAGGGACATCTGCAGGGTACTGCAGAGCTTCCAGTATGCCCCCAATATGGTCATCATCAGCGATACCATCCCCATATGTTTATGGATATATTTATTTATTGCTGTTCATATTTATGAATGTATTTATTTGTGAATACATTTATTTATTGATGTATGAATTTATTTATGCAGATATATATATATTTATGTATATATTTATTGCTGTTAATATGTATGATTTCATTTATGTATATTGTGAGCGACTGGGGTGAATGGCAGTGACACGGACAACAGTTCTTCAAAATTAAAGACCAGTTTTATTGAAAAACAAAATGTTCAGCAGAAAAGAAATGTCTCTTACTTCAGAGGTTGTAGCATGCAATGCAATAAATCAAGTGGTTACTTCACCAACTCAATGAAAGTCCAGGGTTTGATACTCCAGCAAGCTGCAAGTCCGGGGTATCAGGTCCACTTTACAGGGCATACAAGCCCACGCTGCTCATCCACATAAGTCCTAGTTTTGGGGTCGCAGATGCCAAGTACTTCAGCTTAAATCCAGTCTCTCATTTACCACTGAGCAGTACAGCCTGGGCTCCTTCCTCCAGGCTGATCAACAGCCAACTGACAGGCTCAGCGGTTCCTTTTATTTAGGCTTCCCATGCAATCAGCCTCATTACCTGTGCGAGGCCTGAGATGAGGGAACAAACCTGTAGAGGACTGGGGAATGTGAACTGGGTCCTGAAAACCCGGCATGGACCGTGCCTGATACAGCATATCAGGGGAAAAATACACACCATTTATCACTTTTCCATACACATTACCACAATATATTTATTTATGTTTTTAATTATTTATTTACTCATTTACATGTATATTGATTGATTAATTTATTTATGTATGTATATATTTTTTTAATCCCTTGGTTTTCTATTATTGTTTAATGTACTCTCCCCAACCCATTTTGTGCAGCCCTCTAGTCCTAGCCCTCTATTTGCAGCCCTCTAGCCCTTGCTCCCCTTATTTTACAGACATTTTTAGCCCCCCAAATTCGGGTCCCAAATAGACCAAATTAATATATACTCCCATCTATCAGATGATCAATCAATCAA
This sequence comes from Gastrophryne carolinensis, assembly GCA_027917425.1. Classification (NCBI taxonomy): domain Eukaryota; kingdom Metazoa; phylum Chordata; class Amphibia; order Anura; family Microhylidae; genus Gastrophryne; species Gastrophryne carolinensis. The sequence continues at coordinate 432,362,529 of CM051236.1, forward strand.
CCAAAACTAATACTGATATATTTTTTTGTTTTTTTTACCTCTAGGTATGACTGCCCTTTAAAGAAGGCAAACAAATGCCTGCCAATCCATTTGAGTTACCTCAGCAAAAGAATTAGTAATGGGTCACCTAGCATAGTTTTGGACATTTACCTCCGAGTTATAGATGCTGCGTGTAAGCTGAGGGTAGGTCCCGAGCTGGCGCGGAGCAGTCCAATTGAGGGCTACTTAACAATATCCAACTGAAACTAGGGGTAGTAGTAGGGTAATGTTGACAGTAGATTGTACATTGACATTCTGCTTGCGTGCAGGAACAATAGTTGTTTATTCAGCAACAATCAGGAACATAAGCGTGAAGAGGATACATCAGCAACACATCTCAACATGGAGGAAACAGTAGGAAGCAGGTTAAACACACTATGCATACAGTCACATGGTCTGTGTAAGGCTTCCTGTTTTTTTATTTAAACTAACTTTATCAATAACACAACACGCAGAGAGTCATATACTGGATGTAGTTGTTGTATTAAAGTTACAACAACAACACCCCCACTCAACAACTACTTATCCTGGTAGTGTCATTGCAGTTTTTGAAGACCCATTTACATCCGATTGCTTTCTTGCCTTGTGGTAGCTCATTAAGCTTCCATGTCTTGAGTTGGTAAAGAGACTCCATCTCTTCATCTGCGGCTTTAATCCACTTCTGCTTCTCATGGACAGGCAGTTGTTGCATCTGCTGCCAAGACTGTTGTTCTAGTTCTGGAAGCGTTCTGACCATGTAAGAAAGGTGATTAGCTGGGATTCTTTTGTTTGCCCTCTATGATCTTCTGGATGGAGTTTGACTTGGTAATTCTGTAGCTTCCTTAGTGATTTCAGAGCTTTTCCAGACTTCAGTGCTTTCCTTTTCAGTATCTGGAGCTTGTGACTGAAAATCTTGTTCTTTTTGCTTTGGTTGAACTACTGGCAAAACTTCCTGAAATTTGAGCTATACACAGTTCGCATCAATTATTACATCTGCTGATTGTCTTGGTCTCTGGGTGCAGGATCTTGTATCCTATTTGAGTTTCACTATAGCCAACCAGGACCCCTTCTTTTGCATGAGATTCCCACATTGAACGGTTTTCTTTCGGAACATGCACACATGTTTTGCTTCCAGATATTCCATGGTGCTTCAGGTCAAGCTTCTTGCAGTTCCATATTTCATATGGAGTCTCATCTGTAGCTCTGCCTGGAAGTCTGTTTTGAAGATAGCACACTGCCATGATGTTTTACTTTCAAATATTCTGAGGTGCTTCAGGTCAAGCTTCTTGCAGTCCCATATCCCATGTGGAGTTTTGTCTGTAGCTCTGCCTGACAGTCTGTTGTCTGTTATGGTAGCTTCTCCCCAAATTGTTCTAGGTAGGTTTGCATCAAACAGCATACTTCTTGCACTTTCACATAGCAGGTAAACAATTGTGTATCTGTAATTACCATCAATCAATGAATGTGAAAATATCTCTTCTTGCTAGGGGTTTGAACACACATTGGACCGCATACATCTGTGTGTATCTGTGTCCAGTAGCTGTGCAGATCTAGTACTGCTATTTTTTTTTTAGGCAACAACTGCATTTCATCACTTGACTGCATTGGTCATTTGCAATTCCACCAGCAAGCTGTTGTTGACCTAGCTTCCTTACTGTTTATGGGTGTCTATGCCCTATGTCTATGTGTAAAACATGGATATTGTTTTTATGCAGATCTTGTCTAGCACTGTACATACTTTCTTGTTGATGCAGCCGTCAACATAACTAAATTCCCCTGTTTAGTGAGATTTTGCTTTTAAGACTGGGAACATATAACACATCCTTTACTGAGATCTTCCTGTTTTGTGCTGGGGAAACGGGACAGTGGTTAACACCATTCCATACACCTCCTGAAGTGACCCTTAGCTAAGATAACTCTTTCTGACTTGCATTCCTTGCAGATGTGCATGTGTTTAAATTAAATGCAGCTTGGACATCAGCTTCGATACATTCAGAAGATTCAGATTGCTTCACAGCAGACTTAACCCTTTGCTGACTTTTCTGCTTCTGCTTTCCAAACTCTGCAGTTTTTCTTTAGATGACCAGGCTATTTACACACAAAACATTCAAAAGTTTTATTTAGATAGCTCTTCTTTTTAGAGAAATCCTGTGTCTGTATTGCTGCCTCTGCTTTGGATTCATTGTTGTTGCTTAGAGACTGCTTTTTTATTGTACTCATCAAAAATGTTTGCCTTTAACATACTGTGTGTGAGTGTGAGCTTATCATCTGGCCAGCCTTATAGTGCAATGACAGGTGTGTCATAACATTCTGGAAGATCGCTTAGTACTAGTGTAATAACATGAAAATCTTTAATTTCTTTCCCAATGCTTCTGAGGCGCGCCACAATTTCTAGTCTGTCTCTTATATAGTCCTGCATATTCTGGCTCTCATGAGTTTTCTCCTGAGGTTTTCTAAGGTTTGATCTTTCATGCACTTTCTGTACATCATTCCACATCTTCTTTGCATACATGCACTGATTATCATCTTTGCTGAGTACTCTGTACTTTCTGACCAGCTCCACACAGAGCAAGAGGCTGTGAGGGAGTGAAAGCAATGTAAGAACGTTCATGCCGTGACAGAAATAACCCATTGGTCTGTCAGAGATCTTGTAATCAATACCCTCTCACCAAATTCATCATCAAATAACTCATTCCTTGGCCAAATAACTAAACCTCAGCTCATCTGCCTATGATGTACAGGACACAACTGGGCACATTTTGTCAATTAAATTAGGTGATGTGTCTACCTCCCTTGGCTATAGGCTTTGCAGAAACCCTGCCCTAACCACGTGCCAATTAAACTGTCTGTACAGTCAGCACTTTATGCCCTGCTACTACTAAAACCAGACTTTTTACATATTAGATGAATTCTTATTGGGGAGACAGTGCAAAAGCTTTTTCAACCTCTTTGGATAACTAATAAGGGTCAGCAGAATGATAAGCAGAATTTTGAAGACTTTGTGATCCTCATAATATTAAATATATTTAACAGGCTATGTGCAAAATCAAAGCAGTAACTTCTTACCTCCCATGCAACTGATCTACCCTACTATGCTGTTGCTTACAACTGTTGGTATCTAGCTGCTTCCTGTAGCTTGTAAATTACTATTTTTTTATTTTTTGAATTACCATGTGTTTGGAACAAATCACTCAGTGTGTCTGCAGATTTGATAGCTGCTTCCTCTGCTGTCCGTATGTCTATTTTGTGCAAAAAAATTAGTTTTGCATAATTATTTTTGCATAATTATTATTGCATTGAGAGATTGAGAACGAGTTACAGATTCACAAAAAGCAGGGAAAGAGAAGACGCAGGAAAAGACAGACATGCCTGTCCAACAAAAGAAGAGAAATCTCCAGTAACACTCTACTTATTCTGTTGATCAGATTACCAGAAAGCAACTCTATAGGAGGCAAGACACTCTGGCTTTAATTTTACACCAAGCCTTTACAGGGTCTTTAAGAATCTGGTTTTTAATATTTAATATTTTATAATATTATAATTATTCACAAAGTTCTGTCATAAGATTAAAACATTATATACCCATAAGGGAAGACTAGATTGATCTTGTGGTCTCCTGCCAGCAACCTTCTGTGATTCTTCATAATTCTATGCACACCTTGTGTGTCCCCGTCACAGTTCTACATTTATTTGAACAGCCTTTGCTAGTCTACAAAAATGTTATGATGTACATGTATCAACTTCTCAAATTGCTTAGTGTTTAGGGAACTGCAATATATTTGAACCAAAGAAGACAAAGTAAAAAATAACAGTAGTCCTGGCTGCTTGCCCAGATCTGTTGTAAAAAGAACGGTTATTTGCTAGAGTAGCTTTGTACAATAATAGGTATGAGAAGCAGGGAAGATGATATAGTACCAAGTACCACTTTCCATTTTTTTTATATCAACTACCACCTAAGTGGAAAGTATTTATCTATTGCATTGTATGACCCAAATGGGGCTCTCAGAGATTAGATTTAGGACTGCACCTCACAGAGGCACTTTGGCGCTGGTGGTGCAGCTTAAGCATACTTCTGCAGATGTGTGTGAACGAGCCCTCTGTTTTTAACCAAGTTTAGAGACAGATTGTAGGTTGGTCAGCAAGCTAATTGGTTTGAGTGATGTGGCTCCTTTAAGACTAAGTGAAAAGTATGAGTTGTCAGTCACCTAAAAAAGCCATTTAAAATGCATTGCATGCACAAAAAATACACCAATAGTCTTTATTTTTTTGGAGTAGTTTGGTGGGCATGGGTAAGGGTGTAGGTAAGTATAGATGAAAGCACATCAGGTTGGGGTACAGGTCAGTCTGCAGCCTTATCGAGCACCATCTTATATGATTTCCAGTATCACTATAGGTCCTAGTACAACTGTTTGGGAACCCGTGGATTAAATAAAAGAAGTGTACTTCACATTCTTTGTACCCCTTTTTAGGTTAAAGCAGATGTCCAGCCTCTATGTAATCTCCTGGCACTGAGGCCCAACGGGAGGTTGGGAAGCCTTACCTAGGCCAAAATCCTTGGGTTGGGATCCTCCGGGATCCAGTGCTGTAATTAAATTCAGCATTGGAAAACTGTTCAGTGGCCTCTGTGCTATGCATGCGTGGCAGACCTGCCAGTCAAAATCAGGATGACCCCTGCCGGCTGCATGTGCCGGGGCTGGCCATTGAGATTGGTGCTACCTGTGCATGTTCCGTGGGCTCACCAGATTTCTAAGTATACTGAGTAAACGCTATACAGCGCGGGTCATCTCTTTTGTAGAACATCGCTCAGGGCTAAACATGACTCACAAGGTTAGAAAAACTGAGGACCCCTGCACTAGGGAATTCAACATGCCTTCAAAAGGTCCAATATGCAGATCTCCATTTTAAAAGTTTCTGTAAATTTTCTAAACGAGCAGTTAGACAATTATATCTGTAGGCAGAGGCGGACTGGCTATAGGGAGCCCAGAGAAAATTCCCATTGGACCAGTTGCTTTGGGGCCAATTGGGCTGGCACCTTACTCAGACCCGTGCCAGAATTCAATCAGTCCTCTTTTAACACTCCTGTCTCCCAGGTCTCCCCCCATACCTTGCCCCCTGGTCCACATTTTGGCACTACAATCCTTTTCGTCCCATTATCAGCCCCTAAAATAGCAAAGGCTCAGTACCATCTCTTTAAGATTGGCCATTTCCAACCCTGCCCATGATCTGCCTCTGCAGTGCTATATCCTCTATCTGATGAACATACACAATGACCAGCTCAAAAGCACCCTGGGCGAATGGCTCAGCTCAAGGGCCGACCAGGGCGTGTAAATTCTCAGAATGATTTTTGGCCCCAGTCCACCCCTGACTGTAGAAATAAATCGATGCAACCTTGCTTATTCTCACAGATACACTATGCCCTTGATGACCTTCATAGACAAATACACAATTGATATATAAAAGAGTTTTGAATATTGTAAACAACAGAAAACACTATAGCTTCCGATTAAAGTATCAAGACATTGGCAGTTCAGATTTACCTTTTACAGCGTTCTGACTATAAAATGCTGGTTGACTAAATAAAATCTAACCAAACCAATTGAGGCCTGTTTATAAATAAAAGCTTCCTCTGCAATGTTTGTGGATGGTGACTGATCAGAGCCTTTTATCTCGAAGAATACAGCCCTCCGTGGGTGTTCGGAACATGTCAGTACTAAGCAATAATAGACATCAACAGCAGTCATTTAACTGGAACCAGCACTTCCTAAATATAGATTCAATTATCAGTCTGCCCAACATGTTATTGCTTCATACTGACAGATGTAATTTGGGAATTTAGTTGCTTTGCACAATACATGTATAGCTTTATAGAGCCCTCACTTGGGGTAATAGTCTGGGTCCTCCTGCAAATAAATGGCTGATAAGCCCAGACAATTCCTAGGATGCTGCAGCAGTGAAATGTTGTCGGCTATTTAGGAGACGATTATCTCCAGCAGTTTGGAATTCTTCTATAATGCAATGTGTTGAATAAACTTTGGTGATATCAGAGGTTAGAGATTTTGCCGGCAGCCTGTGAGCATGCCTGCTGTGACCATGTTAGGAGCTGGATTAGGCCATGGCCTGGCAGCTAAGGTCAAGGACTAAAGAGCAAAGGCCCGCTCATTCTTCTGATAACAATGCCGACTAAAAGCTGGCCAAATACCACATCATTATTTGATTTTCATGTTAGAGGCCTGGCCAGACTTTGAGATCTCATTTCAGTTGTTTTCTTTATTAGACACTTCAAATGCTTTCATTTTAGATACTCAACAGAAATATATAGTCAGTCTAAAGTAGACTTACACATTGTCAGGCACACAGTAGGCCTTACATTGAAAAGCATCCCGTGCAAGACTGTAGGATGTCACCCCCCAGGACCAGGGCTGTTTCCAGGGCAGGACGAGCAGGACAATCGCCCTGGGCACCAATGACATTGGGGGCACCCGTATCCCAGCAGTCCTATTTCCTGCATATGGTTCAGGGTCACTTTTAGTGGTGCAGGCCACAAGACAATTTTCCACTGGTACAGTAGTTCAGAACTTGGGGCCCCATGCTTAACTTTGCCCAGGGCCACATTATGTCTAGAACCAGCCCCGGGTAAGCAGGTGGAACTCTTCCGCTCCTATCATTGGCAGCTGTTAACAAGAAAAAAAAAAGAATTCCCAGGGAAGTAAAACCTTTGACACTCTATTGGTACCCATAGGATGATGGTGGATGCGCGGCTGCTCCATTTGATCATTGGTCATAATCATATCCAGGAATTCTGAAAACTCACGAGAAATCAGAAATCTCTTTGTGTCAGGACAGAGTAAGGAAAATCCAAGGGGGAGACCAACTAAGCTGTTGGGACATAACCAGAATCACAAGCTATAGCATTAGATCAAGGGAGCCAAAGGAGGTTTAAAGTTCAGCTGCGGCTGATAACAAAGGAACAGTCCAATGTAGACAAAGGCAATGGCATAACTAAACACGATGGTGCTCCTGATGCAGACACCATATTGGGGCCACATTACAGTAACAGTAACTATTTATGTCATATTCAGCAACTTGTAAATTATAACTAAATTAGATACAATGAGACAACTGAAAAAATACAGATACAAATATAGCTTCATTTTTGTACAAGATGCCATGTGACCAAAAATTGGATAAACCAGCAAAAAAGTGAAACGATGGTGGGGTCCCCTGACCTCAAACTGCAGTTGCTACTTTTGCTCCTCCTGTAGTTATGCCCCTGGAAATGTGCTCGTGTGTGGATGTGTTTTATGCAGAGTCTGTGTCTTACTACAGTACGCTGATGAGAGTGGCCACCACCATATTCAAGAGGAGCTCTCACTAGTAAAGCAAAAGCTCCATTCCAGCATATATGTTGGGCAATTTTTCTTTTTGCAGCCAACGGACCCTGCTGAAATATATGGACTGGTTCTGCAGGATCTATTGTGAAGTAGAATAAATAGAACCCATAACCACCTTCGATTGGCACCTAGAGGTTGTGCCTGGGCAAGGAAGTAGTCATTTAACCCAACAATCAATCTGTTTTCTATTGCATATCTTTTTTCTCTATATTATGCTCATGCTGCAGTATTTTTACCTTCTGTTTCCAAACCCGATGCACTTGCCATCCTGGCTTGTCAAATTCATCTTGTGTGTATGTGTGGTGAATAATAAAGAGATTCTTTATTTAAAAAGCAGGGTACAGGATATGTTTTTAGAAAACACTGGGCAATGGTAGGAGTACTGTTGCAGCAAAGGCTTTTCTAAGTATGTGCCTCAATGGCAGTTGGAACGTTCCAGATCATCCCCTGCCAATTTCAGCGTCTGATCTATTACACAGAAATAGACCACCCCGTACTCTCCAGGAAAGAGGTTTCCTATGTAAAAAGCACCAGATTATTTCCCTTGAGTCTTTTCTCTGTCCAGTTTTAATGAAGGAATAAAATAGCTTAGGTGTGTGGCCTGCATCTAGCCATCCTTTATACAGGGATCAAGGAAGAAAGAAGTGGGATGGAAAGCCAAGGAGGCCACTGTAAGCGTGCCTGTGGGTAAAAAGGGATACAGAGCAAAAGAAACCAAAAGAGCAAGAGGAAAGCCTAATTGTCAGGTGGATGTGGAGGGTTTGCCACAAAAGATTAAGTGTACTCATGAACAGCTGCATGTTTGATGGGAATAAGTCAGTGTTACTAGCTCCTGGAATTCCCCATTAATGGGCTTGAGTTTGGTTTGGCCATGTGACATGCACACAGGTCTCTGCCCTTCAGTTAACGAAGCTTTCAAAATGGGTACAGGATGTATGAGATACTGTACATGAATGTGGGTAACGGGGAAATACAGCACTCTTGGTTGGACACATTAAATTTTAGCTGTAGGAAATTCACCCCTGTCTGGTTAACAGACTGAAAGCTCATTTGCAATAGAAACTATGCTATGGCTATCACCAGGCTGACGGTGGTAAACACAACATATGGGTGGGTATCTTCTGTGAGTTACACCCTACTATCGGTTATATCCTGTTTGGTGTCTGCAGAAATAGTGAGGCTATCTCTAATAGTGGACACAGGCAGCAAAATAGTTTAACTGGCTTTTACGATATAAATATAGGTAAATATTTATTTGGATGGCCATCAACTGGAGGTTCTGTAGAAGGGTGAAAAACCAGGCAATAAACTCACAGGTCCCACTCCAGTGCCACGTGTGCATCCAATGTGAGCAGCTGAAGCCAAGGGGACTTGCTGGGCAGGTATAAATGGCAATACATACATTGCATGGAGCCCACCTGGAAAATTTTGCTGGTCCCTGACACAAAAGGGAAACCGCTCCTGCCCTGCCCACCACTTTTTAAAGGACCACAGATGCAGCAGTCTCAAGGCCAGGTCCTGCAACCCCAGGTTTGGTCTTGCCAGAAATGTGTGGTGGAGTATGAAACCAGAGAAATGTAAAGCAGTAGCCTGAAGTGTAGGGCTGGGCCAAATTAGACACACTGGTGTAACAAATAGAAAACACCTATGGCAGATAGGATTTCTGGTGAAACACCTCAGAGAATGAATCAAGCTCTATGCAGAAATCAACAATTATAGTTCTATATTAATATATATATATATATATATATATATATATATATAGCAAAGTATAAAGTCGATTAGGCACCATTTGTAAAAAAATGACTGTAGGAAAAGCACTTTATACACCTGGATCAAACCCTAGGTAGACAATAGTTTTGATTGAGCACAATGTGAGAATGCATTTTCGCATAAAAAACATTGATTCAGCAGATTTTTTGGGGAGATTTTATCCGCTTATAATTTCGCACATGCTGATAAAATTCCTGAATGCGGAAAAAGTTCTCTTTTGAAGCCAAAGAAAATATGGAAAAATAGTTTTTTAGAAATTTTTGTTGTGGACATTATACTCCTGCCAAGAGCAAGTGTAAAAAGTCAGCTTAAATATCTGGCGTGTTTTTTTTTCACTGAAAAAAGCCATACCGCAAATGTCGAAGTGAAGTGCTATTGATCTGTACTTCTACTCACCCGGCCATTTTGAAGCTGAAACTCGACTATTGCTTGCTGCTGCTGCTGCTCACATACTCTTTCCAGCATATACAACGTGAAATTCCACCTGGTGTCATATAAGTCATATATGAGGTGGTGGGTGGGAAGGCCGAAGCTTCAGTGCAGTCAGGCGAGCAGCAGCAGGGTGGGAACTTGGAAAGTGCATGCACACACTATTCTCTTTATGCAGACCCCCAGCGTGTATGGATAATGGCCCAGAAGGCTCTGCACCACCAAGTTGAGCACATGCTGGTCCACAGAGTTTTGGCAGCGCGTGCTGTCATTTCCCCATGGCAGTGCTCAAACTGGTGGCGCACTGACGGCTTGAGGAGGATTCAGAGGAGGAAGCAGATTAGGAGGAGGAGGCAACAGGAGGCATCAACTGATATCCAGCAATCCTGGGTGGTGGAAGGATATGCGCCACAGTGTTTCCCACCTCAGTCCCAGCCACCATTACATTGGCATTCTCTTCCACCCACTCCTCTCTCCTTGCCTCCCTAAGCCTCAACACTGCATAAAGCTGCAGCAGTCGGGGATAGGGTTTCATTATCAAGGGTTTCCTGTGTCTGCTGGCCATGTCCTCATCCTCCAACACAAGTTGTTGGGGACCTGGGCAGGTGGATGGCCCATGGTATGCCAGCTAGGAGTGTCATCATAGAGCATTATTGACTCGTGACTTGTGGCTGGGACAGCCTTGCTGATTTTAAGGAGGGAGAGCTGGAGGGCTCAGCGCCAGAAGTGGAGTGGGTGGAAGACAATCCCATGGAACTGGTACCACTGCGTGCCGTATAATCTACGACTGCCTCAACCCTTCTTTGCTTCTTTGTGCATTGTTAGATACCTGCAGTTACAGTGGCCCAAAATGGATAAATAAAAAGAAATGCCCCTTAAATGCTCTGATCCAGTGGCTACTCCACTAACTATTGGTTTAAAAATGCACTGACACACAAGTGCCCTGAACTATTGGTATGAAAGAGCACTGACATACAAGTGCCCTGAACTATTGGTATGAAAGAGCACTGACACACAAGTGCCCTAAACTATTGGTATTAAAGTGCACTGACACACAAGTGCCCTGAACTATTGGTATTAAAGAGCACTGACACACAAGTGCCCTGAGCTATTGGTATGAAAGAGTACTGACAAACAGCTGCCCTGAAATACTGGCATTAAAGAGCACTGACACACAAATGCCCTGAACTATTTGTAAGAGCAGTTCCGAATGAACCTGAACTTTGTGGTTTGGGTTCGTCCAACCCTGTCTGTTCACCAAGATCTACAAAAAGAAAAAAGTGAGCCTGTACACACAAAAAGCTGCTACTGGGCATGTGTAAGGTTGAGTGAGCTCCCTCACCTCAGCAGCAACCACAGCAGCAGTGCTCTGTGTGTACAGGGCTCACTTCACTCTTCTCCAAGGGTGTAACTATGGAGTGTGCAGGGGGTGCAACTGCTTCTCCACATTATTTGTCAGATTTGTGCTCACTTTAAATCATATAATTAAAAAAGAAACACCGTTTGTCTCAGCTGTTCAGTCCAGTCTTTTCTTCAGTTCTCTAGCTGTATTAGCTTGAGCTAAAGCGGACCTCCAGTCAATAAAAGCTTAGTAAATTGCTCCCCTAAAGCCCCCCTCTGACAATCAGAGATATAAGATTATTAAGAGGGATTAACACTATGCAGATGTTTGGAATAACAGGCAGATTCTACACTCTGAAGCATGCATGGCAGGGGCCATTTTGCCACACACATGAAGGAGTTGATTCTGAGTCCCTCAGTTAAAATTGCCTCATAGCTCTGTGCAATCATCTATTATTTCTAGCCAGAAGTAGAAGGCCTTCAACTGTAATGGCTCATCTTTGCTTAGGTAACAATTGAAATCTTCTAAATAAATTGTATCCCCTGACTGGCTGCTTTTTGTGGCAGTCCTGTCTTAGAGATACATTGTAACAGCTCCCCTCACACAGATTACCTTATTGTATTGTTTATTGTTTAGTTTATTACTGTTTATTCAGTGTTTGTGTGTTTGAAAAACGACAGGCAAGCTTCTCTTTGTTTCTGAGGCATATATCTCTCTCTCAATTTGGTGTGAATTGCTGCTGGCGCAGCACCCCCTGAATTCTCATGTGTAAGCAGGACTATCAGGTGTGTGGCAAGATGGCCGCCCCCATGTAATTCTAGAGTGAATAATCTTTAAGCCATTCCACAACATCTGCATGGGGTTAAGCCTTCTCAAACTGCTTATTCCACTGATCATAAGAAGGGAAGCAATTTACTAAACCTTCCTTTTTTGACTGGAGGTCCAGTGTAAAATGGACCCAAACCATCCCTGACATCTTTGAGACTCCAGGGCCAGTTTACTCCCTCCCCCCGGAGCATCCAAAATTTGTACCTTTCCCCGAGCCCACGGCGCATGAAAACTAGATTACATACCAGGTCTACACTCCTGTGCTGCTCTCACACCTCATGTGATTGCTGCCAGCTAATCAGGTTTTCCAGGTGCACATTCACAACGCCATGCACTGCCAATTATCTACAAAGCTCAGACTTACTGCTTTGGCATTCCAAAACATGAATTCCAGGGGGAAGGGGGTTAAAGTGGACCAATCAGCGGCACGGTTTCAGGGTTGGCTTACTAGATGCATCTGGGGCATCCCAATTCTCAGCTGCCCAAGAAGAGGAACTCAAACACTACCCTGGGAGGACGCAAGCAAGCTGTGTAGTAAGTATGGTAATAGTTTATAATTATTAAAGTTTAATGCTGTAATGGTGATGTTTTTTTTTTTTTTGCCTGCACCTACTTGTAATCGGGCCTTTTATATTAGTTCAAAGAATAAAGGGGTCAGCAGACCTGGAAGAGCTCCAGACCTGTGTCAAAGAGCAGGGCTGGTCTCAGAACCCGGCAAGGTGGGGCAGCTGCCAGGGGCCCCTGGCCTCCAGGGGGGCCCCACTAACAGGGCAGGCCTTTGGGGTGTGCGACAAAGCTTGACTGGTGGTGGACTGGGAGGGCACCGCCACAGCTGGTGCCCACATCTCCTCGTGGCACGCCAGCAACAGGCGGCAACAGGGAGAGCTCTATAGAGGTACGTTGTTTTTTTTAAAGAAGGTTTCTTTTTCTTTTAATTTAATCCTTAGGGGACATCCAGATTTGGGACGTTCCTCAGTGATGTGACACGACTCTCCACCACAAAGGGGCCCACTGAGACCATGCCGCCCACGGGTCCACATAAACCTGGAGTGGCCTTGTCAAAGGGCTTAGAGGCTGGTGTGTACAACCTCTGATTTCTGGGCATATCAGCCCTCATACTTGGCGTGCAGGTCTGGTAGCCCCGGATGGAGGGGACCACACTTTTTTTATCAATATAAATAGGGAAGACTGGCCAAATACTTCCCTTCATAGACTTTAAAGTGCAAACAAAACCCTCAATACGTGGCTCTGGAATCTAAAAACTCCCAGGTCCAACAGCTGGCATCCCTGCAACTCCTGCCCCCGGCCATTCAGATAGGTTGGTAACAGGGGAATTCGCATTCTGCAAGGAAACCCGGTATATGGCTGCCCACACTCCCTATGCTGATGCTCAGTCAAAACAATGGCTTTATGACATACATTAGTATTAGGGATGAGCGAATCGATCCGGACGAACCCGGATTCGATCCGAATTTCAGGAAAAATTCGATTCGGATCGAATCCGAATTTCCCCGCGATTCGATCACTCGAAGTTTTCCTTTAACATCCATTCATTTACATTACAGGCATTCTAAGATGGCGGGCGGGACATGTCTGGACATGTATCCCGCGCCAGTGCAAGCTGGGGCAGTCACATGCAGCCTATCAGCAGCCAGCAAGCCCGGTGACGTCACACAGCGGTATTTAACGGCGGCCATCTTGCTTTTCCTCATTTCTCTATTGCATTCGTGACAGACAGACAGAACGCTGTGTAGCTGAGGCAGTTAGACAGGCTGGAGACAGGCTGGAGACAGGGACAGACAGGGACAGACAGGGACAGGCTGGAGACAGGCAGGAGACAGGCAGGAGACAGACAGGAGACAGACAGAAAGCCAGGGAAAGGTAGGAAAAACGGAGCTGGCTGACAGGGACATTTTTTTTTTTTCATCCAGCCTTTGTTAGCGTTTTCAGGCTGCTTATAGTAACTAACTGTGCATATATACTGAACTGATCTTAAGTCTGCTGTGAGGCATCCCATTCTGTGACTAAAGCAGCCTCTGTTTAAGACCATATAAGCATTTGCTCTAATCATATTTGAAATTAGGCCTGATAAAGACACTTTTGCTGGCCAAAGCACTACTGTACCCTGGCAGCTCGATTCCTGTCCGGGGCATCCCATTCTGTGACTAAAGCAGCCTCTGTTTAAGACCATATAAGCATTTGCTCTAATCATATTTGAAATTAGGCCTGATAAAGACACTTTTGCTGGCCAAAGCACTACTGTACCCTGGCAGCTCGATTCCTGCCCGGGGCATCCCATTCTGTGACTAAAGCAGCCTCTGTTTAAGACCATATAAGCATTTGCTCTAATCATATTTGAAATTAGGCCTGATAAAGACACTTTTGCTGGCCAAAGCACTACTGTACCCTGGCAGCTCGATTCCTGCCCGGGGCATCCCATTCTGTGACTAAAGCAGCCTCTGTTTAAGACCATATAAGCATTTGCTCTAATCATATTTGAAATTAGGCCTGATAAAGACACTTTTGCTGGCCAAAGCACTACTGTACCCTGGCAGCTCGATTCCTGCCCGGGGCATCCCATTCTGTGACTAAAGCAGCCTCTGTTTAAGACCATATAAGCATTTGCTCTAATCATATTTGAAATTAGGCCTGATAAAGACACTTTTGCTGGCCAAAGCACTACTGTACCCTGGCAGCTCGATTCCTGCCCGGGGCATCCCATTCTGTGACTAAAGCAGCCTCTGTTTAAGACCATATAAGCATTTGCTCTAATCATATTTGAAATTAGGCCTGATAAAGACACTTTTGCTGGCCAAAGCACTACTGTACCCTGGCAGCTCGATTCCTGCCCGGGGCATCCCATTCTGTGACTAAAGCAGCCTCTGTTTAAGACCATATAAGCATTTGCTCTAATCATATTTGAAATTAGGCCTGATAAAGACACTTTTGCTGGCCAAAGCACTACTGTACCCTGGCAGCTCGATTCCTGCCCGGGGCATCCCATTCTGTGACTAAAGCAGCCTCTGTTTAAGACCATATAAGCATTTGCTCTAATCATATTTGAAATTAGGCCTGATAAAGACACTTTTGCTGGCCAAAGCACTACTGTACCCTGGCAGCTCGATTCCTGCCCGGGGCATCCCATTCTGTGACTAAAGCAGCCTCTGTTTAAGACCATATAAGCATTTGCTCTAATCATATTTGAAATTAGGCCTGATAAAGACACTTTTGCTGGCCAAAGCACTACTGTACCCTGGCAGCTCGATTCCTGCCTGGGGCATCCCATTCTGTGACTAAAGCAGCCTCTGTTTAAGACCATATAAGCATTTGCTCTAATCATATTTGAAATTAGGCCTGATAAAGACACTTTTGCTGGCCAAAGCACTACTGTACCCTGGCAGCTCGATTCCTGCCCGGGGCATCCCATTCTGTGACTAAAGCAGCCTCTGTTTAAGACCATATAAGCATTTGCTCTAATCATATTTGAAATTAGGCCTGATAAAGACACTTTTGCTGGCCAAAGCACTACTGTACCCTGGCAGCTCGATTCCTGCCCGGGGCATCCCATTCTGTGACTAAAGCAGCCTCTGTTTAAGACCATATAAGCATTTGCTCTAATCATATTTGAAATTAGGCCTGATAAAGACACTTTTGCTGGCCAAAGCACTACTGTACCCTGGCAGCTCGATTCCTGCCCGGGGCATCCCATTCTGTGACTAAAGCAGCCTCTGTTTAAGACCATATAAGCATTTGCTCTAATCATATTTGAAATTAGGCCTGATAAAGACACTTTTGCTGGCCAAAGCACTACTGTACCCTGGCAGCTCGATTCCTGCCCGGGGCATCCCATTCTGTGACTAAAGCAGCCTCTGTTTAAGACCATATAAGCATTTGCTCTAATCATATTTGAAATTAGGCCTGATAAAGACACTTTTGCTGGCCAAAGCACTACTGTACCCTGGCAGCTCGATTCCTGCCCGGGGCATCCCATTCTGTGACTAAAGCAGCCTCTGTTTAAGACCATATAAGCATTTGCTCTAATCATATTTGAAATTAGGCCTGATAAAGACACTTTTGCTGGCCAAAGCACTACTGTACCCTGGCAGCTCGATTCCTGCCCGGGGCATCCCATTCTGTGACTAAAGCAGCCTCTGTTTAAGACCATATAAGCATTTGCTCTAATCATATTTGAAATTAGGCCTGATAAAGACACTTTTGCTGGCCAAAGCACTACTGTACCCTGGCAGCTCGATTCCTGCCCGGGGCATCCCATTCTGTGACTAAAGCAGCCTCTGTTTAAGACCATATAAGCATTTGCTCTAATCATATTTGAAATTAGGCCTGATAAAGACACTTTTGCTGGCCAAAGCACTACTGTACCCTGGCAGCTCGATTCCTGCCCGGGGCATCCCATTCTGTGACTAAAGCAGCCTCTGTTTAAGACCATATAAGCATTTGCTCTAATCATATTTGAAATTAGGCCTGATAAAGACACTTTTGCTGGCCAAAGCACTACTGTACCCTGGCAGCTCGATTCCTGCCCGGGGCATCCCATTCTGTGACTAAAGCAGCCTCTGTTTAAGACCATATAAGCATTTGCTCTAATCATATTTGAAATTAGGCCTGATAAAGACACTTTTGCTGGCCAAAGCACTACTGTACCCTGGCAGCTCGATTCCTGCCCGGGGCATCCCATTCTGTGACTAAAGCAGCCTCTGTTTAAGACCATATAAGCATTTGCTCTAATCATATTTGAAATTAGGCCTGATAAAGACACTTTTGCTGGCCAAAGCACTACTGTACCCTGGCAGCTCGATTCCTGCCCGGGGCATCCCATTCTGTGACTAAAGCAGCCTCTGTTTAAGACCATATAAGCATTTGCTCTAATCATATTTGAAATTAGGCCTGATAAAGACACTTTTGCTGGCCAAAGCACTACTGTACCCTGGCAGCTCGATTCCTGCCCGGGGCATCCCATTCTGTGACTAAAGCAGCCTCTGTTTAAGACCATATAAGCATTTGCTCTAATCATATTTGAAATTAGGCCTGATAAAGACACTTTTGCTGGCCAAAGCACTACTGTACCCTGGCAGCTCGATTCCTGCCCGGGGCATCCCATTCTGTGACTAAAGCAGCCTCTGTTTAAGACCATATAAGCATTTGCTCTAATCATATTTGAAATTAGGCCTGATAAAGACACTTTTGCTGGGCATAGCACTACTTGTCCCTGCCAGGTGTACTTACTGCTGGTTTTTAGGGCATCCCATTCTGTGACTACACCAGCCTCTATTTAAGAACCTAACCATTTGCACCTATTCTAATTGAAATTAGGCATGATAAAGACACTTTTGCTGTGCATAGTCTTACTGCTGCCTGCCAGGTGCTCTCTGGTTTTTGGGACATCCCATTCTGTAACATACCATTAGCCTCTGCATTTACTGTAAGCTGCACAGTTATTTAAAGAAATTTGGCCTGTATGAGCCTGCTAACACACTGCTGCTGTGTGCATATATACTGATCTCAAGTCAGCTTTGGGGCATCCCATTCTGTAACATACCATTAGCCTTTGCATTTACTGTAAGCTGCACATTTATTTAAAGAAATTTGGCCTGTATGAGCCTGCTAACACACTGCTGCTGTGTGCATATATACTGATCTCAAGTCTGCTTGGGGCATCCCATTCTGTAACATACCATTAGCCTCTGCATTAACTGTAAGCTGCACAGTTATTTAAAGAAATTTGGCCTGTATGAGCCTGCTAACACACTGCTGCTGTGTGCATATATACTGATCTCAAGTCTGCTTGGGGCATCCCATTCTGTAACATACCATTAGCCTCTGCATTAACTGTAAGCTGCACAGTTATTTAAAGAAATTTGGCCTGTATGAGCCTGCTAACACACTGCTGCTGTGTGCATATATACTGATCTCAAGTCAGCTTTGGGGCATCCCATTCTGTAACATACCATTAGCCTCTGCATTTACTGTAAGCTGCACATTTATTTAAAGAAATTTGGCCTGTATGAGCCTGCTAACACACTGCTGCTGTGTGCATATATACTGATCTCAAGTCAGCTTTGGGGCATCCCATTCTGTAACATACCATTAGCCTCTGCATTAACTGTAAGCTGCACAGTTATTTAAAGAAATTTGGCCTGTATGAGCCTGCTAACACACTGCTGCTGTGTGCATATATACTGATCTCAAGTCAGCTCTGGGGCATCCCATTCTGTAACATACCATTAGCCTCTGCATTTACTGTAAGCTGCACATTTATTTAAAGAAATTTGGCCTGTATGAGCCTGCTAACACACTGCTGCTGTGTGCATATATACTGATCTCAAGTCTGCTTGGGGCATCCCATTCTGTAACATACCATTAGCCTCTGCATTAACTGTAAGCTGCACATTTATTTAAAGAAATTTGGCCTGTATGAGCCTGCTAACACACTGCTGCTGTGTGCATATATACTGATCTCAAGTCAGCTTTGGGGCATCCCATTCTGTAACATACCATTAGCCTTTGCATTTACTGTAAGCTGCACATTTATTTAAAGAAATTTGGCCTGTATGAGCCTGCTAACACACTGCTGCTGTGTGCATATATACTGATCTCAAGTCTGCTTGGGGCATCCCATTCTGTAACATACCATTAGCCTCTGCATTAACTGTAAGCTGCACAGTTATTTAAAGAAATTTGGCCTGTATGAGCCTGCTAACACACTGCTGCTGTGTGCATATATACTGATCTCAAGTCTGCTTGGGGCATCCCATTCTGTAACATACCATTAGCCTCTGCATTAACTGTAAGCTGCACATTTATTTAAAGAAATTTGGCCTGTATGAGCCTGCTAACACACTGCTGCTGTGTGCATATATACTGATCTCAAGTCAGCTTTGGGGCATCCCATTCTGTAACATACCATTAGCCTCTGCATTTACTGTAAGCTGCACATTTATTTAAAGAAATTTGGCCTGTATGAGCCTGCTAACACACTGCTGCTGTGTGCATATATACTGATCTCAAGTCAGCTTTGGGGCATCCCATTCTGTAACATACCATTAGCCTCTGCATTAACTGTAAGCTGCACAGTTATTTAAAGAAATTTGGCCTGTATGAGCCTGCTAACACACTGCTGCTGTGTGCATATATACTGATCTCAAGTCTGCTTGGGGCATCCCATTCTGTAACATAACATAACCTACCTACCATACTAAGCAGCTCTCTTATTTAAACTAAGCAGGCCTCTTGGAGGCTGAGTGTCCACTTTTGGGTGTGCATTTATATTCGGTTTCATATACAGTGGGGTATCCCAATTTGTAAGATAACCTACCCCAACCATGTAAACTAAATAGGCCTGTTGCAGCCTGAGTTTCTCTGCTTGCGTATGGCCTGCATTACAATCTGTCTCTTTCAATGACACTGCTGCCTGGGGTATCCCAATTTGTAAGATAACCTACCCCAACCATGTAAACTAAAGGTTACGTCCTTCCAGAAGGAAAACTTATGCCGAACACTATTTTTGTTAGGGGCATTGACCTTTGGATTGATCGGCATGAAATTAATTTTTTTTTTTCAAAGTATGGCGCTGTGAAGAAGGTCAAAATGATGTCTCATACTTGGATTATTGTTACTTTTTGTTCAGCTTGAAATATAACAGGCCACACGGGCATCCCAAGGCACATGCTATTTTAAACCTATCTGTTATACAACATAAGCGTTGATCAGGCTACTTCAGTTTGCACTTGTTTTTGACTGATTTTAATAAACCAGGCCGCAGGGCACCCCAAAGCTGCACCTTGCACCCTATCTGGTATACAACATAAGCGTTGATCAGCATCAGCTTCATTAAGCTACTTCAGTTTGCACTTCCTTTTTGACTGCTTTCATTTAACCAGGCCGCAGGGCACCCCAAAGCTGCACCTTGCACCCTACCTGTTTATACTAAATAAGCATCTACAGCCTCAGCTTTATTAAGTTATTGCATTTTGAATTGGTTTTGGTCTGCTTTAAATACACCAGGCCGCAGGGCATCCCAAACCTGCATGTTGCACCCCATCTGTTATACTAAATAAGCGTTGATCAGCATCAGCTTTATTAAGCTATTGCATTTTGCATTGGTTTTTGTACTGCTGCCAAAACACTAGCCCATATGGGCATCCCAAACCAGCACATGTCACCCTATCTGTTATACTAAATAAGCTTCTACAGGCCCTTTTTTTATTTATTTATTTTTATTTATATAGAGCTGCAATGGCTTATATTGTGAGGTTAATTTGCCATTTTGCAGCATAATATAGAGCAGCCCCTGTGTAAATCTGAGGGGCAATAGCTTATATAGTGAGGTAAATTTGCCATTTTGCTTCGTTATATAGAGCAGCCCAGTTGCCATCTAAATCAACTACTGTCCGGCCAGTACAGCTTTTCCAGGGCAAACTCTGCTAGTTGCGGGCACAAGTCAAGTTTGGCTTCCCAGCAAATCCAGTGGATCTTGAAGGTGTGTTGGCATGGTCATGTCAAGGTATGACATGACCTGCTGTTTGAGGTCCAGCTCCAGGTCTTCCTGCTTCTCATGAGTAGACTCACTATGCGGGTGTAGAAAGCTACTCACTAGCGACTGAAGACTGAGGTTGCTGCTGATGGAGCTGCTGCTGCTCCTTCCACCCCCCCAGCAGCCATGGCAGTGGAAGGTGATCGCAAAGTTCCCCTAGAGTCAGACCTGCGGGAGTATGGGCCATGGCGCAAATAGACATCGCCCAACTGACTACGTGGGATGTCTCTGTAGTAGGTCAGTTTTTCCTCCCTCTCAGTGGGCGTAAAAAATGCCCCCATTTTGTGCCGGAAGCGAGGGTCCAATAAGTTGGAGAGCCAGAAGTCTTCCCGCTGACAAATGGAGACAATTCTGCGCTCACTAGTACGCATGCATGTGAGCATGCATCGTGCCATTTGTGCAAGTGACTCGGAGGGACTACCTGTCTCCATCTCCACTGTAAACTGCCATGGTGTGTCTGGGTCCTCTGTCTCGCCTTACTCACAACCCTCTAGCTCCTGTGGCTGCACCTCCTCTCCTGTCAGATGACTAGATAAAATGGTCATTTTGTGAAACCTAAACTGTGGTTTGCTGTGCCCCACCCCCTCCTCCTCCTCCACTTCAGCCCCCACAGGCTTCATGTGGCTGTGAAATGTATGTGCCATGTCTCCAGTGCCCTGACCAGCCATGCTTTCCAACATGTGTTGTAGTACATGAAGCAGTGGAATCTCATCGTTCATCTCATAGTCCTGGCAACTGACTAATAATGTAGCTTCCTCAAAGGGCCTAAACAAACGGTCGGTGTCACGTATGAGCTGCCAATGGTTTACATTGAATTTACACAGGGGTGTCCCCCTATCCGTTTGGATCATCCAGAAATCCGTGATGGCTTTTCTCTGTTCCTATAGTGCAGTGGTCCTCAACCCTGTCCTCAAGGCCCACCAACATGTCATGTTTTTTGGATCTCCAAATAGCCAGCTCTATTGCTCTGCAGCTGCACTAATTACTCCACCTGAGCATCTTTGTGGAGATCTGCAAAGCCTGGCCTGTTGGTGGGCCTTGAGGACAGGGTTGGGGACCACTGCTATAGTGGATCCTGCATATGGAGGGTGGAATTCCAACGGGTGGAAACATCGCAAATCAGACTATGGTGGGGTACACCTTTGTGACGCTGAGGCTCAATAAGGTTGTGCTTGGTGGTGTAGGAGTGCCAGAAGTGCATGCTAACTTTCTTTCCTGTTGTTCGGATGTCTTTCAGATGGGGGCAAGACTTCAAAACTAGACTGAACACGTGTGCCATGTCAGGACGCATGACTCTGGCTTCCTTGTCGCAGCGCAAACAAGATGTTCTTCCAAGTGTCAGTCACCATGGGTCCAAATTTGCAGTTTTCGTGGATTAAGCAATGCTTTCATGGATTGAGTTCTCATTTTTAGTAGTTCCTCCCATGTGTGACTCTGATGGTCAAGGAAAACCATGTGAAGAACAGCGTGAAACCACAATCACCAAGGGGGCCTAAAAGGATATATATTGTCCACCATGAGTCTATAGTTACAGCTCCAGGCGTAGACAACACTGTGCACTTTGGTACACACTGACAGGCTAAAGGACTGGCCCACCTTCTGTTCAACAACCATGCCATGTGACTCTCCACCTCGGCTCGGCACAAGCCATCAGTTCTCTGAAAGGTCCACCACTGGGTAATGCAGCAGGCTGGACTTATGGTGACGCTGTCTGAGAGGAGAAATCCCTCAGACATCAAGATTAAAAATTCCAAGAATTTTTGAGGGCTAATTATTCAGAGGCAAATGATAGCTAGTTGTTTCTGATTTAATTGCAAGGTGGAAACACACCCTCAAACAAAACTTCACTTTCGCAATACTATTGCATTTGTCTATTCATAATTTTATGTATATACACTAACTAACCTACTTTTTCTCCACAGGATGCTGCATGGAACACTGCCACATCGCTGAGTAGCTGATTTTTCCTACCAACAGTCCGCAATAATTCGCTGCTGCTGCCGCCGCCACCGCCGCAGACTCCAGGGACCCTCTTCCACTACCTCGGCTTGCAACACCTCCTCCCACGACACTCTCCTCATCACTAGTTGCCGGATAGTGGAAGAAGAGGCGAGTGTCTCCTCCACTTCTTGGCTGGGCAGTAGCTGCTGAATTTTATGATTATCAGATCTTGGATATCAGATCAATGGATAGTGGAGCTGAACCCAAAGCATAACAGGCAGACAGTTGACTGGGGGTGTCAGATGCCACTTGTGATGCAGTGGACTGCTTTTGCAGCACTTCCAGACAAAGTTGCTTCATTGGCTGACACAATGACTGGTAAAGCTGTGGAACATATGGTTGAAAAGCAAGAATAACCATTTGTTTTTATATGAAAAAGACCCTGGTTTATACAGACTTTTTTTTTCCAGAGACTGCCCTGCGTGGAAATGAATGGCGCATGGATCAGCCAAGCTTTCCTCCCAACAATGCCTGATGTATTCCAGTAGATTGATGACGGGGCCAGACCAAGAAAGATGGATCGTGCAAAACAGATTTAAGGCGCTGCTCTCAAGTTACAGACATTCCTCCGCATCGGACCACAAGTAAGTATTGATAAAAAATCCTTTACGTTACTCTTACTTTTTATTAATATTCTTCGGATAAGACGGATCAGACATGATTCCAGATTAAAAATTCCAAGAATTTTTGAGGGCTAATTAGTCAGAGGCAATGACACCTTCTTGTTTCTGATTTAATTAAAAGGTGGAAACACACCCTCAAACAAAACTTCACTTTGGCAAACTTTTGCATTTGTTTATTCATAATTTTATGTAGATATTACTAACTAAGCTACTTTTTCTCCACATGACTCTCCACAGGGTGTGATTCATCCAATTTTTGGGCTCCTGAGGCCAACTCCAGTGTATATTTGGGCTCCTGCTGCTGCTACTGTCAACTCCTGCCAACTCCAGGGTGTGATTCATCCAATTTTTGGGCTCCTGAGGCCAACTCCAGTGTATATTTGGGCTCCTGCTGCTGCTACTGTCAACTCCTGCCAACTCCAGGGTGTGATTCATCCAATTTTTGGGCTCCTGAGGCCAACTCCAGTGTATATTTGGGCTCCTGCTGCTGCTGCTGCCAACTCCAGGGTGTGATTCATCCAATTTTTGGGCTCCTGAAGCCAACTCCAGTGTATATTTGGGCTCCTGCTGCTGCTGCTGCCAACTCCAGGGTGTGATTCATCCAATTTTTGGGCTCCTGAAGCCAACTCCAGTGTATATTTGGGCTCCTGCTGCTGCTACTGTCAACTCCTGCCAACTCCAGGGTGTGATTCATCCAATTTTTGGGCTCCTGAGGCCAACTCCAGTGTATATTTGGGCTCCTGCTGCTGCTACTGTCAACTCCTGCCAACTCCAGGGTGTGATTCATCCAATTTTTGGGCTCCTGAGGCCAACTCCAGTGTATATTTGGGCTCCTGCTGCTGCTACTGTCAACTCCTGCCAACTCCAGGGTGTGATTCATCCAATTTTTGGGCTCCTGAGGCCAACTCCAGTGTATATTTGGGCTCCTGCTGCTGCTACTGTCAACTCCTGCCAACTCCAGGGTGTGATTCATCCAATTTTTGGGCTCCTGAAGCCAACTCCAGTGTATATTTGGGCTCCTGCTGCTGCTGCTGCCAACTCCAGGGTGTGATTCATCCAATTTTTGGGCTCCTGAAGCCAACTCCAGTGTATATTTGGGCTCCTGCTGCTGCTACTGTCAACTCCTGCCAACTCCAGGGTGTGATTCATCCAATTTTTGGGCTCCTGAGGCCAACTCCAGTGTATATTTGGGCTCCTGCTGCTGCTACTGTCAACTCCTGCCAACTCCAGGGTGTGATTCATCCAATTTTTGGGCTCCTGAGGCCAACTCCAGTGTATATTTGGGCTCCTGCTGCTGCTACTGTCAACTCCTGCCAACTCCAGGGTGTGATTCATCCAATTTTTGGGCTCCTGAGGCCAACTCCAGTGTATATTTGGGCTCCTGCTGCTGCTACTGTCAACTCCTGCCAACTCCAGGGTGTGATTCATCCAATTTTTGGGCTCCTGAGGCCAACTCCAGTGTATATTTGGGCTCCTGCTGCTGCTGCTGTCAACTCCTGCCAACTCCAGGGTGTGATTCATCCAATTTTTGGGCTCCTGAGGCCAACTCCAGTGTATATTTGGGCTCCTGCTGCTGCTACTGTCAACTCCTGCCAACTCCAGGGTGTGATTCATCCAATTTTTGGGCTCCTGAAGCCAACTCCAGTGTATATTTGGGCTCCTGCTGCTGCTGCTGTCAACTCCTGCCAACTCCAGGGTGTGATTCATCCAATTTTTGGGCTCCTGAAGCCAACTCCAGTGTATATTTGGGCTCCTGCTGCTGCTGCTGCCAACTCCTGCCAACTCCAGGGTGTGATTCATCCAATTTTTGGGCTCCTGAAGCCAACTCCAGTGTATATTTGGGCTCCTGCTGCTGCTGCTGCCAACTTCTGCCAACTCCAGGGTGTGATTCATCCAATTTTTGGGCTCCTGAGGCCAACTCCAGTGTATATTTGGGCTCCTTCTGCCCCTCATAGTGATGCCACTTCAACTCTCTGCAATTGTGCCGCTCTGCGATTCTATTAGCGATGCCTCTGATCTGCATGTGATATTTCTTCAAAGTATTATTTAACTAACCCAGCACGCATCCTGTGCGTGTTACAGCAAGGCTGAATGGTTTACAACCCTATTGAGGCTCTAGGAGGCTCAGAAATAGCCGTTTTTAATAGCGATTCGTCGCGAATTTATTCGGGTCGAAACGATTTTTGTCGGAAAATTCGGCGAATCAGTCGAATCGAATTTTTCAAAAGTTCGCTCATCTCTAATTAGTATGCACGGTCTAAAGTGCTGATTGGAGGAGCACCCGTGCATGATAGGGGTGGTAGAAAGGTAAGTTGAGAGGGCAATCTGGGGGGTTTCACACATGAAGACATCCAAGATTGGAATGCCCCAGGGACAAGAACCAATCAGCAGGATAGTGAAAATCCTGGTGCTTGGTCCACTTTAATCAGACCTACAGTTTTTTAGATTTTAGATTCACTTTAAGCATCACTTGCTAATTCCCATTATGGCAAGTCTGTGATAACAGTTAATATTTGAACAGAAATCTAAATGTTTATAGTAATAGCTGCAGTTAGAAGTAATGGGCTTTAGTCTCACAGGTTTAGTGAATGATCAACCAAAGGAAATATCAGTTTTGTGATTTCATGAGCAGATTTACCTCAGATTTACCTCACATGGCCCTGGTGTGCAGAGCGCAGCAGCCATCACATGCTGGACACTTTTCTTCTCATGTACAAAACATTTACATTTTTTACATTTTTACATCTAAAGCAAATAAATTTTTGTTTCCTAATACATGTCCCCCTTCCTTTTATTCACATTCTTGACTGAGATGGAGGGTGAGGAAGGTAGGAGAAGGAAGTAGAGCATTTCCTTTCATATTTTCAGGGCGGGAAAGAGGGACCATTTTAAAATTAGGCCATACCCCCTCATTAAGGAATGAATAGGAGTAACAGTTACAAATGAGAGACAGTTGGGAGGTATAGGTAAAGGCATGTTTTTCTTATTACTTATAAATCCAGAAGACAAGACAGATGATGATGCAACATCCTAGTTCTACATCATTCCTTTGGTGAAGGGGGGGGACCTGTGTCCAGACGCAAAGCTAGGCTTTCTGGCACCTGGGACAAAGATTCAAAATGGCTCCCCCACCTGTGCTCAGGCCCCCCTGACCTGCTGCACCCAGGGCACGTGCCCCCCCCCCCCACCCCCCAGCTATGCCCCTGCCTGTATCCCCCTGAAACCAGATGCCAGAGCAAGAGGATGCCACCACAGCTGCCCGAGGCACCACCCTAGAAGGACTCAAGCAAGCTGTGTAGTAAGTATCGTTTATAATTACTTTCTATTAAAGTTTAATGGTGTAATGGGGATGTTTTTTTACTGCACCAACTTGTAAACTTGCTAGGAGTCCCAAGGATCCCAAAAACTTTTATATTAGTTCATAGTAGGATAAAGGGGTCAGCAGGCCTGAATCAGCACCAGACCCATAGAAGCTGAGATGTATAACCTCTGATTTCTGGACATACCAGCCCTCATACCTGGCGTGCAGGTCTGGTAGCCCCAGAGGGATGGAGGGGGCCACACTTTTTTACCAATATAAATGGGGAAGATGGCCAAATATTTCTGTTGATATTTCCCTTCATGGACTTTAAAGCAGGAACAAAGACCTTAAGATGTGGCCCTGGAATCTAAAAGATTCCAGGTCTTTTGCTGGTCTTCCACCAGGGCATCTCTTACAAATGCAGATAAGACAGATCATGATGCAACATACTAGTTCTGCATCATTCCTTTGTTGAAGGGGGGGACCTGTGTGAACCCCCCGGGCTCCCTCGTCATTGTAAACACCGGCGTCCACATCACCAGCATCATTGGGCTGTGTGTGCCGAGCCATTCAGATAGGCTGGGGGCCGGAGCACAGGTGCTGTAGGTAGGGGATACCCCCACTATTTCTCCAATAGCCATAAACAAGAGCCATTTGCCGAACGTTTAGTATGCATGGCATACTATGGGGGTTTCACACAGTTTGAGATGACTTGGGGCAATGAACAAAAACCAGGACATTCAAAATCCCAGGTTTTGTTCTGCTTTAATTGAGCTTCAGGATTAAAGAGAAGCTGATAACCACATACAAAATAGGGGACTCATCAGAAACCAGGAAAGAATTAAAAGAATGCAACAACTGAGGCTCAGATAGATGGGTGCTGTCAAGCTGAAGGTAAGTAGCAGTCTTCAAGCAGGTACTTTCAGATAGGACAAGCAATCCATCGTTTGCATTGTGATCGGGATCAATGGCCATTTTCAACAAAACAGACTGAGCGTGGGGGAATCCCAATAACCAGCACCTCCCCATGCATAACGCCCATGCAGGCCCAATTTTCTTACCTTTCTTCTCACTTCCAAACAAAACCAGGGTGCATGATTGGCTGCCGCTGGACACTTCGGTTCACTTCGGCAGGCTGAATTATAGATGGGAAACCCGGACCATGTGAATAATGGGGCCGGATATCACCAGAGGTGTGTGGTGCAGGGCTTGCTGGGGGTGTAGATATTGGGCGGGGGCGCGCATTTGGACCAACACCCATTTAGTCCAGTAATATCCATTGGCAGGAGAGTGGCAGTGGTTACCAAGGTACACTGTCTTTTCTGGGGCTTTAGGGTAGAACTATTCTAAAGGGGGCATTGAAGGACCAGGTGGATGTGCTGCACTGCTTTTGAGAGTGGCAGAGGGACAAGAACATTACTGTGGTGTACATATGCTCTGTGACATCCATGCTACCCTTGTCATGACGAGGGCCACACATGTCACATAGGCTCATGGATCGAGGGCCATACATGTGATGTGGGCTCATGGATGGAGGTGGGTATATGGCAAATGAGGGGTTATACACTGTGGGGCATCCCAGGCTGGGGTGCCCAAGGGGATGCTAAAGGGGGGGGGGCATTTCATAAACTGGTTATATTAAAGTCCATATAAGCATGCAATATAGCAAGATGGGAGCTACTTATATACCCTGTGTGAAATAAAGTATCCCTAGGCTTGTTTTGCTTTACTGGAAAAAATAAATTCCAGGGGTGACCTTTTCATGGAGGAACTGCCATCCGTCTGAGTCAGCACTAACAACTCTGATATCTACCCAAAACATTGCATGATGGGTAAAAGCATCTACACACATTCTATACCCAGAAAGAAGTTTGGTGCTTTCCAGCAATGATACATTCAGTTCCATTACACACAGCTAAGCACTGGGGTGACCAAGTACTGGGCTGGGGACCCTTAATTCTTCTTCCATCCAGCTCCTGTATGGGAGCACATGTTAGCGACTGCTCATAGTGACCGACTCACACCATATTCAGCAAAAAAACAGCCTCACAAATCTCTAGCGCTGAAAAATGCTTGTTTGAAGCCCAGAGCGCAGGAGGTGGTGTGTTTAAAGTGTGTTTTTCAGCATCTATCCACTAGTAACAAAGCGAAAACATATGGAATTACATTGTAGCAACATTGTAACATGAACACTTTAATGGCAGACCTGTAATGTCATTTCTGAAGAAATATATCAAAAATTAACAAATTGTGAAAAAACTGCTTTTTTAATGCCAGAAGAGGTCACAGAATTATTTTTGATTTTTGGGGAGAAAAAAAAAATAAACAAAAACCCAGTTTAAAGAGAAGAAAAGGATCGTCCATTGAAATGTATGGGAGAGCGACAGGTAACGAGAGGTCATACCTCGCGCTGTGCAAGGCTAAACGCTGGCGCTGTTCGCTGAGGCTGTGAAAATGATGAATCAGACGCTACATGGCGCTATCCCAGTCGCTAAACAGATTCTGCTTGATAAATGTGTAATTGCGTGTCGTGTCCGGCGTTCACCAGTCGCTACCTGCCGCTACCTCTCATTAACCAGCCACTACCTGACGCTATCCCTTCATGAATAAGGGCCTAAGCTTGGCCTTTGTAATCCAAGTAAGCGTTCTTCTTGCCACCTAGAATATTTTTGCTGATTTTTATTATTAAACCAATCATCGCACTTTAAGTAAAAACTTTTATGGTTACAAAGCATTTTCTTACACTGTAATATATACCATGTATAGAACCATGTAAGTTCTATAGTTTGGCGCTTGTAGTGACCTTGTAGGGAGGTATATCACAGCTATTTGCTCTGTGATAGAGTAGAAGTCTGTTGATCTTTCAATAACTTTTAAATGACCCCTTACTTGTTAATAGGTTACTAGTATCGTTTTAGTATCTCGGCTCTGAATATGATATCAATGCAAACTTCAACAGATCTCCTTGAAGCTTTCTATGATGATATTTGCTTTAAAGTGGACCAAAAGCAGTCTTATAG
Source organism: Gastrophryne carolinensis (assembly GCA_027917425.1). Lineage (NCBI taxonomy): Eukaryota > Metazoa > Chordata > Amphibia > Anura > Microhylidae > Gastrophryne > Gastrophryne carolinensis. The sequence continues at coordinate 432,391,806 of CM051236.1, forward strand.
ACTTCAGGACTACCTGATTCCCTACCTCCGGGGCATCAAGATTTGGGATTTGCTAGTGGCCCCCCTGGGCACGCACCTCTTAGAGGGCAGCGCAGATGTGGTCGGAGGCGCCCTCGGCTCCCACTGAAGATGAATCTTAAATGATTTGATGCCAGCGCAGTCGAGCATGCTGATTGGGCAAGAGGCCACACATGCACCATAGGTGAGCGATCTGGGGGGTTTCACACATCCCGATTTTGGATGCCCCGAGGGAGGGAATCGATGGTTCTAACTACAAAGGCATAAAAGCAGAGATGAGATTCAAATTGTAACTACTGGTTCCCTAAAATAAATAGCTGCCAAGTGCTGTACACATTTATATTTTTATAATACATGTCTGCATACAATCTAATAAACAGAAAACTGTGTAATGCTATTAAATGTGTTTAAGCGATATTAAGTGATTGTATAATCTATTTGTGCCAGTTCTCTGCAGAATCAGGGAGAACCTGCTGAATCCCACTCCTGCATAAAAGCTAACATACTGCAATTAAATAACATAAGAAATAATTCTAGGGCCCTTATTTATGAAGGAATAGCGACAGGTAGCGACTGGTGAGCGGCCGGTAATGACGGGCACCGCCACGAGAACGCCGGCTCCCCACCACAATCACTCATTTATCAAGCCAATCCTGCTTAGCGACTGAGATAGCGCCATATAGCCACTCATTCATCATTATTCCAGCCTCAGCCCACAGCGCCAGCATCCGACCTTGAACAGCGACAGGTATGACCTCTCGCTACCTGGCGCTCTCCAATGCATTTCAATGGAACAATCTTTAAATATTAATAATTAATTGTTATTAATGTTTTTTTTTTTTGTTTTTTTTTTTAAATGTGAAAAATTCTGTGACCACTTCTGCCATTTTAGATATTTTTTTTAAGGTAAAAAAAATAAAAAAAATGTACAGAATTGATATTACAGGTCTGATATTAATGTATTCATATTACAAAATTATTTTAAAAACTTGTTTTTTTTTGGTTTCCAAAAATATGGTTGTTTGGGGGTTAAAAAACTACTTTTAAACCATCGCCGCCAGCGCTCTGGGGTTTAAACATGCATTTTACAGCATGAGAATTTTTTGAGCGTGATTAATGAATATGGTGGGAGCCGGTCGCTAGGGCCAGTCGCTATCATGCGCTCCCATACAGCCTGTATGGGAACCTGTCAAATAGCGACTCCTCACCCAATATTCAACATTACGGCTAGAGATGAGCGAACTTCTTGAAAGTTCGATTCGGGCGATTCGCCAAATTTCCCAAAGAAATTCGAACTTTCACGAATCGCTCATCTGAAAAAAAAAATGCCGGCATGGTGGGAGCGGGCAGGCCGGCTACGCTGTCAGCGGGCGGAGGAAGCCGGCCCGCTGACAGCGCAGCCGGCCTGCCCGCTCCCACCATGGCGGCATTTGTTTAAAAAGCAAACACTTACCTGCATGGTCGGAGCGGGCAGGCCGGCGCCGCTCTCAGCTGTCATCAGAGGACGCGTCATCAGAGGGCGCTTGAGAGCGGCGCCGGCCTCCACGCTCCGACCATGCAGGTAAGTGTTTGCTTTTTAAACAAATGCCGCCATGGTGGGAGCGGGCAGGCCGGCTGCGCTGTCAGCGGGCCGGCTTCCTCCGCCCGCTGACAGCGTAGCCGGCCTGCCCGCTCCCACCATGCCGGCATTTTTTTTTTTTTTTATTTCAGGGAAAATTCGATCGGCACGAACCAAAAAAAATTCGGGTTCGTGCAGAATCGAACTTTCCCTGAAATTCGGAGCGAATTCCGGTTCGTCCGAACCGGTTCGCTCATCCCTAATTACGGCAAACCGACTGAGTCGCTATCAACTACCGAACAACGGCCAAGCACAGCGACTACTAGCGGGCGCTCTGAAAATTCCGCTACAGTCGCTCAACTGTCGCTACCTGCCGCTATTAATGAATCGGCCTCTAAGTGATTGTATAATCTATTTGTGCCAGTTCTCTGCAGAATCAGGGAGAACCTGCTGAATCCCACACCTGCATAAAAGCTAACATACTGCAATTAAATAACATAAGAAATAATTCTAGGTCTAATCTACCCAGCAAAATTATAAGAAGGGTTGAGTGAGAATGGCACAAAAGGTTATAATATTATTGTTTATTTATAAAGCACCATCATAGTCCATGGCCCTGCACAAGGAAGAAGTACAGGGGTAAGGCAAGTTATAATACAACAGTGACACAATGCATATAATACACATGGTATTATGAGTCAGATGTAAAAGAAGAGTAACTAAACACATAAATTCAGGAATACATTAAGGGAGAGGGTCCTGCCCTTGCGAGTGTATATATACATATATATATATATATATATATATATATATATATATATATATATATATATACAGAATGGCAAGCCAAGTTGGACCCCGCTTACACTGGTAACCTAATGTATTCATGCACGCTTTGGCTTCAGCTGTCGATGGCGGTATTAAGTAAGTGCTAAAATAGGATGTGATCATTTTTACAGAGCGGGGTGACTATTTATTGTTATGTTTGGTCCAGTTGCCCTACTAGTTGTCAGCAGTAAAGTGTCAACTGGTATAAAGCACACACTAGCAAGGTGTTAATAACTAATGCTTTAACCTCTGACATTTTAATATCTGGTGGTGTAAATTGATCTAGCAGTCAAATTAAACTCTACTCATGTTAAGGGAAACCCATTTTGATTCCAACGGATAACACAGAAGACATTCCCTGCTACCTTCAGATTTTAAGATTATTCAGCCTGGCACCTAGGATAACATTATATATATATATATAAGTATATATATATATTATTTTTAGCTATAAGACAGACCTTTCTTTGATTTGCCAGATGCTGCTAGAGTGTTCCATCTGAGCTCTACCTACAAGCTTCCACTTCCGCTGCACCTCCATCTTTGTCCTGCACCCCACTTCCCCTCCTTGAAGCAGGGTCCGCACCACACGCCAGGATTTGGCAGCTTACGTACAGCTTTTGTTATTAGACCATCGTGTTATTTTCATCTTGATACCCGCTGCGGTAAGATGCCTTGCTACAAATATATGTTCTTTCTATGTAATTCTATGTAATTTTATTTAATTAGTGATTACTGGTGTGATATTGCAGAGCACTAGGACTGAGTTTCCTATTACCACCGATTTGGATTATATTTACGGGGGTTATTTAAACCGGACCTTCAGCGTGATTTAATGAAAAGCCCAAACTCTTAAAAAATGGTTCCCCAGCATCTAAAATTAATATATTTTACGTTTTTAGTCACTAACTTATTATTCTTTCCCCCACTGGGCTGCAACTCTGTTCAGGAATTTAGGATACGGGCGCCGCCATCTTGACTCAGAAGCATCACACTTACTGAGGAGAGGAGAGTGGGATAAGGTACAGGGGGGCGGGTTATAGCTGTGCTTTGCTCAGACAGAGCAGAGCTGGGGTCAGGTAACGGTCAGCAGTCCCAGAATGCAGAGAAGCACAGTCAGGAGGCACTTCCTGTTTGCAGGCTGCCTGATAAGATGGCGGCTTCCATAAGCCGCCATCTTGGATGTTTAAAGGCTCATAACATGCAATAGATGCGGGTTGGATGATTTTTAATGTGGACAATCTGTATGTGCAGAGTGTGGGAAACATATAAGATAGACTCTTATTCATAGTGAAGCTCCGCTTTAAGAAAGGATAGCGCCAGGTAGTGCTTCATAGCGGCACATAGCGTCTGGTGAACGCCGGGCGCTGTATGAGAAACCACATTTAAGAAAGCGAATCTGGTTAGCGCCATGTAGCGTCACATGTATCACTAGAGGCAGCTCAGCGTATACCGCCGGCGCTCTAGGTTCAGGAGCGCCATGAAGTACCTGTGTAGCTCAGTGTCACTTTCCCATACATTTCAATGGGCTTTAATTTGGTTGTGTTAAAATAGTGTGTTTGGTAATCATTTTGTTTTTGTTCAAATCATTGTGTGACCTCTCCTGTATATATATGTATATGTATATATTTATGCAGAATTGTATGTACACGTCTGGCACTAAAGTGTTTATGTCCCAGTGTTAAAATAATGTCATTCCATGTGTCTTCGCGTTGTTACTGGTGGATATGTGTTCAAAAACGGGCTTTAATCACCCAGCGTCTGGCACTCTATGCTACAGCGCCCAGCTTTAGAGCACTGATGCTGTGTGTGTGTGTGTGTGTGTGTGTGTGTAGTTTTTTGTTAAGTGTGGTGTTGAGCGCCAAGTGTCAGATGCACTGAGCTGGCGCTACCTTTCGCTCGCTGCAGCGCTATACTGTTAAGAGCGCCCAACACATATCACATTCATCAGTGCAGGCCAGGTTACTACAGCAACCGCAACACTATGTTACAGTGCCTGACACCCGCTTACAGCGTCTACTAGCAGTCGCTCTAAACGCCGCTCTACAGACACTCATCTGGCAATACGTGGCGCTAGTGAATCAGCCTCCACATGTTCATACTGTTGACTGACCTGCTGTCATATTGCAGGTTATGGAGCCTTATTTATTTTATTTTTCAGTGATCGCATGAGCCGCTATCTGTGCCTGCACTTGTCAGTGGCGGGGAGCGAGGCAGTGTTATGCCTGCGCCAGTCTATGGGTCGGCACAGCACACGGCTTGTCAAAGCCGCTGTGTGGCCTTATCCTATACATTTCAATGGGCTGGGATGGTTATAATTATTTTGGCCACTTTTGTTATTTTATTGGCTGGTGCATGTGCCACGGGATCCCTGGGCTGTTTGGAATTGTTCTTGAAAATATTTTCTTAACTTTTGTGTTGCCCTGCAAACTTGTGATATTATTGGCAATAGTTTCAGTTATTGATTTATTTATTGATGGTAGTATATAGAGTTTAGTTTAGGGTGATCATGGGATGGAGGGGATGGAAACTCCTAATATGATGGTACTTGAGCTTTAGTATTGTAAGGGCAGATACTGTGGAAGGGTTGGGTGTGGCCCCTCAGTCATGATGTTAAGGCTATAACATTGGGTGCAGAACTTGAACCGGGGTTTCTTGGCTGGGGGAGACACTAGGGTGGCAGGTGGTGGATAGGGATGTTAAAAGCAGCAGCCCAGCCGACCCCAAAAGAGTGCGCCCCACCGATACAGGAGCAGTTCGCTATACCTTCAGTTTTATTCGTTTTATTTAAGCAATTAAACCTAATTGATTGCTTTGGTCAACTAATCCAATTTCACTCCACTTTTTCTTCAGCTTTTGCAATTAATATGGGCAACTTTACCAGCAGCAGTATATTACGAGCATCAGGGTGTGCTGTTGCTCATGGGCAAAAATGTATGTGATGATCAGACGTTTCTTTAGCCTTTCGGAATCTGGCGAGCCATAAATGAGCTGTCATGTCATCAAGAAATACCGGTAAAAAACTCACTTAGACAAGATTAATTTGGATATGAATGAACTTGCTATTGACAACCTCATACTTTGAAACTCTTCAGAATGGATTTTCCTAAACAGTCCGGTGCCTAATGAACCCATTTTAAGATTGCTCAGCTAAATAGAAACATTAATCATCCGTATTTGTGACCTTGAATGTTAATTAGCAAGGAGCAAGAAATGGAAAAATCCAGAGACGGCTGACTAATATTTAGAAAATTGAATGTGCCCTTTTAGTTTCTTTTTTTTTTAACTGGAACTGGTACACTGTATATCAATACAGCGTCCATCACACAGCATCCACTAAACCAATGCTGCATACAGTCACAAAGTCACAGGTTTAGTCAATAAATTGACAGTCCACAGCCAAGTTCCTTTTAATAGACTAAATATATCAATCAATAGGTGCCTGTATCTTTGGCTCTTCAACATAGCTCCAGTGCATCATGGGAGCATCTCTGCCCAGGGTCAGACGTTCTATATATGTGCCTAGGCCAATTCCTACTGTAACTTACACAAAAGCTTCATATCACAGCTCTGAAGCTACTGTACTCCAGCAGCACCTGACACAGGAAGCTTTCCTTCCTGTACCTGCCACCCAATGTGTCACACTTGGCTATTAACATGGAATGCTAACTGTGGCATCTTCGCTAATTGAAGCCACTAAAATTCTTAAACCGCCCCGGAAACAGCAAGTTTAGAGACAGATTATAGGCTGGCCTGCAAGCTAACAGGGTTGAGTGCTGTGGCTCCTTTAAGACTTTTGTATACTAATTGCCCTGCTAACGTGCACCTCCCAGGTTAGTTATAAAATGGTCTGAGCGGCTGCCACCCCCCCCCCCCTTTGTTTCTTTTGAATTTGTGCAAGCACATGGTGTGTGGGGTCTAGGCTGTATTGCAAGGTCTTTGACCCTTCCACTCCATGGCTTGCACTTGAGAGGTTTAGGGCAACCTCAGGTAAGCCTGCTCCCAATTTATCTATTGCACTGTATGTCCCAAATGGGCTCTCAGAGATTAGAGTTAGGACTGCACCCCACAGAGGCACTTTGGCGTAGTGGTGCAGCTTAAGCATACTTCTGCAGATGTGTGTGACCGAGTCCTCTGTTTTTAACCAAGTTTAGAGACAGATTATAGGCTGGTCTGCAAGCTAACAGGGTTGAGTGCTGTGGCTCCTTTAAGACTTTTGTATTACTAGTTTGCCGTGCTGTTCAAGCAAAGTCTCTGCACAGTTCACCTGCCATTATTCTGAAGCCTCTGTTGTCAACCTTGCCTGTCTGACGAGGTCCATTGCCAAGCATCTCTTGCCAACCGACAACATCCATTACCCAGCATGTCTTTCCAACCCTGTCTCTCTGACCACATCCAAAACCAACCCTATGTTGTTAACCCTGCCTGTCCAACAACATCCATTGCCAAGCTTCTCTTGTCAACCCTGCCTGTACAAACATGTCCACTGCCAAGCTTCTCTTGTCAACCCTGCCTGTCCAACAACATCCATTGCCAAGCTTCTCTTGTCAACCCTGCCTGTCCAACGATATCCAGTGCCAAGCCTCTGTTGTCAACCCTGCCTGTACAAACATGTCCAGTGCCAAGCCTCTGTTGTCAACCCTGCTTGTCTGACCAGGTCCAGTGTCAAATCCTCTGTTGTTGACCCTGCATATCTGACCTCATCCAGTACCAAAGCCTCTGTTGCCAAACCTGCTACCAACCGCTAACAACCTTCTTTTATGCCATACCACACCAGATTACCATGCCACTTATAATGCAAAGTGTTACGCTGTACCATGGGTCATGGATCCTGTACTAGAAGTGTTATCAGCATTGGCTTACATCCACAGGTCATAATGGTACCACCAGCCCTAAACTGCTATTGGGACACAGCAAGCAGGGGCGTTGCAGAGGTTTTATTGTAGAATGTCAAGGCTGCACCTGGAGGATTTTGTGCAGAGATTTATCTGGCTCCCACAGTTTACTTTACCCCACCCCCAACATTTACAAAGAGTAGGGAGGATTGGAATATAGTTGGAGTAATGCTACGTAAGATCTATTTTTATATTTTTATAGCAGATATATATATATATATATATATATATATATATATATATATATACACAGGGTCCCCTATTAGGGCAGGATAGGTAGGTTCCTTGTATGACAGGGGACCCAAATGCCAGCCCAGGTGAGCCACTGCATAATGTAGGGTAAAAGTTGTAGGGGTAAAGTTTAGACAGATCCAGCAGCTCAGCAGCCAGCCAACAGTAAAAGTCCAATATATATTAAACATATAATCCTATTGATACAAAAGGTGCATCCCAACCTTAAAATCCATTCAAAGTAAGTGCGACCCCATGGGCTGCAGCATGATTAAGTGGAGAACCCCAAAACGCGGCGCTGCCGCCCATTTCCTAAATTGGATTTTAGGGTTGGGATTTACCGGTTTTATCGACTGGATTAAAAGTTAAAGTTTTATGTATTAGACTAATACTGCTGGTCGGCTGCTGAGGTGCTGGATCTGTCTATACTTTATATCCCTTGGACCTGCAGGGTTCTACCCATGCACCTCACCCTGCTCTTGGAATTGATTGCTTATTGCATTAGGGAGCTGTGTGGAACTTTTTGGAATTGTTTCTGTTATTGGGGCCCAAACCCCTCCATAGCCCACAACCTATATTATGTACTGACAGGGCCATTCTCAGATCATGATTCAGTATTTCACAGCTGAATACTGAAGCATGAGCATTATTTTGTGAGTCGTGTTAGGCATTTATTTAAAGGCCTTTGGCAATGACAATTTTGGTCACTGGAGAGGTTGCAGTGGGTTGTGAGACCTGGCATTGTGGTTGTTGTATGGGGCCCTATATATAATATACAACAATGCAACTTGGGGCCAGGTTAGTACTATTAATGGCAACCATGCAGAAGATGTCAAGCAGGGTAGGCAAGCAGATCAAACTCAACAGTAAAATTGTCATTTATGGAAAATGGCCACCACAAACCAAAAAATGGTCTCGAAAGCTGAGCTTTAGGCTCCAGAAAAGCTTCTATTCTTGACATCCCAAGACTATAAAAAGAAGAAGTGACTCACAGTCCTACACGCAAAGAATTGCAGCTCAATCAGAGGTTCACCTTAAACAAAAACTATTGTAAATAATGTGTCCTGAATTCCCTGAGGATTCGCAGATCTCCCTAAGACCGAAGCGGTTAATTTACTAAAATATATCCATGTGCTAAGTGATTACATTTTTCCCCAAAGGAAACTTCAGTTAATTTAGTTAGTGACTCATATGCCAGGCTGCCAATTACAACACACATGATTACAAACACATCCTGGCCACTCACAGCTTCCACGCCACGGCTCTGCCTGCAGACTACAGTAGAAACATAAACTTTACTTTTACATTTCTTCCCGATCCATTTATCTTCCAGACATGCTAAGCAGTTAATAGCCCCTCTGTGCATTAAGGCAGACGAACACCTTCTCACCTAGCTCTAACGCTGGGTGAAATCCCTCCCCAGGAGCATCACAAATTAGGAAGCTCTACTGTGTGGCCCCTTTTGGCATCCCCTGCACCTCTCCATCCAAGACTCATGAGGTGTACAGAAAATAAATGATGATTGGAAAAAGTTCACGTATGCCCAGTGGGATCACCAGTTTGAGGTAATGGACGAACCACAGGGTTTCTCACACAGGGGCATCCTATATCAAGATGTGGACCTAAACCCAGGAGGGTGACAAGTCTGAGTAATCATTTCTCTAATCCTAGGATAATCTAAAGGAGCCAGGCAAGCCCAGCTTCCTTGCAGTAATAGAATGCAATGCAAGGCCTCTTCCCAGCATCAGTACTAGTCTCTATTTGCATCTCCTTGCAGTATACATGACTTAACATGCCCAGACAAGAGGGTGTTCAGCATGCCTAAATCAATATTAAACTTTGGTCAAGCTTTAAGTTCAACCACAATTCCTGCACTGGATGATGGGGAAGTTGTCAGCGGAGAATATGTAACTGGACTTTAAAGCGGACCAACTCTCTTGCTGGTGTTGGTCCTGCCACAAAAAGGCAAGCTAGGGAGGGGGGCATGCAGAACGCTGGCCCCCCCTCCCGCAGAAAGCCTGAATTCTTACCTTAGCCTCGATCCTCGCTGGGAATCCAGCGCCGAGATTGGCCGTCTGGAGGCCATGTGGGTAGTGGGTGCATTCATTGTTCTGGCCCCGGAACGCCTCACTCACATTAGAATTTCTGGCTTTCTGGGGGGTTTTGTACGGGGGAGGCTCCAGCATTCTGCTCCCCAACCTGTCTTATCGCTCTGTGACCAACACTTGCATGCTCACGGGTGTTGGTCCGCTTTAAAGTGGACCCCATCTCTGGGAAGCTGGACATGGAGTCAAAAAGACACTACAGCCAACCAATTCCCTACAACTGAGGTATCCCGGATTGGGATGCTTCTCTGTGCAAAACCCCCTTGGATCACTGATATAATCGCATCCCTAGCATCTCCTTGCTGATGGGCCATTCAGATGGGCTGGTGCAGGAGCATACGTGGCAACTGGAGGAAGACCAGGGACGTGGGGCTTTATGTATAAACAGAACTGTATGCCATCATTTATATGCACAGCATACCACATTAATTTAACTATAAACCACATTTGTGCCACAGGATCAATGGAAAGGTGCATTTTGACAGCCATCCTGGGGGTTTCATACAGTGGGATACCCCACGGAAATTGACCAAAACCCGGGAAGGGCATTAACAAGCTCTTAACTCACAATGGGAATTATTTGTTGTAAAAGGTGCATCTCTTAAAAACATATGTAAAGTAAGGGAGTGCAATATTTTTTCTTTGTAATTTAAATCACATTGCAGAGACCTGTTTTCCTTTTGTGATGAGAAAATCTATTTCTGTTGATCAATTTATATCAATTAAATCCCTCAGTTTCCAGGAATTTGAGAATACAGTCAAAAGCTCAATATGCTTTGATAAACTGTCTGCTATAAATCTAGACAAAATGTCTGTATGTCTTCAAATAAGGTCTCTGTGGATTGATAATTATATTCTGCATGACTTTGACCGCTCACTACTGATGATATAAAAATTCCAGTCGCTGTGGCTCCAAACTCTAATCCCTTCCCTTCCTCCCCCCTCTTTTTTTTCTTTTGTAAATTTTATTTTATAGACTTATTGTTAGTAAAACAGCTACTGTAAGGAATCAAACACAATCTTAAAGGGACTGTGCGGTATGAATAACTCTTGAGGTTCATGGGAGCAGCTATGATTGGATTACTGTGGTATACAACCAGGGGCAGGCTGGCCATAGGGCATACCGGGCAAAATCCCGGTAGGCCGGCACTGGCAAAGGCCGCGAATTACAGATGCGGGACGGTGGGCGGCATCTGCCATTCGTGGCCCCTCACTGCTGTTCCCCCGGCCGCCGCTGCCGCACACACACACACGCACACACACACGCGCTTACCGACACTTCCTGGTTGTTACGCGGCTGCACTGAGGGATGCCCCCACTGGCTGCACGGAGGGATGCCCCCACTGGCTGCATGGAGGGATGCCCCCACTGGCTGCATGGAGGGATGCCCCCACTGGCTGCACGGAGGGATGCCCCCACTGCCTGTACGGAGAGATGCCCCCACTGCCTGTACTGAGGGATGCCCCCACTGCCTGTACTGAGGGATGCCCCCACTGCCTGTACTGAGGGATGCCCCCACTGCCTGTACGGAGGGATGCCCCTACTGCCTGTACGGAGAGATGCCCCCACTGCCTGTACTGAGGGATGCCCCCACTGCCTGTACGGAGGGATGCCCCCACTGCCTGTACGGAGGGATGCCCCCACTGCCTGTACGGAGGGATGCCCCCACTGCCTGTAATGAGGGATACTTAATTTTTGTAATGAGGGATGCCGCTCACTGACTGTAATGGGGGGATTTTATCACACCATTTGGTTCAGAATATTTTCTTTCTTTTTTTGTCCTCTAAACCCTGGGTGCGTGCTGTGGAACGAAAAATAAGGTTTATATATAATGTGACATTAGGATACCATACTGGGCCAGGAACAGTACAGCAGGGCCGGAGTGCCCCAAAAAGTCCAGGGCCGTTTTTTAGCCCCAGTCCGCCCCTGCATACAACCTTATTGCCTTCTACTGAGATAAAGGAGACAAAGCACCCCCGTTCTCCTCTCAAAACACGGCATCACGGCTGCTTCCATGTAACACAAGCGTTATTTAGACTGGAATGTCCCTTTAAGAATGCGCAAGTAGATGGCCAGTCTCCAAGTAAACCCCCTTCCTGCCCCCCCAGCACTGAGGCAGAACAGGAGGGGTGTTACAAAAAAAAACACTTTACAAAAAATAGGCTTTTTGTTTTGTATCGTACTGTCCTGACTCAGCGCCGGGAGAGGGTGGACGGCTAGGTTACTTGGAGACTGAACAGATTTAAAGTGGACCAAAACCCATGGTGATCGATTCCCTCTCCCTGGGGCATCCAAATTCAAGATGCCCCGCTGTGTGAAACCCCCCAGATTGTCCCATACACTTACCGTGTTTCCCGGTCCAACGGCGCATGTGCGAGCCACGGCCACATTCCCACTATCACCCTAGCAGGGCTCGTGCCAGGCATTTGTGAATGGCCGGCGCGCGCACCCTACCTATTAGAGGGTTGCAGGAAATGCAGCCATCAGTGTGCTCAGAGCCGCTGGGCTTAGACGAAGCCTTAGACAACGTGGCGTCAGCGGTCCTGAGCACGCAATTGGACGAGCGTCCGTAGGACCGGGAAGAGGTGAGTTGGCTTTGGCGATCTGGGGTGTATCACGCAGTGAGGCATCCCCGATCGGGGTGCCCCAGGGGAAAGGACCAAAATCCAGCATAGTCAACATTGGTCCACTTTAATCAAAATTAATCAAAAGTTTTTCTTTAATGTCTGTGAAGGATTTCATTCATCCAGGTCATGATATATGTGTAGTTACAAACCAAGACATCTGGAATTGCTGTATTTTTGTGTCTGAAGACATTTTGCTGGTCATCTGATTATAAAATTATTTATTTTTTTGCTAGCTTTGTTTTATTATTTAACATATTGAGAAAACAGTGAAAAAAATATTGGACATTTCATGTTAAAGAGGAACATCAGACCTTTTCTGATGTTCCTCTCTAAACATCCCTCCCTCTCCCTCACTTAACATCGTAAATTGTGAAAACGGAGGGGCAGGGGGGTCAAGCAAGCCAGGTTTGGGGAGTTTTTATTAATTCCCCAATACCTGAAATGCTCCTCCAAACTACAAACATGTATAGTGCAAAATGTTTTTAAAAAGTGACGAAATCACTAGGTAGGCTGGAAGTTAAAGGTTTAAAGGGATACAGAAGGCAAAAGCAATTGTTAGCCCATTGTGTCGCGCTACATTTGGCACTGTCCTAAACTGTTTTCCATTTTTAAAGTGGAGCCAAACCCAGGATTTTGAGTATCCTGGGATTTGGTCCTTGCCCCTGGGGCACCCCAGTCGGGGGTGCCCGGCTGTGTGAAACCCCCAAGATCACCGAAACCAACTGACCTCCTCCTGTTCCTACGGCGCATGCAAGCCCCCACACACACACATACAGGCAAGCCCCCCACACACACACACACATACACACACACGCATAAAGGCAAGCCCCCCCTACATGCATACAGACAAGCTCCACATACACACACATACAGGAAAGCCCCCCCTACATGCATACAGACAAGCTCCACATACACACACATACAGGAAAGCCCCCCCTACATGCATACAGACAAGCTCCACATACACACACATACAGGAAAGCCCCCCCTACATGCATACAGACAAGCTCCACATACACACACATACAGGAAAGCCCCCCCTACATGCATACAGACAAGCTCCACATACACACACATACAGGAAAGCCCCCCTGCACACAGACAAGCCCTCCACGGAGGCAATCCCCCCACAAGGCAACCCTCCACACATGCAAGCCCTCACCACACAGAAAAACAAACCCCCCCACACAGACAAGCCCCCTCCACAGAGGCATGATGCCCCACATAGACAAGCCCCGTTCACAGCAGCCAACGCTCTACCTTCCACCTCACCACCTGATGACCTCAGTCCCTGGAGGTCCTGGACAATGACAACGGCGGCGACATCACACAGAGGCGTTGCCCCCTCAACCCACCCTGCACCACCTCTCAGCTACCCCAGAGGTCCTGGCCGATGCCAACCAAAGCGTCAGCAACCTCACAGCGGCCACCTCAGCCCGCCCAGCACCTCCTCCCCCCAGCTCCCCCCGAGCTCCTGGCTACCAACAATCACCGGCTACTTCACCAGGAAGCTCACATCGGGTGGGACTCATGAGAGGAGTATGGGACAACGAGACAATGGACCTAAAGCGGGATTGTCCCGTGAAAATGGGAACAATTGGGAGGTATGCTTAAAGTAAGTGTGTGCTGAATTTATGGTGGCTGCTCTGAGGTCCTGGAATGAGCGTGCAGGCAGGGATGGGTGGGGGTTTTGATTTTTGGGTGCAGACACAGAAAAAAGAAGCCCACAGTAGGGGGGGCAAGGGCTGGGGAAACATGCCCACTGCCATATTGCTGTGGTTAAAGTGGTCCAAAACCATCCCTAGAGTCTTTAGGACTGTAGGGCCAGTTGAATCTCTGTTTTGGTGTCTACTGATGTGTGAAACCCTGGGATCCACCGTAATACTTACCTAGATCCTTTCTGGCAATCCCATATCAAATATGCACTTGCTGTGGGCATTCCTACATCTGTTAAGTGGTTACACAAATCCCGGGGGTTTCACAAAATAAGGCATTCCAAATCAGGATGCCCCAGGATCAGAGATAGCATAGTAAAATCCTGTTTTTTCGCCCAGTATTTTCAGTAACCTGGGTCTTGGTCCACTTTATCAGTTTTGCCCTGGTGGAGGTGCCACTTTATTACCTCTCATCAGTGGCGTAACTAAATGGGGACCTTTCACAATTCATACAATATTTTTTTTCTGTCTTTTACCTGGATGCAGCTAGAAAACGAATGAGTGAAAGAGCAAAGACAAATACTGCTTACTTTATCTAAATGATGCCAAGTGAGTACAAATATGATAAATAAGGTGGATGAGCAACAATGATGGGTTCCTGACCTTCTGGTCCCTGGTGCAGTCGCACCCCTCTCAAGTTACACCCCGGCCTCTCATGTATGAATCATTTTTGGGGGACGACTTTTGCTATGTACGCCGTTGCACGCACATCTGCCTGTTGTATGCCTTTTTAGTGATATTTTTAATAAGAGTAAAAACACAATGTAATGTACAAAAAACACAATGCTAATTATTATAATGTGTATAATGCTGTGTAATCTGAAAGGCCCTGCAGTATGTGGGTCTGCACTATGCATCTGCACGCCGAAATGAATGTAGATATTTTATATATGAACACTAGGTGGCGACCCCAGAACAGCTCAGTGATCTGCACCACTATGGACTTTTCAGCCTGGCACTGCACTATTTTCTGTCAGTCTAGTGAAATGATTGTGTACCTGACTGAAGTTGTACACCTGAAGTTTATTTCACTCACAGCAGCCAAACCTGCAGCAAAGTAATAAAACACTTTGCTATTTCAGTCTCTTTAGTTAAATGTTTCAATTATTGTGTTTTATTACAGCCACTTTAGGGAGAGGCCCATTATAGGCTTAAAGCGGACCAACACCCTCCGCGGCGAGGGAGTTGGTGACCGCTGGCGCTGCCACTATGTCACAGGCCAGGGGGCAGCCAAAATGCTGGAGCCTCCCACACATAACCCCCCAGGACATCCGTAAATCTTACTTTTCTCTTTTCTCCAGCGCTGTGATTGGCTGTCTGGCTCTTACACAGGCAGTGTTGTTCTAGTTGCCGCATGTGAGCACAGGGGGTTGTCAATCGCGGTGCTGGATTCACCACGGGGCGCGAGAGAATGGGAAGATTTACAGATTTTCTGGGGGTTATGTGGGGGGGCTCCAGCATTCCCGGATATCCCCCCCCCCCCCCTGAGCCTGTTAGATACAGCAACACCCTAGCTGTGGAGGGTGTTGGTCCACTTTAATACAGTGGACTAAAAGGCCAACGAAAAAAAATCCTATGCATGGGTAAATAGAAAAAAGGGAAACATTGCACACACAAACCAAGAATAACAGCATTACCCATGATTCTCAGCAAGTGAATTGAGCCAATAAACATTTTTCTCTCTTTGCTATCCCAAACACTTGGTTGATGACTGTTAATATTAAAGAGAAACATCGGGGAGGTTAAAACCTCCCCCAAGCCTCAACAATCTGCTGCCCCCCCCCCCTCCAGTTATACCTTTGAGCATTATTTACTCACCTCGCCAAGTGATCCATCTTCTGGGTCCCTCAGATTCCGGGCGCCATCATGAATCCCATCAGACACTGCGCACAGCCCCGATCTCGCACCTGCACAGTGCCCATGAATGGAATGCAATGGGGCCGCCCAAAATCCCACGAGACTTCACTGAGTGGAGCGGGACTTTAAAGTGCACAGTTAAAGCGGACCATCACCCTGAATAAGAGTCTATCTTATATGTTTCCCACACCCTGTACATACAGATTGCTCACATTAAAATCATTCTACCTGCATCTACTGCATGTTATGAGCCTTTAAACATCCAAGATGGTGGCACATGGAGCATCAGGCAGCCTGCAAGCAGGAAGTGTCTTCTGATTGTGTCGCTCTGCATTCTGGGATTGCTGTCCTTTCCCTGACCCCAACTCTGCTCTGTCTGTGCAAAGCACAGCTATAACTATGCCCCTGCACTGGGGAAAGAATAATAAGTAAGTGACTAAAAACGTAACATATATTATTTTTAGATGCTGTGGAATAGTTTTTTTTAGGGTTTTGGCTTTTCATTAAATCATGCTGAAGGTCCGGTTTAAAGTGGACCAACACCCAGGATTTTTACTATCCTGGGTCTTGGTCCACTTCGCTGTGTGAAACCCCCCCCCCCGAACCCCCCGAACAACTCACTTCTCCCCGCTCCCAGCGCAGACGGACAAGCCGCGGACAAGCGGCTCCTCCGCCGCCGCCTCCCGCGCGTCCCTCTTGACGTGCGCGTGCCCACGCCGCCCATTCACAGACGGCCAGCGCGGGCGCGCGCACGTCTATAGGGGCGTGAGGGAGGCGGCGGCGGCCGGCCGCCGCCTAAGATAAGGTAAGGAGTTTGGGGTGTTTGGGGGGGTTTCACCCCGCGGGACATCCCGATCTCGGATGTCCCGCGGGGAGGGAGGTGATCGGCCCGGGAATCTTATAGATTCCCGGGCCGATCACCCGTGGGTGTTGGTCCACTTTAAAGCCATGCTTTCACTTAGAGAAAGCTAAGCCACCGGGGGGGCAGACACCACCACTCAGCATCCCCCCACCCCTTTACCCAAAGCAATTATTTGAAGGGACAGTCCAGGTAATGGCAATACAAGCAGCTCACTTGCAGCCTGCCCTGTGTGCCTCTCCTTCATTTCCTACAACTTGCTGTAGATGCTGTAACAAGTCTCCAAAGCTTGACCCTTATTTTTTGTTTCATTACTCACCTGTACCTTGGAGCTCCCAGCATGGCAAGCCACAGTGGTTGCACTGCTGGCGAAGTAGGGGACGTGCATAACCTAGGCAGCCAATGGGATAGGTTTACTGTAATGTTTTAGTTTTTGTGATGCTGTGAAAAAAACCCAGGATGAATAGTGGATCTGTGTATAGACAATTAGCAGGAGTATCTCCTGTCTGTACAATGTTCATTTATGCCTCTGAAAAAAAAGGAAGAGGTGGTTCCTTCCTGAGCTTTAGAAAGGAAGAGTGAAAAGACACTACAGTACTTCTTTTATATACACTGGCAGCATGGGGCATCCCAGATATTCTCTGGGCATACAAAGAGGATTAACACCCAGGAGTTTCAGGCCAATTTGGGATGCCTCACTGTTTGTATTCCCACAGAACGCCAGGAAACTTACTTTTCCAACATTGCCATGGTTCAGGCATGGGCCACTCGGCCAATCAGAGTGCTCAGTTTTGCATAGCTCCATTCGGCTCACTAGCTGCTGATGTGAGCCGAGTGTGCCGCCGGTCGCATCCCTGCTCACCTCTAGCTGTGGGCATTCCCAGTGCTGGCCATTCTGTAGGGCGTGGTTACAAGCCACAGATAGAGGCATGCTGGTGATGTCACTGGGACATCCTCATTTGTGATGTCTCCCTATGTGAACCCCATGGATCGCCGGTAAAACTTGACTAGCCACCAATCGGGATGCACAGGTACGCACCCAATCTACACAGGCAGCGAAATTGAACTTCTCTTAGTCGTCAAGAGTTCTTGTCAGCTAGGGGCCGAAGGGAGCCGTGCAAAGCTGAGCACGCTGCCAGCCATATCCCCGCTAGCCTACAGTGGCCATTCACAAAGTCCTGGCTTTGGCCTGTGCCGTTGGATTGGTGATCAAGTATGTTTTACTGGATATTCGGGGGGGTTTCACACAGCAGTGCATGCCAAATCAGGATGCCCAAGGGGGTGTGAATCAAGCAGCCTCCATATGTAACATAACAGATATTTAATTCATGTTTAAGTGTTAGCTAGTAACTCATATACATAAATACATTGTTATTATATATAAATAATTCATTAGGAAAATCAAAGAAGAGTGGCAAACATGAAAGTATAATCAAAGATAATATATTGCAATGAACCAGTCAAATGCAAGTGTATCGCCAAATTGACTGGATAATGGTAAAACACATTTTACCAAATGTTATTATGCGCCGTATATTTGGTGATAAAACCTGACTTTATTTCCAAGCAGCATTACTCCTAAAGACTACCTACTACTGAGGTTAATAGCCAAAGTGCGTAATATACAATAATCAAAAGATATGAAATACAAGGCTATGTAAAAGGTTTTTATGATATATGTATGTATGTATATTTTATATGTTTTATATTAAAAGGTTTTTTATTGAGCTAGAATTAAATCCCCCCCTGAGGAAGCTTTAAGACAAATGGGTTGGAGGTTGGAGGAACCTGACACAGTGTTACACTACTTGTCTTCAAGCCCACCATGTATCTATATACAAATGGTATTTTGTATTACTTTGTATTATGTAAGACCAGACATTATGGTTGGGATGTATAACAACTATAGCACATTAATTGTGATTTTACTCAACATGAGTGCTTAAATATAGATTTTACTCAATATGAGTGCTTAAATATATTCTTGAGGTGGCATTAATACGGTCAGATGAAATCAGCAGATCGTTGGCAATGTCCTTGTAAGTGGGACTAGTATATAGGGTTGTTTACATTTTAGCTAATCTAACTTGCTCTTCCAGCAACCAAGTGAACACCACCAGCCAATTTAAAGGCACTCTATTTCACTGCCTATAGCAGCGGTACTCAACTGGCGGACCTGGGTCTGAATGCGGACCTCGGCACCAGATTTCCGGCCCCCTGCCCTGATATTCCTGCACTCAGTTGCTTCTGTGTTGCCATGCTCAGTGCTGCCCCCCTTACTTGTTACAAAACCTTATTACCAGTAACATTTCCGGCCCTAGTCCATCCTTGTACACGGCCTGCACAGAATGCACAGGGGGCTAAAAACGGTGTGCCATGGGCCAGAGATGTAGGTTCTGTGGTGCCAAAAAAAGCTCCTGTTTTTTTCCTATTGTCCAATAGGATTCTTGGGGTGGGGGTAAGCAGCTATTTTTAGCTTTGCCAGTGGAATCTATAGCCCCCTCACCCACCCAGTGCGCTGATTTCTAACGATCCCTCCCCCCCCCCCCCCCCCCCACGACAGCCCCCATCCGGACCTTCACCGCTCACCGGATGCCACACTGCCTGTAGGAATGGGAGGGGGGAATGCTACACTGCCTATGGGAATGGGAGGGGGGAAGCCACACAACCTATATGAGGAATGGGAGGGGTGGAATGCCACACTGCCCATGGGGAATGGGGGGGGGGGAGAATGCCAGTCTGCCTGTAATGGGGGGATTCTGCACCTTGCCTATTATTCGTTTTTTGGGGGGGATGTTGTTTTAGCACATTGGGTTCAGAATATAGGGCGAGAATACTGTATTTTCTTACAGTACATTACACAGACTTTACACAAATAACATTTAGAAAGCGCGTACGTTCAGAATAAAATGAAAACATTTATGAATATTTCTAAAGTTTCAGTCTTTATAAAATGAATTCTTTATATATGGAGGCTTGCTAATAACTGGCAATGCGATTATATGGAGGGCTGTACAGTGTAAGCCAAGGAAAATGTTTTACTTATTACAAGGAATTAGTCTACATATTTAAACTATGAAGCTGAGCCATTATCATGAAAGTATTTATCAAATCCCCCCTTCACCACAGCTTCCTATAGCCGATGGTGCAGGGTCTACTGCCATATTCTTAGCCTGTAGAGACACCAGAAATGGTGAATAACAGCAGTCCAATACAACCTGTGTACCCAGGGCCAGCTACAGATTTATGCAGTAAAGCTACATATATGGTAATTAGGGTTGAGCGAACTCGGACCTCAAAGTTTGGGCTCATGCCGTTCAGGGACCCAAACACAGATTTCAGATAGAAACCCGTGTGCGCGTTTGGCACTTGGCCCGAACCTGGAAGAAAGCTCCACAGTAGCCAATCAGTCTTCTTCCTTCCCCTCCCTGCATTGGCCCGGCCGTATAATAGGTGGGGTCCGCGTCACGCCGCACCCTGCCGCTGCTTGCTCTGGCCATTAGTTAGGGAGAGGTGCTGCTGAGGGAAAGACAGGGTTTTTTTAAAAAAAAACAACTGTCCTTTTCAGGACATTTATTTAGACAAAGTGTTGAGTCAGGGCTAGACAGGTGTTAACGAATGCTATTGTCCTTTTCAGGTACTCTGTAGCATTTATACCGGGAGACCGATTCATTAATAGCGCCAGGTAGCGACAGATGAGCGCCAGTAGCGTGATTTTCACAGCGCCAGCTAGTATTCGCTGTGCTTGGCCGTTGTTCGCTTGTTGAGAGCGACTCATTCGGTGTGCGTTAATGTTGAATACGTGGTTAGGTGTCGCTGTTTCACAGGTTCCGCGCTGTATGGGTGTGCACCTGACAGCGAATGGCCAGAGCGAACGGCTTCCAGCATATTCATTAACAAATCACGCTCAAAAATTTCTTGCGCTGTGAAATTCTTGTTGAAACCCCAGAGCGCTGGCGGCGATGGGTGTAAAGTAGTTTTTAACCCCCAAACAAGCATATTTTTTTATTAAAAAATTAAACAAGTTTTTATAAACATTTTGTAATATGAATACATTAATATCAGACCTGTAATATCAATTCTGCACAATTTTTTTTTTTTTACCTTAAAAAAAATATATATTTTTTGTGGTCACAGAATGTTTGCCATTTAAAAAAAATATATATATATTATCAATTAATTATGAATATTTAAAGATTGCTCCATTGAAATGCATTGGAGAGCGCCAGGGAGCGACAGGTCATACCTGGCGCTGTGATGGGATTAGTAGCGGCGCTGTTCGTTGCAGTCGGCTACATGATGAATCCCGCGCTAGCTGACGCTCTCGCCGGCGCTAGCCTCATTTAGCGTGATAAATGCGTGATTGTGTCCGCCGCCGGGCGTTCTGGAGTCGGTAGCTGGCGCTACCTGGCGCTAGTCAGACACTACCTGGCGCTATCCCTTGATAAATAAGGCCCCAAGGCAACTCTTTGTTGCCAATTTATATCAACAGTTCAAGGCACCTCTGTATTAGTGATAATTTATACTAACTGTTAGTGGAGTATCCAGAAGTATCAGGTCCAGTGCACTTCTGGGGCATTTTCCTGTTTTTTTTTTATTTGTCCATTTCAGGCCACTGTAAGTGCGGATGGCTAACAATGCAGAGAGCAGCAAATAAGGCACAGGGACGTGGCCAGCTGGTGCTACAGGGAAAGAACATGTTGCATCCTTGCCTCCTCTGGTGCAAACAGGGTTTGGAATGCATTTTTGTTAAGTCCCAATACTGCTGGCAGAGGGGTGAGGCCAGTTGAGGCAGTCATAGATTATATTGCATGCAGTGGTATCAGTTCCATGGGATTGATTTCCTCCCCTCTCCATCTCTGGTGGGAGTGCTGAGCCCTCCACCTCACCCGCCTTAAACTCAGCAAGGCTGTCCCAGCCACAAGTCATGGAGTCAATAAAGCTCTACGATGATACTCCTAGCTGGCATACCGTGGGCCATCCACCTGCCCCTGCCCCAGTTGCAGATCTACGATTGCTAGATGCCCGACAACTTATGCTGGAGGATGAGCCAGCAGGCCCTCACAGGACACCCTCAATGATGATGAAACCCTAGTGCCCATTGCTGTAGCTTTCTGCAATGTTGAGGCTGAGAGGGAGACTAGCAGGGAGGAGTGGGTGGAAGAGGATACTAGGGAGGATGATGAGGTCCTGGACCCAACATGGACTGAAGGGCATCAGAGTTTTGAGGAAGAGGTGGTGGTCACACAACCTCAGGTAGCCAGCAGAAGAGGGAGAAGGGTGCAAGCAGTCAGCTACCACTGCTCACCACGCCCCAGAACTGAGTGTGCCAAGACAGGCTCACAGGTTCTCACCAGCAGGCATTTTTCAAGAAGTCCACAGCAGACAAGACAGAGCTCATTTGCAAGCTGTGCCAGCAGTGCCTGAAACAAGGTAAAATTCATAAGAATCTCAGCACCACGTTCATGATCAGGCACCTGCATGCCAAACACGAGCTGCAGTGGCAGAAACACCTAAACACTATAGAAACACCTGAAGCTCCCTCTGCTACGTCGGTTGACTCAGCCGCTACTACCGCCTCCCCAATGACAAGGCCATCTGTTTCCCCCAAAGGGAGGATGTGAGACCACCACCACCTCCAGCAGTAGCTGCACCACCATCACCAGGCCTGTCCACACCAACCCAGGGAAGCATTCAGCCTTCCAACCTGCAAACTTTGGAGAGAAAACGGAAGTTTGGCCAATCTCACCCACGAGCCCTGGCCCTTAATGCGAGCATTTCCAAATTGCCGGTCCTTGAAATTCTCCCATTCCGCCAGGTGGAGATGGATAGTTTTAAAAATCACATGGCGGTGGCTGTTCCACAATACACTGTTCCCAGCTGCTATTACTTTTCTAGCCAGGCCATTTCGGCCCTGCACCAACTGGTTGTCGAAAAATAATATGTGCACTGTTCCAGTGTTCACCTTACCACTAACACATGGACAAGTAAACATGAGCAGGGACGTTACTTCCTGTGCAATGACCTCAGAGTTGCCCACATAGTCACCAGTGCCGATTACTGGGTGGCCACCCTGCTGGATCCCCGTTATAAGGGCAACTTCACCTCCTTGATACCAGCACTGGAGTGGATCGCAAAATGGGAGAGTAAAAATGCACTCCGGTGGACTATTGGCAGAGTTGCCAGATGAATTTGAGGGCTCAGTGGCGGCACAAGGCCAAGGCGGAGGAACAGCAAGTCTTCAACATAGCAGGGGGCACTGGTACCACCTCACAGGGTGAGCATGGCCAAATTGTGGAACAACTTATTTCATTGTCCCCCAAATCCAACGCCATCGGATACAGCCCGTAGTACCGGGAGACAGGCTTGCATGATGTATTACTACCTGTCCACACGTCTCCAAGTACCAAGTGATGGCTCCTCCCCTTGGAGGTGCTGGTTTGCCCTGTGGCAAGTGACCTATCAGAATGTGTGTTCAGCACCAACAGGAGGATCCGCCTATCCACAGTGTTTGCTACCTCCTCCTCCTCTACCTCTGCCACATCCACCTCCTCTGTCTTTTCCGCTTACACTGCCACATCCACCACGATTTGCAGCCCTCTAGTCCTTGCTATCCCCATTGACTTCAGTGGAGCTCGGGTTCAGGCTTGGGTCGAATCCTTTAACACCAAGTTCGGCCCAAACTCATCAAACCCGAATTTTAGCGGATTCGCCAGTCCCTAATGGTGGATATTGCCTATGTTATAGTTCCCCTGTAAAATACAAAATAACGCTCGCCTTAAGTTGCCTGTCAGCCACCTTGGCATCAGCGGCCGACTGAGGTCAAAAATCAGCCTGAGAATTTACAGGCCCTGACCAGCCCATGAGCTCCTTACCCCCACCTCCAATAAGCTTCTCAGCTGATCAATGAGTGTTATTTCATTGCAGGAACATATTATGGGCAGGGGTGGATATGTGATAACTTATGGTACTGAAGCTTTAGTGTTATATTGTGTCAGAGGGCTCAATATGTGGGCTGAAAGCCATCAGGACCAGGTGTCGGGTCCTCACCCTGATCTACCAACTGCCACAGTGACCGAGCAGGTTTTACTGCAGTTTTTGTCATTTTCAAGAGTTAAACCTTTTTATAATTGGGAAATGTTCAGGATTAGACAATCACATTTAAACTTCTAATTTACCTCATATAAAGTTAAGCTGCTCTTGTATATTTCTGACATTTGGTTGGTTGCATTTGGTTACAGCAAATGTCATGGTCCATACACAGCTTACAACATATTTATAAATACTATAAACTAGACACACACAGCCCAATAATGTAACAAGTGGGGGTGCCAGACCAATCTGTGCCCATCTAAGCTCCTAACAATTCTAATAAAGGGGGGGGGGCTTTCTGGAAACCCCACACAGGCCCTCAGATGATCTGCACTCTGCCCACAAAAAAGAGATATAACAAAACTACAATATGCTATGGTAAAAATTTAGTTTTATTAATGGTAAAAAAAAGACTCCTATGAGGGACAATGTACACATAGACACAACAAGTGACATGCTAAAAAACATATACACAATAACACACAAAAGAGGGGGGATGCCCCTATATAGGCTTTAAATTTATATACATATCTTGCAGTAAAATGTCTTCCTGATGATGAATGTACCAATATAATCAATTAGCTAATGTTTAAAGGCCAGTGCTACAACGAGCACTTAATCTATGCAAAAAGCTAAGTACAGTGAACAGTCAATATAAAAACAATGTTTTACAGATATATATACAATGAAAGCACTACATGAAAGTCTCTGCACAAAGCAGACCACAAGACACTGGCCAAACAATCAATTAGTAATAATATGAAATCAGGAAAGAATCACATTACCATATTCACAATGTCTCACGCCTGAGGTCCCCCATGTACCAGCCCGCCGACGCGTTCCGTGGACTCCCCACTTCACCAGGGCAGAAAGTGGCCATGCTGCTCACTCCTTCCCTCCACCCTTATGTACCCAAGCCGCGCTGACGCGCGTCCGCCGTAAACCCCGCCCCCACACGCGCACCCCCCAGTCAATCAAGGTTGCCGTGAGGGTTGACGCCGGGGGGGGCAGCGGGAGGCGGCCGCAGTATGCAGCGCAGCCGCACAAAGATGTCCCGCAGCGGGCACGCGCCCCCGCCGGCGCCAAGCCGCACACACTCCCCTGCAGTAGGAGGTGACGGGTCAGCGTCGGCGGGGGCGCGCGCCCGCCGCGAACAGAAGGTGCTCCACACAGGTGAAGAAACCCCCGACAGCTTACAACACTCAAGGGATATTTTTGTTGAAAGGTATCAGTCAGAAGGGAACGAAAAAAATACTTAGTTATACCATGGATCACAGTAAAGAAGGCCATCAAGTGGATAACATTTGGGAAAACAGTGACAAAAACTGGTCATCCCTCAAAAATGTAGGCTGCCAAAACATTAAATAACCTGCAATTCCTGGCAAGTACTGCTTGTGCACTGCACATGACAGCAATCCACCATATCTTCACGTCTGGGCTGTGGGGCAGGTGACAAGATAGAAGTTTGTTCTTGCAAAGAAAA
The DNA here is from genome assembly GCA_027917425.1 of Gastrophryne carolinensis. Taxonomy (NCBI): domain Eukaryota; kingdom Metazoa; phylum Chordata; class Amphibia; order Anura; family Microhylidae; genus Gastrophryne; species Gastrophryne carolinensis. Next base: position 432,417,074 of record CM051236.1, read on the forward strand.
CCAACCAAGCCCAGTATGTGTTACCAAAAGTGTGGGAAAATGTTATGGTCTTATGAAACCAAGTTTAAACTTTTTGACCAAAATTCAAAAAGGTATGTTTGGCAAAACCACCATAACCACAGTGAAGCATGATGGAGGCAGAATTGTGCTGTGGGGCTGTTTTTCTGCAGCTAGGAACTGAGGCTTTAGTCAGGGTGGAGGGAATTTTGAACTGTTAACTGTAAACATACCTTCACATGAACAAAAGAATGGCTTTGTCAGAAGACATTTTGGAGTGGAATGCGGACATAAATTCAAATAGTACTGTATTCAAATTTGACTGACTTATTTTTCCTCAAAGGCTGGGGGAAACGTCCCTGCGTCTTATAGAGCGAGTATACACCTAACCCACCATATAACAGGTAGTGTAGGGGATCTCCCCCAACTGCCGCTGAGGCTTCTGGCTATTAAGGACTGGGGAGGGAATCTGCCACACTGCAAGGTATAGGGGGGATTCTGCATGCTGCTTGATATTGGGGATTTGGGGGGTCTGACACACTGCCTGCTATAGTGTTTTTGAGGAGATTCTGCACACTGTCTGTTATAGGGGACCAGGGGAGTCCATGCACACTTGTGTTTTGGGAGAATCTTGCCATGTCCTGTTACATGTTCGGTTCTAGGTGAGGGGGGTTATTTCAGCTCACTATCTGGTTCAGAATTTTTATCTTCTTCCTCCAAATCCTAGGTGCGTCTTATAGGGTGCAAATACAGTATTCTCATTGTATAGGGCTACACGTGCTCTATTTCTTTTTCCTTTTAAAAAAATTAAACTGTATTGCCAGTCATTTTAAATTAAAGTTTCATATTTTGATCTTCATGTTTTCCGTGATAAAAGTGGTGCAAGCACACTTGTGTGCATTGCTTTAAAGTGAGCTGAGATTGATTCTATTCCATCACAAACAGAAGGGGTGTCAACCTGGCATGAGCCTCAATATTGTATTGCTAGTCTGGATCAGTGGAGGAGGTGCTGAAGGCAGAGGAGGAAAAAAATCCCCTTCCTTTCTGTGACCATAGTAAACAGACACAGCATCAGGTAAGCTGCCAGGCAAATGATTCTAAAGGGCCACTCCAGCCCTGTTTTACCAATTTAGAAATATCCCTCGCCCTACCACCCTCCCCTAGTGCTGAAACAGGGCTAATAAGTACAATAAAAAAGGCACATACCTGCACCCGGAATCCAGTGGCAAAGTAGGACAGATTCCGCCCGATCTTATGCCACCATCTTGCTGAAGTCCAGGCCGGCTGCTGGGCACTCCCATCCGCTCATTCAAGTGAAGGTCGTGCACCTGACAGGCTTTCTGGACTTCAATAAGATTCCATCAGAACATTGGGTGGAATCTGTGGCACTGTCCGACTTTGCCCCTGGATTGCAGGTGCAGGTAAGTGTCTTTCACTTATTAGCGCTGCTTCAGCCTATCCGCACATAGATGTCAGCAGCACCTGCAATCCTAACCTGAACCTCCATCTGAAATGCGGCCCTGCAATTGGCCGTCTGCGTTCGCGTGGGCCACATACTTTCTCCTGCCCTCCGGACCACGTTGGCCCACTTGACTGCAGGCGGCCAATCGCGGGACCACTTTGGCCCTGCAGTATGGAGGTTCAGGTAAGAATGGAGGGCATTGCAGGGGTACATGCATGGGGGGGCTCCAGCAATCTGGATGTCCCCCAAGACTGTGACAATGCAGCCACACACTCATTATGTAGAAAATGGGTGTGGGACCATTTTAAGGGTTTGCATATTTATGTATCTGTATTATAACGCTTCTTTATTTATTATTTATCCACACTTTAAGGTTTCAGTTTTTTTTTTTTCAATTGAATTGAACAGCTTATAGGTGACATTAAAGGAGGACTATTGTGAATAAATGGCCCAATGATAAAAATCCTGATAAATATGCTGAATGGCGGGAGGAGGGGTCACTTGTACAACCTGCAACAAGAAATATCCAGCCAGGCTTGTTTCTTTCTTTTAATGAAAGGTTTAGGATTTAGGGGGGGGGGCAGGCTCTGTTCCCTCAGATACACTCAGACCTGTCACCCAAGGTTTTTATTCCTACCAGAAGAAAACTACAAGCTTGGCGAGAGTTTTTTTCAGTTCAGGTGTAGAAGTGACCCCTCCACTCCGATGAGATTTATGGATTTCTAATAATACACATTTTCACAATACAGCTCCTTTAAAGATGGAAAATGTTATGAAAGGATTTGTTTTGGTCTGAACAAAAAATCTGGCATTCTAATAGGGGTGTGTAGACTTTTTATATATCCACTGGAGATGGATAGGCATCCTGAATTTGTGACAGCTGGGCTGCTGTATCATCACCTGATAGGCATATACAAAGCAAAAAGAAGTAAAAAGTAAAAGAAACGAAATCCCTTCGTTAAATAAGCACAAGCAAAAGAAATCGCATTGTAAAGAATAATGCTGCCGGGAAATGATGATGCATTAAACTTACATATAGCAATTAATAACACTTCATTCTGGAAAGGTCACATGTGACAGGTTGCTATCGGTAAGTGTGCAGCCTCCCTCTCTGCAGACTCTTATAGGAAAATGTCACAGGATCTGCATGGAGAATCTATCAGCATCTATGACTCCTGAGCCAGGCTGAGCCCCAAAACTTGGCCCACTTAGCAGCCTGAAACTGATTTCCAGCTATTAGTGGTTAACTAAAATCTCCGGCTTATGCCAGTTTTCTTTCACGCTGGATACACGAGGTCGGGGGTGGAAATTTTGCTTTTCAGATGGAGAACTAAAAATGGAGCTTTTATTGGAAAAGTAAGCTGAAGGAAAAGTCACATTTAACACATTGGTTATTTTTATAGGTTTTGAATTTATTGACTAAAATAATAGTGCTAGAAATGGCTATTCGTTTTTTTATTAAAAAATGTTTTGATTAATTGTGTTAATGTACATTTACATAGCAACACTAACATGCAATAAATGTATATATATATATATATATATATATATATATATATATATATATATAACCACTCCTAGACAGTCGGATTTAGGATTCCAATATGCCTTTTACTGCCACAAATTTCCTGATGTATGGGCAGGAAATTTACCATTTCAGACTGCCAACATGACCAAATTAAATCAAATTTAGAAAATTTAAAAGAATAATAAATATCGGCAGATGAGCGCCTGTATAGCGGCGCTTAGAGCAACCGCTAGTAGACGCTGTAAGTGGGTATCGGGTGTTGTAACAAAGAGCCTCAGTCGCTGTAGTAACCTGGCCCGCATTGATGAATGTGATGTATGTTGGGCGCTCTAACACCAGTACAGCGCTGCAGGGAGCAAAATTAGCGCCAGGTCAGTGCGACCGACTCTCGGCGCTCCATACCATACTTATCAAAAAAGGACACAGACACAGCACCGCTCTAAGGCCCTTATTTAACAAGGGATAGCGCCAGGTAGCGAATGGTGAGCGAACGGTAATGACGGTCACGAGAACGCCGGCTCCCCTCCGCAATCACACATTTATCAAGCCGATCCTGCTTAGCGACTGACAGAGCGCCAGATAGCGAATCATTCATCATTATTCCAGCCTCACCCCACAGCGCCAGCGTCCGACCTTGAACAGCGACAGGTATGACCTCTCGCTACCTGGCGCTCTCCAATGCATTTCAATCTTTAAATATTCTTAATTAATTGCTATCAATGTTTTTTTTTTTTTTTTTTTTTTTTTTTAAATGTCAAAAATTCTGTGACCACTTCTGCAATATTAGATATTTTTTTAAGGTAAAAAAAAAAAAAATTTGTGCAGAATCGATATTACAGGTCTGATATTAATGTATTCATATTACACAATGTTTTGAAAAACTTTTTTTTTTTTTTTTTCCCAAAAATATGCTTGTTTGGGGGTTAAAAAACTACTTTTAACCCATCGCCGCCAGCGCTCTGGGGTTTAAACATGCATTTCACAGCACGAGAATTTTTTGAGCGTGATTTGTTAATGAATATGCTGGGAGCCGTTCGCTATGGCCATTCGCTGTCATGCGCTCCCATACAGCGCGGAACCTGTCAAACAGCGACTCCTAACCCCGTATTCAACATTACCGCACACCGACTGAGTCGCTGTCAACAACCGAACAACGGCCAAGCACAGCGAATACTAGCGGGCGCTGTGAAAATACCGCTACTGTCGCTCATCTGTCGCTTCCTGTCGCTATTAATGAATCGGCCTCCCCATCTGGTCGCTATAGCATAGAGCGCCAGGCGTTATGCGATTCAAGTCTGTTTATCACATATCCACCTGTAACAAAGCAAAAACATATGGAATTACATTGTTTTAACACGGTGACATTAACACTATAGTGGCAGACCTGTAATAACAATTCTGCATGAAAAAAATAAAAAGTCGAAAAAGTTTCAAAAAGTGTTTGTTTGCAGGCAGGAGAGGTCACACAATGATTTAAGCAAAAAAGAAATAAAAAATGTCAAACACGCTGTTTAAACACAAGCAAATGAATAGCCATTGAAATGGATGGGAGAGCGACAGTGAGCGAAAGGTAATACCCGGAGCTCTGGAAGCTAGAGAGCCGGCGCTGTACACTGAGCCGCCTGTAGTAATACATGTGACGCTACATGGCGCTGTTAGAGTCGCTCACCAGATTCGCTTTCAGAAATGTGGTTTTGCCTGCAGCGCCGACGTTCACCAGACGCTGCCTGCCGCTACAAGGCACTACCTGCCGCTATCCCTTCTTAAATAACTCCCATAGAGCAATTTTCAGTATCCTGAGCAATTCTAAGGGGTTAATTGCGGGTGGGTTTCCCAAATCAGGATGGGGGTGGGTTATGTAGTGGCTCTGAGGACATCTGAAGGTTGTTTGGGTGTAGGGTTTCTTTAAAGAGACGCTACCTTTAAAAACTTTGCTTCATTGGTGGTAAATATTCACACATAAGAATATTGAAATTTGTCCTGGGATACCTGTCTAGAATGATGGAGACCCATCTGAAGGTGCTTCAGATGTGGTAAATGTTCCACATTATTATTATTATTATTATTGTTTATTTATTAAGCACCATCATCTATCATGGTTCTGTTCAATGTGGTATTACAAACAGGGCAAAACAATTAACCTAATACATCAGTCAGAGTCAGATGTTAAACTGGACCTTGGGGCTGATTCATCCCTCTGGGGGACCAAGGAGGAAGGTAATTTTTGGGGGGTTTAAAGTAGACCAAAACCCAGGATTTTGACTAGGGATGAGCGAACCGGTTCGGACGAACCGGAATTCGCTCCGAATTTCAGGGAAAATTCGATTCGGAGCGTGGAGGCCGCGGCCGCTGTCAGGCGCCCTCTGATGACGCGTCCTCTGATGACGCGTCCTCTGATGACAGCTGAGAGCGGCGCCGGCCTCCACGCTCCGACCATGCAGGTAAGCGTTTGCTTTTTAAAAAAATGCCGGCATGGTGGGAGCGGGCAGGCCGGCTGCGCTGTCAGCGCTGACGGGCGTAGCCGGCCTGCCCATTCCCACCATGCCGGCCTTTTTTTTTTTCAGATGAGCGATTCGTGAAAGTTCGATTCGGGCGAACCCGAATTTCTTGGGGAAATTCGGCGAATCGCCCGAATCGAACTTTCAAGAAGTTCGCTCATCTCTAATTTTGACTATCCTGGGTTTTGGTCCTTTCCCCCAGGGCACCCCAATCGGCACCCCTGCTGTGTGAAACCCCCCAGATCGTCGTTTGCCAACACACCTCTTCCTGGTCCTATGGCACATGCGCCGCCGTTCATCCAATCAGCGCACTGGCACTTGGACTTGGAGTCGCTGACGTCACGTCGTCTAAGCCTTTGTCTAAGGCCAGCGGCTCCGAGTGCACTGGCGGGCGCATCCCCTGCTTCCCTCTAACAAGGAGAGTGCCTGTGCCGGCCATTCACAAATGTCTGTCTGCTAGAGGGATAGCAGGGATGCGGCTTGCGCATGCACCATTGGGCCCGGGAAACAAGGTATGTGTCTGGGACGACCTGGGGGGGTTTCACAGGGGGAGGGAATCAATCTATAAGATTCCCAAGCTGATCAACGTGGGTTTTGGGTCCATTTTAACAAAGTTAATGCAGGGGGGGGGGGCCACAAGCAACCAGCAATCACATGCTCCTGACTCTTTTGGATGTTGGCCTGCTTTAAAATCCCACTAGCATCTTATTGGCAGTTTCTAGTTCTGCTAAATTACCTATAAACCAATAAGGGAGCATGAAAATATTCTTTAATACTTGTACTTTTCCATTCCAGCACAACGGATAAGCTGTGGATAAGAGTAGCCTGTGCACCTCCCTCTCTGCCTATGACCGTCAGCGATCAATTGGATCAGCAAACGAATGGATTCAGATTAGGTCCACTTGAAATAGTTTAGCAGTAATAGAGATACTACTGGATCTGAAATCCCAGAGGCTGAGCTGCACAGCTTGCTCTTTGCACAGTGGGAGCTGTATCAATAATTGGAATAATGAAAGACATGAAGCTCCCTAAAGGATGGGACAGCATTTCCAGGTGGTGACACCGGGCCAATTACCATTAATAGATAACAATATCAGCTCATCCTGCCAGCCCTGGCGCTGGCACTTTTAATATCAAGTGGTTGAATTAACTTTGATTCCCATCTTAGACATCTGTTCTCTAGTGTACTTATACTGAAGTGCTTCCAAAATAACTCTTCTTACCAGAGACCTTCAACATGTCAAGTAAAAAGTATGCCGCACTTCAGTTCAATTAGGAGAACAGCTCGGCCCTGAATCCTTAACACATTACACCATTTCTGGATTATGAGTATATGCCTCCTGTATGTACGATAAACTGATTTAAAGAGAACTGGAACTCTGCTAACCTGGCTCTAGAACCTAAAAGACTCCAGGGCCAGGTTGCCTCCCCGGGCATCCAGATTTGGAGTGCCCTGTTGTGTAAAACTCCCGGATTGCTCCAATTTTGAACTCTGGAGTCAATCCCAAGGCATGTGCTTGAGTGTCGGGTGGCTTTCCCAGAATTCCTCTACCTGATGCTTGCACCCGCCACCAGAATATCTCAATGGTTGCGGGCAGGTGTGCACAGGTGAGGGGAGCCCCCAGCAGAGGCGATTGGCAATCATTCAATGCAGAATTCATTACTGGGCATGAATATTTACAGCAGTAGATTCTGAATGTATGAGGTCTTGTGCATGCACTGCAGGAGCATGGATTGAGGTGAGTAAACAGGTGATTCTAGGGGGTTTCATTGAGCGGAAGACCAAAATCCAGTGAAGTGAAATTCCAGAGTATTGGACCGAAACCCATTGTACCTAGTCAGGTGTAAGCTTGCCTTAGAGGCATTCCCTGAATTGTGAAACACCTCAGGGTCCTGAGATAAATCAGAACTTTATCTCTAATCCCATGGAGTCCAGGGCTGTGCTGACAGGCGGTCCCAAATGAATTTAGGGACCCATCGAGAGATTCCCTGATTCCCTGTGGACCAATCCAAGTCCTACAAACTCTTAGAAAGCGCTCTGAAACATATGATCAACAGATCTGAGTAAAATAACTCTTTCAACTAAAATACCTTTAGCACATCTTTTCCTTATCCCATTTTTTAGCCTTCATATGCAATATAATTTGTCTACTTTTATTCATTATAATATAGTGCAGGAGATTCTGCTTCTGTTATACTCCATACATGTTCTATATACATCCTGACAATTGATGAATGTTCCATTTTAGTTTTACCATCAGACAATCTCAGAAGGTTGGGGAGGGTAACCAAAATGTAACTATTCACTGTAGAGCTTGTACTGATTCCTACTATGGGGCATCCTAAATCAGGAAATTGGGGAAACTGAAAGTAGACCAAGACTCTAATTAGAGTTTTGGCACACTTTAAGAACTCACATCTGTCACTATAGGGGGGACAATGGAATACACATTTGACTTGATAACGGGGAGGCCGATTCATTAATAGCGCCAGGTAGCGACAGATGAGCGCCAGTAGCGTGATTTTCACAGCGGCAGCTGGTATTCGCCGTGCTTGGAAGGGGTTTGCTTGTTGTCAGCGACTCAGTCGGTGTGCGGTAATGTTGAATACGGGGTTAGGGGTCGCTGTTTCACAGGTTCCGCGTTGTATGGGTGCGCCTGACAGCGAATGGCCAGAGCGAACGGCTTGCTGCAGATTCATTAAAAAATCACGCTCAAAAATTTCTCGCGCTGTGAATTCCTTGTTTAAACCCCAGTGTGTAAAGTAGTTTTTAACCCCCAAACAACCTTTTTTTTTATCTGTAAAAATTATACAAGTTTTTCTCAACATTTAGTAATATGAATACATGAATATCAGACCTGTAATATCAATTCTGCACATTTTTTTTTTTTTTTTTTTTTTACTTTAAAAAAAAAACCTAACATTGCAGAAGTGGTCACAGAATTTTTGACATTAAAAAAAAAAAAAAAAGAGTAATAGCAATTAATTATGATTATTTAAAGATTGCTCCATTGAAATGCATTGGACAACGCCAGGGAGCGCCAGGTCATACCTGTCGCTGTGATGGGATTAGCAGCGGCGCTGTTCGTTGCAGTCGGCTACATGATGAATCCCGCGCTAGCTGACGCTCTCGCCGGCGCTAGCCTCATTTAGCGTGATAAATGCGTCATTGTGACCGCCGCCGGGCGTACTTGATTCGGTAGCCGCCGATAGCTGGCGGGACCTGGCGCTCGTCAGACACTACCTGGCGCTAGCCCTTGATAAATAAGGGCCTTAATCTTTTTAATACTTTTTATTACCAGCCCTTATTTGACCGGCGGTGCAGCTTTGACTGTTCATTAATTATTTATTTAGCAATAATTTTTTATTAATATTTCCCAAGTATATTATTGATCTGTACATACTTGATGAATAGTTATTTTTGTTACAGGAGGTATTGCTAGTTAATGATAGCTTACACAATAACACATGGGGCTGTTGTTTCATTTTGATCTTGGCCAGTGGGTCTGGTTTGGCAGTGAAGCTACCAACACATTTCTTCTTCTGAGGGAACGAAACAGCAGAATAGGTAAGAACAATGGTGGGAGTGTGGAAACTATAGGTGGTGTACGGATGTGACAGTGGTCAACAAACCTTGTTCTTCACCCTAACTTTGGGCAGTTTAATTACATCCCCCTCTTTTCTACAGACACATTTTATTGCAAACTCCCACAATGAGTAAAAGTGTTAGATGGTCGACTGAGACCACCCGTCAAGTGCTACAGGACTGCTTTGGCAGTACTAATAGGGAATTTGCTTATCTAGGCATGCAGGCGAACCCATAGTAGGTGGATCTGACCTTGAGCAGAACAACATTGTTGGTCTGCCCTTATCCACACTCTTCATGGCAGTTTAAAACACTTACTGTATGCTTCGGCCATAAGACGCACCCAGGATTTGGAGGAGAAAAATAAGAAAAAAATATTCGGAACCAAATGGTATGCTAAAATACCTCCATCCCAATCACCCCACTACAGACAGTGTGCAGAATCCCCCATCACCCCATAACTGACCCCACATTATAGGCAGTGAGCGGTATACCATATTACAGGTAGTGAGTGGTGTCCCACATTACAGGCAGTGTGCAGTATCCCACTTTAAATGCAGTGAGCGGTATCCCACATTACAGGCAGTGTGCAGTATCCCACTTTAAATGCAGTGAGCGGTATCCCACATTGCAGGCAGTGAGCGGTATCCCACATTACAGGCAATGAGCGATATTGCACATTACAGGCAGTGAGTGGTATCCCACATTACAGACAGTGAGCGGAATCCCACATTAATGACAGTGAGGGGCATCCCACATTATAGACAGCTAGCATTATCCCACATTACAGGCAGTGAGCAGTATCCCACATTAAAGGCAGTGTGTGTGGCATACCAATTACAGGCAGTGTGAGGCATTCCAAAGGCAGTGTGACAGCATCCCAATTACAGGCAGTTTGCATGACATTCCACTCCTGCTGCCTTTACTGGCTTCCGGGGCATTGCCTGTCAATTTCCAATGATACTGGCAGGAGCCACAGGCCAAGCACCACTGGAAGACATTAACACCAAAGCCATCTAAAGAACAGCCAACACACACAACCCGGCACTGTTCACTATTCACACACCTATGTTCAGAAATACATTTGAAATCAAGAACAATAATACTCAAGACGCAAAAAAAAATCACAGGTAATCAGATATTGACCATGAAATCAAGAACAAGAGTCAAAATAACATATTCACATTAGAGTTGTAAGCAACAAACACAATATTCTGCTAAATTGTATCCACCTGTTACAATCACTATTAGTCAACAGGTTTATGGATTACACCTTAGCCTGATACACCCCAAAAATTCTGTCTCCCCCACTATCCCGGGTATTGGTTTGTCCCACTGGGGCATCCTGATTTGGGATGTCCCACTGTGTGAAACCCCACCATTCGCCCACAGCGCAGACGAGGCTCTCCTCCAATCAGCTTCTCTGGCCGGCAATATTAATGTGCAGCTGGAGTAGCCGAATGGAATCCTAGCCGCACAGACAATTGGAGCACGGCATCAATCGCATTCTTCAGCTGTGCGCATCCATGCCAGCCATTCAGGTACAGCATGACCGCACACAGCCAGAGTAGGATGTGAGTGGTGCCACTGCCAGACACGCATGTGCCGTGGGCTCCTTGGCGAGGTTAGCTTATCAGGGGGGAATGGGGGGTTTTACACAGCGATGCATCTTCAAGATGCCCCAGGGAGAGTAAATCGTGTGGCGCTGGGGTCTCATAGACTCTAGTGTAAGTTATTGTAAACATTTTGGCCACTCCGCACTGGTAATTTATCAGTTTTCCATTGCGGGGGGTATAATCAATGTACATTTATTACTTGTTAGATTAATAAAATGTTTTCTCTGGAGTTCAGCTTAAGTTTTTATTGAGTGAAGTCAACTCATAACAATGTTAAATCTCACCCTCTGTCCAAAGGCCAATGTGAATTTCAGTATCATATAGTTGTGTTCACAAGTAGTTGGCGTAAATACGTCAGACACATTTTGTATGAAAAGTATGCAGAACTCTAGTGGGAATATTGAGCTCATTTCCCCTGGGCTAAGGCTTTGCCATTTATTATCCTCTCAATTAGTTGACATCTTTTCGCTGAAAGCCTATTAAAATTATTCTGGGGGTACCGTTTCTTTAATCTTGACCAGACATCACAGTACAGCTTTTATCATGGCTCATGGCTCATTGCAACTGCTGATTTCATAATGCTCCGTTGTGCCAAATAAATGTAGCCAAGTACACATAAGATCCTTGTTTCTTATTCGCTTCTACTCAAATAAATTTAATAAAGTCACACATGGTAGTAAAAAAAAATCCATTGCTATTATTTCCTTTTAACTTGCCTAGTTACTGAACCAATAAAAAATTTACTTTCCTGCGCTATATTCCTTTCATGAATGGATTACTGTTTCAATGTCTTCCAAAACTCTGTTATTGATTGTTGCGCCGCACATCTGTCAGAAATTTGGGGATTTAGAAGGCCGAGGTGTAATCCAGAAACAAGTTAAATTAGCTGTGATTGTGATAGGTGGGCACCAGGGGAACCTTACACATTCGAAACAATCAAGCAACACCTCGCAAGCTGGCAACGGCCAACAGTACTGCTAGTCCCTCCCTTAATAAGCTCCTACTTGATTGGCAGCACCGGTGGCCACCTGCCAATAGTTTTCTTATACCTAGGAATAGGTCTCTGCTGAGATTTTCAAAACGAATTAGCCTTTAATTGTGAAATGCCAACTCTATGCAGAACTCTTTTGATGCAAGGTTGGATAGTGCGAAAGGATGATTCCAGAGAGGTCCCAAATAAGCCTAATGAGCAAGTAGGTAAGTAGAGAAATGCTCCATGAAGATGCTGGAGAACCCAGAACAGCCGTCTGGTGAGGAGAACTTTTCAGTGTGGGGATTAGAGTGCCAATACCCCATAGCTGAGATAGAATCCACCTGAGAAGTGGGTCATGGTTGCAACCAGGGCCGGATTAAGTGTGGTGGAGGGCCCTGGGCACAAAATCTGGTGGAGGTCCCAGATACAGTATTTTTTCTTTCTTTTAAAATAATAGTCCTGCTAAGTAACTGATTGGTGGTTGTCTGGCACTCGCCCACTTACTGGAATGTCAGTTCGAGTCCATTGTGCGGGTACGTGCTGCTCGGGAACTCCTGCTTTGCCATTCTGGATGGGGCGGGGGTGTAGTCGCCCAACTGGTCCAGCAGAAAACAGTTCCCTGCATTGAGCTGCCAGCGGCTGTGCTTGGTGGCTTATGTGCAGTGAGTGGCCGCTGATTGACAGCTTTGCGCATAAGTCATCCCTGTAGCGTTGCTGATGGCGGTTTTGCTGCTCTAGACTCTACGTCCAGCCCTGTGGTGGCTTTGGATACAGGTTTGCAAAAACAAAAAAAGGCTTGTCCAGACACACCCCCACTGCCGCCGATAGCTTTGTTGTCAGCCCCTTGGCAGACCAAAGACTGAAAAGACCCCCTTGCAGGGAAAGTGGTGGAGGCCCCGGGGCTTGTGCGCCTTCGCCCCCCTCAAAATCCTGCCCTGGTTGCAACTCATAGTTGGATGAAACAGTAGGAAAGTCTAAATACTCCACTAAGGCTACAGAGCCCTAAGCAGTTATTCTGAGGTGAATAGAGAGGCCTCTAGTGAAGTAATGGGTAATAGATTATAGGAAGAATATAGCTGGTAGTGTCTTGTGAATATTATAGAGTACATTTTAATGGCTCTGGAACATCACATTGACCAGTCATGCAAGAGAGTCAGGTACACAGCGAGGCTATGCCAATGGGCAATACATAGTGTTGAAGGAGGTGACAGAGGTTTTTGAGTAGCACTGTAGCTAATTCAGTTGTTGCAGGTAGTGAAACCAAACAGTGAGCTAGAGAAAGGAAGAGTGGGCAGTTCAGCAAGGAACTAATGAAACCAGTGGCCCAATTTACACAAAGAGGCCAGTGAACATGAGGAGGAAGCTATAGGTGTGAGCTACTGCACCTACAGTCACATATGCCACCTCAGTGTCCAGACAAATCCACTAACCGCACCCCCAGGGTCATGCATGTAACAAAGATCAGGGCCATTGGGAAACTCTAGACTCATTTTTCATTTAGTTGCTAAAAATGAGAACTGAAAGGGATTATAAACCTGATGTCAATAATAAGGCAGCAAGCAGTTTATTTGATGCCTGCCCAATGTGCCTGGGTAGAAGCCGACGCAGGGCTCCAGCATTTGACCTCCTTTCAATTTGATTTCTCCAGGACCATGCAGAAAAAGTGGTCCAACAACCACTCTGTCCCTCGGAACACTCAGCGTGATAGAGTATGGCAAGCCACAGTGGTCATGCAGCTATCTCTGACCACAGCAGAGCATGCTCATGACTCATAAATCTACTCCATCACATGCCCCGTCCAGCTTAGCCTCAGCCCAGAAATTGAGGCGAAGAAAGTATCTCTGCCTAGAATACATGAGGTATTTACATATAATCAAATATTTCGAGAAATATTGAGATGCTTTGAAATTGTTTATTTTACAATATTCCCAAAGGGGGGGGGGGGGGGTACGGTGGAAGGAAGTTACTGTGTGCTTGGTCAGTGACTTGAAACTTCATGGATGTCATAATGACCTAAAGGTGGTGATCAGCATAAAATTGGTAGAAAAAAAAACTTGGTACGAATTTAGTGAGGTCTCAGGGGCATGAATGGCTTTTCTTAGATACATTTCCTGTTTGGCTTTATCTCCACAATAGGTTTAGAAACAGCAAAGTATCTCTATCACTTTCCTATTCTCTTCTAGAAAAAATGTCTGATGTCTGGCATTTTTTTCCCAATAAAATATGATTTGCGTTATTTTCATATTCAGCTATTTAGCTAGCTAGGTTTCCTTATGGTGGATCTTTGGTGTTCCTCCTAGCTATCGGGTCTGCAGATAGCAGTCTGGTCAGCAGACAGAAGTTATGTTATTGAAGCACCAGTTGATTGCTACATGACCACCAGTCCCCAGAAGTCACATGGGTGAAGATGTACTCCACAATCCCTAATCAAAAAAAGGATAAAGCTAGTAGCAGCCAGGAGCTCTAAGCAGAATTGTTTGTTGTGGCTAAGTTGATAAGAGGAAAATAAATGGGTGTGTGTTTACTGGTTAAGTTGACCAAAACCCCAGGGCAGGCCTACTCCCTACTCCCAAACTGGGATATCCTGCTCTGTGAAACCCTTCAAACCCTTCAAGCCCGATAGTCTTACCGTCTCCTGGAGCCCATGGCGGATGCGCGACAGACGCTGGCATTACTTGTGTTCCTTCTCAGCTGTGTGCGTCCCTGCCCACCACAACTGGATGGTAGTATGGGCCGCACACTGGTGAAGGGAGGCGAGTGATACCGCGTGCTGCACGCAAGTGTGGCTAGGTAAGTGAGCTCAGTGACCTGGGGGTTTTCACACAGCAGGGCACCTCAAACCGGGGTGCCCCTGGGGGATAGACCAAAACCTAGGATCCTGGAACCTAGAAAATCCTGTGTTTTGGTCCACTTTAAAGTAACCATTTTTATCATTACAATATAAGGTTAATTAAAAACTAACTGTTTTTCACGTAGCACTGTTGCTCTGCATTTACACCAGTAAAATAGTTTAGGGGAAACATTTGGGAGGTTGGTCTCTGGAACAAAACTTAGACAAGTATCCAAATGGAACAGGAATGTCACCAAACATCGGGGAAAAGTTATGCTAATCGATATTATAGTAAATATTATAATATAGCATAACATCTGTATATACAGTATATTGGCTGTGGTGGAGAGGGGTGCAGAGTGTGCAGCAGAGATGTGCTGCTTTAACTAACCTCTCGATCCTCTTCTGTCAGTGCAGCAAATTGTCAGTAGCAGCGTTTGATACTGGGGCTACAGAAAGATCAGCAGCCCATCAACCAGCTTTTCCGTGTTTGGGCCGGACTCTGAACTCGAATGTTTGGGTTTGGGAACCTGAACTTACAAACCTGAACTTTGCAGTTTGGGTTTGTCCATCTCTAGTAAAAAGTTTTTTTTACCATAATAGAATTCATTAACAACGCTCATACAGACCAAGAACAACAGTATGCCAATTATTCCTAGCAGTTGCCAGGATCTTAAAAAAACATCTCTTTTAAAAATTGCAGGCCAGGTGTGCAATGCTTAAAGCGGCCCAAAATCATATAAATAAAATAGCCCAGAGAACTTACTCGCCTTCCATCGCACATTCGGATTCTCCCACAGCACACAGTCGACTTCTAACAGGCAAGCTGCTGCTTTCACCTGCCACTTCCGGGTTCATTTAGTGCGGTTAGTCACTTTACATAAACCCATTTGAAACTGTGGATCACAGCAGTCTGCAGCTACGTCCCTGGTGGTTCCCCAGTGCCGAAATTCTCACCTCACCCTTGTTCCTGCCACCATCTCTGCATGCAGGAAGAAAAGCTGGGCACTTCCTCGCCCTCGCTCCTGTCGCCATCGCCGCCACACACTGGCGGAAAAGCCGGACGCTCTCTGTTAGAGGCCGGCACCCAGATGTGAGATGAAAGCCCGCACTTGGGAGGATTATGGGCTACATAAAAATTAAAAAAAAAAAATAAATTGACTTTCAGTCTGCTTTAAGTATATCTTGTAATATTTACAAAGCCATCTCACTTCATACTTGTGGACACTCTAGGTCTGATTTTGATGTAGGACTCACCTGTGGTCCCTTCCCAGCTCAGCTTTAGAGATATCCGCAGCAGTTTCTGGTGAACATACAGGGTGCACATTGTCCTCCATCTCCACAGCAAGTGGCCTCCATCCTACTGGCGGAGTGCTGATGATCTGCACCCTGCTGACTCACAAGAAGCTGCAACTTTAGGGTTTAGGTCAGATTGTATTTTGCAATCAGGCCAATTGCAGATATTCTTGAATTTCCTACAAATTTGTACATACCGGTACATCCCTGACACCCTGGGGACATATAGTCCATTACCCTTTTCTTCTTCCTTATGGATGGACATTACAATCTAAAAACAAACTTTGCCTTGAAAGGCCTAAATAAGACTTCCTATGGACTCACTGCAACAGTGAAAAATGAAAGTTGACAAAGCATATTTGAATGTGTTACTCCAGCTAGTGTTGGAGCTGCAAAGTCCTATTAAGTAGGCCAGTTAACGGAAACAGAGGTAGACGTGGGAGTTAAATTGCTCTTAATCTAAATAATTGATCAGAATCACATGGGGCCAAAGCTACTTTAGTTTTCAGACAATATTGTGTTTAACAGAACATGCTTGACTTCCAGATTGTACTTGTTACACCAGATAAGAAATCTGTGAAGTATACAGCAAATATCTATTTTGGAATAACTTGCTATATCACTTTCATAACAAATATTTTGTAGTAAAAACAAGCAAAATCACAAAAAAAGAAAGAAGGAACCATAGTTGAGACCCCTCCCCCCCCCCCATCGGCCCCTACTTACCTTTTGGATGTAGCCGCTGCAGCGACATCCATCTACTTCAGGGCCCGATCCTCTGCCCCCGGCTGGCTTTAGCCTTGCTTTTCAAAGTCATGCGCTGCTCAGCGAGCTCTCGTGGGATTTTGGACGGCTCCATTGCATCCCATACACTGCGCACACACGAGATTGGGGAACGCGCACAATGCCTGATGGTACCACCCATTAGAAGGTCGCTCGGAATCCAAGAGAGCCAGGAGATGAAACCCCTGTTTAGGTGAATAAACATCGCCCAAAGGTAAAATCGGAGGGGGGCAGCAGATCGGCGAGGTTTGGGGGAGGTTTTAATCCTCTTTAGGATGGAAATGTTTTTCAGGCAATATGCAGACAGGACCTGAGATCCACAAAACATGAGCTGTTGGTGGACTTAGTAGGAAAGGGTTGGGGACCACTGTCCTAGAGGCCAAAAACCTTTAATGTTTGGAAGCATATTATCCATAAGCTCCCCGGAAATGGTAAACAGAAGTTTAAAGCCTTATTTGGCCAAACAAATTGGTACCTAAAGAGAGTGGTGGCTAGCGCTCACCTGATTTGTGAAAAACCCTGCTAATCGCCAGCAAACTCTAACCTTTTCATCAATCCCACACAATGTTCACAGTGCGTGGCCGCATCCCCGTCATCTCTCTGCTTGGGTACACAGCTGCAGTCCAGATGCAAGCCCCTCTACTACCTCTGATTGGTGGAAAGATGAGTTTTGAGAGTGATCTGGGGGGTTTTACATATGGATAAGTTTCTATCACCAGGATAGTAGATATCCTGATGATAGGTCCGCTTTAAGGCCAGTAGTTGGTACCAGGAACCAGATAAAAGGGTCCTGAATTTGTAGCCTGGAGAATGGTCAACAATTATGTTTTTTTTTTTTTGCTCCAAATAAAATCTGTGCTCAAAGAGGTTGTCCAGTGATGGGAGAGAAGCACCTATGATCCGTTCTACAGTTTTAGTGTTCAAATCAAGATGCAGTCTCATCCCTTGATACCAGACAAACATGGAAGCACACAAGACTAACTCACTGACCAAACATGGTCAGCAATCGATCTTTCTTGAGCGCAGTCTCAGGATGTGTAGAGTTTTATGACCTTTGACACACCTGCAGATGTTGTTTGATTTATGCTTCTGACTACATTTGTATATTTCTCCCAAATGGCAATATCTAAAACATGAAGCAGTGGTGGTGAAGGATGGATGGTAAGCAGTTTATGGAAGAGCATTAGACCTGGGAATCAGGCCACCAGCAATGGGTGAATATGTCATCAATGGCCCTGAAAGTATGTTGTCTTAGGCCCTAAAATATCGATTGGTGATACTCTATGGCTCAAAAGTTTCAGTGAATCCAGATATGAGTGGTGGGCCATGGATAGCTAGTTTATAATAATTTAACTTAATCTAGTCACATAGGCCTCAATCCATCACGAGTTTTAAAAAATTCTCACGGTAGTAAAAAATTCATTTTATGAGAAAATATCATGAGAATGTCATGAGATGAATCACTAGTTAGGAACCCAATGAAAGTCAGTGGCACTTGTTTTACTCCTGAGAAAAGTAGTGAACTTTTTACTCCTTTTTACAAAAAGTGTAAAATATGCCATTGCCTTTCACTGGCCACAATTCATCAAGAGTTGAAAAAAATTCTCATGGTAGTAAAAAATTCATTTCATGGGAAAAAAGCCTGAGAATGCCACTGTTAATGAATCACTAGTTAGGAAGACAATGAAAGCCAATAGCACTTTTTTACTCTTGAGAAAAGTAGTGACATTTTTACTCATTTAAACTGTAGTAAAAAGTGCCATTGGCCTCGATTCACTAAGGGTTGAAAAAGATTCTCATGGTAGTAAAACATTTAATTCATGAGAAAAAAAGCCTGGGAATTTCACTTTTCGGGAATCACCAGATAGGAAGACAGTGAAAGTCAATGGCACTATTTAATACAGAGTAAAACGGAATAAAAAGTTCAACACTTTTCTCAGGAGTAAAAAAGTGCCATTGACATCCATTGTCTTGCTACCTGGTAATTCACTAAGCATGAAATTCTTAGAATTCTTTTGTCATGAATTGAATTTTTTACTACCATGAGAATTTTTTTTCAACTCTTAGTAAATCAAGGCCATTGCCTTTTATTGTTTTCCTATCTGGTAAAATTCTCAGGCTTTTTTCTCATGAAATTAATTTTTTACTACCATGAGAATTTTTTTCAACTCTTAATAAATCAGGGCCACAATCTAAGCACATATACAGGATATATCATGCTTAAAGTGGACCAACACCCAGGATTTTGACTATCCTGGGTTTTGGTCCACTTTGGTGGGGCCCCCCGATCGGGGGTGCCCCGCTGTGTGAAACCCCCCGGAAAGCCCCGAAAACTCACCTCTCCCTGCTCCCATGTGACCGCTGCAGCCAATCCCCGCCGGCGGACAAGCGAGAGGCAGCACTGGACAAGCAGAGCGCGTCCGCCGCCGCCTCCCGCGCGTCCCTCTTACAGGGAGCGCACCCGCGCCGGGCATTCACAAACGGCCGGCGCGGGAGCGCGCCCTGCTAGAGGGACGCGCGGAAGGCGGCGGACGCGCGTGCACTGCTGGAACGTGGAAAAGGTAATATTGTGGGCTTCCTGGGGGGTTTCACCCCGCGGGACATCCCGATTTCGGATGCCCCGCGGGGAGGGATCTGATCGGCGATTCCCGGGCCGATCCCCCCTGGGTGTTGGTCCGCTTTAAATACAATACAATCTTTATCTGAAACGTTAGGATCTACTGATAAGCTTCATTTAATATGTGTGGATATAACATATATGCTAATTTGGGTTTGCCCCTTTATATCAAATGATGTCGCATATTTATTTAGACTGCCACAAATCCAAGGCTGCACATCTGCTGTCTCCATTTGGGATTTTATTTTAGACTGCTTTCCAAGAGGCATGGGAAAGTTTATTTTCTGTGTGTATTTTTCTCTCTGACATCTGCAATAAACATGCTCACTGGCTCAGACAGAAAGGAGCAGCCAGGAACAGAAGTGAGTAACCCCAGACCTTATTAGTGTAATTGATGACAGAGGCCACTTCCGCCAAGGAGTCTGGAAAGCAACAACAATTGAAATATTTAATGACACATTACAGCAAAAGCACAAAGCACCAGGGAGATGAATAAAGCGGGATTTGAGAGGAATTTGGCAGTTCTTATCTGCAACATGATATACAGAAGCTCGTATTTGCACACTGGGTTTAGAACTCAATAATATGAGATATTTCTTTACCTATCAGAAATAAAAATGTTATAGGTACAGCGAAGGTAGTTTTAAATCATTGGTCAGAAAGTAAAAATGAAAAAGAAAATATGGCAGAGTAAAGACCTTACACCCGAGGGGCTCCAGTAAAAATGTAATAGCAAAAAAACACATTCAACTTTAATCTCCTACAAAGTGCAAGTGAATCCTGATTTACAGGCTGATTCATCACTAACGCCAGGTAGCGACAGATGAGCGTCTGAAGCAGGCATTTTCAGAGCGCCCGCTAGTAGTCACTGTGCTCAGCCGTGGGTCACTACTTCATAGAGACTCAGTCGCTGTTCAGTAATGTTGAATACATTGTGAGGAGTCGCTATTTGACCAGTACAGCGCTGTATGGGAGAGCATGTTAGCGACTGCTCATAGCGACCGACTCACACCATATTCAGCAAAAAAACAGCCTCACAAATCTCTGGCGCTGAAAAATGCTTATCTGAAGCCCAGAGCGCAGGAGGCGGTGTGTTTAAAGTCTGTTTTTCAGCATCTATCCACTAGTAACAAAGCGAAAACATATGGAATTACATTGTAGCAACATTGTAACATGAACACTTTAATGGCAGACCTGTAATGTCATTTCTGAAGAAATATATAAAAAATAAAAAAAATGTGAAAAAACTTATTCAATGCCAGGAGAGGTCACAGAATTATTTGAGATTTAAAAAAAAAACAAAAACACAATTTAAAGAGAAGGAAAGGATCGTCCATTGAAATGTATGGCAGAGCGTCAGGTAGCGAGAGGTCATACCTGGCGCTGTGCAAGGCTGAACGCCGGCACTGTTCGCTGAGGCTGGGAAAATGATGAATCGGACGCTACATGGCGTTATCCCAGTCGCTAAACAGATTCTGCTTGATAAATGTGTAATTGCGTGCAGTGTCCGGCGTTCACCAGTCGCTACCTGTCGCTACCTGTCATTAACCAGCCACTACCTGACACTATCCCTTCATGAATAAGGCCCTCTATCCCAGGTCTATGGAGGGTAGAGCATAGCTGCACCACTGCCCTCAGTCCCCATACCCCCAGGTCTCAAAATAATAAGCAGGGTGAAAGTGAATTGTCCCAGACCCCTATCTATAGAGTGGTGGCTCTGCTCAGCTCTGGTTGTGGGGCGAGTTAGTGGGGGCGTTGGGCAGTGTGTGATCCATAAATTTACTGCTCCGTACCATGGACATTATTAATCTGGCCCTGATGTCAGTCAGTCATGAGACCATTCAAGTTTGACACACAAACCCCTCGGAAATCCTTATTGATCACCAGCAGTCATGTGACTGACAGCCATACAATGAATGAGGAAATAAAATATGTAATTTTTATTTCTATATATATCTTATTTATATATTTTATAATATATATATATATATATATATATATATATATATATATATATATATATATATATATATTTATATATATAAATTATATATTATATTTTTTACATTTTTATTTTATATGTAATATGTAATTCTGCGAGTGTGCATGGCCTCCAACACAGGAAGTACTTCAGTGCCATATAATAACTTAGGCCCTTATTTATGAAGGAATAGCGACAGGTAGCGACTGGTGAGCGACCGGTAATGACGGGCACCGCCACGAGAACGCATTTATCAAGCCGATCCTGCTTAGTGACTGAGATAGCGCCAGATAGCCACTCATTCATCATTATTCCAGCCTCAGCCCACAGCGCCAGCGTCCGACCTTGAACAGTGACAGGTATGACCTCTCGCTACCTGGCGCTCTCCAATGCATTTCAATGGAACAATCTTTAAATATTCATAATTAATTGTTATTAATGTTTTTTTTTTTTTAAATGAACTATCAAAGCCATTTGCCTCTGATTGGATGAGAGCCCACACATGCGCTGTTGGAGTGGGGTAAGGTAAGTTTTTATGGGCACCCTGGGGGGTTTCACACAGAGGGGCATCTTGATTCGGGTTGCCCCAGGGAAAAGCCAGTGGCCAGCCCTGGAACTGTGAAATGTTTCATAACTACAATTCACTCCATATATTCCACACAGCTCCTTCTTTACCTTCTCTGCCATGGTCCCTGCTTCATTTTCCTTTAGCAAGTGCTGAACTGTTAGAATTGGGACCTGGCAATGCACAGCAAGGTATGTCTATGGTAAGGCAGGTAAAGCCCAAAGTGCTTTATTTTGCATGAGCTTTGTATGGTATTTGTTCCATACACTTTAGGCTTGATCACAGTGCACAGCCTCATCTAACCCCCTGGGAAATTCTATACTGCAAGGCTGCCATATCAGTGAATGTAGTAGCTTTATGGTCCCACAGCAACCAATCAGCATCAAAATTATTTGACTCCACTTTTATTGTCCAGTACAAATATCAAACTGATTTATTACTGAGAACCAAACTAGTTCAAATAGAGGATGTTTCAATAAGAGGGCCCCATGTAACTCGAAAAGGCATTTTACTTTTGTTTCTATTATAGATAGCCTATTATCATTGACACTGGTGGTTTCAACATTGAGATCCTAGAACAAAGAAAATGCCATGGAACAGAAAGATGCATGAAAATGAAAAGCTATTATATGATGATATATCTTCAGACACACAGATCACAACAAGCCCTGACCCTGATCATAAGTTTCAATGGGATACCTGTCAATTCCTAAATACAAAACTGATACTTCTGAAGATTCAGAGCTTCAAAATGAAACTTATGCTGCCCCTGTCACTTTCTGCTGACGCTTTTTTCAAACTTCAAGTAGGAAAAACGTACAGAGTAGAAAATGTTGTTTAAATAAAGTATATTAGTCAAATATTTCTTTTCTTTTGCCTATCATATAACATTTAATTGATTGGACAATTGGATTGTGATAAATGACCTATAATCATTTTGAGACAAATAGCTTAAACCAGACCTTCAGCATCATTTAATGAAAAGCCCAAACCCTTAAAAAATGATTCCCCAGCATCTAAAATTATTATATTTTTAGTTTTGAGTCACTTTTTATTCTTTTCCTCTCTGGGCCGCAACTCTGTTTAGGACTCGAGAATATTGGCACCGCCATCTTGCCTCAGAAGCATCACATACTGAGGAGAGAAGGAGAGGGCAAAAGTGCAGGGGGCGGGGTTACAGCCGTGATTTGCACAGACAGAGCAGAGCTGGGGTCAGGACAACAATCCCAGAATGCAGTCAAAAGACACAGCCTGAAACACCATTTTCCTCCATCTTGGATGTTTAAAAGCTCAGAAAATGCAGTAGATGCAGGTAGGATGATTTTTAATGTGGCCAATCTGTATGTACAGGGTGGGGGAAACATGTAACATATGCTCTTATTCAGGGTAAAGGTCCCGTTTAAAGTCTCTGTTCTTTAAGGGCATCTGAAGGCAGTGGACCACCTAGGATTTTATCTGAGTGGGTCACTAGGGGGTGAGGCACAGGTCAGGAATGGTTTATTATGAGGATGTGACAGTTGATGAGTAATGAACATTGATGAGTAGGTGCTCTTGCTCCTGAACTCACTCGCTGCTCTTCCTTCTAAGATATGTCCTTCATGAACTTGCGTTTCCTATGCCCCCTCTCCTGCCTCCTGTTCCCCATCACTGCTTTCCTTTGAGTGCTGTTCTCACTTGTTACATAGCAATTGCCTGGCTGTGCATTGTTGCTATGCAGCGCTCACGAGTGCCCCAATTTGCTCCACCAGGTCTTGGGTGGGCTCCAGACCCCTGGACCACCCCCTGGTTACTCCCCTCTCTGTGCGCTAAAAAGATCACTTGATCACTGAAGTCGTAAAAGTAACATAGCTCCTTTCATACCTTTTGAGATAGCACAAGTGGCAGGCAGGCAGGCTTTGTGGTTTGCTGGTGCTAGAACACATTTTCCTAGACTAAAATTCCTCTCTGACCATCACTGTAGAAAATAAAACAATTATTGAGACAGCTAGTAAATCCAAAATGTATTATGGGCCATCATTATACAATGAGTGATTTATTCTATTGGTGGCAGCATTGCCATAACACAGGTACTTAGTGCAGGTGAGCAGTCTGCTTCTCCAGGGGAACGCATTAGAGCTTTAGATCCATGGTGAGTATTTTCGATGATGGCACGATTTTGCTAGGATTCTCTAATCAATCCTGTCTAATGGGATTTCTGCGGCATCCTTAGCAAAAGCTGTCTAGATCAATTTTTACCAATGTCACGTATAGTCGGGGCTCTCTGGGCCTTTTGTTTTAGCTATGCAGATACGCTGCTGCATATAATTTGCATATACATTTCCTTGTCAACATCAGTAAATATAATCTGGCCAGTTGCCGAAAGCGACTGTGATACTCATCAATGCTTTTCATTTTAACCGGTAGGCTTGTCTAAACGTGTTATCTCAAAGTCCGTGTATCCATGTTTTGTTGGAAATGAGTGCATTAGAGCTGCTTGGTTAACCATTGTCATTGTCACTGTATTCCTATTATCACACACTTATATATGGTGGTGGACGACAAGGGGGAAGACTTTCCAAAACAAGTAGAATGCTAATTAAAAAATGGCAGCTGACCATTTAATTTATAACTGATTTGGGTGGGTCCCAGCATTCAAAGCCCTAGGCTGGTAGTATAAAACTTACCGGGGGCACGAGATCAAGCCCTGCGGTATCCACACCTCACTACCGCTCACCAGTGCCCCTTGTGTTGGCAATAGTGACTTCAACATTGGAAGACCAGTGACTGTGACTGATGCGAGTTTATCCTAGAGGTCACTGTCATGTATGAACACCACGGAACTGGACCTTGGAACCCAGTCAGTTTTATACTACCAGACTATGACAGAAGCACTCTGAGGAACAAGACCCTTTAACAACATGCCCTCGGAGAAATGTCTTTATCTATTTTTTTCTAGTCAACAAGTATGTTGAAGATCTCTAATGTTATAGTCTGTATTTTTCAATAGAAAATACTGAGAAACAGAGGTCTCGGTTTCACACACCTTTCTGGAGACCAGGCAATGTAGTTACAGACAGCTGCCAGCAATACCACCTGCGGTCTGCCCAGAGGGTGGATACTGGGGAGACTCAGCAGAGGGGAGGGCCGGAGTGTCAAGTGTGATTATGCTGACAGATCAGGAAACAGGGTTAGGGGCCACCCAGCCATGCACAGACCAGAATTCAAATGCCAATGCCCAATCCTTCAATTCTAAGTGACATGCCTATTATTTGGGAGCCACACATTTAGGAAAGAGCTAAAGGGATGAACTGAGTGCTTTTGCACCCCTGCAACCCTAGTTTCTCATGTCTAGTTGCAGACCTCTGGATTTTGGCTACCAGAAACTTGGCCAGGGATGCCAAAAGAGAAAAATACACCTTCCTCTTGAGGCTGGAAGCAAGCATTGTGGTACCTAGCATGAGACATGGAGCAGGATAGGTGTTGCAAGAGCATCAGGAGGTAAGGAGGGGATCCCCGTGTTGCTATGTCAGCATTGTCAGCTTTGACTGCCCCTATACCTCTAGCGATGCACATCACAGGGTCAGCACGGCATACAAAACATAAAAATAATCAATAAATAATTCAGTTAATCACATTAAGAAGTATAAAAGATATTTGGATAAAACACCGCGCTCCTATAATTATATCAAACAATTAATATGCTACAACGTACCAGACTATT
Organism: Gastrophryne carolinensis; assembly: GCA_027917425.1. NCBI lineage: Eukaryota > Metazoa > Chordata > Amphibia > Anura > Microhylidae > Gastrophryne > Gastrophryne carolinensis. The sequence continues at coordinate 432,442,506 of CM051236.1, forward strand.
TATCCCTAGTGAGCCTTAACTGAATTGTTATAATAAAGTACAGAGCAAGTAAAACAAACAAAATAACACCTAAAGTGAAAAATTACATAACCTGAAGCGGAAAAAGAATTAATTCAAAATATTCAAATAACTTAGTGTATTTGACATTTACATAGCCGTGAATCCAAATTTTATAAGTGTCCCAAAATACATGCACCAATTCTAAAGTGCTGAAAATTACTGAATGCAAAGTCCAAAGGTGCACTCCAATGGATATCCCACGTTTATGCACCCATCGATAGTGATTGATCTTCACACCGTGATCACCCTTCACACTTTGTGCGCTTACCAGAAATTTAAATCAAACAGATCCTTTATAATCAATTCTTTAGACAACAGACTTCGTGATAATTCCAGAATTCATAGAATCAACATATTTCCATAGATTCAATCCGTGATGCTCGGTGATTATATGTAAAAAGAACAAAGAAAATAGTGCAACCCCGTCTGATATGTTCACATATTTAATGATAAAATTGCACTTACAAAGATCCAGAAGCGTATACACAATGAATAAGCTCAAAGAGTTGTTCTCATTCCCCTGCTCCACTATGGCCAGTAGTAGATATGGGTATGATGAAGAAATGAAACTCAAATTCAAATGGATACACTTCCCCTTTAAAAGAAGAAAAACTTTGCCGCTGCCCTGCCTAACGCGTTTCACTGTTCATACAGCTTTATCAAAGGCTAGTGGCAGGGAGCGGAAGGCGCCTTTAATTATCTTAACTATTTCCAATGATAATAACTCATAAAAACAAACATGGAATAAAAAGAAGGGGATCCTACCTTTATCAATGGCGCATTCAATCCGCCACGTGTATGTAAGGCGCCTGCAGGACGCCACAGTAACCGGCTCTCAGCAGACGCCGGAAGATAAAATGCGGAAGCGGGGCGTAATAGACACGCCCCCTCCGCGCGTCCCAACTACAACAAAAGGGCAGCATCACCACCAGCTCTTCTAGGCCCGCCCCTATTACACAGCGGGATGTTATTCTATCAGTGACGTCATCCCGGCTATCGCCGGAAAATACCGACCAGCGTCGGCTCTCTCCAGGCGAAGGGAATCCCTCTCATTATAAAAGATCTGTTTGATTTAAATTTCTGGTAAGCGCACAAAGTGTGAAGGGTGATCACGGTGTGAAGATCAATCACTATCGATGGGTGCATAAACGTGGGATATCCATTGGAGGGCACCTTTGGACTTTGCATTCAGTAATTTTCAGCACTTTAGAATTGGTGCATGTATTTTGGGACACTTATAAAATTTGGATTCACGACTATGTAAATGTCAAATACACTAAGTTATTTGAATATTTTGAATGAATTCTTTTTCCGCTTCAGGTTATGTAATTTTTCACTTTAGGTGTTATTTTGTTTGTTTTACTTGCTCTGTACTTTATTATAACAACACATTAAGAAGTATACTGAAGCTAAAAGAAAGGGACTGTCCAGGCAAGTAAAAAATGTATCCTTTATCCCCCACATTTGATCAGTCCTAGTCTGGTAGTGTAAATCTGCAAATATCCCCTGAGATCGAGTCCCCTGTCATCCAAATCTGTTCTCTGTTCAACAGCAACCTCTGGGACAAATGCCTATACCCTTAGTAGGAAACCCTAGCTTTACAGTGCTAGATGGGGATTGTTAGCCTAAACAGAAATACACCCTTATAGAGGCTAATAATGGCCTATGGGGACAACCTAGGTGGTTTTCCATTTATAGTTTGTATAGTTTGTAGTATGTTAACTAAGAAAACATGCTCAGATTCTCAGGATGTCTGAAAGGTTCTGCACATGGTGTGGTTATGTGCCTGCTAGGGCAATGTTATAATAATGTGGCATCTAGCAAATGAGAGCACTCTAAAAAGATAATGGAGTGAAGGAGGAGGGAGAGCTACTAGCTCTAACTATAGCCTCATGTCCTGTTTTAGTAAGAGGCCTACAGGAGGATTTATGACCATCGGCTGTGGCCATGTTAGTCTATATTGTCTATCGGGGTGTTTTTCCAGGGGTGTGGCCAAATAGCTTTCATGAGTAAGTGGGCCTGTCTTCCCCAGAACGCTTTGCTGAATTTGTCTACATGGACCTAACTAGTTCATGCTTTTAACAATGTGAATAAAAGCTATGTTTTAATATGTCAAACATCTCCTGGGGAACCCCTGCTGGAACTTTCCTCGTTTGTACCACTTTAACAACCTGTGACTACACCCCACTCCCTACGGTCAGTCAGCATTTATCCACAATCCTCTCTGCCAGCAACTACCCTCATTGACCCACTGAGATTAAGAGGGTAATTTATTTAAATGCGGAGAGGCTTTCCAAATGTTCTGACTCTCTCTTCTTTTTCCTTTTTTCAGTTACATGTTGCAACAGACGTGTCACCCTCTCCCCTCCCCTCGCTGTCATTTACCAGCAGGGGTGCCCTACTTATAGTCGCTACACTGGTAGTTGGCAGTATCATGCCATTGCCTGCAGCGGCTTCCAATCCTTCAAGACAGCTGCAGAGACTTACACACAAATCTCAGCTACTCAGCAATTTAATTGTGGAGAGGCTCTTTACAGTTTTAGATCTTCATCTTTAGATAGGGAAGAATTGGCGATAACTGGGAGAAATTTCGGTGGGCCGCATTGTTTCATGGCTGGCAGGGTGTAGACTATCTACTACACAGCGGAACCCACCAGGAGCCTGTGCTGGAATTCACACGTCTGTGTGTTGTTGCTTCTCTACTCCCAAGTCTTCCTACCCCCCCTTAATAACTCCGCAATGTACAAACCAGCCAGGACACCCCAGCCCTTGTTCTCCCCCTGAAATGCTATAGCTTCAGCGTCATGTCGGTAAGTGTAGGCACACCTATCCCTGTCATGTTTCCTGCCTCTACAATGCTCAAGCTTCAGCACATATAAATGTCAGTAAGTTGTTGTACCGTGTTAGCCATCAATGTAAGCAGGAAATTCAAGATTAAGGTAATATCATTTATTGGCTAACTCAATAAGATTGAAAATGCAAGCTTTTGAAGCGGTTCAAGCTTCTTCTTCAGGCATAGTGCAGGTCTGTAACTAAGAGGCTGATTTATTAATAGCGGCAGGTAGCGACAGTTGAGCGACTGTAGCGGTATTTTCACAGCGCCCGCTAGTAGTCGCTGTGCTTGCCCGTTGTTCGGTTGTTGACAGCGTCTCAGTCGGTGTGGCTTAATGTTGAATACAAGGTTACGAGTTGCTATTTGACAGGTTCCGAGATGTATGGGTGCGCATGATAGCGACTGGTCAGAGCGACCGACTTCCACCATATTCATCAAAAAATCACGCTCAAAAAATTCAAGCGCTGTGAAATGCATGTTTAAACCCCAGAGCGCTGGAGACGATGGGTTAAAAGTAGTTTTTTAACCCCCAAACCACCATATTTTTGGAAACCAAAAAAAAAAAGTATTTTAAATAATTTAGTAATATGAATACATTAATATCAGACTTGTAATATCAATTCTGTACATTTTTTTTATTTTTTTTCCCTTAAAAAATCTAAAATGGCAGAAGTGGTCACAGAATTTTTCACATTTAAAAAAAAAAAACATTAATAACAATTAATTATTAATATTTAAAGATTGTTCCATTGAAATGCATTGGAGCGTGCCAGGTAGCGAGAGGTCATACCTGTCGCTGTTCAAGGTCGGACGCTGGCGCTGTGGGCTGAGGCTGGAATAATGATGAATGAGTCGCTATATGGCGCTATCTCAGTCGCTAAGCAGGATTGGCTTGAAAAATGTGTGATTGTGGTGGGGAGCCGGCGTTCTCGTGGCGGGGCCCGTCATTACCGGCCGCTCACCAGTCGCTACCTGTCGCTATTCCTTCATAAATAAGGGCCTTAGACACACATTTATACCGAAAACTACAAAGGATTGACAATTGTTTTTACACTGACACACAGTTTTATTATTTTTAATTGTGAACCTGAGCAGATTTAGTCGCTTTCTTAGCGCTTGTCCTGTCTGCCTGATGTAAAATGCCGAGGGGCACTGCACACACATGATCAGGTATCACTACATTAGGGGATTTGCATGTGAAAACTGATGTGCCTGTTGCAGCCCATTTCTGCAGCCCAGGTCATGGCCTATGTGACCTCAAACTCACAGTGCTCAAGGGGGGTTTCTGCTCACGAAAGGAGAGATTGGAGTGGGAGCTTAAATGCATCCAAATCTTTAAATCGATGGACTGTTTCATTATGACATGGATTGAATAGACTGGACTCATCACAAGGTCTGATATTAAACAGACTGTCTGGCCTGGTGTGAGAGCAATACAAATTCCACACACTCTCTCTCCCCCTCTCATTCTTATCAGCCCACCATTAATTGTTATAATCCCCCTGATTCTTATCTTGCAGCGTACGATTTTACGACTTTGCTATTTTTCATGTGTTCAGTGTAAAAACAATGGTCACTCACTCCTTTGTAGTTTTCGGTATAAATGTGTGTCGGGGAGGCCGATTCATTAATAGCGGCAGGTAGCGACAGTTGAGCGACTGTAGCGGCATTTTCAGAGCGCCCGCAAGTAGTCGCTGTGCTTGGCCGTTGTTCGGTAGTTGATAGCGACTCAGTCGGTTTGCAGTAATGTTGAATATTGGGTGAGGAGTCGCTATTTGACAGGTTCCACGCTGTATGGGAGCGCATGATAGCGACTGGCCCTAGCGACCGGCTCCCACCATATTCATTAAAAAAATCACGCTCAAAAAATTCTTGCGCTGTAAAATGCATGTTTAAACCCCAGAGCGCTGGCGGCGATGGGTTAAAAGTAGTTTTTTAACCTCCAAACAACCATATTTTTGGAAACAAAAAAAACAAGTTTTTTAAATAATTTTGTAATATGAATACATTAATATCAGACCTGCAATATCAATTCTGTACAATTCTAAAATGGCAGAAGTGGTCACAGAATTTTTCACATTTAAAAAAAGGTAGCGAGAGGTCATACCTGTCGCTGTTCAAGGTCGGACGCTGGCGCTGTGGGCTGAGGCTGGAATAATGATGAATGATAAATGTGTGATTGTGGTGGGGAGCCGGCGTTCTCGTGGCGGGGCCCGTCATTACCGGCCGCTCACCAGTCGCTACCTGTCCCTATTCCTTCATAAATAAGGGCCTAAGTTACAGACCAGAAAGCGCCGTCCCTTTAAGGAGGGCTGCCCCCATGACTGGCCTGCGTTCCTGGCCGGAGGCAGACCAGCCATGGGGAGGAAGTGGTCACTAGGGGAAGTGACATCGGGGGGGGGGGGGGGAGGGGAGGGAGTATAAAGGGGGCGTTCGCCCCCTCCCTTCCCTCTTTGACCCCTGACTGGACGGACGAGCAGTCAGGACTGACGCTCGCCCGGCCAAATCCCCTGAGGGCATGGAAGCCCTTTTGTCCCAGCTAAGGAGGGAAGCAGAGCGGCGAGGCGAGGACTGGGTAAGGAGTTTAATTCCCCCCCAGTCCTCCTCGCCGCCCCCTCCCTCCCGCCCCCGTCGCTCACGCCGGGCAATCGCCCGGTTTAGCCCCTCGCCTCCCCGCCGCTCTGACCGGCGGGGAGGGGGGGTCGGTTCCCGACCTCCCACACCCACCCCCACCCCTTCGGCGGGCGCTTACCTGATCGTGGGGCGGGGGGGGCGCGATCGCCGCGTGCGCCCCCCCCGCCTGCGTCCTCCCCCCTACTGGTGTCTTCGGCGCCCGATCCGTCGGCGCCCCGGCGGAGGAGTGCTGGCCGCAAGCAGCCGGCTTCTCCTCAGCCTTGGGGCGGGGCCGGGCGCGGCGGTGACGTCACCGCCGCTGGCCCTGCCCCTTTCTCCAGGGTCTTCTGCACGGCCCGGGCATCGCAGCTCGGGCCGTGCGAGCGCTGCGGCTCCCCGCCGCTCGAGCAGGCGGGGAGCTGCGGCTTGTGTGTCTTCCCCCACCACTCACACAGCACAGTGGGGGAGAGTGGCGGGCGGCTCCCGTGCGCGGAAGGCTGCTCCTCCGCCGGAGCCCGCTCCTGCCGCCTCTCCCCCCCCTCCGCATCACCGCGCCGTCCCCGCCCCCCCACCCACCCCACACCATGCCATACCTGCCCCCCCACACCGCGCCTTACCTGCCCCCCCACACCAGGCCAGTCAGGGCCGTCAGACCCCCGCTCCCTACGGAGCGGGGGCTGGAGCCGGGGGTGCAGCTAGCGCCTCCGGCACCAGCATGGGGCCTCCCGGCATCCTTTGGGATGCCTGGGGGGGCCTTAATACGTACCACCAAGCACTACATACACATACCACCCCCCTTCCCCCGCCCTCCCGCGCCCCCCCCCCCTCCCCCGGCAGTCTGGTCTCGCCACCCCCCCGGGTACGCCCCCCCCTCTTACGGGGCACGCCGCGGTCCGAGGCCACTGCCCCCCGATTGCTCCCCTCCCCCCAGGCTTTGCTGCGTCCCCTTCCGGCCCCGCAGTCAGGGCACGCCCCCGCATCTCTGCAGGCGTGGCCCTTTGAGCTCGCTGCCCCCCAGCCTTCCGGGCTGGCGCGCATGGCGTTCTCCCCCTCCCATTCGCAAGCGGACGCGCGGACATACGGCCGGGGTCTCGGTTTCCCGGCTACGGACAGCTACTCGCCCCTCCTTTTTTCTCCGCAGGCGGTGGTCGACCAGGATCTGGCGCGGAACGACGTGGCGGTCGGGACACCAGGTTGGCGGGCGGACGGCGCAGGACCATCATCTTCTTCCGGCGGGTCGGCGGTGCCAGGATTGGCGGCAGCAGCGGGACGTCCGGCAGTAAGCGGGTCGCTGGGCCAGTCGGGCTTGGCGACTCAGGGATCGGAGCGGCAGGCTGGCGGACCTAGCGGCGGGATCGTTCGGCAGGGTGAGCCACGCATTATTACTGATATTTTGTCGTTATCACAAGCTCAGAGTGGGGTTGCCACGGGTGGGGGCGCAGAGGGTTTAGCTGATTTTGTGGCAGGGGTTAGGGAACTGTTAACAAGGTGGGAGGTGGGGGCCGGTTTGGAAGGACAAGGTCTGGGGGCGTCTCAGGGCCAGACAGCGGCCGGGGCACCAGGGGCAGTGGGTTCAGAGGTGGACGTCGGGGGGTCAGCGACGCCGCGTGGGGTAGAGGGCCCGGGTGGTGGCGAAGGGAGGTCTATGGAGGTCGTGGAGCCGGGCGGGGTCAAGGGAAGCGATAGGCCGGCACCGATTTCGGACTCCACCAAGGGGCACACCTATGTGTGTTTTGAGGGCCCGTTGGGGGGGCACTTGAAGCAGGAGGTGAAGGAGAAGATTTGGCGTCGGGAATACATAGATATTTTCACGCTGTTGCCATTGGAGCGTTTCGGGGTCGAGAGCTGGGAGAAAGGGAAGGAGTATCGGAGGGAGGAGGATGAAGATAGGAGGCGCTTCCGGCTGATTCCGAGAACTTTCGGTAATTGGTTGCAGGCGTTTACGATTCTCGCAAGCGTGGTGGGGGAGAAAAACCCAGAACACTGTTCGCCGCTGTTTTGCTACCTAGATGCCATATGGGAGGCCCACCGGATGTACGGGGGCTCGGCTTGGCTGCGGTATGATGAGCAGTTTCGGCAGCGGATGGCGGTAAGCGGGGAGTTAGGTTGGGACCACCGGGATATCGGGCTTTGGTTGCGGGTGATGAATCCCAGGGGGGGAGTGTACCCTGCAGGGGGGGGTCCCCTTCCCTTTCAGGGCGGCGCCACTTCAGCGGGGTCGGGAGTGGCGGAGGCGGCCAAGCGGGGAGTGTGCTGGGCCTTCAACGACTCCTCGTGCAGATGGGGGCCTACGTGCAAATTCCGGCACGAGTGCTCAGGTTGTGGGGGGAGTCACCCGGGAGTGCGTTGCTTTAAGAAGGGTCGTGGAGGGGGACGCAGAGGGACAGATGGTCCTGCAAAAAGGGGTTTCGCTGGTGAGCGGGGTGGCGATGCGCCCCTGGCTAAGTAGGTATCCCGATCAGGGGGCGGCTCGGCTGTTGAGGGACGGTTTTGAATTTGGCTTTATTATCCCGTGCACCGTGCCCCCTGAGGGACACTCCCTTAAAAACCTAAAGTCAGCGCGGGAGCAGCCGGAGGTGATAAGGGGGAAGTTAGAGAAGGAGGTTGCCTTGGGGCGGATGGCGGACCCATTTAGTGTTCCCCCGATGGAAAGACTGGTGGTGTCCCCCTTGGGGGTGGTGCCCAAGAAGGAGCGGGGTAAATTCCGCCTTATACACCACCTGTCTTTCCCAAAGGGCACGTCGGTCAATGATGGCATAGACAAAGAGTTGTCCTCGGTGTCGTATACATCGTTTGACTTTGCTTTGGGTTTGGTGCGTGAGGCGGGCCCCGGGGCACGGATGGCAAAGACAGATATTGAGTCTGCCTTTCGGCTTCTGCCGGTGCATCCTGATAGTTTATACCTCCTGGGGTGTTTTTTCGAAGGGGGTTACTATGTGGACCGGTGTTTGCCGATGGGATGCTCGATCTCGTGCGCATACTTTGAGGCCTTCAGTTCATTTCTGGAGTGGGTGGTTAAGGAGAGAGCGGGCGTGGGGTCCGTGACCCACTATTTGGACGATTTCCTGTGCGTTGGGCCAGCGGACACTAGAATTTGTGAGTTGCTGCTGGGGACAATGTTGGAGGTTTTCGGGGCTTTCGGGGTTCCGGTGGCGCATGACAAAACGGAGGGTCCGGCAACCGTGATTCAGTTTTTGGGGATTGAAATTGATACTGTGGGGAGGGTCTGTAGGCTGCCGAGAGAGAAGATTGAGGACCTGGTTGAAGGACTGGAAGGGGCTTTGGCGGTTAGGAAGGTTACATTGCAGCAACTGCAATCAATACTGGGGAAGCTGAATTTTGCGTGCCGAGTTTTACCCATGGGGCGGGTATTCACTAGGCGTTTATCGTTGGCGACAGTGGGGGTCGTGAGCCGCATCATTTCATCAGGTTAACGGCGGCGTTGAAAGAGGATATTAGGATGTGGATTACCTTCCTGGAATCCTTTGATGGGCGGGCGTACTGGCTGGAGCCGATGATAGCGAGTGATGAGCTCGAGCTCTTCACCGATGCGGCAGGGTCGGGTGGCTTTGGGGCTTACTTGGCGGGGCGTTGGTGTGCAGGCTCTTGGCCCGGGCGGTGGTCGGAGTCGGCGTTGATAAGGAACTTGGCCTTTCTGGAACTGTTCCCTTTGGTGGTGGCGGTGACCTTGTGGGGTGAGGTGCTGAGGAACAGGGCAGTGTGTTTTAGGTCAGATAATATGTCAGTGGTTGCGGCCGTTAACACTCAGACGCCATCGTCAATGCCGGTCGTGGTGCTGCTCCGGCAGCTGGTATTGGGTTGCCTGCGATACAATGTGTGGTGCAGGGCGGCACATGTGCCTGGGGTGGAGAATGGTATAGCTGACGCTCTCTCTCGTTCGCAGTGGGAGCGCTTCAGGAAATTGGCACCCGCGGCACGGGAGGTCGGCGAGGCGTGCCCGAACTGGCTGCTGGAGATCCTGTGAGATGCCTGTTTAGCCTGATACAGAGGTCGGTCGCACCATCCACTTGGGGTTCATACGTGAAGACGTGGCAGCAATGGTGGTCCTTGATGGAGGAGTTTAGGGTTCCGGCAACGGATATGGATAGACAGGGGTTGTTGATCTGGTATGTGAGTGATTTGGTATCGAGAGGCGAGACCCCGGCCTCAGTCGACAGGAAGATGTCGGCTATGGCCTTCTTGTGTCGGTTAGAGGGGTGGGCCGATATGACTAAATCATTTTGGGTCCGGCAGGCGCTGAAAGGTTGGCGTAAGGGACACAGGGGGGTGGACAGCAGACGGCCAGTTTCGTGAGGCCTGTTGCGGGGGTTGATTGAGGTGTTGCCTAGGGTCTGTACGGCTGGGTTTGAAGTGAGTCTGTTTAAGGCGGCATTCTCACTGGCGTTTTTTGGTGCTCTCAGGGTGGGGGAGCTGGTGAGCCCCAATAAGAGGTTACCTGGGGGTTTGGGGGTCGGGGATGTAGTGGCAGCAGATGAGGGGGTGGTGGTGCGTATAGGGAAATCAAAAACGGATCAAAGGGGAAGGGGGGTTAGTGTCTTTTTGGGGAGGTTGCAGCACTGTTCTTCATGTCCGGCCGCGGCCTTCGAGGAATTCATGGGTGTTCGGCCTCCTGGAAATGGCCCGCTGTTGGTGCATGAAGACGGTTCTTTCTTGTCGCGGTTTCAATTTTTAGCGGTTTTCCGGAAATGTCTGAAAGAGCTGGGGCTGGCGAGTGGGGACTATGGGACCCACTCTTTTCGGATTGGAGCTGCGACGGAGGCGGCTAGGCTGGGACTCCCGGAGGAGATAATAAGGAGGTTGGGTAGGTGGGAGTCAACGCGATTCCGGCGGTATGTGCGGCCGGATAGGATTGATCAGTCCTATAGGTGAGCGGTTTGTTTTAACATTATCTTGCTTCCCACCCTCCCTCCCCTTTTTTCCCTTATTCTCTTTTTAGAATCTGCATGCTCAGTCCTGATTGTTGGCCATTCCTTTATTTTTTGGTCGGCTCGCCGTGCGGAGGTGCGAAGGAGTGGAAAGCAGCTGGGCATACCGGAAGATCGAGCGCGGTTACACTGGGCCGGAGTGAGAGGAATGTGCTGGGAGGCACTGCGGGAGCATACGCTGCGCGTGGCTGCGAGGACAAGGCCTCCAGGGGTTTTGGTTTTGCATGCGGGGGGAAATGATTTAGGGAGGGTCCCCATGAGGCGTTTGATTAAGAATATGACTCGGGATTTGCTGTTTTTTCTGGGTTTTTTCCCGGGGGTGGTTTTGGTATGGTCCCACATTGTCCCCCGTTTTGTTTGGCGACACGCTAAGGACTCGTTGGCCTTGGAGAAGGTTAGGGTGAAGGTTAACAAGGCCATGGCGAGGTTCGTGAGGCTCAACGGGGGTTTGAGTGTGCGCCACGTTGATGTGGAAGGGATGAGGGGGTTTTTCCGGTTTGATGGGGTGCACCTTAATGAGATGGGGAACGACTTGTTCAACCTAGCTTTGAGGGAGCGGATCGAGATGGCGGTCGAGTTGTGGCGGGCCAGGCAGCGCTAAGGTTTCAGTGCTTCCTGGCTGTGGCGGGTCTCCTCTCGGGTTCTGGGTCTGAGCTAGCATGGCCAATGGGGGGGGGGGGGTGCGGCTGTTTCCACGGGGGGAAACCGGCCAGGACGATTCTGGTTGATATGGTGGTGTTCGGAGGGGAAGTAGGGAAGGGGAATTTTGTTGGCCACCAGCAGTTAGCCCGATTAAGCTCCCTGGCCTAGGAGGGATGCGGCCGAGCTTATGTTGGTTTCTGCTTGGTTGGAGGTCGGATTGGTAAACTTGGTCCTCTTCCCCTTTCCCTTTAATTTTGGGGATCGTGAGGCTGCTCAGACCCGGAACATTAAAGGGGGGTCTTTTTCCATAGGCTTGTGTAAACTGGTTTATATTTTGTTGGCCGTGGCCGATTAAAATTAATCATTCCAACTACGTGGTGGTCTGGTCTTGTTATTCTGGGTTGGATGGGCTTAGACGGAGGACTTATGGAACGCTAGTCCAGTCATGTATTATGCCTGAAGAAGAAGTTTGAACAGCTTCGAAAGCTTGCATTTTCAATCTTATTGAGTTAGCCAATAAATTGTATTACCCTAGTACATATATATCTATCCCTGCCCATGCATTGCCATAGCTCTAACTGTGGAGCACATCATTAACCGGACCTTCACCATGATTTATTGAAAAGCCCAAACCCTTAAAAAACTATTCCCCAGCATCTAAAGTTAATATATTTTAAGTTTTTAGTCACTTACTTTTTATTCTTTCCCCCACCGGGCTGCAACTGTGTTCAGGACTTTAGGATACGGGCGCCGCCATCTTGACTCAGAAGCATCACATACTGAGGAGAGGAGAGTGGGATAAAGTGCAGGGGGTGGGGTTATAGCTGTGCTTTGCACAGACAGAGCAGAGCTGGGGTCGGGAAGAGGTCAGCAATCCCAGAATGCAGAGCAGCACAGTCAGAAGACACTTCCTGTTTGCAGGCTGCCTGATGTTCCATGAGCTGCCATCTTGGATGTTTAAAGGCTCATAACTTGCAGTAGATGCAGGTAGGATGATTTTTAATGTGGACAATCTGTATGTACAGGGTGTGGGAAACATATAAGATATGCTCTTATTCAGAGTGAAGGACTGCTTTAAGCTGGGAAGCACATTGGACGAAGATAATTGGATCCACCCCTTGAATTGGGGTTTAGCCTAGGTTTGCCTAACCCACCACTAAAACCAAATGATCAAACTGTGTCTATTTGGGGAGAATGTACAATAATATATTGGAGATATGGCGGCTGGTCTGATAGATGGCTAGGGTATAGTAGACCCTCTCCCTAGACAGATAGTGTGAAGACAGGGCTCATCTATTACTGACCATGCCTCAGTTAAAGATAGTGACCAATATAATATATTAAAAATAATCTTTTATTGATGTAGCAATTTCACACATTAGGTGCTTAATGCAAAAATCAGGTCTGTGCTCCGGCCGAAGCACAGACCGCGTGAATAGTTAAAAACCATTACTTATGGGTTACATAATTTCACCGTATATACAGCTGACAACAGAGTTAACCTTAACCTTGCAGAACAGACTAGTTTCGCTGTCATAAGCTTCTTCAGTGTCTGCTAGGGCTCTGTTGGTTTCGTTTTATCTGCAGTAGTCTAATGCATAGAAATACGTTTTTAATCAGAAGAGCATTGGGTAACACCGGAAAATACAATTATGAAAAACAACAACCAAAGTACATAGCATTTACCTGGAGGTGCGGGGCCGCTGCTCCGGATCATCGGACAACTTTAGGCAATTCAGAGATTGCAATGTTTCTGGCAAATATACAGGGATAATTTCCCTTTCATAGGGTATATGATTGTATACTGTAAAACATTATATATGCACTGTATGTAGTCAATAACTAATAAACATTTTCCCTCACCGCGTTCACCTAATGCCACCCTGGTGAATAAGGTTGCCTCTAGGGCTAGATGCATTAGACAGCCAGATAGCTCACTATATGATTAATATAGCTCCCTCTATTAATGCCCATTCATAAGGTAGAAGAGTAGATAGATAATGGACACAAAGCACATTGGAGGTAGGACTCAGAAGAGATGTCTTGGCCAGGGGCCATTCAAACTGCTGGCTGATTTTTGGCCCCAGTCTGCCCCTAGCTACATCTACTACCATGTGGTACTCTAATTTCCACTGACTTGCCAAAATTCATAGAGCTAGAAGAGCAAGAGGAACTGATCTGTATCAAGTTCTTGTTGACCTGACTTCACTGTCATAGTAATATGGTTTCAGTTATGTTACAAGTAATTCACTGGCAATTATAGTGTCTGAAGCAGTGACGTCTCCTGTTCCTCATGAGACAAGACTAAATAGGATGCAGGCATTTAGTTTACATTACATTTGCTGAAATAAGAAAAATTAGGAGAACCACTCACCCTCACTTTAATTATATAAACTAAATTATTTATTTTTAACGCTCTTCTGTGAGTGGATAACGTCTTCAGACTTTAGTAAATGCCCCCCCCCCCCCCCCACTGTATCATACATGTAAAATTTAAATGTGGTGTAGCATAACAAAAAAGTCAGAGGTATACTTATTGCAGACTTTAAGCTAAAATAACCTATAAGGCTATTTTATTCCGCACCACAGGCATCCCAGTTCAATGAAAATATCCATAGAAAGCCAGAAAATTTAGCAAGACCATAAGTTTTAAATGGTCTTAATGCACACCTTAATGCCCTAAAGGGCTATTTTATGCCCCATCCTAGGCATCTGAGCAAACCCCTATTGGCCACCAGCAGTCCTAATTATAAACTTAACCCAACCAGACCTTTAAGATGAGCTCCACTTACTTTAATGACTGTCACATTTAAGGTCATAGCAAACCGTTCTAGTAGTACTTCACTATAGAAATTATTTAGCCACACAATCAAACAACACTAGGCCTTATCTTACCTGGGCCTTGGTTTCCCCCACGTGTCCTTGTGATGGCAGCCTGGCCAATTACTGGTTCAATGGTTCCTCCATAGGACTCTAGCAATCCCTTCTTCAATGCTGGTTCCTCCTCCAGCATATCACTACTTACAGGAATAATCACTCTTCTCCCCTGGTTCCTATTTTATCTCATCTCATCATCTTACTCAGCCACAACTCTATTATAACATGTATTATACCTAACTGCTAGTACTAACATGAGTGATGCCACTAGCCGAAAAAAACATGGTTCTTTATAAGAGAGTATTAACTTTCAGGTTATCTGTCCCCCATGAGCTCTGTTCCTCATTACCAGTTGCCAGTCTGTCCTGCTACTTAACTTTCTTGGTCGGTCACTCCCCTTTTGTACAATACAGCACCATGCTGTTTTTGTTTTATGCTTCTTGTCTCTTCCTATTCTGCATTGGATAGCTCTTTTGTTATCAGTTTGACTTCAGTCATGCTCTGGCTCCTAAACCCATAACTCTTTCCACTTAACAATTAGGGACCGAATAATCGCTAAAGCGAACGCATTAAGACTATAACTGATCCATGGAAATGCTTGCTGCAATCAAGTAATCAATTTGCTGTTTATCAAGTGTTGTATCATTTCAGCAGACAAAAAATGTCTCATTCATTCCTTTAATGTCGTCATGTGGAAACAGAAATTGGCTATAATTAGGACTATACAATGCCTTAAACACAATCTTAATTAAAATCGCTCTAACAAACATTTGTCTAAAAATCTTCCATGTGTATACGCAAGTTGTCTGATCATTAACTGCTTACATATGCAATCGCATCAGTAAATGAAATGTATCAAAGTCCTTTGATTTTGTCTATGTTTCAATACCTAGACTGGTCTCACCTTTGGATATCCCAACATCAGGATATAAAAACAGCAAAAGAAAAAGCCCCAGTCGCAATGTATTTCCATCAACATCAAGGCATCTATAAGTTGAAGTTGCCAGCTAGGAGGGGTGACCGGGACAAAATCCTGTGCAAAAGAGTTGATCCTGAATTCAAAGTTGATCTTTGAATTGAACACAATGGAACCACTAGGTTATAGCTAAATAATTTAAGGATGTATATAGCAGCATAATTCTTGTTGTAAAATTATTCTCTATTTATTATTTACTTTTGTATTATACAATCCTTCCTCTCCCCACAGGTGATAAAGATAGTTGAATAATCCGGCAGGGTATGCAGTGGAAACAGCCAGCCCGTCAGAATAGAAAGTAGGAGCCTTTTCTTCAAATAACAGGTATATAATGCCAGAGACAGTATTGCTAGCATAAGGCTAAGGCGTAGCAGATGCAAAAAAACATATATTAAGAAATAATTAACGATAAGCTCTATCTCCCATCCAGGCTACAAAAGCTCATTTAAAGACACAGTACAACACAAATGCAAAAAGCATATGCTTTCCCATTTGGTTGTAAATAGAGTGCATTTTATGGCCAGACCTTTCTCAGGAAATCATATAATGGACAAAAAGATACCTAAAACAACACAATTTCAGACAAGGTATATCATTGTTCATATGTATATGTATATTTTGTGAACTGATATTATGCAAACACATGCAATGAAAAAATGTTAGGATAGTTGTGTATATCATGTGAATACATCGTGCCTCACTTATTATATACTGTATTATGTTTTTTATTCAGGTAAAAGGGAATTGATAAAGCCTATTTAGTCAGGCGAAACATGTCTGCCCACCTGTAAGGTACTGTCAAAAGGCAACGATGGATCAATACCCATGAGATGTATTTTCATGTTTGATGACATTATATGACTTTATATATGAAATTGCGCGCTTTTAATTTTATTATGCATGTATTTAAAAATCAAATTAATAGAGAATAATTTTACAACAAGAATTATGGTGTGGTCATAATCAGAGACAGTTTAGAAAGCAGGATACCTAACCCGCAAAGCCATGTTCAAGAGAATTTTGAAGTCTTGATTATGTACCCCCAACAATAAAATGATCAAATAGGGGGTATTCTATACAAAGGGTCGCACAATATAGGGAAGCTCATAGGAGCAACTCTAGAGTGTAAAACTATGTATATAGCAGACCATATGGTTATGGGCATGATCAATACTAAGGATGATTAAGTATATTTAGCATATTTTGGAAACTAGTTGACTGTTGCTAAGTATTGTTTTTGACAATATATGAAATATACCTGAAGTGAAAGATGGGACATTAGCCCAGTGATGTCTGTTGTAGTGTAGTTCCTGGATTGGACCTATGACTTGGCCCCCTGGCAGTATGGCCCCTATGGCAGTATTACTATCAAAGGATGAAAAGCAGCATCAAAATAGCTACGCAATAGCGGGCCACACACCATCCTGATGAAGTCCTTGGGGTGGGACAAAACATGTAGATGGAGGAAGACGCATGCTTCGTTCGCAGAGGAAGGCTGTGATCACAGCATAATATTAAGATCGGGCCACGCTGGATGAACATCCGACAGCGGGTGGTTGAGACTTGCACAGAGCATGTGGAAAGAGGTGAGCTAGAGATCCCTCAAGCTACATTCCATCATAGCTTGGGGACTTCCGCGCTGCCACTTCATATAGCGGCAGTTAGCAGGGCTCCTTGCTGGCTGTGTTGTGTGCCATACTAACCCATTAGAGCATCCACTGCCGTACCCTGGGAAGCATTAGGTTTAAAGACTCCCCTTAATTTGTGCACATAGAGGTTATGGAATCATCTCAGGGAATCCGATATATCCTGGCAAAGTGGAAGATTTTTATATACAACATTCATTTATAACCAACAACCTCAATTTAAGTCGAGGGGACTTGCTCTAAGTCTGCTCTGATCTAACCTAAGGTAGTGGAGGAATCATCAATCAGCAGCCCCCCAAAAGTAAACCTATCGGTCAGCTATGCATTGAAGAACCACTGGCCCATATTAGGGACTTACCAGGATATAACACATAGGATAGAGGTATATTAATTTAACATTTATTATTGGTA
Organism: Gastrophryne carolinensis; assembly: GCA_027917425.1. Classification (NCBI taxonomy): domain Eukaryota; kingdom Metazoa; phylum Chordata; class Amphibia; order Anura; family Microhylidae; genus Gastrophryne; species Gastrophryne carolinensis. Next base: position 432,459,510 of record CM051236.1, read on the forward strand.
TATTTTGGTGTCTGTGATTTTCTAAGGAGTGTATTTATAAAATGATTTGTAATTTTGCAGAAAACCCTGTATGACCATCCAAATTAACCACTTCCTTCCTTCTTTTGATAAAGTGTGCATTATATTGTATAATGCACACATTGTGTATAATGTTTTTAATGTTTGTACTAATAAAATATCCATTGATTAAGAACTATTTGGTGGTGCTTCCTGTTGGGAGACAGGTGTGCATTTGCATGCCTACTCCACATGGTGTAGTGTGCATTATATTGGTTATTGATCGGCCCTATGATAATGTGGGGCTCTGGGCATTCATGCATATAGACGTAACATATAACAGGTATTTTGGGTGGACTTATCTGCCTTTTAAATTTAGTTCCACATCAGCATATTCCTGATTTCTCATGCCAAACTGAATGTTGGAGGTTGTTTGGCAACACTTGCTGGAAGCAATACTACAATGTAAGAGAGTAAGTCAGCACACAACATCTTTGGCTGAAAGCTCACTCGAGTTACGAGTTAAGAGAAACCAAGAGCACATTGAGACTCAGGAGGAGAGATTTTGGCTTTGCTGCTGGCTGCTGAGAGCAGCATGGTTAGTTGTATAGTAGGAGCTGATTGCAGAGGGGAAAGTGTTGGGTTTTAAGAAGGATAACAGAAGAGCTGACAATAGATACATTTAAGAGAAATTGTATGGTTTCAGTGTAATATTTTTTTATTTATCTACAGAATTTTGGCTCTTTTTGATTACAAGGGGAAACCTTCACTCACTTGCTCAAAACTAACAGCCGGGCTGGCCTGGGGCCAGAGAATAAGCTAGGGTGTCTTTGCTGGGGGTATAGTTGAGCCAGCTAAAGGGGGAGGAACTAGGGACTCCGGAGACAAAGAATGAAGGGGCTGTTAGAAGCAGCAGTGTACTGTCAGGAGAAAGTGAATTCGTGCAATTGGTCGGAGTAAGATGGTACACCAAACCCAGTTGACCACAAAGCACTGTTGCCCACTGGGAATTCTCCTGGCTCTCCCTATGGCCGTTCCACTTCACCCAGAGGCCACAATGTGTGGAATAGTCCAAATAATGAGGCTGAAAAAAATCACCTATGTGTAACCAGAACAAGGCCCATAATGGGCAAAGAAAACCTGTGTTCCTCTACTCTTTAATGTAAACATACTAAAATACCAAGGGTTTAAGATGAGGCCATACATATGAGATTTGGTGCATCTCTAGGAAAACTTTACATCACCCACTTCCACCAGTCTCTGGACCTGCTATTCTCCAATTCTAATTAGAATCTGTTTGGTGTAGGGATGAGCAACCCCCCAAAGTTCAGGGCTGGCCAGTTCCGCCAAACTTTAAAAATATGTTCATGTGAGGTCAACGGGGACCCGAACTCTGTGACGAGTGTGCAGCAGGAAACAATGGTCGGCAGCTGCATTTGAAATCGGCCCCAGCCAAGGCTACAGAAAGATGGTCACTGGCTCCCGTGAGTGAGTGCACTCCTAGTGCCAGCTCTTCCTACTGCTGCACCCTTAAGTGAAGCGGGTTGATGAGCTGCTCAGTTCAACTTTGCAGTTCTGGTTCGCCTATCACTATCTATGTGGTAGAGGACTGTTGCAGGTCAAGACAAATCTGTTACAGATCATGCAAGAGGCCTCATATGGTCTTGCACTATAATCTGATGTGAGTGTTGAGTTAACACATATATTTATGCCTGCTTTTAAATCAGGATACCACAGTTAGATACGGGATGAAAACAGGACGTTCTCTACACAAAATCAATGTTGGCTTCTGCGTCTTCTTGTTTTCCCTTGTGTACAGTTATTTGTTATTTAATCAAGAATGATGATACATTTGTAAATTGGCTACAGCTTGCAGCTTACAAGTAAATCCAGTCTGTGCACATGTGCACCACATGGTTCTGCTCTGGTCTTGGCAGCCTAAGATTGATTTTACTCTAAGTTAAGGTTTCTTGACATTGTAGAGGCAATAAACTGGGCAACAGGGTCTGTGGCTCCTGTAAAAAGATTCCGACTGCTTATTCCTGTGTCTATACTTTTAATAATACAATTGATTTGAAATAAGAGAATCCATTGCTTATCTAAAAAAATAAAACTAGTGGGCTGACTCTTATACTGCTTCATCTACAGCATCCAGATGTCTATCCAAAGGTATTAAACTTGACTGTGTCTTTTCTGCTCTTTTGGGGTGCTTGAGATGTAGTAAAAAAAATTATTTACATGAATGCAAATGGTGGTAAGGATTATGGGCAAATCCTATTAATCTGGCTTTGTATGTGCCGTGTAAATACTTTAAAAGACATTCTGCAGGCAACAAAAAAGCTATACTCCCCTTTAATCCCCCACAGGTGATCTCTGATAGTCTGATGCTCATACACTTACCAGACTGACTGTTCCAAGTCCTGTGCAGCTCTTGTACTCTTGATGGACTGCCCACGCCATTCGTCACAGGAACTATAGAACACCCCCTCCAATGCAGTGAATAAAGGGGAGCGTGCAATTGTTCCTGTGACGATGGGGCAGGGTGGTCCATCAGATGTTGAATGGAGGGGTGTGGCTTAAAGATGGCAGTGGCGAGATTGGGATTAGATGTTCCAGTAAGTGTCTGAGCACCGTACTATCAGCCAACGCCTGCGGGGGAAGTGTGTATAACAGGGTTTTTTTTTGTTGTTTCCTGTTGGGAGTCTTTAAGCACTCTTTAGGTTTTACTGTTGAATAGGGGGCTTTTGGTCTCTTTATATTAAGCCTGTTAACATATTAACATGTGTTGCTCTCTAAATGGCTTGTCCCCTCTTTTATGGTGGTCCCAAGCCTTACCTCTCATATAGCCATCACTTTCAACCCTGTGTTGATGGGAAGCACTAGCTTGATGTAGCTACTTACCTGGCAGGGGTACCGTGATCACAATGGTGGTTCTCGCAAGGGGGAGACTCAGCACACAAGGGGGGCTGTGGTTGTGGTTCTCCTCAGCTGAGTAACACTTCCTGGCCTTTTGGCAAAGATAGGGTGAAGGATTTGCCCTTGTCCCATGAGATCATTACTGGCAAAGGTTGATGTGGTTGATGTTGATTACTTAATACTTTGGAGGATCTCCAGCAATGTGCTTGATGGGGTGTGGTGCCCCCCTGCTGGGAGACAGCTGATCCGCCAAGTATCCTGCTACTGGCTGGGTAGCGTTTTGAAGCCGTTTACTGTGTGCGCCCTGGGGTAGCACCCAGGGATCCTGAAAATCACTTTCTCGCATGAGTGCACTAGTACAGCGTATGGTCAAATCAGCTTATGTTTTTTCAGGGCACTGCCTCATGATGGGGCCTTATGGCTCCACCAGAAGAATTTTATATCCATAAGGCTCCTGTCCTGTCCAGGGGAGCACAGCACAATGCTAACCAACACCTGGAATCAAACCAACCCTTTTCCTTGCACCAATGTTATTTGAGGTCACCAAAACTGACCCACTGAAAAACAACACGTACAGCTGTCTAGATAATAAGTCTGCATATCTTTATTTTTTAATAAGCAGGGCTTCTGCCCCCAGGAAATTTCTATTAATATCCAGACTTTTTAATATTAGCCAATTTTGCAAGGAAGCAGAATTCCTTGCTGACTGACCACATAAGCCACAGAAGCCGCATCAGGTGGGTGAGAAGCTATCATTATTGAGTGCTCATGTGGCTGGGCAGGTGCATGCGGCCAGCTTCAGAGATGATAGTTTTAAAACGAGACTGCAGTAGCCCCCAGGACTATGTGGGATTCAGCTTGCAGGGCTGACAGACAATGATCAAATATGCTGTTGTTGCTGATGTCTTACTATGCTCATCAACTTTGTCTTCATGTCAGGGTCATGCTGGAGGTCTATGCTTAAGAATTTTCTCAAAATTATTATAACAAAGTAGCGAAAAACAAAAAAATAGGTCTCAAAGGCAGTCTTTATGCGTCACTCTGTCGGCGGATCTGATTGTTCTTTCCAAAGCTTGCAATCTGCTAACACAACTGTCAGGAGCACGTTGGCAGATCCTACTGTTATATTACCTGCAAGGCATTACGTGGAAGCACAGAGAAGTGGCATTGTTCTTTTATCACGAATCGCATATTTTGGCTCTATGAAGGCTGATGATACTATACTGCCAGGAATGGATGGAAGCTACATGGGTGGCTGCCTTTCTGCCAAGTGTCCTTGTCACCAAATCTGCCACCTCTGCAATAACTATACTTAATCCTACTTAATATTTTCTTTTTTTACTTATTAGGCCCAAGCAATTTCTGTAGATAAAAATCCAGCCCTTTCTAATAGGGGCCTACAAAATATGATATGCATAGAGGGCTGAAATGTCAAGTGGACCAAAACCTTACTAGTTTGGTTAGTTCTGATGAAATCCTGTCCTTGGGGGGGGGGGGGGGGGGCATCCAGATTTGTTGTGTACCTATTTTGAATCCTAATTTAGAGGATGTAATACCGCGCTGCTCACAATGACACAATAATAATGCAATATTTTTAAAAATGTAATATTTTAAAAGGGTGGAGCTCAACGTGTTCTATAGGATCCCAAGTCCTACAAGGAGGTTCACAAATGTCATATATACATATGAATACACAGAGTTCTTAGTAGTCCACCGTGCTGTTAGGCAAATCCACACGTGTTCACACACTAGACAGGCCGCCAACAATCATTTAAGCCTCTTACCAGATGGCCATTATAAATCAGCAAAACGGATAAGCTTTCTCAAATCAATCCAGGTCTCCTTTAATTTGCTCCTAATCGCCAGCAAGGCCTCAAGCATTCAGATTTAACACATAGACTTATACTGGAAAGACATCATCTCCCAATCCAGAGCGGTGCTCAGAAAAGAGGACTCCAGATTAATTATTCAACAATGGTGCAGTAATTGGTTAGCCATGGAAAAAATAACATTTTGAATCCTGCTGCAGTGAGCTGCTATATAGCAGCATCCAGTAAACTCACCTTCCCCAGCTCCCTGCCATAACTTTGCCTGTGCAAGGGATTTGTAAATGGCTGACACAGACACGCTGCTTGTTAGAGGGTAGCAGGGATCCACTCCACTGTGCCGCTGATGCTGCGCTCCACTGGGTCTGGGGGGGGGCAAACCCCGGACCACTGCTTTGGATGCTCCCCTGGAAATATGCAGATAATCAGATTCAGTAAAAACTGATATAATTCTATAAATGTAACATAATCAAAATAATGTTATTTGTATAATTTGTGAAAAGTTCCATCATTTCTTGAATGAAAACATGACAACACACGGGTGATTTCACAAACTAATCAGCTGCTCGCTCCTGTCATTCGATTCTTGCACCACCAAGAAGTTTGCATATACCCTGAGGGTCAGATTAGAAGCAGACGTTGCATAAGAGATTCAGTCACACTTCCTTCAACAGGAAGGAAATACAACATTTTTGGGTTAAAGGTGAACTGCCTTTTGCACTATACAAAGCAAGTCCCCCTTCTGCTTTCCAGTTAGAGATTAGACTAGCAAGACTGTGGGAAAGAAATACTAGGCAGAATGACCTAGGGTGGCTTTAGGTTTAGGGGGCGAGAAGTGGCAAGTGGTTGAATGGAGGAAGCGTAGGACAGGTTATCCACAAAGGATGGATTGTTAAACAGGAGGCTGCCTGTAGCAGCTTTTTCTTCTGGACAGCCTGCGTAATGATGATATCCCTCCCCCAATCCCTACGTGCATGACTAAATGTATAAGTGGATCTGTGGATAATTTCTCCCATAAGAGATATGGAATTGTAGGGATTAATTAATGTATCAATTACTTTTACAGATTCATCTATGGGCCCCACAAAAGAGGAAACCATACGAATATGGATGAGCGGACCCGAAGAAGTTCGAGTTCGCCGAGTTTGCCTGAAATTGCAGCAAAACTTCAATTTGGGTTCCCCCAACCTGAACCCGAACCCCTTTGAAATCAATGGGGACCCGAACTTGGGGTCCCAAAAATGGCTATAAAATAGGTGTAGCAAACGATAGAGGGCTGCAAATCGGGGGGGAGGGGACACCAGGGCGATTGCCCTGCAAAAATTGGGGTAGGGAAATAGCTCAAAATAATTTAGAGTTAAATTAAAGAAATACATAAATAAATATATATATTAGTTTTTTACAGGTGTCAAGGGGCAAATCGGGGGGTAACAATGAAAACAAGGCTATACAATCAAAAATTAATTTAATGTAGACGTTTTTGTAACAACCCCTTTTGTGTTACCGCAACATCAAGGTTCTTGGTGTTATCTACCTGGTGGTCCCACCTGTATGCTAGAACTTGCTTTCTGTATTGCATAGCTTTGTTTTGGGTGTTCTTTTTTCCACCCCCTCACCACATAGTCTGCATATGCTCAGTGAGTGGGTGCACACTGGGAATACAGAACCCCTATCTTCTTTCGGGGCATGTATTATGTTATATGAATTTCTAATTGGTGCGCTTCAATCCAAAAGCCTTAATAGATACAATACAAGATACAATAGCCTGACTTTTTATTCTTTTAATTGTATTTTTTCAGTTTTCAGTGTTTTACTGAAATGCACTTTTACCAGGAATTTAACATTGAAACTGCCTGTGGGTCTATTCTTTAATTTTTTTTTTGAATTTTTTTGCCATTTTTCATTAGATACAATTTTTATCTAATGAAGGATAGCCTGACTTTTTATTTTTTATTTGTATTTTTTCAGTGTTTTCAGTGTTTACCTTGAAATTGTCTGGGGATTTTTTAATATTTTTTGGTAATTTTTTGGGCATTTTTTGTTGTATCCAATTATCATTTAACAAAGAATAGCCTGACTAATTTTTATTCTTATTTAACACTAGCGCCCAAAAGGTCACAGCGCCAGGTGCTCTGGTTGAAGCAATGCCAGATGAACTGGCACAGGAGATCAAGAACTCATAGAACTTATAGAACACAATGAGCAGAACTATATTGAAGTGTTATGCATCTAATTAACATTACACACATTTATTTGCACAGAGCTTGCGTTGTGACTTGTCAATAATGGAAACGCAGGACCAAGATGTCACCAAATGACTTTATTTAAAAAAAAAATCATTTTTCGTGGCTTCTTTTTGGTACAAATGTGTAATTTGGACACCAGCAATTAAAACTCAGCCTGAACACACTGTTTCCCCCCTTTGTCCCCAGCAGTGATTTCTTGTAACTGTAATGATGAAATGCTGACCAGCGCTGGACAAATACAGCGCCAATCGTTTCAAGGAGGAAAAAATCAGGGCCAATTAAGAGACGGGATTTGTGGAAATGTATGATGAGCCGAACGCCGAACTAAGGCATGGATTTCTGGATGAAGTTCGTGTTTGGGGACCCCAGCTCACAAAGTTCACTACGAACCTGAACTTTGCAGCTCGGGCTTGCTCAATCCTACATACAAATCCTTATGTGATCTCCGAAACATTTTGTTGGGATCTCGGGGTTGCTAAAAGTAATGACAACTCTTGAAACATTTCAGAGTAAAGTCAACTGCAATTTATTGAGCAGAAAGTCCAACAAAAAAATTCACTGCTTTTCAGTATCCAAAAGGATGCAGATTACACCATACATAAACACAAAATGGGTATCCAGTATCACCAGGGAACCCCAGTCTGCCTGCTCAGTCCCTTTACTCTCCACGCAGATCCTGGGACCTCTCAAGCAGCAAACGTATCCTCCCTTGTAGGGGGGCTCTAAAGTCCAGGCAGGTCCTTAGATGTGGGGCTGCATGGTCTAGTCTGAGGTTCTGAGCAGTAGATTCCAGGGCCATTATTGCCAGGCAGTGGGACCCTGGTTCCCCCGTTACACTCTGTCTGAGTGTAACATATATGTCCATTTTTTCCTGGAACAGCCGGATCTGTCTGGCTTTACTAGACACAGGCCTACAAAATGGCCATTATCTCTGTAGTATGATGTCTACTACAGAGCATCAGGACTGCTTGAGAGAAAATCAATGTTGAGCCATTTAAATACATTTATATATGTCTGTAAATAAGAACGGAGGTCAATTCTGAAATGATGACAGTATCCGTACTGTGTTGTCCCTAGTGCCCCAGCACAGTAGAGCTCACCACATAGTATATTAACCTCTAAAGTTCATAGGCAGCACAGGGGTTGCCTTTTATATAGTCCTGCCATGAAAATGGAGGTGAAACGAAACTACATGACAAATCCCTCTATTCTGTCCACTTAAAATTTATCATCTGTGAATCTATTGAAAAAACATTTTCTGGGAAATAAATCCCTGGTTGTCTGCTTCTGCGTGTTCTTTACTTATCCCTGTATTGATTTCTGTCCTGAAGATTTAAGCCTCTCAATTTGTTTTATGAGTACACTGCTGCAAACCTGACGCGAATAGACAGTGATAGATATTTTCCTGTGTCATTTTATACAGAGATAAAAAGCCTTTTTTTTCATATTAGTCGTGCCTTTACATCATCACAGCCCCGAGTTTCTGACAGAAGGAGAGAAATGGTTTGCTCTCTTTACTCTCCAGACTATTGCAAGTGTCAAAGTTAAGACCTCTAATACCATATTAATGGGCCGAGTGATAGATATTTTACTTACCTCATGACTTTGTACTGCTGATCCTGCATTCATTGACCACGCTAAGCAATAGGTCACATTTCATGCATAATGCAAGGAGAAAACAGGCCCGACTGGGGGGACTATACATAACTAGCCAACAACACTGGTAAATATTGGGCTGCTAATGCTGTAGTTAGGCTGAGGCCTGGTCATCCTACATTTGAAAGACCTACATCCCTATTAGCATACCTACCAACTTTTCAGTGTGGGAAAGAGGGACATTTGTTAAATTAGGCCATGCTCCCTCATTGAGGGATGGATAGGAGATAGCATGTAGCAGTTACAACTATATAAACACTTTGAGGCAAATAAATAATTTATTGATGCAGATCTGCATGTTACACCTCAAAGAGGGACCAATGGGAACAACCAGGGACAGGGAGTGTCATGTCCCACAACATGTTTTATTTTACTCGGGGTAACTGCTTAATATAGTGTTCATTTACATATGCTGAGCAGTATGCCTTTAATTGCCTTTGTCCCTCTCTGGCTCCCTTAGTCTTACTATGATGCAGATAGCTCCTTCCTGCTTCCCCTCTCCTTCAGCCATTTCTAGTTATGCATCCAAGCAGTACACACATGCTGCTCCCTTTCTGCAGTCTACAGTCTTTTTACCTGCTGCTGTTAGGGATTTACATCACAAGTTTCCTGCTGTATTGAACGTACATTTCAAGATTCCTGCTGTAAAAAGTATTTATTACAAGATTATAAGATTCTGTATTGAAATAAAGCTACTGAAACTTATGAAAAACTTATGACAAAGCTGAGTAAGCATGCCAAGCATGCCAAGCCTTATGGAGTAATAACACATCTGTCACACACACACAGACAGGGTGAAGCTATCTACATCTCACATTACTGTCATCTGGTGAGTCAGAATAGGGGGACATGGACTCAAAAGAGGTTCAAAAGAGGAGTCAAAAATACAAATCAATTAATGATTTGTATTAGAAAAAAGTGGGTGTGGCACTTGAAGCTGTGATGCTGCATAATAATTAGCATAAAAATCAGCATAATGGATGGGGTCTGTAAGATTCCCAGAACATACTTCAGACACCCTGGCTGTGCTTCTTCTCACTCCCCCTCTTGCTACAACATTGGAGCCTAGAACAGCACTCCTAGACAGACACACATGGCCGCAATCCCAATCACCATTGCACGCACTCCCAAAGTGCATGTGTGCTTTCCCAAACATGCATGCACACACTCCCAAAGTGCTTGCTCGCACTCCCAAACGTCCATCGCACAATCCCAATTCATCATGGGCAATAGTGGATATAGCTACTCCCCTGATGGTGCTGAAGCTTCAGTATTGTACAGGCCTGGGTAAGTTTGGACTCCAAAGCCATAATGTTCAGGCTATACAGTAGCATGGCATGGGGGTGCAGAACATGGGTTGGGCTTTCTTGGCTAGGAGGGTATATTGGGCCCCGCATACAGGAGGGGCTGGGAGGGGGCTGGGGAGCCTATGGCCAGTCCACCCCTGCAAGCACCACTGGGAATCAATATAATGTTAAAGGCAATAGCAAAAACACATTTTTTACATTAACCCTTTCATTTAAGAACGTATAAAAACTAATGGTTCATAAAGCTTTTGTCATTGATGGTGGGGAATTCAGGACTCTAGGATGCAGAAATGTCATCCTTTTGAAAGATTACAGTACATAGAAGCAATACCACCACCCAAATTCCTGTAATTGTGTTCTTACCAATGCAATAACTGCTTTCAGTACATTGCTGTCTTTTTATAGTGCTCTTCGCTTCTATTTGGAATGCTCGAATGAAATAGCTACTGTGATTTATCTTTAACAGCATTATATATAGTAGTCAGTGTTTGGGCTAGAAATTATTTGCAGGGAACATATCATTCTTTGTACAAGCCCGATGGTTTACAAGAGGGTCAGTTTGTGCCCTGTATAAAGTTGGCTCTGAACACCAAGCTTGGAAATAGACACTTTGTGAGTGACAGGGACAGTGTGCCTGTTAGGCTGTCTGACCACTCATTTGGAAAAAAAAGCATTTTGTACATGAAACAGTTTGGAAGATTAGAAAATGAAAATACTAATATTCCTTTGTTGGTTTAGGCCCTTATTTATGAAGGAATAGCGACAGGTAGCGACTGGTGAGCGGCCGGTAATGACGGGCCCCGCCACGAGAACGCCGGCTCCCCACCACAATCACACATTTATCAAGCCGATCCTGCTTAGCGACTGAGATAGCGCCATATAGCCACTCATTCATCATTATTCCAGCCTCAGCCCACAGCGCCAGCGTCCGACCTTGAACACCGACAGGTATGACCTCTCGCTACCTGGCGCTCTCCAATGCATTTCAATGGAACAATCTTTAAATATTCATAATTAATTGTTATGATTTTTTTTTTTTTTAATGTGAAACATTCTGTGACCACTTTAGATAATTTTTTTAAGGGAAAAAAAATAAAAAAAAAATTGTACAGAATTGATATTACAGGTCTGATATTAATGTATTCACATTACAAAATTATTTAAAAAACTTTTGGTTTCCAAAAATATGGTTGTTTGGGGGCTAAAAAACTACTTTTAACCCATCGACGCCAGCGCTCTGGGGTTTAAACATGCATTTTACAGCGCAAGAATTTTTTGAGCGTGATTTTTTAATGAATATGGTGGGAGCCGGTCGCTAGGGCCAGTCGCTATCATGCGCTCCCATACAGCGCGGAACCTGTCAAATAGCGACTCCTCACCCAATATTCAACATTACGGCAAACCGACTGAGTTGCTATCAACTACCGAACAACGGCCAAGCACAGCGACTACTAGCGGGCGCTCTGAAAATGCCGCTACAGTCGCTCAACTGTCGCTGCCTGCCGCTATTAATGAATCGGCCTCCCCGTGTGTTATATAAACAGTGGCAGTGCTGATGCCACCTGATGCCCAGCTTAATTTATTGTTAGCTAGAAATGATAGAAACAAGGATAAAGAATTTGAAGTCTCCGAGTGACAGTTACAGGCTTCTGTGCATGAGACACAAGGTAAGCCTCCGTTGGAAAAGCACTGATCTGAATTTTTTCCATAAAAAAAGTTTGGACATTTATGTCTAGTGGGTAAAATACATATTGAACACCGAGGGTGGGGCCTTATTCAAAGCAGAAATATTAACGGTGTATTCAAAAGTTCACACAGGATGCAAAATGCTAAGCGCCAGAGTCAAGCACATTGCTAATACAAAAATGAAATGGATTACAACATGTTTTGTTTCCACCACTAGGTTCAGGTAGCACATGGCTAAATGTTCAGTAGTACATAAGGTATATATCTTGTTTTCGCCTTGATTTTTTTGTTTTATCTGAATAAAACAGATAGTCACATGTTCTCAAAACAAAAACAATTAAAAACAGAATGACTGTTGTACTTTTCTATGAGAATAACATGGCAGCTCAGCTCAAGAGCACGGAATCTCTCTGGCAAAAGATTTGATATTGCCGGTTGAACTGACAAACCCTCTGGCCGCATCCCCAGCTTCCCTCTAGTCTGAGGCACGCTCTGAATGGCTGGGCACTGAAGCACACCTCAGCTAAAGTAAAGCCTTATGAGCCTTGGGTGCCTCAGGAGTTTTGCAGGAGATCGGCAGGGTTTCACAAAGTGAGCATCCCATATCGGACTGGGGGGGCAGCTAAGTGGCTTTAAAGATTTCAAAACCCGCACCATCTGGGCCTGGTGTCTATTAGACTCCAGGGCCGGATGGTGCGGATTTTGAAATCTTCAAAAGGGGGTCAAAGACAGCACTAAATTGACTCAAATGCCTCCACCCTCAATATTGTACAGAAGGAATTCTATCGATTTTTAAGAGCCCCCTCCCCCTCCCATTTTGAATCAGAACAACCTCTCTGTCCTAACATTGAAGAATTTAAAAATAAACTATTTTTCACCTAAATATGTATGTGGTTACATGGAGGGCTCTTAAAATATATTGAATACTGAGCAACTGGGGCAGTAAATTTTCCACATGAGATTTTTTTTTAATACTGGTAGAGTGGATTCAAAGGGTGATTAAATAATTAAAAGCCCTTCTATTAATTAAGAGTAAAGAGCTTGGGCCCTGGAAGTATTTGCCATTCATAACGAGAGCCGCCTACAGTAACAGCTTTAAATTCAACTCTAGACACAGCTCTGTTGTCACTTCCAATTATATTATAAAAAATCTATCAAAAGATAACAGAGCTAGGCATCAACTTGAGAATATTGTGTTTCAAATCATCTGGTCCCCCACACATACCCAATTCACCCCAATTTTAGAGGCAAACAATGAACTCACCCAGAGGAATAGCTAGGCTTTTTGGCACATGGGGCAAAGATTTAAAATGGCGCCCCCCTCCTCTGCTCAGGTCCCGCTTTGGCGCCCCCCTGACCTACTGCACCCGGGGCAAGTGCCCCCCTGTCACCCCAGCTATGGCCCTGAACTAACCTATGAGCACTCGAAGGCACTATATTGTGCTTGGTGCTGCGCATATTTGCTAATGTGTATACGTACGCGGCATTGGCATCTGTGTACGAGGAATACACTCCTGTTTTAACAGCTGCCTGGTCTTCAGCTCCAGCTTGTCCTGTGACCCATGAAGCTTAATTTTAATTCCTGATACCTGCTACTCGTTATTGGTTTGCTCTAGATCAGTAGTCCTCAAACTTCCTCCTCAAGGGCCGAGACAGGCCAGGTTTTGCAGCTCTCTATGCTGATGCACAGATGTAATAATTAGGGCTATAGCTCTGTCTGAGCACCAGTTAATTCACCTGTGGAGTAGCGTGGAGAGCTGCAAAACCTGGCCTGTCTCGGCCCATGAGGAGGAAGTTTGAGGACTACTGCTCTAGATCTTTGACTATCCCTTGCTACTACCTTTTAATACTCTGCCATTTTGCCCGAAGCTGCTGACCTCAAATCGGACTTTTACTACAGAAGTGTATTGCTCTGTTCCGCATTGTTGGCTGCCTGTTGCTGACCTGAATTATGACATGTTCCACATTGTTCCACTTTGTTGCCTGTGTCTTGCTGGCCCTTAAACCAAACCAACAGTTGAAGTAAAAGCAACTCCCCAAAACTCACATGCCCCATCTGCATGCATAATACTGAATCTTCATCAGTGCTCCTGCATCCACTAAAAGCTGAAACATCGCTTCACAGATTTTTTCCTGGTTGCGACCACCTTGCAGGACCCGGGAGGCTTCCTTTCCTAGCATCCCAGCTGTGTTGCTGTCTGGATTTAACTGACATAACCCACAATGCAAAGCAGCAGCACTTCCTCTTTTGGAGGATGCCTGCAGATCTATAGAATGCCATTAAGGGGGATAAAATTGACCAATGCAGGAGTTACAGAAAGTTAAATACATTTAGATGTGCCGCAATCTGAATTGCCTGCATGCATATGAGCACTGTTTGTTGTAAGCTTGTTTTCTAGTTTAAGGACTGGATTAATTACTTGTTTCTTGTTGTTGCCTGTCTGTTGCGGACCAGGGTTGAATTAAGAGCTCAGATTACTTTTTTTCACATTGGGGCCTGTCTGTTGCTGACCCAAACTGGATTGGTCACTGTGATTACTTGTTCCTCGTTGCTGCCTGCCAGTGGCTGATCATGACTGGATTCAGAACTGTGATAATTTCATTGTTAGCTTGTTGCTGATCACGATTTGGTTAACATGTTGTTACCTGCCTGTGGCTGTTCTACAGACCCAACTACCCATTTCCTGTTGCCAATTTGGGTTGGTTCATAGACAGAGTTACATGTTTTCAAGAGGTCTCCTCTACATGCTGAACTGCCACTCTTCTGAAAGGAGTGAACCTCCCAAATTTCTGTCCCTAAAGAGGACCAAAACCTACCCTGAAGTCTATGAGAAGTCTATGAGATTATGAGATTGTGGGTGCTCCACAGTGTGAAACCCCCCAGGTCAACCGAAAACTCAGCTTTATTCCCAGTCCAACAGCGCATGCTCGTGCAGCGGCCACATCCCCGCTATCCCTTTAGCAGGGCACATGCCTGCACCAAGAATTTGTAAATGGATGGCGCGGGCATGCTCCCTGTTAAAGGGTAGCGGGGGTGCGGCCTCCAGCGCACTCCGATCCGCTGGCATTAGATGAGCTCCTGGACGAAAGGGCTCGAGCGGATTTGAGCGCACTGATTGGATGAGAATGCGCTGTAGGACCGGGAAGAGGCAAGTTCAGGTAACTGATCGGGGTGCCCCGGGGGCAAGGACCAAAACCCAGAATAGTCATGGGTTTTGGTCGGCGGGTTTTAATCGTCTCTCTGGTCACTCGTAACTTGGGTGGCCCTGTATCATCTCAGGGGCACTGATTTGGTATACTAGAGAAGCCACTCCCATGTTTTGGACCCAACAGGTTTTTGCTAATAATCAACCATTTCCTGTAACAAAATCTACCTATTGAAAGCTACTAACATTCAAATCTTATTATTCTTCTCACGAACCACCACCTGTAAGCACTGTTTCCAGGACCACATAGGATGTCAGTCTGAGCATCCACCACACCTGGGGGGTCAGATGTTGCCTCCTACTTCATTTGAACTCACAGTCCGTCATAGCTACTATTTACCCACCAAGTTAAAGTAAAAGCAGATTTCTGTATATTAAAATGAGGAGAAACGTCAGGCCAAATAGAAGTCATGGAGGTTCTCTGTAACTTCTCATATCCATTTTAGTTTATGGCGAGGGGAACACCACGCCACATAACTATAAATACATCATGATATCAGTACGATCCCGATAAGGCGTCATTATACTTCAATTCTACACTTCAACAAGGTCTTTGGTGTCCGCAGTGTTGCTATTTATACAGCAATAATGACAGGCTTGTGTTCTAAAATGTAACCCCACCACGCAGGCCGAGTAACAGAAAGCACTCTGTTACTTCTCCCACAGGTTAATGCAGATTGATCCAGCAGAAATCCTTTACCTACGCGTCCATAAATTTGCCGCAGACGCATGCGCCATCCTCTAAAGCTTTTTGAGAATGGTGGTGCAGCACAATTTATGAAACAGGATACAGCAGACATTTAAACCGAGGCCTTCTGTCTTTATTTAGCCATGTGCCCTCACGTCTACCAAAATCCAACATTATGTTCTCATTTACTTCCCCTCGGCCCACTAATGCGTCCCACTTGTGTAAACAGGTGAAAAATAATGTTTTGGCAGATTTGACACAAGGGGGTCACTCATAATTTCCTAAAGTTCAGCTTTTATAAATAGACTAACTGTACTGTCTCCTCCTGGCCCAGAGGAGATTTGAGACTTTGGGGATTATGTGTTGTCTTTTCTGCCAATTTTCCTTCAGATAGATTTTTTTTTTTATTTCTTGTGTGAATTGTATATTTTCATATTACTGTAACTGTTTGCTGACAAGAAGAGTGCAGGGGAATGGTGCCTGATGCAATTAACCCATTAAATCTCACTGGAAACGGATGATAAGTAACCTAGTATGATATAGAAAACATATGGCTGCGGAGTGTTTCCTCGACTGAGTTTCCCTTGCTTTAATACAACTGCATGTATACGAGGAGGAAGCTAGATCATTTTATTCTGGGTAAAGCTGCATTTGACATAAGATTTGGGGTATAAAATATTTAGCTAAACTGGTTATGTTCTATAAGATTCCCAGGCCGAACGATTCCCCTCAAAATCGGGTGTGAAACCCTCCAGGTCGCCCACACATTTACCTTCTTTTCCGGGCCAACAGCGCATGTGTGAGCCGCGGCCTCATCCCCATTATCCCTCTGGCAGGGCTTGTGCATCAGCAACTGAGAATGGCCGGCGCAGGCATGCTCCCTGTTAGAGGGTAGCGGGGGCTGCGGCTTTTAGCGCTCTGATTGGACAAGTGGCCACACATGCGCCGTAGGACCAGGAAGAGGTGAGTTTGTTTTGACAATCTGGCAGGCTTCACACAATGGGGCACCCCCGATCGGGGTGCCCTGGGGACAAGAACCAAATCCAGGATAGTCAAAATCCTGGGTTTTGGTCCACTTTAAGTTTGAAACAGAACCCTGGTAAAACCTATGACTACACTTGGTGGCACACAGCTCTCCTTCAACTGCTTAAAGTGGACCAAAACCCAGGATTTTGACTACCCTGGCTTTTGGTCCTTTCCCCCGGGACACCACGATCGGGGGTGCCCCGCTATGTGAAACCCCCCAAATCGCCCGAAGAAGCTCACCTCTTCCTGGTTCTATGGCGCATGCGCGGCTGCTCGTCCAATCAGCGCGCTCAGAGCCG
The DNA here is from genome assembly GCA_027917425.1 of Gastrophryne carolinensis. NCBI lineage: Eukaryota > Metazoa > Chordata > Amphibia > Anura > Microhylidae > Gastrophryne > Gastrophryne carolinensis. Next base: position 432,476,363 of record CM051236.1, read on the forward strand.
CTGACGTCATGCCATCTAAGACGGCGTCTAAAGCAAGTGGCTCCAAGCGCACTGGCGGCCGCATCCTCTGCTTCCCTCTAACAGGGAGCGTGCCCTCATTCGACATACACAAATGGCTGGCGCGGGGATGCGCCCGCGGCCCGTGCATGCACCATTGGCCCAGGCAGTAAGGTAAGTGAACGGGGCGACCTGGGGGGTTTCACGCATCCTGATTTTGGATCCCCTGGGGGGGGGGGGGGGATTCCATAGGCCCAGGAATCTTAGATAAATTCCTGGGCTGATTGAGCTGGGTTTTGGTCCACTTTAAAGCAGGAATAAAACCCAGGAATTTTACTTTCCCAGGTTTGTTCCGTTCTCCTGGGGCATCCCGAATTGCTGTTCACTAAGCTCTTCCATGTTTCAACGATGCATTTGCGGACTAAACTGGTTTTGTTACAGTCATAGTGGACCAAAAGCCACAATTTTATCCAGCATTCTCTGCTCCCCCCATGTAGAGCACCTGTTGCCAATTTTCACTGCTCCTGCTTCACTCTAATCCCAGATAATGGCGCCTGTTTTAGCTGTAAACAATCAGTGTTCCAGGACAATTCAAAAAGCGAAAGTATCCTTTTCTAGTTTTACACCCTAAGAAGAGAGTATCGGCAGTGGTTTTGGCCAAATGTATTTCACAAGTTCAGTGGGTTTTGGTCTGTTTAAAGCAGAACCTTGATAAAACCAAGACTAGACCTGGTGGCATACAGCTCTCCTTCAATGGCTTAAAGCAGGAATATAACCCAGGAGTTTTACTATCCCAGATTTTGTTCTGTTCCCCTGGGGCATCCCGAATTGCTGTGTGAAACCCCCCAGAACACTTCTTTTCACTACGTTTCAACAGCTATCGTCCATTGAGAGCCGTTTGTCGTGACTGTGTCATTCGGCTCTCTTTGACTAGAATGGGGAGCACACACTGCCACATCCACCGCATCCTCTGCAACATGCATGCTCCTTCCCCAGCATATCTGACTGGCTGGGATGGGAGCATGCACGCCGCCAGAGATGCAGGGGATACAGCAGCGCACGCTCCCTATTCCCAATAATGAGAGCCATTTGCCGAATGACATAGTCATGGCAGGTGCCTCTCATTGGACGAAATCCCACACATGCTCCGTTGGAGAGGTGTAAGGTGAGTTTTTAGATTCCAGATACCAAAACCTACCAAGCTGGGCTTTGTTCCACTTTAAAGGGTGAATTATGACACATAGCAGCATGGTTTATAACAGTGTTACTTTCATTTGGGTGTTACTTTTGGTTATATTCCATGGCTGGGATAAATACAGTTGCCACTTATAAAACAGTTGTCGCTGTGATATATTTTATTGCCTGTGAGAACTTCAGAAGCATGGTGTTAACATTTTTATTTTTATCAAACCAATACCCTCTCCATTTGAATAAATAGAGTAGGCATGTTCGAGTTACCGACGTGGTGGGGCGGCCGGTCCTATATTCCGTTGGTGACTATGGACACTGTGGAAGGTGATCTCAGCACTCAAATACTTCAATTCAAATCACTGAAGCATTGGGTAGAAGTACTGGAGGCAGTGGTGGACTATGGCCAACAATCAGCCTGGGATTTTACCAGCACTCGACCTGCCCATTACCAGACAGTGGCATCACTGCTGCTTCCTGCCCAATCAACCAGTGTGAGACTGAGACTATGGGGGTTATTTAAGAAACAGTAACGCCAGGTAGTGCCACGTAGTGTCGGGTGAACGCTGGGCGCTGTATGTGAAAAACACATTTAAGAAAGCCAATCTGGTGAGTGCCTCTTACAGCGTCATGTAGCGCCACGTGTATTACTAGAGGCAGCTCAGTGTATAGCGTCGACGCTCTAAGTTCAGAAGTGCCATGTAGTACCTGTCGCTCAGTAGCGCTCTCCCATACATTTCAATGGTGTTTCATTTAGTTGTGTTTAAATAGCGTGTTGCTAAAGTAAAATTTAACATTTTTGGCTCAGAATTATGCAGAATAGTATGTGTAGATCTGCCATTACAGTGTCATTGTCACAGTGTTAAAACAATGTCATTCCATATGTTTTCACTCTGGTGCTGGTGTGTATGTGTTTAGAGCACCGGCGCTGGTTGTGTATAGTTTTTTTTTAATACGCCACTTAACTGGCGCTACCTATTGCTCACTGCAGCGTTGTCCTGTTGTTAGATGTAGCGTAGTCTTGGACACTTTGACCTCGGGACACCACCTAGTGTTCTCCATTGGCTCTGCAGTGAATCAGGGAGAGCGCTTCTACAGCGCCCTCCAGATATCACATTTATCAATGCAGGACAGGGTAGCACAAAGCTACTTGTTCGGCCGCTAAGCTATGTCACAGCGCCCCACACCCGCTTGCAGCGTCTACTAGTGGTCACTCTAAGCGCCGTTACACAGACGCTCACATGGCAATACGTGGCGCTAGTCCTAAATCAGCCTCCGCATTTATAGGGTGAGGACATGGGCTGGGGTTGCTTGGGTGAGCGGATAGAGTGGGGAAGGGGACTTCAAAACTTTTAAATCTTCCTATACAGGCTGTGTACATGACACAAACTCACACTGAGAGTATCCAGTAGCACAGGGCAATACAAGGGTTTTTTAGGAGCGCTAACGCCATGTAGCACCAAGTAGCATCAGGTGAACAGTATATGAAAACCATATATATGAAAGTCAATCTGGTGACAGCCTCTAATAGCGTCATGTAGCGTCACATGTATTACTAGTGGTGGCTCAGTGTAAAGCGCCGGCGCTGTATGTTCAGCAGCGCCATGGGGCACCTGTCGCGTTATCCCATACATTTCAATGGTGTTTTTTGCTTGTGTATAAATTGCATTTTAATATTTTTTTTTTCTCAATTTTAGGATCAAATGATTGTGTGGCCTCTCCTGCCCAGCAACCAACCACTTATATTGTTATATTTTATTTGTTTTTTATGCAGAATTGTATGTGCAGGTTTGCCATTGCAGTGTCACAGTACTAAAACAATGTCATTCCATGTGTTCTTGCTCTGGTGTGTATGTGTTGAGAAACAGACTTTTATCACATAGCTTCTGGCGCTCAACTCTACAGCGCCCAGCCTTAGAGCACCGACGCTGGTTGTGTGAAGTTTTTTTTTTTTAATACGCCACTTAACTGGTGCTACCTATCGCTCGCTGCAGCGTTATCCTGTTGTTAGATGTAGCGTAGTCTTGGGAGCTTTGACCTCAGGACACCACCTAGCGTTCTCCATTGGCTCTGCAGTGAATCAGCTTCTACAGCACCCTCCAGACATCACATTTATCAATGCTGGACAGGATACTACAGCTTCACTTGTCCGCCCACTACACTGGGTTAAAGCGCCAGACACCCGCTAGCAGCGGACGCTCTAAGTGCAGCTTCATAGGCGCTCAAATGGCAATACATGGCGCTAGTCTTAAATCAGCCCCAACCTAAACCTTCCAGAGATTGAAACGCATTTTGTATATATTTATTTGTACTTGCCGTACATATGTTTTTCCCTTTAATAGAAAACAAGTATTCATATCTTATAGGAATTCCAAACTGCCTGGGCACATTAAAATCCTGGTCTACGATTGCCTAAAAAATGTCCATTTAAGATCAACGTTTGGGCATTTTTTTAAAGCTGTTGGATAACACCTAGGAATAATATTTCAGTAAAGAAATATATTTTAAGTGATGAAGGAGAAGGTAATATTTAGAAAGGCGTGACAAGGTCTGAGGTGGTAAAGAAAGGAATAACAGTTTTTTTTATTCTATATTTTCATAATATAGATTTTCCTTTAATTTCTCTGTAACAATGGCCCTCTCGCAGCCTCCCAGTAGGCCGCATTCCTTTCCATGACACTGAAGGGCTTAGTTAACAATTTTCTATTATTACAAACTGCAGACTAAAATCATATCTGACACTCTAACAAATTCCCTCTTGATTCCATTTCAAAGAGTGAGCATGATTTCCATGCCATGCTGCTCACACGCTACAATGTGTTTAACCAAGGCGTGGATTTTCTGTAAAATCATTATAAGGTTTTTATGTTTCTTTTCCTTTTATATCAGAGGCCGATTCATTAATAGCGGCAGGTAGCGACAGTTGAGCGACTGTAGCGGCATTTTCAGAGCGCCCGCTAGTAGTCGCTGTGCTTGCCCGTTGTTCGGTAGTTGATAGCGACTCAGTCAGTTTGCCGTAATGTTGAATATTGGGTGAGGAGCCGCTATTTGACAGGTTCCGCGCTGTATGGGAGCGCATGATAGCGGCTGGCCCTAGCGACCGGCTCCCACCATATTTATTAAAAAATCACGCTCAAAAAATTCTCGCGCTGTGAAATGCATGTTTAAACCCCAGAGCACTGGCGGCGATGGGTTAAAAGTAGTTTTTTAACCCCCAAACAACCATATTTTTGGAAACCAAAAAAAACAAGTTTTTTAAATAATTTTGTAATGTGAATACATTAATATCAGACCTGTAATATCAATTCTGTACAATTTTTTTTTTCTCTTAAAAAAATGATCTAAAATGGCAGAAGTGGTCACAGAATGTTTCACATTTAAAGAAAAAAAAATCCTAACAATTAATTATGAATATTTAAAGATTGTTCCATTGAAATGCATTGGAGAGCGCCAGGTAGCGAGAGGTCTTACCTGTCGCTGTTCAAGGTCGGACGCTGGCGCTGTGGGCTGAGGCTGGAATAATGATGAATGAGTCGCTATATGGCGCTATCTCAGTCGCTAAGCAGGATTGGCTTGATAAATGTGTGATTGTGGTGGGGAGCCGGCGTTCTCGTGGCGGGGCCCGTCATTACCGGCCGCTCACCAGTCGCTACCTGTCGCTATTCCTTCATAAATAAGGCCTAAGTAGTTAGGTAAGCATATTGCTGCTGGTGAAAATGAAAGGTAGACTTTTATTCTGCACATGTAACCAGTACAGTGACAGCATATAAGCGGAACAAAACCTGTGAATTTGACTTTACAAGGTTTTGTTCTGTTCCCCGGTAGCATCCCGACTTGGGGTGCTCCACTGTGTGAACCTCCCCACAGAAAACCCCAAACAACTCACCTCTTCTGCGTTCCAATGACGCATGCGCGGGCGCGCAGCCGATGAGAGCCATTCGCCACGCTTAGCTAATTCAGCAAACTTCAATGGGGAGTGCGCACTGCCACATACCCCACATCGCCAGTATCCCCGGCCTCGTGCACACTCCCATCCTAACCTATCTGAATGGCTTGTTTGCTGATGATAAAAAGATGATATACAGCCATCCACTCCGCTTGTGAACACGTTTCAGACTTTTGTCATGTCACAGTTAAATATAAATAGCGCAAAATGGGAGGTTAACAAAATCTCTAGATAGGCTGACAGTTAAAGGGTTAAAGTGGACCAAAACCCAGGATTTAGACTATCGCCTCGGGGGTGCCCCGCTGTGTGAAACCCCCCAGATCTCTGAAACCAACTCACCTCCTCCCGGTCCTAGGGTGCATGCGCGGCCGCTCGTCCAATCGGTGCGTTTGGATCCGCTGACGTCACTTCATCTAAGGTGAGTGGCTCAGAGAGAACTAGCGGACGCATCTTCTGCTACTCTCGTACAGGGCACAAGCCCGTGCCGGCCATTCACAAATACCTGACGCGGGCACGCAACTGCGGCACACGCATGCGACGTCGGACCGGGAAAAAAGGTAAGTCTATGGGGCGACCTGGGACGGTTTCACACAGTGGGGCAGCCCAATTTTGGATGCCCGGGGGGGGGAATCAATCAGAATCAATTGGTCCACTCTAAATGAGGACTATCCTCTATATAAAAATGCTGGATGGTGGGAGGAGGGGTCACTTATACACCCAGCATCAAGAATGATGGAGGGGGGAAATCGGGCCATCAGGTTCGGTCTCCCTTAATACAATCAAAACTATCACCCCTGGATTTTATTCCTACCAGGAGAAGAAAACCACAAGCTTGGCGGGAGTTTTATTCAGTTCGGGTGTATAAGTGACCCCTCCTCTTATGTTTAGATGGATTTTTAATATTACACTTAATACAACACATCTTTTTTCTAATTTTGAATTCTTTAAGGTCACTACTTCAGTAAAACTATTGCTTCCCACTCCCAAGTGTTTTGGAGACTAGAACTAACTACTATCAGTTATCCTTATGCTAAATCTTTCATTAAGTACCTTGTGCTTTCTGTTTAAATAATTTGGTGTTGACTTATACTTAATTAACTGATGATCAATCATACGAATCATCTAACCTTGTGGACCTTATTAATCAACATGATAAATTAACATAAGGACAACAGTTTTTCTCCCACAGCATCAAACTTCAGGGTTGTGTGTCAGGTCAGGTTTGTGGACTTGGCATAAAAAGGGATTTTCTTTGACATTTATTATTTAAATTGACTATTCCTTGGAAGATCTGAGCAGAATCAATAAATTAATAAATAGATACACTAGGTTCATACTCTTAGGGGGTTATTTAAGAAGGGATAGCACCAGGTAGTACCTCAAAGCGGCAGGCAACGTCTGGTGAACGCGGGGCGCTGTACGCAAAACCACATTTATGAAAGCGAATCTGGTGAGCGACTCTAACAGCGCCATCTAGCGCCACATGTATTATTACAGGCGGCTCAGCATATAGCGCCGGCGCTCTAGCTTCCAGAGCGCCAGGTATTTTCGCTCACTGTCCCTCTCCCATACATTTCAATGGCCCTTCATTTGCTTGTGTTTAAACAGTGTGTTTGACAATTTTTTTTTGCTCCAATCATTGTGTGACCTCTCCTGGCTGCAAACAAACACTTTTAGAAACTTTTTTGGACTTTTTATATTTATATGCAGAATTGTCATTACAGGTCTGGCACTAAAGTGTTAATGTCACAGTTTTAAAACACTGTCATTCCATGTGTTTTCGCTTTGTTACTGGTGGATATGTGTTCAAAAACAGACTTTAATCACACAGCGTCGGGCGCTCTATGCTATAGCGACCAGATTTAGAGTGCCGACGCTCTGTGTGTGTCCGTTTTTGATAAGTATGGTGTGGAGCATCGAGTGCCGGACGCACTGAGCTGGCGCTACCTCTTGCTCCCTGCAGCCCTGTACTGGTATTAGAGTGCTCAACATACATCACATTCATCAATGCCGGCCTGGTTACTAGAGCGACTGAGGCGCTCTGTTACTGCACCTGATACCTGCTTACAGCATCTACTAGCAGTCACTCTAAGCGCTGCTATACTGACGCTCATCTGGCAATACCTGGCGTTAGTAGTGAATCAGCCTCCATATTATATTGTAAATTGTTACAGTGGGGCAAGAAATAACAGTTCACCACAATTAAAGAGGACCAAAACCCACAATGGAGTCAGGCATAGTCGCTCCCCCCCCCCCCCCTGTGAAACCCCAGGCTGCCCACAAATTGACCTTTTTCCTATCTATCCATTTTCCCTGCTATCCCATTTGTAAATGGCACGCTCCCTGTTTAGAGGGTAGCGGGGGATGCGGCTCCAGCACGCTCAGATCCACTTGTATTGGACGAAGGGACTCGAGCGACTCCAAGCGTGCTAATTGGAACAGCGGCCGCGCATGCGTTGTAGGACTGGGAAGAGGTGAGTTTGTTCGGGCGGCCTGGGGGGTTTCTCACAGCAGGGTGCAGATCAGGTGCCCCAGGGACAAGGCCCAAAACCCAGGATTGTCAAAATCTCACTGTTTCTGTTAAACGTGATATTTCTGCATTGCAAATGATTAACTTTCAAGTATAGAAAAGTAATCGAATAAAACAGACCCAACAATTAGGACAAGTATGTCGCTCCTTCTGAGTAATTCTTTATCTTTATTTGAAGGGAGCTTGTTCAAAATAATAGTAGTGAGGATTTACATTGGTGCAGCTATTTACTCTGTAGAATAGCAGGTGTTTATTTTGGCACGTTGCACATGTTGCTTATGTTTCCTTTTCTTCTGAAACACTGGGGAAAATGGTGTGCCTCAGACTACTAATGCCAGGTATCGGCAGATGAGCGTCTGTATAGCTGCGCTTAGAGCGACTGCTAGTAGACGCTGTAAATATGTATCAGGCGCTGACCCAGAGTGCCTCAGTCGCTGTAGTAACCTGGCTCGCACTGATGAATGTGATATATGTTGGGCAAGGCCGGATTATGAGAGGGGCACAAGGGGCGTGCGCCCAGGGGCCTCCACCACTTGCCCTGCAAAGGGGGCCTCCACCAACCTTTGGGTTATGGTCTGGACCAGGAGGCTTTTCAGTCTTTGGTCTGACACGTCTGGGCACCTAAAGCCACTACAGGGCAGGACGGAGAGTCTAGAGCAGCAAAGCTGCCGTCAGCAAAGCTACATAAGCCACCAAGCACAGCCGCTGGCAGCTCAATTCAGGGAACTGTTTTCTGCTGGACCAGCTGCGACTACATTACCCCCCACCCAGAATGGCAAAGCAAGAGTTGCAGAGCAGCACGCACCCGCACAAGGGACTCGATCTGATGTTTCAGTAAGTAGCTAGGTGCCAGACAAACACCAATCAGGTACTTGGCTGGACTATTAGTTCAAAGGAGAAAAAAATACTGTATCTGGGGCCTCCACCAGATTTGGTGCCCAGGGGCCTCCACCACACTTAATCCAGCCCTGATGTTGGGCGTTGTAACACCAGTACAGCGCTGCAGCATGGGAGAGGTAGCGCCAGCTCAGTGCGACCGACTCTCGGCGCTCCACATCATACTTACCAAAAAAAGACACACACACAGCGTCGGCACTCTAAATCTGGTCACTATAGCATAGAGCGCCAGTGTGTGATTAAAGTCGCTGTAGTAACCTGGCCGGCATTGATGAATGTGATGTGTGTTGGGCACTCTAACACCATTACAGCGCTGCAGGGAGCGAAAGGTAGCGCCAGCTCAGTGCGACCGACTCTCGGCGCTCCACACCATACTTATCAAAAAAGGACACAGACACAGCGCCACTCTAAATCTGGTCGCTATAGCATAGAGCGCCAGGCGCTGTGCGATTAAAGTCTGCTTTTGAACACATATCCACTAGTAACAAAGCAAAAACACATGGACCTGTAATGACAATTCTGCATAAAAATATAAAAAGTCAAAAAAGTTTCTAAAAATGTTTGCAGCCAGGAGAGGTCACACAATGATTTGAGAAAAAAAATTGTCAAACACAAGCAAATGAACGTCCATTGAAATGTATGGGAGAGCGACACTGAGTGAAAGGTAATACCTGGCTGCCTGGAAGCTAGAGCGCCGGCGCTATACACGCCTGTAATAATACATCGGACGCTACATGGCGCTGTTAGAGTTGCTCACCAGATTCACTTTCATAAATGTGGTTTTGCGTACAGTGCCCGGCGTTTACCAGACGCTGCCTGCCGCTACGAGGCGCTACCTGGCGCTATCCCTTCTTAAATAACACCCTAAGTTGACTGGAGAGGGAAATACATATAGAGAAGTGCAGAAAGTTATAGGCTGTTCAGCTAAAATGCCTTGAAGTGGCAAATCTTAAAGGCAAGGAAGGAAGTGATGGACTACTTTTCAAATGGATCACAAATTAGCCAAAATGACAAAGACCTCCAAAAAATATGAAGCCGAGTTACCAGCAAGGACTCATGTCCCAAATAAGTTAAAACATTCCGAGGAACATAATGACTAGCTCAAAAAAAATAGCACAACATTTTGTGGACTAATGAAAGCAAATTGTGGCCGCAGGCAGCCACATACTCACCTGGATCCTGCAGAGCATGCGCAGGCCTCTGATCAAGGGCGTAACTTGAGGGGTGGGAATGAACTGGGGCCCAGAAGGTCAGGGGAGCCTCATTATTGTTGCTTCTTCACCTATTTTTAGCATATATGTGCTCACTTGGCATCATTTATAAAAAAAAGCAGCATTTGTCTCTGTTATTTCAGTATTTAGTTGTCTAGTTGCATCTAACTGAAACTGAAACCAAACCTGGATGTCCTTAGGCAAATTCATTTATTTGAGTTTTGGTATGCTTTAAGCATTAATGTTATCTTCATGGGGTCATATGAGTTAAAGTGGACCAAAACCCACCCTGGAGTCTCATAGGTCTATTCCCTCCCCCTGCAGTATCCTGACCCGGAGACCCCGCTCTGTGAAAACCCCTGAGTTGCTAAGCAAAGCCAATATACTTGTCCAAAATGAAGAAGTGCCAGCCATGAAGTACAAGCTTAAAATCATCTAGCCTTTAATTGAAGCATTTAAAAGCCATTACAGCATAAGGAGTGGTAAAAAGCACAGAAGAGCAGGCCCCACGTTGACGCGTTTCGAGCACCAGCTCTTAATCGTGACAATGGGGCAACTAAACTAGTCGTCATTTATACACATGCCAATAACACATAATTACATAAAGCATTTCATGTGAGACAAAAACCAGGCATAAGAGGAGAGAAGGAAAAGCTGGGAGATAATGGCGGAATGACATACCTGTATAAATATAGTAGGGGCTAAAATATATGGACTCCCGTGATATAAATCCCTGGCCGGTGTGCGCGCTCTCCGCCGGCACTGCATGCATGCTGTGAATGACTCGCTTCCGTATTGTGGTACGTGAGGGAAAACCTCATCCAATCAGCTCGCACAGGTGACGTGTCAGAGCTTCATTGGTCCAAATGTCCACTACGTCATATGCCAGGAACTGACATCCTTCACAGGCAACACCATAAAGCCAATATACTTACCTTTTCCCTGAGGCCACAGCACATGCGTGATGAGCACCGGCATCACTCGCTTCCTTACTAGGCTGTGTGCAGCCCAGCCCACTGCAGCTGAATGGCTGTGATGGCCACGCATAGGAAGGGAGGAAGTGATACTGTGCACCACCAGGATTCCTTCCTGCTGCTCTAGCCGCAGTATAAGCTAGAGGAGAGGTGACCTGGGGGATTTCACACAGTGGGGCACCCCAAACCAGGGTGCCCTGGGGGAAGGACCAAAACCTGGGACAATGAAAATCATGGGTTTGGGCCACTTTAAAGTAGACTAAAACCCCTTTTAAGCCAGCCATGGAGTTTAAGTGCCCCGCTGATTCTCTGCCTTCGAGATTTGGGATGCCCTGCTGTGTAAACATCCTTAGGATCGCCAATATACTTACACCCCCAGAAAATATAGGGTGACAGCACAAATATGAAGAGGAGCAAAAGAAGGATGGAATGTGGAAAAGAGAAAATGGAGGGGACACAGTTGCTCCTGCATTGCTGTGCTCAGAGCTGCCCCCTTGATCAATGATGTAGTGCTTAGTCTCCCTGCCAGTGTCAGGGCTCCCTGGCACCTAGCATTGCAATATGAAATACTGCACCGGTGGGAAGGGGCATTGCAAGGCATACACAAACTTTGTTTCTCTGTCTCTTGGCCCCATCCAACCCTTTCCACCCAGCCCAGCTCAGTCCCACCAAGCACTGTCCCACCATCTCATCCCCCCCTGCTCAGCCCCATCCATTCCTGTCCCCCCAGCTTTGCCCCATACATCCCTATCCCCCCAGCTTTGCCCCATTCATCCCTATCCCCTCAGATCTGCTCCAGACATTCCTGCCCCCCCCCCAGCTTTGCCCCATACATCCCTATCCCCTCAGATCTGCTCCAGACATTCCTGCCCCCCCAGCTTTGCCCCATACATCCCTATCCCCTCAGATCTGCTCCAGACATCCCTGCCCCCCCAGCTTTGCCCCATACATCCCTGCCCCCCCCCCAGCTTTGCCCCATTCATCCCTATTTCTCAGATCTGCTCCAGACATTCCTGCCCCCCCAGCTTTGCCCCATACATCCCTGCCCCCCCAGCTTTGCCCCATTCATCCCTATCCCCTCAGATCTGCTCCAGACATTCCTGTCCCCTCAGCTCTGACCCATCTATTCCTGTCCCCCCAGCTTTGCCTCATTCATCCCTATCCCCTCAGATGTGCTCCAGCCATCCGTGTCCCCCCAGCTTTGCCCCATACATCCCTATCCCCTCAGATCTGCTCCAGACATCCCTGCCCCCCCAGCTTTGCCCCATTCATCCCTGTTTCTCAGATCTGCTCCAGACATTCCTGCCCCCCCAGCTTTGCCCCATACATCCCTGCCCCCCCAGCTTTGCCCCATTCATCACTATCCCCTCAGATCTGCTCCAGCCATCCCTGTCCCCTCAGCTCTGACCCATCTATTCCTGTCCTCCCAGCTTTGCCCATCCAATTCCTGGCCTCCCAACTTTGTCAGTGCATTACCAGCTCTGGCAATCTACCCCCTCAGCTCTGCCCATCCATTCCTGTCCTTCTAGTTCTCCCCATCCATCCCTTCTCCCAGATCTCTCTATCCCCCCCTGCCCTTCCTGTTCTGTCTACCCATCCCTCTCCTCTCTCATTCATCCCTGTCCCCTGAGCCCTATCTTGCAATCCGCGTTACCAGACCTTTCTGCCAGTAACATTTTGGGCCCTAGTCCACCCCTGTACACGGCCTACACAGAATGCAAGTAGGGGGGGGTTAAAGCAGTGTGCCTCGGGCCAGAGCTGTAAGTTCTGTGGGGCCAAAAAAAAGAGCTCCTGTTTTTCCCCAGTAGAATTTTCGGTGTGAGGTGGGAGGGGCAAGCAGCCTCTTTTTACCTGCCTAGGGAATCGATAGCCCTTCCCCCAGTGTGCTGATTTCTAACTATCCCCCCTTCCCCCCGCACGCGCGCGACAGCACTCCGCCCAGACCTTCACCTCCCTTTAAATGGACCTTTACAAGAGGTGGTTGAGTACCCCTGTCCTAGAGGTTACCCTACAGAGAATTTGGGATAACATCCTGTGCCCAGACAGCCTTTACCTAGAATACACATTCATATATGACTTCAAAACCAGCACCACTTACCCACCAAAAATGGTGGAACAGACTTGCCAGAAGTTAACACAAAAATATTCTCCTTGGTAAACTTGCTTATTTATAATAACCCTGCAACAAAATGTGTCTAATGGATATCAAAACAAAAAAGTCTGTAACTGTTATTCCCAGTCCCCCTGAGCACAAACCCTACATTTCCAGGAAAAATGTCGTCTGACCTAACAAGGCTACAAGTAGACTTTATATTAATAGTAGATTTTCAGCTTGTATCATTATTATTCTTCCAATAATATAGTATCTGTCAAAGTCCTCATAGTAAAATGTCTCAGATTTCATTATGCCTTCTTAGAAAATGAAGCTAACATGATTAAGGGTAGCTGGCCTGTTCCAATTCCATACTGTTATAATATAATGAATAAACTTGAATTTCTGGTAAAATGCATTAATCGCCTGCTATATACACACATCAGACTTTAGAAACTCTTCACATCATGCAGACTGTAAATGATAGCTGTGCCATTATGACCATTTACTATATGTTTTAAAGCACTTATCTTTCCTTATGAACTACATGTTTTAGTTTCATTACCAGCAAAGTTACTAATGAGATCTTTTGGACTAGTGTCATTCCCAGACAGTAAAACATCTCACACATTACATCATTCTCAGCATTGATTTCTTTTAGTTCAGCCAAAGTACCTGGTGGGGATTAAATGTGGTTGCGCAACGTCTTTATGTAATGATTTCTACAAAAATGTTAAAGCAGATGAAAACCTGCCATGGCTGGCAGTAGAATCTAGAAGATTCCAGGGCCGACTCCTTTGTGAAACCCCCATGGTCGACTGTAAACTCAAAATGGGTTTCAATCTGCTTTAAGGTGGACCAAAATTTAAAACAGACTTTCTCATCTCTTCCATTCCGGGGCACCACTAGTAGCAATGCGTGGGTTAATCTCAGCTGTAGGCAAGATAAAAATAAGCTCCTCCCAGCCTATATAGGGCATGCTGTTGCATTATCTCCTCAGTTCTTTTCTTGCAGTCGCAAGGGATCGTGAAGATGTCTCGAATTTTTTTTTTTACTACAGTGCTGACCGGGAGCGAGGGCTTCGACTCCATCTGTCACCCAGCTCCTCACCAGCTGCAGCATTCCTGGGGATCCCAGTTAGATGCCTAAAGTCGGTTCCCAAGTCGATAGCGCTGGATTGTGCAGCGTATGGGCAGCGCGCATGGGTCTGAGCCCCAAGGACCAGGACCCCGATGCAGCAGGGTACCTGATCTCTGAGCCTTGCATGGTGGCCCTGCTGTGTGTCTCCCACTGAGCCTTGTTTCCCCTACCCCCTGGGCACCCGCTTGCGCCTTACAGCGGTGGACGGGAGGTGAGGGCGGGGCGGCCGCAAGTGCATGGTGCGCAGATCCGCCTGCCTTCTTCTCACTAGCAGTCATCTTGCATGGTGGCCGTTGGTCCTTTCTGCATCTCCAGATGATCGCATAGCAGCTCCTGCACTGCTTTCTGGTTCTCCTGAGCTGAGGATCGACTCCCTGGTTAGGTAGGGCCCTCTTGAGGCACAGCCTTTTGACTTTTAAAGATTCTTTCTGAATCTGACATTGTTCATGTTATTGCAGGGTGGGGTCCGGAAGCTGCTGCATCCTTGACCAGTGTGTTGACCTCAGCTGCAGGGAGGTGCAATTCTAGTAGTACAGGCAAGTCCGACCAGTAGTCGAGATACAGGAGGGTGTGGGGACCAGTGCTCCAGCTGTATTGCTTAGAAGTTAGAGCAGCCATTTTACAATGTTGGACGCATCAGAGGCCAAGCGCGGACGAACCCCTGTGCGCTGGGTGCACTACTGTCCTCACGCAGCTGGTTGGCTCCGCACCTCAGTCGGATCATCAAGTTTCCCCTGACTCGGACTCGTCAGAGCGGAATACCCCCTTGGGGGGCTGCTAGGTCCATTTTGGTTCCAGGGTCAGCCAAGGATGGGGTTCCCTCCTTCGGACATGGAGAACAGGGTGGCTCGGTTGAAGAGCATGGTCAGTGGCCTTCGTCAGCAGGGGCATCCCAAGTCATTCTCTACCCGGCCAGACGGGAAGGCTACGGCCAAGCGTAGGCATATTCAGACAGAGCCCTGAAGCTCCTACATAAAGGACCTATTTAGGGGTTAAGGATCTAGTTCCGGGCCGGTCGGGGGGGGGGGAAGGTGTCGTCTGGCAACAGAGACTAACTGAACTGAGTCTGGTGGGTGTATGGTTTTGGTTTCAAAATAATGTTTTACCCGATATATGTTTTGAGCATAAAAAATGTATATATACACTGGTATTATATTACTATGTTAATTGTTAATAATATATCTTAATATCATTATTATATATATTGTCGACTCTAGGCAATAGCTAACACATGAGTAGAGATTGTCTTAGTAGAGCTATTTTACATTTGACTATTGTTGATACATTGGATTGTGCGTTCCTCCTTCTGGGCTTTAGAGCAGTAAGACAATTACCTTAGTAGTGCTACTTTCTGGCAATTCAGAATATAAATAAACCTGTTATTAAAGCTGACCAAACCCCACATTTTCAACTAGCATCTTCTGAATTGTTCCCCCCAAGAAGAGGACCTTTTGTCAATTTAAGTGCTCCTGCATCCCTCTAATTCCAGATAACTTTGCTTGTTTTAGCTGTAAAGCTCCGCCTCCTCCATTCATTGTCATTGTTGTGTGTGGCAAAGATGCAATTGCCACACATATGAAATGACTGGTCCACTGACATCTTACAGGGACGGACAGCAAAAAAACAGTGTTCCAGGACAATTCAAAAAGCAGAAATATCCATTTCTATTTCTACACACTAAGAAAGGAATATCGGCAGGGGCTTTGGACAAATGTATTTCACAAGTTCGGTGGATTTTGGCCCGCTTTAATGTGAAATATCTACATGGATGTACAAAGGCAAGAAGGGAATTTTCAATATCCAATCTGGTCTTTAAAGTGGACTTTTGACTATCCTGGGTTTTGGTCCTTTCCCCCAGGGGCACCACGTTCGGGGGTGCCCCACTACATGATACCCCCCAGGACGCAGAGACCAGCTCCCCTTTTCCCGTTCCCATGGAGTGTCTAAGAGCAGCGGCTCTGAGCGCACTGATGGCCGTATCCTCCGCTTTCCTCTAACAGGGAGCGTGCCCGAGCCGGCCACTCACAAATGCCTGCCACTGGAGCGAATCGATCGGCCCGGGAATCTTCTAGAGCTGGGTTTTAAGCCACTTTAAAGCTTTATGCAGTTATGATATGTTCTCAGACATGGCGGACATTTGCTGGCACCACATGTGCTAATGGTTAAAGGGAAACTCCTCTTTGAAAGTGTATATTAGTGTGCCGAAATGTTTTATGGACTTCTTGCAATCTGTTGCTGTTGGCAACTAGACATCCAGATATATAGGAAGAGAGAAGTGAGCCCTGTACACACTACTGCTGCTGGGCAGGTGTAAGTATCAGTGAGCTCCATCACCTCAGCAGCAGCCATAGCAGCAGTGTTCCGTGTGTACAAGGCTCAGCTCTCTCTATCTGATGTACAGATTGGGGGTGATAATTATTTGCTAAAGCAAGGTGCACTTCCAGTGGGCCTTGTGGTATAAATTGCAGCCTGCATCACAGTTAGTGTTTTAATTTAAAAGCGACACAAAATCTGTGCTGGCCAACCCTGGTTTCTCAAAGGCTCTAAAGCCAGCTGCTGTCCCAATTTTGGATGCCCTGCTGTGTGAATCCCCCGGGGTCACCAGGAAATTTACCTTTTCTGGCAGCTCCCACTCGCCACTGGCTGTTTTTGCCGGGGTCCACATCCCCGGCTTCCCTGTAGCTGTGGCATGCTCCTGCTCCAAGGCAATCAGATAACCTGGGGATACGTCCAGCGGTATTCACATCAGGCGGCATTCTTAAAGGAGCAGTATCGCAAATTCTTCTTGGTGACTTATATTTAAATGGTACTTTGAATGTAGGTAAGTGTTGGAGTAAGAATTACAAATTTAGAAAAAAATGATGTCTGTGTTGAGCAGCTGGAGACTAATAGCTCATGTTTATGTCTTCTGAGTGTCGGAGCCCGACACTCTGGCCTGTTCCATGCTGAGGAGAGGGGTGAAACAATGTATCAAAGTATCAGCTGTTCAGTGCTGGCAGCCGTCCTGCATAAGATAACAACATTGCAACATTGCCTGGCCAGAACTTATATATCTAAAACAGAGAGAAAAGCTCTAGAAGTCATTTAGCTGATTTTGACAGTTTTCCCTTCATGTTGGCTCTGCTGCAGAATCTTTCAGTTTACCATTTTATCTCTCTTTTCTCAACACATTTTTCCATATGATTTTCTTTCAGCTTTGTGTGTTTTGAGCAAAGCCCAACCCAGGATTTTCACTATCTGGAGTTTTTTTTATGCCCCTGGGGGCATCCCGACTTGGGATGCCCTGATATGTGAAATCCCCAAATTCGCCTGTGAAAACGTACCTTTCCCTGTCCCACAGCGCATGCGCGGGCTCTCATCCAATCAGCGCTGTTTGCACGCAGATGGGGAGCCTGAGCAGTAACCTTCCTGGCAGCCCGTCCTGTCTAAATGGCTATCTGCGTGAGCGCGCCAGAAAAATGGGGGGATCTGTGGTTATCCAGGGGTCGTTTCACACAGTGGGCATCCTGATTTAGAATGCCCAAGGAGCAAGGTGAATGGCCGGGTCTTATAGACTACAGGGTCGGCAACTCAGGGTTTTGTTCCACTTTAATACCTTTAGATTTTCCTGCTCAGTTATTCAAAGAAGAATTTCAGTCATTTTCAGTCAGTTTAGTTTATTTTGTATAGATTTTACACATTTGAGTCACCTGGTCTCATAACAAAAGCAGCACCTCACACACACACACAGCCGTTACCACTGATTACAGTGTCAGCCTCTGAGGTAAAGTGTTGCTAGGAGACCAGTGGGCTAAATGAAGCAGCTCACTAAATACAACCCAGCAGATCCCCCTATTCAGCAAATGGACTGAGCCATTGTAATTATACAATTTAAAAGAAAGCCATATATTTTTTCCTTTTTCTATCGCCAGATTATTTATACACATGTTAGAAGCTATTGTGTGGCTATTTAATTATTTATCTTTTTTAATGCAAATTTCGCGATACTGCTCCTTTAAGTTTATCCAGCCGACGATCTAAAAAATGGCAGGTGGGCGTGGCCTCAGCAGTGAACAATCCCAGTCAGATGCATCAGCGAAGGTAATCGGGTGGGCGCCAGGGAGTGAGTGGGGCAAATTGGGGTTTGTGCCACTCTAGCACACAAGAAAAAGCACTAAAATGTCTTATTCGATTTTTTCTTTAAAAAATTACCTTTTACAGTCCAGGTAAATCATAATTCTAATGAGGTAAGAATATTTTTTTTAAGTTTGAAAATAAAAGCATCCTATGGGCTAATCACATCATATGGCCCAATGTCCCATCACAGGTGCAAGTGGGAAAATAGAACAAACATTTTAAAAAAGAAAATCAGACCTTTTATAATATTCTTTTCTAAACATCCCTCCCAACTCCGTTACTGCCTTTTGGATGTCAGCGTTATCTAAAACGCAGACATCCAGCAGCATTCCTGGCCCCTTTCTACCTCCCCCTTTAGCCACGAAGGCTGTGGCTTTAGCCATACTCGCCCTTCGTCGTCTGCTCTTCAAATGTCGCGAGCTGCTCATCAAATCTTGCAAGAGTGTCATTGCAGCCTGGCTATAATGAGGTACCGTATATACTCGAGTATAGGCCGACCCGAATATAAGCCGAGGCACCTAATTTTACCCCAAAAACCTGGAAAAAGTTATTGACCCGAGTATAAGCCGAGGCACACAACACAGCACACAATACAGCACACATACACACACAAGGCACACACAGCACACAACACAGCACACAATACAGCACACATACACACACAAGGCACACACAGCACACAACACAGCACACATACAATGCACACAACACACACACTCACCAGTTCAGCTCCTGCAGAATCTTCAGCGAGGCTCCTTCCAGCGACGGTGCGGGAGAGAGTGAGGACGGCGCGGGACGACGGCATGGGTCCATCTAGACGCAGGGCAGAAGAGCCGCCTCAGAGGCTTCAGAACTCGGCGGGGAGATCAGTACACCCAGCGCGAGGTGGGTGTACCAAGATGGCGGCCGGCGCGCTCCGCGCCGCCACGTCACGTCGCGTCACTGAGGCCCGGGCCGCCATCTTGGTACACCCACCTCGCGCTGGGTGTACTGATCTCCCCGCCGAGTTCTGAAGCCTTGGCGGCTCGTCTGCCGCCTCGGAGGCTCTTCTGCCCTCGCTCAGGTAAGTCACTGACTCGAGTATAAGCCGAGGCTGCTTTTTTCAGCCCAAAAAGTGGGCTGAAAAACTCGGCTTATACTCGAGTATATACGGTAAGAATAATTATTTGAACATTTGGCACCCTATGTGATATGCAGAATAAAATATTCTTTAACATAGCGCACAGTGTGCTGTTCTTTCCAAATTTGGAAAAATTATGTGCCTCACCTGTAAAAATGTGATTATTTTGAAATTCTTTATTGCACTTTTGGTGTGTTAAAATCAAAATCAAACCCAGATGCAGGTGGCAATTCACACCCAAATTTCCACCAAGGGTTGAACTTGCGTCACTAAACCCTCATTGTGTAAGGCCCATTTGTGGCCGAACAGATAACCACCTCACCGAGAGACCAGTCTATATACAGGGCCTGCTCCAGGGGCAAGAGAGTCTTAGTGGGCCCCAAAGTAGTGAGTCACATGATGTCATCTTTCAACTCCACTGTCACAAATGGGTCATCTCCTGCTGCTGATCACCCTCAAGTCCTTGTCAGTTGTCACCTTGTTCTCGCCACCTTCTGCGCTTCCATCAGTTGCCCTCCATTCTATGCCACCGTCTCCATTGCTGATTATCCCCTGTTGCTGAGGCCAGCCATGAGTAGGTCTGCACACAGCACCCGGCATTCAGTGGTTCAGGTCCACTGTAGTAGTGTAGTGTGAGCCTGAGTGGGCCCCTGAAGATGCCAGGGGCCCTGGCAATTGCCCAGGTTTGCCCTGTGCTGGCATCGGCTATATATATATATATATATATATATATAGGCAGATTTGCATAGGGAGACCTGGGAGAATTCCTGGTGGACCGCACTAATTTGGGGCCTGTTGGGCCGCTACTTCTGAAACCTCCATCTCCTCTCTACCTCCCTAGTCTCCTCCTAGCCCCTTGTATTTGGCCTTATTGAAGACCCATAGCCTGGCAACACCAGCCTATGTTCTGTCTCAATGTAGTTATAGACATCATGCCTTAAAGGGGCAATATCCAGCCCTGACACTTCTGCCTCTACAATACTAAAGAGTCAGTACCTCTCATGGGGTCATGGGCTGCCAGGGGTCGGTAAAATCCTGCTCTGATTCTTGGCCCCAGTCTGCCACTGTATATACACAATTAATATGAATACAACAAGCCAGCTTTAACAGTGTGTGCTAGAGCTTCTGGTCCCCCAAACAAAGTGAAGCAACCACAATAAGCAGGTAACTTTGGAGAATGGGTTAAGGTAGCAGCCAGGAATATTTTAATAGTCGGGTGGGTCTGGCTTCCCCAATCTAAACCAAGGGTATGCTTTAATGGCCCTACAGAAAAACATTGCAATCTTGGTACATGCACATTAGACAAAGTGGTGCCAAGTTTAGTTTTTCTTTGATTGTAAGCGATAAGGTACACACCTTTTCCCCAGGCTCTTTGGACTAGTATCTTGTATTTCTAATAGCATGTTTGACAGGAACATACACCAGTTAATGCACACTAAAGTCTGCAGAACACGTCCCTGACAAAGATTATAAATTGCTTTGTGCCTGCTTTTAATTAAGCAAATGTTTCCCAGTAGCTTATATATGCTTTAACTCCTTCTCGTTAACATGAGTAATTATTTTTGGAGTATATATGAGCCAAGTGATAATCATATAGCAATTTTGTTTGAGTCAGCCATATTTTTAATCATTTGGTCTGTAATAAAAGCTAATAAATGTTTGGAACAAATAACAGCGGAAGTACTTTTATTAAAACTAAAGAAGCTTCATCATTTAACAAGGTCTGGGAATAGAGTATAGACAGTATACAAAATTGGCACATAAACACATCTGCCACACTACCCTGTTAGTAATAACATTAGTAATACATTTGTAAACCTTTTTTTAGTCTTTCTTACTCCTTATAAAGCCTATATAAGGACTAGTTATTTGGTGTCTAACCTATCTTGCATTTAAAGGGTTTGTTAGGGCTAAGTGTAAGAAATCACTGCCTATAAGCTATGCAAATGATTTATCACAGTGTGCTGCTGAAAATCTGAGATCTGGCCCCTCTTCTGTCGGCCAGACCCTAGATTTTATTTATGCATGACCACCTTTTCTCCCATTGAGAGGTGGACCTATCTCCACCCTCTTGCATCAGACTGCAGGAGAGATCTAGCTTCTTATACTTGTCTGGCTCTCCTGTGCTTCTAAAAGGCCAGTAACAGAAAAATGAATCAAGTTCTTGTGAGTGGGTGAAGGAAAGAGACAGAAATACAGCCATGCAAAAACATGGAGTCTCCAGTTGCTTCCACAGACCTTTAGAGGATGGTAACAGCTTTTCCTACACAGAAACAGGATATTGCAGCCATGCGTCAGAGCAGGCAACATGAAGTCATCTCACTCTTTTGAGAGATAAGACTAGCAGAGATCAACTTTCATTTAGATAGGACACTTATACTGTGATATTAGGGTAAGCTTGTACTGTTTCTTTAAAGTGGACCATCACCCTCGGGTGATCGGCCTGGGAATCTATAAGATTCCCGGGCCGATCACCTCCCTCCCCGCGGGACATCCGAGATCGGGATGTCCCGCGGGGTGAAACCCCCCCAAAACCCCCAAACCCCCTTACCTTAGCTTCGGCGGCGGCCGGCCGCCGTCGCCTCCCTCGCGCCCCTCTAGGCGTGCGCGCGCCCGCGCCGGCCGTCTGTGAATGGGGAGGGACGCGCGGGAGGCGGCGGCGGAGGAGCCACGGACAAGTGGCTGTCAAATCGCTTGTCCGTCTGCGCTGGGAGCGGGGAGAGGTGAGTTTTTCGGGTGCTTGGGGGGGGTTTCACACAGCCAGGCACCCCAATCGGGGGTGCCCCACCGAAGTGGACCAAGACCCAGGATAGTCAAAATCCTGGGTGTTGGTCCACTTTAAGGCCAGTTGGCTAGAAAATAGCTATCTGAATGTTGTTGTTAAAGCGATGCTATACCCAGAAAAGGACATTGATGTTGTCATCTTTTTAATTCATTAGTATGTTAAAAAAGACTACAAACATATACATAAACTCACAAACATATACATAAACTCAGTACAATCACAATCTTAAAAAAACATTTTTACACAAACCCGGCCACAGCAAGGAACCCTCATAACAATTTCCAAAGTTTATACCATATATACATAATCAAATAGTTTTATTGCTACCAATAAATATCCTGTGTCTAATCTGAAGTGCTAGTGCAAAAAATATAATGCAGAGCAAAGTTATAAATATTACATGTGCCAAACGTATCTACTTAATATCAAATGAACATGCCAAAACCATCTGGGACAAACACCCCTATAGTGCAAAATCACCCCTGCTGGAGCAGGTACAAAATCTCACCACCCATGCGTTCCGTGGAGCAAAGTCCACTTTCTCAAGGTTCTAAAAGCCAATCAGTGCACTGACTGCGTGAATAGGCTGGGGCTGTACCTCAGAACACAGAAGTATTTTTAACCCAAATCCACCTCAGCACCAAGAGAGGGCAATGGTGGAATTTTTAAATACGTTTTTACTGTCGCTATCAGAGTGTATGGCTTTGGGGCAGTGTATGCTGAAAATGGTTCTATATGCAATAATATATCAGTGTCACTTGAAAAGTATAATGTCTTTAATCTTAACCTTTATAATGGAACAAAACCTGGGTTTGTTTACTTTTCCAGGTTTCATTCCGCTTACATGGGGCATCCTGTATCGGGATGTTCCACTGTGTGAAACCCCCCAAATCACCTCGGCACCCGACTCTTTGCCTCAATGAGTGTATCTTACTTGGCCCAGGTCATTGTACTATTTGATTCTTTTTTCTCCCAATCCACGCCAGACCTTCAGCATTCGGTAACTGAAGGGTTAACTCTTGACCGAAGGGCGTGTCTCATCCTGGCCTCTACATGGCAGTACAAGAAGTAGCCCACAAGTCCATTAAATTGTTTAGGAATTTATGAGATCTGTTTTTAGATCTGGTGCTTCCAAATGTCTGTACCAGTGGCCTGAGGGCAGCAGTTTGAAGTAGAGGTGACCATGGTGAGATGGTTCATTAATCATTTTTCACTGCACAAGGCTGTATCCTTCAGTAACACAAGGATCAACAGCAGGAGAGTTTATTGTACTTGGTGACTACTCCAAATCAAGCAGTGAGCAAGAGACATAAGACAGACCCAATAGCAGAGTTATAGAACAGAGTTATATGGGACAGACCATACTTCTTTGGAGGAGAAAGTGCTTCTGTACTTTTTATAGGACAGAATTGACGTTGTTATCTGATCCCTGGTTCTGGGCAATGATTCTTCCAAGGAACTTTGTTTCTATTCCTCTCTAGCTCTTCACCTTAAATAATAATAGGGGTATTTGGATAGGCTTTCCTAAAGTCCATTATCAACTCTACCACTATTATCTCTATCACTATTATCTCTACTAGTGTTAAGTACCAGGTTGTTTTCTCTTCTCTCTGCAGCAACCACCACATTTCTTGATTAAACAGAAGACTGTGGTTTAATGTGCAAACCTAAGCCTTTTGCCAGTTCCTCAGAGGAAGGGCAGTGGTTGGTGAACAGAGATAATAGCAGTAAGAGGTGCAGATGATGATGGTTTTCTCGCTGAACATAAAGAAGCGTAGCTCCACTTGTGTTTTGGCTATAGAACAGTTCTATTCAACAATTTATTGAATCGAATGTCTAGAATATTAATGTTGATACCCCAACTAAATCCAGTAAGAAGAATCATGCAATAGGAGAATATAGTAGAAGACCATGCCAACTGGGCCCTCCGTTGATCTATTTGTTTAGTATGCAAATGAATGGGGTAGATTCAGGACTAGGGGCAAAAAGTGCACCTCAGGTGAAATATTAAATAATTCATATTAAGTTCACACTTGGTGCTGAAGAGACCCCTATGTAGAAAGGGCATTTTTGTATTTTATTTACTTCAAAAAATAGGGCACTGTGTGCACCTGGTGCTATTTCTAATTTACTATACTGCTTTTAAAGTAAAAAGTGCATTTGCCTTTCATTTACTTTCTAGGGGTTAATTCAGCATCAGGTGTAAATAGATGGAAAGTTAGAGGTAAGGCGCTAATGCTACTAACACTGGTAGTAGTGCTAGTAAATTAGCTTGGGCTTACAGAACAGCAGATAACTATGGTAAATATGGCCTTGGGCCACAAATGCACAGAGAGATTACAGGTGCATGAAGTTCTAATTTATTCACAAACTTCACATAAATCACAGTCATATTCATAATAACATAAAAAACATTAAGTCAAGGTCAAGCACTTACTAATTTGTAGAATGGTACAGTTTGTACTGTAAGTACATAACATAGCACTATATAAATCATCAAAAAGAAATCAGGACTGTATTCACTTTGGCATTGATTTTCTTTCTCAAAGGGTTGTCCGTTGTGTTCAGCAAAAAAAAAAAAGGTTTGGGATGCTAAACACTTGAATATTTAACTTTTGCTCTGTAGCTCCAAGGTCCAATATCTCACCTACACAATAATAGTCATGTACAGACTCCTGAGTGGACATCCATAATTCATGACCTGTTGGAGGGTTTAAGAGACAGGTTTAGAAATCACTGAAATAAATTGAAATATGTGTTGGCAGCATAATCAGACTAATCAACTAATTTACCATCAATTGTCTTAGGGTCTTTCTGATTATATATAATTAGATATGATTGAGGCAAGATTACCACAGGGGGGATCGTAGATCTGTCCTAACCCCTCAATAAAGCGATCACACCCTGTTCTGATATATGTCCCAACCTCACAATAAAGAAATCACACCTTGTCCTCCTATCTGATCCAACCCACAATAAAGGCATCACAACCTGATCTGATATATGTCCCAACCTCACTATAAAGAAATCACACCCTGTCCTCCTATCTGATCCAACCCACAATAAAGGCATCACAACCTGTTCTGATATATGTCCCAAGTCCCAACCTCACTATAAAGAAATCATACCCTGTCCTCCTATCTGATCCAACCCACAATAAAGGCATCACAACCTGTTCTGATATATGTCCCAACCTCACTATAAAGAAAAAAACACCTGTTCTGCTATCTGACCCAACCCCACAATAAAGAAATCACAACCTGTTCTCCTATCTGTCCAAACCCAACAATGAAGAAATCACAACCTGTTATCCTATCCACCCCAACCCCACAATAAAGAGATCACAACCTGTTCTGATATATGTCCCAACCCCACAATAAAGAGATCACAACCTGTTCTGATATATGTCCCAACCTCACAATAAAGAAATCACAACCTGTTCTCCCATCTGACCCAACTCCACAATAAAGAGATCCCAATCTTTTCTGCCATCTGACCCAACCACACAATAAAGAGATCACAACCTGTTCTGCTATCTGTCCCAACCTGACAATAAAGGAATCACAACCTGTTATCCTATCCGCCCCAACCCCACAATAAAGAGATCACAACCTGTTATCCTATTTGCTTCAACCCCACAATAAAGAGATCACAACCTGTTATCCTATTTGCTTCAACCCCACAATAAAGACATTACAGCTTGTTATTCTTGGGGCCTTATCAGACTAACCCCAACACACACCATGGCAGCTTGCTACCCCCATAGAGAGGTAAGTTTTAAGTGTAGGTTTTCACAGGTGACTGCTGGCATTAAAGTGGACCAACATCCACCGCTGATCGGCCCAGGAATCTATAAGATTCCTGGGCCCATCAGCTCCCTGCCTGCTGTGTGAAACCCCCCAGGACGCCCACAAATCCTACCTGTTCCTCGTTCCAACGGTGCATGCGCGGGCCGCCGCCGCCTCTCGCGCATCCCTCTAGCAGGGCGCGCACCCGCGCCGGCCATTTGTGAATGGCCGGCGCGGGCACGCTCCCTGTAAGAGGGACGCGCGAGAGGCGGCGGCGGGTGCTCTCACCATGTCCGTCGATGGACCTCGCTTGTCCGTCGGCGGTGATTGGTGGAGCGAGTCACATGGAAGCGGGGTCAGGTGAGTTTTTGGGGTTTCTGGGGGGTTTCGGGGTGCCCCTCAGAAGTGGATCAACACCCAGGATAGTGAAAATCCTGGGCGTTGGTCCACTTTAACCTAATGGTCACCCTTTATAACCATATATGCATATGGAAGGCACATACTAGTTTACCACTGCCTAATCCCAATATTTATTGACAAAGGTGCACATGGAAAGTACAAGCTTTTGAGCAAGGAGTCCTGAGATGATCACCACTATAAGGCAGGATGTATTACTCAACAAACTGCTCACAGGGTTTATTATTTTCTCCTTAATATTTAATTATTCTCTTTTTGGTGAACACCATGGAAAGGCAAAACTCTTGTAACAAGTAAGCAACAATGTCAGCACAGCAGAGCATGTGAACCTTATTCTATCTTGGCTGCTGGCGGAGTGCTTCTTTAAAATTCTTTGCTCCTCTCTGCTTCTTGAAACCATTTTGCCAATCATCACCATTTATACAAATCTGTAAACAGAGGCAGATTAAGTGATAATGACAAATGCCTTTAGTACCATCAATCCTGCATACTTGTAATCAAGGAAATAATTTATAACATGCACTTCAAGAGCATCGGAATTACAGGGATTGCTGGATGTGAAATGCTCAGCTAATTGGTGTTTAAGCAGCATTTGCATTCACTTTATATAATCCGCTACATTATACTTTGTATCAATTTCTTTGCAAAATATGTAGGAAATAATCTGAAAAATGCTCCTCTGGAAAACACCAGATGGGTGTGGTTAGAAAGATGCTGTATTCCTGAGCCCTACATTAAAGGGACTGTAAACCCAAAAGCAATAAAAAGGCAGCAAGCAGCTCACCCTATGCCAATCCCATGTGCTGCTCCTCCAGGGCTACAAAGTTTGCCCCTCCTTCATTTTTTTTCTTCCAGAACCAATCAAAAAAGGGGTCTAATTGCCATACTGTCCCTTGGTGCTCTCATTGTGAAAAAGCATGGCAGGCCACAGTGGTCCCATAGCTGCCTCTAACTACAGCAGAGCATGCTAATAGCTCAAAAAGCTGCACAATGACACTTCCATTCCCAGCTAAGACACAACCCAGAAATGACAGCTAGGAAATCAGCTTTGCTTATAATACCTAAGGTATTTACATATAATCTTTGAGATGCCTTGAAATGGCTCATGTTTCAATGTTCCCAAAGGGGGATAAGGAGGGAGAAAGTTAGTGTGTGCCTGGACAGGAACTTTAAACAGACAGTAAAGACAAAACAAAAAAGTCAATATCCACCTCCAGTAGATCTGGGCGTTGTACAGCCCGTGGGCCGTATATGGCCCTTTGATTGGCTCTGACCGGCCCGGGCTGAGGCGGCTGGCGGAGTCCCTCCGCTTGTGATTCGGTGTCCCTCTGCTCGTGCTGCCTGCAAGACGCCCGCCCGTCCGCTTGGCTCGTCGGGTCTGGCACATTCTCCCTTTCTCACGCGCCAGACCCGACGAGTCGAGCGGCAGATCGGCTGCTGCTTAAGTGATCGCCTGTGTACAGTGCGGGAGGAGCCGACCCGCTGTGAAAAGGGACGGACGAGCGCCCGACAGTGAAGAAGAGCCTCACCAGTGGAAGAGAAGGAGGTAGGCTCCGGGCCATCTTGCCTGGGTGGAGGGGCGGGAAATACAATTAATACAATACAATACAATTAATATTATGCAGAACTGAGTTCAGCCTTTTGGCCCGGTCCTCCACAATATTTTTAGTTTCTCATGTGGCCCCATGGAAAAAATAATTGCCCACCCCTGACCTACAGGATCGATCTATAGAAGCAAGTGTGGCATGGTGAGACTATTGGAAGACTAAGGGCCTTATTTATCAAGGGCTAGCGCCAGGTAGTGTCTGACGAGCGCCAGGTACCGCCAGCTAACGGCGGCTACCGACTCAAGTACGCCCGGCGGCGGTCACAATGACGCATTTATCACGCTAAATGAGGCTAGCGCCGGCGAGAGCGACAGCTAGCGCGGGATTCATCATGTAGCCGACTGCAACGAACAGCGCCGCTGCTAATCCCATCACAGCGCCAGGTATGACCTGTCGCTCCCTGGCGATGTCCAATGCATTTCAATGGAGCAATCTTTAATTAATCATAAATAATTGCTATTAATGTTTTTTTTTTTTTTTTTTAATGTCAAAAATTCTGTGACCACTTCTGCAATGTTAGGATTTTTAAGGTAAAAAAAAAAAAAAAAAAATTTGTGCAGAATTGATATTACAGGTCTGATATTAATGTATTCATATTACAAAATGTTTATATAAACTTGTATAATTTTACAATCCAAAAATATGGTTGTTTGGGGGTTAAAAACTATTTTACACCCATCGCCGCCAGCGCTCTGGGGTTTAAACAAGAAATTCACAGCGCGAAAAAATTCGGAGCGTGATTTGTTAATGAATCTGCAGCAAGCTGTTCGCTCTGGCCATTCGTTGTCAGGCGCACCCATACAACGCTGAACCTGTGAAACAGCGACCCCTAAGCCCGTATTCAACATTACCGCACACCAACTGAGTCGCTGTCAACAAGCAAACCCCGGCCAAGCACAGCGAATACTAGCTGGCGCTGTGAAAATCACGCTACTGGCGGTCATCTGTCGCTACCTGGCGCTATTAATGAATCGGCCTCCCCATTCACCCAAAACGCCTCACCTGATTGGAACACACAATGATGAAAAGTTTTGTCCTTTGGAGTTCTTGAAGCTGCTTTTCTACACATATTGATTGACAGCAGGGAGAGCATAATTTGACTGACCACCGCTAATATGCTTATCATTGGTGGACGCTCATAGGCAATATGAAAGTATGCTGACATCAGATGAATGAGTGAGATTTTGCAAGCAGGGCTGTGAAAGATTGTTGCTGTGTAAGGTCAGGTAAATATTGTTTTTTTCCCTTTAATAACGCTTTGAAAAAAAGAGTTCTCCCTGTGCACACTCCAGTGTAGCAAGAATAGGGCAAGTATACTCGTATATTTAGCCTGTGAAATGTGCGTAGGCCACATTGTCTTCTGAATTGCTGTGAGCTTCAGTCATGAGCCGAGATGTAACTAAGCGGGTCCAGTCCCTGGTGCAGACTTAAAGGGAGCATTAAATATTAAAAATGCATATAAACACATTGGCTAATGAGAGGAGGGGTCACTTATACACCTGAACTGAATAAAACTCCCAGCAAAATAAGGTTTAAACCAACAAGGTTTATTCTCCCATGGTAGGAATATAATCCAGGGGCGACAGGTTTAGTGGACCATGGGTGACAAAACCTGTCACCCCTGATTTCCTCTGCCTTCAATTACTTTAAGAAAAAACAAGCCTGGCTGGAAATTTCTTGATGCCATTTGTATAAGTGACCTCTCCTCCCGCCATCCTGCATATTAATATGGATTTATATCACAGGAACATTTTCACAATAGTGCTCCTCTAATCAGTGCCACGTCAGGGGCAGACTGGCTATAAGGAGACCTGGAAGAATTGGATGGCAGCTTCTAACACCGTCATCCAATTCCTACCCCCTACCCTCCCCAGCCCCCTATATCTGGACCTGACCCCACTGACCCCCCCCCCCCCCAGCCAGGAGAAACCTGGCTTTGTAATGCTATGGCCTCAGCCTCATGGATGGTGCGGGGGGCATGCTCACCCCTGCCACTTTATCTCCCCTACAATACTAACGTTTCAGTTTCATATATTTGGCCATATCCATCAATGCCAAAAACATTTCCACCAATTCTAAAACCCCAAATGAAATGTGCTCGTTGAACGACTAGAAAGCATATTGGGGGTAGGGCTCAGTGGGAATGTCACAGGCTGACCATGGACCAGTAAAATCCCAGACCGGTTTAATGGGTTATAAGGTATCCTTTATTGCTGTGGTTTTAATTTCATTGGAAACAATTAGACACACTAACTCAAATGTCTGGTCAGGCCATATATTGTCCTCCCATTATCCTCTGCAACAGGAAGCACCTTCCTCCTCCTTAACAACAAGGAAGCATAATGCTAACAGCCGTGCAAATACTACATTTGCTAACATGTGAGGAAATCTTGCATACAGATGTGCTGTACAGCTTGTCAGTGATCAGAAGCCAGTGTGGATGGTGAAGATGTGGAGGCTGCATGTAGTATAACCGCAGTCCAGTAGGGCTGAGCGTCTCCTGCATGGAACGGCTGCTGTGTAGGATCGTCACCCAAAAGTAAGCAGAGATGTATTAATGGGACATCATCTGGACTGATTTCTAGACACTAAAAGACTCCGGGGCCAGCCAATTCCCTCTCCCTGGTGCACCCCAATTTGGGTGGCTCCTCTCTATGAAACCCCAACAAACGTACTTATGCATTGAACCAATGCTGCATGCACAGGCCGCATACCTGAACCAGGCATTTGTAAATGTGTGTGCCTGGCACTGATTCACAGCTAGAGGTAAGTGGGGATGCAGCCAGCGGCACACTCGGTAAACTGACTGGGATGGAGCGTGCTGATTGGCTGCCTGTCCACACCTTCGCTGGAAATTGCGTTTTATCAGCACTACCTGGGGATAAGCACAGCGGTAAAAAGGAAGGTAGGATGTGCTCATCCAGTCTATATATACCGGTAGCAGTCAAGGAGGTGCATATTTCAAAAAAGAATTGTAACCCTCTGCATACTCTGTATACTATTGAAATAGCTAGTATGACTATGCAGAGGGTTACATTCTTTT
This sequence comes from Gastrophryne carolinensis, assembly GCA_027917425.1. Classification (NCBI taxonomy): domain Eukaryota; kingdom Metazoa; phylum Chordata; class Amphibia; order Anura; family Microhylidae; genus Gastrophryne; species Gastrophryne carolinensis. Next base: position 432,507,214 of record CM051236.1, read on the forward strand.
TTGTCTATGGAGTGTGGTCACACCTCTCTAGCACCACTTTGACTGTCATGTATTGACTGGATGAGCACATTCCACCTTCCTTTTTGCTGTTACATTTGCAGGTCATTGGCCAGATCTGCTGGATTGTAGCTCTGCCAATGCAACAGGAAGTACAACTGGCCTCTACCTAAAACCCCTCCGCTGAATTGTGACACTGTGCTGGCAAGTCAAGCATGTTTTCATTGTGTGTGTGAAAGCAAGTTAAATGTGCACTGTCACGAAATTGTGTAATATTAAAAATCCATATAACCACCTTGGCTAATGAGAGGAGAGGTCACTTATACACCCGAATTGAATAAAACTCCCACCAAGCTTGTGGTTTTTATCTCCTGGTTGGAATAAAATCCAGGGGTGACAGGTTTAGTGTATCCGGGGCGACAGAACCTGTCACCCCAGATGTCCTCTTCCTTCCATCAAAATAGAAAAAACAAGGCTGGCCGGATATTTCTTGATGCCGGGTGTATAAGTGACCTCTCCTCAGAACATATATCATATTTATATGTATTTTTATCATTGGGTCATATTTTTCGCGATAGTTCTCCTTTAAGTTATTGCACTGTATGTAGCCAGGCTGGTTTGTAAATTGCATTGCTTGTGCACACACAAGTAAAGAAGTAGCAATGTCTGCACAAACTCTTTTAGGCTTAGTAATGGTAAGGACGAGGTATTAATTGGATGACCGTGTTGTGGCTACCTGGCTTTCACATTCATTGTTAACTAACAGCCCATGTTTTTAACAAGTGATAGCTATCTTTTTGGATACGCACATTGGGGCATCCCAAATGAGGATGCCCTGCCAGAGAGGAACAATACCCAGGTGAGTGAAAGTCCTAGGTGGTATTCCTCTTTAAACTGTTGCATCTTATTACTAGCGATTGTGTGCTCAATTGTACAAAAGACAAAATGTGCCCCTGAGCAAAATTCTAAGCTCTGAAAAATTTAAATCTACACACTATACAGCCACACTCAGTGCTCAGTTTCTGCTGTTACTTGTTGTAACTGCTACACCCCTATCTCCTAATCATTAATCAATGAGGGGACGTGGATTAATTTAACAAACATCCCTCTTTCCCACACTGAAAAGTTGGAAGGTATGGATCACCACTACCAAATCTACTGCAATCGTTACATTGAATAGCTTTTGCATAGGTATTAGTAAGCTTTACACTGTTTGCCACCCCTCTAATGCACAACACTCAATCATATGATTCATTCTAATCTATCTATGTGTGAATACATTGCATGTGACCATGTCCTCATATCTGACTGGTGATCTGATCGGGTGCAGATTAGCATCAGTGTTATATTAGCCATAGGCATGGAGAGAAACCAGTGCCAACAGTAGGGATCTGTGTGCATGGTGCTCTAGCAGATCAGATAGCTTCTTTGCTAACTACAATTGTTCTGTCACCGAACACTGGGATCTTTGGATTCTCATGATGATTTACCTGTGGGTTGGTGAGTCTGCATTGAGGAACCATGTCCTGTGCCCTGCATGGCGGGTAGCTGAAGTGCTACCCCCCAACTGCTCCCCGGGTGCCGTAATTGTGGTAGCACCCTGGTGGGCATGTGTACACTTTTTGCACTAATGGGTTAAATACAGAGAAAGCATTCCTATGTATGCACAAGTAAACAATAGCCATCTATGCCCCCCCAAAAAAAATGGCTCTTGTACCCTTAGGCTCCCTGTTTATTTTCTCTACTCCCTACTATAATAGTTGTTCCTTCTCACATGTGTACAGGCAGTAGAAATCCCTTTAAAGTGGACCAAAACCTGTGATTTTGACTATCCCGGGTTTTTGTCTTTGCCCCCTGGGCACCCTGATGCAGGATGCTCCGCTTTGTGAAACCCCCCCAGAGTGCCCACTCCAACGTGCCTTTCTCCAGTCCTACAGCGCATGCGCAGCCTCTCGTCCAACCAGCATGCTTGGATCTGCTCCGGCCCACTCGTCTAAGAATGGTCTCCACTTGACCCTCCTCTTTCCTTGCCAGCCCACCAAACTAGTGCTGGGTCTGCCTTGGAAGGAACCTTTTATTCCACAAAGGAGGAGACTCTGTGGTATCCCTCCATGTGACTAATGACATCACTGCAGGGGAGGGATTTTACCTGGGTTGAATCTAGCTTCAGGCCGGATCCAAAGCCCATCACTAGCTATGATGTGAGGAGAATATATAGAGACAGAATTCTGAAGGGCATCTGGGGGCCATCTGTTGGCAAAAAATACTGTTCTTCCCTTGCCCTAAGGAGATTTGATTTAGTGCAGCCTTGGTTGTCCTTCCTCTGGCTTTGGACAGGTTCTAGCCAAGCTCTACTACTGGCACCAGACCATGCCCTTATCTATCTCCAATCACAATAAAGCTGGCTCCCTCATTAACTATGTATTGGCCAGATCTGAAAGGATCATTGCCCATCTACTCCAGATGCCCATGTAATTTAGGAGTTACTTAGCTTTTCCTCTCTATGACAGTAGGACCAGCTGTGTGTGTGCATGTGCAGCTGTTTCCTGCCCCTCCCCCATAAATTGGAGCTCTGCTAAGTGTAGGGCTCACTGATTCCATGAAGGGGTAGATTAGATTATTTTCCTGCCCCTATGGGCCATGAACCTCCCTGGCACAGTGTTGTAAGACAGATTCTTTATAGGAAATGCCACACACAGACACATCAAACTAAAACAGCTCTTGCCCTAATGTCCTTGTGTACTCAGTGTACGCTTCCATTTTCCTTGGATTTGTCCTCTTATTCTGACCCTTTACCTGGTGCTGTGTTTATTTTATTAATCAAGCCAAGGCACGAGACATCAAAGAGAAACGCGGGTCTTCTAACATTGTAAATGCACCCTCCAGACTGCAGGAACAGCATAATCCTACACAAACAAATTATATCGACAGCTCCAACAAAGAAAAATAAGGTACCAGGAGTTCACACAGAAGACATCAGTAGAGACGGGATTGAACTTTGAAGTGTTAAATCCTAGAATATTTATTTTGTGTGTTGGGATATAATTAGACACATGCCCTAGAGGTCTCTGGCAAATTTAGGTCAGTATAGATAGAAAGGTTGTTAACTTTCTCTGCTCTTTCCCCAAAGTGCCTCCAATCATTGCCTACTGGGTGAGAAGCTAATTAATTTTGCATGTTTCATCTGGACAAAAGCATAAGAGAAACTGGACCAGAAATGTTATTGACTTCAGCACAGTACTAGCTAATCACTAATCATTAGGTTATTACTAATCTGCTGCTAATCTATGGCTAACACAGATGGCATTATCGACAAAAAGACTTCTGGCTTCTGTAATAACATGAGTGAGGTTCTGGAGGGGGAACGGTATGGAAGACCAGATTCATGACCGGACATGGTAGGTCCATACATATGGCCACTATCATTGGAGGAATGCTGAATACAGCAGTAGCAGTAGTACCACTGCCCTAACCCCTGGGTGGAGCCCATCTCCTGTCTGTGTAACCATACGCCAAAATAAGTACACAAAACTATGTTGCTAAGTAGACATGGTGAACCCAGGACTCCATGAACTATATTAAAGGGGTATATAATGAATATGTGATAATACACCACGCTCCTCAATATTTAAATAAGTGAAAACTATAGTAATGCTACAACGTACCAGACTTTTATTCCTAATAAGCCTCAGATCGAATGAATGTAATTAAGGTACAGAGCAAATAGGAAAAGTAAATTTTGTACATAACAAAAACAACAATGTGAACCCATACCCAACCAAGTGAGGCATATACTATCCCCAAATACAGTAGATCTCCAACCTCTTTATAGTTAGAGGTTCCTTACAGGTAACACGGCGGATCAAGTGCGCCACCACATAAGCCTTTGAAAAAGCTGTATTATCAGTGAAACGCGTCAGGTGGGGCAGCGGCATTTTTTTATTGTTTTAAAGGTGAAGTGCATTCATTTGGGCACAGGCTTAGCTCCTACCATATCCGTACCTACTACTGGCCATAGTGGACTAGGGTGAAGGAGGACTACTCTTCCAGTGTACCTATTTGTGCATTCATTTTTTTGGACATTTTGTAAGTGCAATTTTAACATTAAACACATGAATATTATCTAGATGGGGCTGCACTATTTTCTTTATATGCTTCTTTCTATGTGATCATTGGGCCATTATGGAGTGATTTTCATGGATATATACCGAATTTATTGAATACATCTTGGAATCATCCACGGAACACGTTGGTGATAAGGAGTTTTTTACACTTAGTTTTGGTAAGCGCACATTGAGTGAAGGGTGATCACCTTTAAAGGGTGCACGCGTTTGAGATATCCACTAAACTTAATGAACAACCTTTTTTGAAACACTGCGACATCAAGCATTAGTGCATGCACTTTGGGACACTTGTGATTTATGGACTGAAGAAACCTCTAACTATGAAGAGGTTGGAGATCTACTGTATTTGGGGATAGTATATGCCTCACTTGGTTGGGTGTGGGTTCACATTGTTGTTTTTGTTATGTACAAAATGTACTTTTCCTATTTGCTCTGTACCTTAATTACATTCATATATTAAAGGGGTGCTAACTAAAGACCCCCTTATAGGACATCTAATACACAATACTTATTTTACCTCATCCACTGCTCAGCACTCCTAGTATGCTGTGATGGGGGGGCAGACCACAGTCATTATATTATTAATGAACCTATGAACCCACCAAAAAGCTGGATCCCAAATTTGCCTTCTAACCTTCAGTTGGTGCATCCTTTTGTTATACTGTACCCTGACAAGGTTTCAAAAATGTAAACAGGTTGAGACCCCCACTGGAACTCCATGTAACATGTCATTACCCCGATAAAAGGGGAATTAACTAAAAACTACTGCTCACAGTGGCAGCCCATGTAGTCTCCCTACTGGGCAGCCATGTACTGAAATGAAATACCTCCAGTAAACTTAATTAACCCCGTAACAGTTTTGCATGAGCTCTGCTTGGGTAGTCTAAAAAAAAGAGCTCACAGTTTTCCTCGAGCAGACAACGGACACTTTCTGCCCCCTGCTGCTGAACAACATCCTTAGACTGTGTCGCAGGGACCCCACTGTTTACCTGGACACCCAGAAATTGACCTCTGTGTCTGGAGCTGCCTCTGCTAATGGAATCGGGCAAGTGAAATTTTTAACCTACCCCTTCACACCATCATTATAGTGTTTGGCAAGTCAAAAGTAAAAAAATAAATATCAGTAGCTTACCTTTCATTGAGTGGTTCTAGCGCTGTGCTTTCTGCTCTGTCAGTCTCCTTAGTGATGAAAATCACTTCCTTATTCAGCTTTCAGTCCCCACCCCGCTGACCTGGTCCATCAATCAACCTTCAGTGGACTAAGAACTGAAACATCCCCACTCCCTGGCCAGACATACTGATTGGCTGCCTCTCTCTGCAGTTCTGAAATCCCACCCTCCCCTCAGAAGCATCACATTGTGCTTACATCACATTGCTGCTGCCCCACCCACCCATATTTTCTCTGCATCTCCAATGCTCTAATATAGTTATCTAATAAAGATAACTAAGGAACTACAGGGTCTTTTTAAAAACGGATTGAAATTTGGCACAGTGCAACATGTAGCCTGAGACATGAAACGACAATCGGACTTGCCTTTAGTATAACTTTAAGCCCTGCATTAGATAGATCCAGTATTCAACCTTTTCTAGCAGAGTTCTATCTGATGCAGGGCAGGAAGCAGCTACACTCTTGTACAACAGCTGCACCTTCTTCTACAGAAAGACATGCTTCAGTGTGCAGCTGTTTTCCACCCCCATCAAACAGCGTCCCATGTAAAAGAAAGGTTAGTATCTCCTGAATTCTGGATGCACTGGCAGCAGGAGTAGGTGGGTTAGGGTGCTTGTGGTCCTTGACCCTGTCCAACATAAAACGTGTCCTTTTAAAGTGCTTGCCAGAGCACAGTCTCTTTTTTTAAATAGTAGCGCGCTATCCAGCTCAAAGGATCAAACATCATCAGGGCCCCAGATGGCAAAAAATAAACTAGCACAGATGGTCACACAACCCTTTAGTTCATCTTAGGCTACAGCTGGCAGATAAGGGAGGAAAAGGGCTGTCAGACAGAACTGTAGTGCATAAATAGTGCCAGGTCTATAGGTTCAGAGCTAACAGAGTTAAAGTGGAATTAAACTCTTAAGCCACTGGGCTTTGGTCCTGATTTGGGATGCCCCCGTACAGGAAAGCCTGGGGTTCACCTTTCTAGCAATCCCATACCACATCAGCAGGCTTTCCCTCAATCATAATAGACTGTGTCACCTGGCAACCTATTGCAAATGAATGGTGTGCCGGGCACATGGAAATTGGCCGGCCATGGAATCTTTAAGACTCTAGAGTCGCCCTACATGGCTTTTGAGCCACTTTATGTTGTAGTCAATATTTCAAACCGAAAAAAGTATTTAAATCCAGGAAAAATCAAACCTGCCGCACAACTTGTTAGGAACTGCCATTCGCTAAGGGTCACAGGACATAACCAGAGAATATGTCAAGTAATACGCAGATAATTGTTTATGGGGTACACAACACATTGATGGGCTTTGCCAGAAATCCCTTGCTGTGTTTGCTTGGGGAGCCTGACAGCCTTGAATGGCTGTCAGCATGAGCACACCTAGGGCCTTATTTATCACGGGCTAGCGCCAGGTAGTGTCTGATGAGCGCCAGGTACCGCCAGCTATCGGCGGCTACCAACTCAAGTACGCCCGGCGGCGGTCACAATGACGCATTTATCAAGCTAAATGAGGCTAGCGCCGGCGAGAACGTCAGCTAGCGCGGGATTCATCATGAAGCTGCCTGGAACAAACAGCGCCGCTGCAAATTCCTTCACATCGCCAGGTATGACCTGTCGCTCCCTGGCATTGTCCAATGCATTTCAATGGAGCAATGTTTAATTAATCATAATTAATTGGTAATTTTTTTTTTTTTTTTTTTTTAATGTCAAAAATTCTGAGACCACTTCTGCAATGTTCGTTTTTTTTTTTAAAGTAAAAAAAATTAAAAAAAAAATTTGTGCAGAATTGATCTTACAGGTCTGATATTAATATATTCATATTACAAAATGATTCCAAAAACATGTATAACAATCAAAAAATATGGTTGTTTAGGGGTTAAAAACTAGTTAACACCCATCGCCGCCAGCGCTCTGGGGTTTAAACAAGGAATGGACAGTGCCAGCAAATTCGGAGCGTCATTTTTTAATGAATATGAAGCTAGCCGTTCGCTCTGGCCATTCGTTGTCAGGCGCTCACATACAACGCTGAACCTGTGAAACAGCGACCCCTAAGCCCGTATTCAACATTACCGCACACCGACTGAGTCGCTGTCATCAAGCAAACGCCGGCCAAGCACAGCGAATACTGGCTGGCGCTGTAAAAATCACGCTACAGTCGCTCATCTGTCGCTACCTGGCGCTATTAATGAATCGGCCTCCTAGTCAGGAACACCACTGAGAGTTTGACTATGGGGTCGATTCAGCACCAAGTGTAAAAAGTGTGCTACTTTTTAGGAAAGAAAGCTGACATTTACCGTCAATGTCTTACTTGGGGACCATTTAACACCAGGTGAAATCAGAACATTTTTTTCACCTGGTGCTGAATCAACCCAAAGGTAGACAATGGAAGTGAAAGGCAGTTTTCTCTCTTTTTACCTGATGCTGAATCAACCCTATTCTTTGCCACACATCCTGCAGCTTCCCCTCCATCCCTGCTGGGTGTGCCTGTACCAGCAGCCAGTTAAGTCTGCCACGCGTCGCAAGAGTGCATAGTAGGTGAGGCCAGGCCAGGTTTGCACATGCACCATAGGTTGTCAGGTTGGGGAGCGTATGGGTGAACTGGTAGGTTTCACACAGCGGGGCATCCCAAAAATGGTCTGACCTAAAGGATATACTTTATATGATTTTTGGTCATCTTTAAAGGGAAAAACTTTTCTTATAGACTTCAGTTTTCCATTGGTTCCCGCATAGACATATAACTTCCGTGTATGGAGGTGCCCATTGAAGTCACTGAGGCTGCTCTGGACTATGATCACATCCACCTTCTAGGCTGGCTTCTCACAGAGGCATGTCGGGTGAGTGATGTGCGGCCTAGAAGCAGGTGCCCAGTAAGCGGACAGCCTTGTGTCCATTGGCAGAATTTGTTCTGGGGTCAAAAAAGTAGACTGGAAAGTGGTGACTTGAAAACAGGAAAAATGGATCCCATCCCTGGATTTTTGTTGTCTGGTCACCACACAAATATAGCTTGTATATCTTCAATACAGACACATTCAGGTGCATTGCAGAAAATTAGAATGTCATCAAAAATGTGTATATTTTTAGTAATTCAGTTGACAAAATGAAACTCATATATTATATTGAGTCAATACAAACAGGGTGATTTTTTTTATGTTAATGTTGATGATTATGGCTTACAGCCAAGGAAAACGCAAAATTCATTATCTCAGAAAATTAGAATAATTAACCCAAAACAGCTGGAAAGGCTTCCTAAACATCTAAAAAGGCTTCTTAATATTTCTACTAGGATCACCTCCAACCAATAAGTGTGTATTAAAGTGAACCAACACCCAGGCTGATCGGCCCGGGAATCTATAAGATTCCCAGGCCAATCAGTTCCCTCCCCGCGGGGCATCCGAAATCGGGATGCCCCGCTGTGTGAAACCCCCCCAGGACGCCCCATTCACCTTACCTTACTCCAGTTCCAACGGCGCATGTGCGGGCCGCGACCGCATCTCGTGCTTCTCTCTAGCAGGGCCTGTTAGAGGGAAGCGCGAGATGCGGCCCCCAGCGTGCCCGGAGCCGCTGTGGTTGTCTGTCCCTTGTCCGTGCATACCACTGCGGCTCTGAGCGCGCTGAATGGACGAGGCCCACGCATGCGCCGTAGGAGCGGGGTGAGGTGAGTTTTTTCTGCCATTCTGGGGGGTTTCATGCAGCGGGGCACCCCCGATCGGGGTGCCCCGCAGAAGTGGACCAAACCCCAGGATAGTGAAAATCCTGGGTGTTGGTCCACTTTAAGGAAGAACCTGCCCATATGTAAGATAGGAACCTAGAAGAAAAGGGAAAGGAAAAACAAAAAAGGGTGGGGAGGGGAAAGGGTATGTCCTAAGCGGGACCTACGGTACTGATATTATCCAGCTGTTTATCCTGTGCTTGAAACCATTGGTCCACTGTGTTTTATCAAGACCAAAGTCAGCGCATCCATCTACCATGAAATTCTAGAGCACTTGATGCTTCCCTCTGCCGACAAGCTTTTTGGAGATAGATTTTTCATTTTCCAACATGACTTGGTACCAGTCCACACTGCCAAAAGTACCAAGACCTGGTTTAATAATCACAGTATCAATGTGCTTGATTGGCCAGCAAACTCACCTGACCTTAACCCCATAGAGAATCTAGGAAGATGAGAGACACCAGAACCAACAATGCAGACGATCTGAAGGCTGCTATTAAAGTAACCTGGGCTTCCATAACACCTCTGCAGTGCAACAGGCTGATCGCCTCCATGCCACGCCGCATTGATGCAGTCATTTATGCAAAAGGAGGCCAAACCGAGTATTGAGAGAATTTACTGTACATACTTTTCATTTGGACAACATTTCTTTGTTCATTTTTTTTACAGTTGGTCTTATATAATATTCCAATTTTCTGAGATAATTAATTTTGAGCTTTCCTTGCCTTAAGCCATAATCATCAACATTAACATAAAAAACACTTGAAAAAGTTCACTCTGTTTGTATTGACAATATAATACATGAGTTTCAGTTTTTCATCTAAATTACTAAAAATATACAAATTTCTGATGATATTCTAATTTTTACAATGCACCTGTATACCAAAAAGAAATGCTAAAATCCTAATCATTTGCTGCACTATCCAAAACTTAGATTAAATCCGCATTGACAATGGTTTAAAGCTTACTCATACAGCTTTGCAGTTGCATGGGGAGGCCGATTCAATGATAGCGCCAGGTAGCGACAGATGAGCGACTGTAGCGTGATTTTTTCAGCGCCAGCCAGTATTCGCTGTGCTTGGCCGGCATTAGCTTGATGACAGCGACTCAGTCGGTGTGCGGTAATGTTGAATACGGGCTTAGGGGTCGCTGTTTCACAGGTTCAGCGTTGTATGTGAGCGCCTGACAACGAATGGCCAGAGCGAACGGCTAGCTTCATATTCATCAACAAATCACGCTCCGAATGTGCTGTCGCTGTCCATTCCTTGTTTAAACCCCAGAGCGCTTGCGGCGATGTGTATTAACTAGTTTTTAACCCCTAAACAACCATATTTTTTGAATGTAACATTATACATGTTTTTAGAATCATTTTGTAATATGAATACATTAATCTCAGACCTGTTAGATCAATTCTGCACATATTTTTTTTAATTTTTTTTTTTTACTTAAAATTAAATCCTAACATTGCAGAAGTGGTCTCCGATTTTTTGACATTAAAAAAAAAAAAAAAAAAAAATTAATACCAATTAATTATGAATAATTATAGATTGCTCCATTGAAATGCATTGGACATCGCCAGGGAGCGACAGCTCATACCTGGCGCTGTGAGGGAATTTGCAGCGGTGCTGTTCGGTCCAGGCGGCTTCATGATGAATGCCGCGCTAGCCGTCGCTCTCGCCGGCGCTAGCCTCATTTTGCTTGATAAATGCGTCATTGTGACCGCCGCCGGGCGTACTTGAGTCGGTAGTCGCCGTTAGCTGCCGCTACCTGGCGCTCGTCAGACACTACCTGGCGCTATCGCTTGATGAATAAGGGCCATAATCTCTTGTTATTTATGTCTGGGCTTGCTTCTTTTGGTATGGACTTTAGGGGCGTAACCCAAAATTTTATTGTTGTCGACATTCTATTGTTGCTGTCCTCTTTGGTTGTTAACATTACACTGTATACGTTCGCTGATTTTGGCCTGTGTAACTTGCCTCTTCAATATAAATTTACAATTTAAAAAAACTTAGATTAAATGTTGCCTGCAGTTGGGCTTTTAATGTATATATTGTAGAAGTTCACAGCATCTGTTCATTATAAAACTATTCACATAATTTATAATGATGGAGTCATTCTGGGGCCTTGCAATCATGCCTTAAATGTTCATCCGGCAAATGGGATTTGTAAAGCCCATTTTTGCAGCATGTGATATCAGGGTACATAGAAAAAGACACATTTCGTTAAATAATCTTTTGCTTTCTATGAGGCCGATACGATCTTAGGAAAGGCGCTTAATGTTATCTGTAACCTTTGAGGAGACTATATTGTGTCACCGACTAATTAACATAATGTCAAAAGCATCGTTATGAAAAATGCTTTGTCAATTCCACATTTTACGGCAAGAATAGGCTTCAAAAGCTTCACGGACGCCTTTGAAAGAGCTTATTAATTTTCCAGAGCCCTTTTTTTCTGAGAAATATGTCTTGTCCGCTGAAAAAAAAAAAAAGAATAATTGAAGACAAGTTTCAACAACCTGCTTTTCATAAGACACAGACACATTGAAAAGATAAAGCCGTGCCTGAGCAAACACATTACCTGCTTGAGTGAAGCCTCTGGCTGGCTGCCGTTTGACTCGGCTTGGCGCGGAGCTCATAATACAGCGCATCAGTTAGCGGAGGAGACTTAAAGCTGCGCCTAGGACAACAAGAAAGAGTTTACACTGTTTTTTTTTCAAGAATGAACAAATTATCCTAACGAAGATTACATTAGGACTATAAATGCTCAAGTGCTTGTTAATGGTCTCTTGTTCTATGTGTAGCTTTCCTAATGAAGAGTCCTTCCCACTGCGTTAAATAGCTACTTGTGAGCAGTAATCACTTATATCGTCCTTATTCCGAGAGAAATGCAAATAAAAAGTTTCAGTCGTGCAACTCTAATACGAGTTAAAACATGGCAATCCATGACTTAAAAGACATTGCAGCAACAAGTAAGAACATCATTAAAGGAAAACTCTTTTTTGTCAGGTTTTTGGTGTTCTGCCTTATTGTTTTCCTCTTTTAGAATGTAAAAAAACATTTGTGTTAGGATTGTGCCCCCACAGCTTTGATTTACGTATCAGCATGCTGTTTCCAAGTTTCTTATATTCCTTTGGCTCAATGTTGCCCAAGTGGGAGTGGCTTTCAGGTTTTGAGTAAAGCCCTTTAGAATAGCTTCTGCATACAAATCCCAGAAGCCTCCCACTGACATAAGTGAGCTCTCCTCTCCCCACATAGCAAAGCTTGGAAAAGTCACGTAGCAGTAACAACAGACATCTCTACCCAGGTTAGAACACTGCCAGTAACCCTTTATCCAAGATTGTGATCCCCTCATCTGAAGAGACTGTATTAGAGCAGCAGGGGTTAAACCTGTGAGCTCAGGAATGTGGCCTCAGCCAATCAGGTGATTAGCAAGCCAGAGGCAGGAAGTCTCTGCTCCATTCACCAAACACACCAGTTCACATACAGCAGCTAAGGTTGTTGCTAGAGAAAACTGTTATATTTATAAAACAGCTGCAAACAAATGAAAAAAACAGATAAGCTCAGCACCTCGTGGACGTCATTTTGGCACACAATAATGGACACATTTAAAATGGCATTAACACTGGATTTACACTTTAAAGTGACAATGAAAGCAAAGAAAAAAAGGTTCTCACTTTATAGGGACTGTCCAAGCTACCAAAGAAAAGCAGCAATTGATCTACAGCTGTTAACAGGGGGCCTCCACCACATCTAATGGGGTTCTGCTGATCAGCCCTACTATGGTGCTCTGGAGTCCCACACTGTCCATGTCTGATCTCTAGTCACCAGCGAACAACCGCAACCTCCCTCACCAACATCAGTCAAGCTGGCATGCCCACTCCATACACAGCTATTGAGTCCAGGAGGCCAGGCCTCGGGATGCCTCTCCATTGCAAAAGGAGATCAGACTAGGGTGTTGTGTGACTTGCTGAGTGCTGTAGTAGGACTGGTGAGCTACAGGGGACAGATGGTAAGTACTTTTACTAGTCTGGGTAGCCTTTTTAACCACCTCGATCCTGGAGACCTGATTCAGTTCAGCACTGGCATGATGTTCTTGCTTTAATACTTGACTACAGATGTGCTTCCCCCACCTGCTTTAGCCTGCCCAGACCTGCAATTCTTGGGAACCGGTCAAGGCCCAGATAGTTTCTATTTAGGATTCTTTATTCCATGACTGTTCACAACAGTTGCTTCACAACTTACAGAGCCTTCCACATCATCCCTGTCACTACAGCGCTACTTGAGACCTTTAGGGTTCTGCTTGTCTTGCTTCCATTTGTCAAGGTCTTCTGGTCTTGTTCAAGCCTGACTTCTCTCAGGGCTGCCACAGACTACCTGCCTCCACTCTTGCTCATGTTGCCTCTTTCTGGAACGTATTCCTCTCTAACCTCTCTAACATTAATCAATATCCACTCAGATGCATCAATCGCACAAAACCAAAAACTAAGGCCGCGCCCCCCTTTTTTACAACTCACTGTATCTACTCCTACTCAGGACCTCCCATAACATTCCCAATTATGTATCTCATGTGTGGTGATCCACATGCTAAGCATGACACAGGGCGCCTGGATAAGCTAATTACAATCAGTTTCGAATGGAAAATGTTGATCACAGCTTTCCCCTCAACAGTAGAATGACTTTGTCCCCAATTCCAAGAGTAGGTCTACAGAAGTTGTATTATTCTCTATTTGGCTGCCATCTAGATGTTAGATGCGGTCTAGATGCTAATGCTACTTCTGACTAAATTCTCCCATTGTAGTCTATGGAGATTAACTAAACAATTTACCATCTCAAGTCTGCCTCAGGGCGTACTCCTCTGAGAGGGTTCTAATCATTTCTATTTTTAGTTACTCGCCTTTTTCAACCTGTCACACACACCCTGTGCAATATTAAGCTCCCGGCATTGAAGCCAGGGGCCCTGGGCAATTGCCCAGTTTGCTGAACCTGCAGATGTGTGTATGATGGGAATGACCAATAGGATACCTAGTGGGTGGTCATCTGTAGAATAGCACCATTATGAAACAGGGCCATACTTTCCTGCTGGGATTTAAGCAGCGCAACTGCAATGTACTTGTTTAGTGCAAGTCACACTTTAATATGACAATACCTATTGAAGTGTAATGGACTGACGAAACATTGGAAAATGTTTTGAATACACACATCAATGTTTCTGTGCGGCTAAACGAGGGGACTCCATGTGGATATTAGTCACACTTGCCCATATACCAGTGCTTAGTGCATCAATCTTCCTTCCCTTGCCGCTGTTTAATGCGTTATGATGCTGCTAAACTTGATGGACAGCCCGAGTTGATTGAGCAAAGATGTGAAAAGTAAAGGACGAGATGAGGTAATAGCTGTCATTCAGAATCTATCTTTATAGTCTTCACATTGCCATGAAGCCTACGAGCTAAACTGCAATCAAGTAAATAATTTACAGGCAAATTTTGGCAGACTGAAGCCCCGGCCAATAAATATTTGAATGTGTTACTCTGTTTTATATTATTGCGTGTTTACATGCTAACGATCAGTCACAGTGACAAAGAAAACATAATCGCAGATTTATGATGGGGAATTAGACCAAGCAGCAATACATTATTGTAACTTTCTCATCAATAATATATGTCATTTAATGGCTCTGATTTCTGCTTCTTTCATTTTTCTTGTACAAAAGTTTGAGAATAACTCTCATGTCCTGAAACATTTTAAGACTCTGATCAAGCAAATATATTAAATCACCTATTCATTAGAAAAAGGAAATTACCAAATTCTCTGATCCTATCACTAGGTTTTTACTATGCTAGTAACAGGTCATTGACCCTGATTTGGAATGCCCCACTGTGTGAAACCCCCCAGGTTGCTCTCAAAACTAATCTTTCAACATACAGCTCTGCTTATACACAGAGACCAGTACAGAGAAAGCCTTTCTGAATGGCTGGGCACGGGAGCGCGTCTAAGCCACTAGATGGGATGCGGCCATGGCCTGTGAATGCAATGTGGCTTATGAACTGGTGGGGTGTCACACAGCGATTTGGGATGCCCTGGAGGGAGTTAATCGGATGGCCCTGGAATCTATTTTAAACTTCAGGGACAACAAAAATGTGGATCGTCCTCCATGACCAGTTTAAGAGAACCTTAGAAGAAACAGCAGGTCTAGTCTGCCTCTAAACCCAGGGGGAATCCCAATTTGGCGCGCTTCACTGAGTACCTCCCTTCCCCGGCAACCTGAGTCCTGGCAGACATTATATTTTCCTTTTGTGCTCCCTCCTGTGGCAGCCTTTTGGCCCTAGCCTCACACCACTGACTGGAGACAGGAGCATGCTCACTGCTAGCGATGCGAGCGCTTGCCCTCACAATTGCCAAAGAGCAGAGCCGTTTGACGAATGACATAGGCCCGGCAAACACCTCTGGATGAGAGCCTGCATATGTGTCGTAGAACTAGGAAGAGGTGAGTTTTACTGGGCAATATGGGGAGATATCACACAGCAGAGTATCCCAAATCCCAGGATTTTGTCCCTTTTTAAGCATATCCATAGCCTAAGTTTGTAAAATGTATATATATATACAAAATGTGGGCCCCCTGTCCCCTGTGAATGCTATGTGTCAGTTACCTGACTAATATATGTACAAAAGACAATAAAATGCATGGAGCAAAGCCTAATGTAATATCAGTCTCTTTAAAATTCTGTGAATAGCAGGTAACGGACACCACACCATGACCTCAAGTGTTGTAAAACTCTTACCAGCTGCACTGATGTATTCAGCATGTAATGATTATAGTTTCCACTCAGGGTCCACTTTAAAGATCCATTAACTGCATTCATTCACGGAATAGCATATATATATTTGGGTGTATTCCTCATGTTACCAATGAATAAAAATAAAAGGTATGCTGTAACCGGCAATTGCACTGCGCCATTCAGCCGCGAGTGCTTCAGTCTAAAGAAAAAGTGCTTCCAGGTAACCTGCAAGGTGCACGCGCACCATCCAGCTCCCCATGTGGAACGCAGGCGATCAGTCCCTCAAACGCGTGCATCACATATCCGAGCACGTTAAGCTCCAAATGTGGAACGCAAGGTCTTGACAACGTTGGATACATTCTGACGAAACGCGCGTCGGTGAATTCATTAGCAAAGCCTCCCTCGGCCTCGCTACATCTCCTTGCCGCAGGAGCGGCTCCACTTCATGAATCAATAGCAAAGCCTCCCTCGGCCTCGCTACATCCCTTCTTGCCGCAGGAGCGGCTCCACTTATTTATTTATTTATTTAAGCCGCACCAGCGGCCATCTACCCCTGGCCCCGCCGGCCACGCCACATTAGTAGCAAAGCCTCCCTCGGCCTCGCTACAGCCTTTCTTGCCGCAGGAGCGGCTCCACTTATTTATTTAAGCCGCACCAGCGGCCATCTACCCCTGGCCCCGCCGGCCACGCTACACCTTCTCACCGCCTCAGCGGCCACAGTCAGCCATATTCACAGCCATACATACGGCTGACCCGCCGGCCACGCCACAGAAATACACCGCACAATCGGCAACATAGTCCCAGCAGCAACCAAAGCCGCAGGAGCGGCTGCCCCGCCAGCCACGCTACACCGCAGCTAGCGGCCATATATCTCAACCCCCATTAACCCCTCACAATCTACAACAGACCGGCACCACACCAAGCCTTACTTCCTAGGAGCATTAACCCCTCAGAATCTACAGCAGCATCATCCAAGATAAATAACCCCTCATAATCTACAGCCTACAGCAGCACCATTTAAGCATTCTAAAGCAGACCTACAGCTTTAGCACCTTATAACAGATCCACAGCAGCATCATTTCAACACCTTAAAGCAGACCTACATCCTAAATACCTTAAAGCAGACCTACATCCTAAACATCTTAAAGCACACCTACAGCAGCAGCATCCTAAGCACCATAAAACAGACCTACAGCAACATCATCTTAAGCATCTTAAAGCAGCCCTACAGCAGCACCACCTCTTGAACCAACATCCAATCAGCACAGCAATAACCAAAACGCCAAGAACTCCAATCAGCGTAAGAAGCCAGGTGAGCCCAGCAGTTGTGCACCACCGGTAACTACAGCATTATTTATCCTTTTAAGCACCCAATAGCGCCTTCACGGCACTGGGCACTTATAATCCTGGTAACCATTAATTTGGTCACTAGGTAGAGAAAAAATCCCCAGCAAACCTGGAGATTTTTGAGGACTAATCGGCCAGAGTTAATGATACTTGTTATCGCTGGTGCGATTAACCCTTTAACCGCCAGCCTACCTTGAGATTTTGTCACCCTTTGTTGCCAGACCATTTTGCACTATTTTGCGCTCCCCTTGTTCAACTGTGATTTTTGAGGGGATTTCCAGGGATTTCCCAGGAAAATGATATATTGTTTTTTTCAGCAGAGTCTGGGCTTTAACATGAAATGTCTTGTTTGTCATTTGTTAGGTGTATTCTTAATATTTTTGGGTGAAATATGTGCAAAAAAAAAAAAAAAATTTTTACATATTGTAGTTCTTTTTGGAATAAAAAATGTAAGTTTGTCAATAAAATCTTATTGCGTGTGAAATCCCAATTTCTCCCGGTTACAGCGGTACCACATATGTATAGGTAGACACCCTTTCCTGCCCAGGAGACTCCCCCAAACTGAAACAGCGCTTTAGGAGATTTTCAGATAAAATACAACTATGCTATGCAATATGCGCACCTTGCGGTTTTTCCAGAAAAACAACCCTTTACATTTAAAATACCCCCAACAAACTATATATTCTCTGGAAGTACACACCTCAGGCTTTCTAGGCGTACCAGGCTTGTGGATGTGGCCATAGTTTTCTGGAAGTAATCCCTCAACGTAATCTTTGGTTGCAAAGAGTTTCCCTAAAAAAAGGATAAAAAAGCAGAATCAAAGCCACATTTTCCTAAAAAAACTATATACAAACAAGAAAAATCAAGTTTCATCTGAAAAAGCAACATCTCCCGAACAGAACGATACCCAACATGCATAGGTTCTGTCAAGGGAAGAGTTGCCAAACACCCCAAAGTAAAGCATGCGCATAACGGTAATTTTACTTGAAAATTTCAGCTCTGCAGACAAAGTGCGCACCTTGCGATTTTTCAACCAAAACAACCCTTTACATTTGGAATATCCCCCATAAACCATATATTCCCTGAAAGTACACACGTTAAGCTTTCTAAGGGTACCCAGCTTGTTGTAGTGGGCTCATCTTTCTGGAATTAATTCCTCAAAGAATTCTTTGGTTGCGCAGGGTTTCCCTAAAAAATTTAGAAAAAAGCTGAATAAAAAACACCTTTTCCTAAAATATAAATATGCAAACCAGAAAAAACAAGCTAAGTCTGAAAGCGCAAGGTCCCCCGAACAGAACAATACCCAACATGCATAGGTACTATTAACCCTTTTAATTGCCAGCCTACTTGAGATTTTGTCACCCTCTGTTGACAGGCCATTTTTCCCCATTTTGCGTCATGTTTTGCGACATGTTTTGCGCCATTTTTGCTGGAACTTTCAGAAAAATTATATATTTTTTTTTTTGCAGCAGAGTTTAGACTTTAACATGGAATGTCTTGTTTGTAATTTTTTTTTTTTACAATATTATTAAGTGAAAAAAAAAATAAATAAATAAAATTTTTTTTTTAGAAAATTGACTCCTTTATTTTAAATAAAAAATGTATTTTATTAAGGAAAATCATATTGCATGTGAAAGCCCCATTTCTACCGATTAGAACGGTACCACATATTTATCGGTAGCCCCCCGTTCCTGCCCAGGAGACCCCCCCTAACTGAAACAAGTATTTTATAACATTCACAAAAAAAACACAAAAACCATCCACACTACAAAGGGTTAAATCGAGAAAAAAAATGACATAGGGTCCCCCCTCCCAGGGGAGGGAGACCCCATTTTTTTTTTATTTTTAAGGGTTAATAACCCTTAAAAATCAAAAAAAAAATTGACGTGGGGTCCCCCTCACCCGAAGTAACCAGCCCGGGACCAGCTATGGGGGCTTGTAGGCACAGAGTGGGGGGGCCAGCTTTTGTGGCCCCCCCACCCTGCAGCCTACGAGCCCACATAGCCCATGTGGGCCCAGGCTCTTCTGCCCCCCCCTGGCCTTTGGGGAGGCAGGTAATGGGGGTGCCGGGGGTTAATGGCAAGCCACCCGCTAGCGCAGGTGGCTTGCCATCCCCCCAGCCTTGTGAACTGGTATAGTGGTCATGGACCCCTTACCAGTTCACAAGGGGTTAAAAGTAAATAATCACACAGACACACAAAAGAGAAAAAATATTTTATTAATTTTTATTTTTTTTTTACACTGTACTCACCTCCCATCCATCCTGGAGCACTCTGTCCCTCGGCGATCACTGGCTTCTGCTCACTTGCTAGAAGCCTTTTATAGCTGCTGGATGACAGAACACAAAGAGTTAATAAAAAAAAAAAATGACATAGGGTCCCCCCTCCCAGGGGGGGGCGGACCCCATTTTTTTTTTTTATTTTTAAGGGTTAAAAACCCTTAAAAATCAAAAAAAAAATTGACGTGGGGTCCCCCTTACCCACAGTAACCAGCCCGGGACCAGCTATGGGGGCTTGTAGGCACAGAGTGGGGGGGCCAGCTTTTGTGGCCCCCCCACCCTGCAGCCTACGAGCCCACATAGCCTATGTGGGCCCGGGCTCTTCTGCCCCCCCCTGGCCTTTGGGGAGGCAGGTAATGGGGGTGCCAGGGGTTAATGGCAAGCCACCCGCTAGCGCAGGTGGCTTGCCAGACCCCCGAGCCCTGTGAACTGGTATAGGGGTCACATGGACCCCTTACCAGTTCACAAAGGGTTAAAAGGTAAAAAAAAGACACACACGTTTTTTTAAAAAAGTTTATTAAAAAAAAAAAAAAAACTTTTACTTTACTCACCTCCGATCTTCATCTTCTGTGTCCCGCGGCGATCTGCTGTCAGTGACGGCTGGGCAGAGAAGGGGGGAGGCAGGCGATCGGAGGATCGCCTACCTCCCTCCTTCCCCTCCCAGCCGTCACCGGCATCTGAGAGATGAACTGCCGGGTGCCCCGATGACACCCGGCGGTGACGTCATCTGGCCCCGCCCCGTGACGTCACCAAGATGGCGGCCGCCATCGGAAGACAGCAAGGGAGGAGGGCTGTTATGCCCCCTCCAGAAGACAGAAGAGCGGGGGGGGGATCGGAGCCCCCCCCCCCTGTGAAGAGGAGAGCCTGCGGGAGCCGGCGGGGACAAAGGTAGGTGACTGTTTTTTTTTTTTTTGTTTTTTTTTTATAGGAAACCGGGCGGCTGCTGAAACGGGGGGGGGCACCCTGTTCCGGGCCCTCCCCTGCAGCCGGAGGAGCCCCGATGGGCGATCGGAGCCCCTCTGGCTGAAGAGGAGACCCGACCGGATCGAACGAGGGGTCAGGTAAGTGTCTTTTATTTTTACTTTTTTTTTTATTTCTGGGGAAAGTCAGGCACGTAAATTTTACGTGGCTGGCGTTTAACTGTTGGAGAGGCAGCCACGTAAAATTTACGTGGCTGGCGTTTAAAGGGTTAAAAGGTAGAAATACCAACCTCAAACAAACCTAACTAACCAATCAACTCTCTCCTTTTTTTCAGCCCATTAGAAACATATCCTGAACAATCATCTGCTACGCTAACCACCTCTCTCAACAGGAAATTCCACTCTCACCAGAACTAACCGTATTTATCTATTTCCATCTAGCGCACCTAATACTTACCTTTCCCCACAGGAACAGGTAAACAAGCACATATAATCTAATTAGCATTTGTAGAATGGAAAACAGCCTTTAACCCTTTAAGTGCCAAGCACGTAGGTGTTACATGCTTGACTTTCTCCCCTGCTCCCCCGTTCATCGATCCGTCCGGGTATCCTCTTTAATTTGGTTCCATCCGATCCCCCCTGGAGGCTCGGATGGCTCCAGGAGAACCCTCGGAAAAGCATCCCCCCCCCCCCGCTTTGGGCGAGGGCCATTGTGAAGTGAAAAAAAAAAGACATTTACTCACCTGTGGACGCAATGCCTCCCGCCGGGTCTCTTCTTCACCGGGGGGGGGGGGGGGGCCTCCGATCGCCCCCCCCCCCCCCCCCCGGGCTCTTCCGTGGTGAGGAGAGGGAGAGAAATAGTGCGGATAGTAGTTGTACTTTATTTGTAAATGTTATAAAGTTATCTATTCAGTTTGGGGGGGTGTCCGGGGCAAGAATGGGGGGCTACCGATACATATGTGGTACCGTTGTAATTGGGAGAAATGGGGCTTTCACATGCAATATGGTTTTCTCTAATAAAGTAAATGTTTTATTTAAAATAAAGGAGACAATTGTCTGAAAAATATTTATTTATTTATTTTTTTACGCAAAAATATTTAAAAAAAACTGTAGAAAAATTACAAACAAGACATTTCATGTTAAAGCCTAAACTCTGCTGCAAAATATATATCTATAATTTTCCTGGAAATTCCAGCAAAAATCACGGTTAAACATGGTGCAGAATAGGGAAAAACGACCTGTCAGAGGGTGACAAAACTTCAAGTAGGCTGGCAATTAAAAGGGTTAATATTACCTATGCATGTTGGGTATTGTTCTGCTCGGGGGCCCTTGCTCTTTCAGATTTAGCTTTTTTCTTGTTTGCATATTGATATTTTAGAAAACATGTTATTTATTCAGCTTTTTTATACATTTTTTTAGGGAAACCCTGTGCAACCTAAGAATTCTTCAAGGGATTACTTCCAGAAAGGTGAGCCCTCTACAACAAGCTGGGTTCTCTTAGAAAGCTTAACATGTGTAAAGGCTTGTTTTGGTTGAAAAATTGCAAGGTGCGCACTTTGTCTGCAGATGAAATTTTCAATTAAAATTACCGTTATGCGCATTCTTTACATTGGGGTGTTTGACAACTCTTCCCTTGACAGTAGCTATGCATGTTGGGTATTGTTCTGTTTGGGGCATGTTGCTTTTTGAGATTTTACTTGTTTTTTCTTGTTTGCATATAGTTTTTTTTTAGGAAAATGTGGCTTGATTTTTCCTTTTAATTCTTTTTTAGAGAAACTCTGTGCAACCAAAGAATTGATTGAGGGATTACTTCCAGAAAACTACGTCCACATAAACAAGCCTGGTACACCTTGCTTGAGGCATGTACTTCCAGAGAATATATAGTTTGTGGGGGGTACTTCAAATGTAAAGGGTTGTTTTTCTGGAAAAACTGCAAGGTGCGCATAGCACATATCGCTGTTGTATTTTATCTGAAAATCTCCTAAAGCGCTGTTTCAGTTTTGGGGAGTCTCCTGGGCAGGAAAGGGGGTCTACAATACGTATGTAGTACCGCTGTAACCGGGAGAAATTGGGGTTCCACGCGCAATAAGATTTTATTGACAAACTTACATTTTTTATTACAAAAAAACACTACAAATTGCAAAAAATAGATTTTTAAAAAAATGTTTGCACATATTTCACCAAAAAGCATTGAGAATACACTAAAACATTAAAAACACTAAAAAACATTGCATGTTGAAGCCCAGACTCTGCTGACAAAAAAGAATATATAATTTTCCTGGGAAATCCCTTCAAAAATCACAGTTGAATATGTGTAGTGCAAAATAGTGAAACATGGTCTGGCAACAGAGGGTGACAAAAGCTCCAGGTAGGTTGGCACTTAAAGGGTTAAGGATTATGCCTTTTGGGTTTAGTTTCTGGGTTAGTTTGTGGTAATCTACTTAGATGACATTCTCATTTTTTCTCAGTCAGTGATTAAACATGTTAAGGTGGTGTTGCAAAAGAGAACAGCTTTTTTGCCAAACTGTCCAAGTGTGTGTTTGAGGTCACTGAAGTCCCTTTCCTGGGGTATCTGGTTTCCAATCGGAGTCTGGTTATGGATCCCTCCAAGGTGTCTGCAGTCGGAGTGGGAACAGCCTAGAACCCTATAAGCCTTGCAGAGATTTCTTGGTTTCCCTAAATTTTACAGGCATTTCATCAAGGGATTCTCTTCTATAGTTGCTCCTCTGCAAACCTCTGCAGACCAAACCTGGAAAGGTGACTCTACATCCTGTTACTGTCTATACCGACCATAAAAATCTTGAATACATTGAATCCACCAAGAGACTCAACTCACGCCAGACGTGCTGGGGAGATCTTTTTCTCCTACTTCACTTTTGTTATTACCTTTAAACCGGGAGCAAATAACAACAAAGCTGATGCCTTGTCATGCAACTTTGTGGAGTGTAAGAGTAGGAACCTATTGTGCCATCTGGTAGTTGGTGTCCTGTTGCCAGATAGTTCCTTAGTGCCATTTCAGGCAAATTCTCCTCGGGGTAAGCCTTTATGTTGAAGATACATTCTGCCGCATTTACGTCTGTCAGTGTTACAAGAGTTTCATGACGCTAAAACAGCAGGTCACTTGAGTAACCGGAAAACACTGGCCCTCACCAAATGCCATGTCTGGTTGCCCACCATCAGGTGCGATGCCATTGCCTCCTTCGAAGCCTGTCCTGTTTGCACCCGAACGAAAGGAACCCATAGATCCCCAACAGGGTTACTGGAACCCGTAAAGATTCCTGGTGAACCCTGGACTCATATCTCTATGGATTTTATTGTCGATTTGCCATGGTCTCAGAACAATACTGTCATTTGGGTGGTAGTCAATCATTTCAGTAAAATGGCGCATTTTGTACCCCTGGTGAATCTTCACTTGGCTCCTGAACTAGCCCAATTGTTCAAAAAACATGTGTTTCATATCCACAGGCATACCTCCAATCAATTTCTTGCTTCTGTGTGTGATTGGGAATTAAAGTGTCTTTATCATCAGCTTATCATCTGCAGTCTAATGGTCAGACGGAGACGTGAACCAGATGGTAGAGCAATACATGCGCTGTTTTGTGTATTATTATCAAGATCAATGGTCCAAATGTATTGATTTTGCTGAATTCACGTTTATTAATGCGCCCAGTGTTAAAAACAAAGTCGAGCTTCCACCTTCTATAAAAATTCCTAATGCATTTCATGTATCCTTACTGAAATCTGCTCATAATATTCAGGTATTTCCATTGCCCGCCATTGCAGAGATTGAGCCAGATCAATATAATTCCCGACTAGAATGTTACATAACTTGTTACAATATTTAATTGATTGGAAGGGATTTGGTCCTGAGGAGAGATGTTGGGTGGCAGCCAGGAATGTTCATGCCGATTCCCTTCAAGAAATTTCTTCATGACCACCCAGATAAGCCATGTAAGGGTCCCGAGTCCCCTCCTCAAGGGGGGTAGTGTCATGATGAGCTACTCACCTGTCCCTCGCTCCAGCAATGTCTTGGAGCGGCTGTGTCCCAGGCAGCAAGCCAGCCCCAGGTGCCAGCTAGGGCAGCATCGACTTGGGCAGCTCCGGCTCCAGTGGCGCTGCATCGCTCTTCGTCCCTCCACACACGTGTCCGTACACTTGTGTCGTATGCCCTCTGGCAGCGCCGCGGGCAATTCTCCCTTCTGAGACTAGTTTAAATGGGTCAATGAGCCCTTTTTTGTGAATATATGGCAAGTAGTCCTTGTCTGTATGGGCTAATCAGCCTGTAGCTTGTTGTTGGGCCAATGAGCCCGAAGCTCATCTGGCCAATCCCCTGCTCTTATGCCCTATTATAGCATTCTCATGTCACTAGTTCACTGCCCATGACAGCGTTCTGCCAGGTGTTGTAGTGCCTTGTGTTTAGTTCTGTTATCTGTTGCCTTGTCTGACAACTCCTTGATCACTGCCTGGTCCAACGACTCCATGCCTAACTTCGAGCCCATCTTCTCCTCTGAACCACAAACTCTCTGACCACCCGGCTTTGATTCTTGCCTTGACCTTTTCTCTTCTTATCCCCTCAGTGCCACGTTGAGCAAGGACTAGCATTCCCACGTATGGCCCCGCCAGCTTGACTACTGCTCAGTCTGCCCAGCATCCATTGTGCTAATCAAGACCTGGGAGAAACCGTGTCTGGTGAGGTGTATCCAGCATACCGGCGAATGGGGGCTTGTCTATAGGCAGAAGCAGCAGCAAATATTGGTGAGTTGCTGACTCACCTGAATGAGGGTGTCCCACGGGGCCTGACACTAACACTGTGTAAGCCTGTCTCTAAGGTTCGGGGCTCTCCTATAAACTTGGCAGTTGCAGGAAGCACAAGTCCTGAAATCATATCTTATTTTATAACATGCCAGTGCTTATTAAAAAATATTTTCATCTGTGTGTGTTGAAGACTATAATTTGTAAAACAGGCAAAATCCATACCCTTTCCATCAGATCCTTTTCTTGTACCATAAAGTAAAGTGTCCTTATCGCGGCTTTTAGCTTTGCTTTTTGTTGTGCTATTTCCAAAATGGGAAAGCCCTTTTCTTTAAAATTGTGCTCCTTGCGAAGCCTGAGTCTCATAATCCTCTACATTAGTGCAGTTGCATCTTAAACATGTAAATTGTCCTTTCGGAATGGCTCTGCTGGCACAAAGCTATTACGATCGGTTTCCTTAGAAGAAAGTAACAGAAGTGAGTCTGTCTCCAGTGTTGGCAATTTTTAAATCTAAAAAGTTAACAGTTTCTGCACTAGCAGTGGCTGTGAATTCTAAATAATAATAAGTATTGCTATTAATATGTGCAAGAAAAATATCTCAACTCTCTGTATTGCCCTTCCAAATGAATATCATCTATGAACCTTCTCCACAGAGAAAGTGAATTAAATGAATTAGTGGTATATTGTAAGACTCCCACGCCCAGTAAAGTCACAGGATATCAGACAGCCCCAGCAAAAATGAACCCTCTCTGACCTAATGGCCGTAGGATTCAATGAGGTGACCATTGAGAGCTGTGTGCTACTGTGACACTTTGTGTCTATATGTTTGCCTGTTTTGGCAATACTTTTTATCTTCTTTACATTTTGTTAGACATTATTACGTTATTCCAAACAGAGATATCCAAACAGTTAAAACGTCCAAGTGTTTAGAAGGTTCCAACGTTGTCCCACAAGCGCATGCACAATTCGCATATGCACTTGTGGGACAACGTTGGAACCTTCTAAACACTTGGACGTTTTAACTGTTTGGATATCTCTGTTTGAAATAATCTTTATAACTGCTCTGTGCTATATCACTATATGCTATATATGAACCTGTTGGATATTCAGGCTACAGCACGTACTTTGTAAAGTGTAGTATTTTGAACAAACATAAATTTAAAGTTTAGTTCCAGCGCGGTAATTCAATCTATTTTTATTTACATTATTACGTTATTTACCTTATTTTTATTCATTGGATACAAGAGGAATACACCCATATATATGCTATTCCGTAAATGCAGTTAATAGATCTTTAAAGTGGACCCTGAGTGGAAACTATAATCATTACATGAGGACTACATCCGTGCAGCTGGTAGGAGTTTTAATACACTTGAGGTGATGGTGTGGTGTCTGAAGATTGTGCACTAAGAGAGGAAATACGTTTCCTGCTATGCACAGAACTTTTAGATACTGATATTACATAAAGCTTTGCTCCATGTATTTTATTGTCTTTTGTGTTTTATAAGTCCCTTGTTACTTGGAATTATATTGCATGTTTTGAGCAGTCATTGGTAAGATAATTTATTTCAATACTATTCCTCCTCCTGAGCTTAGTAGTTATTTTAGCGTTGTTTATGAATTATAAATATATACCGGTGTGCATGGGAGGATTGCAAGGAGAAAGGTGCTGCTCTCAAAAAAGAACATCATTGCCACCTGAACAAGTTAGAAAGGGAACTCTCATCCGGAAACCTGATGTCTGTTGGAAATATTTCTGCATGTGAAAAACTTCCGCCTTAGAAAGATTGAAAGTTGACAGACTCTCATTAAGAGTTTTGGCGCATTTTAACAGAACACGAGTCTGTGTAACTCTACAAACATATTTAGCCTTTCACAAGAGGAAACTGGGCAAACGTATGCTATGTGCATGTACTTGCTGTTTTTCAGCCTCTAGTCCTGCATCAGTGCCAGGGGAGAGGGTCACCAGTCAGGTCAACACGTTCATTGCCTTGTACCAATTCGGTATTAATAACAGCAAAACAGAGCTACCTAAGGCTGCACCTTTTTCCATAGTGGACCACCCAATCAATAAGTTTAGGGTTATTGGTTCTAATGGGATGTTACAGGACACAGAGGAGATAAATTCGTGTAAAAAACCCAAACTCATGCAAGCGTTCCATCGCCCTGGTGTTAGCCAGTATGTTGACTGACACAAATTAAACCTCTGACAGAGAACTTGTAACAAAACACAAGCGAAAGCGGCTCTCTTCATGCCTTACATATTTGCTGTTTATGTCATGGCTGGTTGTAAATAACTTCTGTAAATAACTGAATTGCTTATCTCTACATCTGACCTGCTCCCATTTAAGTTTTCTTAAGCTCAGATTTTCTGTGTGTAGCCTATGATTTTGCTGTTTTCTGTATAACCGCATAACATCATGTCTGACGAAAAGAAGTATTCTCAAAAGCTTACCTTAAATACACTCAGCTTATAATAGATGTTGCCTCACGTCTTTCTGTTTTTACTCACATTACAATACATTTCTGTTCTTTAAAAGTAGGAAGAGCAACACAACAAATACTCAGTTCCAGCTCATTGTCACATCATGATCCATGACCAGAGGTCTACTGCAATTAATTTAGACATCAAGAAAAGAGGTGCTTTCCTCGAATGGAAAGTATTTACACGGCGTCCAAAACAAGAACCCATACATTTACCTATCACTCTTTTCACTGGGTGGAGCCATGCAAATCATCTATTTTTGTCTCAGCACCATCCAAGGCACTCAGAAACTGCAATGCCAAGGAAAGGCTTAGTTATACTAAAGACAAACCCGATTGTTGTCCCATTGTCTTGGGCTAGCTGTTGTACAAACTTCAATCCGTTTTCAAAAAGACCCTGCAGTTCCTAAGTTATTTGTAAAAGTTTTAAAGCATTGGAGATGCAGAGAAAAAATGAGAAACTGTTTATGTGGCAACAGCGATGTGATGTAAGCACAATGGGTGCTTTAAATATATCATAGTAAAAAAATAAGTGCATTGTTGTGCCTCTAGTTATTACTGCCAGCACATGTGATCAGAAAAAGAGGGTGAGAGATGCTGCAGCCCAAGAGTGTCTCCAGACTGCCAGCACATAGTGTGACCAGAGAGGAGGGTGGGGTTCCATAGCAGCAGAGAGAGGCAGCCAATCAGGACATCTGGGGAGGTAGTGGGGGTTTTTACGTTCTTGGTCCACTGTTCAACCAACCAAGGTTGATTGAAGGACTAGGTCAGTGAGGTGGGTATTGAAATCTGAATGACGAAGTGATTTTCTCACTACAGAGATGGACAGATGAGGAATCACATCGCACCAGCCACTCGATGAAAGGTAAGCTACTGATACATTTTTTTAACTTTTGACTTGCCAATCAATAGGGGCGTGACTTGGTGAGTACCAGATGATAGTCACAAGCCACCACTATTAACTTATTATTCTTAACATGAGTCTCTCCAGGGGCATAACTTGAGGAGGCGCAACCGCACTGGGGCCCAGAAGGTCAGGGGGGCCCATAATTGCTCCTCTATTTTATGTATATTTGTGCTCACTTGGCATCATTGGCACATTATCTCTGCTGTTTCAGTCATTAGTTGTGTAGCTCCATCCAATTGACTTGTTCACTTAATGTTCGCACCAGAACAATGTCACATTAAGTTCTGGGTCTCTCCACATGGTGGCTTGTGACTATGTTCTGGAACTCACCAAGTCTCAATCCCATACAGCCAAATACCACAGGCTCAAAACACGTGACCATCAATCCCTCCACATGGTGGCTTGCGGCTATGTATAGGCAGCAGGTGCAGTCAAAGGAGCCTTATGCCCCTGCCATAGTCATTGTGACTTCCACCCCAGCCTAGTAGAGCTCATCCCTACACCAAACATATTTTGTATTGTATGTTGCAGGGGGAGACCACTAGAAACCCCAGTCCCTAGTGAAGACATTGTTCTCCAATTGAAAATCACTAGAAAAATTGTTTTGATGTGATCTGTCTGCTAACTGTTATTAGAACTTTAGACCATGGAGTTGATTCAGAGCCTGGTGAGAAAAATCACTTCTTTTTTTTTTTAGAAACTTGCCATTCACTTTCCTTGTCTACCTTGGGGCTGATTCAGAGCCAGGTGAAAATTTACACCCGGTAGACATTGGAATTGAATGGCACTTTTCTCTCCTAAGAAAAGAAGTGAGAATTTGTATCAGTCGACCCCCATATCTGTGAAGGTTCTCATTCATTTAGGTCAGGGGTACTCAACCACCTCTTGTAAAGGCCCATTGAGAGGTGAAGGTCCGGGCGGAGGACTGTCGGGGGGGGGGGGGGTGGATAGTTGGAAAACAGCACACTTGTGGAGGGGCTATAGAGGCCCAAGACAAAACTAAAAAAAGGCCGCTTGCCCCCCCCCCCACCCCAAAAATCCTATTGGACACTGGGGAAAAATCAGGAGCCTTTTCTTTTTTTTTGGATGGGGCAAAAAGACCGAGAAACAAAGCTTATGTGCACCTTGCAATGTCACTTCCTGCCTGTGCAGTACTTTATATTGCAATGCTAGGTGCCAGGAGCCATGACACTGGCAGGGAGAGTAAGCACTACTATCATTGATCAAGGGGGCAGCTGAGCATAGCAACACAGGAGCAACTGAGGGCAGGGCTATCAGGGCAGGGGTCCGGAAATCTGGCGCCAGGGTCCGCCAGTTGAGTATCGCTGATCTACGTCATGGTATATCTGTAGGAATAAATCAAGGCAACTGGACATACTGTTTTATTTTTCCCGAAGACATTTTGCTAGTCGCCCAACTGGCTTTCTCATTTCAGTGGAAATTGTACAAGAATCTGGCAGCAATAAATGGTAACTATAATGCACACGCTCTGTCTACCATAAACAGAAGGTAGGTAAAGTGTTGATTTCAATAGCATGACTGGAGTTACAAGGTGTAAGCAGCTATCCCTGGTGTTAATATGGCATAGTGAGTCGCAGACAATAGGTGTCACAGTCCCACGCCTCTATTCAAGCTTGGCTTTTTCATGTTGACACAAATGGCTTCTTTCACACCTCTTTTCAGACAGTCAGTATCTAAAGAATTGTTCTACAAACATCTCCTCGATAGCCAGCAACAGGTCATGACCTCCAAAAAGCTGGATCTATAACCCTGCACTACTATTACTGCATATCAGGTCACAGGATAGGGGGGGTGGCATGCAGGGCTGTATTTACAATTAGGCAACCCTAGGCACGTGCCTAGGGTGGCAACCTGGAAGGGGGGGGGGGGGGGAAGACAGTGCCCTTACTACTGTAGTAAAGAAAATAAATTAAAAAGCTTCTTTGCATTTCCCCCTTTGTGCCCTTCTCCACACACATTCTCTGCATCTAGTCCATTGCGCCCTTTCCCCCACACACTTTTTTTATATGGACCGTGACCTAACTTAAAAAAGGGGGCGCAAGCAATTGAAGTGCCTAGGGCACCATGAACACCAAATACGGCCCTGGTGGCATGTCACCTGTCCTGACCGGCGGGGAACATGACGGTACCGTCACCTGATTACCTGCATCGCTTCTTAGGGCACTGGGTTTGTGGAAGTACTCGGTGCCTATCGGTATTGGCCCGGTGCCTTCAGCCTGCTTAATATTTCTTAAAGGAGACAGATACCCAGGCCTGACGGCCCTGGAATCTTTGAAGTGGACCAAAACCCACCAAAACGAGTGCTCTTCAAAAGAATAAACATGAAGTCAGACTTACCTTTGGACGACCCTCGCATTCTTCTGTCCCTCGCAGCGCCTCTTTTCTTCAAATTCTGCGGCCGGAAGTCCCGCCCTCCACCTCTTAGGCGTTCCATTGACTGGCATTTCTTCAGCTTAGACGTGCATTCTTCTGCTGGGCTCTGCGATCGCGGGATTTCAGTTTGTTTCTTCTTTGTGACGTCATCTGGGCGGCCGTGGCCTCCTCGGTGCTGGCGTCCTCTCTTGTGAGCACACAAAAGTGAAAGAAAAAAACATCTGCGCATGCGCAGAATTGCTGCCTTTGGTACAGGGAAACGCAGCTCGCTCCCGATGTAAGGGTGCTTCCTATACCTACTGTGCATGCGCGAGATTTCTACAAGCAAGAGGTTTCTACAAGCAAGGGGTCAAAGGATCACTTCCAAAGAGGAGAAAATCCAAGATGGCGGCACAAGAAAGGAAAGGACGCAACGCCATGCAGGAGCTTCGGAGGTAATTTTTTTTTATTTTACATTTATTACTGGGTCCTGGGGCATGTTGCCCAGTATTTTATTTAGATAAAAAAATTAAAAAAACGTTCGTTTTTTGGTCCTCTTTAAGATGATCACTTCAGTGCAATAAACAGTTCAATGCTCAGATTAATGTAAATTGCAAGCGTTATAAATCCCTCAAGCTCTCCAGTAACGCCCTCACTGACCAAACAGTGCAATGTGTGCATCACCATAAAGCAGGTCCAAGTGGGGTTCCTAGTTAGAAATCCTGAAGCAGCTCCCATACGCAGACCACTTTATTGGAGAGCTTTACTAGCACTTTACAGAAATTAGAGTATTGCACTGTTTATGCACTTTATATTTGCATAATTTTATGACACTTTCATGGTATTTAATAGGGTCCTAATTGGGGTGATTTTACCCACCCTGGCTGGATACATATATGTAGTATATCTTACATGTTTTGAACTGTAAACTGAATAAATGTGACTGGTTTAGTGTAAGACTAGATCTATACTGTATTTTGGCTGTACCCGCTACACATCTACTTTGTCCTGGCCCCGCGTGGTCGCACACAGCCGAAGGAAGCCGAGAGATGCCACTAGGAGTGCAATTAGGATTCCTTTCTGCTGCACTAGCCTCAGTGTGGATTCAAGGAGAGGTGGGTAAGCTAGGCGACCTGGGAGGGGGGTTCACACAGTGGGGCACCCCAAACTGGGATACCCCAGGGGGAAGAACCAAAGGGGGGGGTTGTGGTCTATGAGTTTTGGTCTCTTTTAACTGGAAGTTTACTAAAAGTTATATTTTTTACTTCAGATCCACTCTAAAAATTGCCTTAATGCTGCTAAAAAAAAAAAAAAATCACATCTTTAATGTTACCAGTTGGCCACCTGACTGTTGCAAGCTTCAGCCTTTAGAACCCTGTGGGGTCGTTTTTTTTTTGTTGACTGGACAATACAGGTGGAGATTATTATTATTATTATTATTGTTTATTTATATAGCGCCATCAACTTCCGTAGCGCTTTACAAGTAAGAATACAGACAAGGTAAAACAGATAGCACAGACAACAATACAAAATTAGATGCCACAGGTTAAAACCAAGTGTTGTGAGCACAGGAGACAATAGGGAGGAGTGCCCTGCCCTTGCGAGCTTACAGACTAAAGGATCACTCAGTAAGTGATGCTTCTGAGGCAAGATGGCGTCACCCGTATCCTGGAGTCCTGAACAGAGTTGCAGAACAGTGGGGGAAAGAATAGTAAGCGACTAAAAACTTAAAATATGTTAATTTTAGATGCTAGGGAATACTATTTTAAAGTGGACCAGCACCCACGGGTGATCGGCCCGGGAATCTATAAGATTCCCGGA
This sequence comes from Gastrophryne carolinensis, assembly GCA_027917425.1. Lineage (NCBI taxonomy): Eukaryota > Metazoa > Chordata > Amphibia > Anura > Microhylidae > Gastrophryne > Gastrophryne carolinensis. The sequence goes on from CM051236.1 coordinate 432,539,864, forward strand.
CCGATCACCTCCCTCCCCGCGGGACATCCGAGATCGGGATGTCCCGCGGGGTGAAACCCCCCCAACCTCCTTACCTTATCTTCCCTCGCGCCCCTCTGGACGTGCGCGCGCCCGCACCGGCCGTCTGTGAATGGCCGGCGCGGGCACGCGCGCGTCAAGAGGGACGCGCGGGAGGCGGAGGAGCCGCTTGTCCGCGGCTTGTCCGTCGGCGCTGGGAGCGGGGAGAGGTGAGTTGTTCGGGGGGGTTTCACACAGCGGGGCACCCCGATCGGGGGTGCCCCACCGAAGTGGACCAAGACCCAGGATAGTCAAAATCCTGGGTGTTGGTCCACTTTAAGGGTTTTGGGCTTTTCATTAAATGATGCTGAAGGTCTGGTGTTCCCCATTCGGTGAACAGCTCTCATTGACTAGAATGGGGAGTGTGTGCTGCCGCATCCCCAGGGCGTGCACGCTCCTGTCCCAGGCTATCTGAATGTCTGGGTCTGGAGCACATGCATGTCGGCGGGAATGCAGCAGTCTGTGCTCCCCATTCACAACAATGAGAGCCGTTTGCTGAATGACATAGTTCTGCCAGGCAGCTCTCATTGGACGAGAGCCTGTGCATGCGCTGTTGGAGCAGGTAAATGTGAGTATTTATGGGCGCCCCAGGTGGGGGAGGGTGTTCATACAGCCGGGCATCCCGATTCGGTGGGTTTAAATAAATCCCACCTTTACCAGATTGTTGTCATAACTTAGGTATGATGGAACAGCACCTAGTCAGGAAAATTTTTTTTATACTGGCTGGATAATCCATTTAAAACAATTCTATTACATGACCCCAGATTCAGTGCAGGGACAGAAACAGAAGTTCAAAGCCATGAACTGGGTGACATGTTTTGCAGCACAGAATTTCAATAGACTCTGGCAATAAAGGGATTAGAGGATTTAGTGCAATGGGGTTGTATGGCGAGTGCCATGTGATCGCTGTGTGTGTGTAAGGCGCAGAGGGATCACAGTGTTTATCTGCTGTGTGTGATGTGATCACTGTGTGTGTGAGTAGTTGAGGAACCGCAGTGTTTATGTTGCTGTGTGTGATGGGATTGCTGTGTGTGAGAGGCGCTAAGGGATTGCAGTGTTTAAATTGGTGTGCGATGTGATCGCTGTGTGTGTGTGTGTGTGTGTGTGTGTGTGTGAGGCGTGGAGGGATTGCAATATTTATGTTGGTGTATGCTATGTGCTCGCGGTGTGTGTGTGTGTGTGTGTGTGTGTGTGTGTGTGTGTGTGTGAGGCGCTGAGGAATTGCAGTGTTTATGTTGGTGTGTGCGATGTGATTGCTGTGTGTGTGTGAGAGGCGCGGAGGGATCGCAGTGTTTATGTTGCTCTGTGTGCGCGATGTGATTGCTGTGTGTGTGAGAGGCGCGGAGGGATCGCAGTGTTTATGTTGCTCTGTGTGCGCGATGTGATTGCTGTGTGTGTGAGAGGCGCGGAGGAATCGCAGTGTTTATGTTGCTGTGTGCGATGTGATCGCTGTGTGTGTGTGAGGCACAGAGGAATCGCAGTGTTTATATTGCTGTGTGCAATGTGATCGCTGTGTGTGTGTGAGGCACAGAGGAATCGCAGTGTTTATATTGCTGTGTGCAATGTGATCGCTGTGTGTGTGAGAGGCACAGAGGAATCGCAGTGTTTATGTTGCTGTGCGCGATGTGATCGCTGTGTGTGTGTGAGGTGTGGAGGGATTGCAATATTTATGTTGGTGTATGCTATGTGCTCGCTGTGTGTGTGTGAGAGGCGCTGAGGAATCGCAGTGTTTATGTTGCTGTGCGCGATGTGATCGCTGTGTGTGTGAGAGGCACAGAGGGATCGCAGTGTTTATATTGCTGTGTGAGATGTGATTGCTATGAGTGTGTAAGGCACAGAGGGATCGCAGTGTTTATGTTGCTGTGTGTATCGCACAGAGGGATCACAGTGTTTATGTTGCTGTGTGCGATGTGATTGCTGTGTGTGTGAGAGGAGCAGAGTGATTGCTGTGTTTATGTTGCTGTGTGTGATGTGATCGCTATGTGTGTGTGTGAGAGACACGGAGGGATTGCAGTGTTTATGTTCGTGTGTGCAATGTGATCGCAGTGTGTGTGAGTAGTGGAGGAATCGCAGTGTTTATGTTGCTGTGTGCGATGTGATTGCTATGAGTGTGTGAGGCACAGAGGGATCGCAGTGTTTATGTTGCTGTGTGTATCGCACAGAGGGATCACAGTGTTTATGTTGCTGTGTGTATCGCACAGAGGGATCACAGTGTTTATGTTGATGTGTGCGATGTGATTGCTGTGTGCGTGAGCGGCGCGGAGGGATCGCAGTGTTTATGTAGGCGTGTGCGATGTGATCGCTGTGTGTGTGTGAGCGGCGCAGAAGAATCGCAGTGTTTATGTTGCTGTGTGTGGAGGGACGCATCCTCCCAGTCACAGTCCGGCGCCTCAATTACCGGCCCCGCCCCCAATTAACCCCTTCGTCGCCGCGTGACAGGCCTCTTGCATGTGCCCCCCCCCCCCTCTTCCTTCTGACCTCAGTTGGTCTCGGGCTCAGCAAGAATGGAGGAAATAGTGGCATGCAGTTAACCCCTTGTGCCCCGGAGTTGTTCTCAGTCACACTCCATACGCTGGAATAAAATATTTCTCCTCAGTGTCAGTAAAGTCCGGCCACCTATGACGTCGCGAGCCTCTGAGAGGAGGCAAAGTGTAGTAAAGCGCAGTAAATGGCGCTCGGGGCAGCGGGGAGTGAGGTGGTAGCGCAGGGCCTCGGGGCCGGGGACTGGCGTGAGGGCTGAGGCGGGCGGCGGTGTGTGTGTGAGGTGGAGGAGAAGGCGGGCTGGCGCTCGGGCCGCTGGCGGAGGCTGTGAGGTAAAGTGGGCGGGTGGGGTGTGTGTGTGAGTCCGCTCCGTGTTTTGCTCCCTCCCTCCTCCGTGTGGCTGTTGCGTGCTGCTCGCTCTCCCCCCTCCGCCTCCTCCTCTCTCGCTGGTGAACTCCAGCCCCCTCTCTATCAGCCGCTCACTCTGTCTCAATATGTCTCAAGATGGCGGCCAATGCGGGATCGATGTTTCAATATTGGAAGCGCTTTGATTTACAGCAGCTGCAGGTCAGCTCCGTTTTCTTTGCTCGTCTCCTCCGCCGCCCGCTGCCGCTCCTTCTCCCGCCTCCCTACCGGACGCTCCGGTGGCCCGTCCGCTTGCTGCCCGCGCCGCCGCTTGCCCCGGCCGCTCTCATTGATAACGCTTTATCAGAAATTGATCCTCTTTGTTCAATTCATCGATCAGCCAAGATGGCGCCGGCTCTGTGGCGCCGCCGCCGCTCGTCCTGTGCCCGGTGCTGGGCCCTTTTCCGGGTGTCCGGAGCGGGTGTCGGCGGCCGCCGGTTCGGTTTTATTCCGCTTTTACAGCGCCGCTAAGTTTATTTTTTATTGGACTTTTTTTTTCTGCTTCTTTTATTGAACTTGTCTCCTCCGCCGCCTGTGCGCCGTGCTGCAGCCAGAGGGCGCTGTGGTGCAGCCTGGCCTCCCCTCCTCTGCTCCCGCCTCTGCTTCTCCTCACACAGTGCTGCTACTGCTGCCCGGTGCTCCACAGCTCCGGACCCCCATTACACCCGAGCCCTCTGTATACCGCCATGGGGGCCTCCCGCCTCTGCTTCTCCTCACACAGTGCTGCTACTGCTGCCCGGTGCTCCACAGCTCCGGACCCCCATTACACCCGAGCCCTCTGTATACCGCCATGGGGGCCTCCCGCCTCTGCTTCTCCTCACACAGTGCTGCTACCGGTGCTCCACAGCTCCGGACCCCCATTACACCCGAGCCCTCTGTATACCGCCATGGGGGCCTCCCGCCTCTGCTTCTCCTCACAGTGCTGCTGCCCAGTGCTCCACAGCTCCGGACCCCCATTACACCCGAGCCCTCTATACCGCCATGGGCGCCTCCTGACAGGGCGCACTGCTGCTCTGGCCCCGCTCCTTTCCTTTAGCTTTCATCTTTTTATGTGTAAGAACTTTACTCCTGCTTTTGAGCCTGTCAGGTAGCAGCGGTGCCCCTCTTCCCCCGACTGGGGGGTGGACTGGCCATAGGGAAACCCGGGGGAATTCCTGGTTGGCTGCACTGCTTTGGGGACCAGTTGGGCCGCTGCTTTTACACCCTCATGCAATCCCTTAGTCTCCCCCCTCAGCCTCCTGTACCCACAAGCCCAGGAACCCCTTGCACTTGCTATATGCCATCATAGTTGGGATGTCTGGGGCCATTGGCTGGTAAAATACTGTTCTAGCTGCTTACATACAATTCATGGGCAATTTAAACTTCTTGGCTTGTCCTGAAGTTTTGGTCATCCTGCCCCCCCCCCCCCCCCCCAAATGTCTGTACTTCTGTCAATAAATACTGTCTAACCGGCTTACCTTGGACCTGTGTTGTTTAGACATTGGATGCTGTTATATACCCGCAGTCTGTACAATTTCGATCAGATCAAATAAAACACATTTGGAAGAACAGGTCAGACAGATCTGTGATTGAGACATTGGATGCTTGTGTGTGGCTGTGCATCCCCGCAAGAGCCCTAGTTCATCTGTTGTTGCATCCTTTAGAATAGTTTGTTGGGGCATTTAGCATGCGATTGTACCCTTTGTATTGTATGGTGTGTCTGGGCTGTCATGTGGTCTACCAGGAAAGTTTTGTAGACTGTGATGCTCTTACTCTGCTTCTGTTTTGTTTGTTACACATTGAAGGTACTGCTCAGTTTGATTTTGATCGGATTAAGAGGATCTGTAAAGCTGTTGTAGGTTCTTTAGAACAAAGGATCTTTAGATCAGAATTGTGTCAGAATGTGATTGATCCGATATTGATTGCGTGGGTGTGCAGATCTTGGGAGCTCTAGCTCATCTTGTCCCATGCACTTGAATAGTTTGTTGGGGCTTTTAGAATACAGTTGTAGTGTAATATGTGAGGGCCTGTAGTAGGGCTGTTTTAGAATCTATTTTAAAATAGTTCCATAAACTGTGTGGCGCTAACTGTGACTGTGTTAGCGTCAGACCTTTACATCTGGATTGTGTTAAAATGTGATTGGCCAGACTTTGTGTGTGTCGGTGCGCTGACCCCCTGGCTCATCATATCTTGTCCTTTTGAATAGTTTGTTGGGGCTCTTTGAATACAGAGGCTGTAGTGTGGGTGCTGTTTAAGTAGTTCTATAACCAATCTTACTTTACACTTTGCACACTGTCAAAGCAGTAATTGCTTGTTTGATTTTGATCAGATTGAGAGGACCTGTAAAGCAGTTGGCTTTCTTTAGCACAAAAGATTGGAATTTTAGATCTGGATCGTGTTGAAAGGTGATTGGTTAGACATTGATTGTGTGTAGATGTGCAGACCCCAAGAGCCTGAAAGTGGTTTCTTATCCCATCCTTTGAATAGTCTGCTGACTTATACTGCTGAGATTGTACAGGTGTTGTAATGTGTGTGGGCATTCTGAGAGGCTAGCCTGGGATAAACTGTTATGGAAACTATTTGAATGTTTCTGTAAGTTGGGACACTTTGGACCTGTCTCCATTTAGACACCCTGGATGCACTTTTGCTTGCTCAATCTAATTTTTGTCTTATCAGAAGAGAATCTATAGAACTGGCCTAAAGGCGCCCATGACCATTTTAGATCCTTTTCATGGTTAGGACAATGATGTTGCATTGTGGGTGCAAGGTGTGTGGGCTGTCTAGTTTGGTATCGGGCTGCTACAGGACCTATTAAATATTTCTCGAAACTGTGCCACCCTTACTTAGGATCTGTCTTGAATTTGACATGCTGGATTTAATTTTAAAAATCTCTACTTTTTTTTTTTGTATTTTTTTGGAATGTTGAGTTGCTCAGAAGTGGGTCTATAAAACAGGCGTAGGTTCTTAGGAACGAAGGATCAGTTCTTTCTGTCAATTGGCTGGCTCAGGCATTGACCAACCTTTTCGGTTGTAAGCGCGCTAATGTATTACAGAGCCCTCTTTCCTCATGTACTCCTGCATCCATGTGCAATTGTCAAATTTGAGATTCCTAATAATGTGTATTATAAGTGTATCGTGCAGCGCCACAAAATATGAAAGTGCTCTATAAGTAAACAATAATAAAGGATTGTGTTTGTGAATGTGCATATATTTAAGTCCCCTAGATGATTTCATATTCTTTAAATAGAACCTAAATACTATTGAACAGTTGCATTTTAAGATGTGGAGCTGTCTGGCTCTGTAAATTGGGATAGGGCTGCGACAGGATTTCTTTAGACTTTTTGTTTTCCCTTTCTTTTGGATCTGTCTTGCATTAGACGTTGGATACAGGGTCAGTTTGTCTATATTTGTTCCTATTTGTTGTATTTGAATTTAATCAGATCAGAGGAGGCTTTGTAAATAATAAAATGTAACAAACAAAAATGCTTCAGAATGAAGGCTCATCCGATCTTTAGATCCAGAGTTGAATTTGACCAGTCAGTCAGAAATTATCGTTTAAAGACTGGCTTAGTTTGTTAGGGGCTCTTAGAAGCTGGAGAATGTCTAGTATTGTAAGGTGTGTGGCTATCCATCCTGGGATAGGGCCGCCCTGTTGCCTGCTGCAGGATTTCTTCCACTCCTTTTTGTAAATTGTGACCGTTTTTACGTTGCATCTTTTTTTGCTGTACTGTTTGCTGTATTTCTTCGATGTCATCGATTCAGCATCTTGCAAGTCCCTTGGCTGCCGTTCTTTTCCTTTAGTCTTTTGGGAAATAATCTTCTTAAAACGAATCTGGCTTTAACAATTTAACCCCATTGCTGTTTTCATAAGCTTGCATTGCTTTAAAGCTTGTCCTCTTCTCTTCTTTTTCTTTCATTTGGGGGTCTTCTATGCCTTCTCGCTGCTGTTCAGTCTGTGAAAGTAAAAATATATATATTTGGGTGCATTTAATTTCTTTAACCCCTTGCTCTTCATTAATAACCCATGTACAGCTTATTTTGGTTGTATCTTTAAAGTAACAATTACTATCACATTGATCTTGTTTTCGATACCTGCAGTTTTGTAAGCTAGACTTTGACGCAGTACTTTCATTTTCCATTGCTGTAGTGTGTCCCCTGACTGCTGATTAGTTTAGTTGTTCTGTATGTTGTCTGGTTTTAGAGGTTTAACTATGTGCCAGTCATCTTTTCTGAATGTTTGTCAGTGTGTGCTGCTGCCTTCTGTATTGTATTGTGTGGTGCTTTAGGTATGTTTCTCTGGTGAAGTGTTTTGTTTGTGTAGCCATAAAAATATATATCCTTTTTATAAAGAATCTGCAAACACTGTAACTCTCCAGTTGCAGGAAGCTTTTCCTAAAGAGTGACATCAATGTATTAAGAGTCCTGGGTTTAATGTTGGCCCACAGTTTGCTTCCAGTTTGCTTTACGATGACCAAATGGTATACATATTTTGCTTTTACAAATGTAACAAAGTTGTTTTTTTAAACTGAACTGTTCTGTGAATTCTCTGAAGGGCTGCAGAAGGGGCAACCTCATTTTTGTCATTCAGCGTCACTCTGACAATTGTTGCATAGTCAAGTGGCCAATACAAACCCCCCCCCACCACCACCCATCCTTTGTTTCCTTGCTTTGGTATCTTTATCAAATCCTCCCAGCATCCTCCTATGTATAGCCGATAAACGTTCAGGGGATTGCCTGTAAATGACCCCGTGAGCCTTGCCTGTACTGTATGGAAGGTGTCGTAGCTGGTTTTGCCCATCCTTTGCTTGATATACAGTATTGTGCCTTGTGGGCTTCCTTCCTTTTTAGAGTGAAGGTAAACTTCAGCAGAAGCTGTTGGCAAAAATAATTGTACCCCTCATACTGGATATTTAATATTCTTGATGTAGTTGATACATTTTTTAATGGAGTGCTTGAGAGTTTTAGCAATGTGTTTTTTTTTTTGTTTTTTTTTTCTTGCACCAGGGATACAGTTTTTAGCACTGACCGTAGCCTCTGTTTGTAGTTCCCATCCTGGCAAATCAATTGATCCAAATGGGTGATGCTTTGACGATCTTCAGGTGTTTTTTCTATATTTTTTTTCCATACGTGATTTTAAAATTGTCGTGAACACTTGCATGAATTAGGAACCTTTCTAGGATGTATATGATTTGCTTGGCTCCTGCGCTTTTTGTTTTTTTGGGAGGGGGGCAGGGTTCTCTAGCGTACTTTAGGATTTGTGTACTTGGTCTGTTTTACTGTTGTATAGAGGTTGTGGTGAAAGTGTGGGGTGACTGTTTGAAGAGCTAAGGAAGCACTAAGGCAACCCAATGTAACGGGTAATTAAGCCAGCATGACTTTTTTTAACCCTCCAAGGGCCAATTGCGAATGTGGGTAGCAGGGAGTTAAGATGGCTAATGGGACAACATTCATCCTTTTTCCACATAGCCTTCCTGCAGCTAAAGCACTCGGTCCTTCTGAAGACCTTGAGATCTTGTTTATCAGATCAAAATGCCGCTTTCCATAAAATTAATTATGGCTCAGGAATGTATATACGTCTATATCTTTCAAGAGGAGAGTACTCTTTGCATAGATTTGCATGTCATTATAATGCTTCAAAAGTTCCTATCTCCAGTACTTTCATGTTGCTGTAAGCGTGTGGAAATGATGCTCACAAATTCAGCAGAGCTTGAAAGTTTTTTTTTTTTTTTTTTTTCTTGAGCAGTTTGCATGATGTGAATAGTGCAGCATCTGTGTGAAAGGATCAACCCACATTCTCATGAACTTGCAAGGGGCAGTACAAATCTTTTCAATAGGCTTTAGAGTGGGGGGGTCTATAGTGCCTTTTCTTGGTTATCTGAAACATGCACTAGATTTTGGAGGCCCCTCCAGCATATTTGTTAGGACTGAATGTCTGTACAGTGGGAGACAAAAACAGAAATTCATTACAGGAGTGCTACAGTTTTTGAAGACCTTCAACCCTTTCCTGTCACAGTAAGATTTGGGATTTCTTTAGTTTGAATAACTCGAAGGGGACTAAATGTCAGAAGCCCTCCAAACAAGACTTTTTTTTTTTTTAAACTGCACCCTTCAACAAAGTTTATTAACACTTTAGGTGCTTCACAGGAATTAACTCCTTAAACCGGGGACAGTTTGAAAAGGATAGAGGCCATTTTGGAGCTTCCTCTCCCAGCATCTCAGTCATGCTGCTTCCTGCATTCAACTGACAATGCACAGTAACAGGAAACCCAGCAGCACTTCCTGTTTTCATGTGGCTTGCACATCCATGAACCCTGATTTTGTCCCTGGGGAGGGATGTGTATGAGCACTGTTTGTTGTGTTGGTCTGGTTTGTCAGACTGGTGGTCCGCTTTAAGCTTCATTTGAACATGAGATAATAGTACATAATGGGGTTGATTTAGAGCCAGGTGAGAATACGTACTTTTTTTTGGCAGAGAACTGCCATTCACTTTTATTGTCTACACTGGGGCTGATTCAGAGCCAGGTGAAAATTACCCGTTTTCGCTCAAAAAGGAGTTAGAATTCCCATCTGGCTCTCAATCGACCCCAATATGTCAGGAAGGGTTTGAAAGTGACAAAATATTCAGTTCAAAAACATTAAAGGATCATTATCGTGAAATTGTGTAATATTATATAAACATGTCGGCTCACTTTTATACCTGAACACAATAATACTCCCGCCAAGCTTGTGTTTTATTCTCTTATGGTAGGAATAAAAAAAATCAGGGGTGACAGGCTTAGTTTATGGGGGGGGGGGGGGCAGAGCCAGAGTCTTCCATTAAAAAAAAAAAAGTCAACTGGATGTTTCTTGATGCCGGGTGTATAAGTGACCCTCCTCCCACCATCCAGGATATTTATCATGTGGTCATTTTTCACGATAGTGCTCCTGTTCACACCTCTGCACTGAAAAAGGTGTCTGCAACGCTTTAATGCGCAACGCAGGGCAGATATGTGAACTATCCCATCTCAAATAATGTACAATGTTTCCTCTGTGCACAGATACAACGCAAAAAAAGCGCAGAGGTGTGAACTGAGCCTTAAATCATTAACCTTGACAGATCAGTACACATAGGGGTTGATGCTAAAGATTTACTAAAGTTCATCTATGGGTGCACATTTAGATGTGAATTTCAGTTGCATCAAGGCAAGCTTTTAAATTGTCACACAAAAAAGTGCACTAAAGAATATTCTAATTTTTCCTAGAAAAATTAGAATGACCTGCACATGTGATGGGGCATTTTTACATGTGAGGTGCATCATTTTTCCTATGAGGTAAGAAATTGTTCATACGTTTGGTAACAGCACCCTGTGCGCTATACTAAAGAATTAAATTCTTTTTCCCATAGGGTGCTGTTTCCAAAATTGTTGAACAATTATTCTTACCTCATTGGAAATATGTCACCTGTAAAAGTGCCCCATCACATGTACAGGTGATATTTGTTCTGATTTTTCCTAAAAACGAATTTCACTTTTTTGTGTGCTCACGAGGTGCAGGATGCAATTCACGCCCAAATGTGCACCCGGAGCTGAACTTGCTGCACTAAATTTTTATCATGACCATCATAATGTCCACATAGGGTTTGCTACTTTGGAGCATCTGGCAGCTCTATCAGACTTTACTTTAGAACACCCTCAAATGATTAGAGCAACACAAACCATTTGCTTTTAAAAAGTTTGCAAACAAATACTGCGTTGACCCATCAGAGTTCTCACCTTTGAAAGTGTACTAACGATTTGTAACATTGCTAGAAACCACAGATTCATGCGTAAGATGAGTAGGTAGAGTTAATTTTCTGTCTGATGCTATAGCCTTTAATTCTGTAATAGCTGAAAAGAAATACTTGCTAGTGAGCTTTCCGTTATATTAACAAGAAAACATTTTTTTAAGCCGTGAAGCAGTCACCTTTTTTTATTCCTTGTTAATGTGTGCATGGGACAAAGATCATTGTTGTCTTTTGGTCAAGTCTGAGCTCATTCATCATTCTCATCTGAACATTATAAGGTGAGAGGTCTCTCAGGTCATATGTTCACATCAGTCTGCAGAGTGAGAAAACTTTAAAGAGAAAATGCTTTGAGGAAAGCAGAAAAGGTCATAATGCGGTCACTTTTTTTAAATCACTTGTGAATTTATTACTGTCCAGTGCATGGAAACACCTCTGACTAGTCCCCTAACTTCCACGCAGACAAAGGTTTTTTTGACCTAGAGGAAAGTCTTGTCGCAGCATAGTGCTCCTAGCATTAGCCATTTCATATATGTAAATATTGTCTGGAAAAGTTTTACAGGAATAAACCTTTGTCAAACTCTGGCTTGAAAGCAGATCCTCAGAATACCTGGTGGAATACTCCAAAAACCAGATCCAGATGCTGATTTTTCCTCTGTTCTTATTGAATTAAGTGAAATGTGTTAACGTGTCTTTACAAAATGGTGCTACTGAAATTATATGGCAGTCACTGGAGAAGGAGAGCTACTGCATGGAAACTCCACCAACTTTCAATGCACTTTTAGGTGAGACTCCAGGGCCGTCCAAGTTTCACCACTTGGTATCCCGAATTGAGATGCCATGCCTGTGTGAACCTCCCCCCGCCACGTCTGTGTGCTCAGACCGCATCCCCACTCACCTCTAGCTGTGTGCGTGCCCGGCATTTCTGAAAGGGCGGCGTGGGCACACCATGGCTGCAAGGTGGGCGTGGGGTGCGGCTGGCAGCACCGCTCAGTCGCCAGTGCGCCGAAGGGAGCAGAGTGACAGCGAGTGCGCCACTCGGCCAATAGGTGAGTGAAACAGGGCGACCTGGGGGAGTGCACACAGCGGGACATGCCAGTTCAGGATGCTGCTGCACAGAGGAACACCACACAGGAAGGTGAAATTCCTATGTGTTCTCTCTAAATGGGATAGGTTTTAAAACAAAGTGGGAATTCTGCAGTCTAAATTGTCGAGTTACTGCGTTATAGCTACCTTAGGTGTTCAGCATGTTTTACTAAAACTATTGTATGTTAAAGTAGAGGCATGTGCACAAATTCAAATACAAAAATATATAAACTAAGCTTTACTTAAAACCTGACCTTTATTTTATGCATCTGCCCTATTCTCAAACCATGGCCTCATTTGCTGCTTGTGGCTTAGATACCTTCCTGGTTCTGAAGGAGGGATTTTAGACATTCACATGTGGACTTGAGACCTGTTTTAAACTTTGCTGCTGGGGCATCTGAGGGTCCAGTCTAGCTTGCCCATGTTATATCCGGTTTAAAGTGCAGCAAAACCCAGCTCTGGGCTGATCGATTCCAAAATCGCGATGCCCCTCTGTGTGAACCCCCCCCCCCCCCCCAGGTCGCCCCATTCACTTACCTTGCTTCCCGGTCCAACAGCACACGTGCAGGCCACTATCCCTCTAGCAGGGCACGTGCCCGCACCAGCCATTTGTGAATGGCCAGCAAGGGCACGCTCCCTGTCAGATGTAAGCGGGAGGATGCCGCCGCCAGCTCGCTCTGAGCCATTGGCTTTAGACACCGTCTTAGATGGCTCAGAGTGTGCTGTTGGGCAAGCGGCCAGGCATGTGCCGTAGGACTGGGAAGAGGCGAGTTTCTTTGGGCCATCTGGGGAGGGGGGGGGGTTTGCAGGGAAAGGACCAAAACACAGAATAGTCAAAATCCTGGGTTTTGGTTCACTTTAAATTTACAGGGATCGGCCTGATCTGATCCATTTCTTTCTCTGATCCTGTACTTGGTGCTGATATTTTTTGTGCCCCAACCGAGCTTGAAAAACGTTTTTTTTTCTTAATCCAGGTGAAATCAGGAGAGCACTAAAGTCAGGACCAGAAAGAAATTGCATTAATGAAATGAGTTATATGTAAAACAAGTCCCACAGGTGTGTGATTTACGCATGTCCTATCCACAGGGCTGTTAATCCGTGAAAGGACTGAATAAAATGCTTTAAAAATATCATTTACGTTTACTACTTTTGTCCACTGGGGGTTCCTGGAGCTTACAGTTTAATTGGCAACAAATATTTACTTGTGCAAACATTGTATAAAAGATTATTTGGGGCTTTATTTGAGTTCTTTATCTAAATTCTGCTCTAATTACACCCATCAGCACATTACATCTTTAATGGCTCTCCAGCTTATCCAGCTATAAAATGTTATCATTGACACACTTGGCCTTATTTATAAAGCCGTGAAAGGGATTCCTGCACTTTTTTTTGGGTGTCCTATTTTGTTCTTTCATGAGACTTTTTCTGGCCTAATAAATGCGTGTGCCATTGTGCTTCTGACCTATTTCTGTAATTGTCATTTTTTTTTTTTTATCCATCCTGCTGGACTTTCCCCACGTCATCGGCATGCTGTGAAATCCCTCCAGGTCACTGGTAATCACTCACTTTTCTCCAGCCAATGGCGCATGTTTGGACACTTGTACAATGGGTCGTCCGCTGAACTGATGTAATTCAGCAAGGTGGCTCTATTTACTGTGGGGAGCGAAAGCGACCACATCCTCCAGATAGGTTTGAGTGTGGGGCAGCAGTGGATGTGGACGCACTCTAATAGGAGCCGCTTGCCTAATTGCGTTACTGAAGCAGGTGCCTCTGATTAGATGGAAGTCTGCAGATCAGGCGCTGTTGGACCGGGAAGAGGCGAGTCTGAATGCGACAATGGTGGGGGTGTCTCACAGTGGGGCATCCCAATGCAGGATGTCCGGGGGGCACAGAACAAAAATGGGGAAAGTGAAAATCCTGTGTTTTGTTCTGCTTTAAAGTGGACTAAAACCAGACATACGGTCTATAAGAAACGGGTCCAGTTACAGATCCACTGCGTGAGTGAAAATCTGCCAGTCTCCCTCTGGTATCCTTACCTTACAGGCGTACCGGTGCATGCTTCTTGGTCTGTCACCTTATCTGAATAGATGGTGTGGCTACGCACAGCTATAGAGGGATGCAGCGGCTGCTGTACACCAAATGTTAGCGTGGCTAAGCATTAATTTTCTTAAAGGAGCACTATCACAAAATTGTGTAATATAAAAGACATATAGACATGTTGGCTAATGGAAGGAGGGATCACTTATACACGTGAACTAAATAAAAGTCCAGCCGTGCTTTTGGTTTCTTCTGCTAGGAATAAAATCCCAGGCAGACAGGTATAGTGTTTCAGGGGTGACAGGCTGGCCTCTTCTTCCATTAAAAAAATGCAAAACTTGCATGGCTTGCTGTTTGATGTGGGGTGTATAAGTGACCTCTCCTCCCGCCATCCAGCATATCTATATGGATTTTTATTATTGGGCCATTTTTTCATGCTAGTGCTCCTATAAGTGACACTTCTATAAATGTCCAAAGAAGTTGATTGGAGCAGAGCCGCACCTGTACTGTAGGAATGGTGGTGAGGGATACTTGTCAAGCAACCAGTGGGGTTTCACAAATTATGATGCCCAAAAGGGTATCTACCAAAACCTCCGGATAGTGAAAATTCTAGGTATTCCACAGTATAAAAATCCTTCTACCGTCCACCCGTGGACCTGGGAAGCTGACTCAGTTCTGTTGGCCACACCCACCCGCCAAACATGAGATTACCAATTGGCTGATTTCAAATTTGCTGGATGATGTACATCCCATCCCGGTTGGTGCGGTTTAAACCTGTGAGCTCAGGAATGTGGAATGTCTCTGTCTTAACCAGATGATTAGCAAGCCAGAGTCTGGAATTCTCTGCCAGGTACTCCAAACACCAATTGGTTTATGTTGCTAAGGTAAACACTGTTACTAGAGAAAATCGTTTTTTATAACAGAGTTGCAAACAAATATGAAAAAAAATTGCAGATCAGCACCTTGTGGGCATAATTTTGGGACATAATAATTGTACATTTTGAAAAATACCATAAAATGTTAAATTTCCCTTTTAAAAAAAAAAAAACTCAAGTTGGGGTGGTTGGAGGGGTTGATTCAGATTAGGCAAGGTTGATTCAGATTATGAAGGGTGTGGCTTCTTTCTAGGTCAGATGTACTGCCACTATCTTTTAGCCAGTCTGTGCACATTTCTGGGACTGTCGTTATGTTGTATGTCCAGAGAGGGAATTGCAAAAATCTTTACCATTGCACATATTGAACTGATGGCACTATTATTGTTCGGCTTAAAGGAAGAGGCCAAGCACTAAAATGAAAGGAAACGTTCTACTTCTCCCCTGCAACTGCTCCTGTAATACTTACCCGAAGCTGCAATTAGCCCCTGCTGGGTGCATGCTCCCCTGGGGGTTCCTTGGGTGACTCCACTGCAATTAAGGGTCCATAGCAGGCATTGTTTTGGGGGCTCAATCGGGTGAGTTTTACAAAGTTGTACATTGCTGTGGGGAGTAGAGGTAAGTATCTTTGTTTCCAGGGGCTTTCATTTTGCCACTTTGTAGCACAGCTGCATAGATGAAATGCGCTGAAGGGAAGTGGCCGATAAATATAGTTTACATTGAAGTTTTCAGGCGTTATTTGACAATTCCATCTCTGTATTGGAATTTCCTCAGGAAGCTTTCAAGAACTATCTTAATCTCAAAGGTTTCAACCTTCCTGATGTTCAGCAGAGTCATGATAGCCTGAGTGCAAGATTAGAAGCTTTTTGTTTATGTGCCGTCTATTGTAACTTTTCAGTTTGCTCTTGTTTTTGCTGCTATGTTGAGATGCAGGTTTAATATGTAAATGGGAACAAAACGCACGCTGCCTGGGGGCTGATATGCTTTCATTCATAATCAAGATGCAACAGTTATACTTCTGTAACTGAGCATCACCATCATTCATGGCCCTCTGCTGTGTTTTCAGAGACTACATGGGTTTGACCCACTATGGGTTATGGTCTGGGGGCTTTTCAGTCTTTGGTCTGATGGGCCGTGGGGCCGACAACAAAGCTATTGGTGGCAGTGGGGGTGCACCTGGAAAAGCTTTTTTTTGTTTTTGCAAACCTGCAGCCAAAGCCACCACAGGGCAGGACACAGAGTCTAGAGCAGCAAAGCCGTCAGCAACGCTACAGTGACGGGTGCAGTATAGAGCTGTCAATCTGTAGTCGCTCCCTGCACATAAGCCACCAAGCACAGCCGCTGGCAGCTCAATTCAGGGAACTGTTTTCTGCTGGACCAGCTGGGCAAATACACTACCCCACACCCAGAATGGCAAAGCAGGAGTTCCTGAGCAGCACGCACCTGCACAAGGGACTCGATCTGAGGTTCCAGTAAGTAGGTGGGTGCCAGACAAACACCAATCAGTTAAACTATTTTTTTTCCTTTAAAATAATAGTCCAGTATCTGGGGCCTCCACCACACTTAAAGCGGACTTTCACCCTGAATAAGAGCATATCTTATATGTGTCCCACACCCCGTACATACCGATTTTTCACATTAAAAATCATCCTACCTGCATCTATTGCATGTTATGAACCTTTAAACATCCAAGATGGCGGCTCATGACGCATCGGGCAGCCTGAAAGCAGGAAGTGTCTTCTGACTGTTACTCTGCATTCTGGGATTGCTGTCCTTTCCCTGACCCCAGCTCTGTCTGTGCAAAGCACAGCTATAACCCGCCCCCTGCACTTTTCACCCCTCTGCTTCTGAGGCAAGATGGCAGCGCCCATATCTTAGAACAGAGTTGCAGCCCAGTGGGGGAAAGAATAGAAAGTATTAATAATAACTAAAATTATATACATTTTAGAAGCTGAGGAATAGTTTAAAGTGGGCCAACACCCAGGATTTTGACTATTAAGGAGTGAGGACCGTCGTATTGATCAGATGGCTTGACATGCCCTTGCTGGTGTGGGTTCTGCCTCGCGGCCTGTTTGTACTTCTGTACTCACGGTTGTGGTTATCAGGTCTGTGGTTAGGGGCCTGTTGAGGGGTCCCAGCTGGACCCAGCCTGTGATGAATTTGCAGCGCTTATGCGGTGTGTATCGTACATGACCATTTGTCTTGTCTGCCTTGGATGACACAATATGTATGTCTAGCGGAACCTTAGCATTGCTTGTGGCTATATGACGCTCTGTCTGGTTGCGCCAGTGGGCGGCTAACATTGTGGCTAAGAAGTCACTTACAGGGCTACCCTTTCTGGGTATGCGGCTGTTTGGAGATAAATTGGATTCAGTTGCGGAAGGAGGAAGGCTTCCGCCACGCAAGAAGCGGCGTCGCTTCTTTCAGGGGGCAGGCCCCTCTAATCCTTCCTTTCGCGGTGCCAGAGCAGGCAGAGCTGCTGCCTTCTCTATCTTCAGGGGGGATTCCTGGAGCAGAGGCGGAGGATGGCCCCGTCTAGGACCTGTCTGGGGTTCCAAGCCCGCTGCCGGGCTAGCTCAGCAATGAGGGTGCGCCTTCACCTTGGCGGGTGGGGGGTAGGCTGCGGCACTTTTTCCAGGTCTGGGCTTGGGAGGTCACAGACAAGTGGATCTTGGAAGTGATCTCTCCCGGGTACAAGTTGGTGTTCGAGTACCGGCCTTCCCCAGATTCCTCAGTTCTCGGGCTGCGCAGGGGTTCCTGTTGGCAGGGCAAAATCTTCTGGACATGGAGATCATATGTCCGGGCCTTTCTCAGGGAGAGGCCGGCGCTATTATTCCAACCTCTTTACGGTTCCCAAACAGGATGGATCCATCAGAACCATCCTGGTTTTTGAAGCTTCTCTACAGGTTCATCAGATCCCAGAAGTTCCGCATGGAGACTCTGCGCTCAGTCATCATTTTCCTTCGGGGGATTTCGTGACATTTATAGACATCAAGGTTGTTTACCTTTATGTACTAATCTATCCCGCACGTCCGAGATTCTCAGGTTTGTGGTGGGAGATCGGCATTTTCAGTTTGTGGCCCTCCCTTTCTGGTTGACTTCGGTACCAAGGGTGTTCACCAAGGGGCTGGTGGGCATAATGGCCCTTCTCAGATTCCAGGGCATTCACATTGTGCCGTATCTGGACGACCTACTCATTACAGCATCTTTTCTATGTCAGGTGGAGATGGACTCCAGGGTGGTGATGACGCTGGAAAGGTTCGGATGGGTGATCATCCACCCCAAGTCCTCTCTCTCCCTATCAAGGGAGATCTCATTTCTGGGCATGAATCTGGATACCAGTCAGGCCAGAGTGTTCCTTCCTCACCCAAAGGTGCAGAGGGTTCAGGATCCGATGTGCATTTTCCTGGTCAATCCTCGCCTCTCTATCCGGCTAGGGATGAAACTGGTAGCATTGATGGTGGTTTCCTTCGAGGCAGTCACCTTTGCTCAGTTCCACATGAGGTCGCTCTAACTCCATCTATTGCTGATCTGGGACGGATGTCCCCGGTACTTGGATCAGTCCTTTCTGCTGTCTCCCAGGGTTCGGCAGTCCCTTCAGTGGGGGCTGGAGCCAAGCAATCTGATGAGGGGCAGATCTTTTTTGGCCCCTTGTTGGGAGACGGTTACCACGGATGCCAGCCTGTCGGGCTGGGGAGGTTTCTGGACGGATTTTCAGTTCCAGGGGCTGGGGGGTCCTCAGGAGGCTCACACCCCCATCTATGTCTTGGAGCTCAGAGCTATTCGGTTGGTTTTGTCATGCTTGACGCATCACTTACAGGGCTTACCTGTTCAGGTTCGATCAGACGATTGAACTGCGGTCGTTTACATCAATCACCAAGGAGGGACTCGCAGCAGGAGTGCCCTCAGGGAAGTTTCGCTGATTCTTGAATGGGCGGAGAGCGATGTTCCATGCATCTCAGTGGGAGTGGAAAACAGAGGTGGACTCCTTGAGCAGGGGATCCTCTCACTGAGGGGAATGCTCTTTCAACCACAAGGTATTCCGGTCCCTCTGTCGCAAGTGGGGGGCTCCGGAGGTGGATTTCTTTGCCTCACGTTGCAATCACAAGCTCCCAACGTTTGGGTCTCTGTCTCAGGTTCCTCTGGCCCTGGCAGTGGACGCCATGTCTTGCCTGGAAGGATCTGGGGTTCCTGTACCTGTTTCCTCCCTTCTCCATGGTGGGCAAGGTGGTGCGCAAGCTGGCTCAAGAGGGTGCGCCAGCAATTCTGGTGGCTGCAGGGTGGCCAAGATAGGTTTGGTTCGTACCACAGTTTACAAATGCTGGCTTGACGGCATGGCTGCTGAAACCTCCTCCGTCTTATTAGAAGAAGGTTTGTCTGATGCTGTGATTCAGACACTTGTCTGGGCTAGGAAGTGATCTTCCTCGAACATCTTCTACAGGACTATTTTGATTGGTGTGAGGCTAGGGCCTTGCCTTGCAAGGTGTTTCGATCCCTAGGATTTTGAACTTTCTTCAGCACGGTCTGGACCTGGGGCCTGTTTGGGATTTGAATTTTGCATTTTATATGCTTACACAAAAGATTGCCTTTTTGGTGGCTATTACCTCTGTTTGCTGTGTTTCTGGGTTGGCAGCCCTGTCCATTCACTCTTACTTTGAGAAACGCCAGGACAAGGTGGTTTTCCGCTTTAAGCCGGATTTCCTTCCTAAAATGGTATCTGTTTTTCCATCTCATTCAGGATGTGGTTCTCTCTTCCTTGTGTCCTTAGTCTAGCAATGACGAGGAGATGGCCCTGCACTTTTTGGATATTTGTGTGTGAAGTACTATTTCTTGGCTACTTCTCTTTTCTGTAGGATGGACGCCTTGTTTGTGGTGCCCTCTGGCCCCAAGACGGGTTTGGCGCCGTCAAGTCTACCATTATTAAATGGATATGTCTGGTCATTGTTGGGGCCTATATTGCCAAGGGGAGGGTCCCTCCTTTCAGTTTACTGCTCTTTCTACTAGTACTGTTGGGGTTTCCTGGGCTTTTTAGCACCAGGCTTCTGTTGAACAAGTTTGTACAGCTGCTACTTGGTCTTCTGTTCATACCTTTTCCAAGTTTTTATAAGGTTGATGTGCGGGCCTTAGCGGATGCTGTTTTTGGACGCAAAGTTATACAAGCGGCAGGGGTTTCATTTGTGCACTTTTGCCTGTTGGGATCCCCACCCTTTTTGGACACTGCTATTGGATGTCCCAAGTGTAATGAATATTTCCGAAGCAGGGTGTGAGACATACTTAATAATTGTGATTACTCACCTGTAAAATGGGTATTATAAGTATGTCACACCCTGCTTCACCCCACCCTGAGTTGTATATTGGATCCTCTGTTTGGTGATACTGTTTTTCTCACAGATTTTATTTGCTCTTCCTGGTCCCCTTACTGCTTTCTTAAACTGGGGAATGTGTGGGAGGTCCCAGGTATTTATTGGCCGGGAGGGGCTCCTTTTTTTCTATTCATCTCTGCAGAAGTTCACCCTCTACTGGACATAACCCAAGTGTAATGAATATTTCCGAAGCAGGGTGTGAGACATACTTATAATACCCATTTTACAGGTGAGTAATCACAAAATGGTATTTTTTGTGGTAGGGCTTATATTTAAAGCAACCTCAAAAATCATGGCAGGGTTTTTTGGGGAGAAACAGGGTAGTGCTTGGCACAGGGACACAAATCTATACTTTTGTCCCAGTTATAATACCTACTAATACAGACCAGACGCTGTGTCTTTCTGTGCTGGTCTACAATCTCTGCCCCTCCGCACGCCCACACCCTCCACTGCAATGAAGGGCTGAAATTCAGTCTTGGTGAAGGTACTTATTTTCGTCATTTGGTCATTCTTGAAACGCCAGAAGTGGAGCAATAGTCTTTATTGCTTGCCCAGACATTATTACAGGAACAATCCAGGCTAATGAAGAATTGCCTACCCCCCTTGATCCTCCTAGTCCTTTCATCTGTGCCATTCAAGCACATGAATACCCCTCCGCACACGTCTGCGAATTCTCTAATAAAGGCTTATCGATGGTGGATAGACACCATGCTGCGCCCACTGCTGCCAGTTAAGGAGGGAGTCTGCTGCACGCTAAGGCTCTTTGGGAAGAGAGTTACTGAAACTGGACCACTCCAGCCTACAGTACTCTGTAGGATTGAGGCTTAAGGCTGGCACGTTATTTTTGCTTGTCTGAGCTTGGACTTCACACACATCTGAAAGGGCCAGCCGACATCCGGTTTGAAGTAAAATCATCCAAATTTTATTTGAAGTTCAATTAAAATAATCCATCAAAAACGATACAACAGGCATTGGGATTATGAAAAGCGTCGACGCGTTTCGGGCACCATGCCCTTAATCATGATTAAGGGCATGGTGCCCGAAACGCGTCGACGCTTTTCATAATCCCAATGCCTGTTGTATCGTTTTTGATGGATTATTTTAATTGAACTTCAAATAAAATTTGGATGATTTTACTTCAAACCGGATGTCGGCTGGCCCTTTTGGTTATATGGTGTGGACTACACAAGAGGTGAGCACTCGTGGCCGTGCAGCTTCCTGCGGTTTGTCTCAGATCAACAATTCAGAGCTGGCAATTTTCACACATCTGGTCTTATAAAATCAGAGAAATTGAATAGCTGATTTTTTTTTTTTTTTTTTTTTTTTCTCTTTTAGCAATCAGCTAAAATTCTTGCCACACCAGGAGAAGGCAATTTCTATTTTAGTTTTCCTTGTGCAAGAATGAAGGAACTGGTGGTGGTTTGAAAGATGGTTTATGGTCTGAACTGAACTTAAAGTGGACCAAAGTCCAAATTTTTTAACTAGCATCCCCTGAATTGCTCCCCCCATTAAGATCACCTTTTACCAATTTTGTGCTCCTGCATCTCTCGTATCCCAGATAACGGCCCTTGTTTTAGCTGGAAAGCTCCGCCTCCTCCATTCATTGCTGTGTGTGACAATGATGTCATTGCCACACCAATGTAATGACTGATCACTTGCCATCTTACAGAGAGAAAAACAATGTTCCAGAACAATCGAAAAACAAAAATAACTATTTCTCGTTTTACACTGTCGAAGGGAATATCAACAGTGACTATGGCCAAATGTATTTAACAAGTTTGGGTTTTGGTCTGCTTTAAGCAGCTTTCTTTACAATGGAAGTGTCTATTATGTGGTGGTAAATTTAGGCTAAATGAATTTAGTATGAGTAAGAATCTTTGCTTATTGTGCAGATACAGTGATCTCCTCTGTGTTCCCCAAACCTGTCCTGCCCACCAGCAGATTTTATTATAGTTGGCTATCAGTGCACGCCTAGAAGCCTAGTTAAAATAAAATGTAGGGTTAAAAATTTTTGATTACTTCTATGTTCTTTAAAGCTACAGACAGGAATGGATATGTCTCCTGGGATAGCTGTCATCATCCAAATTGGTTGCGTGCTATTCCCAGGGGACAATTCATGCGCCTGAGGTGAAATTGTAGCGATTTGGCTAAGTTTGATCTGCAAGCGGCTGATCTTACTAAAAGATTTGTAGAAAAAGGCTATGATGAACAGGTTGTAGCCAGCCATATTCAGTCTGTGAGGGCTATTGATCGCACTACTTTGTTCTCTAAATCTAAGGTTATAAAACAACATAATAATATGGAGTATGCCTTTGTTTCTGGTTTTAGTATTCGTCACCGCAAGGTGAAAAGTATTTTAGATAAGCATTGGCATATTTTAAAAGAGGATCCAATGTTGGGTCCAGTTTTACCGATTAAACCTGTATGTATTTTTCGAAAGGCGCCCAGTTTGAAAGACAAATTGGTGCGTAGTTTCATAGACCCACCTAAACCCATTTCTCTTATAGAAACTCCACCAGTGTGGTGTTATAGATGTGGTAAATGTTGTGGGTGTAAGGTTGGTATTGTGATTGAGAAACCCAAAAGATCTTTTTCTGATATCCGTACAGGGAAATCTTATAAAATTAAACAATTTATCACCTGCTGTTCAAAAGGGGTAGTATATTCCATTCAGTGCCCATGTGCACTTACCTACATAGGGAGGACTACTAGAGAACTTAGGGTCAGAGTGCGTGAACATATTTACAATATAAAGAGGGGTTTCGAAGGACATAATTTGTCCGCCCACTTTAAACAGTTTCACGCCTCTGACCCCAGGTATTTGTCATTCTTTGGGTTGGAGAAAATTGACCATCATTGGAGGGGCTCTTGCGCAGTGAGGGATCTGTCGCAGTGTGAAAGTAGGTGGATTTATCAGCTGGATACATTAGTACCTTGAATGTTGAATTTGATTTAAATTGTTTCATAAACAACTCCTAACATTTTAATCTCCAGTGAGGGTTCTTTGGTGTTTTTGTTTTTAAGAAATAATGTTTTGGAATGGTGTTAATAAGTTTTATGTGTAAAGCCATTTCTCACACACCAGTCTACCTTTTTATAAAAAAAAAAATTATTTTTGCATTACTGGCCCCTTTGGGTGTTTGTGCCCTGGTGCTTTGTTTTTGCGCAGGCTTGATTCCTTTGTAGCTTTATCTATATCCCTTTAATGGTTTGTATATGCCTCGCTTATGGTGATTAGCGCTGCTGGCTATTAGTTTCTGTCACTAGGGACGCTGACAGCGCTCTGCGCATATGCAAAGCTGACGATTTATATTTTGTGTTGACTGGCTGGCGGCTGGAGGTTTAGTGCGCATGAGCAAGGGTGGAGGTGCGCACGCAGTCACGTAAGGGTATTTTTGATAATGGCTCCTGGTTTGCAGCCGGAGAGTGCGCATGTGCAGAAGTATATATGCGCGCGCATCCTCGATCTGAGAGTGGGGAAGGCAGCCTTGACATCTATCTCCGGTTTGCAGCCGGGGAGATGTAGTGCGCATGCGCTGGATATGCGCGCGCACTCCTGCTTTGGTAGCGGGGATAACATAATTTACAGCTGCCGTCTTTTTGTTTATAAGGTCACGTGGAGTCATCATGTGACTATGAGGTCATACCAGTTCCGGTTTAAAAGACCGGCTTTTTTTCCTGTCCAAGCATTCCGGCTGAAGTCGCCACGGCGACGAAACGCGTTGGGGGGTTTGGACGTTATTTGAATAGTTCATTTGGATCTTTGAAGGCTGATTGGACTTTGGGGCGGCTGGCGGTGAGAAGTTGCAGTTTCCCTCATTGTTTCCATGTCTTTTTTCATGCATCATTTCTTAGTGTAATTTTAATAAATCTACTGTTTTAACCTTTATTGGACATATTGCACTATTTTCTGCCTTTTTTTGCTTTGCATACAAAAAAACTTTCGCCACACCCTCTCGCATGCAATTCTTTTAAACGAGTCTGAACGTTGGGATTATTGTGGAAGATTACTACTTTGGAGATCAGTGGATGTTGAGCACCTATTTGTGCTTTAAAGACCAAGTTATCATTTTGTTCTGGTAAGCGTGTTGGCACTTCATCTGGTGTGCGTCCCTGATGGTGGCGGAGCATGCGTCGTGGGATCACATATTAATGTTAGTGAATTAACCTTGAGCTCTGTGCTTTTTGCTTTTTTAAAAATGATTGTGAAGTCTAACAAGCCTACAAGGAAAGGTCTACTAGTGTCAAACAAGCCTACAATGAAAAGTCTACTAGCGTCAAGCCGATCCCTTTAACAGGGCGCTGTGTTACCCACTTGGGAGGGTATTATATACAGTAGTATATCCAGCAGCTGTGTGCTATCAAACTAAGAGCTCTACCCTGGTGACATTATTGCCCCCCCCCCTTTATTTTCCTTTTACCTTAAAGCAGACCTTCACCCAGAATTAGAGCATATCTTCTATGTTTCTCACACTCTGTACATACAGATTGCTCGCATTAAAAATCATCATACCTGCATCTACTGCATGTTATGAGCCTTTAAACATCCAAGATGGCGGCCCATGGAGCATGAAGCAGTCTGCAGATAGGAAGTATCTTCTGTTGCTCTGCATTCTGGGATTGCTGTCCGTTCCCAGTTAACGGGAAGCGGGGGATGTGGCAATCAGAGCGCTCAGAGCCGTTGGCTTAAACAAAGCCTTAAACGACGCAACGTCAGTGGCTCCGAGCACGCTGATTGGGTGAGTGGCTGCTCATGCACCGTAGGACCAGGGAGAGCTGGGCCACCTTCGGCAATCTGGGGGGTTTCACGCAAGGTCAAAATAGTCAAAATCCTGGGTTTTAGTCCACTCTAACATGTTGATTGCTTTAAACTTGTTCTTTAGACCAAGATATGTTTAGTATGAATAACCCTGTTATGTTTATGTAACTCAGTTGCTGTGCTATCTTTGAAACCTTTTTTTTGCTTGCATTGTAATGATGATTAATCAGTAGTCCATTTTAATGTTGGGACACAAACCGGTGTATGGACAACATACCTAAACTAGTGCGTGACAAGAGACCCCAGGAAAGGGATGACATGACCGAATGCAGACAAAAGATGGTCGATAGGTTTAGCCCTGTCCTTAGGGTTTAAATTGAGCACCGCACATTTGTCAAATAGGACAGATACGACATGTAAAACAATGGGAGGAAGTACTGTGAGTAGCATTGTTCCAGATCTCAAGACATCCTAGACCTGTGAAAAGGTGAAAGACAGCTTTTGAATACGACTTTCAGGAATTGTTGGCAAAGAACCAAATGTGAAGAGTGGTGACCTGATCTGTTCTTGATCATTGTTGCTGAGCAAGATCAAGGGGGAATGCTCAGCCCTCCGTCTCCAACTTATTCTTGATCTCCTGAAATTTCCAGCACTTTCAAATATTACCCTCGGCACCAGTATCTTTATTCTGAATGGGTGAGAAGGTCTGATGGAGACAAGTTAGGATCACATGGTGTTGTCTGATCTACTCTTGTTCGGGTTTTGTTTGTAGATGGTTATGCACATCTATATTTATAGATAAAAAGCTATATGTTGTGAATACACTTTTGTTTGATCTTTCTCTGTACTATTTGTGCTCTGGGCAGGGAATTGACTCCTCGGTATACAAGCATATATTTATAATTTAAAGACTGATCCTTCCCTCATTAATGTCTTAAATTATGTAAATAAGACAGTTTTACAAGTGGTGCTGCAATTTATGGCTTTTATTCCATCTTTTGCTCTCCCTTTTAGATTTTCCCTGCCTTTACTTCCTCACTTACTGTCCTCCAGAATTTCCAGTTTGTGCCTCCACTTCAAATCTGTGTTTCTCTCCCTTCTTTCTATATTGTGCCATAGGGGTTGAATTGGCAAGAATCTGGTGATGTGATACACGTATGACTGTAGGATATAGCCTAATTCTGTCTCAAAGACGATATGTCTTTTTTAAAAAATTTAAATAAATAAATAAATAAGGTCCCCCCTTCCTGGGGGGGGGGGGGGGGGGCATTTTTGGAATTTTAGGGATTTAAACCCCTTAAAAATCCCCCAAGAAATGGTGTGAGGTTCCCTTACCCAGCATAACCAGCCCGTACCAGCTATGGGGCATTGTAGAACAGGGCGCAGGGGCCAGCTTTAGTATGTTTAACCCTTTAAATGCCAAGCACGTAGTTTCTACGTGGTTGCTTCTCCTACTAAGTGGCAAGCACGTAGAAACTGGTATTTCCCCCTGATAGTTAAAAAATAGAAGAAAAAAAACACTTACCTCTGGTATCCATGTGAAGCTGGGGGTCCCTTCTTCCTCCGGTGGGCATCCGATCCGTCCTCCGTCTTATGGAGGGGGCCCGAAACCAGACACCCCCCCCCCCCCCCGTTTCCACCGCTGACCGTAATCTGTAAAAAAAAAAAAAAAAAAAAATGTCGTTAACACCTCCGCCCGATCCCTTCGATGGCTCTTCTCTTCACCGGGGTCCGATTTCCCCCCACCCCGGGCTCTGCAGGCTTCAGGTGCGGACCCTCTTCCGGCGTCTAATGGCGGCGTTGGCTGACGCCCCTAGCTCCGCCTTTTGTGGGAGGAGCGGCGCTCCTCCTATACCCCCTCCGAGCTCCGGCATCTAATTAATAAATGTCATTTTTTTTCTCTTTGTGTCTGTGTCCTTTTTTTTATTTTATTTTTTTTATTTATTTTTTTTTTTTTACATTTAACCCCGTTTTAACATTTGAGACCCCTATACCAGTTCACAAGGCTGGGGGCTGGCAAGTCACCTGCAGCTAGTGGCTAGCCCCGCCTTTTGTGGGAGGAGCGGGATGACGTTATCCCGCTCCTCCTATACCCCCTCCGAGCTCCAGCATCTGTCAGATGCCGGTGGTGATCGGAGGAGGGCGGATGTGAGGCGAAGAGGCTCCGATCGGAGCCCCCTCCCCTCTCACCTGCTCTGCTCCGATCACTATCGGCATCTGACAAGTGAGTAAAGTAAAAAAATTAATAAATAAATGTCATTTTTTTTCTCTTTGTGTCTCTTTTTTTTTTTTTTTTTGTGTTTTTTTTTTTTTACATTTAACCCCTTTTTTACATTTGAGACCCCTATACCAGTTCACAAGGCTGGGGGCTGGCAAGTCACCTGCTGCTAGCGGGTGACTTGCCATTAACCCCCGGCACCCCCATTACCTGCCTCCCCAAAGCCCGGGGGGGGGGGGGTAGAAGAGCCTGTGCCCATGGGCTATGCGGGCTTGTAGCCTGCAGGGCCAGGGGCCACAAAAGCTGGCCCCTGCGCCCTGTTCCTACAAGCCCTGCATAGCTGGTCCCAGGCTGGCCACTTCTGGTAAGGGGGACCCCATTTCATTTTTTTAACCCTTAAAAATGCCCCCCCCCCCCCCCCTTTCGGAGGGGGGGACTCTGTCATTTTTTTTTTTTCTCGATTTTACCCTTTGTAGCGTGGATGGTAGTTGTATTTTATTTGTAAATGTTATATAGTACTTGTTTCAGTTAAGGGGGGTCTCCTGGGCAGGAACAGGGGGCTACCGATAGATATGTGGTACCGTTCTAATCGGTAGAAATGGGTCTTTCACATGCAATAAGGTTTTCTTTAATAAAACACATTTTTTATTTAAAATAAAAGAGGCAATTTTCTAAAAAAAAATTTTTATTTTTTTTAATATTGTAAAAAAATAAAATTTACAAACAAGACATTTCATGTTAAAGCCTAAACTCTGCTGCAAAAAAATATATATAATTTTCCTGAAAATTCCAGCAAAAATGGCGCAAAATGGGGAAAAATGACCTGTCAACAGAGGGTGACAAAATCTCAAGTAGGCTGGCAATTTAAAAGGTTAAAAGTAGCTATGCATGTTGGGTATTCTGCTCGGGGGACCTTGCTGTCCCAACACCCACACTCGTGCCACCTTCACTGCAATGCCTGAGACTTTATTGGGTGCCCAGATTTTCTTTTTACACCACTTTCCTGCCCTGAATTACTTGATGTTGGCATCACCCTCTCTGGACACTTATGGCTGATGTCCTCACACCACCTCCCTGCATACTTCAGCATTCTTTCTCATGGTCCACATGTTTTCTAGACCTTGAATTCTGGTTCTTCAATAGTTGAGTCGCTCTCTGCTGAAGACGCCATTTACTGATTTGCTACGTGTAGGATCAACTTGGAATAAAAGGAAAAACAAAATCAGCATCTGCTTTTGTGTATAGTACAGCCTGTCCACATGTTCCAAAGAATTAATCACTCCCTGATATGAACACATTGATGCAGCTGGCAAAGTCTTACCTCTCTCTGGGTACGGAAGGCAGAACGAGTATCATATGACTGTTTGTCATAGAAAACTAGCTAATCTCAGCACTAGGGCCTCATCTGCTAAATACAGCAAGTTCATGTTAATTCATCCAAGCCAGCTATTGATGAATTTCTTCCTGGATCCAGCTGTTGAATTATAATTCATATATTTATATTATATATTATACTTAGATTCTTGTTGAATACAGCCTGCAAACCTTTAAGTGTTGCCTAACTGCCTGATTATACTTTCCATAATACTAGAAATCATTCAATTGACATATTGGCATTTTTCTCAGGAGCTGCTAAGATTTAGATATTTTAATTTTCCACTGCAGGGATTTTTTGATATTTACTGTAGCTTGAATCAATCATTTTGGACTGGGATCCCAAGTTTGTAATTTTGTTCTTGTTTTTCCAAGTTATCCTTCAGCTTGACCGTAAGCAAAAGGAAGAACTATGGATTGGACGGAGGGGGGGATTGAGAGATTGGGGGGGGGGGGCAGAATTAAGCAGCAGGGCTTGGATTGGGAGGAGAGGCCAGGAGTAGGAAGTGAGGCCTAGGCTGAGTGGTTTGGAGGGGCTGAATTTGGAGGAGATGGCCAGGAGTAGGCAGTGGGGCCTGGGCTGAGCAGTAGGAAAAGTCTAGATTGAGGATAGTTTGCGCAGTTGGGAGGAGAGGGCCAGGAGTAGGCTGTGGGGGCCTGAATTGAAAGGTTGGGAGGAGACGGCTAGGAGTAGGCTGTAGGGCCTGGATTGAGTGATTGGAAGGAGAGGGCCATGAATAGGCCTAAACAGTTTGGAGGGACTAGTTTGAAATATTGGAAGAAAGCCAGCATTAGGCAGTGAAGACTGGGTTGAGACATTGAGAGTAGAGGACGAGGAGTAGGCAGCGAGCCTGGATTTGGAGGAAACGGGCAGGAGTAGGCATTAGGGGCTGAATTGAGAGTAAAGGGCCAGGAATAGGCAGCGGGGCCTGCCCTGAGAGATTGGGAAAAGAGGACCAGGAGTAAGCAGCAGAGCCTAGTCTGAGCAATTTAGAGGGCCGAGATTGGGAGGAGAGCGTTAGTAGCAAGCAACGGGGCCGGGTTGTGAGATCGGATGGAGTAGGCCATGGGACCTTTTGTTGAGCGATTAGGAGGAGAGAGCTTGGGAGTAGGTAGCAGGTCCTGCATTTGTGAGATTAGGTAGAAAGGGCCAGAAGAAGGTAGCAAGCCTCTCAGTCCCTCGGCATACGAAAGAAAATAAATCTTTGCTCTGCGTATGGAGTCCTTTCCCGTGCAAGAAGCGGGATAGTGTCAGGTATTCCATGTAATATTAATAACTACAGTTGAGTAAAGCTAAGCTGTTTAGGGCTATTTAGACCATTGACTGTAAATGCTATATCATAAGCAGCGTACTTGGTCTTGAGTAGGGGGTATTGATTTTCCTGCTCGTGTTTGTATGCAGAGTGCTTTTCAGTTAGGGACCACACTGACATTCCTGTAGATACCAGACATGGGATCTCACATTTGCTTGACTAGAAGTCAATTCGCTCAAAGCATGCCATACTGTGTTTGTGTTTTCTATTGACAATAAACAAAAAAAATCAACACAAACGTTCCATTCCGCTTTTTATTTACGTGTCTCAGTTTGTTACTTTTTCTTGGTTATTTGTAACCTTTTTAGAGTGACACAAACTTTGGCTTTCAAAAAGTTTGCTGCTTCAGTTTTTATGTTGGCAATTTGCTTTAATTATATATTGTTATGAAATGAATTGCAAAATCCTTTCTGGCTACAAAATTAAAGTGATTCAGAAGGGGAAAAAAGTAACCTTTTCTCTTGTGCTGCTGGTCACTGCAGGTCCTGTGCTCAACTGATTGCTCTATTGGGGCACTGCCACAGCCATGCCCTCTATTCATTGCAATGGAGGTAGTGGAGGAGGCCCCCTCTCCATTGCAGTGCAGGGGTTTGCTTGAAACAGGGATGTGCTTGAAACCTTGGGCCCTCTGTTAATAAAGGTTACCTCTAAGGGAATATGAGCTAAAATTGCTTTGCCTCAAAGGGTCTTTTTCAGGCAAGGGCATTGTCGCCCTCCAAAGGATTGTCCTGTCAAACTTCATAATTTGCCTGGCAGCCTTCCTGATGTTGTGTCAGCCACATACTTTCTCTTGCTCTTGTCAAGAAAGGAAAGGGAACGTCTACTTCCTCTGCCTCCAGTGCCACCCACTCCCCCACATCAGTACTATATTAGTGCTTAGACTTGTGACAGGATGACACCGTCTGTTAGTGGTAGGCTAAAGTAGAGCTTTCTGCACTGTCAGTCACAGCTCCACACAGTGTGCTTATATGACTCAATACAGGGGTTCAATTACAGGAAAGATGGTGTCAGTTTGCTCAGAACCTTGTCCTAAAAAGGATAAAGTTATGGTATTGGCTCAAAAACAGTACAGAGCTCACCCAGGTATGGCAGCAATCCATGTTAGGGCATCTGCACGCACAGAAACCCAAAGGCTTTTGGGTGAAGGGCCCCAAAAGATCTGCTGAGGACTAGGGTAAAGGTATTTTCCCACGCTTCAAATGTATGTGCTGCGTTGTGGTGCATTTTGCGAAAACCTGCATGCAATCACAACACAGCCTATAGATGACTGGGCAGCACAGGTAAAATGTATCTGCGGCATTTTGAAGGCCACCATTATAGTGATGCCACTCCAATCCATTGAGCGGCAGTCACAAGCTTTTTTTAAACACTGTGCAATCATGATCACGTTTCCATAGGAGATCACTACTGAATCCGAAAATTGCCCCATGTGAACCCAGCGTAACTGTATTTCAGTATACCATAGATATAACTGACATCTAAAAAACACTGAAGCAGCAAACTTGGTGAAAACCAATATATTCTAAGTATGCAGCACGTCCTGTTCCAGAATATTCCTTACACATGGGTAATAAACACAAGATGGCACTGGACTGCAGAAAACAGCTTGTGGCTCCTCCTGGCCCTATATAAGTCAGGGACCTCCAACAAATTCCCCAGGTTTCATCTGCAGTCTGGACTGTGAAGATAGAAGATGGCTCTCTATATACGCAAGCGAGCGGGGCTTACCAGCCTGCGGCCCTGCAGGACTATTACCACCCGTTCTGGACCCACTGCCTCCCAGCCTCGGCTGACTGGTTCAGGTGAAGCTAGGACAGCACCGGGGTCAGGTGCTTGAGGAGCGTGACTCCGACCGCAGTCCCTGCTTTGACATGGGTAGGTGGTATAGGCCTGTGGTGAGCCTTGTGGGATGCCCCCTCCCGCTCCCAGAGTTTCCCCTTATTCCCTATCCCCCTTAGGTGTCTGCCCCCTCCTCTCATTTTTATTTCACTTTGGGCGTTATGTGGCTGCTGCTCCCTTGCCTCGCTCTCCCTGGGGAGATCTCGAGAGGGGGGGGGTTGCGGTATGTCAAGCAGCCTGAATTGCTTACTTACTTGTGCCAGAATTGATTTTGTTGTATCCGGCACGTCTTGCTTAATGTGTTTTACTGTTAGCTGTTAGCTTACATCTGACCCCCACCGAGGGGCATACTAGCGGAGAGTCTCAACCTGATTTAGCTGCACGGGTGGCCAGCATTGCAAAACATCTTGCTGGGTCTGCCCCGCGTAAGGCTTCTGCTAAGAAGCGGCATTTATCACTCGCGGTTTCCCTCTTCCCTGTAGAAGATGAGGGCCCTTACTCACTCTCAGGTCCCTACCCCCTTGAGGAGGGGGAATTATTTTCTGATTCTGAATCCTCTGAGGAACTACCTAAGATATACGATGGTACTGGGACTCCCTTTGGGGAAGACCCGTGGTCCCCTGATGACACTGACAGATTACTGAGTCACATTTTTGAAGTGCTTTGTATTTCCCCTCCTGCAGTGGCTCTGCAGCAGCAGGGCGAGCTTTTTCATACGGTTAAGCCACGCTGGGAGTTCCCTGAGCAGTCTCACTTTAATAATCTAGTGCTCAAGGAATGGGAATGGCCTAGCAAGCTGCCAGGGTTGCCTAAGAGTTGGGACAAGAGTTATCCCTTTCCTGCTGATGTTGTTAAGCGTTGGTCATGTCCTCCCGAGGTGGATGCGCCTGTTCTCGGGTTGTCCAATACATCTGTCATGCACTCTCCTGATACTACTACCCTGCGGAATGGGGAGGACCGGCGCTTGGACCACGCCTTTGCCTGTGTGGGGACGGCGCTGCGCCCGGTTTGTGCCTCTGCTATCACGGCTATTGCCATTAAAGGGGTGCTTAAGTGTCTCTTGGACAGAGCATCTGAGGATGCGGGTAAAGAAGAGTATAGATCTCTCCTGCTTTGTGAGGAATTTATTGCATATATTCTTTCTGCTATGGATGATGCCATTAGAATGTGTGGTAGAACTTCTGCCTTGTTGGTGGCTATACGCCGGGTGCCTTTCTCCCATCCTTCCGTGGTTCCAGAACTGGCCGAGGAGTCTCCTTTACGGGGCCCTGCGGAGATCACTGGGGAAGGGGCAGAGGACGTGGCCATCCTGGCCTCTCCTGGGGTTCCAAGCCAAAATCCTCACCCAAACCCCCTCAGACATGAAGGGGCACCCTCACCCATCCAGGTGGAGGGACGGCTCCGGCTCTTTGCTCACGTCTGGAGGCTTCACGTCTCAGACCGGTGGATTCAGGAGGTAGAGTCCTCCGGTTACATGATAGTTTGCAGCCTGCCCCCCCCCCCCAAGATTCATCAAAGCCCCCTGTCAGCTCAGGGTCTGTGCCTTGCTGTCCAAAACCTTCCGGAGTCAGGGGTCATCTGCCAGATGCCTTTGAGGGAAAGGGGCAGAGGCTACTATTCCAATCTATTCACTGTTCCCAAAAAAGATGGGTCCATCAGACCTATCCTGGATTTAAAGTGCCTCAACAAATTTGTCAGATTCAAACACTTTCGCATGGAGACTCTGCGCTCAGCTGTCAATTCACTACGCCCGGGCGACTTCATGATCGCTGTAGACATCAAAGATGCTTACCTTCATGTACCAATCTTTCCAGGTCATCGGAGATTCCTCAGGTTTGCTCTGGAGGATCAGCACTATCAATTTGTGGCCTTGCCTTTCGGTATCACCTCGGCTCCCAGGGTATTCACCAAGGTGCTGGTGGGCGTACTGGCTATGCTGAGATCTCAGGGCATTGGCATCCTTCCTTACTTAGACGACATTCTCATCACGTCTCAGTCCCTCCAGCAGGCCGAGCTGGATACCTAGCTGTTGGTGTCCACACTGGAGTCCTTCGGCTGGGTGATCAACCACCCCAAGTCTTTTCTGTCACTGTCAATGGTGAGGTCCTTTCTGGGCATGACTCTGGATACATCTCAAGTCAAGATTTTTCTCCCTCAGCAGAAGGTGGAGAGTCTTCAGGCCCAAGCCAGGCTCCTTATGTATTGCCCTCATCCCTCCATCCGGCAGGGGATGCAGCTGGTGGGCCTGATGGGGTCTTGCTTCGAGGCAGTTCCATACGCTCAGTTTCACATGAGACCTCTTCAACTTCACCTCTTGTCAGTTTAGGATCGGGACCCTCGGTCCCTGGATCAGGTGTTGGTTCTGTCCCCTCTGGCCAGACGGTCTCTCTCGTGATGGCTGGACTCAAGAAACCTGTTGGTGGGCAGATCCTTTCTGGTCCCGTGCTGGGAGACAGTCACCACAGATGCCAGTCTGACAGGTTGGGGGGCTTCTGAAAATCCCTGAAATTCCAGGGTCAGTGGGGCCCTCAGGAGGCCCACACCCCTATCAACATTCTGGAATTGAGGGCGATAAGGTTGGTTCTCACCCATTCGACTCCACACCTTCGGGGTCGGGCGGTTCAGGTCCGCTCGGACAACCGGACGGCGATTGCCTACATCAATCATCAGGGAGGGACCCGGAGCAAGAGGGCCCTCAAGAAAGTGTCTTGGGCGGAGGAGAATGTTCCCTGCATCTCAGCTGTGTACATCCTGGGGGTGGAGAATCTGGAGGCAGACTCGCTCAGCAGGGGGACTTCTCGTCTGGGAGAATGGTCCCTCAGCAGCAGGGTTTATCGCTCCCTGTGCCACCGCTGGGGTCAGCCAGATGTGGATCTGTTTGCGTCCCGTCACAATCACAAGCTTCCAGTCTTTGTCTCTCTGTCCCAGGACCCTCTGGCCTTGGCCATGGATGCACTAGCAATGTCTTGGAAGAGCTTTCAGCTTCTCTATGTGTTCCCTCCTTTTCCTCTGCTGGGCAAGGTGCTGCGCAAGATTGCTCAGGAAGGGGTGCCAACCATTCTGGTGGCCCCCTGTTGGCCAAGAAGGGTGTGGTTTGCAGAAGCCATGCAGTTGGCAGTAGATCAATATGCTCTGCCCAAGGATCCATACCTGCTCACTCAGGGGCAGCTACGCCATCCCAATTTACAAACGCTGGCTTTAACGGCCTGGCTGCTGAAACCTCCATCTTGATGGAAAAGGGGCTGCCTGCCTCTGTTGTTAATACCATGATTCGGGCTAGGAAGAAGTCCTCGTCATCCATCTACTATAGGGTATGGCATGCTTACATTGACTGGTGTGAGTCTAAGTCGCTTCTCTGTTGGGTGTTTTCTATCCCTAGGATTCTGGAGTTCCTGCAACATGGTTTGGATTTGGGTCTTCAACTTAGTACCCTCAAAGGTCATGTTTCTGCTTTGGCCATTTTCTTCCAAAGATCCTTTGCTCACCATAGTCTGGTCAAGACCTTCTTCCAGGGGGTTACTCATGTGCGTCCTCCACGTAAGCCTATGTTACCAGTCTGGGATTTGAACTTGGTCTTATCTGCCTTGCAGGGGTCTCCCTTTGAGACTTTGCATGAGGCCCCTTTGTCCATTTTGACTCTTAAGGTAGTCTTTTTGGTGGCTATCACTTCTGTTAGGCGTGTTTCTGAGTTAGCGGCGCTTTCCATCAAACCCCCTTATTTTGAGAGACACCAGGACAAGGTGGTGTTTTGTTTTAAGCCAGGTTTTCTGCCTAAGGTTGTGTCTGCTTTTCATCTCAATCAGGACATTGTTTTGCCTTTTCTATGCCCTAATCCTAGTAACCCTAAGGAGCGGGTGTTACACTCTCTGGATGTGGTCAGAACTCTGAAGTTCTATTTGGTGGCTACTGAATCCTTCAGGAAGACTGATGCTCTTTTTGTGCTCCTGTCTGGACCTAAGAAGGGTCTGGCTCCAGCTAAGTCCACTATCAGCAAGTGGATCCGTCAGGCTGTGGTACAGGCCTATTCTGCTAAGGAGAAGGAGTCTCCCTTCCGCTTTACTGCTCATTCTACTCGTGCTATTGGTGCCTCTTGGGCTTTTCAGCACCAAGCTTCTGTTGAACAAGTTTGCAAGGCCGCTACTTGGTCTTCTGTTCATACTTTCAAGTTTTACAAGGTTGATGTTCGGGCCTCAGCTGATGCTGCTTTTGGTCGCAAAGTTCTGCAGGCGGCAGTGGTTTAAACTGCCCGCTGTTACTTTTTGTGGATCCCACCCTACCTTACGGACACTGCTATTGGATGTCCCATGTGTAAGGAATATTCTGGAACAGGACGTGCTGTATACTTAGAATAATACAATTCTGTGATTACTCACCTGTAGAATTGGTATTATATGTATACAGCACGTCCTGTTCCATCCCTCCCTTGTTATCATTATTCCTAGTTATCTCTGTATGGTGATTGTTCATATGTTCATTTTTGAATTGTTATTATTGTACTCCAGGCTTCTTGTTAACTGCTTGTCAATACTGGGGAATTTGTGGGAGGTCCCTGACTTATATAGGGCCGGGAGGAGTCACAAGCTGTTTTCTGCAGTCCAGCGCCATCTTGTGGATGTATTACCCATGTGTAAGGAATATTCTGGAACAGGACGTGCTGTATACATATAATACCAATTCTACAGAATTGTATTTTCTCAAAACTACAACCATCTAGCCATTCATTCGGAACCAATTCACAATGATGATTGATAGATAAGTTAGGGCAACTGTTAGCGGTGCAGGCCTTAAGACAGGAACCTCATCTCCCCAGGACAGCACCAGCACCATAGGATGGGTGGGGAGGGGGCAGAGTTATTCCCCCCCCCCCCCCACCTGAGCGCTATTTTGCCTAGAAACGGCGTGATACAAAAAAAATCACATCCTAGATATCAATCAATCAATGAAATATTCCAGTTGCAAATCTTTTGTTATTGCATAGTAAAATGCATTGAGAACAAGAACCGTGATCACTGTAGATTAAAATGAATATCCCATGGAGCTCTGAATTTGAAATGATTCTCAAAATCAAATTGTAAATCAATAAAATTACAGACTGATCCAACTTTAGTGGAAATGCCTCAGTAGTGTGTGTTGCCTCCATGTGCCTGTGTGACCTCCCTGCAACGCCTGAGCATGCTCCTGATGATGAGGCTGCAGATATTTTTCTGAGGGATCTCCTCTCGGACCCGGATTAAAGCATCACTCAACTCTTAGTCTGTGGTGCAATGTGGCATTGGTGGATGGAACATGATGTCCCAGATATGCTTGATTGGATTGACACACTTCACTCACATGAGACCTAGCATTGTCATGCATAAGGAACCCAAGGCCCACTGCACCTGCATATGGTCTTGCAATGGTCTAAGGATCTCATCCTGGTAACTAATGGCAGTCAGGGTGCCTCTGGCTAGCACATGGAGAGCTGTGTGGATCTCTGAAGAAATGCCTCCTCACACCATTACCTGACCCACTGCCAAAGTTGTCATGCCGTGTCTCTAGACTCACACGTCTGTCACATGTGCTCAGTGTCCACCTGCTCTCATCTGTGATGAGCGTGGTGTGCAAGCATTGAATTTGACAATCGTGGTGTTCTCTGGGGAATCCCAGTCGCCCTGCATTGGCTCTAAGCACAATGACTTGTGGACATTGGGCCTTCATACCACCCTCATCTAGTCTGTTTTTTACAGTTGGGCAGACGCATAGATTAGTGGCCTGCTAGATGTCATTTTGCAGGGCTCTAACTGCTCCTTCTGTTCCTCCTTGCACAAAGGATAAGGTAGTGGTTCTGCTGCTGGGTTGTTGTCCTCCTACAGCCCCTCCACATCTCCTAATGTACTGGCCTGTCTCCTGGTATCTGCCCCATTCTCTGGACACTATTTTGACAGACGCACGCTAACCTTCTTGCCATAGCTCACACGGATGTGCCATCCTGGATGAGCTGCACTACCTGAGCAACCTCTGTGGCTTGTAGACGCCGCCTCATACTATCTCTAGGGGTGAGAGCAATGTCCAAATGCAAAAGTGACCGAAACAGGCATAAAGCATGAGAACAGAGAAATGGTCTGTGGCCACCACCTACTACTTTATAGTAGTTGTCTTGCTGATTGCCTACCATTTCTACCTGTTTACTGTTCTTGCTACACATCAGCAGGAGAAATTGATTCACAATTATTGTTACTTCATAACTAGACAGTGATTTCACAGAAGTGTGATTGTGTGGAGTTTAATTGTGTCAATAGTGTACATGGTGGTTCTAAGCTACAGTACTTAGTTGCTCATTTGGACTTGTCTCTATACAACCACTGCACTGTTCGAATTAGGGGGGAAAGCCGGAGTTTGAGGCCAAAAATTATGACCTGATTGATGGGAGTCAGTCCAGTGTGGAGCCTAATGAAGAACATCATCTAAAGGAGGAGTTTTATTTAAGAGTTGTGCAGTGCCCTTTTGTTCTAACTGTGTGGACTTCCTTCATATGAGAGTTCACAAAAACACGTGCGCAGAACAATCATGTTTACACAAGTGTGTAAATATACTAGCTTGCTATGTTCCTTACAAAGCCCACACTGTATCTTGTAAAATTTCGCAGCCAATGTCATTTTTCAAAGGAATACTGTGGCAGATTTGGGTTGTCAAATTGCCAGCTATGATAAAATTGGGCACCACAGCACTACTCTATTCCAGTGCTGTAAGATTGGCTACTGTTTGGCATTGAAAGATTGG
The DNA here is from genome assembly GCA_027917425.1 of Gastrophryne carolinensis. Lineage (NCBI taxonomy): Eukaryota > Metazoa > Chordata > Amphibia > Anura > Microhylidae > Gastrophryne > Gastrophryne carolinensis. The sequence continues at coordinate 432,578,165 of CM051236.1, forward strand.
CCTCGTTCTCCAAGCCATGTTGGGTGGAGGTGTTCTCACATTGTTGGGTCATTAGGGCTGTCTACCACAGGTGCAAAAAATTCCAATAAAGCCACAGCATCTGCAGGTAAATTCAAAATTCCAAAAAGTGTTCTGTAATCTGTGGTTCTCCAGTTAATGAGGCCTTTTTAGGTCCCTGAAGGCTGTCCTCTCCTGTATGCAACCTCTATATGAGCGGCGTGGGAAGTCCAAGGATAGTTGGTGAATGAGGTAGTATACTGGGATTTTACTGCTGAGATTGTGAAGACAGACAGCCAGGATAAAAGCAGTGTATTTGTCTTGAGCAAATGAAAATGATCCTTTTGATCTGGGGTCTGGTCTGTTCATACACAGTTTAAAAAATAGAAACGTGAACAACCGGTAACCTCGTGCTATACATTTTTAAATATAATAGACATGCTAACTAAACCCCTTTATTCTAACGTATTGTCATGTTAAAGTTACTACAACTGTTGCCCAACTGTTGCTGTTTTAAATAGAGTATATGATCCATCAAAGGAATGTGGTTAAATTATGATGAACTTCTAGATTAGTTTTCTAACTTTCTAGCAATGAAACTAGAGAAGGCCATGGTATATAAATATTTTACATTAACTTTGGAATTATTCAACCTATACCCACTTGGAGGGCTGCTCAAAACCTTTTGGTGGGATACAGATTAGTGATGTTAGCAAAAAAGAGCAAAGTATTGCAGCTTTTAGAATTTTGAGAAACCATATACTCAGCACTTTTGGGAGGAATTCACTGAAGATACTTTGACTTTTTGTGGCAGATTTAGGCAGCTAAAACTTTCTAATATTTGGATGTTTGATTTCACCTCAATCGAACCTTATTAGTCCTTCATCCATTCGGTCCTGGCAGTTTATTGGTGAAATTCATAATAATAATAGTCTACAAAAGTTTGTAGGCTGAAGTTCACTCAACAGTGCCTGCACTGTTCACTCCTAGCGGCTTAGGTTACCATTTTAAATTGAGGACTGACACATGTTTACTCTGCCGTATTTCGGGATTAGTCTTGACACCTTTAGATATGTTTGGATGATAGGTCAGCAGGCCCTGGCTTTTTAGGAGCTATAAATTATGTATAGCTGCAGTTAATCATGTCCTAGAATGCATTCTTCAATGAAGTATGGAAAATGTATGAAGTAACAGCACATAAATATTAAACAACAATGAGCATATCTATATATTCATGGTAGAGTCGCTCTGTCTGGCCCAGAAACTCCCTTTGACAATCGTCTCGTCCTACCATAACTTTTCTTAACATTCCACTTTGGCATCTTCCTAGTCATCTGACCAGGCATGGTGATTTTCGCTCTGTTTTAGATTCCGACCATAATAAAATAAACTTTCACATGGTTTGCTGAATTAGGGCAAGATATTCAAAGCCTATAAAACAAACACTTTTATCAGACACTTTCTTTTCTCTGTGAACCTTCTGTATGTTTTTTCTTTCTCTGTAGAGTGAGGGGTCAGGCAGTTTCCAGTGGAAACTTTTATCAGTTTTGTTAGTCTTTGTTTTAGAAGTGTTTGCAAGCGATCTTTTTATAGAGATCTGTATTTATCCTTTTTCAAGGACACGGTGTGTGAGAAAGAGGCAGGATAAGTAATACACTGAAAATTCAAGCTCCGAAATTTCCGTTTGAAAATATCTTTTTCCTTCTTGAAAGACTTTGAGAAGACCCCAGCTACAGACCTTCCAGGGCCTTTTAGCCTCCCATAGACATTTGTCCTCCTAAGAACCAAGTGTCTGCATGTGGAGACGTGTGTTGCCATTTTAATATAATTGCTCTAAAAGCTAAATTATCTTTTTTTTTTTTTTTTTTTTATAAAATAGCTTATGTCCACCATTGCCATTGTTATGTCAACGTCCAGCAGATGCTACTGGATGGTTTAAATAATTGGATGTTTGCCAGTGGTAGAACTGAACCCTAACAGATGTTAATTGTGAGACCTATGACATGCATTATGGTGTTATAGTGGACCAACAGCAGGCCACCCCTGCATCTCATCCCCAAACTCTGGAGTGCAATGCTGGGTGGAAGTGAAGGTAGAATGTGGTGTAGATAGAAACATTATTCTTGGGAACGTTGTAAGTTGCTATGGGGAGAATTGGAGGGGTAGATATATCTGCCATGTTAATGGTGTTGGCAATGGCGGCTAGAAAGAATCCAGTGACATTGATTGGCGGTGGTATGACAAATTGCAGGGAGAGTGAACATCTGCATGTAGAGATGGCTGTGGTGGTCTTGAAAGAATCCACTGACATTGGTGGTGGTATCCAAAAGCAGGCCTAGCTAGCAATATGGGGGAAACTCCTTGTGCAACACCACTAGAGCCCCTGACTGAAATCACTGGCACAATATTAAAGTAATGGTTTATCTAATTATTAAAAATAACCTAGATGCATTGTAGATAAATCATTGGCGGAAGATTTGATGTGCTGAGGACTGGAGATAATGTACAATTAAAGGGACTCTAAGCCCAATGGCAATAATGAGGCAACAAGCAGCTCACTTGATGCCTGTCCCTGGGCATCCTCTCAGTTTCCTGCAGTGCAGGGAAGAAGCTCCAAAGTTTGCCGTCCTTTCAATTCCATTCCTCCAGGACCTTGCAAAAAAGTGGTCTAACAGCCACTCTGTCCCTAGCAGCCCTCAGCATGTGGTCCCACAGCTGTCTCTGACTATGGCAAAGTGTACCTTAACTCATAAAGCAGCGCCATGACATGCCCTTCACAGCTCAGCCACGACCTAGAAATTGAAGCAAAGAAATTGTCTTTTCTTAGCAAACATAAGGTATACATGTTATCATAGAATCTGAGATGCTTTTACATGGCGGAAATAAGGTGGTAGGAAGTTAGTGTGTGTCTGGACAAGGATTTTAAGATATGGAAAAGGGGTTATAAATATGCCTAATCAGAGAACTAATCGGTTATCAAGTGAGAAATCACTGAAGCGACTACAATTAAGCGATAATCGTTCTGTGGTTAATCCTTCGCTGTCATATCATTTTGGCTGACCAAAAATGTCCCATTCATCGATTTATGGTTGGAATGTGGAAACAGAAGTGGCCCAGAAAAAAATGTGTTTTGCTGTGAGAACAAGTGACCAATTGGCCAACAAATCTTTGGCATTGAACACATTTGTATCTGCTCGTGTGAAGCCAGCATAAGCCTATAAGCATGTGTATTGGTGCCATGTGGGAAGATTGCATTGCATTTGGCTATGGGGGGTGCAGTTGAAAGAATTAATCTAAAAATGATCTTCGAATCGACTTGAGTGATAACAGTCTATTATAGGCTATTCAAAACTATTTAAAATAAAAAACAATTGTGGCCTGGGAGTACCAGGGCTGCATGATACAAGAATGCTGTGGACATTGCATTGGAGTGAGCTGGGTTTGGTTGACAATGTGGAGAGCTCCATTTTGCCTACCACTATTGCCCAATTTACACAGATTATCAAACGAGAAATAACCAAAGCGACCGCATTTAAGAGTTAATCACTCTGTGGAAACAAATTCAATCCTAAACAAGAAATTGGTTCAGCGATCACCCGTCATATTGTTTTGGCTGAACAAGAACAAGTTGCCAAACGAAAAATTTGTTTTGCCATGAGAATGAGTGATCTCTCTAGCAACCAATTACCCAACAAATCTTCGACGCCTGAACGCAGTCGTTCAATCACAGAAAATTTGTGTGGGCAATGAACAGTCATTTTATCTGGTCGTGTAAATGGGCTATAACAGAGGGGGTGTCAACCCGACATGAACCTCAGGTTTTAATTTGTGGTCAGGATCACGGAGAAGGTACTGGAGGCAGAGGAAGAAGAAACTCCCCTTCCTTTCAGTGACCAGAGCAAAAAGATGGCGTAAGACTGACACCTGCGTTAGATGAGTTTCTGGGCAAGTTATTTTGAAGTTTTACTTATGTATCCCTTTAAAGTGGCCTGCCCTACTCAAATACCAGCAGCGACTTTTTGGGTTTGGAGGGTTCATGGTGATGTGCAAGCTCTTTCAGTAAATGCAGTTGGTAGCTGGCGGGCACATACAGGGGCAACGCAGAAGTAGTAAGTGCTTGCAGGGAAGGGATAAATAGCGGGTTACCACAAATTAGGCTGCAGGGGTGAGAGGAATAAAAGTCTACTAACTTTAGGTCCTCTGCAAAGCCAGTAACTCTGAATGAGAAATCTCTCTAGCAGTGTCGGCTTCCATGTTTCAAGCGGGACATCAAGAACTCCTAAATGTTCTTGTTTATGTTGTGTGACATTAAAGAAATGTCAAGCACTTAACACCAATGGTAGGAGATCTGGATGTTCTACAGACCTCTTACAAGTGTCTTTGGTATCGTGGAGCAGGAGCGCCAGTGGAAATGAAAATGTTTGCATATTTCATGCATGTGGTTGATTATGCCTGGAGTATACAAACATGAGATCTTCATTTACATCAAGTGTCTATGATCTCATGGTCTTTATGTACCTTTACTTGGTCCTTTCATGGAGTGAAATGGAAATGTAACTGGCCCCCTGGTAAAATGAATGTAACTTTATCCAAATCTTTTGCTATACCTGTACATGAACTAATCCCATTACTCAGGTCCCAACATGAGTACCACTTTTATATGTGTCCTTGTTTTCCGCTGAGGAATTGTGATTATACTTTTACTAGCGTCTTTGTCACTTTTATGAAAAGTTTTTGTAACAGGGTTGTATAAAATTGTTAAATTCGTCCTGTATAAACCTGCAGAAAGATTCAAGCCAATTAGATGGAGTCGTCTTTCTCCCTTAGTTGTCTTTATATAAAAAGTCTTTGTTATCATGGAATCAGCAATGTTTTCTAGGATACACATCTCAGATCTAATCTCAGATTGTGAAATCATTTAATATAATTTTTATAATGAATCTTGTAAAATTAGAGTCTTGACCCCAGTACCTTATCCCAAGTCTGGGATGCCTGGCTGCTACCCCCCCCAAATGCTGGATATCGGTGTCCCCTGGCAGTAGGGGGGGGGTTGGTCTTTGCAGACCTGGACCCTGTTTGGCACAGAGGTGCCAGAGAGAGTTTGAATCCACTGTATGCAGCAGTAACTGGTTGACTGAATGGCACTGCATACATTTATGAATCCTTTAGATGATTATTGGTGCCTCAGCCATTACCATCTTAGCTCAAGAGTTGCCATGAAACCCCTAAAATATGGCATGTGCTTGAAACAGGAAGTAAACATTAAAAGTTGCAGTAACTTGTTTTCTCTCTCTCTCTTTTTCTCTCTTTCTGATTTTCCATTCTGCATAGACTATAATTAAAAGAAAATGCCTGAGCGATCTTAATAACGCATGATTCATCCGACTAGCACTAATTGCTCTGTATCAGGCCAAGAGAAGATGAATGCTGTCAAAAACCACAAGTCAGACGACCTGACTCTGCTGGAGTCTGACACCATGTTCCCATGTACAAACCAGTTTTTACTGGAGCCTTTCCAGCATCCAGAGAAGATTGTGCCTGTAGTATTTTTTTATTTACTATAATCAATTCTTAGACAGGCCTATACATACTATTAAAGCCCAAATCTTGCCAAAACTAGAAAAATGGTTTTGAATGAATAGACACTTTTTTTTATAGTCTTTCCTGTCTGTGTTTTAGAATATTAAACTTAAGGTGGACTTTTCCTAAGACTCCAGGGACAGATCATCCAAGAGGTAACTCCAGGATCTGTTTACCTTGCAGCTGCTCCTATGGCTCTAATGGTCCTCCTATGGCCCCTGTGTCCTGTGTATAGGCAGCTCACTGTGAAAACAAAAGGGGCCACCATACTTCAGGAACTTCCATGCTTCTAGGCACTTATTGCCTTTAATGAGAGCTGGCCATATACAGGTCATGCCCACCCACCAGCCGGAACCAGGAAGCACAGCACCTAGCTTCAAAAAATGGTGCTGCAGGAGGACAATTGGCAGCATGGAAGCGGTGGTAAGGGAATCGGATCCTCTAGTTCCCCTTGGAGTGTACTGCACTAAAGAAATAGAAGTTCACAAAAATGCCCTTTTCCTTTGAGGAATAGCCATGGTTGTCATAGAGACCAAGGGTGTGTTACTTGTACCAATGTTTTTGTACTAAACCTCATACTACTTTTACTACATTGTATCAGATACTAAAATAAAATATTAGCTAGGTTGTACTTTAAAAAAGATCTGGCTTCTGCTGAGTTTGGCTGAAAAAGGTAGCAGGCTCCCTTTCTGGTTGGCAGCAGTGGGAGGACATCATATTGGCCATCCCTTATGTTCTGCTATTAGTAGTGGGTGCTAGCTCTAATAGTATTACCTCATTAGATTTGAATACAATATAAAAGGCATTGATTTAGTTTAGCATGATAGTGTTTGATTTGTTAGCAATTTCAACAACAACGCAAAAGATGCATGTGTCTCCAGCACCTCCCCATTCCTTCTTGTCCTGAAGATCATTTTCCCTCACCAAACAGTCTTCCCTTGCCCTTATCTTACAGTAGATTTTTACGGTCCTCCACTGCAGAAAACCCCTGGTTGTCAAAATCTTCAATCCTCCCGCACCTGTACAGGACAACTCCTCTTTTGTGTACTTTAGAAACAGAGCTCAGACCAGGGCTCACATGCCGCTGCACCTCCCACTGTGTTGTTGCTCTTCTGAGGACCTGGTGCCCCCCATGTTCCTTCTTCCAGCTTGAAGGAGATTTGTGTGGAATATAAAACCAGACCAAGATGCGCATTCTCAACGTGTGCCTCAACTGTACTCCATTGTACATATCCTGAGATATTCTGGACACATTGTTGAGCTCACACAGTTCTGGGGCCCCAGAGGCACAATCGATGATACAGTAGTATAGGCACCTGAGCAAAGGGTTTGTTACAGGATCATTTCAAAGACCCTGTTTAATTATAGGTGTGAAAAAAACTAATTCTTTTAGTTTCAAGTTGCATTGTAAGTGAGCAGTACTGTGACTTGTTGAGCACACACCAAACCTGTGTATTTACTAGCCTATCAGTTTGTTTGCCAGCATATCTTTCCATGCTGTTACACAGACTGGAAGATAGGTGTGTTTTTAATCCTTTAATTAACCTTTGTGTAATCTTTTAGTACTTACAGATTTACTATAATGGATTCTGATGCAACTTGCTTCTCTTAATAACGCTCAAGAGCTTTTCTACAAGGCAGCTGAAACGTGTCATTCTAGGCCCTTGCGTTTAAGTCGGGTTACACGGCGGCTGCTTGGCTTCTATGACACGAAGTTGTGAAAGGCAGATCAGTTAACATGCAGCAATTGACTAAATGGTTACACATACTTCAAGTATTCCAGTACTTTAAGGATACCTAATGATACCGGACAGTTAGACAGATTAGTATGTTATGGTGCTGACACTTGATTGGCTATCATGAAGTGCTTCCTGTATATAGCAAGTATAAGGTTATGGATGTATGCATGGTACATTACAAATGCAGATGCAGCCAGTATTTATTAGATAGAAATAGTCCCAAACCCCAAAATAACTAGAATATTAGCTAGTTTTGTTAGCCCCTAAAGGAGCTGAAGCCTCCCAATATATACAGTGGGCGAAATAAATATTGAACACATCACTAGTTTTTTAATTAAATGTATTTGCTATTGCTATTGATGTGGGACTCTCATCAGATGTCAGTACCAACCCATCCAATCCACACATACAAAGAAGAATTCAGACCATAGATATCCATAAACTAAGTAATCTTGAGAAATGAATCGGGGTGGGGGGGAGTTTTGAACACATGATGAGAGGTGCAAAAAGCTATGAAAGGTCATGACACCAGCTGAAATATATATAAAAAAATAGAAAGCAATCTTTCCACTTAGTGCAAATGAATATCAGCTGGTTCTACTATGACCTATAAAAGGATATCTCCATACCAAGGTGCCACACAAGAAGGATAAACTAGTGAGCTCCCTCAAGACCTTTTCGACCTTATTTGATTCGAATTTTGCTTTCTTGCCTGATTCAAGGACACATGCGAGTCAATCATGCATGTGCGTGAAAGCACGCCACAGTAGCCGACAGGGTTTTTTTCCTCCATGAAACCCCTCTCCCCTCCTGTGACGTGTAAGGCACATGGGGGAAATTCAAGAAGAGCTCCTTCTCTCTGTATAAAAGCAATCTTCCACCGGCCCTCACCCAGTCTCCGGATGGGAAGCTGGGATGAAAAAAAGAGAACTCATTTTTAAAAAAATGAAAGTCCTATTTCAGGCAAAGGTAATTGTTACACCACTGCGTTGGGCTTTGTTTGGAACTATCCTAAACAGTTTTGCATATTTAAATTGAAGCTGAAGTGGCTGAGATATCGAGGTTTACAGGTTCAGCTCATGATTTCTCTTTTGAAAAAAAAAAAAGTAGGTGTGGCCCTTGGATCGTACACACAGCTGATCGCACACACACATATCCGATCGCAGCCACACACCAGTCGTACACGCACACAACCACACACAGACCCCTGATTGTACACACACCGACAACCGCACACAGCTTACAGCCAAACACACACGCATCTCCAGTTACCTCCGCCACTGCCAGGGAACCACCGCAACAGTATGCAATGCTGCATGTTGCTCGTGCTTCCTTGGGCAGCCTGCATGGCCTAAACATGTTACCACAGACTACAGAATCTTAGGACCATGACAATCTGGGACGTCATTGGTCGGCGGTTGCCTAGGATGCTGCTGGCAGCAAGCCTTGATCATTTGTGTGCCAGCATGGCATAACATTCTTCAGACAGCCATTAATAACCTTCATTGATTGCATGCCAAGACCTGTAAGTGTATGTATTTTTGCTTGTGGCTCTCGATACTGATTATATCGAGATAATTTGAATATTTTGTTTCTATTTTTTCATTTGCATATTGTTAACATGTCTAACCGTCCTGTGATTTCCATAACTCCATGAGTTTTCCTGCATGGTGTTGCAATTTCAATTTTGAGGAGTGTAGAATGTGAGCCCCTCCTATATATAAAAGCTCTGTAATTTCCAGTTTGGCACAGTCAATAAATACTTGTGGAAGGATAATAAAGGATCTTTAAAGAAAAAGCAAGCTACATATAGACGTAGTACATTTAGTATACATTTATCTATGGCTTCCTTACAGCGAGCTTATCCCAGTCTATATTGTTTAATGCAGCGAGCGCCATACTTGCCTAACTGATCCCCCCTGCCAAGATTGCCGCGAAGTTCTTTTTACAATAAAATATTATCAAGCTCTTTAAACTGAGATTTGCTTTCTGTGCTCTCACAATGATTTATGTAGTATTGAATAGCTTTTTATGACACAGTCTCGATTTAATGTTTATAGCCTATAAAATGAAAATTCCCGTGGATATCAAACATTTTGACAGTATATGAAACATGTCCCCAGTATATGAAATGCTACACTTACATTTAATGAGTTGCAAAGCTATTAAATCTTAGTTCAGTAACAAGCTCTGCTGTAATTTCAGAACGGCAGAACAATGAGCGCTATAGAGAAATATTTACCCTGGACATAGCCATGTTTAGGTCATATTGGATAAAGGTTCCGGAAGTGCCGCACAAACCGATGGCACACACAGGTAAACTGACCAGATGACCCACTTTGCAGAATGTCTGGGCAGTTTACAGCTGCTCTGACTCTTTGGTTGAATTGTGGTATTGGAATGCATGGACTTCTGAGCATTGGCTCACCAACATCCTTTATGGACCAAATATTCCTAGAACAATGTGACCAGTAATTAAGCCACACACTATACCACACCCCTACCATGCCCATCACCCACTTTAAGGACCAAAAAAAATGGTCCGTTTACACACAAGCAAGTCATTCTCTACCTTGTAAATTCTCTAATCCAGGTTTATGAAGACTTCAAAGAAAGGTGGAGTAAAGTTGCCAAGGACAGACAATCCGATTATCTTCGCTTTGCAAGTGGTTGAGTTGGGAAGCTTCTCCAAATTTGCTCTACTTTGCTTTGCACTACTGTTGATAAATCTGGTCAAATGTCCAAAAACTTGAAGTTCACAAATGTGTTGAAACGATTGCTACATATTTTACATCTCAATGTGTTGACACAGTTAGGCTATAAAGGCACCTTCTATTGAAATCAGAGTGGAGGGTCCTTGAACCAGGCAGCAGGGCATCTTTAGGATGGTTTTCCCTTGCTGTATTTCGGTGGTAGAAACCCATCTGCTTTTGCGTTTCCATGCAGCATTGCAGTCCTGCTTTGGCAACTAGTAAGGATCATAGGAGAGGGTTTGCTTTGTGCTGTGCGTCCGCTCACCCAGGAATCCCACAGATTGCCGGTGGTCACGTGAAGTTTGTTAATGAGAGGATTAGGGATCCTCTAGTCTTATTTGACTGAGGGGGTACCTTTAAATTTGTTAAGGCTCTTTGTTGCATAGCCCTTGGAAATGCCCAATAATCGGAGGTTTGCTTAGCCACGCTAAGTGTCACATAGCACCTCTAACAACCAATTGGTTTTGCTGGGTGAACAGGTATTTGCAGTGTGCATTCGCCTAGATACCCCCACAGCACACAACCAGTCACCTTTTGCTTACAGTGTCACTGCTTGCCAGGGACTACTATGCTGTTTTTGTTTTGGCTGGTACTCTGTCCCTATTTATGATCATATGCTAGTAAACTGAAGGATGCTGACCTCCATTGAGGAGATCGGGCAGCTTGGCTTCTGCATCAGCTTGAAGAAGCACTTGGTACCAGGATCGAAACCACTGACTATAAAAGACTGGCAGCTCTATAGCACTGCTGTAACACTGATTTTGTAATAGCATAATGAAGATTTTCTACAGCAATCAGGATACCCACTGTCTCCACAAACGCCATTCGCATGTCTTTCCACCACTCCCCAACATATGTTGACTCCCCACATGCAAGCAATGGCCTACCTCTCTGAATATATGGGTACCTTATTTATAGCCCTCCCCCATTAGTCCCACATCTTAACCATGTTCACAAGACTCAATACATCTAAGCTCCCACCAATGCTAAGCATACAAGTATTATAAAAAAAAATGTTTTAAATTTATAGAGATTTCACCCATAGGTGGTGTCATACAATCAATGTCGCTGCATTCCTCCAAGCCACTGCTGCCACCTCTATTGGCCAATGTGCCACTCCTATATCACTCTCCATGCAGTCCCCCATCCTTACTGTGCACCTGTTTAACTTCCTTTAGAAGTCAGTTCTGTTTACCCCTCCCACTTTCCCTACAACAGGTCAGGGGCCATATGTGGCCCTCGGGCCCCAGGTTGGGCGCATGTGCCTTTTAAACCATACTATGCTCTGATAAGGCATTTAGGTTGAACTGACTGAAAGCCTTGTCCTGTTTGATACCTTAAACCGGACCTTCAGCATCATTTAATGAAAAGTCCAAACCCTTAAATAACTATTACCCAGCATCTAAAATTAATATATTTTCATGTTTTTGTCACTTTCTTTTTATTCTTTCCCTCACTGGGCTGAAACTCTGTTCAGGGGCCATCTTGCCTCAGAAGCATCACATAATGAGGAGAGGAGGAAGGGGGGAAGTTTAGGGGACAGGTTATAGCTGCACTTTGCACAGACAGAGCAGAGCTGGGGTCAAGAAAAGGACAACAATACCAGAATGCAAAGCTGAACAGTCAGAAGACTTCCTGTCTGCTGGCAGCCTGAGACTCCGTGTGCCACCATCTTGGGTGTTTAAAGGCTCAGAAAATGCAGTAGATGCAGGTACAGGGTGGAGGGAACATATAAGATAGGCTCTTATTCAGGGGGAAGGTCTGATTTAATTTCAGCTCCACTCCCCCTACTCAATGATTCGGCGCTAGAGCTTATAGTTTTTTGTAGCCTTTGCAGTTTCTGTTTGCATTCATTTGTATTAAATTAATTGATATTGTGATCAGCTTTGCCATTGCATTTGGGTGTGTACACATTTAGGAAGTATGGATACAGGATCTGGCAGTTGTTGGTTGACACCCATCCTTGTGAAATTGACAGCTTCAGCTAACGCAACTGTTAAGTGCTTTAATTTCCATTGGAGCAAACCCGTGGCTTAGAAACCTTCTCACACACAAGACATATTTAGCTCTAGTTCACCGCATTCATTTTAGTTCCCTTGCTTGTTCATGAAGAGCATTATGCAGCTGTGGGTGTCATCGCCTTTAATTTGCACATTAATGCTTTTAAAACAGAACCCTTGATTTTGACTATCCAAGGTTTTGTCCCATGCCCTATCTGAATGGCTGGGGCAGGAGTGCGTGCACAGCCTGAGGATGCAGGGCCACTCTCGCTCCCCATTGTAAATAATTGGGACCATTGGCCAAATTACATAGGCACAGAAAATTGGACCAGGGAAAGATGAGAGAATACCATGACCTGGCGGGTTTCAGACAGATCCAAACTGCACTCCTTTTATATAGCGAAAAAATGGGTAGAAGCTGAACTTGTGCTAATGTAGCCAAAAGATGGCATTAGACTACCAGGCTGGCAAACACAATGCTATGTATATCCGCCTAATGAAAAGTTTGCCTTGGTCATGGCAACACTCGGGACAGTTTAAATGTCACCAAGCATGGAGAGGTTGGTTTACAGCCTGTATTTCGGATCACCAGGAGTGGACATTCCTGATAGATCAGGTAGGTTGCTCCCTGCTGTCAAGGGAAGATGGGGAAGTGCTGTTGGCATTAAAGCAGATAGATAGAAGCAGATGGCAGATAAGTGGTCAGTAAGTAACAGTAGGATTTTTTCATGGAAGATGGAAGAATGATAATCGTGTCTACAGTTAAATCTAAATTTGTTTCCGAGAGTTTATGCTCAAGGGAAACATTTTGAACTCCCACCATATTATGCTTGAGGTAAGTAATCATATTAGGTAGTTGGTAAGGGTGTTACATTAGACCATACCATATGCAAATTCTTTGCAGTGTTTGGACGTAGGATCCTAATTGGCATGTTATCATTATACCTGTTTTGTTGACTTGCAACTTCTGATCAGAGCAGCTAATACTCTAGGCAGTGCTTTAAATATGTGTACTCGAGCTTCAGGAAAACGATGCCAGGAAGATGAACTTTCATGGGATTCAGTACAGAGTAGCCACTTAACAGAAGATCTATCCATGACGCTAGCTAAAGCTGTAAATCAGTGGCCGCCAAGGGCCGATTTCCCCCTCTTGAGAAGAGGTTATCTGGATGAGCGCTGTTATATTTGTTACGAGAATATTTTTAGCTCAAATAAAAGAAGAAAAAAGATAAATCCCTATTTACACCTGCAGATCAAAGCTGGCTTGTGCTTTCCTCTTCACAATAGTTTTTTTGTAAGGTAGTTCAGCCAAATATGCCCTTCTAATAGCAAATCAAATTTTAGGTTTTCCAACAAGGACAGTACATAACAGAGGCGCAAGTTACTATAGGGAGAGACCTACTGTAAGTGCCTCAAAAGCATCTAATAAAGGTGAATTCCCAAAACACTTGCCCAATAGGATGAGACTGAAACTACAAAAAGCTGTACCCAAGTCTTACAATGGGTTAATAAAGTAGGTCTCACCTTAATTTGTCCGGTTACCCTGTTGTTCATAGTCTGTATGCACCACGTAATTACTTTCTGTTTAGGAGGCTTTTCCATTTTTTAGCCCACTATATAAAACCTGACACAAGTTCCTCCAATAGGATCTGCTTCCTTGTGCCAAAATCTCAAAACACATGTCCACAAAAGGGAGACGGACACTGTGTAAATATTAAAAGCTGAGATAAATGTTCCACGGTTCCTGGTTCAGAGAGACACTAAACTAAACTATCCCCCCTACACCATCTGTGAGTCGGCCATTATAGTGATATTCCTCTTTTCCAAGCAGAGCTTCATCTGATGGGGATAGGAGATAGCTCTGACAGCTGCGGCAGCACCAAGCTCTATTTCCTACCCCCCAATATACAAAGTTCCCTCTCCGGTCTTGGTTTCCTAAGGATCTTTAAAGGGGTCCAACACCCATTTTTTTTAGGTCAACCCCTGGCAAAATACCCCGTAGTCCAGAGTCTCTTCTACTTTTCTGGACACTAATGGAAACGCAATGTGATCGTGTTGGAAGTTAAGTAAAATCAGGGTCAGCATTCTGGATGCCCCTCCATGCTCCGTACATTGGTGTCCCAACATCCATTTTGGGGAGGGAGGGATTGTTTCAAGTGACCTAAAAGAGGCCCTTGAGTATATAAGACTCTAGGGCTGCCTGATTTCCCCCACCTCCCCCAGGGCATCCAGATTAGGTAAGGCATGCTGTGTGAATCCCTCCCACCCAGGTCCCCTGCAAAACCTTCAGCAGGACGCGCACCTGCGCCAAGCATTTGTGTATGGCTGTCGTGGGCACGCAACATGTTAGTGGGCCACTGGCATGCTTGGTTGTTCTTGGCTAGACTCAGCCAAGAAGAGCCGATTTTGACTAGCGCGCTGATTGGACAAGAGCGTCTGCATGTGCCGGGAAAATGTGAGTTTACTGGGTGACCTGGGGGGGGGGGGGGGGTTCGCACAGCGGGCATCCCGAATTGGCGTGGCAAGGACCAAAACCCAGGATAGTCAAAAACCCGGGTTTTGGTCCACTTTAACCCTTTAAATGCCAAGCACTTCATCTGATGACAGATGCCAATAGTGATTGGAGCAGGGCGGGTGTGAGGCGAGGAGGCTCCGATCGGAGCCTCCTAGCCTCTCGCCCGCCCTGCGCCGATCACTATTGGCATCTGTCATCAGATGACAGCGGCGTGGGACAGCGGCGAGGGACCCAGGATCGGAGGTGAGTACAGTAAAAAAAGAATTTTTTCTCTGTATGTGTGTGTGGTTTTTTTTTTACATTTAACCCCATGTGAACTGGTAAGGGGTCCATGACCCCTATACCAGTTCACAAGGCTGGGGGCTGGAAAGTCACCTGGGACTAGCGGGTGACTTGCCATTAACCCCCAGCACCCCCATTTCCTGCCTCCCCAAAGCCCGGAGGGGGCAGAAGAGCCCGGGCCCACGGGCTATGCGGGCTTGTAGCCTGCAGGGCCAGGGGCCACAAAAGCTAGCCCCTGCGCCCTGTTTCTACAAGCCCTGCATAGCTGGTCCCGGGCTGGTTACTTTGGCTAAGGGGGACCCTATGTAATTTTTTCCCCCAAAAAATGAGGTCACCCCCCCCCCCCCCAGGGAGGGGGGAACCTATGTCGGTTTTTTTTTTGTTTTTTTTAAATAACCCTTTATGTTCTGTCACCCAGCAGCTATAAAAGGCTTGCAGCAGGTGAGTTTTTAACCCTTAAAATCCCCCCAAAAATGGGGTCCCCCCCTCCTGGGAGGAAGGGCTCTATGTCATTTTTTTCTCGATTTACCCCTTTGTAGTGTGGATGGTAGTTGTATTTTATTTGTAAATGTTATAAAGTACTTGTTTCAGTTAGGGGGGTCTCCTGGGCAGGAACGGGGGCTACCGATAAATATGTGGTACCGTTCTAATCGGTAGAAATGGGGCTTTCACATGCAATATGGTTTTCTTTAATAAAATACATTTTTTATTTAAAATAAAGGAGTCAATTTTCTAAAAAAAATTTTTTTTTTTTTTTTACTTAATAATGTAAAAAACGGAATAAAATTTACAAACAAGACATTTCGCGTTAAAGCCTAAACTCTGCTGCAAAAAAATATATATATATAATTTTGCTGAAAATTCCAGCAAAAATGGCGCAAAATGGGGAAAAATGACCTGTCAACAGAGGGTGGCAAAATCTCAAGTAGGCTGACAATTAAAAGGGTTACAATTAGCTATGCATGTTGGGTATTGTTCTGTTCGGGGGACCTTGCACTTTCAGACTTAGCTTGTTTTTTCTGGTTTGCATATTTATATTTTAGGAAAAGGTGTTTTTTATTCAGCTTTTTTTATATATTTTTAGGGAAACCCTGCGCAACCAAAGAATTCTTTGAGGGATTAATTCCAGAAAGATGAGCCCACTACAACAAGCTGGGTACGCTTAGAAAGCTTAACATGTGTACTTTCAGGGAATATATGGTTTATGGGGGATATTCCAAATGTAAAGGGTTGTTTTGGTTGAAAAATCGTAAGGTGTGCACTTTCTCTGCAGAGCTGAAATTTTAAGTAAAATTACCGTTACGCACATGCTTTACTTTGGGGTGTTTGGCAACTCTTCCCCTGACAGTAGCTATGCATGTTGGGTATCGTTCTGTTCGGGGGATGTCTCTTTGTTAGGAAAATGTGGCTTTGATTCTGCTTTTTTATTCTTTTTTTTTTAGGGAAACTCTTTGCAACCAAAGAATACATTGAGGGATTACTTCCAGAAAACTATGGCCACATCAACAAGCCTGGTACACCTAGAAAGCTTGAGGTGTGTACTTCCAGAGAATATATAGTTTGTTGGGGGTATTTCAAATGTAAAGGGTTGTTTTTCTGGATAAACTGCAAGGTGTGCATATCACAGTTGTATTTTATCTGAAAATCCCCTAAAGCGCTGTTTCAGTTTGGGGGGGTCTCCTGGGCAGGAAAGGGTGTCTACCTATACATATGTGGTACCGCTGTAACCGGGAGAAATTGGGATTTCACATGCAATAAGATTTTATTGAAAAACGTACATTTTTTATTACAAAAAACACTACAAATTGTAAAAAATAGATTTTTTTTTAATTTCTTTGCACAATTTTCACCCAAACATATTGAGAATACACCTAAAAAATGACAAACAAGAAATTTCATGTTAAAGCCCAGACTCTGCTGAAAAAAGCAATATATAATTTTCCTGGGAAATCCCTTCAAAAATCACATTTGAACATGGGGAGCGCATAATAGTGCAAAATAGTCTGGCAACAAAGGGTGACAAAAACTCCAGGTAGGCTGGCACTTAAAGGGTTAAAGGGACCTAAATAGGTTTTAAGACTCATACCAAGTATCGCACACTTGGTGGTTCTAAGCACTTGGGGTACTAATTTGAGGAATAAGGACAAGATTTGCATGGCTCTTGCCATAATGTATAGGTTACCAATATTTTTGGTCTGTATCCACCATTTTAATACAATAGGAAAGTCTCGTTCCTTTAAAGCTGGAAGTAAATGTCACCTGTCTTGAACAGTCTATAATTCAGTTACTAGTTCAAGATCCAGGCCTATGAAGTTATTCCACTAAAGTACAACCCTGCCCCTGGGGCATCCCAACTTGAGATATCCATCTGCTTCTGCCTTTCCTAGAAAGTTGGAAAATCAGGCAGAAATAACCAGTCTCCATGGCTGCATAACATATTCGCTGTTTGCAGAGCGATGAATGCACAGAAATGGCGCCCACAACTGCTGCAACATGGAAGGGTGAATATTTTTCCTGATTTGTATGCTTCCTAGAAGGATCTAGGCACACAGGCTTGCCAGATGCTCAGAGATTTTTTTTCTTTTGCAACAAAAAAAGGGTTTTTTTTTTTTTAGCTAGTCACGCTGGATTCTTCAGACGTTTCTACCCTTCTACCTGTAAATGACACCTTGCCTCTGTGTTTATCACAATCATCTAACGCTGCGTTGGAATCCTGGCAATCTGCACCAAGTTGGCAGTAATTGGAGCTGAACAGGATATCCGTTAAGACAGGAAGCAAATACTCAACTGTTGTCAATAGTCTGCCTTCAGGTCTGCGGCGTCTGATCCTCCCACCACACAGGAGATGAAGGAACCGAGAAATGAAATGAAAGAAAACAGAGCAAACTTCTGAGGGAAAAATCATTGCCCCGAAACACAATAAACATGACACAGCGGCGCTGCTTCACACTCACTGCCATTGTGAGCTCTGCTTGTGTCTTTTTTTTTTTTTTTCATTTCATTTGATTCCTATTACACAATTAAGTATATGAAATACGTCTTCAAGCCTAAACAGCTTGCTGTTAACTGTCGTTGCTGCAGTATTTCTTTCTTTCTTTAGTTTAGGAGCATCTGTGAAGTACAGGTGGAGATATGACATGAATGTGCACCTAAAAAGGAACATTGAGCCTTTTATACTCCACTGAGGCTGATTTTTCCCATGCCTGCTAGGCAAGCCCCGCTGTGTGAAACCCCCGGGATTGCTTTCTATATGGGCCTCGTTGGCGATCCCATGGTGCATGCTGGGGCTGCAATGCTTACTCATGCCAGGCAATTCTCAGTGGGCAGCTCGCACTCCATTCAATTTTACTACGCCACCCTGACGTCAGACCTTATATAGCACATTGCTGGAAATGGAAGAGAGGCACATGGGACAGGCTCCTTGCTTTCTTATTGCCATTGGTCTGTCTCGTTTGACTGGAGGGCATGTTTAATTGTAATGCTACTGGAGTGATAGTTGAAACAGGGCCTTATTTTAGGTCACCTCTGGGAATATGTTATCTGGAATCTGCCGATTGGCCTGGACTCAATTGACTACGTATTTATCGCCCCATGAGACGCAACTGCCCATAAGACGCAGGAAGAGGAAAAAAATAAAAAAATATTCTGAACCAAATGGTGGGCTAAAATACCCCCTCCCAGTCACCTCATTATAGACAGTGTGTAGAACCCCCCCAATCGCCCCATTACAGACCCCACATTACAGGCAGTGTGCAGCTAGTAAAAGCTGAATGGTGGGTGAGCCAATGCGCTGTAGTATCGCCAGAAATGTGAGTTTGTACATCGAACCCTGAGGATAGACACCAACTTAGGATCCCCTGCTGGAGAGAAACTATTCCGAGGGGAGTGAAAATCATGGATGGTGTTCCTCTTGAAGTGGATCAAAACCCATTGTGATAGATTCCCAGGCTGATCGATTCCCTTCCCCCGAAACCTCCAAAATCGCGATGCCCTGCTGTGTGAAACCCCCCCAGGTTACCCATACACTTACCCTCTTACCCGGTCCAACTGCGCATGCGCGAGCCGTGGCTGCATCCCTGCTATCCCTCTAGCAGGGTGTGTGCCCGCGCCAGGCATTTGTGAATGGCTGGTGCGGGCCACGCTCCCTGTTAGAGGGTAGCGGGGGATGCGGCCGCCAGTGCGCTTGGAGCGAGAGGCTGCGCATGCGTCATAGGACCGGGAAGAGATGAGTTGGTTTCGGCGATCTGGGGGGTTTACACAGCGGGGTGCCCCGTGGGCAAGGACCAAAACCCAGGATAGTCAAAATCCTGTGTTTTGGTCCATTTTAAAAGAAGCCTTCTCCTGTTTACTTACCCAAGCCCTTCCCCCACAGTTTTATGATGCCCCACTGTGTGAAACCCCGAGAATCCCAATATACTCACCTCAGGCCTCTATCCTACACCGCATGTGCAGGCCGCTCATTCCATCAGTGAGATAATCCTAGAGCTTTGTGACAGGAAACATTTGTGCATGCGTTCAACACTGTGAAGCTGCAGTAGCAGAAGTGCAGCTTCACAGTGTGCAGCTGTTTCCTATCCCATAATATATGACTCAAGTAGACTATGGATTTTTAAAGTTACAGTCCTGCCAGTGGCAATAATAATGCAGCTAGCAGCTGACCTGAAGCCTGTCTAATATGCCTCTTCCTTTTTACCTGCAGTGCACTGTAGATTCTGTAGCCAGAGTTGGCCCCTCCTTTTTATTTCCATAACCACACATAAAGGTGGTCGCACAGCAGCCCTGTTCCTCAGCGCTCCCAGCATGGTCCACAGTGGTCGCACTTATCGGGCATGTACACACTGGGAGAGCTGAGAGGCGATGTCGGCTGTGCGAGCCCATTTGGAGGTGGTCTCGGAGGTATAGAAAAGAGACCTTCTACAGCACATTGCTGGAAATGGAGGAGATGCACATGGGACAGACTTTAGGTGAGCTCCTTGTGTCTTATTGCCATTACCTGGTCTACCTGCAGGGGCGTGTCTAATTAGGATGCTACTGGAGTGATAGATGAAACAGGGCCTAAAGTTCTTATTTTAGGTCACCTCTGGGAATATTTTATCTGGAATTTGCTGACTGACCTTGACTCAATTGACTATTTATCACCCATAAGACGCACTCAGGATTTGGAGGAGGAAAATAAGTAAAAAAATATTCTGAACCAAATGGTGTGCTAAAATACCCCCTCCCAGTCGCCTCATTACAGACAGTGTGTCCCCCCCAATCACCCTATTACAGACACCACATTACAGGCAGTGAGCCGCATCCCACATTACAGGCAGTGTGAGGTGTCCCAAATACAGGCAGTTTGCAGGCATCCCAAATACAGGCAGTGCGGGACATCCCGAATACAAGCAGTGTGAGGCATCCCAAATACAGGCAATGTGCAGCATGCCACCCCCCCAAAAAACAAAGATATATATATATATATATATATTTACATTCCTCATATTCCCATGCTGCTGGCCTCTGCTCCTGCAGCAGCCAGTCTACCGCCGACATGACACACCCAAACGCACATATCTTGGCAGCCACCTCCGACGCCAATTCCCACTGTCCACAGATGATCCCTGTGCCTCCGCTGCTGCCCACCACACACGTTCCCGGTGCTGGTCCTGGCCCATGGGTGGATGTGGCCTGTGACTCGGAGAAGTGACAGCAGCCCTATACAGAACCACATGTGGTGGTGGACGGCAGCAGAGGTGGCTGGTAAGGTGGGAGGGCGATGTAGGCGGGAAATTGGTTGCTGCAGGAGCACAGGCCAGCAGTGTGGGAGCACGGGGAATGTATTTATTTATTTTATTTTTTTTAACATTTGCCCAATAAGACGCAGTAAGATTCCCTCCCCCCCCCCCCCCACCACCCCAGTATGGGGCAAAAAATATAGTATATTGGTGAGATTTATCCCAAAACAATATTGAGTTAAAATAGCAGCAGTTGACCAGAGCCAAGTTGTCCAGTGTGATAAATCTGCTTTGTTGCCTTGTTATAATTACTATGATCATTACAGTTTCTTTTATGGAGCCGTGTTGATTGATCTGGGCTTAGGAGTGACACAATGGGGAACTCCCTTTTATCCTTGTTTCCTGTTTTTAAAGGATCTCTGTGGCGGGTGACCTTGTCATTCCCCCCTCTGCAGTCTACATTGGTTAATCTATGAAAAGTCATTGTGGTCTTCAATTGTTTATTACCTCTATGTTTAAGGCTCTGTAGGAATGTGGGAATACCTACATTCACATGGTGTGATTTGCAAACAAAAATTCATGGAAGATTTGTCGGCAAATGTTCATTAAAGCAATTGTAATTTAAGATTGCATTTAAAGTGTAACAAAACCCGCAGCTGCCCTTGGGCATCCCAAATGCCTGCAAATTGTATGCTTTCAACTGTGGGGAAGAACCCCCAAGTAAAGTTCATAAAGTCATTGTGGACGACTTTGTTTTAGAACTTGAGCCTTAGCCCTACTGAACATCTTTAGAACAGAGATAGTGAGTCAGACTCACATGTCCTCCCAGGGGCATTCATGCCATAGTGGCAGCGAAATCAGGGGCCAGACGCAAGCTTCCTCCATCTCCTATATCGTATGTACGCCTGGTGTTGCTTCATACTTACCTATGCGCCTCCCTCCTCCATGTTGGCTTCTTCTGCTTTGTTCAGCCGTGCCACGCTCCACCTCGCGTAGCTGTCAAAATACTTTTGGCTTGTCATGTTTAGAAGAATTTTGGGGTACAATTATCGAAGATGAAGTTAAAGGACAACTATCGATAAACACATTTTAAAATTAAATGCTATTATATGATTGACTATAATAAAGAAATATTTGCTCAATAAATTTTAGTTTTAAGAAGTCTTTCCCCTCTGTGTTGTTTACCCACATGAAGCTTGAAAAAAAAGAATGGCCATTAGTCAAGTATTCCGTTTTCTGTAGCCATCATTTACTGGTAATGACAGTTAATTTTCATGGTGTGTAATGATAGTTGTCCTTTAAAGAGGAAGTCCAAGCATTTTGCTCACCCACCCGCACTCCCCCTTTTTTAAGCCTAATTTGGGCAATAACATAAAAAACCTTACTGAGGGGCAGGCAATTTGCCGGGACAGTGAGTGGAAGGTCAATCACCCAATCCTTCGCAGCAGTGTTACTGTACAGGTCTACGGCTGCCATGCATTGCCATGAATTCGGCCATAAGTTGTTTTATTATTTTAACACTCTCAATGAGCTTAGCAGAGGGGTGGGAGGGTGGCTGAAGGTTACTGGAGACTGGAACAATTTTATTTTGCTATCCTTGAGCCATATATTCAGCAGAAGAATCATTAGCCACTGAAGTTTTAGAAACTAGGAAAAAATGTGCCATTTAACAAGTCAAGTAGTGACAAAGGAAGAAGGTCATCTAACGGAAGAGTTTTGGGTGTCCCAGTGGGGAGCAATAGGTAATTGCTTCATGTTATAAGGCTGTGCTGAAAAGATATTCATAGGAAAACGGCGCTATGGGGTGAAGGGTCAGTCCACCATTTACTATTACTATTCACAATTTTAGGAGGTGTATCGCAAAATTGTGTAAAATTGAAAATCTATATAAACACAGCTAATGAGAGGAAGAGTCACTTATTCAGCTGAACTGAATAAAACACCTGGTTTCTTCTCCTGGTAGGAATAAAATTCCAGGGGTGCCAAGTTTTTGAGTGTATTAGTGTAATATTTCCTCTTCCTTTCATCAAAAGAAAGAATCCTGGCTGGATATTTCTTGATGTCGGGTGTATAAGTATCCCCTTCACCCAATATCCAGCATATTTCTAGGGGTTTTTATCATTGGGCCATTTTTTCCAGATAGTCCTTTAATAATAGTGAGCAATGTCTATATCAGTTTGAAGCATTAACCATTTTCCTTCTCTTGTTACAGAGAGAACTTGATGCAACAGCAACTGTATTGGCAAACAGACAAGATGAAAGTGAACAGTCCAGAAAAAGACTTATTGATCAAAGTCGAGAATTCAAGAAAAGCACTCCCGAGGTGAGCAAGTATTTTTTTTGTATCCCCAATGGAGAAGTGTTTTGTATGATTGCATATTTCACTCCCATTTAAGTAAAATATCCATAATCTAACTGTGGAGGTACATATGGTTTGTTAGTCACCTAAAAACACCTTCTTGGGTGGTGTTCCTCCCTGGCGGGGTTCCTGATTTAGGATGCCCGCTGTGTGTATCTCCACAGGTCACCCAAAAAGTCGCCTCTGGCCACTCAGCCAATCAGTGTCTGCAGCCTGTACCCCCAGCTGCCCACAATGCTCAATCAGAAAGACCTGGCGTGATGCACGCCCACAGCTAGAGGTATGCCGGGGATGTGGCTGTGGCACAGGCTGGAAAAGGGGCCCTTACTGATACATTTACAGGTTTAAGTTAAAAGGGAAAGTCTACTTTGAGTAGCATTTTTGAAAGTGTATATTATTGTGTGCCCTGGGGGAGGGAACAAAACCCAGGAAAGTCAAATTCCCGAGTTTGGTTCCACTTTAAATACCCTCATATTTCCTTCCAGCCCTGAAAAGCTGCAGCAGGTATCTGCTGTCCAAAAGCTTTGCAGCCACTTTTTGGTTTTGGGTTTGGTTATGTGACAAGCAAGGTGGCAACTGGCCATGCAAGCAAAAGTTTTGTTGGAGAATTTGTCCATGTTGGTTCTCCCTGGTTTGACTTATGACCTTAAGGTAAACATCAAAACCTTGATCCTTTTCAATAAATTAGTGAATGTTACTAGTAAACAACACCTTTCATTCAGTTCTCTTACCCAGCTATGCATGAGTGTGCCTGTTTTTACTTAATTTAATTAGCTCCCTTAGTTTAATGCTATAATAGTACATGTACATGATGAGTACACAAGTAAAAAAAAAAAAAAAAAAACATAATTAAAACTAGATGGAAAAAACTTCAAAAAGAAAATCGAATCAAAGGCTAGAAAAAATGGGGATGGTTACGTACAGGATTTTGAACACTGCAGAATGATTTAAACAGACCTCCTATTTGAGAGGGCTTAACTTAATTCAGATGTTGTAAAATAGCAGGCAAATTCTATGCTACCGAATGCATTGGAGCGACCATCTTGTCACAATTCTGACAGGCCTGCTTCTAAAAAACTTAGTCCTACGGTCAAAATTGCCCTAAATTTTGGTGAAATAATGCTTTATTTCTAGCCAAAATTATAAAGCCATCAGCTGTAATGATTCATGTTGAACGAACCCGTAGAAGTTGAAGTTTGGCCAAACTTTAAAGTTTGGGAACCCAAACCTTACTAAGATCAATGGCGACACAACTACATATGAGGGATGAGTCGGGGGGGGGGGGGGCAGGGGTCGCCCATCTTTCGAGGGGCTACCAGAGGCTGAATCAGATTGGAAAGATTTTAAAAAGTGTAGCGGTAAGCTGGTTGTGTCAGCGAGAATGGGGTGCCCTCTAACAAAATACAAAGTGTTCAGCAGATATGAAGCAACTGTACACCTACCTGAGCCGGTGATCGGGGTCGGTGTTCAACAGCAGGCCACCTTTCCCTACAAAAAAATACCGGTCTTGCCCGTGGTCTTGTGGAGGCATGGTCCTAAATCAATGCGGAGGTTGGAGCACACAGATGAGGAAGGGAGGGCGGGGTACAACTGGTATCATGGCAGGCCGAGAAGAGAAAGGAGGGAGGTGCCGATGCCGTTCCCATGGTGCAGACATGTAACAACATTGTAAACAACTCTTGCAATGCTCTGCAGCAGCCAAGGCCCCCCCTCCCCCCCCCCCCCCCCCCCGCAGCTGGTGATTTCATTTAGTGAGTGTGTGTAACATTACAGACATGCTGATCCCTTTTCTGAGACAATTCTCTTTGTTTGGTTTGGGCTGCTTATAGCAAAATCTCAAACTTCCTATTATGTGTAATCAGGGCTCATTGGTGTGATCCAAGATGGCTGCTCCCATGTAATTCTAGGACCGCAGCTATTCCACAACATCTACATAGGGTTAAACCCTCTCAAACAGCATAAGCCACTGAAAGCGAGGCTTTATAGGTGTTTTTGGATGCCCCACTGTGAGGCCCTGTCCCCCCAGTTCGGCCAGTTAAACAGACTTCTCCTTGGTCCAACGGCGCATGTGCAGGCACTGGGCAATGAGAGCCATTTGCTATTTTTATGTCTCTTGGCAAAAGCGGAGGGAATATTTTAGATTCCAGCCCGGCCTCTGGTGGGTTTTGGTCCGCATTAAGGGAGCAAATCTTTAAAATGTATTTCCTTGACTAGAGGTCCGCTTTAACATGTGCTTACCCCCAAAGTGTGATGGACAAGACATGATTGCAGTGCCCATATCTGAAAAAAAGTTTCCAGATAGAGTTTTGCATTTCAGTTTTATTTGTATGATCCTGGTGACCATTTTATGTCCATTAATGTCAGAATGTGGTCTGTAGCTTTTGTAACAGATTTACATAGCCCCCCTTTGATAAAACCGATTTTGATTTGAACCTGTCCTGTTATCAGTTGTTTGGCTTTAATATTGGTTCTGTTTGCCCTCGGAGAGGAATCCGTTGGCCATTGGTTCTCTTTGCAATTGGATAGGAATCTATTGTCCAAAACCTTTGTAGTTGAACCTAACTAGCAATTCAGGGGATGCTAGTTAAAAATGTGGGTTTTGGTCCGCTTTAAGCATCTGTGTGTGGGTCTGTGGTCTGTCCCAGTGGTGACGGTGGTGGCAAGCAGGGGGGCATGTTGGGGGGGTGCACAGGTTGTAATGATGCATGCTGCCCATTGGCTTAATGGGACATGCTGCCCACTGGCTGTAAAGAGGCATGCTGCCCACTGACTGTAATGCTGTAATGGGGCATGCTGCCCACTGACTGTAATGCTGTAAAGAGGCATGCTGCCCACTGACTGTAATGCTGTAATGGGGCATGCTGCCCACTGACTGTAATGCTGTAATGGGGCATGCTGCCCACTGGCTGTAAAGAGGCATGTTGCCCACTGGCTGTAATGCTGTAATGGGGCATGCTGCCCACTGACTGTAATGCTGTAATGGGGCTTGCTGCCCACTGACTGTAATGCTGTAAAGAGGCATGCTGCCCACTGACTGTAATGCTGTAATGGGGCATGCTGCCCACTGACTGTAATGCTGTAAAGAGGCATGCTGCCCACTGACTGTAATGCTGTAATGGAGCATGCTGCCCACTGACTGTAATGCTGTAATGGGGCATGCTGCCCACTGACTGTAATGCTGTAATGGGGCATGCTGCCCACTGACTGTAATGCTGTAATGGAGCATGCTGCCCACTGACTGTAATGCTGTAATGGGGCATGCTGCCCACTGACTGTAATGCTGTAATGGGGCATGCTGCCCACTGACTGTAATGCTGTAATGGGGCATGCTGCCCACTGACTGTAATGCTGTAAAGAGGCATGCTGCCCACTGACTGTAATGCTGTAAAGAGGCATGCTGCCCACTGACTGTAATGCTGTAATGGGGCATGCTGCCCACTGGCTGTAAAGAGGCATGTTGCCCACTGACTGTAATGCTGTAATGGGACATGCTGCCCACTGACTGTAATGCTGTAAAAAGGCATGCTGCCCACTGACTGTAATGCTGTAATGGGGCATGCTGCCCACTGACTGTAATGGGGCATGCTGCCCACTGACTGTAATGCTGTAATGGGGCATGCTGCCCACTGACTGTAATGGGGCATGCTGCCCACTGGCTGTAATAGGTTATGCCGCACAGTGCGTTTAATGTGGGATGTCACTCTCTGCCTGTAATTTGGGGCCTGTGATTCTGCACACTGTCTGTAATGGGGTGATTGGGAGGGGATATTTTAGCACACAATTTGGTTCAGAATATATATTTATTCAGATTTTCCTTCTTCCAAATCCTGGGTGCGTCCACATGTTTCTTATGGAGTGTAAATACAGTACTCTAAGGAATTCATCAGTTTTCGTCTTAGTGTACTGAGCTTAGTATAGCATAAAGGGTTATCTATGTATCGCATGGCAACAGTATTTGTACTAATAGCACTACTAACTTTACTGTGCTTTTTTGTATAAAATGGATTGGTTTGCAATCAATTGTGCATTTTATTTAGTTTTAGTTCTGCAACCTCACAGACTGCCCTGCCATCTTTGTTAAAGAAAGAATAGTAAACATATGGCGTAGTCAGCAGGATGCATCTTCATAACATCAGGGGTCTCCAGAGATGCGCCATGTTTGTATGCTACTTAGGGTAGCAGAGAAACACAGAAGACATTTGGAGCATGTCGATTTTTCGTTCTAAACGGAGACCACTGTAAGATGATTTCTTTTTCTGTTGGATTTAAGACCTTTCTTGTATATATATTTGTTTGTCATTCACATGTCGGTTTGTAAATACCTGCTATAGGCTACATCTTCTGCCTTGTCTTCACCGATTGACTTTGGAAGCAGAGCAAAAGTGATGTTGGCAGTGAACAGGTTAATATAATTAGCACCCCGGAGACACACATGCATTTTGCCCTTGGATGCGCAAACTGTTTTTAGCAACAACAGCTGGTTTAATGTTTGCACTGTTAAACCGAATATTTTCTTGGTGGCTTGCCTCTGAGCAATCTCTCAGTAATTGTTTCTCATGCATGTTGGCCGTGTCGTCCTTTAAGGAGCAAGAACCAGCAATATGAAGCAGGAGACTTACCGTAGTATGATTCATATTTTC
The DNA here is from genome assembly GCA_027917425.1 of Gastrophryne carolinensis. Lineage (NCBI taxonomy): Eukaryota > Metazoa > Chordata > Amphibia > Anura > Microhylidae > Gastrophryne > Gastrophryne carolinensis. The sequence continues at coordinate 432,605,747 of CM051236.1, forward strand.
CAGGCCAGTCTTTACTGTCAGAAAATTGCAAAAATTAGTCTATCAAAAATAATCAGCCATGTTGGGCTGTGCCAGACATGTAGACATAAAGGTCCTAGAAAGCCTAATTCTAGAAACATTTACATTTCCTTACGCTCCACAAACAGAGATGTAAAATGTCATTCCAAGACAGTTGCACCATGCTAAGCATTACTTTATGTCACTGATCATATACTGAGCATCCTGAACTACACAATGTACTGTACTCAAATGTGGTTACAATTATACAAGCATTAGCAATTCTAATCCCCACGTGGCATACATATGGTTCAGGCTTGTTGACTGTATCATTATTAAACTGGACCAACAGTCTTTCACAGTTAAAAAATAAATAGATAAATAAAATCCCAAAAACTCACTTACCCCATCTGCATGCATGATACTGAATCAGTGGGGGTCATGCTAATTATTCGGTGAAGCAAGTTTAACTCTGGGCACACATTTGCGTGTGAATTGCAGTCACCACCTCTGTGAGCTTTTTAAAACGAACCTTCAATATCAATTAATGAAAAACCCAAACCCTTAAAATATATTAATTTTAGATGCTGGGGAATAGTTTAAGTTTTTAGTCACCTACTCTTTCCTCTGCTGGGCTTCATCTTGCCATCTTGCCTCAGAAGCATCACATATTGAGGAGAGGGGTGAAAAGTAGAAGGGCGGGTTATAGCTGTGCTTTTCACAGACAGAGCAGAGCTGGGGTCAGGAAAAAGACAGCAATGCCTGTCCCAGAATGCAGACTGGCATAGTAAGAAGACACTTCTGTCTGCAGGCACCCTGACCCGCCATCTTGGATGTTAAAAGGCTCAGAAAAGGCAGCAAGTGCAGGTAGGATGATTTTTAATGTGAACATACAAGATAGGCTCTTCTTTAGCGTGAAGGTCTGGTTTAAGTTTAACTTACAAAAAGTGCTATAAAAATGCTTGTTTTAATTTTTTTCCTAGAAACCTGCACATGCAATGGGGCATTTTACAGGTGTGGTGAATATTTTGTTCGATGGAGTAAAGATAGTTTTTGTATGCAGAAAATAATGCCAATTCTTTAGCATGGCCCATAGGATGCAGTTGATTCAAAAATTATTCATAAGTAATTGAAAAAATGATGTACCTTGCCTGTAAAAATGGCATATCACAGGTACAGGTGATTTTTTGCTGTAAATTGGTTCTTATTACACTTTTTTTGTGTGTTAAAGTGCTTACTGAGGTGCAGGTCACAATACACACCCAAATGTGCATCTAGAGATCTAGAGTTAAACTTACTCAGAATAGTTGGTATGACCCCCAATGTCAGCACGTACATCTGTGTCTGCATACACTCCCAAGTTGAAAAGCCACCTCACCGATTTTCTGCTGGTAGTGGCCATCTTGGAGCACCCAGATTCTTCCTTTCTCAGCATCCCAGCCCTACTGCCTGGACCTAACCAACATAACACACAATGCAAAGCATCAGAAATGGATCAAAATTGATTTTTTTCTTGTAAACGTGTTGGTCTGGTTTAAGTATTCCCCTGTGTAGTTTAGGGTTTGAAGAACACCACAGCAGGTCAGGTAGATCGAGACACGGTGAGGTTGATTCAGAGCCATGTGAGAATTCTCACTCCTTTATTCCCAGTATGTCACACACCCCGCTTCCGAATATTCATGACACTTGGGTAACTGTCCTGTAGAGGGCGATCTTGCAGAGATGACATGAAAAAAAGGAACCCCAAATACCTGGGACCTCCCACCATTCCCCAGTCTTTCGTCTCTGCAGTCGGCGAAGCAAGTCAGAAGATGGCTGTCTCCTCCTTGCAGGTAGCCGGGGTAACCCCCCGGCTGTTTGTTTCTATTACTGCCTGAACCTTTTTTATTTAAACTATAGTAGTATGCCTCCCAGCCTAGGCTGAAGGTCCAGGCAATGGTAGGCTGCACCTTGTGGTGTATATGGGAGCTTGCTCCCCCGTGAGACCCCATACAAAGAGGTAGGCGGTGTCTGGGTTGGTGATCCCGGCTTGGGATGCCCTGTCCCTCTTGCCCTTTCACCTATTGGTGTGGGTTTCCCCCCCTCTACTGTGTCCCTCTGTGCCCCTTGGGGGGGGGGCTTTTCTCCCGTGGGTTGTTTTGCTTTATTTGGGGGAAAAGGTGTGTGTATGTGTGTGTTTTTGCTACGTTGTTTGCTGGGCCGGTTTCACTTTTACACTTTTACTACAGGTGCAGTTAAGGAGGGGGCTGGGCCGGGCGCTCGGCGTGCGGAGGCGGCGGCCCGCGCATGCGCCGCTGGTACGAGGATCAGGTAGGATTTTCGGGGATCTGGGGGGTTTCACACAGCGAGGCACCCCCGATCGGGGTGCCCCGCAGTCAGGGAGCTGATCGGTCTGGGAATGTTATAGATTCCCGGGACAATCAGGGGAGGGTGTTGGTCCACTTTAAAGTACCTTCGGCCCTCTAAACTACCAGGTCCCGATAGCCCCCCACCGCAATGCTGCATACCTTTTGGATGACGACGTCTTCCAGATCACGGTCATCCTACTGCTTCCAACCCCCCTGGGGACCTAGTCGTCTATGACAGACACCGGAGGAGCTTAGCCGTCCTGCTCTCGTTAGTCGAGTGAACCTCATGCAGTGTTTCTGATCCTCTTGCAGCTGCCCTGGCCCGAGCGCCTGAGAAGAATGCGCAGGAGGAAGAGCAGAAGACAGGTAAGTTAAACCTGCCAAGTTTGGGGAGTTTTTGAGAACTCCCCAGACTATCCAGTGTTCCTTTTTAAAGAATAAAGTGACCACACAGCTATTAAAAATGTTCAAACACTCTTCCAGCTACAAATAGTCTCCAAATATCTCCAGGAAGCACTGGGGTTTGTACCTGGGGCTTGTATTTTTAACACCCTTCATTGGGATAATATTTAGTGGGTTTGAGAGTTGACAGAAATACTATTACAGGACTTCATAAATCACCTTCATCGCTGGTGCTGGTGTGCGAGGTCGCCTGTATTCACTTAGCTGTGCAAACATTCATTTTCTGATTTGAGCATTAGTGGCGTCATACCTAAAAATACACACATGAAATCAGGAGCCCGGCTAGAGCCGATGCGTCAGTCCATAGTTTTGCAGCTGAAGTTGTTGTGTCTAATGTCACTTCGCTGTTTGGGTGTGTGTATGTGAAGCTTCTGAAACATAAGTGTGGGCTGGATGGTGGTAATCAAGTTTGTCTTGACATCAAAGGCCTGCACTCGATGGTAATATGTCCAGGTATTCTGACCAGTTCTGTCTTCTATAAGGTGGAGACTGATGACATTACACATAGAAATGGAAACTGGCCAAGTGGCTGAAAGGATCTTTTCTCCAGTCAGACGTTTATCATTGCCTAAAAGAGGGCCTAGACCATCAAGAGACGAAAACCACTTTGGAAGAAATCTGAGTGTGTGTATATAGTACAGTTTAGAAACTTTTGGAAAACTTTCTGGGTGTCCTGCAGGGATAGCTCAAGTCCACAACTACCAGTAAAGAAAAAGGCAAAAAAGGGGCTTGCCCTTCCTACACTTTGTATATTCTACATTTATTATAAACTGGTAAAACCTTTTGTAACACAAATGTAAATCAGTGCCAAATAAAGGCATGAAAGAGTACACGTAGTTCCTGTCTTAACACATTTCAGGGTTCTTAATTATAGATCCTTTTTTTCACTATACTTGGACCTCCAATCGAAGAAACAAAGATAATTGTGGTGTTCCGTAATTTGCCACCTATTGGCATTATGGAAATTGTTGGCCGTTATTTGCATATTATGAAAGCAGATATTAAAGACATAAAAGGCATATAAGATATGTATCTTATATACGTATTGACGTCCAATAATTGCTGTATCACTCTTGGTTTAAGGTGGGCCAAAACTTTTGACCCAAAGATTTTGACTATCCTGGGGTTTGGTGCTTGCCCCCAGGTCAACCGATCTGACTCACTCATCCCCCGGTCCTACGGCGCATGCGAGGCATCAGTCAGTGTGCTCGGATCTGCTTCTGTACCTTCGTCTCAGAGATCGTCTAAGACAAGCAGATCCAAGCACACTGGTGATCGTATCCCCCTTACCCTCTAACAGGGAGCATGCCCGCGCCAGCCATTCACAAATGCCTGGCGCAGGCACGCTCCCTGCTAAAGGGTTATCAGGGTATGCGGCCCTTGCTAACGCTTGTGCCGCTGGACCGGGAAAGAAGGTGCGTTTCTGGGCGACCTGGGGGGTTTCACACATTTGGGCATCCTGAATCTGGATGGGAATGTACAGCCCTCTTTAGGTCAACCTACAGATTTTCAATTAGATCTAGGTCTGGGCTCTGACTGGGCCATTGGGGCGTGGTCCACTTTAAAGACCTGTTTAGAAACCCATCTATAGTATATTTTTTTCTTTCTTTGTTGTCTTATTAGTATCCTACTTTATGCCATGTAGGCTAACATGGGAACGATCCAGAGCCCAGTAAGAAACTTCACTCATTGGGGCTGATTCAACACCAGGTAAAAAATGTACATCTGCTTGTTGAATCAGCCCCAAGGTAGACATTAAAAGTGAATAGCAGAGTTCTCTCACCTGGCTATAAATCGACCCCAGAACATCTACATATTTATGTGTAAAAAATAAAAAAGTCTACAAAGTTAAAATGGTAGATTTTTGTCATGTACAAAAAAATTAAACCAAGAAGAAACATTTCCAAACATTTTACACCTTTTAAGTAACATAATAACCCTTATCATTCTATAAAGAATAAAAAATCAAACAAAAATCTTTTAGGAAGTAAAACCTAAAACAAAAATAAAAAAAGTCTAAATATATGGTTGCATAAATATGCACATTATTTAAGTAATACTTTGTAGTTCTGTGTAATTATAACAGCACTTAGTCTTTTTGGCTAGGAGTCTTTATAAGCATGTCACATCTAGACTTCGCCATCTTTGCTCACTCTTCTTGTTAAAGCTCCAAATCTGTAATATTGTGAGGGCATCTCACATGTACAGCCCTCTTTAGGTCAACCTACAGATTTTAATTATATCTAGGTCTGGTCTCTAACTGGGCCATCCCAAAAGGTTCTTCCTCTGGGGCATCTAGGAGGTGGAGGCATGCTTTGGGTCGTTGTTGTGCTGAAATTCCTCTTGATCTTCATCTTTTTAGCAGAGCCTCTACGGTTTTGTGCCACTATTGACTGATCTTTGTTTTCCTCCTTGACTAATGGTCCACCCATTTCCACGGAATTATTAGTGAAAGAACAATCCCTAAAGGAATGCAATTGACTAATGGTCCACCCATTTCCACGGAATTATTAGTGAAAGAACAATCCCTAAAGGAATGCAATCAAGCGATCAACATCGTATTGTTTTGGCTGACATACCATTTCTCATTCATTGCTTTAATGTTGGCATGTGGAAACAGAAATCGGATATAATTAGGACTATACAAATACCTTAAATGGGATCCTAATTATGATTGTTTTAACAAATATTTGCCAAAAAAATGTCCACGTGTGATCATCTGCATCCATGTCCGATCATTCGCTATTCACATATGCAATTGCTTTAGTGCTTTTCCGTTCACAAATCGTATTGTGTAAATGTCCCATAAGGCCCTTTTCCAGCTGCAGACAAACAGCCCTAAATAATAATTCTGCCACTCTTCATTAATCACTGCGGCTATGGTGTTCTTTCGATGATGTGCAGGGTTTGCATTGTGCCAAATGTACCTATTACAAAACATAGCTGGGCTTGGATGTTTTTCCAGTCTTCTGTCTTGCCACCCTACTACACAGCCCAGATCGTTGTCACATGCAGTAACTACCAGAAATTCCTGCAGCTCCTTTATAGCAGCCCCACACCATGGGATCACTTTATAAAGACAAAACTGCTGATTTGCGAGCCGCCACCCAAACTACCACAACTTGAACCCCAGAATCTACCTCTCCTGTGCTCTTCTTCCTGCTTCCAAACTCATGTAACCACTGGCAGCCTATTGCTGTTCCCGACTAGGCCATCACGGGTGCCTGGGATCACTTCTGGCTCCTCCAGCAATGAAAGAGGTGAGTTTTAGGGGTTGCAGGGAGCTATGCGTGAGGGAGTATCACAATTGGTCACATTCTGCCCCCTCCCAGAGAAATCAGCGGTCCCATACCACCCTGCAGGTTGTGAAACCACTGAAATGCTGCTGTAGGCATCTCTGCATTCTCCCTTAGCGATATCCTTGGCTTTGTATACATCCTGCACCTTAAATTTTAAAGGGATGTCCAGATCTTGGTATTGTCCCCTTCTTGATGTCTTCACTCTGTTCCATAGTATATCTTTTTGTACCCTTTTCTCTCCCAATCCACTCCAGGCCGTCAGCATTCAGTAAACGAATGGGTTAACTCTCGACCGAAGGGCGTGGACTGCAAGATAGAAAGATGTGGCTCCCTCTGGCCTCTCTATACTTCGGCTGCACCTCCACAATCCAGTTTCATTCTTGCAGTTGAACTGGACAGTGAAGGTGTGCCTGGATTTATTTTCTTCTAAATTCCTTTATTTTTTCTTTGTTACTTAGGTTTTTTCCCTAAGAATTGGGGGCATTTAGCCCTGGGGCGCTATGGGATGTCACTTTTATTTTTCCCAGTGTCCTGCTCAGGTCGCTCCATTTCTGACATGTGGGTAATCCGCCACAAGGTGGCGCAGTAACTGCAAGATGAAAAACAAAGCTCCTCCCGGCTCCATACAAGGCAGCTGTCTCCCAAAATTCCCCTGAATTCTGCTATTACTCTCTCTGGATATCGCAGGCGAGTGGGGCATCCCAAGCCTGTCGGCCACTGCATCCCTATTCCCACCTTCTTCCTGCCTCCCAGCCTTGGCTACGGAACTGGTGACGATAGGGAAACGCAGAGGGTCAGGCGTTCGGCAGAGCTATGCTCTGGGCCGCAGACCCTCTCCTGAAGGGGAGCGGGCCATAGTCAATGGTGAGCCTTTTGGGGGGGGGGGAAGAACCACTCAGGGACCCTTTTTCTCTCTCTCATGTCGCCCCCACAAGCTTTATTGTATTGCGTGTGTGTTTTTATCTGTTTTTGCCATTTTTACTTGTACTCACCTCCCTCGTTCCTGTCTCCTCCTCACCTCTCCTTCTGTCAGGCGCTGTGAGGGAGCAGGGGGGCGATGGGCGGCTGCGCGGTGCTGGCGCGGCGGGGAAGGGCCTCCTCCTGCTGCCTCTCCGTCTAGTGTGTCCGGGCGCCATTTTCCCTTCCTTTGCGCCCGGGGTTCGCGCACTGCGCGGGGGGGGAGGGGGGGACCGTGCGATGATGCGTTCTGCGTCATCTCTGCGTGGCCCGCCCCTCGAGGTGCTCCTAACAGGGCCCGATCGGCGGCATTGTCTCTTGCGGCCTGCCTGCGCCCTTACAGAGCGCGCTGGTCTCTCCTCTCCTGGCTGACGCATCTGGAGCTCATCCCTCGAGATTGGCTGCACTGCCCTTCCAGGATCAGACGCTGCACTTGGCCCCTCTGTTACACTGTGGTCCGTGAGTCCAGTTCTCTGTTGTCTTTTCCGTGCATGTGCTGTGGGATGCTCATAGTTTTTCCCCTTGTGTCTTCCAGATGGATCCCATATTACCGATCAGAATTGTGGTTCCTCCCAGTCCATAATGGAGGTTTCTGGGGATAGCGAGCTAGGGGCCCCCTCAGGGCGGGTTAAGCTCTGTCTCATGTGTTCTACATGCCCTCTGAGCGGTCTCAGTGCAGTTTGTGTACCTTGCGCCAAGAGCACTATTCTGGAGCAGGATAGGGCAGGCGCTTCTGTCCCCAGCCCTATTCTACCTGCGGCCTCGCCAACACCCCCCGCACCTGCATTTAGCTCCCAGTGAGGGGGAAGCCAGCAGGGGGTCTCAATCGGATTTGGCGATCCGAGTGGCCAGCATAGAGAGACAATCATCACGCTCGGTTGCCGGCAAGGCCGCGAGTATGAAGCGGCATATTGAGCCGGGTTATTCGCTTTTTGTTGCTGATGATGATGATGATTATGAGGTTTTTGGTGGTCGGGACTCCATGGAGGAGGGTGAGTTGTTTCATGACTCCGACTCCTCAGGGGATCGACCGGGTGGCTGTGACAGCGATCCTGGGTCTTCCTCGGGCGAGGATTTGTGGCTCCCTGATGACACAGTTATCTGCTGTATTTGAGACCTTGCACATTGTACCCCTGAAGGCAGCCAAAAAGAAGCAGGGAGATTTATTTCGGCCTGAGATACAGCGTCTTGTTTTTCCTGAACAGGGCCACGTCTCCAAAATGGTTTTTAAGGAATGAGAAAGGCCTAATAAATTGCCCTCTGTGCCTAAGGGCCTGGACAGACGGTATCCTTTCTCTGAAGAGTTGATTCGCCTTTGGTCCCGTCCCCCGGAGGTGGATGCTCCGGTTCTGGAGCTCTCCAATAGCACGGTTATGCCGTCACCCGATACTGCTTCCTTGCATGACCCTGCTGACCGGCGCATGGACAGCTGGCTTGTCACGCCCTCACCTTTGTGGGTGCTGGCCTTTGTCCGGTTTGTGCCGCGGCCATTGTCTCCCTAGCCATCAAGAAGAAGGTGAAACGTCTTGTTGATATCGCCAGATCTCACAAGTGAGCAGGGGAGTATAAGTATATCTCCAAGCCTGCGCGGAATTTATTGCTTTTATAGCCTCGGCCATGGACGATAGCGTCCAGCTTGGAGGCAGCGCTTCGGCCCTGCTGGTTGCGCTCCGTCGCTTTATCTAGCTGCGGCAGTGGGCAGCCGACGCCGCTGCCAAGAAATCGCTCACTGGTATTCCCTTTTTGGGGCTTCGGTTATTCAGGGAGCATCTGCATCTCCTGACGAAGGATGGGAGACTCCCTCAGCGACGGAAGCCTGTGCGTCCCTTTCGGGGCTCGTCTACTTTTCGCTCCTTTCGAGGAGGAAGAGGCTCTTCCTTTTCAGGTGGCCACAGAGATTCCTGGGGACGAGGTAGGTACCGGTGCCGACCCAATCCCTCTTGGGGATCCAAGTCCAAGCCACCTGCCAAGACCCCTCAGGCATGAGGAGGTGCCCTCACCCATTCGGGTGGGGGGACGGCTTCTGCTATTTGCTCATGTCTGGAGACAGCATGTCTCGGATCGGTGGATTCAGGAGGTGGTTTCCTCCAGTTACAAAATAGAGCTGGCAGCTTGGCCACCCCCAAGATTTCTTCAGTGGCGGATATCCCAGAACTCATTGACGGCGCAAGGTCTAAGAATGGATGTTCAACGCCTTCTGTTATCCGGGGTGATTTGTCCGGTGCCGCACCCGGAGCGAGGTCGAGGGTTCTATTCCAATCTTTTCACAGTACCCAAGAAGGACGGTACTCGGAGGCCTATCCTGGACCTGAAGGGTCTCAACAAGTTTGTCAGAGTCAGTCATTTTTCGCATGGAGACCTTACGGTCTGCGGTGAGTTCGCTTCAGCAGGGCGACTTCATGACCACGGTGGATATCGGGGATGCTTACCTGCACATTCCTATATTCCAGGGACATCAGAAGTGCCTGAGGTTCGCTCTGGAGGATCAGCACTGTGGCGCTACCTTTCGGAATATCCTCAGCCCCCCGGGTGTTCACCAAGATGCTGACGGACGTTATGGCCCTCTTGGGGAGCCAGGGCATTCGTGTTCTTCCTTATCTGGACAACTTGCTGATTACTGCTCAATCTCTTCAGCAGGCCGAGAGCGACACCCAGACGGTATTGTCCACTCTCAAGGATTTCGGATGGGTGATCAATTACCCCAAGTCTTTGATCACTCCCTCATTGGTGAGGTCCTTCCTGGGCATGATGTTGGACACCTCTCAGGTCAAGGTTATTCCCAGTATGTCACACACCCCGCTTCCGAATATTCATGACACTTGGGTAACTGTCCTGTAGAGGGCGATCTTGCAGAGATGACATGAAAAAAGGAGCCCCTCCTGGCCCATAAATACCTGGGACCTCCCACCATTCTCCAGTCTTTCGTCTCTGCAGTCGGCGAGCAAGTCAGAAGATGGTTGTCTCCTCCTTGCAGGTAGCCGGGGTAACCCCCCGGCCTTTTGTTTCTATTGCTGCCTGAACCTTTTTTTAATTTAAACTATAGCAGTATGCCTCCCAGCCTAGGCTGTAGGTCCAGGCAATGGTAGGCTGCACCTTGTGGTGTATATGGGAGCTAGCTCCCCCGTGAGACCCCATACAAAGGGGTAGGCGGTGTCTGGGTTGGTGATCCTGGCTTGGGATGCCCCGTCCCTCTTACCCTTTCACCTATTGGTGTGGGTTCTCCCCCCTACCGTGTCCCTCTGTGCCCCTTGGGGGGGGGGGCGGGGAGGCCTTTTCTCCTGTGGGTTGTTTTACTTTATTTGGGGGAAAAGGTGTGTGGATTGTGCGTGTGTCTGTGTTTTTGCAATCGTTGTTGCTGGGCTGGTTTCACTTTTCAACAAGTGCTCGTTGTGGCCCCCCCCTCGAGGCCGGCTTCTCTCAAGCGCTCTTTCCGGCCTCGCTGCCTGCTTTGCTGCTCCCCCTCTCATTCCCTTGCTGCTGTGAGGGTTGACGGTCGCTGCTTTGCTGCGGTGAGTGGATTTTCACCATTTTTAACTGTCTTATATGGTGGGTGATGTGCATGTTGACACTTAGTTCTCATGTCTTCTAGGTGGGATCCCTTCTTTTGAAGTTTAAAGAGGGAGTTCTCCCGGTCCTAGGGTCCCTTAGAGTTTAATTTAGGGTTCCCAAAAAAAAAAAATCCTCCCACTTGGGACCTGCAAGGACAGGGTAGCTTAATAGCGTAAATCCCTCTGGTCATTGCGACTACATTAAAATCGCCATATGGAGGCTTCTCAGGATACCGGGCTTGGGCTCCCCTCGGGGCAACCCCGTCAGTGTGTGGGTTGTGGGGCATCCCTTGTAGGGGATAATGTACTTGTTTGCATACCTTGTGCTCAGCGGGCCATAACGCAGCAGTCGGGGGCCCAGGCGTCTGGGTCCGGGGTCCCGGCCTCATCTCCTTCCCCACCCTGCCTTATCCGTACCCCTAGTGATGTTGTCACAGGTGGGGAGTCGCAATCTGATGTATGTGCCAGACTGGCTAATATTGAGAAATGTATTTCTGGCTCTGTTGCCAGAAAGGCCTCGGCTAAGCAAAAGCATTTGTCTCCAGCTGCGCCGGCCTTTGAGTTTGATGATTATGATTTCCTTGGCTGGTCTGATTATTTCCCGCTAGAAGAGGGGGAATTATTTGAGGATTCTGAGGGTTCTGACAATCAGCAGTTTGTTGGTGCTGATACTGAGCAAGGGCAGGGGGAGGCTGTGGATACCCCGGAGGTCTTGGCTCACCTTTTTGAGGTTCTGGCAATTTCTCCTCCTGAGGAGGCCGCTCCTCAAAAAGGGGAATTCTTTGGGACTTCCTAGCCGCGCCTGGAGTTCCCAAATCAAAAGCATTTTGATGGCATTATTCTTAAGGAATGGGAGAAGCCTACTCGGCTTCCAGGTATTCCTCAAGGTTGGGATAAAAATTATCCCTTTCCGTAGGACGTGTTAAAACGATGGTCGTCCCCTCCCGAGGTGGATGCCCCGGTACTCGGTTTATCCAATACTTCTATTTTGCATTCTCCTGACTCCACCACACTCAAAGATGGTGAGGATAAACGCATTGATCAGATGGGTTGCCACGCGTTTGCTAGTGTTGGTTCAGCCTTGCGGCCTGTTTGTGCTTTGGCGCTTTTGGCAGTGGCTACCAGGTCTGTGGTTAGAGACCTGTTGAGTACTTCCAGGCTTCACCCGGCTAGTGATGAGTTCCCACCCCCTTAAGGTGTGAATTGTTCATGTCCTTTGTGCTTGCCGCCTTGGACGACACCATGGTCATGTGTGGTAGAACCTCGGCCTTGCTTGTAGCTATTCGGCGGTCGGTATGGTTGCGCCAGTGGGCGGCTGATTTTGTGGCCTGATTTTGTGACTTCCCTTTGTGGGATTGCGGCTCTTTAGAGAAAGATTAGATTCTGTCACGAAAGGAGGGAAGTTACCTCAGCGTAAGAGGCAACGTCGTCCCTTTCGGGGGGGCGGCCTCCTTTAACCCTTCCTATTGTGGTGCCAGAACTGGCAGAGTTTTGGCCTTCTCTACCCTCAGAGGTGATTCCCAAGCACGCTGCTAAGCCAGCTCAGCAATGAGGGGGTGCTCTCACCCTTGCGGGTGGGGGGACGGCTGCAGCACTTCCTTCCAGGTCTGGGACCAGGAGGTCTCAGACAAATGAATTCTGGAAGTGGTGTCTTCCGGTTACAAGCTGGAATTCGAGATCCGGCCTCCTCCCAGATTCTTCAGGTCTCAAGTGCCTTCGGATCCACTGGCCGCACAGGGGCTCCGGGCGGCAGTAAGTTATCTGCTGGACATGGCTGTCATTTGCCCAGTGCCTTTCGCGGAAAGGGGCTTGGGATTCTATTCCAATCTATTCACGGTGCCCAAGAAGGACGGCTCCGTTCGACCCATTTTGGATCTGAAGCTCCTCAATCGGTTTATCCGCTTCAGGAAGATTCGCATGGAAACCTTGCGGTCAACCGTCGATTCTCTCCGTCAGGGGGACTTCATGACGTCCATAGACATCAGGGATACTTATCTGCATGTACCTATCTTCCTGGCACACCAGAGATTCCTCAGGTTCGTGGTGGAAGATCAACATTTTCAGTTTGTGGCCCTTCCATTCGGGCTTACCTCGGTTCCAAGGGTGTTCACCAAGGTATTGGCGGGGGTGATGGCCCTACTCAGAGTCCAGGACATTCGCATTGTACCATACCTGGACGACCTTCTCATCATTTCTCTCAGCCAAGCGGAGCTAGACACCAGAGTGGTGGTATCCACGCTGGAGAGATTCGGTTGGGTGATCAACTATTCAAAGTCCTCCCTCTCCCCGTCCAGGGAGGTTTCGTTTCTGGGCATGACTCTGGATGCCTTTCAGGCCAGGGTGTTCCTTCCTCAGCCCAAGATTCTTCTGATCCAAGATTTGGTTCGGCTTCTGCTTTCCAATCCTCGCCCATCTATCCGGCTAGGGATGAGATTGGTAGGTCTGATGGTGGCTTCCTTCAAGGCAGTCCTTTTTGCTCAGTTTCACATGAGGACGCTTCAGCTCCACCTTCTAGCGACTTGGGACAAGTGTCCGCTGTCATTGGATCAGTCTTGTCTGCTGTCTCCCCGGGCTCAGCAGTCCCTTCAGTGGTGGCTAGTGTCAAGCAATCTGTTGAAGGGCAGACCTTTCTGACCCCTTGTTGGGGAAACGGTCACCATGGACGCCAGCCTGTCGGGCTGGGGGAGCTTCTGGAGGGAACATCAGTTCCAGGGGTTATGGGGGCCTCGGGAGGCTCATACCCCTATCAACGTTTTGGAGCTACGGACCATTTAGTTGGTTCTGTCTCGCTTGACTCTTCTATTGCAGGGATTGCCAGTTCAAGTCCAATCGGACGGCGGTCGCTTACATCAATCACCAAGGAGGGACTCGCAGCAGGAGTGCCCTCAGGGAGGTATCTCTGATCCTTGTTTGGGCAGAGAGCAATGTCCCCTGCATCTCAGACATTTACATCCCGGGAGTGGAGAACACAAAGGCGGATTCCCTGAGCAGGAGATCCTCTCGCCGAGGAGAATGGTCTCTCAGGTCCAAGGTATTCCAGTCCCTTTGTGGGGGACTCCGGAGGTGGATCTTTTTGCCTCTCGTCACAATCACAAGCTTCCTGCCTTTCTGTCTCTGTCTCAGGATCCTCTGGCCCTGGCAGTGGATGCCATGTCCCTGGCTTGGAGGGAACTGGGGTTTCTGTACCTGTTCCCCCCTTTCTCCATGGCGGGCAAAGTGGTGCGCAAGCTGACTCTAGAAGGGGAACCAGCAATTCTGGTGGCTCCAAGGTGTCCAAGACAAGTGTGGTTTGCAGATGTGCGGCTGGCAGTAGATCAGTTTTATCTGCCTCTTCTTCCGGATCTTATCACCCAGGGTCAGCTACGCTACCCCAATTTACCAACGCTGGCTCTGACGGCGTGGCTGCTGAATCCTCCATCTTAAAGGAGGAAGGTCTTTCTGATGCGGTGGTTCAGACTCGTGTTAGAGCTAGGAAGAGATCTTCCTCTAATGTCTACTATAGGACTTGGAGGTCTTATATTAACTGGTGCCAGGCTAGGGCCTTGCCTTGTAGGGTGTCTTCTATTCCTAGAATTCTGGAAGTTTCTTCAACATGGTCTGGACTCGGGGTTCCAGCTTAGTACTTTGAAGGGGCTGGTTTCTGCCCTGGCGGTTTTCTTTCAAAGGTCTTTTGCCTTTCATCCCCTGGTTAAGACATTTTTCCAGGGGGTTACTCATGTGCGGCCTCCTAGAAAGCCCTTGCTGCCGATTTGGGATTTAAACTTGGTTCTGTCGGCTCTCCAGGGGCCCCCTTTTGAGCCGGTGCCCCTGCTCCCCTTTTTGGTGGCTATTACCTCTGTTCGGCGTGTCTCTGAGTTGGTGGCCTTGTCTGTTCAGGCTCCTTACTTTGAGAAGCACCTGGACAAGGTAGTTTTCCGCTTTAAGCTGGATTTCCTTCCAAAGGCGGTTTCGGCCTCCACCTCAATCAGGATGTAGTTCTCCCTTCCTTGTGTCCTAAGCCTATTAATGACAAGGAGAGGACCTTACATTTTTTGGATGTGGTTCGATGTGTGAAATATTATTTGGTGGCTACTTCTCCTTTTCGTAAGACGGACGCCTTTTTCGTGGTGCCCTCTGGGCCCAGGAAAGGTCTGGTGCCCGCTAAGTCTTCCATTAGTAAATGGATTCGACAGGCAATTGTTGGGGCCTATTCTGCCAAGGGGAAGGTTCCCCCTTTTCGTGTTACTGCTCATTCTACTCATGCTGTTGGAGCATCTTGGGCTTTTCAGCATCAGGCTTCTGTTGAACAAGTTTGTAAGGCTGCTACTTGGTCATCTGTTCATACTTTTTCCAAATTTTATAAGGTTGATGTGCGGGCCTCAGCGGATGCTGTTTTTGGCCGCAAAGTTCTGCAAGCTGCAGTAGTTTAAGTTTGCATTATTGCCTTTTTGGGATCCCCACCCATTATGGGCACTGCTATTGGAAGTCCCAAGTGTCATGAATATTCAGAAGCGGGGTGTGTGACATACTGGGAATAATACCATTTTGTGATTACTCACCTGTAAAATGGTTATTACAAGTATGTCACACACCCCGCTTCATCCCGCCCTTTTTTTGTTTTCTGGGATCTTTTATATGGTGAACCTCTTCTTTGCTGTTTACATTTGGCTCTTCCTGGTCCCTTTACTGCTGTCTTATACTGGGGAATGGTGGGAGGTCCCAGGTATTTATGGGCCAGGAGGGGCTTCTTTTTTTCATCTCATCTCTGCAAGATCGCCCTCTACAGGACAGTTACCCAAGTGTCATGAATATTTGGAAGCGGGGTGTGTGACATACTTATAATAACCATTTTACAGGTGAGTAATCACAAAATGGTATTTTCCTCCCGCAGCAGAAGGTGGAGGGTCTTCAGACTCGGGCCTTACTGTCGTGCCAGCGACCATCCATCCGTCTGGGGATGAAGCTAGTGGGTCTCATGGTGTCATGTTTCGAGGCTGTGCCCTTTGCTCAGTTCCACATGAGGCCTCTTCAATTGAATCTTTTGACCTTTGGCACCCGACACAGGAGTCCCTGGAGCGGGAATTCTCACTGTCTCCTCTGGCCAGGCGGTTCATCTCTAATGGGAGATTATCACCACGGATGCTTGTCTGACCGGTTGGGGAGGTTATTGGCAATGGCTGAAGTTCCAGGACCAGTGGGGTCCGCAGGAGGCCCATTTGCTTATCAATCTCTTAGAGCTGCGAGCGATCCGGGTGGTCCCATTTTAATTTCACTCCACATCTACGGGGTCATGCGGTCCAGGTCCAGTCTGACAATCAGACGGCTGTCGCCTACATCAATCACCAGGGCGGGACTCGGAGCAAGCGAGCCCTCAAGGAGGTGACCCAGATCCTGACTTGGGCGGAGGAGAATGTTCCCTGCATCTCGGCGGTTTACATCCCTGGGGTGGAGAACCAGGAGGCAGACTCCCTGAGCAGGGGGGGCCTCTCGTCTGGGAGAATGGTCTCTCAGCAACAAGATCTTTCACGCTCTGTGTCGCCGCTGAGATCCTCTGGCCTTCTGGCCTTCGCCACGGACGCTCTGGCAATTCCTTGGACAGAGTTCCGTCTTCTTTACGCATTTCCTCCTTTTCCGCTCCTGGGTCGAGTGCTGCGCAAGATTGCCCAGGAGGGGTTGCCAACCATTCTGGTGGCTTCTCGTTGGCCGAGGCGGTGTTGTTTCACGGACATAGTTCAGATGTCGGTGGATCGCTACGTCATGCCCGACGATCCAGGGTTTCTCAGGGGCGGCTGCGCCACCCCAATTTACAAACGCTGGCTTTGATGGCTTGGCTGCTGAAACCTCCATCTTGATGGAGAAAGGTCTGTCTGCTTCGGTCGTACGTACCATGATTCAGGCTCGGAAGAAATCCTCCTCCATGATTTATTACAGAGTTTGGCACGCTTACATTGCCTGGTGTGAGTCCAAGAGTCTCCCCTGTCGTACATTCTCCCTTTCAAGGATTTTGGAGTTCTTACAACATGGATTGGACTCTGGTCTCCAGCTGAGTACCCTCAAGGGTCAGGTTTCGGCCTTGGCTATTTTTTTCCAAAGATCCTTCGCCAATCATAGACTTATCAAGACTTTTTTCCAAGGAGTTACTCATGTACTTCCACCGCATAAGCCTCTGTTACCGGTGTGGGATTTGAACTTGGTCCTTTCTGCTCTCCAGGGTCCTCCCTTTGAGCCCTGGTGTGATGCTGCCTTATCCATTCTGACTCTAAAGGTGGTCTTTTTGGTGGCAATCACTTTGGTGCATCATGTTTCAGAGCTGGCGGCACTCTGTATGAAGCCTCCGTACTTTGAGCGGCATCAGGATGAGGTGGTTTTTCGCCTTAAACCTGATATTTTACCTAAGGTTGTTCCTTCCTTTCACCTCAATGAGAACATTGTTTTGCCTTCCTTGTGTCCCGCACCTTCTAATTCTAAGGAGAGGACCCTCCATGCCTTGGATGTGGTCAGAGCCCTTAAGTACTACCTAGTTGCTACTGAATCCTTCAGGAAATCGGATTCTTTTTTTGTTCTCACTGACGGGCCTAGGAAGGTTCTGCCTCCAGCCAAATCCACTCTCAGCAAGTGGATCAGACAGGTGGTGGTACAAGCGTACTCTGCCAAGGGGAAGGAACCCCCTTTTCGGATCACAGCTCACTCTACCAGAGCTATTGGTGCCTCTTGGGCTTTTCAGCACCAGCCATCGGTTAAACAGGTTTGTAAGGCCGCTACTTGGTCTTCGGTTCATACTTTTATAAAAAACTATTTTTTTGTAGTTTTACATATTTGATGTTAGGGCCTCAGCTGATGCTGTTTTTGGCCGTAAGGTGCTTCAGGCGGTAGTGTCATGAACTACATGCTGTTGCTCTCTGGGGATCCCACCCTTCTTTTGGACACTGCTTTTGGATGTCCCACATGTCAGAAATTGAGCGACCTGAACAGGACACTGGGAAAAATACAATTCTGTGAGTACTCACCTGTAGAATTGTTTTTGACGGTGTACTATTCAGGTCACTCCATCTCACCCTTGTTCTGTTATCTCCCTTTGCCTGTTATGGTGATTACTGTTGTATTTGGCTTTGATCCTTGGGTTTTCTTTTTCTCTTGAGAGAGTACATGCTGAAGCTATGTTATGTAACATGGTTTCCTGGCCTCCCGGCATGTCTCTGTTTTACTGTATTTGAACCACTGGGGAATTTAGGGAGACAGCTGCCTTGTATGGAGCCAGGAGGAGCTTCGCTTGCAGTCACTGCGCCACCTTGTGGCGGATTACCCACATGTCAGAAATGGAGCGACCTGAACAGGACACAGTCAAAAACAATTCTACAGGTGAGTACTAACAGAATTGTATTTTTATAAAGTGGTCACTTTTGTGCTGCAGTTCCGTCTTAAGGAAAGTCAGCTGCAGGTTTTTGTCTGGTGAACCTGCAGAGGGAACCAAGGGGAAGAATATTCCTCATTTCTTGCTTTTCCCAATAGTGTATTATGTTTATGTTTGAAATTCGCACCTTTCTTTTGGGGACTGGGTGCTCCAGCGAGGCTAGGTGGCAGGAATTGGTAGATGCTTTCCTCCGTGTAGGCAGCGAGGAGAAGTCGCTGCCTGGTGTGCCGCCTTAGAGGGCTGTTCCCGGGCAGAATAGGAAACTAGTCCGCTGTCGCCACTACCGATGCTCGGGTCTCGCTAGCAGTGTGCCACGCTTTCATTTTACCGGCTGGCTGGAGACCACTTTCCTGGCGGCGCCGGTGCCACTTTGGGGCTCACTGTGGCTTGTATCTTTGGTTTTGCACCCCTCTCTTGACAATAACATGCCTTTAATGTGTTGTAAGTGGTTTGCTTACCATGGCTTTTGCTATAAAATACAACTAAGAATCAGACAAATTCTACTGGTCCATCAGAATCAATGTAAATAAAGGCAGCTGTGTACTACCTGCTATTTCACATGAGTGCAAGTGTGATTGGCCAGTTCTGGACACATACTCATCCCCCCTAAATGATTTTAGTTTGACTTTCAATAGAATTGTGCAGATAAAGATATCTTATTTTTAGTACAGACACCTTTCTCTCTTCTGGGAGAGGGGGTGGGGGGGTATCCAGCAGACACGCTTTTGGTTTCACTGCGCTTAGCATAGGACGTTTTGTTTTGATAAAGTTGATTAAGAGCAACATCAAGAAGAAGGAAAATGGAGCGTAGGTTTTTTTTTTCTCTCGTACTCCAGGATTCTTTGTGCATTAACACATCTAGAAAGTTGATGAATATATGGAAAAATGGATTTGTGCTTTTACACTGCGTCTACAATGTGACAATAAATCCCCTTTTTTTCCTTTTAAAACGTCTGGCTGTATGATTTATGATTGCCTAACATATTACTAAATTCATCGTAGGTGTTTTAGTTGGCAACGACAGAATCAAGAGATTTTGTAAACCTTTTAGTACCCCGCTTTTTCATGTGTCTGTAGTTTGCAGTGAAAGGGGCGAGAGAAAATATTTGAGCAGTATTCATCAATTTCATTTAACTCTTTTAAAACGTGACGGCCTACGTGCCGACCAGATCATTCTTCTTCAAATGGCACTTTGCGTTATGTATTTATTGAAGCTGTAAATTGTAAATCTCCCAAAACTTTGTCGGCCATCGTTTTACATTTCTATGCCTGTGTTTGTTTTATTTTTGTAAAGTGTGGTAATAAATTATTTAGGAGATTGATTTAATATTTAGCATCAGACTCGAGACAAATATCACCATATGACCTTCTGCAATAACAGTACATTCATAAGCTTCCTGCTGCATAGTTGCCATTTTGGCTTCTCCTTTCCTAAACGAGTCTTCCACTTTTCTAATACTGAACTTGGCCATTGTTTAAAGCTAAATCGGCGAAAGAAAGGAGTTCTGGAAGTTTAGGGATCAGTATTGTTGACCAACCCACAGAGGCAGAGGTTACATGAATGCCTAATTTAGTGTAATATATGTGTATATTTTCTCTAACATGCATCCTGAAGTCCTCACTCGCATGCAAATACTCATCCAATGAATGACAGTAATAGCAATTTCTCCTGGCCCTGCACAGCTGGCATTTAATACGGTGCGTTATATGTGCTGTTGAGCAAATGTAAACAAACTCATACATTGTATCAAATTGTAACATTTTTCCCTGGGAAGGAGCAGAGATGATTCATATCTTTTAACCCTAACTTAGCCTACAGACAGGGAGTCTGCATTTTTTTGTAGACCATTTATACCTGGATGCAAGGTGTAACTTTAGAGCTCTAACATCTGACTTGGTACTGATGATTTGGCACTATAAAGAGACTTATTCAGTATATGACTGATGACTGATCCTAGCATGAGAGGTCCAGCACAAGGAAGAAAGTTGCCTTGCCTTGTTAGAAAATATAAAGTAGACTAAATTAAAAATGCTTTCCCAGCACAGGGAGTGCAGGAAGCTGCTAAATTAGCCATTTGCCTGGAATGCCTCTTTAAAAACACCTATACCTCTATATGGTTTCATTTAATTCCTGCAATTGGGTACTCCTGCCTGACTTCAAATACTCCCCCAAGATGAAGATGAGTACAACCTCCTGCATGCACCTTGATACAATTTGTGTTTATTGGAGCTATCTGGCTTGAAAATGCAGAAATGTTACCAAGGGCGTTTGGTAAGATTGAGGTGAAAGTCTAGTTTGGTGGACTTTTTCAGCTGTCCTTAGTTTAGAACTGGCATAGGCCTGCCCAGCTTACCTACAGCTGTTCCTATGTCTATCGCTGTACTTGGGCCCAGCATCTCCATGAGCTCTCTGCAGTTCTGACTTCTGGTCTTTAGGTGGGCATGTGTGGTGAATATGCCCAGACCAAGGTGCCAATTAGCCTTGTACTCTGCCGTATATATCTGTCTAGAATTGAGGGATCTGGTGGGACGCTAAAGGAGAAGCCAGACTCTACTGACTGAAAAGATGCTGCATGAGCAGCTTCAGGTAAGCCAGGGAGAGCCGCGCAGAAAATCCCCAAATCTACCAACATTCCAACAATAGGGTAAACCATTGTGAAAGGTTATTATTCAAGAAAGCTGGTTGAGTGACAATCAATTCTTGCTTCACTAGAAGCTCACAGAGAGACCAGATGAAAGACTGATCATAGAAACCATTTAATGGGCCAGTCCAGCCCAGACTGCCCATGTCGTGCTCTATTGCTGCCATTACCCAAAGGATAAACATTGCTTTCCTAGGTGCAGCTTGCATATGACTTTTACATTTGTGAGGTAAAATAAGGTCATCCTCATGTGCCCATGGGGAATCCCTAATTGGAAATCCCTGCTAGTGTGCTCATATATTGGGATGTCCCAACGGTTCTGGGCCCTTTGTAATAGCTTAGACCTTACCTGATGTGCCACCAAATGTTTTAAAGGGGCTAAAATAGTGATAGGCACAAATGCTTGAAGTTTCAGAGGGCGCTTACCTTGATGAAACATTAGCAATTTGTCAATGTTTTCGAACTATCCCATTTCCCAGAGAATTAAAAAAAAATAAAATGTCCATGCAAGACACGATCTGAAACTTGTGCTAATAAATCCATGCTTATAGGTTGAGTGTAGCTTTGAGTATTTTCATGGCCTGAATGTTATCAGTTCTACTCAAATGCCTCCATGGCCGACATTCTCTGTGTTTTGTTTTATTTGATCAGTGTAAATTGAAAATGGAGAAATATGTGTAATGTAGCTGGAGATGAGGCTCCTTTTTTCCAACAGTTGCTCTCTTGCTAAGTTCCTAATTGCTTATAATTACTGTATCGTACATGAGTAGGTGTAATTTTCTGGTAAACTAACCATTCTGTTCAGACTCATTATACACAGCTCCAGCCGCTTATAATCAGATTCTGACGTGGCTCATCAAAAGTTCAACAGGGATAATTTTACTTTATTTAACAGTAAATGCACACACGCTAATCCTTTTTTTTTCCCGTGGAGTTGCAGAGCGTCTAAGAGATGTTGAGGTGTTAGTGTATAGTTTACTGGGGCCACAATAATTATAGAGAATGATTGAATGACGCATAGACCATCTATTTAATTCTGTTTCATTTTTACACCCGTCAACCTGGATATAAGTCAACAGGAAAACGTTAGTTCTATTTTCCTGTTTTTTATGTTGTTTGTATTTTTTTATGCCAAACTATTTTAACAACCCAGTGTACAAATAGTCAATACATTGTTTATATAAAAGGTTGTCACAGTCTCCTGCACTGGTGATAATTTCCTTGTCCTTCCCTAGGCCCTATGGGAAAAAAAGAGGGGGCCAGAGGTGGTAATAGAGGAGGGTGGGAAGAAGAGGAGCACCTCAGTCCCATAAATATTCTCAACTAGGTCAAATGACTAGCCACTTCTGGTGGCCTTGGAGATGAAGAGGTGAATTCTGAGTACTAGGCACATCCTTCTCTTTTTTCCTTTTTCTAGAAATGTTCTCTTTTTTTTTTTGTTTTGTTTGGGGGTGGGGGAGGAGTTGTTAAGTCTGTATATGTTTCATATGTATCTTTTGAATTAGTGATATTTTTGCCTCGAGGCCTAGAGAGGTCTCCTTGTTTCTTCATTTTGCATCTCTAAGGTTGATGAAAATGGAGTCCGAACAAATGTCCTTTGGCTATTTTGCTTTTTAATTATTACTATTGTGTATCGAAGGCTTTTTTGTTGCCTTGGATAAAAACTATTCCTGTTGTATTGTTTAAATATGTGGGGTGGTCTTGAAATAACAGCTATTGAAACAGCTTCCTTATCTTGAATATTCTGCTGATACCTACCTTCACTCTGAAGTTTATGTCCCTTGGTTAGGGTAGAAGCAGGACCAGATTTAGTGTGGTGGATGCCCCTGGGCACAAAACCTGGTGGAGGCCCCAGATACAGTATTTTTTTTCCTTATAAAATAACAGTTCACCCAAGTACCTTATTAGTGGTTGTCTGGCACCCGTCCACTTACTGGAAAGTCAGATCAAGTTCCTTGTGCAGGTTTGTGCTGCTCGGGGGTAGTGTAGTCACCAAGCTGGTCCAGCAGCAAACCGTTCCCTGCATTGATCTGTCAGAGGCTGTGCTTGGTGGCTTATTCGCAGTGAACGGCCGCAGATTGACAGCTCTGCACACACCCATCACTGTAGAGTTGCTGTGGTGGCCTTGGCTGCAGGTTTGCAGAAACAATAAAAAGGCTTGTCCATGTGCACGGGGGGGGGGGGGGGGGCGCAATGCCACCGATAGCTTTGTTGCTAGGTCCATGGCCTGTCCGACTAAAGACTGAAAAACCTCCTGGACCAGACCATAACCCAAAGGTTGTTGGAGGCCCTGGGCCGTGCATCCCTTGCATCCCTCCTCATAATTCTGCCCTAAGTAGAAGGCAACTCCCTTACTTGATTAATGCCCAGCCTGCTGACCACAGATGACACTGAGAAACTCGGCAATCTGTTGGGGCAACCTTTACCTTTATATTGGGGATTGAAGGTTTACTGTAAATGCATTGTTTCATTAAAGCGGTCCTTCACTCTGAATAAGAGTCTATCTTATATGTTTCCCACACCCTGTACATACAGATTGCTCACATTAAAAATCATCCTACCTGCATCTACTGCATGTTATGAACCTTTAAACATCCAAGATGGCGGCTCACGGAACATCAGGCAGCCTGCAAACAGGAAGTGCCTTCTAACTGTGCTGCTCTGCATTCTGGGACTTCTGACCTTTTCCTGACCCCAGCTCTGATTGGTCTGAGCAAAGCACAGCTGGTTATAGCCCCCCTGTACTTTATCTCACTCTCAAGTGGCGGCTCCTGTATCCTAAAGTCCTGAACAGAGTTGCTGCCCAGTGGGGGAAAGAATAATAAGTAAGTGACTAAAAACTTAAAATATATTAATTTTAGATGCTGGGGAATTGTTTTTTAAGGGTTTTGTCTTTTCAATAAATCATGGTGAAGGTCTGGTTTAAGAAATAAAAAAGTTGAGTACTCTAGTTGGGGGAAGGGTGCTCAGATCTAGCTGGGAAAGTGCATTATCTCATAAATTCTTTCTTACATTTTTGAAAGTTTACACAGGTGATAAAACACAAATAACCATAGAATGGAATGGGATGCAACAATTGATAAGGAGGTTGAGACACTTTGTACAAATAATTAAATATAATTAAATATCTAAAGGTGTAATAACTGCCTAAATTATATAAGATCTGAAAAAAAGACGAATATGATGCATACTTCATTTAGTAAAGTAAGCCCAATTGTTAAACTTGTGGATTAATAAATGTGTGCATTGTATCTCATCACTCTGGGTAATATTATGTAATGATACATTGCAGCAAACAAAAAATATATACAGCGCAGCAGAATGTGGGTGGAGTTCTACTTATTTTTCTCAATGCAGATGAATGTCTGCCGCTCCGCTTTCAGAGGACATTACTCAGCCCCAACAACGATCAGGTATTAATCGCGTAATTAACTTACATGACAGCTTGTCTGGGTAATTTAACACCTTGGCTCATACGCATTACCATTTTTCCATAGGCTAAATTTATTTTTTTTCTACTCTCTCCCTAAAGTGAATTCTTTGCATATGAAGTAAGATCACATTGTCTGAAACCATGAAGCAATCACTTAACTTAGAGAATTTAATGCTGCCATTGCCATGTAGAATTAATTTAAGAGTATCTGTAGGCTATATACCATTCTGGTAGATCAGCTCCAATCTTTAACCACATCAGCTAGTCATACAGTGTAGGTGCACTTAGGTCCATCACTTTGTGCTTGGGGGCATGCCAGACACAGCCCTGTCCTGTCCTACCAGAACCACCAGACCGAGATCTACAGAATGGATACATGATTTCCTATAGCTGTTCCTGAATTGCTTACATTGGTGCAGAATTGGGGCCCTGAAGACCATGTTGGTCCAACTGAGTAGTTAAAAGTATTTGAGGGCACACAGTTTTTGATAGCATATTGGAAAGGAATATAACCACATTTTGCAGTTCTTTTACCCCTTTATCTAAATCTAGAAGACTTCAAGTTCATTTTGCTGCAAAAAACATGGATTGCATTGCACAAAAATGGAGGTTCCTGTGCCAGTCAACAGCCATGTGTAATGTGCATCCTGCTTGATGTTTGCAGTAAGGATATGAGGCTAAATCAAAGCCTGTCAGACTACTCTGTCTAAAAACAAGCATATGGTTATAAGGCACAGGAGCACCGGCAGCTAAGGGGGAACCTAGTGCCTCTATGACATGACTAATCTGAGGTCTGATTGGAAAAAGCGAATTTGACTTTCCCAGGTTTTGTTCTGTGTCCCTGCGGCATCCTGATTTGGGATGTCCTGCTGTGTGACACCCCCCAGTTCAATGGGTATCGTGCGCTGCTGCATCCTCTGTATCACCTGCGGCTTGCTTGCTCCCATCCCAGCCTATCTGAGTGGAGTGTGTGCTGCCGGGAATGCAGCAGCCTGCACTTCCTTTTGAACAATCAGAGCCCTTTGATGAATGACGTAGGCAAGGAAAAGGGTTCTGACTGCATGAGATCCTGAGTATGCACCACTCGAGTGGGTAAAAGTGAGTTTTTACGAGTGCCCGGGGGGGGGGGGGGTCTAGATTCGGGATGTCCCGGGGAAAGCGAGCAGCTGGCCCTGGAATCTTTTATATTTCAAGCCAGACACTTAGAGGGTTCTGTTCCGTAAGTATTATACTGCAGGGTATCTCTTGAGCGTGAGTGGGTGGGCTTTAACATATACATGTGTGCAGTTCCTTAGAAGCAGTGAAGTAAATCTGTTTTAGCCAAAACATTTAAAGAGTAAGCCCAGTCACAGTTGGACACGGACAACCCCCGCCTGGAGTTGAGTCCAAACAAGGCTTTCCTAACTGGTGGTGACCACACGTTCTCCTGCCAGGAGCAGTGCTTTTGCCCTTGAGCTGCCGACTGCTTAGGCAACCAATTGGAATCTCTCTGCACATGCAGAGAGACAGTTGGTGCACACTGATTGGCTGACTTAGCAGTCAGTTTCCACATGACTTCCGCCACATTAGCAGGACTGCATACACATTTTGAGGGAACTGGCACCAGCACAGTCAGGCAGTCAGGTGAGCCTGTTTTTTTTTTTAAAGGAACTGTAATTCCAAATAAATAAAAAAAACAGAAACTCCCCCCTCAAGCAGCTTCTGACCAGTCCGCCGCTCAGAACCTTCTTGGTTTCTGAAAATGAGGGACAGTGTGAGCATGCACCCCCGTCAGTTCCTTTGCACAGCTGCCTTTCTTGCAATGAATGGAGGGAGTGTTCAGAGTCATTGTGAGAGGAGGGGCCATCACACATGGACGCATGGATGATCGGAGCCCAGTACTTGAAAACAGGGAGGGGGAATCTAGCGGAAGGGTCCAGCTGCCACTGGCCTTCCACATTAACAGCATAGGTTTTGCACTAATTAGAGCATATTTTAATGTATGAAATTTCCAGCCATCTTTTTAGGATAAGGGCTCACATCAATGACTGTTGCCTGGGTCTGTTGGATGTTGAATACGGCCGGGTTGCCTCCAGTGATGGTCCCCTACCTTTTCCTACCATGCCCACCAACAGGTCATATCTAGTGGATCTCAGCATAGCTGCCTCTATACCTCTACTGCTGCAATAATGACTTCACCTGTGCCTCTGTGTGGAGATCTGCAAATCCTGGCTTGTTGGTGGGACTTGTAGGAGAGTGTTGGGGAGCCCTGGCCTAGGACACATCCATTGGTAAATGTTACTTGGGTCTGCTGAATAGGGCTAGGGGCCAAGACTGGTCTTTGTTTCAACCCATGCATCCCTATGCTCGGTGCCATGTTTGGCATTTCTCTACACTACCTCTCACTTTCACTCTGCTGACACTTTTATTGGCCTTCTTACATTCTTCTCAACAGCTACAATAAATATTCCGAGATTAAAACACATCAACTTGCCAAGGAAAGCGCAGAGCAGGATTTATGGAGAAGGCAACTTTCCTATTCATTTATTAGCCGGAATGTCATAATTGATAATATATTTGTAATAGAATTTGTGTATTAATTGTAGATGCGAGTGGTTACAAATTGCAGTTTAATGGGTCATTGACTTCAATTACATTGCCTCGTATGGAAGCTATTGTATTTCTCATTACACGTTGTAGGGTAGTGAAGGATGTTGTCTTGTTTATGCAGAACGCTTTGTAGATGATCTACAATGCAGGGCCCCAACAAGCGCAATTCATAAAGCTCCTCGCTGGCTTCTTTCATACATTGTCAGTATAAGGTTCATTTGCTTCACTTCGAAAAATTCTTATTTACAAAACCTGCACAAATTGCTTTAGAATTATGCAAATGTCAAACGCAGATTTTTTTTTCCTGGTTTTCCCAGACACACGCAACATCGAGATTTTTTTCCCAGGCACTTAATATCTTGGTGACCTTGCAAGTACATTACATGATTTCTATGAAAAGATGGGAGCACAACAAATTGGGATTGAGTAAAAACAATTCTCGAAGAGCACTTACTGTGCGAAAAGAAAAATATAGATCAACATGAAAAGTGTGCAAATAAAAGACCCATTAAAGAGGACCTTCACCCTGAATAAGAGCTTGTATGTTTTCCCCACCCTGTACATACAGGTTGCCCACATTAAGAATCATCCTACCTGCATCTCCTGAGCCTTTAAACATCCAAGATGGCGGCCTGCCAACAGGAAGTGTCTTCTGAATGTGCTGCTCTGCATTCTGGAAATGCTGTCCTTTTCCTGACCCAGCTTTGCTGTCTGTGCAAAGCACAGCTATAACTCGCCCCCCTGTACGTTTTGCCCCCCTCTCCTTGGTATGTAATTCTTCTGAGATATGGTGGACCCCATATCTTAGGGTTCTGAACAGAGCTGAAGCCCACTGGTGGAAAGAATAAAAATGTAAAAAATATATTAGTTTTAGATGCTAGGGAATCGTTTTTTTAAAGATTTGGGCTTTTCATTAAATGATGCTGAAGGTCCAGTTTAAATAAAAATAATATTCAAGTTCATTTCCCCTTTGTTCTCTGTGAATGCAAGATTATATCATTCAAAAAGTGGTGGAAGCAATATTATTATTATTTATATAGCGCCATCATCAGTGTATCAAGGTTGGGCCTGAAGATAATTCAACACCAAGGACAGCCAACTTAAAGGGTTTTAATGAAAAACTGCATTAAAACCTTGGCTATTAACATTTTTATTATAGGCATTTTTACTTATTAAAGGAACAGTACAGGCAGTGACAATAATAGGGCTAGCCCCATAAGTCTCTCCTCCATTTCCTGCAGTGTGCTTTAGTTGCTCTAACAGGTCTCCAAAGTTTGTCCCTCCTTTCTTTTCCATTTTTCCATGACTACTCTCTATAAATGGTTGCAGCAAGGGCGTAACTTGAGGGGGTGCGACTGCAATGGGGCCCAGAAGGTCAGGGGGGCCCCATTATTGTTGCTCCTTCACATTATTTATCATATTTGTGCTCAGTTGGCATTATTTAGAGAAAGGAAGCTCCATTTGTCTTTTATGTTTCAGTCTTTAGTTGTCTAGCTGAATCCAATTGAGTTAAAAGGCAGAAAAAAGTTTAATGTATTAGCTGTGAAAGGGCTTTATTTAATGTTCGCACTAGCGCCACATCACATTTAGTTATGCCACTGGGTTGCTGCAAGTGTGACCGCTGTGACTTGCTTAATCTGGGCTGTGCAACCACATTTCTGAGGTTGCCATGGAGGAAAAAATAGAAAAGAAGAGCAGACTTTGGAGCCCTTCTTGGGGAAGTGGAGGAGAGACACAAGGGAGAGTCTTTAGGGGAGCCCCTTGCTTACTTATGATTACCATTGCCTGGAGGTCCTCCAATGCCCCCCTTACCCCTGTCTGTTTAAAAATTAAAAGGATGTCCTATACTGTCAAAGCACCCTCCCCTGTAGCCACACACACCGCACTCTAATCTGCTTCTTTGCCAGAAAACAGTAGCATTCACCCAGTGAATTCCATTGTGCTTTGGCGGTCTTGTGAAATCCTATACTGCGGCATGCACCAGAGCTCCTTGGGTCACCATCCATGGTTCATGAGTAAAGTGAGAGATGTGGCCCTGCATCGTTCAGTGGCTGAAGTGTGCCAAAATCCATTCACTGCAGCAGAGGGGGCATGCCAGACACTACCTCAGCTCTCCCTCTCTATAGGAGGCCATGGGACTGCACCCAGGGACGTGATAATGTTTTGGTTGATTGATTTTAACTTGGCTGGGGGGGGGAGTTTAGGGAAGTTCTTCGTAGATGATCCTATTTCTCCAGTGGTGATATGGTACTGTGGCCATGTGGCGCATCTAAGGGGAAGGGGGTAGGGTCCACTTGCACTCCTGTGGGTCCTATCTCTAGATCCCAGAGGGTGATAGCGGGTCCTATGTTTTTTTGCTTATACATATAATATATATATATACATAACCGTGTGTGTATTTACAAGTGACATATCAACAATATAGTAAATGGTCAGATTATTGTAAGCTTCTGGTGAAAAAAAATGGTTAATTCATGCTATTAAGTCCTTGTTAAGACATCCCCAGGCGACCATTGCTGGGGTGGTTTAGTTTTGTTGCGGGGTAATACCCTCTTGTTTGTAGCAAGGCTGGGTTTTATTGTCCCACTGTAGCAAGCTGATACCCTCTATTTGTGTTTGTAGCAAGTGTAGTAAGGGTCCGTCACATACGCGTTTCGCCCTGAGGCTTTCTGTAGCTTTAATCATGAAGGTGTTATGTTTATATAAATATGCCTGGTCTATGTTGCTATCTTGTATACAAGAATACAAGATAGCAACATAGACCAGGCGTATTTATACAAGAATACAAGAACCCTTATTCGTGATACCCTGCTGTGTGAAATGATTATTAAAACGTACCTTTCCATCGATGCCACAGTGCATACGCAGGTTGTGGCTGCATCCTTTGCTGGGGACCACTCCGCAGACCACAGGGTGACCTGGGATGTGTCCACTCCCCTTTTGTTATGCCAGTGCTCTGTTCTGTGCATTAATATGCACGTCATACGTTTGGATGAGGGCCCATGCATGCACAGCAGGACCGGTGGAAAGGAGAATTTTGAGTGTTATCCAGGGGGGTTTCACATAGTGAGCCATTCCAAATTGGGATGCCCTAGGTAAGAGGACCAATTGCCATAATAGTGTAAAGGCGTAGGACCCTATTACTACCTCTATTACACTAGGCAACTACCCTTTTAAATCGGGATGCCCCACTGTGTAACCCCCAACTCCCCCCCCCCCCCCCCCCCCCCGGTGTCCCTCGCAAAATCTCAACTTTACATGGCCTCTCACGGTGCTGTTGCTGCCCAAACTAGAGGGAGGCTAGGAATGCGGCCAGCGGGCAGGTCATGCCATCTGGCACAGTGGTGTAAGGCTTCTTTTTACTCTCTACTTATGGGGTTCTTTGTGCGACCCTTTAAACATGTATCTGTTTAGTCCAGCGGGTACAGGGTCAGGCCTATATATATTTTTACTGATTCTGGGGTTTAGGCCTCCCCCAGTATAATTCTAAACAGCCTATGACCAAGACCTCACTATTTAAAGTTCAATCACGTTTTATTGTTATATGATTATTCACAAATAAATATGCCACATACACTTTAAAAACATTGTCATGATCGCTAACATCCATATGCAATCATGTTAAATTCATTTAGATTCTTCATATTAATATCTCCAGTATGCACATCCTTCTATGGTGTTACAGATATCAGGTGATATATATTCCCCTGTGTTCTCTGTCTTCCATCTGATTTTTCAGACTTCCCTCCCCTGGGCAAACATGTTTCGCCTGTGGCGTTTGGCTTCCTCAGTGCCCCTTATTTGGTGGGAAATATGTTAGCAGATGATAGTAAAAGAATGCGGCATTTTTTTGTTATGCGGTTTTTCAAAAACATATTTGTATACCTTCAAAGGGAATTTCATCAAATCACATTCGAATGTATCATGTGTGCTACAGTTATAACAGGTTCCCCTAGAGATCCAGTTCAAGGCCGCCCTGGAAATAGATAGGGTCCTTCAGTAATAAGGCTATAGGGTTATAAGGATTTCAAAATGCTGTAGTAAAGGTTAACTTTTAACCCCACATTTCTGGAGGAGTTGTGTTGCCATATCAGTTGTTTTGTTCAAGCGATCCTCCTGGACTTCCCAATGTCTCCATTTTGGCTGAGCTGTAAATCGTATATATTTACTCCCTTCTCTCGGATTCAGGGTTGCCTGTGGCAAAGTGAGAATCCTTTAAAGCAGACTAAACTAACTCTAAACAAGTCATACAGCAGGGTAAAAAATAAAACAAAAGGGTACTTTCCACTGATCACTGCAGGTCTGGTGCTCCAGACCTCACCTGATCACTTTATCTGTGGCCCCCCTGCAGCCACCATTTCCTGCACCGTCCGGGGCCACACACTAGGAATGGGATTGATGGCAGGATAAATTGCGAATCGCCATGTCCTCTCTATTCATTGCAATGGAGGTAGTGGACGAGGTCCTGACCGTTAATATTTAAGCGATATATATAATATAGCACTATATATTATATAAAATCATAAAAATATGGGATGAAATTGAACAGTAAAAAAGTAATACAGCAGGCAAATAAAAAAAACAAAAGGGTACTTAAACCAGACCTTCTGCATCATTTAATAAAAAAGACCAACCGCTTGAGAAACTATTCCCTGGCATGTAAAATTAATATATTTTAAGTTTTTAGTCACTTCTTGTCTGCAGGCAGCCTGACACTCCATGGGCCGCCATCTTGGATGTTTAAAAGCTCGGACAATGCAGTAGATGCAGGTAGGATGATTTTTAATGTGGGCAATCTGTATGTACAGGGTGGGGGAAACAAATAAGATAGGCTCTTATTCAGGGTGAAGGTCCGCTTTAAATGTTGTCCTGTGCCACTGGTCACTGCAGGTCCTGGCGCTCCAGAACTCATCCGACCGCCACAGCTGCCGCCTCCTGCGCTGTCCAGGACTCTATTCTCTATTATGTGCCAAACCACATCCCAGCCAACAGTCACAGAGAATGTGGCCACGCCTCTTATACTTAATGCAATAAAGAGGGGGCATGGCCACACCTCCTGTGAGGCAGTGGGCCAAATGCTGCCTGCACACAGTGAATTGAGCCTTGTACTCGTCACTATGGCAAAGGGCAAGGTTCACTTTTGGACTCACAATAGCAATGTGAACCAGCCTTTAAGTTTTTTTTAAAGTGGACCAACACCCAGGATTTTGACTATCCTGGGTCTTGGTCCACTTCGATGGGGTGCCCCGCTGTGTGAAACCCCCCCGATCACCCGGAAAATTCACCTCTCCCCGCTCCCACGTGGCCGCGCCGTCCAGTCAGCGCGGACGGACAAGCGATCTGACAGCAACGGACAAGACGTGCCCACGCCGGCCATTCACAGACGGCCGGCGCGCGTGCGCACGTCTAGAGGGGCGCGAGGGAGGCGGCGGCCGGCCGCCTCCGAAGACAAGGTAAGGGTATTTGGGGCGTTTGGGGGGGTTTCACCCCGCGGGACATCCCGATCTCGGATGTCCAGCGGGGAGGGAGGTGATCGGCCCGGGAATCTTATAGATTTCAGGGCCGATCACCGGAGGGTGATGGTCCACTCTAATGTGTAAATGTGGCTTTGCCTCCCAGTATCCTTTGTGATGGCCTGAATCCTTTTTAACAACAATTCCACCATGAACTATTTTTTCCCGGTTTTATCTACAGACGGTTTGACTCGTACATTTACATGGCGAGCATCCTGTGGGCTCTGATGTTATGTTCTAGCATAATGGGATTGAAGGAAAATGGGATTGTATCATTCCGACATGGGAAGTTGGAACCTGCCATTTTAAATTAGTATAAACTGAGAAGTGAGCATTACTGACATTGTGAATATAGTAATTGGGGTTGATTTCTTGGCATGTTGCCGGGCCTGACTGACTAGCGTCTTGCAAGTTAATTATAGCACTGTTAGCAGAGAGGAAAGATATTTAACAGTAAGAGAGATAAAATGGAGTGCAGGGGCCCCGGCAACACAGTAAATGCGAGAGAATTTGTAAATCGCAGGATAATGGTGTTTAATTTCCTAAGTGACAGCTCAGAAGTGAGCCGCATTGCCAGACTTTGATTCATTGTGCTGTGCTGCTTTTTAATAATCATAACCCACATTTTCCTTTTTATTAGAAGAAAGACTTTGTGTGGCAGCTAAATGGTATCTGTGTGTTAGCAGCACGGGGGGCTTGTTCCTTGTTCTGATATTTTTTACCAGATTATTGGCAGCAAAATGCAGTTTTTACTAGGGAATAGCTGTTTATGTTATACATAGACCTGCAAAATAGATGGCCTGAGTAGTTGCCTGGGTTTCTTCCATTAAAGTGGACCTAGACAGGGTGTTCGTTTATGAGGGGCGAGCCTGTACCTGCATGCCACTTTGTACCTGCTCTCACTTTCTCAATTGAAAGAAATAAAGACATAGGCCTCGATTCAGTAAAGGTAGAAAAATTTTTTCATTGTAGTAAAAAATTCAATTGATGAGAAAAAAGCCTGAGAATATCACTGTTACTGATTCACTAGATAAAAAGACAATGAGAGTCAATGGCAGCTTTTACTACAGTGTAGAAAGGGGTAAAAAAGTGCCCAGGATAGAGTGAATGAGGTGGGCCCACCAAAGGTGCAGAGGTCCCGGTATTTTTTCATATTGATCATAAGACATACCTGGGGTTTAGAGAAGGAAAATAAAATATAAAAACATGAAATGAATGAGGGCCCCACATCACCACATAAATATAACATCATCCCTAGCATAAATATTACACCCAATACCAGCACCTTACATTTCTTTGAAGAGTCCCCAGACACTGGTAGTGTGTTATCCCCTGCGCTCCGTCTACAGGCCCCCACACTACACCTCCTGCTCCACACTGTACCCCCATCTCCCCCTTGCTCCACACTGTACCCCCATCTCCCCCTTGCTCCAAACTGCACCCTGAACTCTGTCCTGTTCTCTGCTGCATCCACATCTCTGTCCTGTTCCCCATCTTTGCTCTGTTCCATGCTGCCCCCCCATCACTGGGATGACTTTTCTGAAGTTCACCATGAAGAGGTGCAGTGCGGGGGTGGGGGTTCAGCGGCTAAACCCCTATCTTGGTACTGTGCCCTTTAAGGTGGCAAGTGTGGGCTGAGTGATAGGGATAAGCCTTACTGACAGTCCTGTTGGTGGGGCCCAGAAGAGTCCCTGGCTGGCAGTGAAACATTCCTTGGCTGGGAGTTGAGCAGTGGATGGCGGCGTTCATAATATACTGTATCTGCACAGCACGCATTGGAAGCGGACGGCAGCAGTGTCTTACTGTTGAACTTTTAAAGGTGCTGATGCCTCCTGCGCTGTCCTGAGCTGCTCTCCACACAATGGCAGGGCAAGGAGAAGAACCAGCTAAGGATGGTGCAGGAGGCAGCAGTGTCTTTGATAAGTGTAAGAGTAAGACACCGCTGGCCAATACCAATGCGAGATCTGATGATACAGAATATTATGAACGCTGCCCCATCTACCGCCTAGGGTATGGCCACTGCATTATTTTTGTTCTCTTGGCAGTTTGTTGGTATCTCTGCAAACACAGTGGTGCAGTCAGATGCCCTAAGTTATAATGACCATTGTACCTCCACATTTGCAGCCCTCTGTGCCAGATGGGAACTGAAAAAAATGCTTTCAAAGCTGCTCTGAAAACGTATCAACTTGACAAAGGTGGAGCTGCAAAACATTTCCTAATGTCAGCTGATCTGTTAAAATAAGGCACAAAGTCATTTATGGTAATTTGTAACCAGGAATGAAATGTGCTGAGTTTTTGTTCATAGCGGTTTAGTAAATGTTAAGAGAAAAGGGAGACATGTAGCACAGAGAATAATTCATAATTCAGGATCTCAGGCTAGCTCTTCCTCCACCCACTCAAAACAGCTTTCTGAAAATGACAAGATGGATGAAAGTGGAGGAAGGTTCTTTATTAGAAAACTTAACCTTGACCTGTTGGCTAGGAATGCACCTTTAAGTATGGTTGAGGAGGACTGGGTCACTTCTGCTGGCAGGATAAAATAAGGTTTAATGTTTTACAACAGCTACAGCGCCTTTGAAGTCTCAGTGTTTTTGTAAAGAGAAAAGTTGGGTTGCCATCTTATCTTAAAATATACCGGTACGTAGAGCACTTTAGCTCTATTAATACCTACACACCATATACATTTTCTTCCAACCTTTTAACTCCATTGCATTTATCAACCAAAGGTGAACATAAAAAATAATATATATAGTGCCGGTTTTGTTTGAGCATAGCTTTTCATTTTAGTTTTTTTTAATGCTGCACACACTGGATGGTTCCAAACACATTATGAAGTCAAGAAATTCGTCAAGGCATTCCTGGTAGCTAAAACATTCCAAGTCACTATCTCATGAAGCTAACTAGACAATAGTGTGCAGAGCTGTCATCAGAGCTAAAGATGGCTACTTTGAGGAATATAAAGTAAATAGAAAAATTTGAAGCAGGATGTTCAAACTTTTCATGAAAACTGTGGTTACAAATGGTAGCAGTATTTAAGCTGATGTTTCAAGAGTAAATTCACTTTTATGAACCTTCCCACAGACCACAGAGCAAAACATGCCTCCTGACACAAGGTGCCCTGGTTACCTGAGAACCCTTCCCGTACAGCTGATCGCCCACTTGCATCGCAGCTCTGGAAAGCCGGGGTATGGTTGGTTTTCACTGAAAACTATGATCGCACAATGGAAGGCGCGGGCAAAATTGTGTTCGTTGGCTTTTCTGAGCCTGTAGGCTGTATGCAATAGAGTCCTGTGAGGTGCAGAGTTCCAGTTTCTGCACTATACGCTACAAAGCTTCTGACCGGCCCTCAGTGTTCATGTGATCATTTACTGCTAATAGAATGCTGCACCTTTACATTTGCCTGTAAACAGTGGCATAATAGGACCCATAAGACTCCCCCCCCCCCCCCACACACACTCACCCTCTCCAGCTCATTGTAAAAATAAATAAATACAACTATTTTGGCATTGTGGTCCTATAATACAATTTTAGACTGCTGTTAAAAGCTACTGTACAGTATTTAAAAGTTATGGTAGCTATGGGGGTACAGGGGTCCTGTGTAGTGGCCGAACGGGGCCTGGGGACCTGTGTGGTGGCTGCCGGGGATCAGGGGCCCTGTGAGGTGGATGTAGAGGGCCATGGACCCTGTGTGGTAGCTGCAGGGAATCGGGAGCCCTGTGAGGTGGATGTAGAGGGCCATAGGCCCTGTGTGGTGGCTGCAGGGTGCCTGGGATCCTGTGAGTTGGTTGCAGGGGGCCTGTGTGGTATTTGTGATAGTGACCATTCCTTCTCCTCCTGTATGTTTTAACTGGCGCTGCCGTTAAAGTGGACCAACACCCAGGGGGGATCGGCCCGGGAATCTATAAGATTCCCGGGCCGATCAGATCCCTCCCTACGGGGCATCCGAAATTGGGATCGGGAAATCGGGGTGAAACCCCCCAGGAAGGGCACAAACGGCCGGCGATGGCGCGCTCCCTGATAGAGGGAAGCGCGAGACGCGGCCTCCAGCGTTCAGAGCCGCTGTGGTTGGGCGCCGCTTGTACGTGCATACGCGTAGGAGCGTGGTGAGGTGAGTGTTTCCGGGCGTTCTGGGGGGTTTCACACAGCTGGGCACCCCCGATCGGGGTGCCCCACCGAAGTGGATCAAAACCCAGGATAGTGAAAATCCTGGGTGTTGGTCCACTTTAAGGCCAACCAACCCTGTGCGACCAATGCTAGACCCGCCACGTGGCTATGTAACCATTGCAATCGCTCAGGGAGAGCAGTCTACCGGCCCCCCATGTGACCATTTGTCACTAGGCCCTGGGGCAACCGCGACCCCTGCTACTGCTGATGTTAGGCCACTGTTTGTTAGCGTGTGATATTGTTCACATAATAATTTGAAAAAGGTAAGTTCCAATTGGATATCTCAATTGACGGTCAGTCAAAAGGTTCTGGATGTTTTGTTCTGAATTGCATATGATTGTCATTTGACTCGTAGTGTGGTTGTCCTATTTGACATATGGTTTTATTCAGTCACATCCTGTTGAACAGATATTTGGCTTGCTTTCTTATTCATCGTCTTGTTGTGATCATGCGTGACATTTCAGACCTATAATTGAAAAATACGAGCATGATATTTTCCATCAGACGATGGCGTAACCCTTTATTTTGTCCTTAATGATTATTGAACAAGGCGTAGTACATTCCTGATGCTGGCATTAACTTTATCACCTTTCCACCTCCCATCAATCTGTCCTGTCTTGAAATTTTGGGAGTTCACACTTCAAATTTACAGGTGCAATTTAGGAAGTCGATTGCATGCTTCTTCCTTGTTCAACTTGGTGCAACCTGCTAAGAGATGTTATTTAGGCTTTGGCAAAAGGACTGTGCTATCACTACACGGAACACCTTTACATGTGCAAATTACACTTCTTCCTGACCTCTGCCTAGGTTCTTTATAAGTATATCATATTTTTCATATATTTCTAATACACTGGGAGATATTTGAAAGAGAATCTCAGGGAAGTCTCAATTAAATGGTTTGCATATGCTTTAGTTTTGGAGAGCTGGAGCTTTCTAATGTATTAATCTGACAGGATGTGAACACACTACTGCCACCTTAGTGATCACTTATTTTTCCTGTATGCAAACTTTTTTTAATGACCTGCTTAACTAGATAACCTTCAGTAGCTTCTTCCTAAGGGCAGAATAACCTGATGGTGACACTGCTTCGATATAAATTAGTGGGTTTGCAGGGTGAGGTAGATAAGTTGGAGAGTAGGGTTACTGCAAGTAAAATGTATGTTCCAATACCCTAATGCGTAATAAATATTTAAAAAGCTCATAGGGAACTTTCTTGATGTCTGCAATGTCTAAACAGTAATATAACTAATATAATATAATAAGGAGCCTGGCCTTTGAAAATGTTGTCTTTTTTGATAGTTTAGCTTAAACAGAACCAACAGCCTTGCACATTTAAAGTGGACCAACACCCTTCCATGATCGGCCCGGGAATCTATAAGATTCCCGGACCGATCAGCTCCCTGACTGCGGGGCACCCCGATCGGGGGTGCCCTGCTGTGTGAAACCCCCCAGAAACCTGCATGCATGATACTGAATCATAGTCAGAACTTACATCTGCTCCTGCAACCACTCAAAGCTGTCTGACGATTCTCTGCTGGTCATGACCATCTTGAAGCATCTGGGGGGTTCTTCCTTTCCCAGCATCCCTGCTGCTGCTGCCTGGACTTTACGGACATAGCCCACAATGCAAAGTGACAGAAAACCCAGTGGCACTTCCTCTGCAGGCCACTGACAGATCCACAGACTGCTATTTTTTTTGGGGGGGGGATTGTTTTTATCTTCAGCAATCTGAATTTCCCTGGGGAGGGTCCATATGAGCAGTGTTTCTTGTAGGGGGGGTTAAGGTGTAAGACGCCTGGTTGCAACAAAATACCCACAAACAGGCACTACTTCTTGGCCAATAGTTAAATTTGACCAACAACCATTTAACCCACAATGGGTGTTGGCCTGAGCAATTGGGATGCCCCATCCTTGTGCAAGTGTGCCATTCCTCGCATCATAT
Source organism: Gastrophryne carolinensis (assembly GCA_027917425.1). Lineage (NCBI taxonomy): Eukaryota > Metazoa > Chordata > Amphibia > Anura > Microhylidae > Gastrophryne > Gastrophryne carolinensis. The sequence continues at coordinate 432,644,031 of CM051236.1, forward strand.
TGAACGACCCTCTGCTTTCAAAGCCTTTATACAAGACCTCTTTATACTTGCTGCATGTGTTTGCCTCGCGCTCAATAGCATTCTCAATTCCTTCAACGCGTTGCGGGAACAGAAATTTGTTTCAGGCGTCCACAGCTGCACAATGCATTTACTATACACCAACATTGTTATTTTTCAGCTTTTGTTTATTACAGTCACAACGCGATGCTGAGTAGAAAGCAACATGATCAAGAAGCTTTTAAAAATAATTTATATTCACGTTGAAACGCTTTGTAGAGCGGCTTAATTGAAGGGTGAGGATTAGTCGCAGTAAAATTAGTCCCAAAGTCTTCGCCGTCTAGATGACTGTGGAGGGATGACTGGGCCTTTTCTAGTGTTGCCAATTGCATGGCGTGTTAGCTAATCTTCTGGCTCTGAGCGTTATGACATCATGGGAATTGAACACTGGTCACGACTAGCACTAGGAGAAGCGCACATAAAAAGATGCAGGGATCGCCGGAACTTTGTTTGTTAACTAATTAGTTCTTAAATGAAGCAACATATGTTTACATGATAGACTCTTTAGTGATGATGGCATCTGATGGTAGACAGTGCCAGTTAACGAATACCAGCCAGCATTTAGCGGGAGGCAATAAAACATGTTCCCTGATTTAAAAGAAAATCCTGATGCTTTCCTGGCCCTGAATATAATTTAATATAACCCCATAGATTTCTGCTTTCAGTGACTGACTTTGTCCATTTTAAAGCAAACCTTCACCCTGTATAAGGGCCTATCTTATATGTTTCCCCCACAATCTATATACAGATTGCCCACATTAAAAATCATCCTACCTGCACCTGTTGCGTTTTTTTAACCTTTCAACATCCAAGAAGGCGGACCAAGGAGCATCAGGCTGCCTGCAGGCAGGAAGTGACTTCTGGATATGCTGCTCTGCATTCTGGGATTGCTGACCTTTTCCTGACCTCAACTCTGCTCTGTCTGTGTGAAGCACAGCTATAACCCCACCCACTGCACTTGCCCATCCCTTCCTCTCCTCATTATATGATGCTTCTGAGGCAAGATGGCGGCTCCCGTATCCAAGAGTCCTGAACAGAGTTGCAGCCCAGTGGGGGAAGAAATAATAAGCAAGCAACTAAAGACTTAAAATATATTAATTTTAGATGCTGGGGAATAGTTTTTTAAGGTTTCGGGCTTTTCATTAAATGATGCTGAAGTTCCAGTTTAAGTGAGAATATTTTGAGAATACCTGTTTAAAGCAACACTGGCACTGGGACATTTTGCTGTGAAAGCACTACACATAGTAACCTATGGACGCTTTCACGTAAATGCCCTGCAAAAGTCCAGAATGGTGCATTTTTGGGATCATTCCATGAAGTCCGTTCACTAGTTCCCAAGCGCCTGCAAATCGCTCTACAATCAGCTACAGGGAATCGCCAGGAACTTCATCTTATTCCAACATGGCTTTCCATCCATTTTCACAAATGTGACAGTTAGGAGCTGCTGTGTGCATGGCCTGGCATTGATAAATAAGAAAAATGGATTCAGCAATATGGCCATTTAAAATGTAAGTTTAAAGTGGACCAACACCCACCCGTGATCGGCCCGGGAATCTATAAGATTCCCGGACCGATCACCTCCCTCCCCGCGGGACATCCGAGATCGGGATGTCCCGCGGGGTGAAACCCCCCCAAACTCCTTACCTTAGTTTCGTCGGCGGCCGGCCGCCGCCGCCTCCCTCGCGCCCCTCTAGTCGTGCCCGCGCCGGCCGTCTGTGAATGGCCGGCGCGGGCACGCGCGCGTCAACAGGGACGCGCGGGAGGCGGCGGCGGAGGAGCCGCTTGTCCGCGGCTTGTCCGTCGCCGCTGACAGAGGTGAGTTCGGGGGGGTTTCACACAGCGGGGCACCCCGATCGGGGGTGCCCCGCCGAAGTGGACCAAGACCCAGGATAGTCAAAATCCTGGGTGTTGGTCCACTTTAAAGTGGCGCAAAACCCATTTTGTACCCCACTCTCCACCCGAGTACCTTGGGCAATGCATCAGGCCTGGCAGTGGCGTTAAGAAACAAAGACCACCCATAATCAGATTTGCACAATATAACAGACTATGCACAGAAATATAGACTACGGTCCTTATTCAGCTGCTATAAAATACTAGAAGAATGGCATTGAGTATCATTCCTTAACCTCTCATCGCTGGAAAACATTATATACAGACAAATTGTACCTATATCCATATGCAAATTACAAATAATAAAGGTGAACACAAAGCTATCCTGCAACACCTTTCAATAGCGCACAAGAGTTCTACAAAATGTTAGAAACTGAATAACCTTATGAGTAAAGTGACAATGGTGCGGCCGCTAAACATAAAGAACTTCCGTAACGAGCTCACCTCCTCGCTTAGTGTGAAGGTTGAGCAAACCTCCCCTGGCTCCGGCACACAGCGCCACTGTAAAGTGTGTAAGCTGCAGCTCATGAGATCATCCAACTTGCTGCTTACATGGGTCCCTATTGTCTTTGTGAAGAGCCCTGCACACATTGTATTTGTGTACAGTACAGATACCTAGATAATACAGAAAACGCATTTCAAATAACTTTAACTACAACTAGGACAAGAGCTCCTATATTGGATCTATTTCTACAGTTTCAGCAAAGAATTAAGAGGTCCCATGCCTGGAATAAGGGGAGTGAAAGACTAGCTAGCTATGGCACAGAGGATTTACTGGGAAGGATGTTTTGTTATTCCAAGTATGCAGCACGCCCTGCTCCAGTAATGATTTATTACGTCTGGGATATAGTCCACAAGAGGGCGCTTTACTGCAGAGATGGCAAAAAATGAGGCCCCTCCCGGTCCTTATATACCCGGGACCTCCCACTAAATTCCCCAGTTCCTTCTCTGCAGTAGGGCTGCGAAGGTCATTGTATGAGTGATTTCAACTGTGATGTCATGACTGTCAAGACCAGACGTTTTCGCATGGAAATTCTGCGTTCCACTATCGGCTCCCTGCGCCTGGGGGACTTTATGACTTCAATGGACATCAAGGATGCTTACCTTCATGTGCCGGTCTTCCCAGGGCATCAGCGGTTCCTCAGGTTCACAGTAGAGGAACAACACTACCAATTTGTAGCACTTCCCTTCGGTCTCACCTCAGCCCCCAGAGTGTTCACCAAGGTGTTGCGGGTGTGATGGCCCTTCTCAGAGCCCGGGGTATTCGCATTCTTCCTTATCTGGACGACCTTCTCATTACGTCCCATTCACTCCAGCAGGCAGAATTGGACACCCGGACGGTGGTGGTTAATGATGGGTGATCAATTATCCCAAATCCTCACTCTCCCCGTCCCAGGTGACCCCCTTCCTGGGTATGACCCTGGATACCATTCAGGCCAGGATTTTCCTCCCTCAGCAGAAGGTGGACTCTCTTCAAGCTCTTACTCATTTCTTGCTGTCCTGCCCTCATCCATCCATCCAGCAAGGGATGCAATTGGTGGGACAGATGGTGGCCTGCTTCGAGGCAGTCCCTTGTGCTCAATTTTCACATGAGACCCCTTCATCTCCATCTTCTGTCAATCTGGGACAAGAGTCCCTTGTCTCTGGAGCAGGCCTTTGTTCTCTCTCCTCTGGTCCGGCGGTCCCTCCTGTGGTGGCTGGACTCGAGGAATCTTCTCGGGGGCAGATAATTTCTGACACCGTGTTGGGAGACAATCACTACGGATGCCAGTCTGTCATGTTGGGGGGGGGGGGGCTACTGGAGAGCCCTCCAATTCCAGGGGCTGTGGGGCCCTCAGGAGGCACATGCCCCCATCAATGTTCTGGAGCTGAGGGCGGTCCGGTTGGTGCTGGCGCAGCTGATGCCTCGCCTGCGCCTGCCGGTTCAGGTTCGCTCCGACAACCGGACTGCGGTTGCTTACATCAATCATCAGGGAGGGACTCGGAGCAAGAGTGCCCTCCGGGAGGTGTCGTTGATCTTGTCTTGGGCCGAGGACAATGTCCTGTGCATCTCTGCGGTTTACATTCCGGGAGCGGAGAATCTAGAAGCGGATTCTCTGAGCAGGGGGGCCTCTCGCCGGGGAGAATGGTCCCCCAACAGCGAGGTCTTCCTATCCCTTTGTCACAGGTGGGGGATGCCGGGCGTGGATCTGTTTGCTTCTCGCCACAATCACAAGCTGCGAGCATTTGTCTCGCTGTCCCAGGATCCTCTGGCGGTGGATGCCATGTCTCTGTCCTGGCAGGGGTTCGGTCTCCTGTACCTCTTCCCTCCATTTCCCCTTCTGGGCAAGGTTCTGCGCAAGCTGATTCAGGAAAGAGTGCCAGCTGTTCTGGTGGCCCCCAGGTGGCCAAGACAGGTGGGGTTCGCAGACGTTGTGCAACTGGCGGTATCAGTACCCCCCTGCCCCTGGTTCCGAATCTTCTCACTCAAGGACGGCTCTGTTAGCCCAATTTACAAATGCTGGCTTTGACGGCCTGGCTGCTGAAACCTCCATCCTATGCTAAGGTCTGGCTGATTCGGTCGTTCAGACTCTGGTCAGGGCTAGGAAGAAATCCTCTTCTACCATCTACTATAGGACCTGGCGGACCTACATAGACTGGTGTGAGGCTAGGGCCTTTCCCTGTCGGGTGTTCTCCATCCCTCGGATCCTGGAGTTCCTTCAACATGGTTTGGATTTGGGTTTTCAGCTCAGCACTCTGAAGGGGCATGTTTCCGCTTTGGCTGTTTTCTTCCAGAGGTCTTTCACTCTTCATCCTCTGGTCAAGACTTTCTTCCAGGGGGTCACTCATGTGCGCCCTTCCCGGTTTGGGATTTGAATTTGGTGTTGTCTGCCCTTCAGGGTCCTCCATTTGAGCCTGTGCATGAGGCTGCGCTGTCTATTCTCACTTTGAAGGTTGCCTTCTTGGTGGCTATCACTTCTGTCCGGCGTGTTTCTGAGTTTGCGGCTCTGTCCATTCAGGCCCCCTACTTTGAGAGACACCAGGACAAGGTGGTGTATCGTTTTAAACCAGACCTCTTGCCTAAGGTTGTCTCTGCCTTTCACCTCAATCAGGACATTGTGCTTGGTTCCATGTGCCCTAATCCTGGTAATGACAAGGAGAGGTCCTTGCATTCTCTGGATGTTTTCAGAAATTTGAAATACTACCTGGTGGCTACTGCACCTTTCCGGAAGATGGACTCCTTGTTTGTGGTACCCTCGGGTCTCAAGAAGGGTTTGGCGCCTGTTAAGTCTACCATTAGTAAATGGATTCATCAGGCCATTGTTGGGGCCTATTCTGCTAAGGGGAAGGATCCTCCTTTCCGAGTCACTGCTCATTCTACCTGTGCTGTTGGGGCTTCCTGGGCATTTCAGCACCAGGCTTCTGTTGAACAAGTTTGTAAGGCTGCTAATTGGTCTTCTGTTCATATTTTTTATAAGTTTTACAAGGTTGATGTTCGGGCCTCAGCGGATGCTGTTTTTGGCCGCAAAGTTCTGCAGGCGGCAGTGGTTTGAACTGCACGTTGTTGCCTTTTGGGTTCCCCACCCGTTTGTTGGTCACTGCTATTGGTTGTCCCAGACGTAATGAATCATTACTGGAGCAGGGCGTGCTGCATACTTGGAATAATACAATTCCTTGAATACTCACCTTGTAGAATTGGTATTATAAGTATGCAGCACGCCCTGCTCCATCCCACACTGAGTACTTGTTTTTGGATCCTCTATATGGTGAATGTTTCCTGGTTAATGTTGTTAATCTTGTTATTGGCTTCTCCTGGTTCCCTTACTGCTTTTTTATACTGGGGAATTTAGTGGGAGGTCCCGGGTATATAAGGACCGGGAGGGGCCTCTTTTTCTTCGAATCCATTTTAAGCACTCCTTACGCTTGGGATTACCTCCTTGCTGATCAGGTTACTGCAAGAAAGAAAACAGGTGCGGACCCTCCTGGCCCATAAGTAGCAGCTGCCGCCTCACCAAGATCAGTTTTTCTTTCTTGCAGTGGCAAGTGACTGTGAAGGTTGTTCAGGAAATTAGCTCTCAAGGATTGGCAGCAAGCGGGGGACTGAACCCTGTCGGCTCTCTGCCTACCCTTATTCCCACGGATCCCTCAAGACCCAAGTTTATGCCTCCACAGCGTTGGCTGTTTTGGGGTCCGTGAAGGTAAGGTGGAAGCGCCGGGGTCTTGGGGCGCTTACAGAGTGTATATGCTCTGGGCTGCAGGCTTTTTTGAAAAGCAAGTCAGCCGCAGGTTTTTCTCTGGTGTACCTGCTGAGGAATGTTTTTTATTTTTTACCCAACCCTTCCTTCTTCCAGTTACGTAGGTTTTTATCTTAAAAAAAAAAAAAAAATAATAATAAAAAAAAAAATTTTTTATGTGTGCCTGACGTCACGCAGGGGGCAGAGTTTAACCCGGAACCACAAGGCCGTGTATTCAGTTGTCTCTCTCCCCGGGCGAGGAAATCGCATATTGCTAGGTGTGTGTGTGTGTGTGTGTGTGTGTGTGTGTGTGTGTGTGTATATATATATATATATATATATATATATATATATATATATTGCGGCCAGATAGCAGTGCGATTGCGGCGGTGGCCGGTTGGGCCAAGGTGCTGGCCTAGAAATGCCTTGTGATTAGGATGGCTTTCGGGGGTTCCGCTGGTTTATTCATATTGCTGCCTCAGGCAATGCTGACCATAATAGAGCGGCGGCTCAGGTCTTTAGTCCAGTTATTGCTGGTGTGAGCGCAACGGCTCACCCATCCCTTCCTTCCCCAGGAGAGGGGGAAGGCAGCGAGGCGCAGTCAGATGTGGTGCACAGGTTGGATAACCTGGAGAGACAGTAATCCTTGGTTATTCCAAAGAAGGCCACCTATAAGAGGAGGCATTGGAACCTGTTGCGGAGGAAAGAGATTTATTTGCCTCTTTTGGAGAGTGGGAGGAAGAAGAGTATATAGATGAGCAGCTCTCAGAAGACGAGTTACGCTCTGATGAGGAAGATAGTAACTCTATTTTTTTTCTCTTCTGATGAGGACCCCCTCCTCGCAGGCGAAACACAGTGTCTGCTCTCTTCGTTTTTTGAAACTTTGAATATCACTCTCTCCCCTATTGTATCTTGTACTCAGAATATCCACTGTCTTCGATAACATGTCATCTGTTAAACGCAGCCAAGGCCTGCATCCCCCAGATGTGGAGGAGCAAGGACCCGCCAGACATACCCACATGGTTTCAGCGCGTGAATGACATTATGAGGTTTGAGAGCCTTATGGCCTTCAGGGACGACACGCACGAGAAATTTGCCATGACATGGTATGGTTGGATGGTCTTTTCTGAGTCCGTGGAGGGGAAGAGCCTTCTGGGTCTGACCTAGGTGCTATATTCAGCCCCCCCCCCATTATTCCTCTACCCCCCCTCCTAGTCGTTCTTCCCCACCTTTCTAGTTCCATAGCGCGCTAGATGCCGCTTGTTCGCGCTTGATTTTCACAGTCATAGGTTCCCCTGACAGCCCAAAAAGTGTCTTTTTTTTTTTTCTTTTTTTTGTATCATTACATTACTGTGATGTTATGCGCTTTACTTTCTTTGCTTCTTTGTTCTTATTTGTCACATGTTTTTTTTTTTTCTTTTGTCTTTAACAAGAAAACCTTTCCATAAATAAAGAATTTATAAAAAAAAAAAAGAATATCCACTGTCAAATCTGTAAAACAGCGTTTGAAATAGTGTATGTACTGTATGTTCTACCCTGTCAGTAATTACTACTTTGTAAAGCGCTGCGGAAGATGATGGCGCTATATAAATGAACAATAATAATAATATCACCCCTCCTGAGGTGGCAAAAAGAGGGAAGGTTGATCTGTTTAAGCCAGTAAGGCAAAGGCAGATGTTCCCGGAGCAGCCGCACTTTTCTAAAATGGTGTTAAAGGAATGGGAAAATTAAAAAAAAAAAAAAAATTACTGGCTGTTCCTAGGATACTAGTCTCTAGGTATCCCTTTCCGGCGACATGATTAAGCTTTGGTCTTACCCACCTGAGGTGGAATCTCCATTAGCAGGCTTGTCTAATACTTCCATCATGCCGTCTGCTACTATGGGATCTTTAAGAGATCCCACGGAGAGACGAATGGATCAATTGGCCCGCCATGCTTTTGCTATGAAAGGATCCTTTCTACGTCCTGTTTGTGCCATGACCATTGTGTCCCTGGCTTCAAGGAAGAAGATGAAGAAAAAGTTTAGCCAGGGCTAAGTCTCGCAGGCTTATTCAAGAGTCCAAAGATTTTAAGGATTGTTTGGACTTTAACTCGTTCGCTATCACTGCGGTGGTTGATGCAGTCAGGCTAGCTGCTAGAACTTCTTTGCTTGTGGCCTTGCGCCGTTCCTTATGGCTAAGACAATGGTTGGCGGTTGCCGCCGCTAAGAAAGCTCTTATAGATCTACCTTTTTTAGGGAGCAGATTTTTTGGAGAAAAGCTGGACGGTATGGTGAAGGATGGCAAACTGCCTCAGAGGAAGAGGACGACTCGGCCTTTTCAGAGGACTTCATCAAATCGACTCTTTTGGACTGGCAGAGGGGCCTTTCGTCCTTGCTCCCGTAGAGATTTTTGAGGTAGAGGTAGAGCGCGTAATAGGGCAGGAGGGGCCTGGAGAAGTGGACCTAATCCTCCAGCCAAGCCCACTCCAGCATGAGGGGGCGCCCTCACCCGAGCGGGTGGGGGGACAGCTTTTGCATTTTGCTCATATCTGGAGGCGCCACGTGGCGAATCTTTGGATCCTAGAGGTGGTGTCATCAGGCTACAAGATCGTGTTTGCAGCCAGACCACCTGCAAGGTTCCTTCGGTCAGGGGCATCCCGGAACCAGTCAAAGATAGATGCCCTGAGATCCGCAGTTCAGCATCTCCTTCAAAAAGGGGTAATTTGTCGGACCCTTTCAGGAGGAAGGTCAGGGGTTTTACTCCAACCTGTTCACAATCCTCAAAAAGGACGGGTCGATGCATCCCATTTTAGACTTAAAGGGTCTCAACAGGTATATCCGCGTGAAACCTTTCCGCATGGAGACGCTAAGGTCAGCGGTAAGAGTAGTTCGGCCCGGGGATCTTATGACTACTATAGACTTAAGGGACGCATATCAGCATGTTCCAATTTTTCCAGGGCATCAGAAGTTCCTGAGGTTTGCCCTGGAAGACCAGCACTTCCAGTTTGTGGCACTCCCATTCGGGATATCCTCGGCTCCAAGAGTGTTCACCAAAGTTTTGGCAGGTCATCATCGCCATTTTCAGGAGGCAGGGGATATGCATCATTCCATATTTGGACGATCTTTTAATTTCAGCAGGTCTCTTCAGCGGAACATGAAAGATACGCAGATGGTCCTATCAACTCTGGAAGAGTTCGGCTGGGTGATCAATTACCCGAAGTCCCATATCACTCCGGCGCCAGTAAGGAACTTCTTAGGAATGATTCTGGACACGGTTCAAGTCAAAGTGTTTCTACCAGAGCAGAAGGCTCTGCTAATTCAAAATCAAATAGAGTACTTACTGGCTTGCCAGCAGCCGACCATTCGGCTAGGGATGAAGCTAGCAGGCCTTATGGTAGCCTGCTTCGAGGCTGTACCTTTTGCCCAGTTTCACATGAGGCTTCTTCAGTGGAATCTGTTGGCAAACTGGGATCGAGCCCCACAGTCGCTGGATCAAGTTTTTTGTTCTGATGCCCTCGGCCAGGCAATCTCTTCTGTGGTGGATGGACCCTCTTCATCTGTCTGTAGGCAGGTCCTTTCTGACACCACAGTGGCAGATCGTTGCCCCGGATGCCAGTCTCACAGGTTGGGGGGGGCATCTGGCAGACACAGAAGATACAGGGACAATGGGGGCCGAAGTGGTATCCGCTTCTCATAAATATATTGGAATTAAGAGCAATTCGACTAGTGCTTCAGTTTCTGACCCCCAGCTTAAAGGGGCGGGCAGTCCAGGTCCAGTCGGACTATCGGAAGGCAGTAGCCTATATCAATCATCAGGGGGGTACCCGGAGCAAGAGTGCTCTAGAGGAAGTAAGCCGGATTCTGACTTGGGCAGAGGAGAATGTTCCCTGCATCTCGGCAGTTTACATCCCGGGGGTAGAAAACCAGGGGGCCGACGCTCTGAGCAGGAAGGTTCTGCGTTGGGGACAATGGTCGCTCAGTCGGAAGGTCTTTCAAGCCCTTTGTCTTCGCTGGGGGTGTCTGGAAGTGGATCTTTTGCATCCAGACACAATCACAAATGGACGAATTTCATGTCCCTATCAAGGGACACTCCTGTCATAGCAACGGATGCCCTATCAGTCTCTTGGGCAAGGTTCAAGCTTCTGTACATTTTTCCCCCACTTCCGCTCCTGAGCCGTGTATTAGGAAAGATAGCTCAGGAGGGGGTACCTACCATTCTAGTAGCTCCTCATTGGCCAAGAAGAAGTTGGTTTTCAGACATAACAAGGATGTCAGTAGACCATCGGCGCCTACCGGTCAAGCCAGATCTTCTCACTCAGGGGGCGTTTCGGCGCCCGAATTTACAGATGCTGGCTTTAACGGCTTGGCTATTGAAACCTCGATCTTAGCAGAGAAGGGCTTATCGGCCAAGGTTATTCATACCATGATTCAGGCCCGGAAGAAGTCGTCTTCCATGATTTACTACAGGGTCTGGCGGTCGTTCATATCCTGGTGCTAGGAATTTTTCGTGCAGAAAGTATGCGAATTCTAGAATTCTAGATTTCCTACAAGATGGCTTAGAAATGGGCCTACAGTTAAGCACCCTAAAAGGGCATGTATCGGCCTTGTCTATTTTTTTCCAGAAGTCTATCGCTAGTAAGAGGCTCATTAAAGTGGACCAACACCCAGGGGGGATCGGCCCGGCCGATCAGATCCCTCCCCGCGGGGCATCCGAAATCGAGTGAAATCCCCCAGGAAGCCCACAATCCTACCTTTTCCACGTTCCAGCTGTGCATGCGCGTCCGCCGCCGCCGCCTCCCGTGCGTCCCTCTAGCAGAGTGCGCTCCCTGTAAGAGGGACGTGCGGGAAGCGGCGGCGGCGGACGCGCTCTGCTTGTCCGGTGGTGGGGATTGGCTGCAGCGGTCACGTGGGAACGGGGTGAGGTGAGTTTTCGGGGCTTTCTGGGGGGTTTCACACAGCGGGGCACCCCCGATCGGGGTGCCCCACCGAAGTGGACCAAAACCCAGGATAGTCAAAATCCTGGGTGTTGGTCCACTTTAAGACTTTTTTTCAGGGGGTCACTCATGTCCGACCTCCGCGCAAGTCTATTTTACCAGTGTAGGACTTCATTTTTAATTTTTCAATTTTTAATGCATAGATGGCCATTGTATGCTTGCGCACACATAGGAATTCATCCTCCGCATTTGACCCATCCGTGCGGTGACGCTCCATTGGGCATTTTGACGCTTAAGGTGCTATTTTTGGTGGCAATCACCTCTGTGCGGCGTGTTTCTGAGTTAGCCGCTTTATGTATGAAGTATCCTTATTTTGAGTTACACAGAGACAGTCGTTTTTCGGTTTAAGCCTGATTTTTTACCTAAGGTCGTCTCTCCCTTTCACCTTAATCAAGAGGTAACTTACCTTCTTCATGCCCAGTTCCGGCTAATGCTAAGGAAAGGGCGCTTCATTCTTTAGATGTAGTCAGAGCCGTAAGATATTACTTGGCAGCTACAGATTCCTTCCGCAAAACGGATTTCCTTTTTTGTTATATCGGAAGGGCCGAGAAAGGGGCTTCAGCCAGCTAAAGCCACTGTCAGTAAGTGGATTAGGCAGGCAGTAGGAAGAGCCTACTCGGCCAAGGGGAAGGAACCCCCTTTTCGGGTCATGGCCCATTCCACTAGGGCCATTGGTGCTTCTTGGGCTTTTCAGCATCAGGCTTCGGTGGAACAGGTTGCCAAACTGCCACCTGGTCTTCGGTTCATACATTTACCAAATTTTACAAGGTGGATGTTAGAGCCTCAGCTGACGCTGTGGTTGGTCGAAAGATTCTTCAGGCAGTAGTGAAATGAACTACCTGCTGTTCTGCGTTAGGGGATCCCGCCCATAGATGGCACTGCTTTTTGAGATCCCAAGTGTAAGGAGTGCCTGGAATGGATTGCAAGAAAAAACACAATTCTGTGAGGTACTCACCTGTAGAATTGGTTTTTCTGGGAATCCATTCCAGGCACTCCGCCCCACCCGTTTTGGGTCATGATCTATCTTTTGATGCTTTTTTGATGGTGTTTATTCCATTTATTTCATTAGCATTTAAAAAAAAAAGAGAAAATAGAAAAAGTGTAAGAGAAGTGAAAAGAACAAAACTTAATTTCTGAGAGTATTCTCGCGGAGTTTGGTGTAAAGTAACATGGACTCCTATATAGGCCCTCCCGGCCTGCCTCTGTTTTTCTGTTTTTTACTGCTTTTTAAGCAAACTGATCTTGGTGAGGAGGCAGCTGCTACTTATGGGCCGGGAGGGGCCGCACCTGTTTTCTTTCTTGCAGTCACGTGATCAGCAAGGAGGTAATCCCAAGCATAAGGAGTGCCTGGAATGGATTCCCAGAAAAACCAATACTACAGGTGAGTACCTCACAGAATTGTGTTTTTTTGCCATCTCTGCAGTAAAGCACCCTCTTGTGGACTATATCCCAGACGTAATGAATCATTACTGGAGCAGGACGTGCTGCATACTTATAATAACAATTCTACAAGGTGAGTATTCACAGAATTGTATTTTTGTTTTTTTTAGGACTCTTTATTTTTGATCATTTGTTTTGACACATGCCGTCTGTGACAGTATAGTGACAAACTAGAAAGTGTTGTAGCCCATTTCCACAGACAAAGTGACTGTTCGAACAAATGAGCGAGCATACAATTTGTATGTGAGTGAATGACTTTATTCCTGCAATCGTTTCTCAAATTTGGTTTCCTCATGGCAATAGTCATGCAACAAACGAGAAATGAAAAAAACATAATGACATGAAGCACAACCAAGGAAGAAATTCTCGTTCATCGCTTGATCACAGCGAACATTTATACTTATCCATCCTCATCTGATTGTGGTATATTTTTTATTTGCAAATCGATCCATAGAAACATGCCAAAATGGTGCCCGTATTGGTGTCTGGAACCCACCGGAGGATACTCTGATGCACCAGTCTGAGCATGCACCAAAGCTGGTTGGTCACAGCTGCTGACAGCAGAGGAAGGAGTGAGATCAATCCTGCAGGAGGTCAGATAAATATTGTCTTTTTTTTAACATTTGCAAACCTTTTAACCCCATCAACACTTGTGATTACAACCCCCCCCCCCCCCCAACCTGCACAGCATGTCAATGGAGGATATATATATTTACAGTTTTTGTGTAATGCATTTTTGTTGGTGAGCAGGGCCTCCCATTTAGTTTCCTGGCTGTGGAGTTTCATTGTATTAGCAAAGCTTATAAGATTCTATTTAGACGCCCCTTATGCCAATTAGTTTCTGAAAGTCAGTGGAGATAGCACAGAATTTAAAATGTTCCTCTCTTTCCATTCCACGTCCCTATCATCGTTAGAAAAGTGTTGTGTATGCACTTAGCACGGAAAATGGATGTGCTGATTAAATATATTAGCATGGAATTAGATGACTATTTAAATTCTTAATGAATTTCAGACTGTTAAATATCACCGACAGCTATGGATAAAGCTGAACACTCACATTTCTGCAGTGTTCCTTTTTTATGGCATTTCATCACACGCAAGTGTGCCCTGACCCATGAAAGGGCTTTTTAGATGTTGCTCAGATGAGCACCATTAAGGGGTTGCTGGGGACGGCATTGTTTCAGGGAAAACGGCTAAATCTGTGCAGTGCTTTTCCTCTTTGTCGTGGTTTGCAGGATAAATATCCCTCAGGCTTATCGTGCATAAAGTCTGTTGAGAATAATCAATGAGGAATATAGAGAGAATGGAGAAGAAACCAAGAGTGGACAACATTAATACACCTGCCTTTCTATCCCTTTGTGTTTGAAAGAAAAGGGAACAGGTGGAGTAGCATGACATAGAATAGTGGTTCTCAACCTTTTTTTACGCCAAGTAGGTCCAACTGACCAACTGAGTGCTGAGAATGGAGAAGAAACAAAGACTGGGAGACAATAGTTTGGAATATTGTGCTCCTGTCCTGCCTTTCTATCCCTCTCGTGCTACTCCACGGGGTAGCATGAAACAGTGGTTCTCAACCTTTTGATGGCCCTTTTGCTGATGCGAGCCAAAAGCACAAAACTTTTGTCCACAAATAGAAGCTGATAGCTGTGTACAGCTATAACCAGGCATTCTTCCCTGGCATCAGAACGGGGGAGAGTGGAGGAAGGCGGCGGGCAAACAGTCACTGCTCTGAACAAGGAGGAGGAGGGGCGGGACATTAGGAGGGGAAATTAGATGCCTGGCCAAGCTGTTTGGGGGACGGGATGAAAAAATAATGAATGTCATTGGCTAGACTTGTAAACCCTGATATCTCGGCCATTTCTGCTTCAATTTGAAAACGGAATAGATAAAACCTGTTGTTCTTGGTCTGAATGTGCCATGCAAATGTTTCTGTCTTAAGAAAGCACTAACATGTGATGGATACAGTTTTTTTCCCTTTAAAGTAATAGTCTAGTGCTGGCCCCCTATGAACGTGCTACCTGCTGTCTGTCACTTACTCAGACTGTGCTGATCTGGGGAATCCTGCTTCCCTAGCTACCGAATCTCCTCTTCTCCACCTCTGTTGGCCTTGGTGGTCATCCTCGGCTCCAATCATCACTATAGCTGCTCTGAGCCTCATCCTTCTGGCTGAGGTGATGTGCTGGTAGATTCTTCCCAATGCTCCTTCTATGGAGTGCCCGGGGGGGGGGGTGACAAACTGCCATTATTGTGTTCCATCCCCCAGCGTCTGCATTCATGGCTGTCTGCACACTCTTGTCCGTCTCGCTCTATGCTAGAAGGTGCCTTGCCTTCTACTCTGGCAATCCTTGCCCTGTGCTTGCCATCCATGCTGACCTTTCTGCTATGCATTAGAGGCTGCTCCTGGGAATTTAAGCCAAATCTAATTTTAAGTCTAATTTTTACTGATGCAGGCATGCCTACTAATGACCACAATTTAACAAGTGGTGGAGGCCTCCTTGGCATAGCAAGTGGTGGAGGCCCAGGGACGCGCGCCCTTTGGGCCCTGCCTATAATCTATCCCTGTTTCTATGGCTTGAGGTGGTCACTACAGACCCGGTGCAGCTGCCTCCATGGTATGTACTCTTCTGCCTATGGTATGGTTTGGGGTAGCCTTATAGGTTGCTGAGTGTCCCATGAGGCCCCATCCAGCAGTCTTAAAACAATATTTTTCATATTTTTCCCTAAAACTCTACCTTCACAACAAAACACCTTTACTCAAATCTTACTGACAGTCTTAGTAATGTGCTACGACTCTAGTTTGCGATGCCGTACATAAAATGATGATGAAGTGAGCAATAATAGCCAGATGTTTCCAAACTGCTGTCAGTTTAAATACTGCAAATGCAATTTTGTGTTGACAAATGATATGAAGATGACACAGACGTCCAGATTATTAGGATGTAGCTGGAAATTATTTATCCATAGAATTCATAGTGTGATGTGAGCGCCAAAATGTGTGCAGTGCGAGTAGCATGCGCCTTGCAGGTCAGCGGTCGGTAAAAGGTTAGCGCTATTTACCGGCCATCTACTCTTTTAATGCGCAGATAAATAGCACAGTTAATAAAAGAATTATTGCAGGGGACTCTGACATTTATGCCCTTGGATTCCAATAAAGAATTGAAATTATGAATAGCTGATGGTTTAAATTGATGTTTTATGTTGAACACTAGCTGTAATTTGCCCTCTGAGGATTGTTATACCGAGAAACAGATGGTTTTCAGAGGAACAAATTGCTTGAAGTATATATATAGCACAGGCCTTGAAATACTTTCACCTTCCTTTGCTAAGAATCATGGCCAGTTTGGGGGCTTCCCTTTATATATAAAACACTCAAATTCATTTATACTTTTATTTGCTTTTTTTTTCACATGCGTCTTTCTTTGAACGTGTTGCTGTTTTATTTTCTGCTTCACTACTAAAAGTTCTTTCTGGTGTATCGGAATGTAATCTTTTCAGTAATGAGAATGTTTTGGAAAGTACCATTTTCTTGACAGGCGAACATTGCCAAGCGTTTCCCCTGCACAATAGGATTCTGGTTAATGGCATTCAAATGAGGTAGACACACCATGACACAAAGTTTCAGTATGACTCGTGCAGTTTCATGTGCTGTCAAGTTCTATTACTTAAAGGAAATAGAGGAAAGGACCAAGGAAGGACCATTCCAATTAGTCATCTTCCACACATCCGACATCTGGAAAAGACAATGTAAATTATGAACCCTTAATTCTAGTAAGCCCCTTTACATTTTTCATTGGGGTCACAACTTATAGCGATAGTCCATGTGAAAAAAAATAAAATAACTTTTGTGGCATGCCCCATTGTGTGAACCCCTACAAATCGCCCCCAAGCTCCTTTACCTTTCCCCGGTCCGTCGCTGCGTTCGTAGGCTGCCACATCCCCGCATCCCTGTAGCTGTACATGCTCCTGCATTCAGCAATTCATATAGGCTAGGGCACACACTCCAAGGGGAGCCAGGGACACTGACGCTCCCTATAACGTTGCTCCGTACAAAACAGCGGCTTTATGCCCTGTATTAGTATGCACAGCATAAAGCGTTAATTGGATAAGTGCCGGCACATGGGCCATAGGAATGGCGGAGCGGTGAGTGGGGTGGGCTATCTGGGGGGTTTCACACAGCGGGGAATCCCAATTTGGGTCAAAATCCTGGTGATTGGTGCATTTTAAAGGGACTGTAAAAAAACCAGCAATAATAAGCCATCCAACCGCTTACCTGATGACTGTCCCTTGTGCATCGCCTCCATTTCCTCCTGCGATGGGTTGAAGAAGCAGCAGGGTTCCAAGGTTTGCCCTTTCTTCAATTTCGTTCCTTCGGGATCACCCAAAAAGTGGTCTAACTGGCATGCTGGTCCTTTGGTGTGGCATGTATGTTTTTCAACTATAAGCCTTTTTGGAGCGGTGTGCTGGCATGGTGACCTGCTGCGGTCTTCTTGCTGCCAGTGCATGTAGGCGCTTGTTTTTTTTTTTTTTACTGTTAACCCTTTGTGAACTGGTAAGGGGTCCATGAGACCCCCTGTACCAGTTCACAAGGCTGGGGGCTGGCAAGTCACCTTCATCTAGCGGGTGACCTGCCATTAACCCCCGCACCCCCAATTACCTGCCTCCCCAAAGCCCAGGGGGGGGCAGAAGAGCCCGGGCCCACACAGGGTATGTGGGCTTGTAGGCTGCAGGATGGGGTTCCACAAAAGCTGGCCCCTCCACTCTGTTCCTACAAGCCCCCATAGCTGGTCCTGGGCTGGTTATGACGGGTAAGGGTGACCCTACGTCATTTTATTTTTAAGGGTTAGGGTTAGCCTAACCCTAACTTTTAAAATTTCCAAAAAAAAAAACGGGAGGGGGGACCCTACGTCATTTTTGTTTTCTTTTTAAGGGTTAGCCTAACCCTAACCCTTAAAAATAAGAAAAAAATGGGTCCCCCCCCTCATTTTTTTTTTATTTCTAAGAGGTTAGCCTAACCCTTAAAATTCCCCAAAAAAAGCTCCTATATAGTTTTTTTTTAAATTAACCCCTTATGTTTATAGCGTGGATAGTAGTTGTATTTTATTTGTAAATGTTATAAAGTGCTCTTTTCAGTTTGGGGGGTCTCCAGGGCAAGAATAGTGGGGCTACCGATACATATGTGGTACCGATGTAATCGGGAGAAATGGGGCTATCACATGCAATATGGTTTTCATAAAAAAAAAAGTTTTATTTAAATGGGGGAAAATGACCTGTCAACAGAGGGTGACAAAACTTCAAGTAGGCTGGCAATTAAAAGGGTTAATAGTACCTATGCATGTGGGGTATTGTTCTCCTCGGGGGACCTTGCGCTTTTAGATTTAGCTTGTTTTTTTCTTGTTTGCATATTGATATTTTAGGAAAACATGGTTTTTATTCTGCTTTTTTATCATTTTTTTTTAGGGAAACCCTGTGCAACCTAAGAATTCTTCAATGAATTACTTCCAGAAAGATGAGCCCACTACAACAAGCTCAGTACGCTTAGAAAGCTTAACGTGTACTTTCAGGGAATATATGGTTTATGGGGGATATTCTAAATGTAAAGGGTTGTTTTGGTTGAAAAATCGCAAGGTGCGCACTTTGTCTGCAGAGCTGAAATTTTCAAGTAAAATTACTTTAAAGTGGACCGTCACCCAGGGGTGATCGGCCCGGGAATCTATAAGATTCCCGGGCCGATCACCTCCCTCCCCGCGGGGTGAAACCCCCCCAAACACCCCAAATCCCCTTACCTTGTCTTCCGCCTCCCTCGCGCCCCTCTAGACGTGCGCGCGCCCGTGCCGGCCGTCTGTGAATGGCCGGCGCGGGCGCGCGCGCGGGAGGCGGCGGCGGAGGAGCTGGGAGCGGGGAGAGGTGAGTTTTTCGGGGGGTTCGTTGGGGTTTCACACAGCGGGGCACCCCGATCGGGGGTGCCCCACCGAAGTGGACCAAGACCCAGGATAGTCAAAATCCTGGGTGTTGGTCCACTTTAAATAGTTATTTACAGCTAGTTAGGCCCATTGCTTATACTGAAAGATCCGCCTTGTAAGAAATGGAGATAAACACAGTGGTTAATCTGTGGACCCTTTTCTGACCCCTGAAATGTAAAAAGCAGAGCAAAGGGTTGTTTTTTTTTTTTTTTTGATCACTTTCACCATAATTGCAAAACCAAGGAGTGCATTTTTTAGTCAGTCTTGTTCCATTGTACGTTTCAGTTTGACAGATAGGTCTGTTTTTTTATTTTTATTCATTTTTTTTTAGTTATTAGTAATCCCTGGCACTTTTTTAATATAAAAGGACATTTCTTTTTACCAACAGACAGAATTATTCTCTGTGTTGGAAACAACTTCTTAAATCTGGGTGGGATCAGTAAAATAATAATACAGTATGAGAGAATCTGTTACAAAGTGGAGTATAAACAGTTGGACATGTCTGTGCCCAAAAAAGGTGCTTTCTTAGGTACATGCTTAACATGCTTAATACATCGAGCTATTAGTCAGTCTGGCCGTACAATGTTTTACTGTGTTAGGATGCCCACTAGATGAACGAAGGTCACTCGAGTCCATTTGTTGACCTGTTTAGAATGTAGTAATTACTTTATTAACATTGTGTAATAAAGCGAGAAAATAGGTCACCATATATACCCAGCTAATGATAACGAATCTCAATAAAACCCATTTACAACTACATATACAGCCGCCTACTATCTGCTCAGGTTAATTTCTTCATGGCCATTTTCTGCTGCAGGTTTGAAGCACAAGCCCTGATAAAAGTTCACCCAACCATTGTCACACTTTGGATAATATAAAGTCTCATCTCTGTCGTGTGATTAGGCTAAGATAAGGCCCTTGGGGCTGCCGAGGCCATAGACTTCCTCCCACCTTATCCCCCTTGGTAACTGTGTTACGTTAACCATTTTGAAACAGCTTGAAATCTTATATTATATGAAAATACAATATGTATTATAAGCCAGGCTGCTTTTTCGCTATAGTTTCTGTGTCCCCCACGGACATTTGGTCCACCTTGGGCACTCAGAAACTCCTGATGGCACCCCACACTGCCCGGGGCCCAACAGTAGTCACAAATGATTCCATGTCGGACCTGCGTCCCCTGCTATCAGCCACAGGAGTCCTACCATGCCCTCTTTATTCATTGCAATAGAGGAGGGTGTGCTGAGGCCTGACCTGCCCCCTCTATTGCAGGGAATAGAGAGGGCATGGTAGCGCTTCTGTGACTGATGGTGGGGGGCAGGAGCTGGACACAGAAGTCCTGGCAACTGCTGTGCAGGCCCTGGGCGGTACTAGATGCTATCCAGCAATCGGGTGAGTTGCTGACCGTCGCAGGTGGACCAATTAGCTGCGGGGAACAAATGATCAGTGCTTTTTTTTTTTCAGGGGTTGTCAATCTCTTTAACATTGGAGCACTCTTGCATTTTTCATACAGTCTTTTTATATGTCCTTTTTCATTTTAATTGTATGAGTTTTGCTCCTGGATATCGCTCTGACTTGGATCTGTAGACTCTCAAGGCATCTTTGGCCTGACAGTGTCGTAATTGTTAAAAAGCAACAAAACAATGTTGCCTTCTTAGTGTTTATTGGAGATATTGACGAAGTGTCAGGTTTAATCTGACTTTGCTGACTGTTTTATCCATATGAAGCTCCAGTTGTGAATGAGCGCAGAGGCTCACTAGAATAAGTGATGGGTTAATATATACGTTTATGTACGGAATTCTATTGTGTTCTATTTTAGGTTATTGGCTCGGCAGAATGTGTTGATTTATTGTAAGGATGTTGCTTTCATTTGTGTGGTGTAATTATGTTTTGCTGCAGCTGTGCTGTTAAATATTTTACAAAATTCTGTGTCTAGCGTACAATACCAACCTTGTCTGCATCCTGCAGAAATATTATTAGCTGGAGGAGGCCTTCTCTATAGCTGTAATCCTATACAGTGCATCTAAAAAGTCAGACCCAGAATCATTCCGAACCTTTTTATGTCACCTATAATTTGTGAAAATGTTTAAGGGTAGAAGAATAAAATTATAAATGCAAAAAAAAATAAAAGTAAAGTAAAATAATAACATGGTTGCATTAATATGGGCACAAGTCTTTCCACAGGGCAATCCATGCCCACTTTTCCTTACAAAAGCGCTCCAAATCTGTGTACAGGCCAACCCAAAGAATTTCAATTGGATTCAGGTCTGGACTCTGGCTAGGCCTTTCCAAAATGTAGATCTTCCATTCTTTTGTTAAAGTAGTTTTGCTTTTGGTTGTTGTGCTGAAAGGTTAAAATTCACGTTTTTCTGCCCAAAATGACTCATATTTGGAAATGTTCAGAATTCCTTAATCCTTGACTAAAGCCCCAGTTTCAACTGCACAAAAGCAGCCCCAAAGCATAATTCTGCCTCCAGTGTGAGTTGTACGCAGCGTTGGCTTGCAACAAACATGTTTTTTTTCTGTTATGGCCAAAATGCCACTGTACCCTACAGCCAAGGAATGTGAAGATTATGGGGGGTTGTTACATGCAGTGCACAACCTATATTTGCCAGAATTTTCTGAGGCTCCTTTAATATTGCTGTAGGCCTCTTGGTAACCTCCCAGACCGATTTTCTTTTTGCCTTTTTCATACATTTTTGTGGGATGTCTAGTTCTTGCCAATGTGAAACTCTCCACAGACCTCCTCCAAAATCGTCTAGCATTTCAGATGCACACAGACATTCTTCCTCAGTGAACACACAGTCGTTATTCACTATTGTGCCAAATTGTATCCACTTCTTGATCATCTTCATTCTCTTCTGATATATGCCCTGGAAACCTTTTGTACCCTTATCCTGACTTATATGTTTAAACAATGAGCTCCCTTTGATGTGCCATATGCTGTTTACAGACCATGGTTTTTGCTGTAAAATGCAACTAGGAAAATGCCAGGAACATCTTAATAGAATAGCTGAACTTTCTATGGGGTTAATTCAGAATCACTTTAGATCAGGGGTCCCCCCAACCTTTCCTTAAGTGGATCATAAACCACCCTGGAGTCTGAGATTTAAGGGCAGGCTTACTCCCTCCCCCAGGGGTACAACGTCTGTGCGATCAGCTCCAGCATTACTCACTTCCCTCCTCGGCTGTGCACTGTCCTGTCTGCCGCAACTGAATGACTGTGTGGGCCCGCACATACCTTAAGGGAGGCGAGTGATGCGGTTGGGATTTGAGCCGGCTGCTGTAGCTGCAGCGTGGACCCGAGGACAGGTAAGTGGTCTTAGCGAACTGGGGGGTGCCCCAGGGGGACAGACCAACACCTGGGATAGTGAAAATCCTGTATTTTGGTCCCTTTTATAAGACGAGATCCACATTAAACCCAGAAAAGTAGTCAGGAGCCACATACACCAGAAATAGATCATAGAAGCCATAAAGACCTTATAGAACAGGAAAAGTGTTCCAAAAAACAATTCTATAAGGTAACGCAAAGCATCAACCCCTCCTACTCCCAATAAATATTTGGTGCCCCACAACCTGATAACTCCTAGTAAGCCTGAAAAATGACTTTTAATACTAACCACGGTTGGATCCCTGCATCAGCAACCCCATGCATTCTCTGGCAACCAGTTGGGTCTACCACCTACCTGACTTATTGGCTACATGGCAATGACAATACCAAGCCCTGGGCTTCATGTAACCTCCAGCCTCAACACCGTGACCTCCACAAATGTTCTAGTCTAGCGACAACTGAGGAGTACTAAACTAAAGGAGCACTATTGCGAATAATAAAAATGCATATAAATATGCTGGAAGGCAGGAGGGGAGGTCACTTATACACTCAGCATCAAGATATATCCAGCCAGGCTTGTTTTTTTATTTTTATTTGTGGAAGGAAGAGAAAATCGGGTGACCAGTTCTGTCACCCCTGATGCATTAAACCTGTCACCCCTGGATTTTATTCCTACCAGGATAAGAAACCACAAGCTCGGGAGGGTTTATATGGGTTTTTAATATTACACAATTTCATAATAGTGCTCCTTTAAATGATGGCAGCTTAATACGGACTACTATTTAACATTAGTTTAATGTGATTGGCTAATTCTGTAGTCAACTACATTCCCCATTATAAGAGGGTGTTCACGCTTTTGTGCTTTGTTCTTATTCCAAGTATGTCACACACCCCGCTTCCACTATTCATGACATAGGGTTATGGTCCAGTAGAGGGCAAACCTCTGCAGAGATTAAAGCAAAAAAGAAGCCCCTCCCGGTCCATAAATACCTGGGACCTCCCACACATTCCCCAGTTCCTTCTCTGCAGGACGGCGAGCAAGTCAGAAGATGTATGCTGCTCTTCCTTGCAGGTAAGCCGGGCTTGCACCCGGCCATTTCTTGCCCTATTTCTGCCCGGACCTTTATATTTTAAGCCCTTTACTAGCCTCCCAGCCTCGGCTGCAGGTCCGGGTGAGGGTAGGAATCACCTTAATAGGTGCCTAGGGAGCCATGCTCCCCCGTGAGACCCCACACAAGGGGGTAGGCGGTATCCGGGTGGGATGCCCTGTCCCCATTTACTTCCCTTACACTTTACGGTGAAGGGTTCTCCCCCTTCTGGGTCCCCTCCACTAACCCTCCAGGGGGGGGGTGACTTTGTTCTGCTATTTTTTTTCACTTGACATGTGTGTGCTTGTGTGCTTATCACGTTGCCGCCTTGCGCTCTGCATGCAGTCTGGGGAGCTTCTCCCCCTCAGGCTGAGTCTGTAAGGGGGCCGGGCGCTTGCGTTGCCATGGCCCGCTCCCTTCTGTTTGGCGCCATTGCGGGCTCATCTTCTGGCTGGGAACCGCATTGCTGGACTCGGAGGGAAGGGGGCTGGGCGCGGCGCGCGATCCACTCTGGCCCGCCCCTTCTTCTCTCTCCCTCTCTCTCTCTCAGGAGCTGCGGATTAGCTGGACGCCATTTTCTGTGTCTGTGAGTGCCCTGCTGGGCTTCCCCCCGTTCTTACTAGGCTTAATACCCCAGTCGCGCTTGGGGCAGCACTGGCCTCTCTGCTTTTTATGTTCCTTTTATATGTTTTTATTCAGTTGTGTGTGTGTGCATGTGCTTATGGACATCCCTTGTGTCTTTCAGGAGGACTCCCTGTGCCAATTGCTTAAAAGGGGGTTCTCCCGGTCCTAGGGTCCCTAGCAAAAATTTGGGGCAATTATAAATCCTCCCACTTGGGGCTTAAAGGGGCAAAAAATCACCATATGGAGGCTCCACAGGATACCGGGCTCGGGCTCCCTTCGGGACAATCCCGGCTATGTGTGGGTTGTGGGGTACCCCTTACGGGGGAGAATGTACTTATTTGCATACCATGTGTGCAACAGGCCATAACGCGGCAGTCGGGACCCCAGGCGTCTGGGTCAGTGCCACCCGCCTCTCCTACCCCACCCCGCATCATCCGTACCCCAAGTGACAGGGTCATTAGTGGGGAGTTGCACTCGGATGTATGTGCCAGGCTGGCCAACCTCGAGAAAATTATTTCTAGCTCAGTGGGCAGAAAGGCCACTGCTAAGAAAAGGCATCTGTCACCCGCTATGCCGGTAATTGATTTTGATGATTATGACTCCCCTGACTGGACGGATTATTCTCCGCTTGAGGAGGGATCTGAGACTGAGGAATTGCAGTTCTTTGATTCTGATGCCGGACAGGCGCTGGGGGATGCTGTGGATACCCTCAAGGTCCTGACCCATCTGTTAGAGGTTCTGGATATTTCCCCACCAGCGGAGGCCCCTCCGAAGAAGGGGGAATTCTTTGGGTTCTCTAAGCCCCGCTTGGAGTTTCCAAATCAGGATCATTTTGACAGCATGATTCTTAGAGAATGGGAGAAGCCAAGTCGCCTTCACGGTGTTCCTCAAGGATGGGATAGGAAGTATCCCTTTCCGGTGGACTCGGTGAAGCGCTGGTCTTCCCCTCCCGAGGTTGACGCAGCCATTTTAGGATTGTCCAACACCTCCGTTGTACATACTCCTGACGCCACTACCCTTAAGGATGGCGAGGACAAGCGCATTGATCAGATGGCATGTCATGCCTTTGCCAGTGTGGATTCTGCCTTGCCACCTGTCTGTGCATCGGCACTGGTGGCTGTGGCCACCAGGTCGGAGATCAGGGACATGTTAAATGGGTCCCAGCTCAACCCGGACACGTTGAATTCACAACCCTTAAGAGGTGTGAATTGTTCATGAATTTTGTTTTGTCGGCTATGGACGACGCTATTACCATGTGTAGTAAAACTTCGGCCCTGTTGGTGGCCATGCACCTATCGGTCTGGCTGCGCCAGTGGGCGGCGGACTTTGTGGCCAAGAAGTCACTTACAGCTTTGCCCTTTTTGGGAACGCGGCTGTTTGGAGACAAATTGGATTCTGTGGCGAAGGGTGGGAAGCTACCTCAGCGTAAGAAGCTGTGTCGCTCCTTTCAGAGGCCAAGCTCCTTTAATCCTTCCTTTCGCTGTGCCAGAGGGGGCAGAGGTCTAGCCTACTCTGGCTTTAGAGGTGATTCCTGGAACAGAGGTAGAGGACGTGCCGTATGGCCTCTACCTGGTGTTCCAGGCCCAAGCCCGCTGCCAAGTCAGCTCAACAATGAGGAGGCGCCTTCATCCTTATGGCTGGGGGGGACGGCTGCGGCTCTTCTTCCAGGTCTGGGCCCAGGAGGTCTCAGACAAGTGGATATTGGAAGTGGTCTCGTCTGGGTACAAACTGGAGTTCGAGTCCCGGCCTCCTCCCAGATTCCTAAGGTCTCGGGTGCCATCGGATCCTCGGACTGTGCAGGGGCTCCTGTTGGCTGTAAATAATCTTCTGGACATGGCGGTCATATGCCCGGTGCCTCTTTCTGAGAGAGGCCGGGGCTATTATTCCAACCTCTTCACGGTTCCCAAAAAGGATGGCTCCATAAGACCCATCCGAGATTTGAAGCTTCTCAACAGGTTCATCAGAACCAAGAAGTTCCGCATGGAGACTCTGCGTTCAGCCATCGGTTCCCTTCCTCAGGGGGATTTCATGACGTCCATAGACATCAAGGATGCTTCCCTTCACGTACCAATTTTCCCAGCACACCAGAGATTTCTCAGGTTCGTGGTGGGAGATCAGCATTTTCAGTTTGTGGCCCGTTCGGGCTGACCTCGGCACCGAGGGTGTTTACCAAGGTTCTGGCGGGCATAATGGCCCTGCTCAGAGCCCATGGCATTCGCATTGTGCCGTATTTGGACGACCTACTCATTTCAGCTTCTTCCCTCTGCCAAGCGGAGTTGGACACCAGGACGGTGGTGGCGACGCTGGAAAGGTTCGGATGGGTGATCAACCACCCCAAGTCTTCTCTCTCCCCATCAAGGGAGATTTCCTTTCTGGGCATGAATCTGAATACCATTCAGGCCAGAGTGTTCCTACCCCAGCCAAAGGTGCAGAGGGTTCAGGATCTGATACGTGTTCTCCTGACCAACCCTCGCCCTTCCATTCGGCTAGGGATGACTCTGGTGGGTTTGATGGTGGCCTCCTTCGAGGCAGTCCCCTTTGCTCAATTCCACATGAGGTCGCTACAACTCCATCTATTGCTGAAATGGGACAGATGTCCACAGTCCTTGGATCAGTCATTTCTGATGTCTCCCAGGGTTCGGCAGTCCCTTCAGTGGTGGCTGGAATCAAGCAATCTGATGAGGGGCAGATCGTTCCTGGCCCCTCGTTGGGAGACGGTTACCACGGATGCCAGCCTGTCGGGCTGGGGAGGTTTCTGGAAAGATCATCAGTTACAGGGGTTGTGGGGTCCTCAGGAGGCTCACAACCCCATCAATGTCTTGGAGCTCAGAGCTATCCGCTTGGTTCTGTTTAGTCTGACACTTCACCTACAGGGTACCAGGTTCGATCAGACAATCGTACTGCAGTAGCTTACATCAATCACCAAGGAGGGACTAGCAGCAGGAGTGCCCTCAGGGAAGTGTCTCTGATTCTGACATGGGCGGAGAGCAATGTTCCTTGCATCTCGGCAGTATACACTCCGGGAGTGGAGAACACAGAGGCGGACTCCCTGAGCAGGGGATTCTCCCGCCAAGGGGAATGGTCTCTCAACCACAAGGTGTTTCGGGCCCTGTGTCACAAGTGGGGGACTCCGGAGGTGGATCTTTTTGCCTCTCGGCACAATCACAAGCTTCCAACCTTTGTATCTCTGTCTCAGGATCCTCTGGCCCTGGCAGTGGATGCCTTGTCCCTTGCCTGGAGGGATCTGGGGTTTCTGTACCGGTTTCCCCCCTTCTCCATGGTGGGCAAGGTAGTGTGCAAGCTGGCGCTAGAGGGGGCACTAGCAATTCTTGTGGCCCCAAGGTAGCCAAGACAGGTTTGGTTCGCAGACATCTCTCAGGGTCAACTACGTTACCCCAATTTACAAACGCTTGCTTTGGCGGCGTGGCTGCTGAAACCTTCATCCTGAGGGAGGAAGGTTGGTCTGAGGCGGTTATTCAAACCTTGATTAGAGCTAGGAAGAGGTCTTCCTCTACCATTTACTATAGGACTTGGCAGTCCTATATTGACTGGTGTGAGGCTAGGGCCTTACCTTGCAGGGTGTTTTCGATTCCCAGGATTTTGGCTCAGTACTTTGAAGGGTCAGGTTTCTGCCCTGGCTGTCTTTTTTCAAAGGTCGTTTGCTTTGCATCATCTGGTCAAGACTTTTTTCCAAGGGGTTCCCGTTTGGGACCTAAATTTGGTTCTGTCGGCCCTCCAGGGGCCTCCCTTTGAGCCGATGCAGGATGTGGCTCTTTCTGTGCTCACTCAAAAGGTTGCCTTTTTGGTGGCTATTACCTCTGTTCGGCGTGTCTCCGAGTTGGCGGCTCTGTCTATTCAAGCCCCTTACTTTGAGAGACACCAGGACAAGGTGGTTTTTCGTTTTAAACCAGATTTCCTTCCTAAGATGGTTTTTGCTTTTCATCTTAATCAGAATGTAGTTCTCCCTTCCTTGTGTCCTAAGCCTAGCAATGACAAGGAGAGGGTTTTGCACTCTTTGGATGTGGTTCGTTGTGTGAAGTACTATTTGGTTGCTACTTCTCCTTTTCGTAAGACGGACGCCTTTTTCGTGGTGCCTTCTGGGCCCAGAAAAGGTTTGGCACCCGCCAAGTCTACCATTAGTAGATGGATACGTCAGGCCATTGTTGGGGCCTATTCTGCTAAGGGGAGGGTTCCACCTTTTAAGATCACTGCTCATTCTACTCGTGCTGTTGGGGCTTCCTGGGCCTTTCAGCACCAGGCTTCTGTTGAACAAGTTTGTAAGGCTGCTACTTGGTCCTCCGTTCATACTTTTTCCAAGTTTTATAAGGTTGATGTGCAGGCCTCAGCGGATGCTGTTTTTGGCCGCAAGGTTCTGCAAGCTGCAGTGGTTTAAATTGGTGCATTTTTTGCTGTATTTGGATCCCCACCCATGACGGACACTGCTATTGGATGTCCCATATGTCATGAATAGTGGAAGCGGGGTGTGTGACATACTTGGAATAATACCGTTTTGTGATTACTCACCTTTAAAATAGGCATTATAAGTATGTCACACACCCCGCTTCATCCCGCCCTTTTTGTATTCTGGATCCTTTATATGGTGAACCTTTTTATGGTTAAGAATGTTTTATTACCGGTAGCTCTTCCTTGTCCCCTTACTGCTGTCATATACTGGGGAATGTGTGGGAGTTCCCAGGTATTTATGGACCGGGAGGGGCTTCTCTTTTGCTTTCATCTCTGCAGAAGTTCGCCCTCTACTGCACCATAACCCTATGTCATGAATAGTGGAAGCGGGGTGTGTGACATACTTATAATACCCATTTTAAAGGTGAGTAATCACAAAATGGTATTTTTATTGCTATTGTTGGTTTTTCTTTGGAAATGTAGAGAAACATATTATGGGTACAGCTACCTTTAGCCACATTTTCTGGGCCACAGATTGGGTCCCTCTGCGCTATCCTGTCTGATCAGGAATCTTTGTAGGCGCATCCCGATCAAATCAGCAGACCTCTGCCTTTACAGGAGCCTTTCGCCATCATTCTAATAATTTATCTAAAGGTCCAGGGAAAATTCCAACCTGAACCATGCTCACCTGTATTGTTGTAAGACTGTACAGTATACATTCAAATAGCCTGTTAGCAGTATAGTACAGGAAACAGAATAAAAAGCTCTAGTTCTAGAAGCTGATCTTGGTATATGTGAATGAGCGGGGATTGCACCTATGTAATCCATTATCCTGGCTGGCTCCTGTAATTTCCTGCAGCCAATGTGCAGACCTGTCACACGCATGATGTTGGGGATAAGCATGCATTATCCTTGCTCTACTAATTGAATAAAATATAAAGGACAATCCCTGGGGAGATTACAATCTTAAGTGGTAATGTTAAAGAATTAAGTGTGTTTGCTGCCTTCTGCTGGCACCCTCCAGCCATGAGAGCATTAAGTAGAAGATTCTTTTTACATACAAATGCCCTTCTGCCCGAACTTGTCCCAGGCAGCAGACGGCCTATCAGAAGGGCATTTCAATTAGACCTTGATAAGTGAATGGTATTTGCTAATCTTTGGTGGGTGTGTGAATGGCTCATGTTCAAAGCAGTGAAGAAATACATCAGGAATCCTGGCTCTGCTTGTTTCCCTTCTTTGCTGATTGTCAGGAAATGGCACATTAATATGTCTGTCTCGCTCCGATACAGGCCGCGGAGCGCTACGGCGTCATTATTGGAACTAATTTTAGAGCATTTTGTCGGAAAATGCATTCGTGGATGCTGCATTCCGCGTGGTCACGTTGAGGATATGTTGTTGTGTTGCTTTTTCTACGTGTTATGTTGTTGTGCCCTGAGTCATAAACACACTATACTTGAAAATAATCAAGTTTGTATATTGCTAAAAGACAAATTACAACCTTATTACAAGCTCAGCTAATTATGCCAGGCTTGATAAAACTTACCGAAGCGTGTGGCTGACAGCTGGGGATAAAACTCTTCAGGAGAAGAGAGCCCTTTGAAAGTAAAGATGAAGATGTGCTTTTTATTTGCTCATAGGGGATGGCCTTCTCCGCTTTTATGTAGATCTGTTTTGTAGTGGCCCTCTAGGCCTGGCCCAAAGTCTCATGCTGTGATGCAATAATGTAATCGTAGCGATTAGCAATTCCAATTTAACACAAAAGGCAAGCACTTTGCTGCAGGCAAGGCCTATGTGAAAGGACCCATAGGCTACTATGGGCTGCGATTGTGGGGCAAGTTGCAGCAGCGTTAACTGGGCCTTAGCCACAAGAGACTTAGTTGTTAGTCATTTTGACAGTTTATGTCCAGGCAATGATTAAACCGGACTTTCACAATTAATAAGAGCCTATCTTATTTGTTTGCCTCACCCTGTACATACAGATTTCCCTAATTAAAAATCATCCTACCTGCACCTCGCACATTTTCTGTGCTTTTAAACATCCAAGATGGAGACCCACGCAGTCTCAGGCTACCTGCAGACAGGAAGTGCCTTCTGATCATGCTGCTCTGCATTCTGTCCTCTTTCTAACCCCAGCTCTGCTCCGTCTGTGCAGAGCAAAGCTATAAGACACCCTCTGCACTTTTAACTCCCCTCTCCTCTCTTCAGTATGTGATGCGTCTGAGGCAAGATGGCGGCACCTGTATCCTAGAGTCCTGAATAGAGTTGCAGCCCAGTGGGGGAAAGAATAATAATTAAGCGACTTAAAACCTAAAATATATTAATTTTAGATGCTGGGAAATAGTTTTTAAAGGGTTTGGGCTCTTCATTAAATGATGCTGAAGGTCCGTTCAATTCTGCTTTAAAAATAAAACCCTTACCCTGGTGTTCTTTGTATAAACTACAGAGATCAAGAAGAATCGCTCTCCTTCAGCTCATCACAACACCATTGAGGTTTAAACTTGACAAACATAACTGACCTCCCATGCACAGTACAAACCTGGTAAAACATCTCATAATAAAATACCATTTTACTTTAAAAGCAAAGCGTTTCACTTGTGTACTATTCCAGGGTGGGTGCTCCTGATTTTAGCGGTTTGATTTTTTTCTAGCTTCAGAAATTCATATTTTAGGATAATTTATAGGTTCTCAAAATATGCACGTATATCAAAACGACAAAATGTTCTTTGCAGGCTGTAATTTATGGTTATATAGCTTTCATTTCCACCACCAAAGGGCAAACGAGTATTTTAAGATTTTACCTAAATTTAACAGCAAGTGGCACCATCTGTGGTATATGGATAAATGCCCCCTGAATATATTGAAGCAAACACTTGTGGTCTTGACTGAGAACTTGAAGCACCTTGGTTTATAGAGCGGTTTGTTCCACTTCAACACAACTCTGAGTTTGGTTTATTAAAAATGTCTACCCTATTTTTTGCCCTATACGATGTACCTAGGATTTGGAGCAGGAAAATGAAAAAAAAATATTCTGTACCAAATGTTGTGCTAATACCCCCCCCCCCCCCCCCCAAGGACCAAATAATAGGCACGGAAGGTGCAGAATCCCCCAATTACAGGCAGTATGGCATTCTCCCCTATCCTATTGCCCATATAGGCAGTGAGACATACCCTGATGATTCCATTCCCCATATAGGCAGTGTGGCATCCACCCCATCCCATTCCCCATATAGGCATTGTGGCACCCCCATCCCATTCCCCATATTGGCAGTGTGGCATTTCCCCCATCCCATTCCCCATATAGGCATTGTGGCACCCCCATCCCATTCCCCGTATAGACAGTGTGGCATCCCCCCATCCCATTCCCCATATGGGCAGTGTGGCATCCACCCCATCCCATTCCCCATATAGGCATTGTGGCACCCCCATCCCATTCCCCATATTGGCAGTGTGGCATTTCCCCCATCCCATTCCCCATATTGGCAGTGTGGCATTTCCCCCATCCCATTCCCCATGTAGGCAGTGTGGCATTTCCCCCTCCCATTCCCCATAGGCAGTGTGGAATTCCCCCCCTCCCATTCCCCTGGCAAAAAAGTATACTTACATGTACCAGCGCTCCCGAGCTGCTAGCTGTTCTACACACAGAGGCTGTACTCACCTTTCCAGTGTCTTCAAATTTACTGATGCTGGAGAACAAGCAGTTAAACCTTCCAGCACTGGGCAGACATTGTGGCATCCAGCAAGACTTGTAAACACATCTTGATGCATGCTGTCATTGCTGCCAAGCGCTAGGGGATAGAATCCCTTGTTCTCTAGTTTTGGTAAGTTTGAAGACAACAGAGGAGCTGTGTGGGAAAACTTGAGGTGCACAGAGGAGCTGCAGGGGACAAAATGTGAGTATAGCCTTATTTATTTTGTTGCCTGGACAGTGTCTTTAAATAAAATCAGGCCTTATATCTACAAATGCATAAGCCATACAAGCCAAGAGGCACAACCACCAGCCTAGAGTCCTTAAAGAGGACCAACACCCAGGGGTGATCGGCCCGGAAATCTATAAGATTCCCGGGCCGATCACCTCCCACCCCGCGGGACATCCGAGATCGGGATGTCCCGCGGGGTGAAACCCCCCAGAAACCCCAAAAACATCTTACCTGATCCGCCGCCGCCGCCTCCCGCGCGCCCCTCCAGACGTGCGCGCGGCCGCGCCGGCCCTCTGTAAATGGCCGGCGGGGGCGCGCGCGCACCGAGAGTGACGCGCGGGAGGCGGCGGCGGCGGAAGTGGCTTGGACGTTCCTGATCCCCGCCTGGACGTTGGCGGGGATTGGCTGCGGCGTTCACGTGGGAGCGTTGAGAGGTGAGTTTTTGGGGGTTTCTGGGGGGTTTCACACAGCGGAGCACCCCCGATCGGGGTGCCCCGCCGAAGTGGACCAAAACCCAGGATAGTCAAAATCCTGGCTGTTGGTCCACTTTAAGACCAAATTAAATGAATAATGGCCATCTCAACTCCGACCACCTTTGCTAGTCTAACCTTTGGTCCATCTGAGTCTTGTCACATAACCCAGCCTATCTTATCAGCCCATATGTACAACACCATTATCATAAAAACCACACCCAAGCCTGCAACCTACTTATACCTCACCTTGATTTGCAGCCCACATGTACCTCACTGTAACCACCAACCTGTCTGTACATCCCCACAACTTCTATGACATTTGTTCTGTACCCAAATTACCATTGCATAATATACTGCACCCCTGGCTCCCATGCTAGATGTCCTATCTGCAAATTGCAATGCCTCATGTCCTGCACCTAGATGGCAATGCCAAATCTATTGCACCTGACTTAGCTTTTGCTTGTTTTGAATTATTACTAATATTAAAAAGGCAAGCTAACTAGCATGGCTGTGGATTTGGTAAATTCTGACTTTGACTCCAGCTCCAACTATATTATCAGACTTCAACACCTTCATAAAAGACCAATTAATAATCCCCAATTTTAGTCGGACAGGATTTTGGACACCAAGGAGGCAGTTACTGTAATGTCCTTCATGATCATGGGGCTTTTCTGATTGCATAAGAAAAGATTAGGACGCATACTCTCCAGATAAAGCAGGCTCTCCTTGCTCTGTACAGTGGGTGGTAGCTCTTTTCCACCTGTCATGTCTAAGCACAGAGGGAAAACTGCTAAAAAAAATGCCAGGTACAAGTAATACAATGGCCAGAAATAGGGCTGTTCCTCATGTAAACACACTGGACTGTTGATTAATGTAAATTTTGTTGAAATGTTAATACTTACTGTGTTTCTCTACTGCCTAGCACTTCTGCAGGCACACTCAGTGATGTACTTACTCTAGTCTTTAAAAGAGAACCTTACCATTGTGCAGCACAGTTTCAGGCATTGTAACTAAAGGCCTTCGGGCAGGATACCTAGTATATTGGACAGGGGAGATAGTCAAACTCTTTATCACCACTAGAACACCCTACTGCTGCCTATCACTGATTTTTATAAACAAGGGCCTTACAGTGACAGAACATAAAATATATTTATGATAATTATTTCTAAACTTCGTATGAAAGTTACATAAAATATACAATACAAATTCTCTTTTTTTATGCTGGAGTCGGTACATTTCTACCCACTCGGACTCCATAACCCCGCGTCCACAGCCCTGCTATCTAGACATAGGAGGCTCAGATAACCTTTTAATTTAAGGAAAGCCTAAATTCATTCTGTGCTTAAAAAAAGACTACTTAAAAAAAACCTGTACATTGCTGCATTATGCTGTTCAGTTGTCTAAAGAAGTACTGCTTCTCCTCTATCAAGCTATTGCATGGAGTTAGCGATAAGGGGACTATTAGTAGGCCAGCCATGAGAAAGGCAAACACAATGTGGAGCTTTTTCTATGGCTCCTGAACATCCTTTTCTCAGACATGATAAATTGCCCCCAACTGTTTCTGCTTCATTTTTTACTTCTCCCATTCCACACATGGTTGGGGTGAAAGGAATGAAAGGCAATGGGAACAGTAGCAGCAATACAAAGTACCAAAACAAAATAAATGGTTTAACTCACTAGCTTCTGGGTGGTTTGGGAGATTATATATTCTGTACTTTGACTTTAATGCCAGACAGTGAGATTTGATAGCTTATCCTTGTTATATCTGTAGGAATAAACGAAGGCAGCTGGACATTCTGTTTTGCGTTCTTCTCCTATACACAGTATGGTATAACCATTGAATAACTGCATTATGGGTACATATACCCCAGGATACATTCAGGACACCTGCTATACCATATTTTTACACCATAAGACGCACATGATCATAAGAAGCAGGGTTTAGAGGAGGAAAATATGAAAAAAAATATTCTAAAACAAATGGTGTGCTAAAATACACCCTTCCCAATGACCCCATTTAAGGCAGTATAAGGGATCCCCAATAAGGGCAGCTTGAGGCATCCCGCATTACAGCCAGTGAGCAACATCCTCATTACAGCCAGTGCGTGCCATCCATCATTACAGCCAGTTTGTGGCATTTCTTATTACAGCCAATGAGCAGCATCGCCCTATTACAGGCCGTGTGTGGCATCTCCCAATTACAGGCAATGAGCAGCATCCATTGTAACAGCCAGTGAGTGTCATCCCTCATTACAGGCAGTGTTGAGTAGCCCTCATTACAATCAGTTTGCTGCATTCATCACTACAGCCAGTGTGCGGCATCCCTCATTACAGCCAGTGTGCGGCATCCCTCATTACAGCCAGTGTGCGGCATCCCTCATTACAGCCAGTGTGCGGCATCCCTCATTACAGCCAGTGTGCGGCATCCCTCATTACAGCCAGTGTGCGGCATCCCTCATTACAGCCAGTGTGCGGCATCCCTCATTACAGCCAGTGTGCGGCATCCCTCATTACAGCCAGTGTGCGGCATCCCTCATTACAGCCAGTGTGCGGCATCCCTCATTACAGCCAGTGTGCGGCATCCCTCATTACAGCCAGTGTGCGGCATCCCTCATTACAGCCAGTGAGCGGTACCCCTCACTACAACCAGTGTGCGGCATCCCTCATTATAGCCAGGAAGCAGATAAACCTACACTTGCTGCCTGACAGTCCTCCAGTGAACAGCGGCCCACACACACAAAATGGCAGCTGTTTATCTTGTATTGTGGGAGGGTGTTACGATCCTCC
Organism: Gastrophryne carolinensis; assembly: GCA_027917425.1. Classification (NCBI taxonomy): domain Eukaryota; kingdom Metazoa; phylum Chordata; class Amphibia; order Anura; family Microhylidae; genus Gastrophryne; species Gastrophryne carolinensis. The sequence continues at coordinate 432,679,189 of CM051236.1, forward strand.
TGTGATTGGATGCCAGTCCACCCACACACGTAGCATGAAGGCCATGCCCACTCGCCAAAGGGAGGAAGCTGGGACTGCTGCAGGAGCCGTGGGAGCGCCTGATATTTTTTTTGTTTTGTTTTTTACATTTGCTTTATAAGACGCAAAGCAAAACTGAAATAGTTTTCACTGCTTAAAGCACAACTGTGAGCAAGGTATAATATCTAAAAGTACTCTACAGTGGGTAATAAAATAGTGACCACATCAGAGTCCATGTGGTTGAGGGTTTTTTTTTCGCAGTGCATTACCATACCATAGCAACATATTTAGCAGTGCATTTTTGGGGAAAAAAATTGCACAGCTAAATAGGAGGCTGAATTGCACCAAGGAGAAAAAAATCATGAGAATTTTTTTTTCTCAGAAAAAAGTGAGAAAAAAAATTCACGGTGCTGAATCAGCCCGTATGTATTTGAGACTATTAGCCATTCTAACACTCGGCCATAATTTTCAAATCTGCATCAAATATAGCATTTTTTTTCCTTTCCACGCAGTGTATACAGCTTTCCTCTAGTTCTGGATTGTTGCCCCACTGTTGTCTAGAACCACATGGACATCCTGGCTGGAAACACGGTTTGCCCTGTGTTTTCACTTTCCTGCAGAACACTTAGCTGTATAAATATTTAGACAGTGAACACATGTCATACGCTTTATGCACCTGCATATTGCTAATAAAAGTGATCATTTCTTTTTATGCCGAATGGGTAGACCTAGCACGTTAAAGCACAACTCTAAATGTAAAAATGAACATATCTGGAGGCTCCTCACGGGGCTGCAGACACATTGTTGTTTCTCTTGGACTTGGAGTCGGGTCTTTTGGGTGAACCTATTCTGAACAGAGAAAGCCAACCAAGGTGACAAGTGAAACGGAAAAGTGGTTTTAATTTATTGCTACAGATATACTATGAATCTTCACAGACAAAAAGAAGAGGTGTGTTTGTTCAATTTTTTTTTTATGTAGAAAAACAAAACTGGTTATTAATAAGCATGCAAATCGCTGCATACTTATTAACGACCTACTCACCTTACCATGCTTTCGGCTCCTGTTCACCTCTCTCCCACGCCGACATCTTGCTACAGCCGGGAGTATATATCCCGCAATGCTCCCGGGTGCAACCTGCAAGGTGAGGTGAGCAGGAGCTGCGGCACGGGACCTCGGGAAAAGCTGCGGACAGCTGTTTTACTGCATTACAAGAACCCAGAACAGTTGTTGGCTGTGTGCTGCGCGAGCATGTGGACCTGTGCTGGGAAGGTAAGTCTTCAGGGCTTTTTTCCAGAATTTTGGTCTACTTTATGGTAATTAAAAAATGTTGTGCATTGCCAGGTAACAGCAGTGAAAAAATTACCGGGTCAGTAGATTGAGTCCCGTGTAGCCCCCAGCACACAGCCCACTTCTCCCACAGCCTTTGATAGAATTCACTCATTGTTTTTAAAATACCCTATTCCCTCAACCCATGTTCGGGCCTGAAATGCTATAGTCTCCGTATTATGGCTGTGCCTCTATATCTACAATACTAAAGCTTCAGTACCAATGCTGGCCGTATCTACCACTGCCACTGTATTTTTCCCTGCAATGTTAAAGCCTCAGCTGCCACTCATTGACCAGCTGGAAAGCATTGGAAGCAGGGCTCAGCAGCTTATGGGCTGGCTGTGGGCTATTAAATTCTCATCTGATTTTTGGCCGCAGTCCACCACTGTAAGTAAATACAGTAATATTTGCTTCCCTTTTCCTTGTTCTTTATAGGCTAGTGCTTTCCCTAGTGGCTGCAATCAGGCCACAACATACAGCTCTCTGCTGTAGCGTGGCCTAGATTTGCTTCCATAGGTTCAAAAGCTATGCTCACTCCACACCACACACCGTCTAGAAGCAAGTTTAGTATTTTATTAAAATAAAAAAATGTGCCTACAATAAAAACGGAAAATGATTGCCCAGACCCAATCCAAGGGATTTCCACTGCGGGGGGGGGGGGGGTCATGCTAAAGATTTGGTAAATCAGAAAATGATGCCCTTCACCTGTAAAAATGCTCCACCTGAGCATGTGATTTATTGGGATAAGTTAGAACAAAATATTTGTATCATTTTTTTTTTTACTGTGTACAAGTTAAAAAGCTCACTCAGATGTGAGTTTCAATTCACATGCAAAAGGACACCTAAAGGTAAACATAGTTTATCAAATCTTTAGCATGACCCTCACCATGTAGGGGTACACATGGCAATGTCTTTTTTCCGCAGAACTTTAGTCAAAATGAACCCGCCACCCTACCCTGGCGCTGGGTACAAAAAATCCACGGGCCCCCGATGCTCCTCCGGCGCTCCGGAATCTGGGAGCCATCATCGTGGACTAAAACACCACATCCCCCAGCTCCGTGCGCGATCTCGCCTGCCCATTCAAGTTAATAGGCAGGCGGAGCACACACAGACCCGGTGAATGCCGATTTATATCGTTTCCTGCGGCGGCCACACAGAGATCGGGGAGCAGCGGGGGATCGTGGATAAGGGAAGGTTTATTTCTTTGTAGCCCACGCCTCCCCGTCCTGCCTCAGCACCAGGCTAGGGTGGCGGGTTCATTTTGACTAAAGTTCCACTTTAAAAAAAGGAAGTTATATTGCCAGAGTAGTTTGAAAGTTTTACCTTATTTTATTTATGTCCTCTGTGAGTGGCAGAGCTGAGTCATGTAAGTCCACTGTGTGCATTGCATTAGATTAAGTTGTGAGTGTGGAGAGCTCAATTTTAGCCTATCACTAACGGGGGGGGGGGGGGGATGTCGACTCGACACAAATCTGAGAATTAGATTGGTGGTCAGAATTGCGGGGGGGGGGGGGGGGTGCTGGAGATCGAAGTAGAAGAGATTCCTCTTGCTTTCTGTGACCCGAGCAAAGAAATAAAGAAATAGCACGATTGACACTGCATCAGATAGAGTGCCAGGTAAATGATTTTAAAGTTCGACTGGTCAGTTCCTTTCAATCCTAATCCTCCGCTCTAATCCAGAAGAGACCACTACAAGGAGCAGAAATGGCTCCATAAAATGGCAAACTAAATTGGTAATTGTAAAAAAATCTATTTTATTACTGAGCTGTAAGGGAAAGTCAGATGGGAAGCCTTTTTAAAGTGGACCAAATACTGGGATTTGGTCTTTGCGTGTTAGACCCCCCCCCCCCCCCCCCCCAGATCGCCCAGGAAACTCACCTTCCCTCTGTCCTACGGTGCTTGCGCAGCTTCTCTTCTCGGCCAATCAGCGTACTGGTCTGTACTCGGGTCAAATCAGCTAGACTCTGCTAAGGGCCGAGTCTAGCAAAGAAGAGCTGAGAGTGCCGGCAGCCGCATCCCTGCTGTGTGCCGACAGAGGCCATTCAGAAATGCCTCCACTCTTGGATAGGAGAGACGATAAGTTTACTGGGCGACCTGGGGATTTTTACACAATGAAGCATCCCGAATCTTCAATGCAGGATTTCCATCTTTGCCAGTGTCTGTTTAGCTTTTATAGTAAATATGATATGTAAGTGGCAAAGGCACACAATCAGCCCACTCCCATATCCATAATGGTGAGTGTGAAAAGGACCAGCCCTCCTGGCATATTGTAAGGCAGCGGGATCCTTGTCTGTTTACATGAGCTATCTAGCGGCCTTCTTTTTAAGCCGGGGAGCAGGAATAATGTGCATCTGATGTGTCATTCTGTCAGGGTCACGCTACGAAAGGTCACTTGTTTTGGAACAGAGATTCTTGCACATGCCATTAGCACATTCCTCTGTGACAGGGCCGTCCAGCTGTTACACGGCTTAGTAATTCATTGTCTGCGCAGTGCATGCTGGTCCATAAAGATGCGAGCGGCTGCCTTTTTTTTTTTTTTTTTTACACTTTGTTTGCTTTTAGTGTAGTCAGCAGTGCTTGGCTAGAAATCATTCTCCTCCAGAGTGTTGTCGTTGTAGGCCACCAAGTGTTTCTAGCCGTGCCATAAACCCGAGATGTACCTGCGCCCAGCCAGTCGGCGAATGTGCAAGAGTGCGATTCTTATGTTTAATCATTGCTCTGAAAAATAGGCCAAGAAGAGAAATCTACATCTCCACCTAGTAAATAATTAAAGCTAATGGAATTTTCACAAGATCCGCAAAGGGGAATTTCTGTAAGGCTGTGAACTGCTGCAGATTAAGGTATTTTTTATTTATCACTGCGGTGTGTACAAATGTACCTGGTAAAGGCATTTAAAATGTACACGCTCAATATCTCAAAGGAGGACATGCCAGTGGGATGGAAAGAAATAAAACAATCCTATATGGAACTTAGCTTTCAGCAGTGGAGTATGCTACCGGTAATGTGTGATCAAACCAATACCACGCTCTCTGTGTAGTAAAGACCAGTTGCCCATCATTCACTGCTTTAATGTGTACTAAAACCAGTCATTTTCACTGTCCCGGGTTTTGGTCCAGGCCATCCTAGTTTGGGATGCCCCACTGGGTGAAACCCCCCAGATCGCCCCTAATCACGAGGAGTGTCCGAAAAAATCTATTCTCTCAAGTATCGTGATTTTCTTTATGTCTTTTTTTTTTTACTTTTAACCCTTTGTGACCCTTATACCAGTTCACAAGGCTCTGGGTCTGGCAAGTCACCTGCAGCTAGCGAGTGACTTGCCATTAACCCCGAGCCCCCCCATTACCTGCCTCTCCAAAGGCCGGGGGGGGGGTGGCAGAAGACCCTGTGGCCATTAGGCTATGCCGGCTTGTAGCCTGCAGGGCGAGGGGCCAACAAAGCTGGCCCCTGCGCCCTGTTCTACAAGCCCCCATAGCTGGTCCCAGGCTGGTTATGCTGGGTAAGGGGGACCTCACACCATTTTTTTTGGACATTTTTAAGGGATTTTAACCCTTAACATTCCCCCGTAAAATGGGGTCCTCTGGGAAGGGGGACCCTATGTAATTTTTTTTAATTAAAAATAAAATGTAATAAAAGAAAAAAAGCGCAATATATCGTCTTTGAGACAGAATCAGGACATATTGTATCGTCAAACGTGTATCGCGATACGAATCGTATTGCTAGATTCTTGACGATTCACACCCCTACTAATCACTTACCTCAAGACGTTCCGACGGGGTATGTGCAGGCTCAGGAATCGGTGCTGTGCACAATAATCCACAACACAAATCGCTCCCACCTTTACCCATCTAAATGGCTGGGGGGGCAGAGCTTGCCACAGATAGCAAATGAGAAGAGGGAGCCCTGGAATGGTGAGTAGTATTTTTGGTGACTAGGGGGTCTCATACAGCGGGGCATCACAAATTGGGATGCTCCAGTGGGACTAAAATTGCCGGCCCTGAGGTCCTTTAGATCAGGGGTTTCCAACCTTCCTCCCCAAAGTGGGCCAAAACCCAGGATTTTGACTATCCTGGGTTTTGGTCCTTTCCCCAGGGGGCATTCCGCTGCGTGAAACCCTCCAAGACGCAGAGACCAGCTCACCTATTCCCGGTGCCACAGCGCATCTAAGAGCAGCGGCTCTGAGCCCCCTGACTGCCGCATCCTAACAGGGCCCTGCTAGAGGGAAAGCGGGATGCGGGAAACAAAGTGAATGGGGTGACCTGGGGGTTTCACACAGCAGGGCATCACGATTTTGGATGCCCCGGGGGGAGAAATCGATCGGCCCAGGAATCCTTTAGGTTCCCAGGCTGATCGGCATGGGTTTTGGTCCACTTTAAGTCTACCAGCACTCTCTGTTGGGATCTCAGTAGCTGTCTTTCAATCTGCCATTCAGGTTTCCATATTAATAAAATGGTTAGACACGTAGGCCTCGATTCAATAAAGGTAGAAAAAAATTCTCATGGTAGTAAAAAATTCAATTCATGAGAAAAAAGCCTGAGAATGTCACTGTTACTGAATCACTAGATAAAAAGACAATGAAAGTCAATGGCACTTTTTACTCCTAAGAAAAGTAGAGAACTGTTTCCTCCTTTCTACACTGTAGTAAAAGCTGCCATTGACTTTCATTGTCTTTTTATCTAGTGATTCAGTAACAGAGACATTCTCAGGCTTTTTTCTCATGAATTGAATTTTTTCATGAGAATTTGTTTCTACCTTTATTGAATCGAGGCCGTAGGGATGATTCTGAAAATAATGGTGTGTAGATTAATCCTAATCTGTCTTCAAGACAATCAGGTGGATAAATCTTCACTGACAGTAAGCACTAAACCATTATGGGATCCTGTGAGCAATCTTCGCCACTCTATAACCAGGCCTAGCTCCTCTACATAAAACTGGCAATCACCAGATATTAAACATGATTGCTTTTCCAGTTATTGTTAATGAGAACATTAGAGTTTATTTCTTTTTTGATTCTCCATTATTGCCACGTTTACTTGCAGAACGTACCAGTAGACTGCTGCTAGTTGCAAAGAAACAAAGCCTTTCTAATGTTGAGATATGTATTTAACTACATGTTGCAGCAGCGGGTTTTAGTGAGTAGTCAGGGAGTCTTTATGTGCCATGTAGTATTGATCCGTTGAATCATTACACAATTGATGTTCCCATAGGCTCTATTAAACACTTAATTGAGAAGTGAAGTTCTATGCAGCCTTTTGTTTTGCTGGTGGGATAATTAGGATCCTTTCCAAGTGTAATGTTGTGTAGCAAATGGTATGTATCAATTAAGCCACAATTGTGTTATACCTAATCTTCCATATAAGTAAGTTAAAGAGCTGGCTATATGTCAGCACATTCTACCTTTCTACCAGTCTTACTTTTATACCCTAAAAACTGTAGTTGAATCCTTAATTGTAGATAGACCATGATCCATGCAAATTTGTATAACATGCCTTAAAATGGACCAAAACCCAGGATTTTGACTATGCTGGGTTTTGGTCCTTGCCCCCCGTGGCATCCCCAAGCTGTGTGAAACCCCCCAGGTTGCCTGATCTGACTCACGCTTCCCCGGTCTTTTAGCGCATGTGTAGCCTCTTGTCCAATCCGCAAGAGCACACTGGAGGACGCATGCCCGCGCTGGGCATCACAAATGGCGCATGCCCTGCTAAAGGGATAGCGTTTGACCGGGAAAGAAGGTGAGTTTCTTTGCGACCTGGGGGGGTTTCACACAGCAGAGCATCCCGATGCCCTGGGGGAAGGAAATGTGGCTGTTGGGGTGTGGGTTTTGGTCCACTTTAACACCAACATTCTGCAAAAGCTGGATTTTTACTTCCTTTTTTTGGAACATCGGGTACTTTTAACACAAGTTGTTGATGGCCTTTTTTACCCGAGATGATACAACAGGTCACATTATTTGTGTCCCTGGGACATCTGCTGGTCTTTTGTTAAAGTTCCTTTTGTTTCATGAAAGCCTGGAAAAAGGGCTAAATCCGTTTAAAGGGGTCAAGGGCGACAACACAAGATAGGATTCAATTTGGAATTCCAGACAAAAGTCTTGGAATTTAAATAGGGTTTAGGTGGTTTTGAATTTCTGGCAGGTTCTGATTATTTCTTAATTCCTTTTAGCCTTCCCAAATTCATCTTAAAATCTAAAATAATTCATAGCCTGCCATTGGCCTTTCCCTGGGGCATACCAAATAAGGAGGCATACCTAGGGCATACATCACTTTGTGAAAGTCCCCCGGGTTGACCCAAAGCGTCCCTTTTCCCTGGCTCACGTGGTGAAAACCGCAAACCATGCCGGCCACATCCTCAGAATCTCTGCCCTGAGAAGCTCTCCTGTGCCCAGCCATTTAGATAGGCTGGGGATGGGAGCACTCCCCAATCTAAAGAGAACTGGGGATGCAGACTCTCTCACTCCCTGTTTCTGAACTCTGTATCTATAGGATGTCTTTAATGGGACAGTCCAGGAAATGGCAATAATAAGGCAGCAAGTAGCTCACCTGTAGTCTTTCCCATTTATTTTCCAAGTATGCAGCACGTCCCGTTTCACTAAATTCTTTACGTTTGGGTTATCCGCCACAAGGTGGCGCAGTAGACTGCAGAAAAGACTTGTGGCATCTCCCGGCTCTATAAACAGACAGGAACCTCCCACAAATTCTCAGTTTCCTTCTGCAGTCAGGACTGCGAAGATAGAAGATGGCTCTCTATATTGCGCAGGCGAGCGCGGCTTACCAGCTTGCCGCCCTGCAGGACTATTTCCACCCGTTCTGGACCCACTGCCTCCCAGCCTCGGTTGACTGGTTCGGGTGAAGGTAGGACAGCACCAGGGTCAGGTGCTTGGGGAGCGCTGCTCCAACCGCAATCCCTGTACCAAACTAGGGTAGTCGGTTCAGGCTTATGGTGAGCCTTTGTGGGATGCCCCTTCCTGTTATCTGTAATTGTGGGCCCTTCCTCCCCCCCTCCGTCCCCCTCCTCCCTCCATAAGTCTGCCTTGGGTGCCCCTGCCGCTGCTCTCTCCCGCCTCGCTTTCTCCCTGTGGAGCTCTCCGGGGGGCGGGGGTATAGCCTGAGTAGTTTTGACTGTTTTACTGTATTTTTCTTTATTATTATTATTGTTTATTTATATAGCGCCATCAACTTCTGTAGCGCTTTACATGGTATGATTACAGACAGGGTAAAACATATAGTACAGAGAACAATACAAAATTACATGCCACAGGTTAAAACCAAGTGTTGTGAGCACAGGAGACAATAGGGGGAGGAGTGCCCTGCCCTTGCGAGCTTACAGTCTTTACTATCTTTATGTGCGCTCGCTGCCGCGCCGCTTTGTATGGCGCGCCAGGACGGGCGGCGACATAAACTGTGGTGATTCTCTGCGCAATTCACGCTCTTCGGGGGGGGGCGGGTCCCGCGGATGACGTTTTTTGCATCAAATACGTCCGCGGCCCGCCCCTCAAGGTCCGTTCTGGCGCCATTTTGGCTCTGCGGTGTACTGGGGCCCTCGTGTGCTGCTGCACGCTGCCTTTTCCTGTCTGGATTTCAGTGATTCGGTCTCTTGGTCCATGAGTCCCCTTCGGGGTTTTCTTATTGCTATTTCGCCAACACTATGTGATTGTTATGTGTGTTTTATTATGTCTTTCAGGCGTCATAAACGTGACTGTGGTTTCTATCAGCCCTCTTCCCCTTTTTTCATCTCCCACCTTCCCTAGCGGGGTTTGGGGCATCCCGGGTGGCTCTTGCTAGCCTTAACCCTATACTGGCCAGTGTGCCCTTTCTAATCACCATATGGAGGCTTCCGGGGATAATGTGCTTGGGGTTCCTTCAGGACAAGCCCAGCTGTGCTGTGTGTGGGGTATCCCCTGTGAGTGACGATGTCAGGGTATGTGTGCCCTGCACTCAGAAGGTACTTGCGCTGCAGTCTGGGTTGCCTGCCTCGCTTCCTAGCTCTGCACCCCTTTCTGTATCACCTACCTCCCCCGCGCCTACCTCTTACCCCCAGTGAGGGACATGCTAGCAGGGAATTCCATTACGATTTGGCTATGCGGGTGGCCAGCCTGGAAAGGCATATTACTGGGCCTGTCCCCCGCAAGGCTTCTGGCAAGAAGCGGCACCTAACCCCCGCTGTTTCTCTTTTTCCTGTTGAGGATGAGGGACATTACACTCTGTCTGACCATTACCCCCTAGAAGAGGGGGAACTCTTCTCTGATTCTGATTCTTTTGAGGAACAGCAGGAGATTTATGGCGGTACTGGGTCTCCCTTTGGAGAAGATCCATGGTTTCCCGAGGATACTGATAGGCTGTTGGCTCACATTTTTGAAGTGCTATGTATTACCCCTCCTGTGCCAGCTAAAAAGCAGCAAGGTGAGCTTTTTCACTGTTAAACAATGCTTGGAGTTCCCTGAGCAGAATCACTTTAATAATTTGGTGCTCAAGGAGTGGGAACGTCCTAGCAGATTGCCCGCGGTGCCCAAGAGTTGGGACAGGAGGTATCCCTTCCCTGCTGATGTGGTTAAGCGGTGGTCGTGTCCCCCCAAGGTCGATGCTCCCGTGCTTGGGTTGTCCAATTCCTCGGTCATGCATTCCCCTGACACTTCTACTCTGAGGGATGGTGAGGACCGGCGTGTGGATCAGCTGGCCTGTCACGCATTTGCTTGTGCAGGGACTGCGCTGTGCCCTGTGTGGGCCTCTGCCATCACGGCTCTTGCTATTAAAGTGCTGCTCAAGTGCCTTCTGGATAATGCCTCGGATGCTTTGCTATGAATTTGTTGCGTTTATTCTTTCTGCTATGGATGCTGCGGTCAGGATGTGTGGTAAGACTTCTGCCCTTTTGGTGGCTATACGCCGCTCTGTTTGGCTGCATCAGTGGGCGGCTGATAATGCTGCTAAGAAGGCTCTCACTGGCTTCCCCTTTACTGGGCTACGGCTCTTTGGTGAGCATCTGGATCTGTTTACCAAGGATGGTAGGCTGCCTCAACGCAGGAGGCAGCCGCGGCCTTTTCGGGGGGTTGGTTCTTCCCTCCCCTCCTTCCGTGCTCCCAGATCTGGCCGGAGTGCACCATTTGCGGGGACACGTAGAGACCCTTGGGGCAGGGGCCGTGGACGCCCCGGTCTCTCTTGGGGTCCCAAGTCCAAATCTTCCCCCAAGCCCCCTCAGGCATGAGGAGGCGCCCTCACCCATCCGGGTGGGGGGACGGTTGCGTCTCTTTGCTCAAGTCTGGAGACTGCACGTCTCAGACCGGTGGATTCAGGAGGTGGTGTCCTCCGGGTGCAAGCTAGAGTTTGCAGCCTGGCCGCCCCCCAAGATTCATCAGATCCCAGATGGCTCAAAGCCCCCTGTTAGCTCAGGGCTTGCGGCTTGCGGTCCAAAGCCTTTTGGAATTGGGTGTCATCTGCTCGGTGCCCTTCCAAGAAAGGGGCAGAGGCTTCTACTCCAATCTGTTCACGGTTCCCACAATGGATTTGAAACGCCTCAACAAATTTGTCAGGTTCAAGCATTTTCGCATGGAGACTCTGCGCTCGGCGGTCAGTACCTTGCGCCCGGGCGACTTCATGACTTCTGTGGACATCAAAGATGCTTACCTTCATGTTCCAATCTTTCCAGGTCATCAGAGATTTCTCAGGTTAGCTCTGGAGGATCAGCACTACCAATTTGTGGCCCTACCGTTCGGTCTTACCTCAGCACTCTCGAGTCTTCACCAAGGTGCTGGCAGGGGTGATGGCTCTGTTGAGATCTCAGAGCATTCGTATCCTTCCTTATCTGGATGACATTCTAATTGCAGTCCTTCCATCAAGCCGAGCTGGATACCCAGATGGTGGTCTCCACGCTCGAGTCTTTCGGCTGGGTCATCAACTACCCCAAGTCTTCTCTGTCTCCATCCTTGGTGAGGTCCTTTCTGGGCATGACTCTGGATTCATCCCAGGTCAAGGTTTTTCTGCCTCAGCAGAAGGTGGAGAGCCTGCAGACGCAGGCACGATTTCTACTTTCTTGCCCTCATCCCTCTATTCGGCAGGGGATGCAGTTGGTGGGGCTGATGGTGTCATGTTTCGAGGCAGTCCACTATGCTCAGTTTCACATGAGACCTCTTCAGTTGCACCTCTTGTCAGTTTGGGATTGGGACCCTGTGTCCCTGGATCAGGAATTTGCTCTGTCCCCTCTGGTCAGTCAGTCCCTCTCGTGGTGGCTGGACTCGAGGAATCTCCTAGTGGGCAGGACCTTTCTGCCCCTGTGCTGGGTGACTGTCACCACGGATGCCAGTCTGACAGGTTGGGGGGCTTTTGGAAGTCTCTGAAGTTCCAGGGTCAGTGGGGCCCTCAGGAGGCTCATGCCCCCATCAACATTCTGGAACTACGAGTGGGTAGGTTGGTTCTTTCACAGTTGACCCCACACCTTCGGGGTCGGGCTGTTCAGATCCGCTGGGACAACCAGACGGCAGTTGCCTATATCAATCATCAGGGAGGAACTCGGAGCAAGCAGGCCCTCAAGGAAGTGTCCCTGATACTGTCCTGGGCGGAGGAGAATGTCCCCTGCATATCGGCAGTTTACATCCCGGGAGTGGAGAACCTGGAGGCAGATTCCTTGAGCAGGGGGATGTGTCAGCTGGGGGAGTGGTCCCTCAGCAACAGGGTGTTTCACTCCCTGTGCCATCGCTTGGGTCTGCCGGATGTGGACCTGTTTGCTTCACGTCACAATCACAAGCTTCCATTATTTGTCTCTCTGTCACAGGACCCTCTTTGCCACGGATGCGCTAGCAATGCCTTGGAAGGGGTTTCGGCTCCTCTATGTGTTCCCCCCGTTTCCTCTGTTGGGCAGGGTGCTGTGCAAGGTAGCCCAGGAAGGGGTGCCAACCATTCTGGTGGCCCCCTGTTGGCCAAGAAGGGTGTGGTTTGCAGACATCGTGCAGTTGGCAGTAGATCAGTACGTCCTACCCAAGGATCCAGATCTGTTCACTCAGGGGCAGCTGCGCCATCCCAATTTACAAACGCTGGCTTTGACGGCTTGGCTGCTGAAACCTCCGCCTTGATGGAAAAGGGGTTGCCTGCCTCTGTTGTTGATACCATGATTAGGGCTAGGAAGAAGTCCTCGTCCTTTATCTACTACAGGGTCTGGCATGCTTACACTGCCTGGCGTGAGTCCAAATCTCTTCCCTGTCGGGTGTTTTCTATTCCCAGGATTCTGGAATTCTAGCAACATGGTTTGGATTTGGCCCTTCAACTTAGTACCCTCAAAGGTCATGTTTCAGCTCTGGCAATTTTTTTCCAAAGATCTTTTGCCAGTCACCGTTTGGTTAAGACTTTTTTTCCAGGGGGTTCCTCATGTGCGTCCGCCACGTAAACCTATGTTACCAGTTTGGGATTTGAATCTGGTGTTATCTGCTCTGCAGGGTCGTCCCTTTGAGCCTCTCCGTGAGGCCGCTTTGCCCATTTTGACTCTTAAGGTAGCCTTTTTGGTGGCTATCACTTCTGTCAGGCGTGTTTCTGAGTTGGCGGCGCTTTCCATCAAACCTCCTTATTTTGAGCGACACCAGGACAAGGTGGTGTTTCGGTTTAAGCCAGATTTCTTGCCTAAGGTTGTGTCTGCTTTTCATCTCAATCAGGACATTGTCTTGCCTTCATTGTGTCCTAATCCTGCTAATTCCAAGGAGCGGACTCTGCATTTCTTGGATGTGGTCAGGGTTCTGATGTTTTACTTGGTAGCTACTAAATCTTTCAGGAAGACTGGTGCTCTTTTTGTTCTCCCTTAGACCTTTCGGCTAAATCCACTATCAGCAAGTGGATTCGTCAGGCGGTGGTGCAAGCCTATTCTGCTAAGGGGAACCTCCCTTCCGCCTTACTGCTCATTCCACTCGTGCTATTGGTGCCTCTTGGGCTTTTCAGCACCAGGCTTCTGTTGAACAAGTTTGTAAGGCCGCTACTTGGTCTTCTGTTCATACTTTTTGCAAGTTTTACAAGGTTGATGTTAGGGCCTCAGCTGATGCTGCTTTTGGCCGCAAAGTTCTTCAGGCGGCAGTGGTTTAAACTGCCCGCCGTTGTTTTTGGGGATCCCACCCTACTTTACGGACACTGCTTTTGGATGTCCCAGACGTAAAGAGTTTAGAATTTAGTAACAGGACGTGCTGTATACGTGGAAAAATACAATTCTGTGAGTACTCGCCTGTAGAATTGATTTTGTAGTATACAGCACGTCCTGTTTCATCCCTCCCTTGTCATCATTTTTCTTGGTTACCTCTGTATGGTGATTTGTTCAAATGTTTGGTTGGGTTTCCTTCATTATTATTCTCCCGGCTTCTTGTCTAACTGCTTTGTAACACTGGGAATTTGTGGGAGGTTCCTGTCCTTTTATAGGGCCTAGAGATGCCACAAGTCTTTTCTGCAGTCCACTGCGCCACCTTGTGGCGGATAACCCAGACGCAAAGAATTTAGTGAAACAGGACGTGCTGTATACTACAAAATCAATTCTACAGGTGAGTACTCACAGAATTGTATTTTTGCCTCCATTTCCTGCAGAATCCATGGCAGGGCTTCAAAGTTTGGCCATCCCTTATATTCCATTCCTCCACAACTATACTCAAAAATGGTCGCATAGCTGATCCTTTGCCTTGGCGCCTCCAGCACGGGTGAGCAGTGGTTGCACAGCTGACTCCGAACACAGCAGATGTGACTCATAAAGCTGCACCATGACCAACCCTTAGTACATCAGGCAAGCATCCAGGCATGGAAGCAGAACCAGTGTCTTGACTTGGAATACATAGGGTATTAACAGATGATTTGAAATGGTTCATTTTACACAGTTCCAAAGGAGGATAAGTGGGGATAACGTATAAAACCAAGGTCTGCCCTTTGTATGAGGACCAGTATGCATTGATTGATTGCTTGCGATGAGGTTTGAAATCTACCAAATGTGTCAAATGTGACAGTAGACATTTATGTGGTCCCAGGCCTTGTGGACATCAAAGATAATTATACACCTAATCAGCACAGGAATCACCTGTGGCCAGCAGTTTATTGTTCTACTGTTAATATGAATAAAATCAGCTCCCTCATGAACCTATGACCACTGTTTTTATATAAGATGACCCCTATATGTATTCCGTGGCTAGTAATAAGGACCTTCTGATCTCTTTCTAGTCCTCCTCAAAATCACATTGTTGAAAAGATCTGGGCTAATTTTAAGGGGACTGCCCCAAGGGTTAACTACTTGGGACATCATGTCTGTGTGTTCAATCAATCATTGCTTGAGGTTTCCTTTTATTCAGGGACGTCTTCAGCTCCTGACCATGCTATTCAGGGGACGTTGAACGTCCCCTACTGAAATGCCTGAAGACAACGGCATTTCAGTGAATCACTCTTGGCAAGAGGTGGTTAAGTGTGGCCTTCCTGTGCCTTAACAGTTTGGTGGCTATCGGAGACGGTACACTTTTTGAGTTATGTCTACCTCTTTTAAAGAGATACATGAGTTCCAATAGACAATGTATTTCTTCTGTTCCTATGGGTGATCTTAAATAAAGCTCACTTGAAACCTGTAAGGAGCCTGTGTAAATGTTTCCAGGAACTGGTTAATGCATTGATGAAATATTTAATAAGACATTTGGATTGCCTCATTACTGCAAAAAGTAGTTTTGCTTGTTTTTCTTAAGAAATCTTATGTGCTAGCTGCTAAAGAACAAGGCTTAGTGTGAGGAGGTTTTAAGAGCTCCCAAAGAACGTGGTTTGGGGGGAGAAGGGTGATGCCTGCCAAAATGGGGGCTGGGGGTGGGATACATTTGGCTGGAGCTGGGTCTTTAAAATAGAACTGGAAATGAAGGCCTGGCCTCTGGAGACTGAGATCTGCCAACAGCTAAACATGGCCTGCTATTCTACTGTTCGCCTGGATTAGTAACAAAAGTAATCATTTTATAGACAGAAATTTTATTCTATGGGGCATGTTTAAGATTACGTCTCCTATGAGATCCATAATGTGTAAGTATGCCATATTTTCATGCGTATAGGAAATTTCTATGAGTGTAATTAAAGTCTAATAGGCCGAGCGGAGGCAGGCTGTGCGTTTGCCAAGCCACGCGGCGTTGTAAACGAAACGTATTTGGAGTTTTTTTTTCTTGCTGGTTGTACAAAATGTGGATTTTACATCCCTAATTATTGCTTCTCGTTGCAGGATTTGCGC
Source organism: Gastrophryne carolinensis (assembly GCA_027917425.1). Lineage (NCBI taxonomy): Eukaryota > Metazoa > Chordata > Amphibia > Anura > Microhylidae > Gastrophryne > Gastrophryne carolinensis. The sequence continues at coordinate 432,694,727 of CM051236.1, forward strand.
AAACAGGTAGCCCCGTTGTTAAAGAGTTTTCAAGTAGAGGTAAGAACACTTTAACTTTTTTTTTTATCACTGCTGGCATGTTTCTCTGTTACTCTTATCAATAATAATTATTTCAAAACTTTATGCATGTATGCTGGTGGGCCGAAATGGATCATCTATTGGTTGAGATTTCAAACAGAAGTTCTATGTTTTTATTTCTAATCTTCATACAAAATGATCAGACTTCCAAAAGTTGACATCCATACACTTTTTAAAACCATCCTTGGGCTACCTGCACATACTCTGACCACATGGTTTTTATAATCTCTTTGTACAACCCTTGGTCTTGCCAAAACCCAATAAGCTAGAACTCCATAGGGATGAAGACATCACTGTAGGTTGGACTGAGAAATTGTATGAAGAACAGCTTTGTTTAATTTAATATCTGTCTTTTGTAGTAAGCTGTTTGTGGCCCCAGATGCAGAATAGATATTGTGTTAGGTAGGCGGCTAAGTTCATCCTTGTATGTGCCACAAGTGTGACACTGGCACTGCTAAGCATGTAGTGGAGGAACTAAGTTAAGTAGTTCTTAGTACTTTTCTAGTATTGTTTATTGTAAACATCTGTATTTTTGCTGTCTGATGTGTTGCCCATGCCACCTGGCTGAACTCAGCCTGAGCAATTTAGGCCTCCTTAATTAAATCTGAACTGAATAGATTGACTGGATATATTTTTAATGCATGGTATAAAAAACATCTTGCTTTCTAGCATATCTATGTTAATTTTTTCTTATTGGACCATTTTTTTCAATGTGGAAGCTATTGGCAATTGGGGCAAATCCAGGTCTGTCTGGGCCCTTGGGCAAGAGAGTCTCAGTGGGGTGGGTCACATCATATTCTGTCACATCATGTCACTCCTCAGCTGCCCTGCCACTGATGGGCCCTTTCCTGCCGCTGATCCCTTTCCAGTCCCCACTGCCTTCTCCACTGCTGCTGATGATTCCGTGGTTTGCGTTGCCTTCTCCACTGCCGATGATCATTCCTTGTTTTTTGTTGCCTTCTCCACTGCCGATGATCATTCCTTGTTTTTTGTTGCCTTCTCCACTGCCGATGATCATTCCTTGTTTTTTGTTGCCTTCTCCACTGCCGATGATCATTCCTTGGTTTATGTTGCCTTCTCCACTGTCGAGGATCATTCCTTGGTTCATATTGCCTTCTCCACTGTCGAGGATCATTCATTGGTTCTTGTTGCCTGTTCCACTGATGCTGATCATTCCCTGCTTCATGTTGCCTTCTCCACTGATGCTGATAGTCTTTGATCCTATAACCTTCTCCACTGCTGCTGAAGAGTCCATCATGGTTGCTGATTATCCTTTTGTCTCTTGCTATCTTCTAAGCTGCCCCAAAGCACACTCCATTCCTTACAAGCTCCCTACTTGCCCTTGCTTTCTTCTAGTCCTGGTGTCAACCATTTGCAGGTCTACATACAGGGCACCTGATGGAGGCCCACCGGAGAGTTTTCCGGCAGGCCAATCCAAGGCTGAATGGGCCCCTCCAAATACCAGGGGCCTCGACATTTAAACAGTTATGCCAGGTTCTTACACCAGCTCTGTCCATTATAAGGACTTACTGTCTACATTTTTGGAAACAGATTCTTTTTTTAAGCATTGCACTACATTTGGGTGTATTGCTGATTTTAATTTTTTAATTTTTTTTTTTTTAGCCCTGACTACTTTTCAAAGTACATAAAAACGTTTATATACGTTTCCATCTGTCAATGGGGCTCACAAGCTAGTGTGGTTAGCGCACACACCAGGCTAGTTTAATCAGACATTGATGACCTACCATTTTGTTGAGGGCTGTCAGAGGAAACCCATGCACACACAGAAGGACATGAACATTTCTGAAAATTGCATCCCCTGTAGGGGCTCACAAATTAGTATTAATTTCGTTTAAAATTAGTGCTGCCTCTGAAAATTTTTGCCATCAATTAACAACCTAAATACCATAAATAGCTATATTTAAAGCCGAACAAAACCTGAGTTTTGTTCCTTACTCCCAGGGCAGCATGATTTGGGGTGCCTTGCTGTGTGAACCCCTCCGATCACCTGTACAAACTCACCTTTCCCTGTTCCTGTTGCACATGCACAGGCTGTTGTCCAATCGGTGCCGTTTGCCATTCATATTTACCGGCTCCGTTTACCTCAGCCGGAATCGAGAACGGCAGCATGAAGTGCAGTCCCGTCCCCAGCCTATCTGAATTACTTGAATGACTGGAGGTGTGCGAACATGCGTGCACAGCCCAAAGATGGTGGGGATGCTGCGTCTCTCGCTCCTGTGGCACCCCGGGGTGGGGGGGGGGTGTGGTTCACACACACATATTTGGGGTACCCTGGGGAAAGCCAGGGAATCTATTTGATTTAAGGGTCAGCCGCATTGGGTTTTGTTCCATTTTAAGGTGGGTCTCCACTTGTCCCCATGAGCTACTCCAAAGAACCTATTAGAATCCCCCTAAAAGTCACTAAGGGCAGCTCCTTTGATACTCCCCCACCAAAAGTAAAACATAGCCAAGATCAAAAGCAACTTGCTGTTGTCAAATACATGTAAGCATGGCAATAAATCATGAAGTTAAGAGTGAACATAAAGAGCCTCTATTGGGATACCCACTTCTGTGTTCCAGTACTGCATTTAATCTGCGGTGACCATGCTCCAGAACTTCATATTGTTAAATATTTTATTATTGTGTGCAGAGGTTTAAATTGTATACTGTAAGCATGGTTTTGGGCATGAGAATCTACTAAAAGGCTAGATAAGCAATCGCTACCATTTATAAAGATGGGGGGTTTTCTTGTGCTTTCTTGCTGTGAGAAATTAGTCAGAAACTCGCATTTAGGATGTCATGATTTCACATTTACACACCCCACATGTACTTGCTATATTTTAATGAAATGTGTAAATATACAATATTTGCAGGTTTAATTAAAATAGCTGATGATATTTTGTGTTCTGTTTGCTGTACGGATAAATGCCATAAGCAAATTGACAGTAGTCTCTGTCTGTAGATCTAGAAAGTCTGCAAGAGCTGGCACTTACCCGTGTATTGTTCACACAGCAGAGCAACACAATGCCCAGCAACCCCCATTCTGCTCTTCCTGGTTTTTGATGCCACATGTTGCATTGATAGACAAATATAGGGGAATGGGAGAGAAAGAGAGAATAAAGAGAGATACATGCACAGTACCTCACAAAATCTTGGGCACAGGTTTTCCATCCTTTTCTCCTTTTTTAACATTTCTTTTGTACATTGTAGAGCCATATTGAAAACCTAAAAACTATGAAGAAACATAGTTAAAGGAGCACTATCGCGAAATTGTGTAATATTAAAAATCCATATAAACACTTTAGCTAATAAGGGGAGGGGTCACTTATACACCCAAACTGAATAAAACTCCCGCCAAGCTTGTGGTTTTCTTGCCCTGGTAGGAATAATATCCTGGGGTTACAGGTTTAGTCTATGAGGGGTGACAGAACCTGATGTTGGGTGTATAAGTAACCCCTCCTCCCTCCATCCAGCATATTTATATGGATTTTTATCATTGGGCCATTTTTTCGCGATAGTGCTCCTTTAAGTAGCAACCAAAATGGTGTTCAGCCAGATAATGTTTTAGATTTTAATGATGGCTTTGCACACTCTTGACATTCTCTTAATTAACTTCATTGACCTGGTTTTCAGTTAACAGATCTGCCTTCTCAAGAGTTACTTTGTGCCATTTCTTCAAGTAATTTCGGAGTATCACTTGGGTTGTGCATAGATAGGATTGATACACAGTTCCATACAGAGTTTATTGGGTTATTAAAACGGACCTTCAGCATCATTTAATGAAAAGCCCAAATCCTTTAAAATAATTCCCCAGAAGCTATCTAAAATTAATATATTTTAAGTTTTTAGTCACTTTTTATTTTTTCTCCCTTTGGGCTGCAACTTTGTTCATCACTTTAGGATGCAGGCGCCACCATCTCGCCTCAGAAACATTACATACTGAGGAGAGGAGAGCACCATCAGAAGACACTTACGGTTTGCTGGCCGGGTGGCCATCTTGGATATGTAAAGGCTCATAAATTGCAGTAGATGCATGTAGGGTGGTTTTTAATCTGGAGCATCTGTATGTGCAGGGTGGGGGAAACATATAAGAGAGGCTCTAATTCAGGGTGAAGGTCCTGTTCAAACTCTGGCATGGAACCATATTGCAATTTGTCAGTATTTAAATCTATAGTTGTTGATGTGTGCAGCTATTGCGGTCAGGGGCGGACTAGCCATAGGGAGACCCGGGAAAATGCCCAGTGGGCTGCACTGCTTTGGGGCCAGTTGGGCTGCTGCTTTAAACAACCACATTCAGTCCCTCCTCCTTTAGTCCCTCTCTCAGCCCCTGTACCCAGCCCCACTGTACCCACAAGCCAAGAAACCCCAGCCCCCAATGCTATAGCCCCGGCATCATGGGAGGGGGGGGGGGGCTCCACAGAAATGTATTGGGCCAGCCAGGGGTTGATAAAATCCAGGGGTGATTTTTGGCCCCAGTTTGCCACTGATTGCAGTGGTACCCCCTCAAATGATACAAATACCTATATTCTACAAAGGCTATAATGTTCATAATTTTAAGCTGGATATTGATGCCCCACTGCGTCTCCCCTCACCCCAAGCCTGGACGGGGCAGTCCTGTACTTGCCATGTGTTCTATCAGAGCGGCTGTCTGTCGGCTGTATCACATGACCACGGGGGTTAACAAGCTCGGCATGCAGGCATAATATGCCCTGCCTATATGGCAAAATTGGAGCTTTCAGGTATTGGGCTTGTGGCAAGAGGATGCGCCAATGCTGTGGTAGTAAGGGGAAGTTAAGTGCTTCCTGTTTTAAAGGAACAGTTCAGGCAATGGCAATAATAAGTCAGCAAGAAACTCACTTGAAGCCTGTCCCATGTGCCTCTCCTCCATTACCTGCAGTGCACTGGAAATGCTGTTGCTAGGCTCCAAAGTTTGCCCCTCTTTTCATTTTTCCATGGCTACTCTTCAGATGTGGCCAAATGACCAACTATGTCCCTCAGCGATCCTGGTGTGAGTGAGCTGGCAAACTGTTGGGTTTCCAAGCTCACTTATCCTAGAAGGCTGAGGGACATACAGCCAGATTTGGAGCATGGCCATAGATCAATGGTAAGTAAAGACCAGGCAAGTTTTGAAACACTGCTACAGCTTTTAAAGCACCTTGCAGGAAATGGAGGAAAGGCACATGGGGCAGGGTCCACGAAACAATTAAGCAAAAATAACTTTTGCTGTGATTATGATGTATTATCTGTTTTCTTTGCCGCTCCCTATGTTGCTTTTTCTCACCTTGCTACATTTTGCCACAGGGCTGAACACACAACGTTTTCTCAAAGAAAACAATCCTGTTTGCTTTGTTGGAAATTAAAAGCATAATAATATTTAATGTTCATGTGTCTGCATAAAAGTTTCTTTCGCTTTGTCAGAAAGTGGTTTAAAAAATAAGAAGTTTGATCTTGTTGTTTCACTAGTACATTTTTTGTTTCAGTAAAAATTAAGCCTTATTTAAGTGTTGTGGCAGATTGCGATGGCTTTTGCAGCTGCGGTTCTGATGAATATATACAACAGCGCTCTTCTGGAGTTATAGTTGCGATTTGCATCTTCTGGGTCCCTGGGATTCCGAGCAGCTCCATCTTGCATCCCATCAGGCACTGCACGCAGCTCCTGATCTCACCCCTGAATGGGGTGCAGTGGAGCCACCCAAAATCCAGCAAAGTTTTGCCAAGCTGTGAAATCAGTGTGGGACATTGGAGAGCGCGGCTAAAGCGTGCTTGGCACTTAGCAACGGCTAAGCAGGTGGCGGAGTGAGGATCGGGCCTTGAAGCAGACGGATATCACCGGAAGTAGGGGCAAATGGGGAGGGGGGAGGTGCCCAGATGTCTCCCTTTGACACATAATCTAGGGATGCCCCTTAATGTTGAGATTCTGGAATGAGGTGGTTCATTTTATATCAAAGCTTGGCTCACCCTTACTAAGGTCTGCCTTACTGTGTTTGCTTGGGGTAATAAATCCTATCATTGAGAAAGTTGAGAAAGTTTTTTACTCCAGGAACTGCCTGATACCAGCAGCATCTGGCACCACTTGCACTGTCAGCGTGGGAAGCAGGTGTACTACAAGATCATGTGTGTATGTGGACCTTTGGCTGCAAGTAGCCAATACAGTGGGCACCCATAGGTAGGTTATGCACTGCATATAGTGCTGAGTAGACAAGAGAACGTGCATGTGAGTTAGAGGGTGACCTGTGGGATTTCACACAGCGGGTCATCTCAAAACGCAATTCCCTATGAAAATAGGCCATAACTGTTATGGCGACCTTTAAACCCAACATTTATGTTGTGCTTATTTTTTGGAGGCAAGGTTTTTTTTTTACGCTTTTCAAGGTGACACTTGTGATGTTTGAGCTCTGCTCTGTGACTTATTGCCCCCACAGCAGCTCTGCTGGTTCGCTGCTCAAAAACCTCCTGGTTTCTGAGAATGAGGGGCACCGCAAGCATGTGCCCCAGAATTCCTTGGGCCATCACTACTGCTCACTGTCAGTTGTGGCCTTGTTCCTCTGTACTAGTCACAGTGCCTATACATACCCCCCTCCAATCATTGCAATGAATGCATACAGAGCCACTGCGACTGACGTGAGGGCCTCATACGAGCACGCTCCACTCTTGGATATCGGGAGGTTTATGAGCGCTGAACTGGCCAGGACCTGTGGCGGGGAAGAGAACATTAGTGGCTTTTTGTTTTTTATGTGGGTTTATACTCCCTTAAGATTCACTCTTATTTATATTAAAAAAGTAATTATTAAAGTTTAAGTCCCTGGCTTAAAATAAAAATCATATACAGTACTCGCCTTCTCTCCCTGCAAAAAAAAAAGTTTAGGAATACAGGTGATGTTAATTGTGGCGACAGCAGTAGAGGTTACACTCTAGGTGTCGCTCTCACTGCAGGGTAAGGGGAGCCTAGGCACAGAATAGGGAAGGGTCCTGTCCATGCCCCCTGATTGTATAGGTAGACTCTGGTGGTCTATCTCTGGTGGACCTTGGAGACTGGACTGAAGGAGTACCCCCTGTAAGGGGCAGAGAGAGAAGCCTAGATTGATGTGTTCGCTGCAGTCCTTTGGGCGAAGAAATACGTATTGTAGTGGACTACTGGAGGGTGGACCAGGTGAGGACCAACCACTGGCCAAGGTTGGAATAGGACCCTAAGTGCCGGGGTCATAAATATTGCTAACCTTAGGTGGAATAAAGAGGTACCTTGAATTGCAGCCATTTCTTGCCTTCAAGTGGACCTGAAAGCATTGGGAGCCCCCTGCTGGCTGCCTTCTCCCCTGGAATTGAGTGTGTACCTTTCCAGCCCTACTCCTAGCCCAGTAAATCCCTAATACAAGCCTTGCCCTGTTGGACGGTTTCCTCCCTTAAAGTGGACCAAAACCTGACATGAGCGGCCCTGGAATCTTTAAAGGGTAAATCCACTTTCAATGGCATTTTTAGAAGTTTCCATTATTATGCTGCAAAATTATGTCTTTGCTGAACTTATCTGCTATTTTTTTCGTATTTTCGATTTGTTTACAAGTCTGTTTTATAAAAGAAAACAGTTTTCCATAGCAACAATGTGTTTACCTTAGCTATGTACACCAAAGTGATGATTTCTCACTCTATCTTGCTAATCATCTGATTGGGTCCAACAGCGCATGCACGAGCCGTGGCTGCATCCCCACTATCCCTCTAGCAGGGCATGTGCCCGTGCCAGGCATTTGTGAGTGACCCGCGTAGGCACACTCCCTGTTAGAGGGTAGCGGGGGATGCAGCCGTCAACGCGCTCAGAGCTGCTCACCTTAGATGAAGGTTTAGACGTTGTGTCGTCAGCGGATCCAAGCACGCTGATGACGAGCGGCCATGCATGTGCCGTAGGACCGGGAAGAGGTGAGTTGGTTTTGGCGACCTGGGGGGCTTCACACAGCCAAGCACCCCCGATCGGGGTGCCCCGGGGGCAAGGACTAAAACCCAGGATAGTCAAAATTCTGGGTTTTGGTCCACTTTCTTAACTGATTCCGCTGAAAGCCAACTTCTTCAGTTTGGAATTGAAGAATTGTTCCAGTAGCAAGGGTTAAAGAGGACCAAAACCCACTGAACTTGTAAAATACATTTGGCCAAAGCCCCTGCCGATATTCCCTTCTTAGGGTGTAGAACTAGAAATGGATATTTTTTCTTTTCGAATCGCCTTGGAACACGTTTTTTTTTGCTTTCCCCCTCTGTAAGATGGCAGGAGATCAGCCATTACATAGGTGTAGCAATGACATCATTGCCACACACAACAGTGGCAAAGAATGGAGGAGGTGGAGCTTTACAGCTAAAACAGGCGCCATAATCTGGGATTAGAGTGAAGCAGGATCAGTAAAAATTGGCAAATGGTGATATTCATGGGGGGAGCGATTCAGGGGATGCTAGTTAAAAATGTGGGTTTTGGTCCGCTTTAATGGCCAGGTTCTCAGCTGGATAGGTCATTAGGCTGCTTAGACTTAGCGAAAGCTGCTAAACAGTTCACCTGTTACTTTGGAAGAATTGTGGGACTTGTAGTCCATGTGTTTTACTCAAGGCCATGAAATCCTCTTCCACTCTAGCAAGACTGTGTCTCAGGTATATGAGAATCATAGAAACCGCTTACTGATAAGTAAATCACAGGTCTGGGGGCACAATCCTAATACAAATGTTTATTTTACATTCCAAAAGCGGAAAACAATAAGGCAGAACACCAACAACCTGACAAAAAGGGAGTTTTTATTTAAGACTCCAGGGCCACCCCGATTTAGATGCTCCACTGTGTGAAACCCCCTCGGACCTGTAAAAGTCTGTAATAACCTCTACCCGTTCCAATGATGCATGCACAGGTCATGGCCGCCGTAAGCTTTACTTTTAGCTGGGCAGTCGCCCGCACAAGGCATTTGTGAATGGGCAGCACCGGCGGGCACCCCTTTAGAGGCTAGCAGGGATTCGGCTGTCTGCAGCTAGGCTCTGTGGGCCCTAGCATGCCCAGCAGGATTGGGGAAAGATGAGTTTTACTAGGCCACTTGGGGGGCTTCGCACAAAGCAGTATCCCAAATAGTGATGCCCCTGGAGCTAGGAGCAAAAATCGGGATAGTCAAAATCCTCAGTTTTGGTCCACTTTAAAGCAAAGCCAAACTCCTGCATTTTACAGACATGAGGGATACATGAGTTTATTTTTGACTCTCTTTACTTTAACAGCAGGGCATCCCAAATCAGGATTTCCCCTTAGAGACCTTGCATGCTGGACCAAAAGTGGTTAAACAGCAGCAAAAGTGCTTCAAGTAGCCCGCAGCCTCCTCACATGACCGGTCAGGACAGGAGCGATTCTTGGGATCTGTAGGTGAATATGGCCTTGTTTTTGTGCTTATGTTCTGCTGTGCCGAGGTTGTGGGTCTCTTATAGGTTTATCAAACACCTACATCTAAATGGGCCCTGTAACTTTGACTTTATTTTATGGTCACTAGTTTTCTAAGTAAGCTTTGTAAGGAATTCCAGGCTTCTAACAGACATGTAGAAAAGTAGGAAAAGCTCTTCTGACATTCTGTTCCTCGGTATGTCATAGCAGAGATGAAGGGACAATGACGTTTGCAAGCTTGTGGCGGAGGATTCTTGATTCCATTACCTCAATGCTAAATGATATTATAAACGTGGCATGTTGGGTTCCTGTATACTGCGCTGCTAATAGCAGTATTACCATCATATCCGTGTTCCTCCTGCCAGCAAGGAGCAGAGTAGAAATGGCTAAGGCTGCCACATCCTCCCCGCGAGTTCAAGGCCTTCCCTTCCTCTCATTATCACACAGAATAAAAGATCAAAACAAACGCCAAGATTCAGACATTTTATGGTTTATTTTTAACCAGCAAATGTCCTGTTCTGTACCAAATATTTCAGCCAGGGGCCCTGAAACAGACTAATAAGACTAATACTTTCCAATTTACTTTAGTACAAAAAACACCACCACAAACTTAGCAGTGGCGGCTCCTGCTGTTTGGCAAAAACTGAATAACACATAATAGGACACACATAAGATATAAACCATAACAAGTGCCTATAATATACTACATATATAAAAGCTGAATAGGCAACAATAACCTCTATTTTAGAGGTTCTAGTATTTAAAGGGACTGTAAACCAAAAGGCAATAATAAGTCAGCAAGGAGTTCACCCGATGTCTGTCCCATGTGTGTTTATCTCATTTTCTGAAGCGCAGGGTAGAAGCCATAGCTGGGCTTCAAAGTTGGCCCTCCTCTCAATTTCATTCCTCGATGACCACTCAAAAAGGTGGTCTAACTTCCACTAACTTTCACTCTCCCTTGGTGCTTCCAGTGTGAGCGAGTACAGCAAGTCTCCCTTGTCCCACAGCTGTCTCTGACCACAGCAGACCTCAAGACTTATGCATTTTTAGCTCAGCCATGAGAAACTGAAGCAAAGCGGATTTGTTTACAATACATAATAATTGAGATGCTTTGAAAAAGCCTGTTTACCATTGTTCCCAAGGGTGGTAAGGTGGGAGGAAGTTGGTGTGTGTCTGAACAGAGACTCTAAAAATCCTAGTAAATGAAAAATGTAGTCTAGAAAAACATGTACCTGTGAACGATTCAGTGTACTTGAATAGCATAAGCAACATACCCAGCAAGCCACACAGCAATAAACAAAAAGAATAAAAATAAAGTGAAAAACTGCACATAAAGAGGAACAACACCTGGGAATTTCAGTGTCCGGGACATGGTTCTCAGACAGGGCATCCTGATTTGGGATTCCCATGGCGCAGATGTGGGCGAAACCAAGTGCACTAATTGGCTAAGCGACCCCCTATACCAGTTAACAGGGCAGCAGGGACCGGCAAGTCACCTGTGGCAAGCCCAGGTGGGTGCAGAAGATTCAGTGGCCCATGTAGGCTATGCGATCTGGTAGCCTTTAGTGCAGAGAGGTGGCCGCTCGACCTCTGGTCTTACCAGCCCTCAAAGCTGGTTCCCCGGCTGGTTTTTTTTAAGGGTTTAATGGTAACATTTTTTAAGGGTTTAACCCTTTTTTTAAAGCATGGGGTCCCCCCTCCCGGGAGAGGGGGTTGCCCACACCATTTTTTTTTATTTTTTAAGGGTTTAACCCTTGATAGTTTACTTAGTAGTTGTATCTTATTTGAAAATGTCGTAAAATGCTCTATTCAGTTTGGGGTGAATATGCAGTACCGTTGTAGTTAGGAGAAATGGGGCTATTTCAAAATATTTGTGAAAGCACTGTAAAAATTGCAAGGCATTTCATATTGAATCCCAAACTCTGCTGAAACAAAAAACAAACCATTTTATAATTTTCCTGGCAATACCTGCAAAAATCTCAGTTAAACATACATAGTGCAAAGTGCTGGAAAATGGCCAGGCAAAAACTCTAGGTAGGCTGGCAGTTAAATCCATAGTCGGGGGGGGGGGGGGGGGGGAATTAATATTCACCTTTTCTCCACATCCAGCAAATCCGCCTTCCTTCAGTTCAATAGAATGTACCAGTACCTGAGTCCTGAAGCAAGCACAATTCTGTTCACGGACAACCATCTTGTTTTGCGGCAGCCCCCACTGCAGTGAATCAAGTGGGCAGTGTGACTGATAGAGCAGAAGCAGCCACACGACTTTGAGGTTGCCTGTGAGTGTGGAGGCTGCCAAACTTGATCTCGGGAATATGTCAGTTATATTGAACCAAATTAGGATGTAAGCACTGCGGGGGAAAGTAATAATGTGTTTTTTTAATGTCTGGACAGGTCCTTTAGGTGTCCTAAAACGAAAAAAGGAATAAAAGTGGTTAGCATTGTGCCTACTGTGAAACCTTGATTTATTTTTTTAACCAAGTATTAGAAGAATTCACTTTAAATGGTAACGCATAAGGACAGTGTAGTGCATTTTTTTCTTTGATGAGAAAGGCGTCAGTGTAGTTAAACATCTATACATTAGATAAAAGTAAAATAAAGTCCAAAAGAGAGAATTTTGGGAGCATGCTACCCCAATTGGAAATATTTAGCATATTTATATAACTCTCTGCACTAGTTTCTTCCCACGGGCCAAAAACATATTGATGTTTAACAGCACTTGAATCAGTTGTCTATACTATGTCTTCTTGGGACATTCCATATTATAGATGTGAACCCTAACAGAAAATCCATACTCCATGTGCGAGCTTCAATTATATCCACTCTCCTCAAGCAATAGAGAAACGTATCATACGTTTACAGCGCAGTGAGTTGTTTCGCAAGCTCGGTAAATTGTGATTCATGCTCTCAGTCGCCTAACGCACTCCCAAAACTCAATATTTCATTGCCGTGATCTCCATTTCAAATGTCAGACCTTTGCATAGCCAATTGAGGAAGTCTGCCATATTAACTTCCTGCTGCGTTACAAAGCTATAGCATTGCCAGGTAGAACGTGCTGCCTGTATCAAAGGTTCCCTGTGTAAGGCTAAACACCTAATTAATAGGATTTTGTCTAGCAGGTTCACTCAATGATGGCTCTATTAAGGGCTCTCTCAGATCTACCATTCTGTTTTCAGGCCAGCTCTATAATTGAAAACATATTTTCTTCTCCCAAACTGCAGCTGGTTTGGTTCTGCTCATGCAGAAAAGGATATAACCTTGCATAACATAGGAAATGAACGGTTGAGAGAGAAGCCAAATTCAATTTCAGTCAGATATTTCGAGGATAAGTCCATGATCTATGGAAGCAGGGGAATGAAAAGTGTGTGTGTGCGAGGAAAGGAGCGTATTCAGCAGTCTATTAATCACGGCTGGCTTGGACCCTGCTTTGTGCTCTCACATTAGTAGTGATTCTTCTACAAAGGCTGGAGACGAGCCAGATATACGGCGAGTTAACCACTTAAGCATCATCTGCTACTTGCAGTTCAATGGATGTTGTGTTTTGAAATACAGTTGGGTGCTGCGACTGCAAGACTGTTGTAGGGGGAGAAAGGAAACAAGTATAGTAAGCTTTTAAATACCATCACAAAACACACAACAATGGAATATAGATTTGGAATGCCCTGCTGTGCCTCTGTCGGCAGCTCGAAACCCGACAGCTCGAATACTCACCGCTTCTGGGTTCCCTCCTACTGTTACCGCCCCCCTTTTCCCCCTTACATTTTTTACTTATTCTACATAGGTCTGGTTTTAGTTGCGATGCCCAAGTCTAATGAACATCTTTGAATCTAGGAGGCATAGTTCGCTATTAGTGGACTCCTTTACCCATCTTAATGGATTCTTATAAATTTTGTACATTTTGTATAAGTATACCCCCCTGGTATCTTGTTTTAGTGGTCAAAGCTATTTCATTTTCCAAGTGGTGGAGAGATTGGTATTTTTGTTTGGGGGGGGGGGGAGTGATGGGCCCAGCATGATAACATAAATGTTTTGGTTATCTAGGCCTTGATTCGCTAAAGATAGAAAAAAATAATTGACGATTGGAAAATAGGATCACATGCGAGAACTTTTAAAACTTTGGAGTGATTCAAAATGACTGTTAAATTAATATCATGTACTGGAATACACTAAAAGTGCAAGCGAAAATGACTTTACAAGTGGTAAACTGAAAAATGGCTCCAAATTTCCAATAAGCATTCATGTGTGTGAGAGTTTCTGCTTAGCTTTCATTTTCAGTCTGGTAAATTTATGTTTACACACCATCATGTTCATAGGCCTTCCTATGGTGTATTCTGGGCTTTTTATGGGCTTTTTTCCAGGCACAGTGGGTAGAAGTACTCCATGATGGAAGTAAAAAAAACAGACTTTTCTCCGCCTGAAAGATGCTGTAAAAATCTTGTGTGAAACACAGTCGCTGGAATTATTTTGCACTCAAAAATTCCACACAAATTATTTTTGAAAATTGAATTATTTTCGACTGCTTTTGCTCATGTTCAAATTGAATTAGCAAAAATGTAAAAAATAACACTTTCAAGGTTGTGCATGGAATTTTTGTGCAAAAAAATTGCATCTTTTTTTCAAAAAAACACACGAAAATTTAAATTCAATCTTTAATGAATCAAGCCTCTATAGCAGGGGTTCCCAACCTTTTTTTTAATCAAGTACCACTTTCCATTTTCTCATTCTCAAGTAACATCTGGTGGTCCATATGGGCTGTCAGTCGCCTAAAACTGTTACAAACACACAAAACAACTGTTTAAATATTTTAACCACCTTTTGGAGCAGTTTTTTACTTATTAAGCAAATTTGGCTTGGGAAAAGTATAGACTTTTGGGGGTACAGGTCAGTCTGCAACCTTGTCGAGTTCTACCTGATAAGCTCTTGAGTCCCACAAGTGGCACCTGTACCGCCTATTGAGAACCTCTGATCTAGAGCAATAACAATGCTGCTTTTTCTTGATTAGGTTGCGCTGTCCGGTTCAGAAGGGCTGCTTTAATAGTAAATTCCCCCTGCTTTTTGATGAACATCCTTATAAGTACTATGCTCCCTTGCCATAATGGCATAAGACATTGGTATTCCCACCATAAATGAAGTACTGTGGCAGAGCTGTAATTTGCTGTTACAGTAAGTTGTGTATTAGAACCAAGCCACAGACGTTCATGCTCTAAAATCTTTATTGGTGGGGATTTTAACTGCATAATTGAGTAGGACTAAGGGGTACTCTAAACCAACTCTAAAAACCTATCCTTTTTTGGGGGGCAATAGGGACCTAAACGGCCGCACAGGACACGTGTTTTTAGATTACTATTAAATGTTACGTTTTAAAGGGACCTGGTGAGCTGGGTTCTTATGGAAACATTTGCATAATTTAGTGTTTCATTTTTTCCTGCTCGAGAAGTACGATTACTGTATTTAGATCACTTACCCACCAGCTACTATTCCTGTTCATTGGACGCACACTTATGTGCAAGCCCACTGAATGGACAGGATAGGTTGCTGGCAGTAACCTGAACTGGCTACCAATGGTTATACCTCTATACTTGGGACTGCAAGCCGATTTCCAAGCTGATTCGACTGGAGGGCCACTTACCTGAGGTCATCTTGATTTGGGGTGCTCCTCTATCTAAACTTTGTGAGGAAGCACAAAATCGGACTTTAAAGTGATAGTCCAGCTATGTACGATAAAAAGGCAGCAAGGAGCTCACCTGAAGAGCATCCCATGTGTCTTCATTGCACTGTAAATGCTCTAGCAGGTCTCCAAAATTGTTGCCTTCTTTCCTTTCCATTTTTGACCACCATGCTCCAAATATAGTTGCACAGTCACAGTCGCCCCTGCCCCTCAGCACTCCCAGCGTAATGGAGCATGGCGAGAGTGACCACTGTCGTGACACATAAAACAGGCTTCAGGTGAGCTCCTTGCTGCCTTTTTTCCTATTGCCTGTATCCTTTAATAATGAGCTCTCTCCAGCCATTTTCTTTACATATAAAAGGGGATGTGAAGCAGGCATTATTCTCTGGCACCTTTGAAGAAGTGAGCTTGTCTTACGGAACGCGTGGGGGATCAGGACGCCAGTTACTAGCAGGGACACCTCTTAACTTCTGATTTGGTGATATCTTATGCACTTTTTTTTTTATTACCTCTATCCCAGTTTGGGGCAATTTGATTGGTTATTTGTTCTCTTTTTTTATATGGGATAAATTTATATAGGTTTTTGAATGTTATATTATAGCACTTAGCACTTTTCAGCATTTAGCACCTTTATATTGCACTAGTCACTTTATTCATATTGTATCATATATTGTGAGATAGGGATGTATATATTTTTCACAAGGAGGAAGAGGAATGATTATCTATGTCCCTGCTATTAGTATCTTGTTTTTAATATATTTGTGATGATACTTTTGTAATCATTAATAAATATTGAAGATTCATGATATATTTTTGATTTAGTAATTCATTTGGTGGTGCCTGGGGATTTCCCTGGTGGTAGCTGGGGCCACCCATATTGTATATGTGTATTTGGATATATTCCCTTTTCTTTGGGGATTCCTTTAAGGCACACCTAAATTCATATATCATTAAGAAATAATTAGTGGTGCATTTGAAAAAAATTCTTTTTTTATCCTTTACTACCACATGTCCTCTTTCCCGCCACAAGCTATTTTTATTATCCGTCTACCCAATTGGCCACCTCCGGTCACGTGAAAAAACAAGTGCACCAAGGAATCTTCCAGCTCTTATGTGCTCCTAAGTCTTTTAAAATCCATGTTAAACAATAGGTTCCCAATTCAGGATGCCTTGGAGGGCTCTAAAATATTTTGACTTGGAACACTTTAAAGAAAACGAAATCCTTGGCATTTTTTTATGTGTTCTGTCTTATTGTTTTCCTCTTCTGGAATGTAAAATAAATGTGTGTTAGGATTGTGCCCCCATATATGTCATTTAATTATCAGGAAGCTGTTACAGAGAGTCACAAACAAATAAAAATTATAGATAAACTCAGCACCTTGAAGACATAATTTAGCACACAATAATGGCCCCTTTCAAGCGTATTTTGACTATCGGGGGTTTTGTTTTCCATGCCACACTGCCTGAAACCCCCCAGAAAGCCTATACAAACTCAGTCCTATGGCACATGCACAGGCTGTCGTCCAATCAGAGCCATTTGCTGTGCATATGTAATGGTCTGCAAACGGCTTTGTTTACATGCAGAGCTTTGGCAATCAGGAGCTTAGGGGCCACCCCTGTATCTGAATTACTGGGGGCGGGAGCACACTCACAGCCCAAAGATGCAGGGATGTGTTCGCGGGTTGTTTACGAGGGGGGCACCAGGATGGAGGTAAGTTCTGCGGTGCCCCAGGGGGTTCACACAGCGGAGCATCCTGATTCAGGATGCCCCCGGGGAAATCCTGCGGGTGGCCACAGTGGGGACACAGTGGGTTTTGCTCTGCTTTAAAAATGCCATTGAAAGTAGAATTGCCTTTTTACATTTCGTGTATTAAAAGAATGTGTTGAGTAATTCTGGTCTGTTTATGGCTTGCTTGTTTAGATTCTGCATTAGGACATCTGCTAGTCAGTGGAATGATTTTTTATCTTTTAGAATAGCTTTACAATTGCCAGGTGAATAGTCTGTGTGTGTGTATATATATACCGTATATATATATATATATATATATATATATATGGGAGAATGTGTCACCCCGAATGCCCCTGACATAAGGTTGTCCTGTTATGTCCTATTTGTAAAATGTTTGTCCCTCATGCAGCAAGTCAAATCTACATATCCCCGAGATGTTACTTTTCTTTTTCATATATTTCTGTTTACTGATTTATAAATATGCGCATGAAAGCGAAAAAACTTTTTTAGTAATGTGTTTTTACACTGCAAGCTTTCCCATTCCTGCTGAATTAATAATGCATTATCATTTTTAATATTACCCTGTGTGAGTGGGCTGAAAGGCTGAGGGTACGAAAGGACAGCTCGACGACGCATGATCCTGGGTTGCGCTTGCTGTGATAATCACAGAATTCAGGAATTCAGAGGGCCGATAAATAAACCATATATCCGCAGAATCTGGTAATAAGCTTTTACAGCTTGAGGGCGCTGGCACCATTTTATTTTGCGCAAATTCACTGGAATGCTGAAAGGTGAAATGAGGACAGTGGAAGCACAGAGTGATGGTGGTGATGGCACTAGCTGCTGTTTCCAGAACAGATGAGCAAATTGCTAGCAAGTCAGGTGTGGATTTATACTGCTCTTTCATGACAGTCCATTGTTAAAAAGGGGGGGAATCCTGAAGTCCTTTGACATTTTAAAGTGAGGTCCTCTGCCTTTGCCTTTCTAAAGTTTGTTTTACCTAAACATCTCTGTATCTAAGAGGGCATCCAGCTCTGGCCATCCTAGGAGTTGCACTCAGCTTTATATAAACCTAGAGATTAGGAGGGTATATTATGGAGGCATCCAGTGTGTAAGATGTGAGGAGTTGAAATGTGTTCCATTACATTTTGACATGTGTTTATACTGGATTCTTTACACAGACAAATCCGTAAATCTCTATTGCCACTGTGATATCTGCTGCGAGAGTGTTAATATTTCACTTTGAGCATTGTATATAGAATTAAGCTTTTATTGTGACACATGATTCCAGATATAATTGAATCTTTTTAGGAGAACCCTTTACAATAGTTTAAACTTTTTTTTTTTAACATATGGAAGCTGAAGTTGATGGAGGCTGCCATTTCTGTCCTCGGTCTAAAAAGTTGCCCTAAAGAAGTAGCTGGTCTTACTGGAAACGATTAGGTATATGTTGACAAGATAAACAAGTGCTCAAGTGATCTATCCCAAAGTCTAATAAAGATCCAGATGCTCTACTAAAGATTCAAAATGTTCACCCAGTCCTAAATGCTCCAAAATGAAGGTGCACTTGTGGGTTGCTTTATCCTGAAGTCTAATAAAGATCCAAAATGTTCACCTAGTCCTAAATGCTCCAAAAGGACCTAAATGCTCCAAAAGGAAGGTGCACTTGAGGGTTGCTATATCCTGAAGTCTAATAAAGATTCACATTTGTCAGCATTATATCCTGAATGTCCGCAATTACAACGTAACTTCCAATGGATAAGAACATCAACTTCACTCCTAAGTCCAATAGTGGGTCAGGAAAAGGATAGCATAAAGCATATGCCTAAGGACCTCAACAGGCCTGAAACCTAAGAGACGCCTAAACCTGAGAGACACCTGTGTTTGGGGTTTATATTACCTATATTTTTTTCTGCAGGGGAGAAGTGCATAAAATATGTTGGGGGTCATTGGCTATATTGAGGTGGAGTGACTTTTGTCCCAGGCAGTATTGTTTGGCCTTTTGGAGATTACATGACCAGCAGCCATTCCAACTTGGATAGAACTAACTGTGCCCAAATAAAGGCATCCTATCTAGGAATGGGAGCCGAAAGCTCATCCCAACCAATTTTTAGAAGCTGTGTGGTGTTTGAACGGGTATTCCCTCAAAGGCCCATTCCTCGCTCTTTGGTCAATGGAAGAAGTTGCTGAGTGTATAGTACAGTAAATTCACAAATTAAATCATTTTAATCTACACATACTGGTCAAATGTTGTCCAGCAAACAGGCAGGGGCATCAGGAAAGCCACTTGTCACATTGCAGGCTATGCCCCTAGCTTGGGCCCCCTTTCCAGTTATCAAGTAGTGTAAAGGGTTAAAAATACATAACACCCTGCCATCTTTAAATCAATCAATGTTAATTAAAGCTATTTTAAAATATTACATGGGACTATCTGTCGGAATCGCTGCCAAGGCAGTTGGCTCATTACTTTTTACCACAAAGTATCCATTATTGTTGGCCCTATTCTGGAGGTGCATTGCCTATTTTTTCAAACGAGTGGATCTGGGCAAGGCTTTAGAGGCACATCTCCATCTCCTAAACTTCTTCTAAACAACTTTCTAGAAGTTCCTTGTAACTGCACCTACTAAATACAACAAACACTTTCATCCTGGTCAACATACAGATCCACCTATTTGAAGTCTTTGGGTCACAGGGTTTTAGTTTTCTAGTTTATTATCTTGGGCAACGGTCATTTTCCTAAAGCAGAAGGTATTTATGTGGGACATGCAGACCAAGAACAACAGGCTATATTTGTTGAGTAGCAAGATCCATGTAAATCGTCACTTTTCATCTCTATGCTATCCCCAGCACTGCAATTCTTGAGTAAAGCTTCTAGAATTTATTTTGTCATTAATTCCTACTTGTGGACATGTCTACCTTAAGGAGAGCCCAATGCTGGGACAAAAAAGGCCTAGAAGGTTATTTCATAAACCGGAAAGTATTTACTTGCTAACTAAGTAAAAATATTGAAAGCTGCTTCATTTTTATTTTGGCCCGAGTGTGGTATTTACCAGAGATAAGACACATTTTAGGGGCTATGTTATGTCATGTTTTTTTGTTTTATCTTGGGGAATTGGTTCTGTATCTTTTGTATAATTTTTTTGTATTATTACATTTTAATAAGCAAATATTGGTTTACTAGGCTCACTATAGCAATTTACTAGGCTATTGGACAAGAAGGCCCCCAATATGATATTATAGGTCTGCTATTCTAAGTATGCAGCATGTCCTGCTCCAGATAATGATTCATAACAGATGGGAATTACCTCCGCCAGAGGGCCCTGGACTGCAGAGATGCCAAAAAGAGGCCCCTCCTGGTCCCATATATGCCCGGGACCTCCCACAAATTCACCAGTTTCTTCTCTGCAGTCGGCTGCGAAGGACAAGGATGATGGCTTCTCTGTTCGCAGGTGAGCAGGGCTTATCAGCCCGTGACCCTGTAGAACTATTCCCTCCCGTTCCATTTCTTCATTTATGCCTCCCAGCTTTGGCTGCGCTGGTCGGGTAATGGTAGGCTGCACCTTGATAGGTGTTTTTTTAGGAACCTTGCTCCAACCGCAATCCCCCACCAAAGGGTGGGCGGTGCAGGCTTATGGTGAGCCTGATTTGGGATGCCCCATCCGCCCCTCGTCCCCCCGCCCTGGTCCTCGTGGGTCTCTGTTAGCTGACCCCCCCTCCCTTTCGCTGTCCCGTTAGTTCGGGGGGGGGGGTGTGCGTGTGTATATGTGCTTTTTGTTTGCATGTTCTGCTTTCACTGCTCTCAGGGCTCCGCACCCGGGCTGTTGCTGTGTCAGTTTGTACTGGTTTAAAATTGCTGACGCGCGCGCCTTGCGGCGTTCCGCGGTCAGCGGCGATGTCTCCGCAGGCGCTGCTGCTCGCCTATTGGCTGGACTAGTCACACGTTTTGCCTTTGTGCTTTTCTTGGGGGCAGAGCTTAGCGGATGGCGCGCTCCGCGTCGTTCTGTCCGGCGGCCCGCCATTTTGGTCTCTTCCTCCGGCGTGACCTGTGACTCCCCACCGCTGTCCGTGAGTGCCCCTGCGGGCTTATGTCTTGTCATGTATTTTTTATTGTATGCTTATGGGTTGTCATCGTTTGTGTCTTTCAGGCGGGAAAACTGTATAGAGGTTTCTCCCGGTCCTACCCCCTCTATTAGTTGCTAAAACTTTATTAGAGGCCTGATTAGTAAAATCCTCCCACTTCCCTGGCGGACCTTTGGGGCATCCCGGTTTGCTTTTACAGCGTAATTCCTATTGGCCCACTATAATCACCATATGGAGGCTTCACAATATATTGTGCTCGGGGTCCCCTCGGGACAAGCCCGGCTGTGTGTGGCGTGTGGGGCATCCCCTGTAAGTGATGATGTGCGGGTCTGTGTACCCTGCGCCCAGCAGGCGCTTGCGCTGCATTCTGGGCTATCGGTGACTGGGCCTGCAGCCACTATGTCTTCACCTACTCCCCCTCGCCTGAATTTGACTCCCAGTGAGCTGAACACTAGTGGGGAGTCTCAACCTGATGTGTCTTCTAGGCTGGCTAACATTGAGCGGTTGATTGCTAGCTCTGCGGCCCGTAAGGCCCCAGCTAAGAGGCGGCATGTGGCGCCTGGTGTGTCTGTTTTCCATATGGAAACTGAGGATTTTCTGAACATGACTGACTATACCCCCCTTGAAGAGGGGGAATTGTTTGATTCAGAGCTGTCTGATGATCAACATTACAGTGGTGCTGACCCTGGCTCTGATCCCTGGGATGCTGATGACACTAATAGACTTTTCCCTTCCTGCTGCTGCTCCCAAACAGCAGGGGTAATTGTTTAATACTGCTAAGCCACGTTTGGAATTTCCAGAACAGGCCCATTTCAATAATCTTGTTCTCAAAGAGTGGGAGCGTCCCAGCCGGCTTCCCGGAATCCCTCAGTGCTGGAATAAAAGGTATCCCTTTCCCACCGAAGTGGTTAAATGTTGGTCAACCCCCCCCGGAAGTGGATGCTCCAGCCTTGGGGTTGTCCAACACTTCTGTGGTGCATTGCCCTGATTCCACTACCCTGAAGGATAGTGAGGACAGGCGCATTGACCAGTTGGCTTCCCATGCCTTTGCCTGTGTGGGATCTGCATTGCGCCCTGTCTGTGCTTCTGCTATTACTGCTGTGGCTATCAGGACTCTCCTCAAGGGTCTGCTGGAAAATGCCCCTGATGATGCTTCTAGTGCCGAATTCAGGGCCTTGTCACATTTTTATTGCTTATATCCTTTCTGCTCTAGATGACACCATTAGGATGTGTAGTAGAACCTCAGCCTTAGTGGTTGCTATACGCCGCTCTGTTTGGCGGTGCCAGTGGGCAGCTGACAACGCTGCTAAGAAGGCTCTCACGGGGCTCCCCTTTAAGGGGCTGCGCCTATTTGGTGATCGCTTGGACCTGTTTGCTAAGGGAGGTAAGTTAACCCAGCGTAAAAAACAGCCGCGGCCCTTTCGGGGTTCAGGCGCCTTTACCCCCTCCTTCCGCGGATCCAGGTCTGGGAGAGGGGTATCCTTTGCGGGGGCACAGGGGTGACTTCTGGAGCAGAGTCAGAGGACGTGCCCGCCCAGGAGCCTCCTGGGGCTCTAAGCCCAAGTCTGCCACCAAGCCTGTTCAGCCGTGAAGGGGCGCCCTCACCCATCCGGGTGAGGGGACGGCTGAGGCTCTTCGCTCATGTCTGGAGACAACAGCTCTCAGACTGGTGGATTCTGGAGGTGGTGTCCTCCGGCTACAAGATAGAGTTCGCTGCCTGGCCGCCCCCAATATTCCTCAGGTCCCGGATCACTCAAAATCCCCTGGCAGCTTAGGATCTGTTTCTGGCTGTGCAAAGCCTTCTGGACATGGGGGTCATCTGTCAGGTCCCTCTTGGGGGAAAGAGGTCAGGGCTATTATTCCAATATTTTCACAGTGCCCAAAAGGGATGGCTCAATCAGGCCCATCCTGGACTTAAAACTTCTCAACAAATTTGTCAGAACCAGGCACTTTCGCATGGAGACCCTGTGCTCAGCTGTCGGCTCGTTGCGCCCGGGGGACTTCATGACCTCCATAGACATCAAGGAGGCGTACCTTCATGTTCCGGTCTTCCCATCAGAAATTTCTCAGGTTCGCGCTGGAAGAACAGCATTACTGCAAGCTCTAGTTCACTCCCTTCTGTCATGCCCTCACCCCTCCATCCAGCAGGGGATGCAGCTAGTGGGGCAGATGGTGTCCTGCTTCGAGGCGGTTCCCTATGCGCAGTTTCACATGAGACCTCTTCAACTCCATCTCCTATCAGTCTGGGACAAGAGTCCCCTGTCTCTGCATCAGGCCTTTGTTCTATCTCCTCTGGCCCGGCAGTCCCTCTTGTGGTGGCTGGACTCGAGGAACCTGTTGGGGGGCAGATCCTTCCTGGCCCCCTGTTGGGAGACAATCACCACGGATGCCAGTCTGGCAGGTTGGGGGGGCTTCTGGAAAAGCCTACAATTCCAGGGGCTATGAGGCCCTCAGGAGGCCCATGCTCCTATCAACGTCCTGGAACTAAGGGCGGTCAGGTTGGTTCTGGCCCATTTGACTCCTCACCTTCAGGGCCGGCCGGTCCAAGTACGCTCAGACAACCAGACGGCGGTTGTCTACATCAATCATCAGGGAGGGACTCGGAGCAAGAGTGCCCTCAGGGAAGTGTCCATGATTCTCTCTTGGGCGGAGGACAATGTCCCTTGCATTTCAGCTGTATACATTCCGGGGGTGGAGAATCTGGAGGCAGACTCTCTGAGCAGGGGGACCTCTCGCCTGGGGGAATGGTCTCTCAGCAGCGAGGTCTTCCAATCCCTGTGTCTCCATTGGGGGGTGCCGGACGTGGATCTCTTTGCATCTCGCCACAACCACAAGCTCCCAGTCTTTGTCTCTCTGTCCCAGGATCCCCTGGCCGTGGCAGTGGATGCTCTGACTCTATCCTGGCAGGGGTTCCGTCTCCTGTATCTGTTTTCCTCCATTCACCTTGCTGGGCAGGGTTCTGCACACGTTGGTTCAAGAAAGGGTGCCAGCAATTCTGGTGGCCCCCTGCTGGCCAAGACAGGTGTGGTTCGCAGACATCGTACAGTTAGCAGTAGATCAGTACGCTCTGCCCATGGTCCTGGACCTTCTCACTCAGGGACGGCTTTGCCATCCCAATTTACAAACGCTGGCTTTGATGGCCTGGCTACTGAAACCTCCATCTTGATGGAAGAAGGGCTTTCTGTCTCTGTAGTCGATACCTTGATCAGGGCTAGGAAGAAATCCATATCCTCTATTTATTTACTATAGGATTTGGCTGGCCTACATTGACTGGTGTGAGTCTAAGGTCCTTCCCTGTGTTTTCCATCCCTAGGATCCTGGAGTTCCTTCAACATGGTTTGGATCTGGGACTTCAGCTCAGCACTCTCAAGGGCCACGTATCTGCCTTGGCTGTTTTCTTCCAGAGGTCTTTCGCTCAACATTCTCTTGTCAAGACCTTCTTCCAGGGGGTTGCTCATGTGCGTCCCCCACGTAAGCCTCTGTTGCCAGTCTGGGATTTGAATTTGGTTTGAGCCTGTGCATGAGGCTGCTCTGTCTATTCTTACTCTTAAGGTTGCCTTTTTAGTGGCTATCACCTCTGTCAGGCGGGTTTTGGAGTTGGCGGCCCTTTCTATTCAGGCCCCCTACTTTGAGAGACATCAGGACAAGGTGGTTTTCAGGTTTAAACCGGATTCCTTGCTTAAGGTTGTCTTCCATCTTAATCCAGACATTGTGCTTCATTCCTTGTGCCCTAATCCTAGTAACTCCAAGGAGAAGGCCGTGCATTCCCTGGACGTTGTCAGGAATTTGAAGTTTTACCTGGTGGCTACTTCGCCCTTCAGGAAGACTGATGCTTTATTTGTGGTACCTTCCGGTCCCAAGAAGGGTTTGGCTCCTGCTAAGTCTACTATTTGCAAGTGGATTCGTCAGGCCATGTTTAGGGCCTATTCTGCTAGGGTAAAGGAGCCTCCTTTCCGTGTTACAGCTCATTCTACCCGTGTTGTTGGGGCTTCCTGGGCCTTTCAGTACCAGGCTTCTGTTGAACAAGTTTGTAAGGCTGCTACTTGGTCTTCTGTTCATACCTTTTCCAAGTTTTACAAGGTTGATGTTCGGGCCTCAGCTGATGCTATTTTTGGCCGCAAAGTTCTGCAGGCGGCAGTGGTTTGAACTGCGCGTTGTTGCTTTTGGGGATCCCACCCTATGTACGGACACTGCTATTGGATGTCCCATCTGTTATGAATCATTATCTGGAGCAGGACGTGCTGCATACTTAGAATAATACAATTCTGTGATTACTCACCTTGTAGAATTGGTATTATAAGTATGAAGCACGTCCTGCTCCACCCCACCCTTATTGCTTTATCTTGGATCCTCTGTACGGTGATTGTTATCCTTAAGTGGTTACTGGTTATTTGCCCTTCCTGGTTTTCCTTACTGCTTTTCAAAACTTGGGAATTTGTGGGAGGTCCCGGGTATATATGGGACCGGGAGGGGCCTCTTTTTGCCATCTCTGCAGTCCAGCGCCCTCTGGCGGAGGTAATTCCCATCTGTTATGAATCATTATCTGGAGCAGGACGTGCTGCATACTTAAAATACCAATTCTACAAGGTGAGTAATCACAGAATTGTATTTTTTTTTTCATTTTACTATTGGTGGCTGCTTCCCTTGATGAGGTAATTTGCTTAGACGGGCACACTTTACCTTACAAGCTATTCTACTATCTGAGCTTAAAGCAGGCCTTCACCCTGAAGAGTCTATCTTCCACATTTCCCACACCCCGTACATAAAGATTGCCCACTTTAAAAATCATTCTACCTGCACCTATTGCATCTTCTGAGCCTTTTAACTTCCAAGATGGGGGCCTGTGGAGTCTCAGTGAGTGAAGGAAAGTGTCTTCTGACTGTGCCACTCTACATTCTGGGATTGCTGTCCTTTTCCTGACCCAGCTCTGTGTCTGTGCAAAGAACAGCTATAACACCCCCCCCCCCCAGACTTTTCACCCCTCTCCTCAGTATGTGATGCTTCTAAGGCAAGATGGTGGCACCCGTATCCTAGAGTCCTGAACAGAGTTGAAGCCCAGCAGGGAAAAGAATAATAAGTAAGCAACTAAAATTTTAATATATATTAATTTTAGATACTGGGGAATAGTTTAAGAGTTTGAGCTTTTCATTAAATTATATGAAGGTCCGGTTTAACAGTAAGGATGGTTGAACTGCTCCTGTGAAATGATTTGTTTTCCAGACTGTTTGCTTTGATGTTCCTAATTTGAAAATGTATATTTTTCCCCCCACAAAGTGTAATGCTGGGATTTCATGACCAGCTTGCAGTCTCATATTTGGCAGGTCCCATTAATAATGGGTGCGGGCTTGCACCATTTAATAAAAAGGTCAGCGGCTTTGTGATATAAGACCAGCATGCAGTAGGGACGAAAAATAATGCATTTTCCATTATTCCTGTCACGCATCATCAAAAAGAAAACGCATTTGTCATAAAATTGATACTCAAATATTCAGCAGTGGAAAATAAATATATGAAAAATTCAGCACTAACCACTGTTTGGGAAAGAGTATAGCATGAAATTCAATTTATACTTGTCAATGAACCCGCATATCTGATGCAGCCTTACACGGGGATAGATCACTCCGGGAAAGCTCCAGCTAATATTTTATCGAACTGACTTTTTGCCAGAATATTAGAAAAGCAAGCTATCTGTTGAAAGTACATTCTCCTATTCAGGCAGGCATACATACAAAATAAATGCATACAGTAAGGCACTGCAAAAGAGAAAAGATTCATGGCTTTACACAATTCCTTTTTCTTTATCTCCCTCCGAATACTAGTATCACTAAACTTGAATTGCCTTCCTCCAGATATACCTAATGGGGTCATTGCACATAACACAACATTCCCTGTACCAACATTTTACCAAAGAACTCGGCTAATTCACTTACCGTATATACTCGAGTATAGGTCGACCCGAATATAAGCCGAGGCACCTAATTTTACCACAAAAAAACTGGAAAAGTTATTGACTCGAGTATAAGCCTAGGGTGGGAAATGCAGCAGCTACACATACACCCCAATACACCAGCTGCCACCGCCTGGCCTGCACAGACGCACTCAATTAAAGCAGAACAAAACCCAGCGGAGTCTGGCTTGGAATCTGAAAGATTCCAAGGCTGGCTGCTGGCTTTGTCCTGGGGCATCCCAGAAAGGCCAGTAAACATTTACCTTCCCTGGCTCCTACGGAGCATGCGCAGGCTCTGATCCAATGAAAGCCACAGGCCATTACTTCATAATTTGGCAGGCAGGAATGCGGCAGCGCGCGCTCCCCATTCATGTAATTGAGAGCCGTCTACTGAATTACATATTGTTGGTGGGTGGCTCTCACTGGACCAGAGCCTGTGCATGCGCCATTGGAACGGAGAGGTAAGTGATTATGGATGACCTGGGGGATTTCACAGCCCTGGAATCTCAAAGATTCCAGGGCTGGCTGCTTGCCTTCCCCAAGGGCATCCCAAATCAGGATGCCCAAGCAGAAGGCCAGCAGCCAGCCCTGTAATCTTTTAGATTCCAGGGCCGGCCTCTTATGGTTTTGTTCCACTTAAAAAAAAACATTGAATTAGTGAGCTTGCTCCCTGCCCTGCTCCTCTAATCTTAAATTCAATGTGCACACACAAACACACAATCTGTACAAACCCCCATCAACATAATCTAATTTTTCTTTTTAAACCCCCAAGTGACAGTCCACCCTCCCCCCGAATCCCTGCCCGCTCCTCCATTACCTGTTACCAGGCGCTCCTAGGTTGCCGGTGTACTGAGCAGGCCGGCAGCCCCCGCGCGCCTTCTTCTCTGATGATGTCACGGCAGGAGGGCGGAGCTGGCCAGGCCGCTCTCCTATTCACTGACGCGGCCACAGCATAACACGGTGACCGGGGGCGGACAATGCAGACAGGGAGGGAGCAAGGATGGCTGGGTGCGTGATCGCCGGGCACGCGCGCTGGACGGTGACATGCGCGAAGCCCGCTAGGAGCTTGTACTTAAAAAAAAAAAAAAAAAAAAAAAAAAAAAGACAGCTGAGTCCTTCTGACTCGAGTATAAGCCGAGGCGGCTTTTTTCAGCCCAAAAAGTGGGCTGAAAAACTCTGCTTATACTCGAGTATATACGGTACATTGAATTGTCTTCCTCCTGATATACCTAATGGGGTCATTGCACACAACACAACATTCCCTATCCCAATATTTCACCACAGAACACTACTGCTGCTTCTTTTTTGCCAGAGATTTTATTCATTATTCTTAAAGAGAAACTATGGTAAACAATGACCATAATCCCTCTTAAATATGCAGCAGTGGGGTAACATGACCCGGGATGCCCTGCTCTGCATTGCACCGGTATAGAACCACCCACTCGGATACTCACTGCTTCTGGGATCCTCGTCTATGGCTGGCAGCCTAGAAGCTCCACATGACCGCAAGCAGCCTATCGGGGCAGTCGGCAGCTAAGCATATCAGTACTGGCCGGTGCCAGCAGTGGAGGCTGAAAGAAAAGTGGTGAGTATTCGCTGCCCCACTGCTGCTTATTTAAGAGAGACTATGGTCATTTATTCTTAGTATACAGTACGTCCTGCTCCAAATATAATACTTACTATGGGGTATTACTCCGCCAGATGGCGCTGGACTGCAGAGACATCTAAAATAGGCTCCTCCCGGCCCCTCAAATACCCAGGGACCTCCCACAAATCCCCAGATTTTCTCTGCAGTCTGGACTGCGAAGGACGAGAAATGACACTCTCTACTCGCAGGTGAGCGGGGCTATTAGCCTGCGGCCCTGTAGGACCATTCCCACCCGTTCCATTATTAATGTGCCTCCCAGCCTTGGCTGCGCTGGTCAGGTGACAGTAGGGTGCTTAGGAGCGCTGCTCCACCGCAATCCCCCACCAAAGGGTAGGCGGTTCAGGCTTATGGTGAGCCTCTATGGGATACCCCTCCCGCACTATTGCCCCTTGCCCCTGTCTATCGGTGGGCCCTATGTTAAGTGGCCGCTGTCCTCCCTCACTCTCCTTGTAGCCTTCGGGGGGAAAGGGGGGGGGGTGAATGTATGTATTTACGTGTGTTGGCCTTGTGCTTTATTACGTTATGTTTTGTGTCAGCCGCCGCGCTGACTTGCTTTACTATTTCTGTACTTAAAATTTCCGCCGCCGCACGCCTTTTTTCACTATGTTCCGCGCTTGGCGGTGGCGTTACCTCAGGCGCCGGCGCGCCCTCATTGGCTGCTTGTCACGTGTTGGCTTTGTGCTCTTCGGGGGGGCGGGGCCCGTCTCTGGCGCATTCCGCATCATTGCTTGTGCGGGCCCGCCCCTCGAGGTATACCGACGCCATTTTGCCTACTTGGTTGGCTTCTGCGTGACGGACCTCTACCTACCGCGGTCCGTAAGTGCCCTTGCGGGCGACTTTATTACCACCTTTTTATTACTGTCTGCTTACGGCTCATTTGATTGTGTCTTTCAGACGGGCGAATCTATTGGCTTCTCCCGGCCCTCTATTAGTTGGTTAACTTGTGAGGCCTAGTGTAATTACTCCCACTTCCCTATTGGGGCATCTGGGGTTGCTGTATAGCATTAATCCCCATCGGCCTATAGTGCCGCTATAATCACCATATGGAGGCATCTCAGGATAATGTGACCGGGGTTCCTTTGGGACAAGCCCGGCTGTGTGTAGCGTGTGGGGAGTCTCATGTTGACGCTGACAAGGCACGGGTCTGTGTACCCTGTGCTGAGCAGGTGCTTGCGCTGCAATCTGGCCTTCCAGTGGCTGGGCCTGCACCTCGTTTCACTTCACCTACCCCCCCCCCTAGCTTAAATCTCACTCCTACTGAGTTGCATACTAGTGGGGATTCTCAGCCTGATGTGTCTTCTAGACTGGCTACTGTTGAGAAGTTAATTGCTAATACCTTGGCGCGTAAGGCCCCTGCTAAAAAGCTGCACTTAACGCCTAATGTCACTCTTTTCCCTATGAGTTTTGGCATCTTTGTGGCTATACCCCTTCGGACGAAGGGGAGCTATTCTTTGACTCAGGGTCATCTGATGAGAAGCCCAGGGGTCATGACGATTCTGGCTCTGAACCTTGGGCCCCGGATGATACTGATAGATTGCTGACCCAGATATTCTTAGTATACTGTACGTCCTGCTCCAAATCTAATACTTACAGTTGGGATATACTCCGCCAGATGGCGCTGGACTGCAGAGACATCGAAAATAGGCTCCTCCCAGCCCCTCAAATACCCAGGGACCTCCCACAAATCCCCAGAATTTCTCGGCAGTCTGGCTGCGAAGGACGAGAAATTGGCTCTCTACTCGCAGGTGAGCGGGGTTATTAACCTGCGGCCCTGTAGGACTATTCCCACCCGTTCTACTAGTAATATGCCTCCCAGCCTTGGCTGCGCTGGTCGGGTGAAGGTAGGCAGCACTGCCGTTGGTGCTTAGGAGCGCTGCTCCACTGAAGGGTAGGCGGTTCAGGCTTATGGTGAGCCTCTATGGGATGCCCCTCCTGCACTATTGCCCTTTGCCCCTGCCTATCGGGGGCCCTATTTAAGTGGCCGCCGCCCTCCCTCATCCTCCTTGTAGTCTTCGGGGGAAAAGAGGGGGGGAGTGTATGTGTATAGATATGTATGTTATGCAGTCTTGCTTTCACTTTTCACATGCCTTTATTCTTGTGTCAGCCGCCGCGCTGACTTGTCTTTTAAAATTACCGCCGCCGCACGCTGACTTTGTTCCGCGTTTGGCGGCGGCATTACCTCAGGCGCTGGTGCGCCATCATTGGCTGTTGACCTTTCTGGCTTCGCGCTGTTCGGGGGGGGGGGGGCGGGCCCGTCTTTGGCGCGTTCCGCGTCATCGCTATTATTGGCCTGCCCCTCGAGGTATACCGACGCCATATTTTCTGACTTGGTTGGCCTATGCGCGACGGACTCCTACCTACCACGGTCCGTAAGTGCCCTCGCGGGCGGCTTTATCTGCTTCACTTTTGTTACGATGTACTTAAGGTCTTGTGCTTATGTCTTTCAGGTGGGACGAACCCTTCTGGGCTTGTCCCGGCCCTGTTTTAGTATATTGCTTGTAGGCCTTGTAAAAATTATAACTCCCACGTCCCTAGCGGGTTATTGGGGCATCCAGGGTTGCTATATAGCGTTATTCATTATCGGAGTATAGCGCCGCTATAATCACCATATGGAGGCACCCCAGGATAGTGTGACCGGGGTCCCCTTGGGACAAGACCGGCTGTGTGTAGCGTGTGGGCAGCCTCATGCTGACGCTGACAAGGCGCGGGTCTGTGTACCCTGTGCTCAGCAGGTGCTTGCATTGCAATCTGGCCTGCCAGTGGCTGTACCTCGTTTCACTTCACCTACTCCCCCAAGCTTAAATCTCACTCCTGTTGAGTTGCATACTAGTGGGGATTCTCAGCCTGATGTGTCTTCTAGACTGGCTACTGTTGAACAGATTATTGCAAAGTCTTTAGCGCGTAAGGCCCCTACTAAGAAGCGTCACTTGACGCCTAATGTTACTGTTTTCACTATGGGAACTGAGAAGTTTTGGAATCTGTGTGGCTATACCCTGTCTGATGAAGGGGAGCTCTTTTCTGATTCAGGCTCATCTGATGAGAGACCAAGGGGTCATGACGATTCCGGCTCTGACCCCTGGGCCCCGGATGACACTGACAGATTATTGACCCAGATTTTTGAGGTTCTGTCTATCTCTCTCCCTGTTGAGGCTCCCAGGCAAAGAGGGGAGCTTTTCCATACAGCAAGATCACATTTGGAATTTGGAAAGCAGGCACATTTCCATAACCTTGTGCTCAAGGAATGGGAACGCCCCAGTAAACTTCCCGGGGTTCCAAAGAGTTGGGATAGGAAGTATCCCTTTCCTGCTGAGGTGGTTAAATGTTGGTCACCCCCCCCCCCCTCCGAGGTGGATGCCCCGATCCTAGGGCTATCTAACACCTCTGTCATGCATTCCCCTGATTCTACTACCCTGCGGGATGCCGAAGACCGGCGTATTGGTCAGCTGGCATCCCACGCCTTTGCATGTGCGGGGACGGCGCTGCGCCCGGTCTGTGCCTCTGCCATTACTGCTGTGGCCACTAGAACCCTTATCAGAAATATGCTTCTTAGTGCCCCTGATGAATTGCCTTGTGAGGTGTTTAATGCACTCTCCAGTTGTGATGTGTTTGTAAACTTTGTACTATCAGCATTGGATGACACCATCAGAATGTGTGCCAGAACTTCTGCCCTCGTGGTGGCTATACGCCGCTCGGTTTGGCTGCGCCAGTGGGCTGCTGACAACGCTGCCAAGAAGGCCCTCACTGGTTTTCCCTTTAAAGGACTGCGGAGACCGCCTGGACCTTTTTGCTAAGGGAGGCAGGTTACCCCAGCGCAGGCGGCAACCTCGGCCCTTTCGGGGTCAGGGTTCCTTCTCCTCCCCTTACCGTGGTGCAAGACAGGGAAAGGGGGTCTCTTTCCCTGGGGCCCGGGGAGATTTCTGGGGTAGAGGCAGAGGACGTGGACGTCCTGGCTCCTCCTGGGGTCCCAAAGCTAAATCCTCTCCCAAGCCCCCTCAGGCTTGATGGGGCGCCCTCACCCATTCGGGTGGGGGGACGGCTGCAGCACTTCGCTCACATCTGGAGGCTTCATGTCTCAGACCGTGGATTCAGGAGGTAGTGTCCTCCGGTTACAAGTTACGATCCCCCTTCAAGATTCCTCAGATCCCGGATTCCTCAGGACCCTGTGTCAGCTCAGGAGCTAGTGCAAGCATTGCAAGGCCTTCTGGAGCTTGGGGTCATCTGCCAGGTCCCTCTTAAGAGAAAAAGGCAAGGGCTTTTATTCCAACCTATTCACAGTACCCAGAAAGGATGGTTCTGTCAGGCCCATCCTGGACTTAAAGATTCTCAACAAGTTTGTCAGGGGCAGGCGCTTTCGCATGGAGACTCTGCGCTCTGCCATTAGTTCCCTGCGCCAAGGGGATTTCATGACTTCTGTGGACATCAAAGATGCTTACCTTCATATTCCTGTGTTCCCAGGTCATCAAAGGTTCCTCAGGTTCGTTCTGATGGATCAACACTACCAATTTGTGGCCTTGCCCTTCGGCCTCACTTCAGCTTCCAGGGTGTTCACCAAGGTGCTGGCTGGCGTGATGTCTCTGCTCAGATGTCAGGGCGTCCGCGTGCTTCCCTATCTGGACGACATCCTCATCACTTCCGAGTCTCTACATCAGGCAGAGTTGGATACTCAGCTGGTGGTGTCCACTCTGGAGTCACTTGGATGGGTGATCAACCACCCCAAGTCCTCACTGTCTCCTTCCTTGGTAACTCCATTCCTAGGAATGAATCTGGATACAGTTCAGGCAAGGATCTTCCTTCCTCAGCAGAAGGTGGACAGTCTGATTGCACAGGCTCAGTCCCTCCTAGCTTGTCCCCATCCCTCCATCAGGCAGGGGATGCAGCTGGTGGGCCTGATGGTGGCGTGCTTTGAAGCGGTCCCTTATGCTCAGTTCCACTTGAGGCCTCTGCAACTTCACCTATTGTCTGTATGGGACAAGGACCCAGTGTTCCTGGACAGGGTCTGTGTGCTCTCCCCCCTGGTCAGGAGGTCCCTCTTGTGGTGGATGGACTCCAGGATCCTGTTGGGGGGGCAGATCCTTTTTTGCCCCTTCCTGGGAGACGGTCACCACGGATGCCAGGTTGGGGGGGTTTCTGGAAGTCCCTGCGGTGACAGGGGAGGTAGTGCCCTCAGGAGGCCCACACACCTATCAATGTCTTGGAGCTGCGAGCGATCAGGTTAGTTCTGGCTCGCTTGACTACTCATCTTCAGGGCCTGCCTGTTCAGGTGCGCTCGGACAACCAGACGGCAGTTGCCTACATCAATCTGGGAGGGACCCGGAGCAAGGGGGCCCTCCAGGAAACGTCTCTGATCCTGACTTGGGCGGAGGCCAATGTCCCCTGCATTTCAGCTGTGCACATCCCGGGGGTGGAAAATCACCTGGCGGACTCTCTGAGCAGGGGGACCTCTCGCCAGGGAGAATGGTCCCTATGCAGCAGGGTGTTTCAATCTCTGTGTCACCGTTGGGGCCAACCAGATGTGGATCTGTTTGCGTACCGCCACAATGACAAGCTTCCAGCTTTTGTCTCTCTGTCCAGGGATCCTCTGGCCCTGACCTCGGATGTGCTAGCAATGTCATGGAAGGACTTTCAGTTCCTTGTCTTCCCCCCCCCCAATTCCCCTGCTGGGCAGGGTTCTGCGCAAGATTGCTCTGGAAGGGGTGCCAGCAATTCTGGTGGCCCCCAGGTGGCCAAGAAGAGTGTGGTTCGCAGACGTGGTGCAGCTGGCAGTAGATCAGTACACTCTGCCCTTGGTGCCAGATCTGATCACTCAGGGCTCACTACGCCATCCCAATTTACAAACTCTGGCTTTGACGGCTTGGCTCTTGATGGAGAAGGGGCTGTCTTCCTCAGTTGTGGATACTTTGATTAAAGCTAGGAAGAAGTCTTCCTCTTCCATTTATTACAGGTTTTGGCTTGCCTACATTGACTGGTGTGAGTCTAGGTCTCTTCTCTGTCGTGTGTTCTCTATTCCCAGGATTCTGGAGTTCCTGCAGCATGGGTTGGAGATGGGTCTCCAACTCAGTACTCTGAAGGGTCAGGTTTCTGCCCTGGCTATTTTTTTCCAGAAGTCCTTTGCTCAGCACCCTCTGATCATTACTTTTTTTCAGGGGGTCACCCCACGTAAACCTATGGTGCCTTGGTTCTGTCAGCCTTGCAGGGTGCTCCCTTTGAACCTGTGCAGGATGCTGCCTTGGCCATTCTTACGCTCAAGGTTGTGTTTCTGGTGGATATCACCTCTGTTAGGCGTGTGTCTGAGTTGGCGGCGCTTTCCATTCAGCCCCCCTACTATGAGAGACACCAGGACAAGGTGGTGTTCCGCTTCAAGCCAGATTTTCTGCCTAAGGTAGTGTCTGCCTTTCATTTGAATCAGGACATTGTTCTCCCTTCATTGTGCCCTACTCCTAGTAATGCTAAGGAGAGGGTCTTGCATTCTTTGGATGTGGTTAGGTGTCTGAAGTACTATCTGGTGGCTACTGCACCTTTCAGAAAAACTGATGCTCTTTTTGTGGTCCCTTCTGGTCCTAGGAAGGGTTTGGCTCCTGCCAAGTCTACTATCAGCAAATGGATCCGTCAGGCTGTTATTCAGGCCTATTCTGCTAAGGGGAAGAATCCTCCCTTCCGCCTTACTGCTCATTCTACTCGTGCTATTGGTGCCTCTTGGGCTTTTCAGCACCATGCTTCTGCTGAACAAGTTTGCAAGGCCGCTACTTGGTCTTCTGTTCAAAGTTTTACAAGGTTGATGTTAGGGCCTCAGCTGATGCTGCTTTTGGGCGCAAGGTTCTGCAGGCGGCTGTGGTTTAAACTGTCTGCTGTTAACTTTGGGGATTCCACCCTACTTTATGGACACTGCTATTGGATGTCCCGATAGTAAGTGTTATATCTAGAGCAGGACGTACTGTATACTAAGGCCCTTATTCATCAAGCGATAGCGCCAGGTAGTGTCTGACGAGCGCCAGGTAGCGGCAGCTAACGGCGACTACCGACTCAAGTACGCCCGGCGGCGGTCACAATGACGCCTTTATCAAGCAAAATGAGGCTAGCGCCGGCGAGAGCGACGGCTTGCGCGGCATTCATCATGAAGCCGCCTGGACCGAACAGCGCCGCTACAAATTCCCTCACAGCGCCAGGTATGAGCTGTCGCTCCCTGGCGATGTCCAATGCATTTCAATGGAGCAATCTATAATTATTCATAATTAATTGGTAATCTTTTTTTTTTTTTTTTTTTTAATGTAAAAAAATCGGAGAACACTTCTGCAATGTTAGGATTTATTTTTAAGTCAAAAAAAAAAAAAATATGTGCAGAATTGATCTAACAGGTCTGAGATTACTGTATTCATATTACAAAATGATTCTAAAAACATGTATAATGTTACATTAAAAAAATATGGTTGTTTAGGGGTTAAAAACTAGTTAAAACAGATCGCCGCCAGCGCTCTGGGGTTTAAACAAGGAATGGACAGCGACAGCACATTCGGAGCGTGATTTTTTGATGAATATGAAGCTAGCCGTTCGCTCTGGCCATTCGTTGTCAGGCGCTCACATACAACGCTGGACCTGTGAAACAGCGACCCCCCAGCCCGTATTCAACATTACCGCACACGACTGAGTCGCTGTCATCAAGCTAATGCCGGCCAAGCACAGCGAATACTGGCTGGCGCTGAAAAAATCACGCTACAGTCGCTCATCTGTCGCTACCTGGCGCTATTGATGAATCGCCCTCTAAGAATAATACAATTCTGTGATTACTCACCTGTAGAATTGGTATTATGAGTATACAGTACGTCCTGCTCCACCCCACCCTTGGCTTTGCATTATCTTGGATCCCCTGTATGGTGATTGTTATCATTGTTATAGTTACTAGTTTGGGTTGTTTTAATTCTCCCAGCTTCTCGTTAACTGCTTTTCAATGCTGGGGATTTGTGGGAGGTCCCTGGGTATTTGAGGGGCCGGGAGGAGCCTATTTTCTATGTCTCTGCAGTCCAGCGCCATCTGGCGGAGTAATACCTGATAGTAAGTATTATATCTGGAGCAGGACGTTCTGTATACTCATAATACAAATTCTACACGTGAGTAATCACAGAATTGTATTTTTACCATAGTTTCTCTTTAAGTATGATCATGAATAAAATCTCTGGCAAAATGTAGCACCAGCGTTCTGTGGTGAAATATTGGGATAGGCAATGTGGTGTTGTGTGCAATAACAGTTCCACTTTAAAGTGGTCCAACACCCATTTTCCAGTTTGGGGGGGCATACAGATTGCTGCCCCCCACGCATAATTTCCGGAACACTCAGTTTTACTCACCTGAACCACAACCCCCTAGCAAAATGCAGCCCTGTTATGAGCCGCCGGTGGTCGTGTGGGCCGGAGCGGCTTCCGCCTTTCCTGCCATTGGCTGATGCAGGAACCATGCAAACACCAATGGCCAATTGCGGCCTGCATTTCTTTGGAGGATTGTGTTTTAAGCGAGTTAAACTGGGAGTTATGAGAGGTTATCCACAAGGGGGGGGGGGGGGGGCTGCAGCAATTTGGATGCCCCCTTTAGCCTGTCCCAGGTCAGCCGGAACCCATTTGCTGGAAAATGGGTGTTGGTCCCTCAGATATTTTCTATACAATAAATGCAACCAAATGGAGAACAACCTGAGACAAATGAAAATCATATTTAAAATGATTGTTCAGGCCCACTTAAAAGTATTCTAATTTTGTAGAGCTACCAATTGCAATGTTTCTTGAAAAACAAATGTATATATGGCCTGAGTTATTTTAAATTTAAGTTTTCCCCCATGTTCCCAGTTTCCTCTGTGATGGGAGTGGCAAGGTTGAGTCATACAAGCACACTGCATTGTAGTGGAGTGAGCTGAGGTTTGACTGATGGTGTAGCGTGCTCCATTTTAGCCTATCAGAGGGGTTTCAACTTGACATGATCCTCAGGATTTAATTTGTGGTCAGGATCAGGTGGGAGGCAGTGAAGAGGAAGAAGAAATTCCCCTTCTTTTCAGTGACCAGAGCACAGAGACAATGTAGGTGGGGACACTGCATCAGGTATGTTGCCAGGCAATTGATTTTAATGTTTGACAGGTCCGTTTCTGTCCAGTTCACCATCAGATTATACCAGCAATTATTAAATGAAAAATTACATAGGTTCTGTCAACCAAACATGGCTCAGCCTCCACATAGTCGGGTGCCTGGAACAGGGAAGCTGGTACCTTGTAAATCCAACATAAAAGAGTAGCTTCCAACACTCCACAAAGTTTAAACTTTGTCCACTTTCGATGGCATTTTTAAAAATATATATTACTGTGTGACTAGTCATTAGAGGAAGGTGTCATACTGAGCACCCTGCATTGTGTAGGTGCTCTTCGAGTGTGAAACCAGTACTGTCTGTGGTATGAAGGGAACGGAGTTGAATATAGTTCTTACAAATCGCTAACTCTCGGTTGCAGCTGCAATTAAGTAGCCCCCATACGGCTAGTGACTTGGCCCGCATTCATGTGTTTGCTCTTATCATTTATAGCTCCACCTTGCCACACCAGCATTCTAGCTAATTGGATATGCCACCCATAATGCACATACATACAGATTATATCATTAGGCTCAAGACATTAAACAATGTGCCTACTACATGGCTTGCCAACCTCTGAAATGTTTTTTTTTTTTACTGACAACTATATAAATATTTAGTGATGAGCAACTATTTTCCTGACACTATTTATGTTAGCCGAAAACAGACGGCAAAGTAAAATTAGACAAGCTTAGCACTACATGGTAGTTTGCTCTGGCTTGATGGTGACCTTTTAAAATTGGTAGTCGTTTTGCCTGGCCACCTAAGGAGTCTTAATTATTATTTGTTTCTATTTAAAGACTTAAAGGTAAAAAACACTTTCTAAAACAGGAAGTTTGGCCGAAATAAGACGAGCTGGGGGGGGATTGTCTTATTGCAGAAGAATGCTGTAGCAGTCCCCCCGTACATCACCCTCCAGAACGACCAGAATTGTCCCATGATCCACGGTCGGGAATACAGTCCCGCAATTGGCAGCTGACGGGCATGTGAACAGGACCTTTCGGCTGCCATATTTGAGGACACGACCCAACTTGTCCACTCATGGCTGCTATATTCTAATCTTATTGTATACCCACACTTTTTTAAGCATTTAGTTTAAACCAGAAGGGCTGGGGCTTTAACTTTCTATACTGACTATAACTTGTACGTTGGGTTCAGATGTGAGATGTAAGGTTATGTCCATGGAGATAAATCCTGGACTGCGTAGGACACAATTGTGGCCATGCAGTTAATTGTTGGAACATCAAACAATGCATGGTAATTATGTAGTTCCTTACTAGTGCTTGTATCTTAGTTAAATGTTAAATGTGATTATTTTGACGGCCCCTCAGCTCTCATCCCCTTATCTCTCCACTCATCAATTCCTCTCACTGGCAAAAGCACTCACCCCCACTATATCCAAGCACAAGAGACATTATACCACCTTCAAAACCCACAGCCATCTCTTCGCTCTCTTTTTTTTCTCATTTGCCGCTGGTGACATCAGCCCTAATCCAGGGCCACCCTCCTTACCCCTCTCCTATTGCATGCCTTCCTCTTCATCAAAGCCAAAGATTTGCAACAGTGTTAAACACACAACCTATCTAATCTAATAAAACTCACTCCATCCCCACATCTTGCTGCCACTGTGGAATTCATGTGCGCAATAAACTTGCCTATATCTATGGCCTGTTTCTCTCTAACTCTTTTACCTTTATGGGATTCACAAAAACATGGCTTACTCCATCAGACACAACCTCACCTGCTGCCCTCTCACATGGGGGACTACAATTCAGCAAAATAATAAATTTCAAGAGCACACCAAGTTATCAAGTAGAAAAATAAGTTGTTTACTTAAAATATAGGCATGTATTAACTTCATACATCCCAGACAGGTAGAACACAGTATGTCAGATAAGTCGCTACAGCTTACAGTGTACAGTCTTATGGATACAAGTAATGATTCAAAGTTGATACATTAATATATACAGAGTAGTAAGCATACATGAACACTAAGCCCCTCTATTGTAAACAAATGCTGTTGGCCAAACATCTAATACATGATCTCAAAATATGAAATAGGAAAAGTTAACTTCAAATGCAGGCCCTCGGTAAGGAAAAATAAAGCAGTTAAGAGTTTTCTATTTAAATCATAGAGTGGGCTTTTGGCCATAT
Organism: Gastrophryne carolinensis; assembly: GCA_027917425.1. NCBI lineage: Eukaryota > Metazoa > Chordata > Amphibia > Anura > Microhylidae > Gastrophryne > Gastrophryne carolinensis. The sequence goes on from CM051236.1 coordinate 432,734,512, forward strand.
ATGTGTGCGAACAGTGAATCAGCTAATGCAAAAAAACATCTCTGATCCTCTTTGCCAGTCCTTACACTGGCTGCCAGCCCCATAGGAATTCCAGTTTAAAATTCTAACTCTCCTCTACAAAACTCTCTCTGGCCAGGCCCCTCCCTACATCTCATCTCTGATTCAATAATATCAACCTACACGCCGTGTCCGCTCTGCTACCGACCTCCTCCTGTCCCCCACCCTGTTCACCTACTTTCATGCTCGCCTCCAGGACTTCTCACGTGACACTCCAATCTTCTGGGCCCTCCCCTGCCCAATCTGTCACTCCTCAATACTAAATGTTTGTGATCCTTGCCCTTCGTCTTTGACGACTGTAAGTTCGCAAGGGCAGGGCTCTCTCCTATTGTATCTTGTATTCAAAATATTCATTGTGAACGCTGTAACACTGCATTTGTAATATGTACTGTATGTTTCTACCATATCTGTAATTACTACTTTGTACAGCGCTATGAAAGATGATGGCGCTTTATGAATAAATAATAATAATGTAGTTATTTGTTATACCAGAATGTGGCCATATAGGTAATTATTGGACCAACGTATAACCAATTATAGCCAAATAAGTAATTATTGGACCAACTAATAGGCAATCAGGGCCATATTGATAAATAGTGTGCCAATCATGGACATGTAGTACTGCTGGACAAAACAGAGGAATTTCACTTTCCTGTGTGGTTCATCTGTGTGGCGGCATCCCGGATTGGGATGCCCTGCTGTGTGTACCCCCCAGGTCGCCCCATTCTGCTCAGCTTACTTCCGCTGCTACAGTGCAGACTTGGACGAGAGCAAGTGTGCTGATTGGCTGAGCGGCACGCTGCTTAGCCGCGCCATCAGCCACATCCTCCGCCCACCTTGCAGCCGTGGCATACCCGCGCTGTCCATTCAGAAGTGCCAGGCGTGTGCTCACGGCTAGAGGTGAGCGGGGATGTGGCCCGAGCAGACAGACGCGGTGAGGACTTCGGAAAAGGTGAGTGAAACTGGCGAGCGGGAGGGGGATTCACACAGCAATTTGGAATGCCCCAAGGAGTGGAACTCATGCAGCCCTGATCTTTTACACTCTAGGGCCTCCGATGTTCCTCTTTAATAATTGGCCCAGCTAATAGCCAAATGTGGCCATGTAGTTAATTGTTGGACCAACTATTAGTTAATCGTGGACTTGTTAATTGTTTGACCAGCTAATAGCCAATTGTGGCCATGTGGTTGAATATTAAACCAAACAGTCAATTAGGACAATATCACTTTACAGCAAATGAAGAAACCTCTTCAAAACACCGCGCTTGCACACTTATTTTTATATATTATATATAACCAAAGTAAAAATAATGGATTATAAATAAATGTCCACGCTGGAGTAAAACAGACTGTGTTGGTTCAGTCTGCAGATCCTTCTCAAATGTTTTTTTTTTAATTAGGACAATATCGCTTATAATTGGACTAATAGCCAATTGCTGTATTGGTAGTTAACTGTTGGACGACAAATGGCAAGTCATGGCCATATAGGCAATCATTGGGCAAAAAATACATGTAGCTATTTGTTAGACCAACTAATCATGGGCATGTAGTTAGTTATTGTACCAACTAATAGTCATTAGCGAACATGTAGTTAATTATTGTACTAACTATTAACCGATTGTGTACATGTAGTGAATTGTTGAATCAACAATCAATTGCGGCCATGTCGTTATTTAGTTGGAGTTTCAAGATTAGTGTACAGGAAAGTGCGCACAAAAGGTACTTTACATAGGGAGAAGTCTAAATGGCCACTTTTATTTTCAGTTTCAAATTAGAATCACATGGAAATGCCCTTGTCAGAATGTGTTTCCTGCGTATGTTTCAGATGTTCACCAAAATGTTAGTGTCACGCTTTTTATAGTTTTTTTTTTTTTATAAGTTAAAGTTGTTCTTGGGCCTATCGTACCTTATGCCAAGTGCTGTATTTTACCCATACTCAGAATGACTGGTTTATTACTCTTTGTGGTTATAATTAAGGCATTCATTTATCTTGCTTGGAGGCTGGACAGGTCCTAGGCAGCAGGATGCTATGGAGACTGAGTAATGTGACTTGGCAACTACAAAGTGACTTCCTCGCTCACCATCAGCATTTAAATTACAGATTAAACCCAGGGCTAATACCCTTTGTCCTTTTATTTAACCCTTCTCTGTACTTGCTTAAGTAAATTATCAGTTACAAACTTTGAATAAGCATGAATCAGACCAATCGAATTGCAGAACTGCTTTATCAATTGTAAAGTGCACTAAAAACAATGTTTTTTTCCCCCTACAGATTGATGCATTAAGTAAAAGAAGCAAAGAATCTGAAGCTGCCTTCTTGAATGTTTATAAGAGACTAATTGATGTCCCAGGTAAATAGTCAATGTTTTTATGATTGCACTAACCAGTTTTTTGGGCGGCTGGAAGTGACACAGTGGTGGAAGTGTGACTTATCTGCAGGCATTTGAGGAACAAATATCTACAGCAATCTATGCTTCTCCTATGTGTGTTAGTATGTGTAGTCCCACCCAGGCCATACTCTTAAAGCAAAGGATGTTGGCACTTTACCAAATGCTCAACCGATAGACACATTTTACATTTAGTACATTTAGGTGGGACGGTTTTCCACATAATGTCAGCAAAGTGGGATGTTTTAAAGTGGACCAAACCCCACATTTTTAACAAACATCCTCTGAATTGCTCCCCCATGAAGAGGACCTTTTGCCATTTTTCACGGCTCCTGCTTCACTCTAATCCCAGATAAAGCCGCCCATTTTAGCTGTAAAGCTCCACCTCCTCCATTCATTGTTGTGTGTAGAAATGATGTCAGTGCCACACCTATGCCTATCACCTGCCATCTTACAAAGAGGGGCAGCAAAAAAAAAGTGTTCCAGAGAGATTCGAAAAGCGAAAAAAGGAGGGAGTAACGACAGGGGCTGCGGCCAAATGTATTTCACAAGTTCAGTGGGTTTTGGTCCGCTTTAAGCACCCCTAGTGTTTTTGCGGGTATTGGTTCTGTAAGTAGACAACGTCAACACCAGAGAAACAATGTACGGCGAAAGTGACGCACAATATCTTCGGGCTTCAGGGATACATGACTTCATGCAGTAACATTTCTCTGCAGTTGTTAACTGATCTAGTTACAATTTCCTTTTTGTAAATGATGCCATTTGAGCACAAATCTGATCAACAAGTTGGGGAAGCAATGATGGTGCCCCTTGACTGATGCTGTCGCTACCACTGCACCCCTGGTTCATATCTTGTTGTCTGGAATAACTGGATGTTACGGATGTTCATGGATTTTAATCTTCTTTCATTCAAATTTAGATTTTACTCTGAGATATTATTCCACAACTTCTTCTAGACTCTAGGACCAGTTTATTAGGGGAATTATCTTTTTTAATTGCTTATTCTGGCACTTACATTACCAGAGTAGGTATGATAACGGTTTACAGTATGTGGTCTATTACCAAATGTTTCACCATTTAGCGTGATGTGATGTAAATGTATTAATAAAAACAAAAGTCAAATATATGAAAGGGAAAGCACAGACCATGTAACCTTAGCTTCAGTAACAGAAATGTTAAGCTTTCGATACTTAGTTCTCTTGGTCATACATGATGTACAAAGAGGACTAAGTATCCTCAAAAACTCACCTAAAATATATATTCAGTTAGCCTACAAAAGGTAATGCTTTATTTCTTTACTTTGCTACTAACATGATGCATTGCATTACTATATGTGCTGGCAATCAATGAGGGAGCCTGCTCAGCAAGGCCAGCAGACACAGGACAGGCGTGCACTGTCCACACAGGAGCCTACAGCGCTGATTCCAGAAGTCTGCTGCTCCCACAGGACACTGCTGGATTGAGCCTGTGAGCTGGGAGATATGTGCCTTCCATGTAACATAGAAACATAGAAGGTTGACGGCAGAAGGAGACCATACGGTCCATCTAATCTGCCCTTATGTGTATACTGTATGTACTCTTTATCTTAGGATAGATGTGTGCTTATCCCAGGCATGTTTAAATTCAGTGACTGTTGATTTTTCAACTACCTCTGCTGGAAGTTTGTTCCAAGCATCTACTACTCTTTCTGTAAAATAATATTTTCTAACATTGCTCTTGATCTTCCCCCCGACTAGCTTCAGGTTGTGCCCTCTTGTTCTATCATTAAGCTTCTTCTTAAAAACACTTCCCTCCTGAACCTTATTCAATCCTTTAACATATTTAAAGGTCTCAATCATGTCCCCCCTCTCCCTTCTTTTCTCCAGACTGTACAAATTAAGTTCTTTAAGTCTCTCCTGATTTTAGTTTTAAGTTTAAGTCCTTCCACCATTTTCGTTGCCCGCCTTTGGACATGTTTTATTTGAATAATGTCTTTTTGCAGGTAAGGTCTCCAGAACTGCACACAGTATTCTAGCTGTGGCCTTACCAGGGCTCTATACAGCGGCATCACAACCTCCCTCTTCCTACTGGTGATGCCTCGAGCTATGCAGCCGAGCATCCTGCTTGCTTTCCCCACTGCCTGGCTACACTGTCCACTCATCTTGCAGCTATCAGTAATCAGTACCCCTAAATCTCTCTCCTCCGAGGTCCTGGCTAACACAGTGCTGCCCATACGGTACTCAGAGCAGGGATTCCTTCTACCCAAGTGCATGATTTTACATTTAGAGACATTAAACTCTAGTTTCCACAGTTTTGACCATCTATCCAGTAAAGCTAAATCATTTTCCATGTTGCAGACACCTCCAGGAATATCCACCCTATTACTAACCTTTGTATCATCAGCAAACAGACAAACTTTTCCTACCAAGCCTTCTCCTATGTCACTTACAAATATATTAAAAAGAATGGGGCCCAGGACAGAGCCTTGCGGCACACCACTTGTAACTCGCCTTTGTTCAGATTGCACACCATTTACAACAACGCTCTGATACCGATCCCTCAGCCAACTGGAAATCCACTGAACTATCCAGGGATTGAGTCCTACCTTCAATAACTTATCTATGAGCTCCTTATGTGGTACAGTGTCAAAGGCTTTGCTAAAATCCAGATAGGCGATATCCACAGCACCACCTTCATCTAACACTTTAGTGACATTGTCAAAGAAATCAATAAGATTGGTCTGAAATCAATAAGATTGGTTCTTTAAACAAGAAATGGCTTTAATTGGGATTGGCATAAGGTAGTTTCTATCAAATAGTGATGCAAATGCAAGCCAAACACATCTTATCACAAAAAATGTGTATCTCTAAAATTGGCAGAGAACTGCAATTATAGAAAATTAATGCGATTACACTTGTTTTGTATACACATGTTTATGTGCTTTGTCTGTATTGGAACACCACAAACAAAAATGGGCAAATGGCCAGACAAATATACTGACATCCTCAATGTAATGGGAAAAACTAACCAAAAGCAATCACTTCCTCTCAGCAGAAATTGTGGACCACTTTTCTTTTGCAAGCTGCTCCAGGTCTCTGATATTTGTAGGGTGCTTTCTTCCAACAGCAATTTTAAGATCTCATCACAACGGTTCAGTGAAATTTAGATCAGGACTTTTTGCTGATCACATTAGAACTCTGCAGTGCTTTGTTCCTATCCATTTCTGTGTGCTTCCTTAAGTATGTTTTGGGTTCATTGTCCTGCTAGAAGATCCATAACCTAGGATGCAAATGGTTTTCTGACATTAGACCCTACATTACGACCCCCAAATCCTTTGGTTCTCTTCAGATTTCAAGTTGCCTTGCACACAGTAAGACACCCAGTGTCAGAGGCTGCAAAACAACCCAAAAACATCCACCATATTTGACTGTAGGCCCCCTTTCATTTTTGCTCAATAGTAGAATTATGTGGTTTACCATAAATCTCTGTCTTGGTCTAATCTGTGCACAAGACGTTTCCCCAGAAGGATTTTGGCTTACTCGCATGCGTTTTGGCAAACTGCAGTCTAGCTTTTTTAAGTCTCTGACTCCTCCTAGGTCCTGCAGTAGCGTTTCATTTAATTCTCATGTCGGTGGATAGTTTACACTGACACTGTTGCTCCCTGAGCCTGCAGGACAGCATTTATTTCTTTAAAACTTGATTAGGGCTGCTTATCCACCCTCTGGACTATCCTGTGACAGCGTTCATCAAATTTTCTCTTCCATCCACATCAAGGGAGATTAGCTACAGTGCCCTTCTTTGTAAACTTCTTGATTATGTTGCGCACACTGAACAAAGGAACATCAATATCTCTGGAAAAGAACTTGTAAAAGTGAGATTGTTGATATTTTTCCACATTTTGGTTTCTCAAGTTGTCAGACAGTTCTCTGCTACCCCCTTTCTGTTCTCCATGCTTAGTGTGACACAGAGACACACAATGCAAACACAGAGTCAACTTTTCCCTTTTTTAACAATTTTTTCTGGCCCATTTTTGGAGTTCTGTGTAAAATTATGTTCAATTCGCTTTTTTCTCTCTGTTTTTGTTGTTGTTCCAATACACACAAAGGAAATAAACATGTTTACAACCAAACATATGTAATCACAATCATTTTCTGGAAAAAAATCTAATGGGTGCCAAACACTTGCAGCCATGCTTGTAACTCGCACATATAGGATTTTCACTATTCTGGTGGCACCACCAGAAATGGCTGGCGGTACACACCAGAATTCAGCAAGGACTTAGTAAATTGCTCCTCTTAAAGTGGACCAACACCCAGGATTTTGACTATCCTGGGTTTTGGTCCACTTCGGCGGGGCACCCCGATCGGGGGTGCCCCGCTGTGTGAAACCCCCCAGAAAGCCCCAAAAACTCACCTCTCCCCGCTCCCACGTGACTGGACGGTCCAATCCCCGCCAACGTCCAGGCGGGGATCAGGAACGTCCAGGCGGCTGCCGCCGCCGCCGCCTCCCTCGCGTCACTTTCGGCGCGCGCGCGCCCCCGCCGGCCATTCGCAGACGGCCGGCGCGGGCGCGCGCACGCCTACAGGGGCGCGAGGGAGGCGGCGGCGGCCGGCCGCCGCCGAAGATAAGGTAGGTGATTTGGGGTGTTTGGGGGGGTTTCACCCCGCGGGACATCCCGATCTCGGATGTCCCGCGGGGTGGGAGGTGATCGGCCCGGGAATCTTATAGATTTCCGGGCCGATCACCTCTCGGTGTTGGTCCACTTTAAACCCCATCTGGCAATTGGTGACATAAGCTATTTGAGAGGGCTTAACCCCATGCAGATGTGAAATAGTATGCAGATATTGTGCTCCTGAACTGGATGGGAGCCCCCATCTTGCTACACACCTGATAGCCCTGCTTTTTGAAAGCCCAGTCCCACAATCAAATTTGCCTCACGATGGCCGCTCCCATACAATCCAGGAGTGCAACATGTGCAAATATATTGCATATCATCTGCATTGGGGTTTAACCCTCAAACACCATATGCCACTGGTCCTCAGAGGGTGGGTTTAGGGGAGCAATTTACTAAATGTATTTTTTGACTGGAGGTCCACTTTAAGTCCTGTTTCAAAAAGGGGGGGGGGTAGGTTGGAATGCCAGTGAGATAGGTCCTGTTCCATACATACAGATGCTGGAATCCTTATCTCTGGACGCCATACTCCACTGCTTACAGGTTTCAGCAAAGCTTTGTGAGTGAGCCAGTGAGCTACACAGGTCACACTTTCAGAGTTCTCTGCACCTGGTTGGCAGCAGTTGGCGAGTACGGAGGATGGGGACATTGCTTTCCGCTGCCTGTATGCCCCTTCTTTTCTGTCCCTATCAGATGGAGATCTGCTAGGAGAAAACGCAGGGTTCACTGATGCTATTATGGTGGCTCTGGTTAGTTTTATGGCCTCATAAACCAGGGCCCTGGTACAAAGATGTTTAATTCTGCTTTAACCTTAATCCTTATAAAGTGGACCAACACCCATCGGCACACCCATGCCGATCCAATCCCTCCCCACGGAGCATCCAAAATTGGGATGCCCCACTGTGTGAAACCCCCCAAGACGCCCGCTAAACTTACCTGAATCCCGGTCCAACGGTGCAAGCCTGGGCCGCGGCCGCATCTCGCGCTTCTCTCTAGCAGGGCGCGTACCTGCGCCGGCCACTTGTGAATGGCCGGCGTGGGCGCACTCCCCCTCCTAGAGGGAAGCACGAGATGCGGCCGCCAGCATGCTCAGAGCCACTGAAGTTTGACGCGCATACCTCAGTGGCTCCGAGTGCGCTGATTGGACGAGCAGCAGTGCATGCACCATAGGATCGGGGTGCCCCACAGAAGTGGACCAAAACCTAGGATATTGAAAATCCTGGGTGTTGGTCCACTTTAATGCGATATATATATATATATATAGTACTATTTTTTCATTTTTGTTGTATGGATGCTTTGGTTAAGTCTTCATTTGGTTAACATATAATTAATCAATGATTTTAATTATTTTATACCATTTGTTTCATTTTGGTTGTGTGGTTGCTTTGGTGCAATACTTTTTGTCTTTGTTTAGTTTAACTTTTTAAAGGATCCTCCTAGTTTGAATATTCATGACCCTACTGGTGATTAGTTATGTGCATAGTGTAACAAATCGAATTCAAGAAGGGGTTTTCCTAACTCTATGGCCTTGCATTGTGTGGTCTATAGCATATTCTAATCGCTGTTTAAGTGAAATGTGGATTCTTTGGGTGGCTTTTTAACATGTTTCTTTTATATTTGTGCGGCTTCAGAAGACCACTTGTCCAAAGCCGCCTTCTCTCTTACTCAGTGCCATAGTTTCCCCTGAAGTGTTCTGATGGCTGGATACTGAGCCTGTGACACTGACCTCTTTGTGTGCTTTTGTTTGTATTGTAAAATTAGATCAGGTTTCCGTGTTTTGGAGCTGCAGAGGTCTCGGTTGGGCAGATCAGTTTTCGGCTGTGTTTGTGGTAGCAGAATGGAAAATACCGCTTGTGTGTGAAATATAATCAATTTGTCCGGCTTTCAATCCCTGCTTCATCGTTCTGTCCCTCTTTGCCCACTAAATAACTGGGTGGTCTTGACACAGTCAAAATCTAGGCAGCGTTTCATCAGTTGCTCATCAGCATGCTAATTGCTGTATGACTAATTAGGCCCTGAATTCCAGTTGATTTTCTATAATGAGACAGCTGGTTTAATTATGTAATCATATGATTATATTAGCCTAGAGTGCCCTGGCAAAAAAGGAACGTATGCAGGAATGCTGTGCCGTAGCGCAGGAAACACACAAGGGGGCTTTCAACTTCATGCTAACACATGGGAAAGGTGGGAAGAGCTTGCTATGTCCTTTGTATGGCGTTGTAAGTGGTGCTCATTGTAGACTACAATGCCTAAGTTCTTCACTGACAATACCAAAAATGTTGATTTTCATAACCACAGTGCTTTGCTTTGCTTGTGCTGGAAAAATGATGCACAGATTTTAGGAGAATGCACATCTGTATTTTCTATATGAAGACCATTAGTTATTCTCCAGTGGAACTGTTAACCAGTATAAGGTTGTTTTTGCTGTTCTTTGTTGACACTCTCTCATTAGCCAACTCATGGCGTCACAACAACAACCCTCCACACATTTTGATTAAGCAAGCTCATGTCCTCAGTCATAAAGCAGCAGCAGTCTTATTTTTGGAGGAGGGGAACAAATCCTGATTGGTTGAATGTCTTTAAATCAATACTGATGGCTTGAAGACAGGCGAAGGCTGTGGGGGAGACAGAAGATAAGCGTGGAAGGATGTGGCAAGGTGGTAGGCATGGGAGCACCTCGATATGAGATGCCTTGCTGTGCGCCCTTGGGTGGCCCGTAACCAGGCAACCCATACCACTCACTGGACCACCAGCTGCTTATTGGGCTTGTCTGGTGGCCTTGCACATCACTGTGAAGCGGATTGGCTGCCAGCAATCATGTGAATGGCAACCGTACAAGGGCAGTCTCAGGCTTGCTGGGGGGATGGTCCCACGCCCACTTTGTTGCATATGAGCAGTAAAATCTACTTTATGCTAAGTGTCACTAAGGAGGTAGACACATGCTAGAGCCTACCTTACTATGAAGCTTGCTAAGGAGGAGATAATAGATGGTGGACCGACTTGGGATGCCCCACTGTGTGAAACCTCCAGGATCGCCCAGGAAACTCACCTCTTCCTAGTTTCCCGTGGAACACCAAACGTGCTCAAATTCAATCAGCTTCATTCCGCAAAGTGAAAGGTATAGCAGGGATGTGGCTGAGATGCCTCAAAGGCACTGGGAACAGGTGAGTGAATCTGGCGAGCTGTGGGTTTCACTTAGTAGGGCATTCCAGAACAGTCCTGGATTCTAAAAGACTCCGATGTTCCTCTTTACGGAGGCACAGTGCAATATCCGTGTGAAAGGGGTCTTACTTGGGGTGTTACTTGTAGGTTAGCTTGGCTCCTGGAGGCTGTACCAGAGCTGTCCACTGTGTTGCATATGAGAAGTAAAATCTACTTTATGTTTAGTGTCACTAACGAGGTAGGCACATGCTAGCAGCTACATTCTTAATACGAAGCTTGCTAAGGAGGAGATAATAGATGGTGGACTACAGTCTCTGAAAAGGGTGGGAAGATGGCTGCTGAAGTATGTAAAGGTCTGGTGAGATCACACTTTGCTGTTTGGTTAAGAGGCTGCCTTTTTCCAGTTTTGTCATAATTTGCTGGATCGGCTGTTCCTCTTCATTGTACTTCAGTGTTTATTTGAGCACCCTGAAGTACAGAAAGAGAGCTTCTGTGTTTATATTGCAAGGCCACCAAAATCAGGTGTGTCATTGTTATGGTCAATATATAGAGGCAGTTATTCTTCTCTTTTGGGATATGGCTTATTCCTAATAGACAGTAGGGTCTTCCTTTATTATTGGGTTACTTAGCCCTTTTCAGGTGTTTAAAGTGAAAAATGTGTCTCTTAATAGCTGTAGACATGTCATAAAGGCTGTATCAGGTTTTCTTTGCCTTGGTTTGGGATTTTTTTGTGTAAGAATGACCGTAATCTGTGGTCTGTCACAGCCCTGGCTATCCTGCATATAGTTATAAGAATGGTGAACTATGCAAGGAGTAATCCTCCATGCATCAAAGAAAATTTAGTATTTTCATTTCAATTTTTTACAATTTTTGTTCTATATTTTCAGTTTTGACTGCTTACAACTGCCCATTTGTTGGCACATATTTTCTTATACTGTTCTATCTCCAATATGTACAGTATATATTTTATCTTAATTTTTGCTAGGTAAGTAGTCATTCGTCTCTTTGTATATTGACAACTGTACGAGCCATTAAGGTTTTGTCTAGCAATTCAGTTTTAAGAGGATCATTAATGTTGATACCCAGAGACCACCGTGTTTGCTGTATATTGCATTATAGGGGGAACAAATTTCAGTTGCAGCCCTTTCATGTTTAATATATTTCTTCAGCATATTTAGTACTCTTCTATTTAGGTTATGAAGGGTCACATAGTTTACCATTCGTGTCACTAAAAACTGATGGGCTGCGGATCTAAATAGACATGTGATATTATTGATTACATCCTTGCCATTCTTCATCTACCTTTTTGCAGGCGTCTGGCAGGAAAGTGAGACAGAAAATACACTCTTTCCACTAGTCTGTTAGAAATGACAGCACAGATGGATTTTATACAATGAACACAGAGCCCTATTAGAATAACCATGTACACTATTGACAGTGATATATTTCAGGTTGTATTTGTCTTAGGGAAGAAGTTAAATAGTTTTTCCCCTATGGTATCCTAGTGCCATTATTTACTATATGATTGGACAAAGTGTACTGGCCTGGGAAGAGGCAAACATTTCTTCAGCAGTTGAAAGACTGATTTTGGAGCGAAGTAAGTCATAGTTAAAAAAAAAAAAAAACAAAAAACATTACATCATACATGTTGCTAATAAGGTATTTTTGTTCTGTATCTCTTGAAGTCCTGAAACTAGTGCCAATATGAAGGGACAGTTTTTAGAATTGTACAGCTTTTAAAGGGGTAATATGCCTTTCTTCAAAGTATATTGGAGTATTGTGAAAGTCTGGGAGAGGGGGGGGGGGTTGCAATCCAATGTGGGAGGAGGCTGAAGCAAACATGAAGGTTGGGATAAGATGACCCAGGTTTCATGTTAACCTTATGCACTATGGAGAACGCATTGTCAGCCCTTCAAACTCTGTTGTTGTTGTCAGATTGTTTTTTGAAGCTTAGATCTACACCTTTTTAGCAAGATTCAACAGGAAAAGCTTTGAACTTACAAACCTGTATTTAGCCTTTCATTTTATGTTGCCGTCATGTTTTGTTGATGTCTGTGCAAAATCGTGGTCCGCATACGGTAATCAAGTAGAAGTCTAAAGTGGCTGACCAGCTGGGAAAATGAATTCCCCTCACTCTGGGGAGGAAAAATGTTAGTGCTTGTGACTGATTCAAATATTGCAGGGCTGTTGGGTGCTGGTATAACTGTAGGAGGTGTATTATTTTGACCAAGGCTTTTATTCCCCATATTAGCCTCCAAGATTCTGCCCTGCCCCACTCTTTTTTTTTTTTTTTCTTCAAGGGCCATAAAAAAAATAAATGATTTTGACCTGGAAGGCAGTTATGCCAACCTCATGAGTGCTATTGGGCTGCTGGCCAGCTGTCTGACACAGATTGGTGCTGAGGAACAACAATATGAGATGCAGGTTTATTGGAGCTGCTGAACCACCAGCATGGGTTCCTTAGAAATGAGTTACAATGTTATCATTGGTATGTGTCTTTTAAAGTGGACCAAACCCCTTTTAGACTCGAGGGCTTTGGTTCCCTTTAAAAGACACTTACAAATCATACCATTGTTAAAGATTGCCTATCTCTGGTGAGACTGCTGGGAAATGTAGGATGTGGCCATTGGGCATGCTTTTGTCACTCAACACCTTTGAGATCAACCTCTATACGATCACATATTATCTGGGAGGGTGTGGCTTGCGAAAGAAAACAAGTCCCGTTCACAGAAAAAAGGAAATGGAGGAAGAAGTTTTGCCTCCAGACACTCTGTAGGGGGCTGGATCACAGGGGCAGGGGGACCTAAAACAGGTTTTCAGACGCTTAAAGCAAAAATGTAAAAATTGCCCACAAGCCAGTAGTATTGCTTATTGTCTCCAGTTTTGAAGGAAAATTGTTAGGACTTTAGTGGCACTTGGATTTTAATAAGGATGTTTGAATGTCCTGTTTTGAAGGGGTGAACATGAATCATGAGATGGGGGGAGGTGTTTCCTAAATCGATAAAATGTTTCAATTGCCAGAGGTAACACCTCAACATTTTTTATGACCACAAGAACATTGGCTTGTTACTAAATTAACTTAAATGTATTTAATTATTGTCTCCAAAATTCCTTTTATGCCATAGGTTCCTCAGTATAAAAAGGTGCTAGGCCAAGCAATCAAAGGTAATGTGTTCAGAGTAATAACTGCATGTTTGTAGGAGGAAGGAAAGGTACCAGTGGAGAGGGAAAGGTTGAATATATAGGTTAAGGCTGGAGTGAGGGATGGAGACAGTTGAGGAATAAGGTGGGATGGAATAGGATCGAGGGAGCAGGTAGTCAGGTGGGCCCTAGAAATTAGAGAGGTTAGTCCAAGCTCATTTATTGGAGTGAAGAAGGTAAGAGAGTAAGGCAGGGGGATTGTTTAAAGTGGTGATGGATTCTGAGGGGCAAAGCCAAGTCAAATGTAGAAAATTCTTCTGCTGTTATTTGGGAGGTTGTAGGAGGAGGTGGTGGGCAGAGTAGGGAACTGAAAGTGTTGAATAGTTGTTTGGGATTCCGGGCTTGTGCAGAAATCAGTGAAGAGAAATATGCTTGCTTAGCAGATGAAAGGGCCGTCCTGAGTTCCTGAAGGGCTTGTTTATAGAATAGAAAGTTACAACTGGATTTGGTTTTCCTCCATTGCCGTTCAGCAGCTCGAGAAAGCTGTTTCAATCTGGTTGTGCTTGCATTTAGCCAGGGTTGGCGATTTTTGGGGCGGGGACAGCTATGGGTGAGGGGGGCGGCAGAGTCTAGAGCTGAGGAGAGTGTATCATGGTAGTGTGATGATGCAGCGTCTATGTCTGTGAATGAGGTCAAGGACTGAAGAGGTTGAAGTGAGGCAGAAAGGGACTGAAGATCTAGGTTTCTTAAGTCCCTGCGTTGAATTGTAGGTTTGTGTGGAGGGGGGTTAACAGGAATTGGAGAGAGGGTCATAGTCAGCAGATTATGATCAGAGAGTGGGAGCAATGAGGATAAAGAGCAGAGGTTAGTGAAGAGGAGTCATCACAATGACATCACAATGTACGCAACAGGCCTCCAAAGTAATGTATGCAGAGAGCAGCCAGAAGTCATGGGGAATCCAAGTGAGGTAGTGGGAGTTACATAGCACCTACGATTATACTGTTCAAATGGGCATACAGCGATGCCTCCACAATCATATGGGATGCTGCAGGACCTCCCGTGGCAGGTGGCGGGATACTGCAAATGGTGAGCGGGGAGCCCAAACAGGACAATGCACCTCTCAAGGATTTAAACATACCACTGATTGGGCTATGTTTAGACTCCAGAAGACTCCAAAGGATAAAACCAGGAATGACGCTCATGTCTTGCTACATTGGAGCCAGCCTCCGCAGGATGACGGAGGTGGTGTGGGGCGGGCCGGGCCACCGTCGCTAGACGCACAGTTTACCCTGCCTCTGAGGCTTCGTCAGGTTGACCTCATGACCTGGTCCGCCGTATTTATCTGCCAAATGATGCTGTGGGCGTCATCAAATTTGAGACATTCAGACCACCTCCATAGTATAATGGGGCCATCCACATGCTGGGCTAAGGGTCAGTCATTGCAGCGATGCAGAGAGGTTAAGTGGCCCCACCAAGTCCTGTTTTGAAGTTCATTATTGCGCAAGCACTCACCAATAATAGTGCTTATACACAGCTTTGCAGATCTAGAGGTTGACACATTTGCCTATTTTTCTTTACAATATATCTCTAGTCCAGTCAGATTGGATAGAGAGCATATGTGAAAAGTGATTTTCAAGTCAAGCCACAGATTTTTAATGGAATTTAGGTCTGGGCTGTGACTGGGCCATTGCAACAAATGAATATGCTTTAAACCGCTACATTGTTGCTTTGGCTGTATGTTTAGGGTTCTTGCCCTGCTGGAAGGTAAACCTATGCCCCCTTCCCAAGTCTTTTGCAGCCTCTAACAGGTTTTCCTGCAGGAATGCCCTGTATTTAGCTCCATCTATCTTCCCATCAACTCTGACCAGATTCCCAGTCTTTGCTGAAGAAAAGGGTGTGTTCAGGGTGGTGTGCAATGGTCGCTTTTCTCCCACACATATATAGCATTTAGGGCAAAACATTCAACTTTGGTCTCATCTGACCAGAGCACCTTCACACTTTAAATGCTACTTTGTGTTTCTTTGTTATGTAAAATCTCAATATAATTCATTTGAATGTTTATGGCTGTACCATGTGGAAAAGTAAATACTTTTTCCAGGCACTGTATAGTAATATACGACTTGTGTATGGATTTAGCATCTTTGGTCTGCTAATTTTTTATTATAATAAATTGTGACAAGAAACAGTTGTGTTAATATGAAGTTCCGTATTTAAAGTTTGATTTTTTTTTTGTGTATGCATCTGTGTATTCCTACTTCAGATTTAGATTTTCGACAATGTATAGCTTACGTTTCTGCCTGGGCAGCTTTTTTTTTTTTTTGGCAGAACGGGATGTATATTTGGGGTAACTGCTGCTGTTTGCAAAGCCGTCTTTGACTCTCGGCTTCTAATTTTAAAGCCTGCTGTCATTACTTAATAATCAGAGAAGTGACTGGTCTTTTCCTGAACTCTTAACTAGCTTTCAGAAGACTCGACTGTCTGTCTCCATCCTTTTTAATATGAATTACTGCTTATTTTAGAGAGCTGGGGTGAGTCCAACTTGTATGTGAATCACAATACGTCTTTGTTTAACCTATTGGGTGCAGAACTATGGCAGACTGCATGCTCGTCCTTAATTGAAGAGTGAAATCCGGTGCCATCCTATCAGCCAACAGACTCCTCTTGGCTAGCTGAGGAAAAGCATGTGTCCATGTCTAATGTGTCAACAGATATACAATATGTTCTTGCAGACTGAGGGTGGTCTGCGAAATGAATGACTGCAATGTTTTTTGAAGTTAAATGAGCTAGCTAATGTACGCCGTTGTTGATCTGTTCAGTTTGATGTTTAGCATTCCACTGGATGAGACTAAACCTTTCCTGCCCATTTACTATTAAATCTGGCGCCCTGATCAGACATGTATTCAATAATTTCTATTTAAGTCCCCTGTGCTTCTGCTCGCTTTGTGTCACGTGTTGGCCAAAGTATTGTGCAAGCAGCTGGCCTGTATTGGAAACCGATGGCCTAGTGGTCAGCACAGTTGTGGGTAATCCAATAAGTATGCACTAAGAGGCAGACAGTCTAATGGGTGTCATGCTCATTCAAGGTAATTACATAAACCATGTCTGGTATCACATTGATAGCAAAAGGTTTCATTTTTTTGATGAATGGGGACTGTACAAGAACGCATTTCTCTTTTAGATTTACATGAAATAATTTAAATGCATAAAATACAGTACAGTTGGAGTGACTGTAATTTATTTTTTTTAATAGTTTGAATCTAGCCACATTGTCCATCACATATCCACCGGAAATTTTGTTTGCAAAATTCAGAATGTTTAAAAAATGGCAAAAGAACATTCTTGAGGTGTGCTTGCTTGTTTGCTAGACTGTGGCTAGGGTTAGTCATTGTAAGAGAATTTCGGTCGAGGACCTGGTGGCCATTCATTTGAATGTGGTGGGATTAATCAATATGTGAGTCTTATTGCTTTACAAATTAATATTCTGGTAACTTGGGGGAATGTAGGGCTGGGGGTGGTTCAAATAAGAAGCTCTTTGGTGATTGGAAATAGTTAGGACTTAGGTGTTATGTTGGTAGAGCTGAATTGAATGCTTGATGTTAACTGTATTGGTCAGTGGTACTACTAATCTGGGGATCTTATGCCTGGCTGCTGGTGGGATGGTGCTAATACTGGTGTGGTGGGTAGACAGGTGCATTCCTATGGAGATAAATCAGACTGGGGTCCTGGTTGGGGTCTGTACACTTGCATTTAGTTGGTGGTTGCACTCAACATTTGGGATAGAGGTTTTGTAGCTCTACAGATGAAAACGTTTTGTGGCACAGTGAATTTGTGGGATTAACCCCGAACAATGACTTTAGCCTATTCATGTATGGACATAGCTGAAAACCTATGTAAGACAACAGGTCTATCCAGCAACAACGTTTCCTTTGCTCTGGAGGCATCAAAAGGATTTCAGTTGTATAGCGCCCGTCATGCTCCACAACACATTTTGGGGAACTCGGCCCTTTGTTCTTACATCATAAAATGCATCATGGAGCCTTTTGGGTGCCTTTCAGTTGCCCATTGAAACCTTTTTTTAGCTACATAAAAACATTTTTTTACCTTGTCTGCAATCCAGTGGTGATCGTTGGACAATTGCGGCGCTGCTCGCTATCCTCTTTTCTTCGGTTGGGATCATGCACCCACGCACTTTAAAGCTGGATTGCGGGTCAGGTACGTTTTTTTTGTTTTGTTTTTTTTTTTATGTAATCACTCCCCCCGCCCCCCCTTCAGTGCTAGGGTAGGGTGGTAGAGCATTTAAAAATGGTCTGCACTGGACTGGTCCTTTTTAAAGAGACATGCCAATCAAAGGGTTAAATTAGCTTCTTTCTGTTCTTTTAATGATGACCGTATCTTTCATCCAATCTTCTTTCAGCCTGCTTTATATTTCTTAATAACTCCCATTGAACTCTTTCCCTTCTTCTGCAGGGCCTCCACAGTAGTAGATGATGACTCATCCATGCATGTTTCAATGTGTGGGTTACTTCAGAAGTTCATTTTGGGGACCTTCAAAAATGAGTCAACAGATGGAAGCAAGTTCAATAGGCTTTTTCAGGGAATTCAAAGTGCTGGTGAATGAAAATTGCAGCCCCTGAAAGCCCGCATTGGGCAGGCAAAAATCAGGCTCATTTACCCCTTTGCCTGGAATGCCCCTTTAAAACAATTGTATCAAGAAACTATTGAATATAAGGAGGAGCTACTTAGACACTTAAGCTTTTTTCTCTTTCTATTCCACCTTTACACAGGTGATCTGCTCCTTTCAAATGCCTTCTAAACCAGCCTGTGAGGAGCAGAGGCATTGACCACTGTAAATATCTACACAATGCAGTGCATGATGGGTAAAACCATCTACACACATCAAACGAAATGCTGTAGCAATAAGCTATTATTTCAGCCCTGGCTGGCTTAGGGGAGAGGCCGGTGAGTTAAGCAGATCTCCCCTATAAAAAGCAGAATGGTACATTCAAAACCCGTCAGCTCCCACCCCCGATTCTTTTTTTTCCAGAAAAAGAAAGAGACAGGCTTGTCTGGAATGTTTTTTGATGAAGGGCGTATAAGCAAACCCCTCCTCTTGCTATTTAGCATATTTATGTGGATTTTTATTACTGGACCTTTTGTTCCCAATAGTTCTCCTTTATAGCTTTGTTTTATTGGAAAGTTGAAACCACGTTTGTTACCCATCAGCTACTTTCATTTAGGAGAAGCTAAACATAATCCACCCATACAATAATGGAAGGTGGTGTACACATGCTGCAGGGTGTGGCCCATGCATTGTGATGGCTGCTATAGAAGCTGTAAAATCCTGAAGCGCATCAGTCCTACTTTGTTCTCAGGTATATACACCCATCTCAGGTGTGGTGGAAGAGCCCGTCGACCTTCTTTCACAGTCACTCACCTACTGTTGTGACATTGTTTCACTTTTCATGGAAGTCAGAGTGCCAGTAATTGTAGTAAGCCTTGCAACATTATACTTCAGTAGAGGTGTAACATTATACCCTTTTGGTTCTTTTGAAATGTGTTGATGAGACAAACCGTTTCACTACTACATATATAATGCATTCTCTAACTGAACGAATAATATGTGTTAACATTTATAAGATTGGTCCCAGTGAAAACTAAAATACTCGGCAGTGATTATATTAGGGTATGCTACTGTATATATGTATGCCCTTACATGACCCCAAGATATGATTTTATGAGAATACCAATTGAAGGGACTTTTTCATGAGAAAGGTTAAATAAAATAAACAGCAGCTTCCCTTGCCAAGCGTTCCTCCAGCACTGTGCTTCCTCTGAGATCTGCACCGTAAATTAGGAAATACACTCATCTGCCCCTACAGCGCCACCCTGCCAATGTGGGCCACGAATACTACCTCAAGGAGCCAGTCCAGACCACGACCCCCTCTCTATTGATCGCTTGAATGGCACTCTCAGAGCTACCATTCAAGCCCAGCTATCCCCTCCCTCCTCCTAGCAAGCCCTCTCAATCCCAGAACCAACGGCTGCCCACCCTGGACCAAGGCCAGCTCCAAGAGCCTGCCCACATGCTTCAAAAAAGAAATCATAATGTAAAACTGTAAACCTTGAAATCTCGTCCATTTCTTCTTTGATTATAAAACGGAAAACAGTTTAGGGCAGTGACAAACATAGCCCAACAATGGTGTAACAATTGGCTATCCTTGTCCTATCACTTTAAAATCTGTTGGCCTTTTCTCCAACGTGAAACTACAGGTTTATAAATATATTGGCTGTTTTTCCAAAAGTGAAGGGGCTGGTGGTCACCTTCAATGTAATTTGAAAACTTCAAGGCTCGGTCTTTCTGCTCCGAATAGACTTGTGTAAAAATATACATTTTATCTAGTAACATTCTGCAACAAAAACCACAAGGAACATTAGTCACATGTTTGAGCTAATTAGGGTTTGTATGGACATGGTTGCCGTTGGGAGGTACATAAGGGCAGCGCAGGCATCAGCACTGGGCATACCAGGACATGTGCCAGGGCCCACTCAGACTGGGCCACATAATGATTCTCTATTGGGTCCCATATGTAGACTTGACCAATGGATGATCAGCAACAATGGAAAAACTGTCGAGGGTGATTGTGGCAGCATAGATGGTGGAGAGGACCAAAGGATAATCAGCAGCAGCCAACCCTATAATCACAGAGCAGAAGACAGCCAGGATCAGAGGACGATTGGTAACAATGATGGAGCAAGAACTGAGAGGGAGTTTGGGTGGGTGATTGGTGGCAAGGGAGAAGGCAACAAGTACCAGAGGACAATCCGCATCATCAGGGAATATAGCAAAGATTAGAGCAGTGGTCATCAACCATTTTATGCCAAGTACCCCCTAGCAACAAGCAGTTACAAACAAGTACCCCCAGGAGGAGATCAATGATTGATGTTACCAAAATAAGCTTTGTAGCACAAAGCAAGAAAGAACAATGTTTTCCTGTTAAAATAATATGTCAGCCCATAATATCCTTTCTTTTGGTGCAGCCTTGAACATTGTGGCATACCCCCCATGGTACACGTATCACCGGTTGAGACGTGGGGGACTAGAGAAGGATGGAGGAGGCGGTGGAGAAGGCACTGAGGACTGGGGGGGCAATCCGTGACCCATCAGTGGCATCAAAACTAAATGGCAATGGGGTTCATTAGGGCCCACTAAGACTCTGCCCCCCGAGGGCCCACCTAGGCCTGGAACAAGAAGGAAGTAAAGCCACCCATCATCTCATCCTATCATTTGTGTCTATAAAATGACTCCTTAATCATTTTAAAATAAAGATGGCACATAAACCATCAAGGTTTGCTATAGACCACAAATGCTTAACCTTTGGCCCCCGATCTGCTGTGGGAAAAATAGAGGGGTTAATAAAACTGGTGTGTAACTGTAGTTAAATTAAGTCACAGTTAGTATGGAAAGAGTGTGATATAGGAGGGGCATATATGGTAAATAGAGGTGGCGGTAGTGGCTTGGAGGAACTTGGTGACATTGAGTGTAAAACACCATCCCAGGGTGAAATTTCAGTTTTTACTATATGAATTGTATGCATGGCATACAGGGAGTTTAGGTGAGTTGAGAATCACTGTTATGGAGTTTGTGGAGAGAGCGGGTAACCTGATTATTGTAGACAATGTTCATTATGCTATTCAAAATGAAAATTTTGAAATTGTGAACCTATTCGTTCTTGCCTACGACTAGTTTCCAAATCACTTAAAGTCTTTTGGGAAATTAAGGTACCTTGGGGTACCTTACGCTAACTTCTGAATTGCTTATCTGCCAACACTGATTTTCTATGTCCTTAAAGAATAGTCAGGGCAAAGTGTTGATTTAGCCTGTTCACTTAGGTAGCTTTGGCACTGGGCATTTGCGGTGAGCTAGTGCTTGCACAGCGATTTGCATCCGATAAGGTTGCTGCACGCAGAGACCGGCCTGCAACTCTATAGTGTGAAAGAAGCCACAGAAGGGAGCTGAAATGTGTTTCATTACTGTAAATATCCGAGTCATTTTTTTGCTCTTCTGAGAATGTAAAGGTGCCTGAGAAGAATTATTTACTGAGGGGACTGTGTATGATGGGTCAGCAGAGGGGAGGAATTTCAGTCCAGCTTTTTAATGCAAAATGCTGATGGAGAGACATGGCCCCTGACGTTCAGAATCATGGGAACAGAGCAAACGATAATTTAACCCTTTGCTTGGACTGTCCCTTTTAAGCAGGCCAAAAACCCTTTATGGCCACTCAGCAAGGACCCTAACCCTCCTGTGGCCTACATAGTGGGCTATTTGGTGTCATGCATAATTATAATTGCTTAAATTGATGCTGCAACTCAGAATAATCTTTCTATTCTTTTTAGATCCAGTACCTGTCTTGGATCTGGTACAGCAGTTACAACTAAAGGTTCAACGGATGCACGATATTGAAACTGAGAACCAGAAGCTACGAGAGACGTTAGAAGAATACAACAAAGAGTTTGCTGAAGTAAAAAATCAAGGTGTGACTTTAATGTACTTAAATTAATGTACTTTTTATTTTACTTATGTGTAGCTGGAATAAGTGCAGTGTTCTGCTGATTATATTCCTTTATAGTGCTCATATTTATTATCTCTGATCTGGAACATAACAGACTGTTATTGAGAATATTGATTTAATGTTAATTAAATTGAAATTTGTATTTACCAATGATCATATCATTTAAGTATCTACCAATGTCAGTGTTTTCAGATTAGACAAACCCTCCATCCTCAATTCCCTGGAGTTGAAGAGCAATATCTGCTTTCAACAACAAAGAAGCTCAGTGCCTTGCCCCATAAATCTTTGCAGCTTCAATTCAGTAGAATAGGTGCTCTATTCAGTCGCAAGGTGATTGTTGCTTGGCATGAGCTCCAGATTGGTGTTCTGTGGACTGGAGGACAGTTTTAGAGATAAATGAATAGGAGAATGTTAAAGCGGACCTTCACCCTGAATAAGAGCCTATCTTATATGTTTCCCACACCCTGTACATACAGATTGCCCACATTAAAAATAATCCAATCTGCATCTACTGCATGTTATCAGCCTTTAAACATCAAAGATGGCGGATCACAGGAAGTGTCTTCTGACTGTGTCGCTCTGCATTCTGGGATTGCTGTCCTTTCCCTGACCCTAGCTCTGCTCTGTCTGTGCAAAGCCTAGCTATAACCCCACCCCCTGCACTTTATCCCGCTCTCCTCTTCTCAGTATGTGTGATGCTTCTGAGGAAAGAAGGTAGCGCCCGCCACTAAAAACTTAAAATATATTAATTTTAGATGCTGGGGAATAGTTTTTTAAGGGTTTGGGCTTTTCATTAAATGATGCTGAAGGTCCGGTTTAACTACAAGTCATAATTCTTTGATCATTGCTAAGGTAATACAGGCCCTCTAGTTTAACACTACACAAGGTAATTTGAGGTGAGACACATGGATGCACACCATAGACAGCATGGTCTATTATCTGCATAGGGCCATCATATAATTGCTGTCTATTAACACTCTGGTACAAGAAAAATAGACCTTCACTGATCCATTCAAATAGGCAGTGGTGGTCGGGCCCAAAAATCAGGCCAGGATCTTACCAACAACCGGTGACTCCATACCCAGCTCATGTCATCCCTGCTGAGCCCCCCACCCCCAATGAACTTTTCAACTGGTCAATGAGTGCTCTCCACAGCCAAGGCTATTGCACTGTAGAAATAGATTGTGGGCAGGGGTGGGTATGGCCACTTCTCAAGAAACTCTAAAACCAATGGCAATAATAAGGCAGCAAGCAGCTTACCTAATGCCTGCCCAATGTGCCTCTCATCCATTTCCTGCAGTGGAGGAGAGAAGCTGTAGCAGGGATCAGAAATTCGCCTCTTTTTTACATTTCTTTCCTCCAGGGCCACACCAAAAATGGCCTCTCCATCTCCTCTGAAAATAAGGGGACCATGGCAAACCAAAGACAGCCCACAGCTGTCTCTGACCACAGCAAAGCATGATCAAGACTCATAAGGCTGTGTCGCGACATGTCCTTCCCAGCTCAGCCGCAACCCAGTAATTAAAGGAACGAAATTGGCTTTGCTTAAAATACATAAGATATTTACATATAATCAGAGATTTTGAGATGCTTTGAAATGGCTCATGTCACTGTTCTCATGTTGAAATAACGTGGGAGGAATTGATGTGTGCTTGGACATGGACTTTAAATCAATGGTAATCAAGCTTTAGTGTTGTAAGGGCAGAAAATGTGGAAGTGGTGGGTATGACCCCACAACCAAGATGCTGAGCTATAGCATTAAGCTCAGAATGTGGGCATAAAGTGGGTGGGGGTTATTAGAAGCAGCAGTCAAGCTGGTCCCAAAGCAGTTGTGGCTCACTGGGAAATCTCACAGGTCTACTTATAGCCAGTCCACTCCTGCCAACAACCATAGATTAAAAGTCTTCCCAAAGTCTTTGCATATATGAGCATCTTAAAGTGATCCTATTCCCAGATAAGAAGTTTATGTCGTCACCTTCTCTCCCCAGCCCACTGCCTCAAAACAGCTTGTGTTTCTTTTTATTCTAAGCATACAGCACGTCCTGCTCCAGGATAGTAATAACACGTGGGTAATCATCCGCCTCAGGCGTCGTGCACTGCAGACATGTAGAAAACAAGCTCCTCCCGGCCCTACATATACCGCAGGACCTCCCACAAATCCCCAGATTTCTCTGCAGTGCTGGAACTGCGAAGACATGAAGTATCACGCTCTTGCAGGCGAGCGGGCCTTAAGGCCCAAGGTCCTGTGGGACTATTTCCACCCGTCCTCTTCAGAAGAAATATGCCTCCCAGCCTGGGCTGCGTGGTTCAGGTGAAGGTAGGCAGCACCTGGTGTGCTGAACGGAGCCATGCTCCACCGCAATCCCCCTCCATAGGGTAGGCGGTCAGGCCGATGGTGAGCCTCTGGTGGCTGCCCCTCCCGCAATTCTTGCCCGTGCCCCTCACAGACTTAGTCCATGGACACCGTCCGCTTCCCCCTCGCTTCCTCCCGTAACTCGGGGGCAAAGAAGGGGGGGGTATGTGTGGCAGCTCTAGTGTTAACTTTCACGTTTAGACCTTGGTTTTTTATTATTGGGGTCGCGCCTTGATATACAGTGCGAGCCGTCGTTTTAATGCCTAGTCGGCAGCATCATTCCAGCGTGCCAGCATTTTAGACGTGCGCCTTTTTACAACTGTTCTACGTTTTTGCCGTTGGTTCGAGCTTCGCGCTCTTTGGAGGAGGCGGAGACTCAGCATGACGCGCTTCGCGTCACAGCCCGACCTGGCCCACCACTCGAGGTTCACTGGCGCCATTTTCTCTATCTTCGCGCGCGCGCGTGGTGCGGTTCGCCTCCTCCCTTGGTCATGTAATTGCCCTCCTGGGCGGCATGGTTCTATGTCTTTCAGGCTGCGCATGGCACTGACTCCACCCCTCTTGTCCCATTATGTCTTTCAGACGCCAGGACTTCGGTGGCTTCCCCCGGCCTAACATATATTACAGCAGGTCCACTTTACAAATTCTTCCACATTACTAGCGGGTTTTTTGGGGCATCCAGGGTTGCCTATTGCATAAATCCCTGCGGTCATACTGCTTAATAATAATCACCATATGGAGGCATTTCAGAATTATGTAACCGGTCCCTCTGGGACATGACCGGATGTGTGCAGTGTATGGTCAGCTCCCCTGGTGGTGGACGCACCGGTTATAGGGGTCACAAACCCCCCTTTCATGACTGCTCCTTTTTACCGTACCCTTCGGGATGCCGAGGACCGGCGCATTGACAGACTGGCTTCCCACGCCTTCTCGTGTGCTGGGACGGCTATGCGCCGGTCTGTGCTGCGGCCATCACTGCGGTGGCCGCCAGGACTCTTGTCAGGAAAATACTAGATCACCGCCCTGAGGACCTCCCTTGGGGGGTGTTTAATGCGCTATCAGACTGTGAAGCGTTTGTGAAGTTTATTCTATCAGCACTGGATGACACCATTAAGATGTGTGCTAGAACCTCAGCCCTTGTGGTAGCTATTCGCCGCCTGGTCTGGCTGCGACAGTGGGGTGCTGACGAGGCTACAAAAAAGGCTCTCACTTGCCTTCCATTCAGAGGACGGCGGTTGTTTGGGGCCCGTTTGGACCTTTTTGGTAAAAAGGGTAAAGCACCCTTGCACAGAAGGCCGCTCCGGCCTCCACGAGGCAGGGTCACCCCTCCACCTCCCTACGTTAGTGTCAAACGCGAACCTGAGGTGTGCTTCCAACTGTTCGGTGTGGATTTCCACCATGGGGCAGGCAGGCAGCGCCCTGGGCCTTCTGGCAGGACTAAGTCCAAATCTGCCAAGACCTCCCAAGCATGAAGGGGCGCCCTCGCCCTTCTGGGCGAGGGTACTGCTGCAGCAGCTGTCTCCCATCCAGGAATATACCTTCTTCTTCTGGTGGTTCCAGGATGTAATTCCCCTGGACACAGGATGGCTTTTGCTGGGCGGTCCCTCTCAGTGATTGTCAGGGTGCTTCTAGCCCCTGCTTTTCCTTCAGGAATTGGCGCAGGCCGGACTGGGCCTACAGTGTTTGGGCTTATTTACAGGTTGCCCTTAACTGTATGGGGATATGGCCTCTATGTTATCCTTCCTTCCCCCCTCAACAGTATGAGGCAGTCTGGGCCACGTTGGCCTATGGCAGGCTTGGCAATTCTACCTTCACAGGTAGTCCCTATATGACACCTCTGTTTGGGGTCATGGGTCCCCTGTGCAGGGGAGGCTTCCGGCCTCTTGTGAAGTACTGGATCTTCTTAGTTTCCCTTGTGTCTGCTGGACACCAAGACCATTTCTAGATAGTGTTGCAGGACCAACCCTGCGGATTGAGGCATTATTTGGGGCCTCTCTTTCGTTCCCAGGCTACTCGCCATGGCACGAATGGGGGTGATGTCTCTGACACACCTGGGGGGGGGGCATCTGTGTTAGGACCTACCGGCTCGTCTTCCTTAATCCCCAGTCTCTGCATCAGGCCGAGTGGATTGGTCGGCCAGCGGTGTCCCCTGGGAGCTACTGGATGGTTGCTCAGTCACCTCAATCCCTCATGGTCCCTTATCCGCTATCCCCCATTCCTGGGATCCGGTTCAGGCTCGAAGACTTCTTCTCTGGCAATAAGGGGACTCCTGGTTACGGGGGCTCTGCCCCCCTTTACTGGCGCCTTACCTTCACCAGGCGGGATGGCAGCTGGTGGGCCCGTTGGTGGCCCATCTAGATGATGTCACTTATATACCGATCCCTTGGGCTCTTCGGCACAGTAGGTTATCGGGCTTACATATGTTCCAGCACCCTGGTGCTTGGTCTGTGCTCATGCCCCCTTGGTAAGGTGGTTCCTCTTGAGCCTCTCATATTTAAGGGCCCCGTCAGGGGGCACCCCCCTTCCCTACTAGCATCTTTCAGTGAAAGGTTCACCCTGGGTACCAAGTCTCGCAGGTTTGGCGGGGGAGGGGAATTTCTTCCACAATCCCCGTGGTTTCTCGGAGGGGTCCCCTAGAGGGTCCTTCTTACCTGCTGGTTTTGTTGAAACGGTGTGCCCTCCGTTGACTCTATATGGCTGGACTTCTCCTCCTTTAGGATCGGTCGGTTTATTGGGGGACTCCTGGTCTGTTGAATGACAATGGCCTGTTTTACTACTGGTCTAAAGATTGAGGCGGGATGCTTCCTCTGGAGGGTCCCTGATCCTGCCTTGTCTACTTCCCCTGCTTTCTCAGTGGTATTCGCTTCAATGGATGCTCTTAGCGGCAGGTTATGCTATCCTGGTGTCACCCGGGAAGCCTAGCGTGGCTCTGTTGGGTCTCTCTCCTAACACAGGGGCTCTGCCCTTGTTTTTGCTGTCCCAGAATATTCTGACTCGGGTGTGGGGGGCTGAGTATTTTAGGCATAGACTTGTTATTTATATGCCTTCTCTTCATCACCCTACTTGTGGGTTCTGCACACGGTTGGCCTGATAGAGAGTCCCGTGAGATGGATGGCCTGGGTGGCCTTGTGAGCTGTGCTTCGCAGATGCTTCTTGGTTCTACCCTTGTCAGGTCCCTTCCCTTGTCCCAATATAAGGTTCCTGTCTGGGGATTTACAGCTGATTCATTCACCCCTTGGTGACGGGCCTTATCTTCTGGATGGCTTAGTATGAGGGGGGGGGGGGGCGGGGAGCAAGCTCCCCAGCTTCCACTTCCTCCGTCTATGGAGGTTTTTTTTGTGGTAAACCATATTGATTGGCATGAGCCTTGGTCTCTTCCCTGTTAAACGTTCTCAGTTCCCAGGGTCTTTAAAGTCATTACAGCGTAAGTTGGGGTTGGCTCCCCATCTGGGGACTCTGAAGGTGCCGGTTCTGTCCTGGCCTTTCCTGCAGGAGTTTGGTTCTGTCGCCCTCATGGGGAATTCCTTTGGGGATTGCTTAGCTGCATCTCCCAAGTAGTCCCATGGTCCCTGTGGGGATCAATTTTCATTTTTACCCTGTGGATTTTCCTGGGGACTTTTGCTGGACGCTGTCTGAGCTGCCTGGTAGTACAGATCGCTTCTCTGGGGCCTCCTGACTCCGTCAGACGTGTGCCTAAGAAGGTGGATCGGGTTACTTAACCTTGGCTCGATATATATGAGGGGCTACATTCCCTCTACAGGTGTTGCACTTTTCCCCGTGAGGGTTTTCATGGCCCTTAGGGGGACTGATGCTCTTGGTGTCTACAGGCGCCTCTTTAGGTATGCGCCTTATATCTCCTTCCAGCGCCCTTTGGATTAATCCTTCTGGATGTTCCCTGATCCTGAGTGAACCCTTGGCTTCGTGATAATTAGGGGTCAGTATTCCCGCCTTGGTCGGGTGAACTGTTATGTTTCCCTTAGGGGGTGTTACAAGTTTTGCCACGAGGCTTCCTGGCCTGTGGGCTGGTTGGGTCATTGCACTGACCTATATTTCTCTTTAGGGGAAAGATTCTCCCCTTTTTCTGTTTATTCCGTTCTATTGGTGCCTGGGTACCACTGGCCCTTCGGCACCAGGGTTTTTTTCTGTTGATTAAGTTGCTAGACTTATGGCTTGTCTCTGTTCATACCTTCTGGTCTTGATTATGAGACTGACGTTAGAGCCTTTGCTCCTGTCATGCCTGTTGCAAGTTTTGCAGGTGACAGCGCCTTTACTGTCCGCTGTGCCTAGTTTTTTCCTGGGGATCCCACCCTGCTTATGGACACTGCTATTGCATGTCCCACATGTTATTACTATCCTGGAGCAGGACGTGCTGTACGCTTAGAATAATACAACTCTGTGAAGTACTCACCTGTAGAGTTGATATTATATGCATACAGCACGTCCTGCTCCACCCCACCCTGGTTCACTTGTTCTGGATCCCCTGTATGGTGATTGTTATCAATAGATATTATTACCAGTTGTTCTGGGTGGTTGTTCCTCCCGGCTTCTCTTCTCACTGCTTTTCAATGCTGGGGATTTGTGGGAGGTCCTTCGGTATATGTAGGGCCGGGAGGAGCTTGTTTTCTACATGTCTGCAGTGCACGGCGCCTGAGGCGGAGGATTACCCACATGTTATTACTATCCTGGAGCAGGACGTGCTGTATGCATATAATATCAACTCTACAGGTGAGTACTTCACAGAGTTGTATTTTTGCTAATGCCTTTGCCCAATTTCATAAAGACACTAACAGGAAACAGTATGATGTCGAATTGCAGCCATATGCTAATACATATAGTTCCAAGGTAAACTGCCACATGATGGCAACTGACCTTGTAGTGCTTCCCAGATTTATTGCAGCTATTATAACTGATAAGGCTGACCTCCCGATGCTGAGCTTTGTGTCCTGTAACCTGCACCAGGGAGCAATATGGCCGACCATTCGAACAGCAGACTGTATCTAGTTCACATTCTTATGAATAGTGGGCAAAGGCTTTTGTAGAAAAAAAAAAAGAAACCCAGGTTGTTTTGGGGTACTGTGCTGGGGAACGTGATGACATAAACTTCCGTTCTGGGTGTAGGATCATTTTAAAGTAATCCAGGGCTAACCCTGCTTGGTTCAAACGTTGTGCTACTGTACATTTTTTACACCCCCAGGATTTTCAAGATTTGTTTCATTTTAAACATTAGACTTTTTCTATGTGGAACATAAGACATTTCATATATACTTTAAACATAACCGTTGCACAGAAACCAAATAAAAAATAGACCTTTATGCATGCTTGGGATGAAATGCACTGATTATGTTCTAGTCTCTTGAGTATTAACTATTACAGGCTGATCTGCTTAAGGTAAATAGGATAAGACAAGGTCACAGATGGTGGAGTTCACTCAATCGAATAACAAGGAAATATTCTTCCCACGATTTATATCCTTGGAAATTTTTGTCCAAACCAGTAGCCATCTGTAGAATATATTACCAAAAACAATTGTCTATATTAGGCTACAAAAGTTACAAGGCAGTAACCTTGGGTGTTCTTTTTTTTATATTTAATTGTTTTTTTTTATGTCCATTGCCAGGTTGGTACATTTAAGGAAGACAGTGGATATGTCATGATTTATGCAATGTTGGGTTTAATAATGTTATGTGAAAGTCTGGTGTGATAGTCATATGTAAAACTTGAGTGTCCAGAAAACACCAAAGCCGAAACTTGTTTCCCTCACTTGGGGTGTGTCAGATAGCAAAAGGACCAAGCAAAGCAGAGCCATCACCATAGCCAGGCATAACTGTGCATGCATCAGGGCAGGCCTGGTATCATCTGGGTCTCACTCAGGTGTAGACTTGGACAAAGTTGTCTGATGATCCTCCTGTGGACCATACCCACCATACTGGCGAGCTAGTTGTCTCACATGCAGACCTACTGATAGCAGGCTCAAGTCAAGTAGTGCAGGTGTCTCTACCTACATCTGGCTCTGTGTTGTAGTAGGTCTGAAGTGCAATCTGTGGCAGCAGAAAAGGACCAGAAGCTGATCAACAGCAGTGGACAAAGTGGGTAGGACTAGGGGGTTATCGGCAGCAGCAGTAACAGCAGCGGCAGTGGGCCCTTCGGTGGCAGCAGAGGAGGTTGTGAGTGCTAGAAGATGATCAGTAAGGACTTCATGACAATGGCGAAGACAACAAGGACTAGAGGATGATCTGTCTCGGTGGATAAGGCTGTGGGAGTCCACCCAACCCTGGAGTTGGCCTTTTAGCAAAGGATATAATGAAGAATATATCTGTCTTGCCTGAGATTCACAGCGACCCATTCTGAGCACCTTCCCATACATGAGCTTTGGTTGTCTCTACTAACAGTATCTTTGTTGAGATGGATACCTTTTTCTCTGCACTACCTGTAGCAAAGGACCCAACCTTTACTTACCCTAGTTAAATCTAAATAAAATATTTACTTGAGTTGTCGATGTTATGTTATTAAATGGTTCTGCATAGTGCCTGACCTGTGAACTTTAAATCTGTTAATGAGATATGTATTAGTTGAGCCACAATTTGTGCTACTATCAAAAGAAAACCTGCTAAATGCAAGGGTCTAAGGCAGGGGTTCCAAATACTAGTGGTGGTACTTGACATCCTCTCGGGTGGTACAGCCTTACCTGTACCCCAGCTGCCTTTTGTACTTCACTCAAGCGTGATTTGCACCATAAATAAGAAAAACTGCCCCATTGTTTGTGTGATTTATTCATATAGCTTTTAGGTGGTACTAGAGATATTCAGAAAATGGAAAGTGGAACTCCAAAATGTGTTTTGTGGATATCAAGAAAAGACAGATGGTGAGTGATCAGCCAAACTCACCGGTGCCTCCCTACTATCCATACAGAGATAGGCCGCTCAACAGAAAAACATTATCTCAATATACAAAAATACAAAGAGTTTTTATTAGCCAAGAAAAAGGACATACATTTAAAATACATAGATTAAAACCCCATGTGTGGGGTGTAACGGGACTTATGTGGACTTATAACAAGATATCTATAAGTATACACAATAGATTACAAATATGCAATGAGGCTATTTACACTAGTATATGCACTACCATAGGTATTGAGTATTTACTATATCCATACAAGATGGAAAGTTTGTTTAATGCCACGGGAACTATCCCTGAAATGCTGTGAGAACGTGATAATGGTGTTAAGAGCATGCAAAAGTAAATAAAAGGAAGAAAAAAACGTGATAAAAGCAACAATAGTGAAAATCAAACAAAGCAAAAAGAGGGACAAATAATGTCCCAATAGTGAGAACTAACGCCCGAGAGGGCTCAAGTGTTCAGTATTATTACAAGTGCCACAAAGTAAAAGAAAGGGATGGATACCCGGGCATATTTTTATTTACATTAAACTAAAATTATTATGTGTGGTTTGCATATACATGAAACAGCCACAGTGTGCAAGATGTGCAAAAGTTGCACTTATGATACAAAAGAATCAATAATGAATCAATACAAGGTGATAAAAATTATTGTGAAACAATGTACATTACCATATCATACTGTCCAACATCACGTACACCCTCACACTGCCAACACTGACGCGTTGCGTGGCCGAAGATTCCGCCACTTCATCAGAGTGTGGCCTGACACTACCTTTCCTCCATTATATAGCCCCCTTGATTGCTATTTCAAAATCCTGTTTGTGGATATGGTATGAGTTGAGCCAAAATATGTGCTACTATCAAAAGAAAACCTGATAAATGCAAGGGTCTAAGGCAGGGGTTCCAAATACTAGTGGTGGTACTTGACAAAGCTGCAGCCTCACCTGTACCCCAGCTGCCATCTGTACTTCACTCAAGCGTGATTCGCACCATAAATAAGAAAAACTGCCCCATTGTTTGTGTGATTTATTCAAATAGCTTTTAGGTGGTACTTGAGATATTCAGAAAATGGAAAGTGGAACTCCAAAATGTATATTGTGAGCAACATTTACAATCATTCAGTTACTGTTGATCACTGTCAGATTTAGAACAAGCATTCTTGTTGTTTTTATGCTCCTAGCCAGACCCTGAATTCTAATCTTGGTCCTAAAAAACGTTCCAAGAATTGGAGCCTCAAGCATTTGGCTGATCCACCTGTCTGGAATTTTATAAATGGGTGAAAGGAAGAGAATAAAAACAGTCTAGGTTAAAAACGCTACAGGGAGTTTTGAGTCGAGACTGTGCAGATATGTTTTAAGTGCGACTTTCTTCAGGTATGTTATGAACATTTAACAGTTCCCCAGCTTATTTCTCTCAATATTAATTTAAAAGACTATCTGTAGGATATAAAACAATAATCCCCTAAATACCATCAAGATTTTGCTTCCTAAAATTCTGTCCCCAGAGAAACAAGCAGTTTTCATCTTAAAGGGCATCTGTACAATTTGAGAATGTAGGGACCCGTTTATAAATTAAACCAGTTTAAATAAAAATGCTGTTTACTATACAGTATATAGCCACCCAACCAACACCTCTACCATTTGCTGTAAACTGGAAAGGCTACCCAATAAGATACTAATACCAGGAAAGTAAACAGGCTTTCAGTTATTTTAGATAATGTGCCAGACCAAAAATAGAAATTATAATGATATTATTGAAAAGTAGAACATATTTTCTCAAGTTTCTGGAACTTTATTTTTTACTTATTCCATTATTTTTCTTTGAGCTGAAAGTATTGTGAGGGCAGATCTTTATAATATCCCAGGCTAGATTAGGTTGTGAATCTCCTTTTAGTTGTTAACACATAAAATGGCTGAAAATGAGATTTATATATTTTATAATATAGCTGAAATGTGTATGCATGCTTTGAGAGTGCCATGTGTGCCAAACAGTGTCTAGAAACCTTAGATTATTGTTATTACGTTTTCTTAGACTTCTGTACTGAATGCTTCTATTCTCACACACGTCACAAAATGCTGGACACAGCTGTAGAGCGAGAAGCGCTAAATCTGAACACCTCAGTAGCAGAAGCTGTTAGATGCATGATATGGTGATGACTATTTTAAGGAGACTCTCATTAGCCTATCAATTAGTGTTCAGAGGCTCTTTGGTCAACAGATTGATGATCTCATCAGACATGCTGGCAATGAGGGTCATGTGCAGCTGCTGCAAAAGAGGATCAGGCAGTTGGAGCTAGAATTATCTTTAGGGTCCTTCTATGGGTGTATGTATCCTATGATGCTTAGATTGCGTACCTCCCCATCCACCAGGGAAAGGCCCTTGTTGAGGATTAGACCTTTTAAGCCTAGCCTAAAATTGATCCTCCCTTCACCCTAGATTAGCATGATGGAGTGCCCTTACCCATCTGGGTGAGAGGACATCAACTTGGGCATTTATTGTAAGTGGCTCTATGGTAAAAGCGGCTATATGGTAGCTTTAAAATGCATAAAAGAGCAAAACCTGTAACAGGTAAGATCTTTGTCTCACAATTTGGCTTCCTGTTTAGAATTGCATGCTTCTTTCTGGCCATAGCCAAAGCCATTTCTACATTTCTTGTTACCTCAATGGCCACATGAGGAAGTAACAAATACCTGATAGAATACGTAGCGCTTTGGGGTCTTCTGCCATGACTTAAACCTTTTTCACCTTTTACATTAAGGACCCAGTCTGGCCTTTGCCAGACCTCTTTCTAGTCCTTCGAAGTTCCTCCTCTTAAAACCGTCTCCTTCATTTTCTCTGACTTTTCTCTGACTTATCTACCCTTTTTACCCCCCAAACATAAAACAATGGGGTTTGGACTCCTTTTGTAGTGAATATGTTACATAAATTTCAAAGTGTATCCCCAAATCTATGTGATGTCACATGTATTGTATCCAAAAGGGTGCCTAGTAAAGATTTAGCTTTGCTTCCTGTCTTTGTTGACAAAAAGCTAATCCATTGTCTAGCACAGCTATATTAACGCGTTTATGCCAACTCTTTTTCCAAGAGCTGAACTCTCCATTAAAGAAGAATCTATTGGGTGAAATGTCCTAGTCTGGAAGAAGTAGGCATGAGAGTGAGAAGAATATGTGATGTCTATGCTTGAAATGATTATGAAACTTTATGACTTGAACCAGGTCAGCCACCTTGAGGCAAAGGACTTTAATTAAATACAATGGAAAAACAGACTAATTAGAGTGCCACCCACAACCACCATTTAGATGGCTTATGTTCACTTTATGCTGAATCTAAAGGATATACTGAACTTGATTATGTTAACATGACCCAGACATCCCACTAAGAAACATGCCTGCATTTAGCGAGTCTGTTTCCCATTTCAGGCTAAATCCAAATGGTATACTATATGCTAATGTAAACAGCAGCGTATATATAAAAATCAGAATGCACGGTACCAGGTGAAGACCTTTTATTCTTAGTATACAGTATACAGTACGTCCTGCTCCAGATATAGTACTTACACTTGGGTTATCCTCCGCCAGATGGCGCTGCACTGCAGAGACATGCAAAAACACGCTCCTCCCGGCCCCTCAAATACCCGGGGACCTCCCACAAATCCCCAGATTTCTCTGCAATGCTGACTGCGAAGACATGAAGTATCACTCTCTCGCAGGTGAGCGGGGCTATTAAAGCCTGCGGCCCTGTTGGACTATTCCCACCCGTCCTCCTTGTGATGTGCCTCCCAGCCTGGGCTGGTCGGGTGAAGGTAGGCAGCACCATGCGTGCTTATGGAGCCATGCTCCACCGCAGTCCCCCACCAAAGGGTAGGCTGTTTAGGCTGATGGTGAGCCTCTAGGGGATGCCCCTCCCGCATTATTGCCCATGCCCCGTGTAGCGGTGGGCCCTGTACAAAGGGTCGCCATCCTCCCTCGTTCCCCCCGCCGTAGCTCGGGGGGGGAAAGAAAGGGGGGGTGTGTGTGTGGTATTGGATTACACGCTTGTGGCCTTTAGTAATGTCCTTTGACTTGTATACTTGGTGTCAGACGCCGCGCTGATTCGCAGCCTTATTTGTGTATCTGCCGCCGCCGCGCGCGCCTCTTTGCTTCATTGGATGTGCTGCGCCGGGCGGCGGCGTCATCACTGGCAAATCATCTATTCTAAGTGTGTCATACACTTCGCTCCTCATGACAACCTTGTCTACTGTCTTAGAACTTCGCGCTCTTCGAGGGGGCTGGGACCTGGCTTGGCGCGCTCTGCGTCACGGGCCGCTCTGGCCCACCCTTCGTGGTTCGCTTGGCGCCATTTTGGTATCGGTCCCCCTCCTTCCGCGGTCTGTAAGTGCCCTCGTGGGCAATTTTCATGCTCCTTGCTTACTGTGCATGGTTCTGACACCCTTTATTCCCCTTATGAATCCAGTGGCTTCTCCCGGCCCGGTGTAATTGCCAGTTGGGCCTAGTATAATTACTCCCACTTCCCTGCGGGTCATTGGGGCATCCAGGGTAGCTTTCAGCGTCAATCCCTACTGGCCTATTGGGCCTATTAATCACCATATGGAGGCATCCCAGGATATTGTGACCGGGGTTCCTTCGGGACAAGTCCTGCTGTGTGTAGCTTGTGGGGTCTCGCCTATCAGCGGTGACAATGCACAGGTCTGTGTTCCTTGTGCACAGCAGGCGCTAATGGTACTTCCCGCCCCTCCTGCGGCTGGGCCTGCACCTCGCCTCACTTCACCTACTTCCCCAAGTCTGAGTCTAACCCCCAATACAAGCGGGGATTCTCATCCTGATGTGGCTGCTAGACTGGCCAGTGTTGAAAAATTGCTTGCTAATACCTTAGCGCATAAGGACACCGCAAAAAAGCGGCACTTAGCCCCTGATACCGCTCTTTTCCCTACGGAGTCTGATGAGTTTTTGCATCTATATGGCCATACCCCTTCGGACGAATAGGAGCTCTTCTCCGACTCAGGCTCATCTGACGAGAAGTCAAGGGGTCATGATGATTCTGGCTCTGATCACTGGACCCCGGATGATACTGACAAACTGCTGGTTCAGATTTTTGAGGTTTTGTCCATCTCTCCCCCTGTTGCGGCTCCCAGGCAAAGGGGTGAGCTATTTCATACTGCTAAGGCTCGATTGGAATTTCCCGAGCAAACCCCTTTCGATAACCTCGAGCTTAAGGAGTGGGAACATCCCAGTAGACTTCCCGGGATTCCTAAGAGTTTGGACAGGAAGTATCCTTTTCCTGCTGATATGGTCAAGTGCTGGTCATCGCCCCCCGAGGTCGATGCTCCTATTCTAGGGCTGTCTAACACCTCTATTATGCACTCCCCTGACACTACTACGCTGCGGGATTCTGAGGACCGGCGCATTGACCAATTGGCATGCCATGCCTTTGCATTTGGGGGGGTGGCGCTGCACCCGGTTTGCGCTTTGGCTATTACTGCGGTGGCACTCAGGGCCATGGTCAGGAATGCACTTGATGGCCCAGACGATTTGCCACCTGATGCTATTAATGCACTGTCTAACTATGATGTGTTTATTAACTTTATCGGATGATGCAGTTAGGATGTGTGACAGATCTTCCGCCTTGGCGGTAGCTATACGCCGCGCGGTATGGCTGTGCCAGTGGGCTGCTGACAATGCTGCTAAGAAAGCCCTTACTGGACTTCCATTTAAGGGGCTACGCCTGTTTGGGGACCGCCTAGACCTCTTTGCTAAAGGAGGTAAGTTACCCCAACGCAGGCGGCAGCCTCAGCCCTTTCGGAGCCAGGGCCCCCCTTCAGTCCCCTACCGAGGCGCTAAGCAGGGGAAGGGAGTGTCCTTCGCAGGGGCTCGCACAGATTCCTGGCATAGGAGCAGAGGACGACGTCCGGGCTCCTCCTGGGGGTCCAAACCCAAAGCCCCTCCCAAGACCCCTCAGGCATGATGGGGCGCCCTCGCCCGCCAGGGTGGGGGGACGGCTACAGCACTTTGCGCACGTCTGAAGTCTCAGACCGGTGGATTCAGGAGGTAGTGTCCTCTGGTTACAAGATAGAGTTTGCTGTGCGGCCCCCCACAAGATTCATCAGGTCCCGGATCCCCCAGGACCCTGTATCAGCTCAGGTCTTGCTACAGGCCGTGCAAGGTCTTCTGAATCTGGGGGTCATTTGCAGGGTCCCCTTGAGAGAATTGGGCAAGGGGTTCTATTCCAACCTTTTCACAGTGCCCAAAAAAGATGGGTCAGTCAGGCCCATCCTGGATTTAAAGATCCTCAACAGATTTGTCAAGAACAGACGTTTTCACATGGAAACTCTGCGCTCGGCCATTGGCTCCCTGCGCCCAGGGGATTTTATGACGTCTGTGGACATCAAAGATGCTTACCTTCACATCCCTGAGTTCCTGGGACATCAAAGGTTTCTCAGATTCGCGTTGAAAGATCAACATTACCAGTTTGTGGCCCTACCATTTGGCCTCACTTCAGCTCCCGAGTGTTCACCAAGGTGCTGGCGGGGGTGATGTCTCTGATAAGGTCAGGGGGCATACGCGTGTTGCCCTACCTGGACGACATTCTCATCTCTTCACAGTCCCTACAGCAGGCGGAGCTGGACACTCAGCTGGTGTCCACCTTGGAGTCCTTCGGCTGGGTGATCAATCATCCCAAGTCCTCTCTGTCCCCTTCGTCGGTGACACCATTCCTGTAGATGATTCTGGATACGGTTCAGTCACGGATATTCCTTCCTCAACAAAAGGTGGAAGCTCTGACGGCGCAGGTGAGGTTCCTGTTCTCGTGCCCCCAGCCCTCCCTCAGGCAGGGAATGCAGCTGGTGGGCCTGATGGTGGCGAGCTTCGAGGCAGTGCCCTTTGCTCAGTTCTATTTGAGGCCTCTGCAGCTTCACCTTCTGTCAGTATGGGACAAGGACCCCACGTCTTTGGACGGGGTTTGTGTGCTTCCCCCCTTGGTCCGAGGGTCCCTCTCGTGGTGGCTGGACCACAAGAACTTGCTACAGGGCAGGCCCCCTCCTGGGAGACGGTCACCACGGATGTCAGTCAGGTTGGGGGGGATTCTGGAAGTCCCTGCGGTTCCAGGGGAGGTGGGGCCCTCAGGAGGCCCACCTGCCCATCAACATTCTGGAACTACGGGCGATCAGATTGGTACTGGAGCAGTTGACCAACCACCTGAAGGGTCTGGCTGTGCAGGTGCGCTCAGACAACAGGACAGCAGTTGCCTACATCAACCATCAGGGAGGGACCGGAGCAGAGGTGCCCTCCAGGAGGTGTCGCGGATTCTGACATGGGCGGAGGCCAATGTTCAATGCTTTTCGGCCGTGTATATCCCGGGGGTAGAGAATCTACTGGCAGACTCTCTGAGCAGGGGGACTTCCCGTCAGGGGGAGTGGTCCCTCTGCAACAGGGTATTCCAGTCCCTGTGTCACCGTTGGGGTCTACCAGATGTGGATCTGTTCGCATCCCGTCACAATCACAAGCTCCCGGCCTTTGTCTCCTTGTCTCAGGATCCTCTGGCCTTGGCCACGGATGCTCTGTCAATGTCATGGAAAGAATTTGGCTCCTGTATGGCTTTCCTCTGTTCCCCCTGCTGGGCAGGGTTCTGCGCAAGATTGCTCTGGAAAGGGTGCCAGTGATTCTGGTGGCCCAGAAGAGTGTGGTTCGCAGACGTGGTACAAATGGCAGTAGATCAGTATGTCCTGCCAGGGGCGCCAGATCTGCTCACTCAGGGCTCCTTACGCCATCCAAATTTACAAACTCTGGCTTTGACGGCCTGGCTGCTGAAACCTCCATCTTGATGGAGAAAGGCTTGTCTGCCTCGGTGGTGGATACCATGGTGCAGGCTAGGAAGAAAACTTCTTCTGCCATCTATTATAGGGTATGGCGTACCTACATTGATTGGTGTGAGTCTAGGTCTCTTCCCTGTAGGGAGTTCTGTGAAATACTCACCTGTAGAATTGGTATTATTTGTATACAGTACGTCCTGCTCCACCCCCCTGGTTTTTGCATTATTCTGGATCCCCTGTATGGTGATTGTTATTGTTATTACCAGTTGTTTTGGGTGGTTAAATTCTCCCGCCTTCTTGTTCACTGCTTTTCAATGCTGGGGATTTGTGGGAGGTCCCCAGGTATTTAGGGGCCGGGAGGAGCCTGTTTTTGCATGTCTCTGCAGTGCAGCGCCATCTGACGTAGGATAACCCAAGTGTAAGTACTATATCTGGAGCAGGACGTACTGTATACAAATAATACCAATTCTACAGGTGAGTATTTCACAGAATTGTATTTTTCTTTCATTACAAGAAGTTATTATTACCTAACCTTTACAAATACAATTTGTAATTAATAGCTGTGTAGTATAGTGGATAGTCTTACTGTGAAAAACATAATTCACCTGTATTCGAAATTACAACTAAAACGTTTCCCTATATGTGTGATGAAATTCAGAGGAAATTGTTTTAATTGAAGTCTGTAAATGTTGTGGTTCTCGCAGTGAAAGAAGGAGAAATTTTACATAGAAAAATCCAGTGTTTTCAGGTCCTCAAAAAGGATTCCCACAATATGTATGTTTTTTTTCTGTTCTTGACCTCCCTAAATAGGAGTTGATGCATTTATTTATATCCATCACTATTGTATTGATGGAAAGATCGAAGAGGTTAGGTAAGCAGAGGCGATGAGCAGAGGTAGGCAGATGTGAGATGGGTAGAGTTGGGGTGGACTGATTTGAGGCAAGTAGGGGTGAGCCACAAAGAGCTGGGCAGAGGTGAGATGGAAGGTGGTGAGGAGAGTAGATGTTAGGTGGGCAGAGGTTAGAAACTGATGAGCTGATATTGGAAGAGGTGTGATAGACAAAGGTGAAGTGAAAAGAGGTGAGCAAAGGTTAGGTAAGATGAGCTGCAATCCTTTGGTGATTTAACATGCACAATTTTCAAACCCATTACCACCGAAAACTTGCTTTGGGCTAAGTTTGTTGACCCAATTCTGCAACCTAATTGCAACTCGAGTGTTGTTCACCTCTACAGTGAATTTCATTGGTGCCTCACTTCCTACTTCAGAAATTAGCATTGTCTCTAGTGGTCAGCCACACACACTGCAGGCAAGGCAAGCTTAGCTTTACAACTCCCTAACATTTAAAACTAGGAATACCGGGGTCCGGGGGGGGGGGGTCCCAGCTTCCATCCCTGCTTTAGAACCATACATTGAACTGAAATGAAAGGCATCACAGGTAGATTTAGCCTAGGGATTGGTATATAAAGAGTATGCTATGTTCTAGCTTTATGTATCTATATGCTTTTGATCCTGTCCTGCCTCTATGTATTTAATTTAAATAACTCTAGTACATACTTCTTTATTATTGGCGAGTTGGACAACACAATATCACTAGTGCGAGTAAGGTCAGACTGGCGTTAAGCGAATTTTCTATGTTTCCTCTTGTGTGGTTCTTTAATTGTACATGTCCAACGGCTTTACAGTGAATTTAATTGATTTACATCACAATGCTATTCCAAAAATATGCAAATGGATGGAGCAGAAGCAGAGAGGCATGCCGAGCATTCATCATGCGCGTGGAGGCTACGGGAAATTAATGTCCTAATGTGCGCAGAAAAATGAATAAACGGTTCCACATGTTAATTCATGCTTTAACCCACACTGAGACTTTATTAATCTCAGCTCAACGGAGAGATAATTTGAGACTGTTCAATAAGGTGATATTATGTTTTAGCATTGATTTTTTTCTTTTCAGGCGTGTTGCTGAAACCCTGGCTCTGTTTCCCAGCAAAATCCATTGATCCTTCTCAACTGAAACGTTTAAAGTTCAATTTAACATTTAGGGAGTAAAAGGTCTCCAAAGGGACTCATATCTATTGATTTTATGTCAGAGTTGAAGAGATGGAGTTTAAAACACACTGATCCTACAGGGTAAAGAAAGCCTTGTATTATATAACCACACAGCGCTATGTAAACACATTTTCTCCCAATTGTTTTTCTACAGAGGTTACAATAAAAGCACTTAGAGAGAAAATCCGGGAATATGAACAGACCCTGAAGAACCAGGCGGAAAATCTGGCTCTGGAGAAAGAACAAAAGTTACAAAATGACTTTGCGGAGAAGGAAAGGTGAGTGCTAGCTTCCAATGTTTCCAAATTCCAAATGGATCTTCCCCCTCAACATCCCACGTATAAGTGGGCTGAAAATGACTGCAGATCATATTTTCCCATTGCATGGCACGGCCTGCTTCACAAAGTCATTACATCTTGGTATTCCGCCACAAGGTGGCGCAGTGTACTGCAGAAGAGCTGCGGCTCCTCCCGGTATCATATAAAAACAGAATCACCATAGACATCCAGTATTCTTAGTATACAGTACGTCCTGCTCCAAATCTAATACTTACAGTTGGGATATACTCCGCCAGATGGCGCTGGACTGCAGAGACATCGAAAATAGGCTCCTCCCGGCCCCTCAAATCCCCAGAATTTCTCTGCAGTCTGGCTGCGAAGGACGAGAAATTGGCTCTCTACTCGCAGGTGAGCAGGGTTATTAACCTGCGGCCCTGTAGGACTATTCGCACCCGTTCCACTAGTAATATGCCTCTCAGCCTTGGCTGCTCTGGTCGGGTGAAGGTATGCAGCACCGCCGTTGGTGCTTAGGAGCGCTGCTCCACCGCAGACGGTTCAGGCTTATGGCGAGCCTCGCACTATTGCCCCTTGCCCCTGCCTATCGATGGGCCCTATTTAAGTGGCCGCCATCCTCCCTCATCCTCCTTGTAGTCTTCGGGGGAAAAGAGGGGGGGGGGTGTATAGATATGTATGTTATGCAGTCTTTGCTTTCACTTTTCACATTTCTTTATTCCTGTGTCAGCCGCCGCGCTGACTTGCCTTTATTGCTTTTAAATTTACCGCCGCCGCGCGCTGGTTTCATGCTTGGCGGCGGCATTACCTTAGGCGCTGTGCACCATCATTGGCTGTTAGCCTTCTGGCTTTGCGCTCTTCGGGGGGGGGGGGGGGGCGGCCCGTCTTTGGCGCGTTCCGCGTCATCGCTATTACTGGCCCGCCCCTCGAGGTATACCGACGCCATTTTTTCTGACTTGGTTGGCCTATGCGCGACGGACGCCTACCTACCGCGGTCCGTAAGTGCCCTTGCGGGCGACTTTATCTGCTTCACTTTTTGTTACGATGTACTTAAGGTCTTGTCTGCTTATGTCTTTCAGGTGGGACGAACCCTTCTTGGCTTCTCCCGGCCCTGTTTTTAGTATATTACTTGTAGGCCTTTTAAAAATTATACTTCCACGTCCCTAGTGGGTTATTGGGGCATCCAGGGTTGCTATATAGCGTTATTCCCTATCGGCGTATAGCGCCGCTATAATCACCATATGGAGGCATCCCAGGATAATGTTACCGGGGTCCCTGCGGGACAAGACCGGCTGTGTGTAGCGTGTGGGCAGCCTCATGCTGACGCTGACAAGGCGCGGGTCTGTGTACCCTGTGCTGAGCAGGTGCTTGCATTGCAATCTGGCCTGCCAGTGGCTGCACCTCATTTCACTTCACCTACTCCCCCATGCTTAAATCTCACTCCTGCTGAGTTGCATACTAGTGG
This sequence comes from Gastrophryne carolinensis, assembly GCA_027917425.1. Taxonomy (NCBI): domain Eukaryota; kingdom Metazoa; phylum Chordata; class Amphibia; order Anura; family Microhylidae; genus Gastrophryne; species Gastrophryne carolinensis. Next base: position 432,777,341 of record CM051236.1, read on the forward strand.
GAATTCTCAGCCTGATGTGTCTTCTAGACTGGCTACTGTTGAACAGATTATTGCGAAGTCTTTAGCGCGTAATGCCCCTGCTAAGAAGTGGCACTTGACGCCTAATGTCACTGTTTTCCCTATGAGAACTGAGGAGTTTATGAATCTGTGTGGCTATACCCCGTCTGATGAAGGGGAGCTCTTTTCTGGTTCAGGCTCATCTGATGAGAGACCAAGGGATCATGACTATTCTGGCTCTGACCCCTGGGCCCCGGATGACACTGACAGATTATTGACCCAGATTTTTGAGGTTCTGTCTATCTCTCTCTCTGTTGAGGCTCCCAGGCAAAGAGGGGAGCTTTTCCATACAGCAAGATCACGTTTGGAATTTCCCGAGCAGACACATTTCCATAACCTTGTGCTCAAGGAATGGGAGCGCCCCAGTAAACTTCCCGGGGTTCCAAAGAGTTGGGATAAGAAGTATCCCTTTCCTGCTGAGGTGGTTAAATGTTGGTCATCCCCCCCCCGAGGTGGATGCCCCGATCCTAGGGCTATCTAACACCTCTGTCATGCATTCCCCTGATTCTACTACCCTGCGGGATGCCGAAGACCGGCGTATTGATCAGCTGGCATCCCACGCCTTTGCATGTGCGGGGACGGCGCTGCTCCCGGTCTGTGCCTCAGCCATTACTGCTGTGGCCACTAGAACCCTTATCAGAAATATGCTTGATAGTGCCCCTGATGATTTGCCTTGTGAGGTGTTTAATGCACTCTCCAGTTGTGATGTTTTTGTAAATTTTGTCCTATCAGCATTGGATGACACCATCAGAATGTGTGCCAGAACTTCTGCCCTCGTGGTGGCTATACGCCGCTCGGGTTGGCTGCGCCAGTGGGCTGCTGACAACGCTGCCAAGAAGGCCCTCCCTGGTTTCCCCTTTAAAGGACTGCGTCTGTTTGGGGACCACCTGGACCTTTTTGCTAAGGGAGGCAGGTTACCCCAGCGTAGGAGGCAACCTCAACCTTTTCGGGTCAGGGTTCCTTCTCCTCCCCTTACTGCGGTGCAAGACAGGGAAGGGGGGTGTCCTTCCCTGGGGCCCGGGGAGATTTCTAGGGTAGAGGACGTGGACGTCCTGGCTCCTCCTGGGTTCCCATAGCTAAATCCTCTCCCAAGCCCCCTCAGGCCTGATGGGGCGCCCTCACCCATCCGGGTGGGGGGACGGCTGCAGCACTTCGCTCACGTCTGGAGGCTTCATGTCTCAGACCGGTGGATTCAGGAGGTAGTGTCCTCCGGTTACAAGTTGGAGTTTGCTGCCGATCCCCCTCCAAGATTCATCAGATCCCGGATTCCTCAGGACCCTGTGTCAGCTCAGGAGCTAGTGCAAGCAGTGCAAGGCCTCCTGGACCTGGGGGTCATCTGCCAGGTCCCTTTAAGAGAAAAAGGCAAGGGCTTTTATTCCAACCTATTCACAGTACCCAAAAAGGATGGTTCTGTCAGGCCCATCCTGGACTTAAAGATTCTCCACAAGTTTGTCAGGGGCAGGCGCTTTTGCATGGAGGCTCTGCCATCAGTTCCCTGCGCCAAGGGGATTTCATGACTTCTGTGGACATCAAAGATGCTTACCTTCATATTCCTGTGTTCCCAGGTCATCAAAGGTTCCTCAGGTTCGCTCTGATGGATCACAACTACCAATTTGTGGCCTTGCCCTTCGGCCTCACTTCAGCTCCCAGGGTGTTCACCAAGGTGCTGGCCGGCGTGATGTCTCTGCTCAGATGTCAGGGCGTTCACGTGCTTCCCTATCTGGACGACATCCTCATCACTTCCCAGTCTCTACATCAGGCAGAGTTGGATACTCAGCTGGTGGTGTCCACTCTGGAGTCATTTGGATGGGTGATCAACCACCCCTACTCCTCATTGTCCCCTTCCTTGGTAATTCCATTCCTAGGAATGAATCTGGATACAGTTCAGGCAAGGATCTTCCTTCCTCAGCAGAAGGCGGACAGTCTGATTGCACAGGCTCAGTCACTCCTAGCTTGCCCCCATCCCTCCATCAGGCAGGGGATGCAGCTGGTGGGCCTGATGGTGGCTCAGTTCCACTTGAGGCCTCTGCAACTTCACCTATTGTCTGAATAGCGTCCCTGGACAGGGTCTGTGTGCTCTCCCCCCTGGTCACGAGGTCCCTCTTGTGGTGGATGGACTCAAGGAACCTGTTGGGGGGCAGATCCGTTCTTGCCCCTTCCTGGGAGACGGTCACCACGGATGCCAGTCTGTCAGATTGGGGGGGTTTCTGGAAGTCCCTGCGGTTCCAGGGGAGGTGGGGCCCTCAGGAGGCCCACACTCCTATCAATGTCTTGGAGCTACGAGCGATCAGGTTAGTTCTGGCTCGCTTGACTACTCATCTTCAGGCCTGCCTGTTCAGGTGCGCTCGGACAATCAGACGGCAGTTGCCTACATCAATCATCTGGGAGGGACCCGGAGCAAGGGGGCCCTCCAGGAAGCGTCTCGGATCCTGACTTGGGCGGAGGCCAATGTCCCCTGCATTTCAGCTGTGTACATCCCGGGGGTGGAAAATCACCTGGCGGACTCTCTGAGCAGGGGGACCTCTCGCCAGGGAGAATGGTCCCTATGCAGCAGGGTGTTTCTATCTCTGTGTCACCGTTGGGGCCAACCAGATGTGGATCTGTTAGCATCCCGCCACAATCACAAGCTTCCAGCTTTTGTCTCTCTGTCCAGGGATCCTCTGGCTCTGACCTCGGATGCGCTAGCAATGTCATGGAAGGATTTTCAGTTCCTGTATGTCTTCCCCCCAATTCCCCTGGGCAGGGTTCTGCGCAAGATTGCTCTGGAGGGGGTGCCAGCAATTCTGGTGGCCCCCAGGTGGCCAAGAAGAGTGTGGTTCGCAGACGTGGTACAGCTGGCAGTAGATCAATACGCTCTGCCCTTGGTGCCAGATCTGATCACTCAGGGCTCACTACACCATCCCAATTTACAAACTCTGGCTTTGACGGCTTGGCTGCTGAAACCTCCATCTTGATGGAGAAGGGGCTGTCTTCCTCAGTTGTGGATACTTTGATTAAAGCTAGGAAGAAGTCTTCCTCTTCCATTTATTACAGGGTTTGGCGTGCCTACATTGACTGGTGTGAGTCTAGGTCTCTTCTCTGTCGTGTGTTCTCTATTCCCAAGATTCTGGAGTTCCTGCAGCATGGGTTGGAGATGGGTCTCCAACTCAGTACTCTGAAGGGTCAGGTGTCTGCCCTGGCTATTTTTTTTTCCAGAAGTCCTTTGCTCAGCACCCTCTGATCAGGACTTTCTTCCAGGGGGTCACTCATGTGCGTCCCCCACGTAAACCTATGGTGCCTGTTTGGGATTTGAACTTGGTTCTGTCAGCCTTGCAGGGTGCTCCCTTTGAACCTGTGCAGGATGCTGCCTTGGCCATTCTTACGCTCAAGGTTGTGTTTCTGGTGGCTATCGCTTCTGTCAGGTGTGTGTCTGAGTTGGCGGCGCTGTCCATTCAGCCCCCCTACTATGAGAGGCACCAGGACAAGGTGGTGTTTCGTTTCAAACCTGATTTTCTGCCTACGGTAGTGTCTGCCTTTCATTTGAATCAGGATATTGTTCTTCCTTCTTAATTCTTCCTTCCTGGCCTAATCCTAGCAATGCTAAGGAGAGAGTTTTGCACTCTTTGGATGTGGTTAGGTGTCTGAAGTACTATCTGGTGGCTACTGCACCTTTCAGGATAACTGATGCTCTTTTTGTGGTCCCTTCTGGTCCTATTAAGGGTTTGGCTCCTGCCAAGCCTACTATCAGCAAGTGGATTCGTCAGGCTGTGATTCAGGCCTACTCTAAGGGGAAGAATCCTCCCTTCCGCCTTACTGCTCACTCCACTCGTGCTATTGGTGCCTCTTGGGCTTTTCAGCACCAGGCTTCTGTTGAACAAGTTTGCAAGGCCGCCACTTGGTCTTCTGTTCATACCTTTTCAAAGTTTTACAAGGTTGATGTTAGGGCCTCAGCTGATGCTGTTTTTGGCCGCAAGGTTCTGCAGGCGGCAGTGGTTTAAACTGCCTGCTGCTAATTTTTCTTGGGGATCCCACCCTACTTTATGGACACTGCTATTGGATGTCCCAACTGTAAGTATTAGATTTGGAGCAGGACGTACTGTATACTAAGAATAATACAATTCTGTGATTACTCACCCCTTATGAGTCTGGTATTATGAATTGGTATTATAATATGGTCCTGCTCCAACCCACCCTTGGTTTGCATTTTCTTGGATCCCCTGTATGGTGATTGTTATCATTGTTATAGTTGATAGTTTGGATTGTTTAATGCTCCCGGCTTCTCCTTAACTGCTTTTTAATGCTGGGGGATTTGTGGGAGGTCCCTGGCTATTTGAGGGGCCGGGAGGAGCCTATTTTCGATGTCTCTGCAGTCCAGCGCCATCTGGCGGAGTATATCCCAACTGTAAGTATTAGATTTGGATCAGGAAGTACTGTATACTCATAATACCAATTCTACAGGTGAGTAATCACAGAATTGTATTCTTCCTGTGCAGTGATTCTGCGAAGATAGAAGATGGTTCTCTATATTGCGCAGGTGAGCGGGGCAAACAAGCCTGCGGCCCTGCATGGCTATTTCCACCCGTTTCCGGACCCTCGGTGCCTCCCAGCCTCCGCTGACTGATCGGGTGAAGATAGAGGAGCGCTAGGGTCAAGTGCTCAAGGAGCGCTGCTCCAAGCCGCAGACCCTGTACCACAAAGGGTAGCCGGCCATAGGCTTTATGATGAGCCTGTTAGGGATGCGGAGTTCCTGTCCTAACTTCTGAGGGGGGGGGTGTTTTTGGGGACTGTTTACTCGTTCTGGCCCCACTTCCCTGGCCTAGGCCCTCGCCGCTGCTCGCTTGCTTCCTCGCTCCCTCCCCGTAGTGTGCTCGGGGGGGGGGGGGGGGGCAGGGTGGTAGCGGTGAGGGTACTTTGGCTGTGTATTCACATGTTTTTTAACTGTGTTTTAACTGTTTTCGCCGCTTAGCCGCTTTGTACTGCGCTCCGTGGCGGCTGGCGCTATATTTGTGAGCCGTTTTTTTCCTCTACTGTGATGACGCCGACGAGGACACGTGAACGCCGTTTTCGCGCTCTTCGGGGGTGGGGGCGGGGCCGGTGGATGACACGTATCACATCGTCCTCCCGCGGCCCACCCTTCAAGGTTCCTCTGTCAGCGCCATTTTGCTGCTGCTGCTGCGCTTTTGGGCCCTGCTCATCCCGGAGCTGCGGCGGTGATCCTGGTATGCTTGACGCTTCCTCTTGTGGTCTGGCGGTTGGTGCCCTTGTCCTACTTGGTTCGTGAGTCCCCTTCTGGGTTTTTTGGTGTCTTTTGGGCATGCGCTATGGGATACTTATGTGTCGTTTTTGTTTCAATATTTTTATTGAAATTTTCCAACGATACAGTTCTGCAAAGCATACAGCGTCATACTGCCATCCCGCGCAGGGGAGGTATATAGAGAAAGAAAAGGACTAGCGGCATACATTTTCACAATATAGTAGGTTAACCAAACTAGTGCTTTAACAGTCTACAGTATAATTGCAAGTACGGGGAGGCATGAGACATGTGTTTGATACTACTAGTGCAATCTACATTATACCGTGATCTTTTCCGGGACCCTGCGGTCCGCAGAACCTCACGGTGTCCGCGACCAGCACTTATTACACTAGGTCTATTGGGGTGTGCCAGTGGGCTGTCGGACACTGCCGAGCGACTTATGTGTCTTTAAGTCTTTCAGGCGGGACAACTGTGGGTTGTGGTTTCTCACGGTCCTATCCCTTACCCCCCCCCCATCTTCCTTTACTGGCTTCTGGGGGCATGCCTTGGGGGGGCATCCCGGGTGCCTCTTGCTAGCCTTTACCCTGTGCTGGCCTATTGTGCCTGTGTTAATCACCATATGGAGGCTTCTGGGGATAGCGTGCTTGGGGGTCCTTTGGGGCAATCCCGGCTGTGTTCCATGTGTGGGGTATCCCCTGTGAGTGACAGTGTCAGGGTGTGCGTGCCGTGCGTCCAAAGTGTCCTTGCTCTCCAGGCTGGGCTGCCCGCTTCGCTTCCCAGCTCTGCGCTCCTTCGGCTTTGCCTACCCCCCGTGCCTGCATTTAGCCCCCAGTGAGGGGGATACTCGCTGGGGGTCACAGTCTGATCTGGCACAGCGAGTGGCCAGTATTGAAAGGCAGCTTACCAGGCCTGTTCCACGTAAGGCCTCACGAAGGCCGCAAGAAGCAGCACCTAGCTCCTGTGACATCCCTCTTTCCTGAGGAGGATGAGGGACCTGATACTTTTGTTGGCCTTTACCCCCTAGAGGATGGGGAACTCTTTCAGGACTCTGACTCCTCTGGGGACCAGCAGGAGGGTTACGGCAGTGACCCTGGGTCTGCGTCTGGGGAAGACTCATGGTTCCCTGAGGACACTGATAGCCTGTTAGCTCACATTTTTGAAGTATTGCACATTGTCCCCCCTGAGGTGGCTAAGAGGGAGCAGGGGGAGCTCTTTCGTCCTGACAAACAGCGCCTGGAGTTCCCTGAGCAGAGCCATTTCACTCAATGGTGCTCAAGGAGTGGGAACCTCCTAGTAGATTGGCCACGGTGCCCAAAGGGTGGGATAGAAGGTATCCCTACCCTGCCGACCTGGTCAAGCGATGGTCGTGTCCCCCTGAGGTGGACGCTCCCGTGCTCGGGCTGTCCAACACCTCGGTCATGCCTTCACCTGACACTACTATGCTGCGGGACAGCGAGGTCCGGCGCATGGATCAGCTGGCCTGCCATGCTTTTGCGTGTGTGGGGGCTGGGCTGCGCCCAGTCTGCGCTGCTGCCATTACAGCTATTGCCCTTAAGAGACAGCTCAAGTGCCTCCTGGAGGGCGCTATGGCTGGTAACAGGGGGGAGGATTATAGGTCCCTTTTGCTTTGCTCTGATATTGTTGCCTTTGTCCTTACTGCCTTGGATGATGCGATACAGATGTGTAGTAGGACCTCTGCCCTTTTGGTGGCTATGCGCGCTCTGTTTGGCTGCGTCAGTGGGCAGCTGATACTGACGCTAAGAAGGCTCTCACTGGACTTCCCTTTATGGGGCTCCGGCTCTTTGGTGAGCATCTGGATGTTTTAGCCAAGGATGGTAGGCTGCCTTCATGCTTCCAGAGGAGGTTGGGGCTCCCTCTTCTCGGGTTCCCGCAGAGATTCTTGGAGCCGTGGCAGATCCCGTGGCCGTCCCGGTCTCTCATGGGGCCCCAAGCCCCCTCAGGCATGAGGAGGCACCCTCACCCATCCGGGTGGGGGGACGGCTTCGACTCTTTGCTCACGTCTGGAGGCTACGCGTCTTAGACCGGTGGATTCAGGAGGGGGTGTCCTCCAGTTACAAGATAGAGTGTGCTGCCTGGCCTCCCCCAAGATTCATCAGATCCCGGATGTCTCAAAACCCTCTGTCAGTATAGGGTTTGCGCCTTGCAGTTCAACGTCTGCTGGAGCCAGGAGTCATTTGCCCGGTGCCTTCCCAGGAACGGGGTCGAGGGTTCTACTCCAATCTGTTCACGGTCCCCAAAAAGGACGGGTCCCTGAGGCCCATCGTGTACTTGAAGTCTCAACAGGTTTATCAGGTTCAAGCATTTTTGCATGGAGACTCTACGCTCGGCAGTCAGTACCCTGCACCCGGGCGACTTCATGACCTCAGTGGACATCAAAGATGCCTACCTTCGCGTGCCAATCTTTTCAGGTCATCAGAGATTTCTCAGGTTCGCTCTAGAGGATCAGCATTACCAGTTTGTGGCTTTACTGTTCAGTATCGCCTCTGCCCCTCGGGTGTTCACCAAGGTGCTGGCGGTTGTGATGGCTTTGCTGCAAAATCAGGGCATTCGCATCCTTCTTTACCGACATTTTGATTGCGGCTCAATCTCTTCATCAGGCCGAGAAGGATACTCAGGTGGTGACCTCCACTCTCGAGTCCTTCGGCTGGGTGATCAACTATCCCAAGTCTTCACTGTCTCCGTCTTTGGTGAGGTCCTTTCTGTGCATGACTCTGGATACCTCTCAGGTCAAGGTATTCCTGCCTCATCAGAAGGTGGAGGGCCTTCAGAAGCAGGCACGGGCTCTGCTCTTGTGTCCCCGTCCCTCCATCCGGCAGGGGATGCAGTTAGTGGGTCTGATGGTGTCCTGCTTCGAGGCGGTCCCATTTGCTCAGTTTCACATGAGACCTCTCCAGTTGTACCTCTTGTCAGTTTGGGATCGGGACCCTGTGTCCCTGGATCAGGAATTTGCTCTGTCCCCCCTGGCCAGACGGTCCCTCTCGTGGTAGCTGGACTCAGGGAACCTTCTAATGGGCAGGACCTTTCTGCCCCCATGCTGGGAGACTGTCACCACAGATGCCAGTCTGTCCGGTTGGGGGGGGGCTTTTGGAAGTCTCTGAAGTTCCAGGGTCGGTGGGGCCCCCAGGAGGCCCATGCTCCCATCAATGTACTGGAACTGAGGGTGATCAGGTTGGTTCTGTCTCAGCTGACCACACACCTTTCGGGGTCGGGCTGTTCAGATCCGCTCGGACAACCAGACGGCGGTTGCCTACATCAATCATCAGGAAGGGACTCGGACCAAGCGAGCCCTCAAGGAAGTGTCCCTGATACTGTCTTGGGGGAAGAGAATGTCCCTTGCATCTCGGCGGTCTACATTCCGGGGGTGGAGAACCTGGAGGCAGACTCCCTGAGCAGGGGGACGTCTTGGCTGGGGGAATGGTCCCTCAGCGACAGGGTATTTCACTGCCTGTGCCACCGCTGGGGTCAGCCGGATGTGGACCTGTTTGCGTCCCACCACAATCACAAGCTTCCCAGGTTTGTCTCCCTGTCACAGGACCCTCTGGCCTTCGCCACGGACGCGCTAGCAATGCCTTGGACAGAGTTTCGGCTCCTCTATGTGTTCCCTCCATTCCCTCTGCTGGGCAGGGTGCTGCGCAAGATAGCCCAGGAGGGGGTACCAGCCATTCTGGTGGCCCCCTGTTGGCCAAGGAGGGTGTGGTTCGCAGATGTCATGCAGTTGGCAGTAGATCAGTATGCCCTGCCTAAGGATCCAGATCTGTTCACTCAGGGACAACGGTGCCATCCCAATTTACAAACGCTGGCTTTAACGGCTTGGCTGCTGAAACCCAAACCTTGATGGATAAGGGTTTGCCGGCTTCTGTTGTTGACACCATGATTAGGGCTAGGAAGAAGTCCTCGTCCTTTATCTATTACAGGATCTGGCATGCTTACATTGCCTGGTGTGAGTCCAAGTCTTTTCCTTGTCGGGTGTTTTCTATCCCCAGGATTCTGGAATTTTTGCAACATGGTTTGGATTCAGGCCTTCAACTTAGTACCCTCAAGGGACAGGTGTCAGCTCTGGCAATTTTTTTCCAAAGATCCTTTGCCAATCACCGGTTGGTTAAGTGGACCATCACCCTCGGGTGATCGGCCCGCGCGCGTCAAGAGGGACGCGCGGGAGGCGGCGGCGGAGGAGCCACGGACAAGCGGCTGTCAAATCGCTTGTCCGTCAGCGCTGGGAGCTGGGAGAGGAGAGTTTTTAGGGTGATCGGGGGGGTTTCACACAGCCACCGAAGTGGACCAAGACCCAGGATAGTCAAAATCCTGGGTGTTGGTCCACTTTAAGACTTTTTTCCAGGGAGTTACTCATGTGCGGCCGCCACGTAAGCCTATGCTACCAGTTTGGGACCTGAATCTGGTGTTGTCTGCTCTTCAGGGTCCTCCCTTTGAGCCTATCCATGGAGCTGCCTTGCCCATTCTGACTCTTAAGGTGGCCTTTTTTGGTGGCCATTACTTCTGTCAGGCGAGTTTCTGAGCTGGCGGCGCTTTCCATCAAACCTCCTTATTTTGAAAGGCATCAGGATAAGGTGGTGTTTCGTCTTAAGCCGGATTTCTTGCCTAAGGTTGTGTCTGCTTTTCATTTCAATCAGGACATTGCTTTGCCTTCTTTGTGTCCTAACCCTACTAATTCCAAGGAGCGGACCCTTCACTCTTTGGATCTTGTCAGGGCTCTGAAATTTTATTTGGTTGCTGCTGAGTCTTTCAGGAAGTCTGATGCTCTTTTTGTTCTTCCTGTTGGACCTAGGAAGGGTTGGCCTCCTGCTAAATCCACTATCAGCAAGTGGATCCGTCAGGCGGTGGTACAAGCCTATTCTGCTAAAGGGAAGGAACCTACTTTTAGGATTACTGCTCATTCTACTCGTGCTCTTGGGCCTTTCAGCACCAAGCTTCTGTTGAACAAGTTTGTAAGGCCGCAACTTGGTCTTCTGTTCATACTTTTTCAAAGTTTTACAAGGTTGATGTTAAGCCTCAGCTGATGCTGCTTTTGGCCGCAAGGTACTTCAGGCGGTAGTGGTTTAAACTGCCTGTTGTTACTCTTTGGGGATCCCACCCTACTTTATGGACACTGCTTTTGGATGTGCCAGATGTAAAGACTTCGTGAAGCAGGCCGTGCCATGCAATGGGAAAAAGACAATTCTGTGAGTACTCACCTGTAGAATTGCTTTTGCCATGCATGGCACGGCCTGCTTCACCCCACCCTTGTTATCATTGTTCTTGGTTGCCTCTGTATGGTGATTGTTCCAAGTTAGTTGGGGTTTTGTTACATTTTTTACCTTTATTATCTCCCGGTTTCTTGAATAACTGCTTGTCAACACTGGATAAGTCTATGGTGATTCCGTTTTTATATGGTACCGGGAGGAGCCACAACTCTTCTGCAGTGCACTGCGCCACCTTGTGACGGAATACCCAGATGTAATGACTGTGCCATGCATGGCAAAAGCAATTCTACAGGTGAGTACTCACAGAATTGTCTTTTCCAATTTCACTGTCAATTAAGGAAATTTTATCACAAGCAGTGACATTTTCTGACTATCATCTGGAGAGATAAAACTGAAAATGTGCAAAACCGGGCTTGCTCTTCCATTTTTATTTCTCAAGCTCCACAATATAATGATGAGGCAGTGATGCAATAAAAAGTTCAAGCTAACATCTCAGCTGATCAGTGCAATCCACCCCTCATGCCAGTGTGTGTGGGGGGGGGGGGGCTCTGTGTGACAGTTGACAATAAGTGACAGACCAGTACAGACACACTGCTGCATAGGATTGGTTGACTGACCTGTCAACCTAATTGGGAGGGTGTTAAAAAAATGCTTGGACTTCCTCTTTAAACCGGACCAACAGCCTTGCACATTTGGAACAAAAACTCTCCAATCTTAGTTTGCCCATCTGCATGCATCATATTGAATCAATGTCTTACATTTGCTTCAGCACCCACTCAAAGCTGAGACAGCTCCTCACAGATTTTCTCCAGGTAGTGGTGATCTTGGAGATTCCTTTCCCAGCAACACAGCCATGCTGCTGATTTAATTCAACTGACATAAGCCTGTTCAAGTGGCCTGCAGCTCCATGAGACACCATTTTGTTTTTAAAATTAACTACAGCAGGAGTTACAGAAAGGTAAATTTTTATATGCAGCAATCTGAATTTCCTTAGGGAGAGATACATATGAGCACTGTTTCTTGTAAGGGTGTCCGGTTGTAAGGTTTGCTCTTTGGCAACTATCTGCCAGGAAGGGCCCTGGTGCACACGGACAGTAAACTAACCTACTCCGCCCCCCTTCATTACATAGATGCTTATCTTCAGGGCAGTTTCTAGGTGAAATGGCTCTCAGTGCGGGACAGAAAGATTTTCTCACATGGTTCGGCTGCCCCATGTTGGTGTGCCATGTTTGCCTCTTTCTTAGTAGCAGGCAGTGCCCCCTTTCCATGACTGAGCCCAGTATGGAGGGATGAGGGGCCTGGCATATGGCCGACACCACTTAACCGTGCCCCTGACCCATCTGCAAAAAACAGAAAAGCTGCAATGAAGGCGCTTCCCAGGATACACAAGCACATCTTGCCCCCCAACTATACAGTGTTCCATGCCTAATTTTCGGGGCAGTATTGGATTGGGGTGTATTGGGCCCATCCGACAGCTTGTTTTTAAAGCTTGTTTATAGGGCTTATGCACACACTGGGACAAAATGTGCTCTCCTGTCATAGTACAGCCATCTCCTGCCATAGTACAGCTATATTCAACTGTACCTACTACTCCTATTATAGAAAAATGTGAGTCCATGTTAGGTATGAAGGATTCCCTGGTAACCTGGTGGGCCAGTTTGAGCCTTTGTAGGGGCATCCCAAATCAGGGCACACTGGGGTGCAATTTAAAATGGATTTTAACTGGAGGTCCACTTTTATTCAGTGCACAAGTGAAGCAATTTAAAATCCAAAGTGTGAGCAGACAAACCCGAAAAGTCCTCATGAGAGGTATCAAAAGTCCCAACAATACATAAGCTAGCTCTCCAGGCTTATGCACGGTGCTGCCAAATGCCTAGGATGGCTTTAAAAACAACTTCACAGAGTTTTGAATAGAAAGCCATTCTAAGTAATTGAGCTCTTCTATGTGCTAGAAGAGGGGGGGGGGGCTAAGACGCAGAAGGACTAAAATCTAACTCAGGGGTCTTTTACAGCTGTGACCATCCTGAACCTCCTCTCTATGCCATTTCTGATGCCCTATGGTAACTCACAAACCTATAATCCTTTGAATCATTATTGAGATTGTACAGAATTAACATTTTTGGGTTACTGTACTAGAGGTTTTAATAGCATATCTCTAATCTATTGATGGTAAATAACTGTTAGGAGATATGGAAGCCATGGCAGGGCCCTGACCTTATGAGCGCTGGTATTTTAGCACCTTCTGACACCCCCTGTAGATATGGTTTATCCAAAGTATTTTACTATCCAGCACCACCTGCATCTTCATGCTAAGTTGTACTGTGCCATGTGCAGTTTAGATTAGTATACACACGAGTACATGTAAATTATGCATTTAAATGACTTATTCATCTGGAATGCAACTAGAGTTGTAAAGTCGCTTCAAGAATGTTGCTGTAATTGATTGTTGAAGTGATTTACAACTCAAGTTAAAAAGTAACAACCAAGGTTAAATATATATATTTTGTTGTTTATCTTAATTCAAGTGGTGCCTAACAGGCAGGGGTCCACTTTGCACCTTCCCCACTCATCCTGGCACACAAGTACATGGTGATGCCCTGTGCCCACCCTGGAAACAAAGACAATTCCAGTTTTTCTGCTGTGGTAGCAGGGTTTGTAATGTTTGCTAAGTAGGGGAAGAGTGGACATGTGCATATAGTATTGGGGTGAGCTGATCATTGCTGAGCTTAATCCTAATACTGCATTAGTTACATTCAGGCCACTTGATTTTCCTGATTATTGGAATACCCACTGACGATGCCCTCCATGCATACCCCTCCCTATGTATACCTCCCAGCAGTGGGGTGGTCATGTGGTCTGGACAACTCTTTGGGCACTTCAGCCACTGGGAGAAAAACTGGCAGGATGGTGCCAAACACTGTGCTTCCCCGGGGGGCATCAGCAATTGGGATAAACCCCCCAGCCATGCTACAATCAACGTCCATTTTTCAGGAAATGGCATAAAAAATAGGATTTACACAAACAGAGGAAAATATGGTGAGTAGTAGCAAAGATCCGGTCTTGCTAAAGATCTGGTGAAGCAAGATAACATTTGGGTGTGCTTTCCCGTGTGTGTTTTTTGTGAGAACCTTTTAACTTGAACATACAAAAAACTTCTATAAAACATTTCTGTTTCTAATACTTCCAAAAAAATCACCTACTCCTGTTATTGACCATTTTTACGGGTGAGTTACATCATTTTTCCAGTTTTAAATAGCAACAGCCTATGGACTATGCAGAACGAGTTGGCAAATTCTTTAGCATAGTCCATAGGGTGCTGTTTTTATTTTTCAGACTTGAAAATAATATCCTTAAACTATTGGAAAAATTAGCGACCTCACCTGTAAACATTCGCCATCACAGGGGTAGGTGATTTTATTGGAAACATTAGACTAAAATTTGTTTACAAAATTTATTTTTGCTTTTCAAGTTAAAAAGCTCACTCAGATGTATGCTTCAGTTCACACCCAAAGGTAATTTTACTTCACCAGTTCTTTTGCATGACCCCAATTGCCTGTCTTGTAACACATCACTTTTTGATTTTCACTACATTATGCTTTAGTATTCAAATTTAATATTTATGCCTTAGTATTCATATTGATATTTCTTCTAATAATACTAAAATAATAGTAATAATAATAAAATACTTTCACTTTTCTCCAGAAAGCTGCAAGAGAATCAGATGTCTACGTCTTCCAGGCTGGAGGAGGCTGAACACAGAGTTCAAGTTCTGCAGACAGGTTTGTATTGTAGGCTAAAGTTTCGGACTGTAGGATATCAGGCCAGAATCTACTGAGGAAAAAACATTTAAGTTTGGTATTACTGGGAGGGTCATGCAAATTATTTGTTGAAGCAAGTTTGACTTTGTGAATTTTGCATTCTGATTTGGTTTATCCCACAGTGAAACCCCCTGACCCTGATCCTTGATCACAGCTGTCTTTAATTCTACAGTCCAGTTTTTTGTCCACAAAAAATGCAGAAAGAATGTTGGTCCCATAAAGTAACCTGCAATGTAGAATTTTTGTAGGCAAGGTACATTATTTTTCCAGTGCAGTAAAGTAATTTTTTTAAATGTTCTGTAACAGCACCCTATGGGCTATACAGAAATAAAACACTGCAATTTTTTTGCATGGCTTGTTGGATGTTTCTGAACATAATGACATTGCGAAAATATCCTTACCTCACTTGAAAAATAATGACCCTCGTCTGCAAAACTGCCTGATTTTGTAGAAAAAATGAAAACATAAACTGTGTTTTTGCACATTTTTGTGTGTTGCATCTTGGTGAGCTTTCAAATTGTAAGTTAAACTTGCTTGACCAAATTAGTTGCTTGAGCACCATCTTAAATATTGCTATTGTAACTTGTAAACCCCAGGCCTGCCAAATACCGTGGGACAAAAGTGTCATACCAGTAAAAAGCCTGTAGAGCTACATAAAGGCATCTGTAGAATCTGCAATGATATGTCAAGGCGACTGGTATATTCCAAATGTTTGTATAGTCACATAGTCATATTATTTTTTCAGAAAAAAATAATATATACTTTGGTCACCCTTTAACTACATATACATATACCTCCACCCCATGTTTGCTATATCATTTTGATCTTAAAAATAGAAGGCTTATCGACTATTGTTTTCATCATTATATGGGTATTTCTATTTTTACGTAATGATTTTACAGATTATCATTTTTTTTCCTCCTGTAGCTTTGGACAAGTCCCAGTCAGCACTGTTCGACCTGAAAGCAAAGTATGATGAAGAAACGTCCGCAAAGTAAGTCCTCCCTGATTGTTGAAATGCTAGGTTTCCCATTTTTAGGTGTGTGTGAGAAGACTATCTCGGATGGCAACTTATGGGTTAATTCCTTCTGCCAGCCAGGCAGACTGATTAAATAAAATAAAGCTCTCTGTGCCCACCACAATTCTGGTATTTGCTTTCTGTCTGGGCAGGAAGGACATGCAGCGTTATTTCTAGTATTTCACACACCCCACTTCCAAAGATCCATGACACTTGGGAAACCAGCCTGTAGAGGGCGATCTTGCAGAGATGACATGGAAAAAGGAGCCCCTCCTGGTCCATAAGTACCGGGTTCCTCCCACTATTCCTCAGTCTTTTCGTCTCTGCAGTCGGCGAAGCAAGTCAGAGAATGACTCTCTCCTCCTTGCAGGTAGTCGGGGTAATTCCCAGCATTTTTTTATGTCTATTTCTGCCTGGACTTCTTTTTCTTTTAAAAGTTAAGCTATAACAATATGCCTCCCAGCTTAGGCTGCAGGCTCGGGCAATGGTAGCAGCACCTCTGGGTGCATAGGGGAGTGATGTGTATGTTGCTCCCCCCCGTGAGACCCCATACTGAGGGGTAGGTGGTGTCCGGGTTGGTGATCCCCGGCTTGGGATGCCCTGTCCCTCTTGCCCTTTCACCTATTGGTGTGGCCCCCCCCCTGCAGTGTCTCTCCGTGCCCCTTGGGGGGAGGGGGGGGTGGCCTTTCTCCCATAATAAGGCTAAAAAAATCACATGGGAAAAGTGTGTATGTGTGTGTCTGTGTGTGTTTTAGCACTGTTCAACAGCACAAGTATCGCAGGAAGCTCAGCTTGTGGCAAAGCAAGTCTTTGCTTTTAAAATAGATGGTGTAATCTCCTGTCTCTCCTGTCTTTCCTTGGCACACGTGAGTTTTTGCCACTTGTGTTATATATTCTTATGTATATATTTACTCTGTGATTCACTCAATGGTATTTTTCAGTAGCTAGCTCCAGCTCTGTCTAGAGAGACAACACTTTGATTGCACAGGCTGGAGTTTCTTTGTAAACCCTCCCCTGTGCTGAGCTGCCTCACCTACGCTTGTGTGCAAGCCTAACTGCTGCTAAAGCCTTTACTTGTGGCTGGAGCAGCTGGCCTGTTGTCCAGCCTTCTTTGGAGCCTTGACTCTGGATATGCTGGGTTTTGACTACTGATGAAAATCTGTCTTCTAGATACACAGATATATGTATTGGTTTTGAGTGATTTGTATGTTTGGCTTATGTCCTCCTGCCCTTATGTTCAGGTTTTGTGTTCCACTTTAAGGTGGACCTGGATTCATGTTACCTGGCTCTATGTGTTAAAGACCAACAGCATAGAAACATAGAAGGTTGACGGCAGAAGGAGACCTTATGCTCCATCTAGTCTGCCCTTAAATAGTCCTAAAGGATTAGAAAAAAAAAAAAAATCCTCCCACTTGGGACTTGAAGGGGCATCCCGGGTAGCTTTAACAGCGTAATTCCCTCTGGTCATTGCGACTATTTTAAAGTTTACCATATGGAGGCTTCCCAGGATACCGGGCTTAGGCTCTCCTTGGGGCAGTCCCGGCAGTGGGTGGATTGTGGGGTATCCCTTGTGGGGGATAATGTACTTGTTTGCATACCTTGTGCTCAGCAGGCCATAACGCAGCAGTTGGGGGCCCAGGCCTCTGGGTCTGTGGCCCTGACCTTTTCTCCTACCCCACCCCGCCTTATCCGTACCCCAGATGATGTTGTCACAGTTGGGGAGTCGCAATCTGATATGTGTGCCAGATGGCTAATATTCAGAAAGTTATTTCTAGCTCTGTGGCCAGAAAGGCCTCGGCTAAAAAAAACAAAAAAAAAACTCCCACTTGGGATTTGAAGGGGCATCCCAGGTAGCAATTGCGTGTAACCCAGATATACTTGGCGACTATAATCAATTATAAGTATAATACTAAAGCATCATATGGAGGCATTTTAGGTCAATGGGCTTGCAATTCCCTTGGCACTGACTCGGCAATATTTTGGATGTGGGGCATCCCTTGTTTGGGATAACGCAGTTCTTGCGTCCCTTGTGCACAATTAACCATTATGCAGCAAACTGGGGCCCAGGCTTCAGGGTCTGCGGCTACTGCCTCTTCTCCTACTCCGCCGTGTCTTGTCCGTACCCCCAGTGATATTGTCATGGGTGGTGAGTCGCATTCTGATTTATGTGCCAGATTGGCTCATCTTGAAGGACTTATGTCTACCTCTGTGGCTAAGAAGGCCTCAGCTAAAAGTAAGCATTTGACTCATGCCGTCTTGGCAAGTGAGTTGGACAATTGTGAATTGCTTGATTGGTCTGACCCTTCTCAGTTAGAAGAAGGGAAATTATATGAGGATTCAGATGTTTTGACGAACAGCAATTGTTGGTACTGAAATTGAGCAGGGTGAAGAGAGTGTTGTGGTTACCCCAAAAGCTCTTGCCCAGTTATTTGAGGTTTTTGTTATTACTCCTCCTGAAGTAGTCCCTCTCAAGAGAGGGGAATTCTTTGGAGCCTCTAAACTTTGTTTGGAATTTCCAAATCAAAAGCATTTTGATGATATTATTTTTAAAGAATGGGAGAAGCCTGCACGGCTTCATGGCATTCCCTTGGGCTGGGACAAAGAATATCCCTTTCCAGCTGATACGGTTAAACGTTGGTCATCCCCTCCTGAGGTGGATGCCCCTGTACTTCCTGACTCCACTACACTCAAGGATGGAGAGGACAAACGTATTGATCAAATGGCGTGCCACGCTTTTTCCAGTGTAGGTTCGGCCTTGCGGCCTGTTGGCGCTTCGGCGCTTATGTCGGTGGCTATTAGGTCTGTTATGAGAGTCCTAATGAATAACTCAGGGCTTGATCCGGCCTCTGATGAGTACGCCGCTCTTAAGCGTTGTGAGATGTTTGCATCTTTTTTACTTTCTGCTTTAGATGATACTCTGCTCATGTGCAGCAGAACCTCTGCCTTGTTAATCGCCATTCGGCGGTCAGTATGGTTGCGGCAGTGGGTGGCGGATGTTGTAGCCAAGAAATCGCTTACAGCGCTTCCGTTTGTGGGATTGCGCCTATTTGGAGAAAAATTGGGTTCTGGAAGTAGTTTCTTCCGGTTACAAACTGGAATTTGAGTCCCGGCCTCCTCCCAGATTTTTCATGTCCCGGATGCCGTCAGATCCGGCAATTGCGCAGGGACTGCGGGCAGCAGTAGCAAATCTGTTAAACATGGCTGTCATCTGCCTAGTGCCTCCGGCGGAAAAAGGTTTGGGGTTTCACTCCAACCTATTCATGGTACCCAAGAAGGGTGGCTCTGTTCGGCCTATCCTAGACCTAAGGAGACTCAATCAATTTATCAGTTTCAGAAGATTCCGCATGGAGTCTCTGCGATCAACGATCGATGCTCTCCGTCAGGGGGACTTCATGACATCCATAGACATCAAGGATGCTTATTTGCACATTCCTATTTTCCGGGCACCAGAGATTTCTCAGGTTCTCGATAGAAGGCCAGCATTATCAATTTGTGGCCCTGCCATTCGGCCTTACCTCGGCCCCAAGAGTCTTTACCAAGACGCTGACAGGAGTGATGGCTATATTCGGGGTCCAGGGCATCCACAATGTGCCTTTTCTGGACGATCTTCTTATCGCGGCCTCCTCCTCTGAACAATCAGAGTTGGACACCAGGATGGTGGTCTCTACGCTAGAGAGGTTTGGATGGGTAATAAGTTACCCCAAATCCTCTCTCTGTCCGTCCATGGAAATTCCCTTCCTGGGCCTGATTCTGGAATGGTTCTGATTCAGGACTTGATTCGTATATTCTTGTCCAACCCTTGTCAGTCCAACCCTCGTCAGTCTATCTGTCTAGGGATGAGACTAGTGGGATTGATGGTAGCTGCATTCGAGGTAGTCCCGTTTGCCCAGTTTCACATAAGGACGCTTCACCTCTTGGCAAAGTGGGACAGGTGCCCACTATCATTAAATCAGACTTGTCTATTGTCTCCCCACGTTTTGCAGTCCCTTCAGTGGTGGTTAATATCGCACAACCTCCAGAAGGGCAAGTCATTCCTGACTCCGCGTTGGGAACTGGTTACCACGGATACCAGCCTGGTAGGCTGGGGGGGGGCTTCTGGAAGAAGCATCAGTTCCAAGGATTGTGGGGGCCTCAGGAGGCTCATTCTCCAATCTATGTATTAGAGCTTTGGGCCATACGTCTTGTTCTACTTCGACTGATCCATTTCTTACAGGGTCTGCCAGTTTAGATTCGGTCAGACAACCGAACAGCTGTTGCATACATCAATCACCAGGGAGGGACTCGCAGTTGGGGTGCCCTCCGGGAAGTGTCTCTGATCCTTCAGTGGGCAGAGATCAATGTTCCCTTTATATCAGCAGTTTACATTCCGGGGATAGAGAATGTGGAGGCGGACTCCCTGAGCAGGGGATGTTCTCGCCAGGGGGAATGGGCTCTCAATCCAAGGGTCTTTCAGTTCCTCTGTCACAAGTGGGGGACTACACGGTTGGGCCTGTTGGCTTCTCGTTACAATCACAAGCTGACAGCTTTTGTGTCTCTATCCCAGGATCCTCTGGCAGTGGCAGCGGATGCCATGTCTCTGGCCTGGAAGGATCTGGGGTTCCTATATCTGTTTCCGCCATTCTCCATGATCAGCGAAGATGGTGCGCAAGTTAGCACTGAAGGAGGCGCCAGCAATTCTGGTGGCGCCAAGGTGGCCAAGACGTCTGTGGTACACAGACGTCGCAAGGCTGGCAGTGGATCAGTTCCATCTGCCTCTTCTTCCAGATCTCATCACTCAGGGACAACTTTGTTACCCCAATTTACAAACGCCGGCTTTGACGGCATGGCTGCTGAAGTCTCCATCTTGAAAGAAGAAGGTCTTTCTGATGCGGTTATTCAGACTCTTATTAGAGCTAGGAAGAAGTCTTCCTCTGTCATTTATTACAGGACTTGGAGGTCCTATATTGATTGGTGTGAATCCAGGGCTTTGCCCTGTAGATTATTTTCTATTCCTAGAATTCTGGAATATCTGCAACGAGGTCTGGATATGGGATTCCAGATTAGTACTTTGAAAGGGCAAGTCTCTGCCTTGGCTATTTTCTTTCAAAGGTCGTTCGCTCTTCATCCTTTGGTTAAGGATGTGCGGCCTCCCAGAAAGCCTATACTTCCTGTTTGGGACCTTAACCTGGTGCTTTCAGCTATGCAGGCCGCTCCCTTTCAGCCTTTGCAGGATATTCCTCTTCCTATTCTTACTCAGAAGGTTGCCTTTTTGGTTGCTATTACTTCTGTCCGCCGAGTTTCTGAACTGGCGGGTTTGTCTATTCTAGCCCCTTATTTTGAGAGGCATCAAGATAAGGTTGTTTTCTGTTTTAAACCGGATTTCCTTCCTAAGGTGGTGTCTGCTTTCCACCTAAATCAGGATATAGTTCTTCCTTCGCTTTTTGTTGGGCCTTCTGGGCCCAAGAAGGGTTTTGCTCCTGCCAAATCTTCCCTTAGTAGGTGGATACGTCAGGCCATCATTGGGGCCTATATAGCTAAGGGGAAGGTTCCCCCTTTTCGTGTCACCGCTCATTCTACTCGTGCTATTAGAGCTTCTTGGGCTTTTCAGCACCAGGCTTCTGTTGAACAAGTTTGCAAGGCTGCAACTTGGTCTTCTGTGCATACTTTTTCTAAGTTTTACAAGGTTGATGTGCGGGCCTCAGCGGATGCTGCTTTTGGCCGCAAAATTCTGCAAGCTGCAGTAATTCAAGTTATGCATTATTCCTTGGGGATCCCCACCCATTATAGACACTGCTATTGGATGTCCCAAGTGTCATGGATCTTTGGAAGTGGGGTGTGTGACATACTAGGAATAATGCCATTTTGTGAGTACTCACCTGTAAAATGGTTATTACGAGTATGTCACACACCCCACTTCCCCCGCCCTTTTTGTTCTAGGGATCCTTTATATGGTGATTATTATTGAATATAATTGGCTCTTCCTGGTTATCACTGCTTTTTAATAAGACTGAGGAATAGTGGGAGGAACCCAGTACTTATGGACCAGGAGGGGCTCCTTTTTCCATGTCACCTCTGCAAGATCGCCCTCTACAGGCCGGTTTCCCAAGTGTCATGGATCTTTGGAAGTGGGATGTGTGACATACTCGTAATAACCATTTTACAGGTGAGTACTCACAAAATGGTATTTTTTTGTTACTTTTTTTTCCTAGAAATAACATTAAATCAAATGTGTAAAAAAAAGACCTAAAATAAAAAGCTTCACAGTATTAGCTGCATGTCCTTCTAGACTAGATTAAAAAGTGAAAACTGTAAGGCCAGCCTGGTTGCTTATGTCTCTAAATGGATATTGAAAGAAAGGAGTGCAAAATTATTCACTTTTGCATCCAAGAATGAACGTCCTCCACACCCATTTAGGTGGTTTTGTTATGTTTGATTGTGTTACCATGGAGCTCTCCATTTTTGTTTAAAGCAAACCTTCACCCTATTGGCCCTTAACTGTCACCTATCCCGGTACCATGGTATCTCAAATAGGCATGGTCACCTAATAACCCTCTTAAAAAGACTGAAAATTAGCTGTTTACACAAACCACATTGGTCACCAGCAGTTGTGTGCCAGCCGAAGAACTACAAGAGCAGGTGGTTGTTACACCTTTTCAGGGGGCTGTGAGACTAACAGGATGCTTTAGGCAAATAATACGGATTTCTCTCCCATGTGAGGTAGAATTCCTACCACCACACACAACACCTTAAAGAGATTGTCCAGGCTAAGTGTAAAAACAAATCATTGTTTGCTTATCTTCCATTCAGATGCGCTGCTGAATAAAGATGTTGTTGTTCAGATTCAACCCTATTCCTCTATCCCAGGCCCTGGAATGTATTTACGCATGACCAGGTTCTGGCAGAAGCCAGAGGAATTCATTCCTGGGCCTTCAAATAAAACACAAATAGATTGTAATAATACAATCTAATGTTTATTGTCCGATTCGGAAATGTAATTTAATGGATAAAATAACTTCAGAGCACTACTGACAATCCCAAAAAATCTTGTATATCTTGTACTGCTCTGATGGTGGCCCTGAGTGAGCCTGGGGCCTACTTCAGGGTGCTCTGGTGGACCAGTCCAACACTGCTCATGACCACTTTTTTTTTTGTTTGTTTTGTTTAGAAGGGATGAAGGGAAAGATAACGGATCCCTGGTTTGCTTACCTGTCTTTTCCCTTTTTTCCATTGTCTGCTTAGCTCCCATTCAAGGATTCATCTGTTGTTGAAATTCAGCCCCATTCTTGTAGCCCAGGACTTTGTGAATTTGTTTACTCGTGATTTTTTTTTAGCATTGTGAGGTGAACCTATCTCCACCCCTTTTGCGTTATACTCTATGGAACACACAGATGCTTGTGTATGCAGGAAAACATAGCTGATCCTTGATTTGCTTGCCTGTCTTTTCCCCCTTGTGTCCAGGCTAAGTGTCAAAACAAATCATTGTTTGCCTAGCTGCCATTTAGAGGATTCATCCTGATGTGCTGCTGAGTAAATCTATTGTTGAGATTTAGCCCCATTCCTGTAGCCCAAGACTTGACTCACGGCCACCTTTTATAAGAATTGAGAGGTGGACCTATCTCCACCCCTCTTGCATTATAATGTGTGGGACACACTGATGCTTGTGTAGGTTGGGCAGGGGTATATATACCTTAGGGGCAGTGCAGGCACATGCCTCCCTGCCGGCGGAACAAGGAGGCCGGCGCACGCTGCCTTCACCACCTCTGCAGTATGTACCTGATGACATACTTACCTAGCCATGCTGCCTCCTTCCCTCTGGGACTCTGGGGCTACATCACCGCAGCACGTGGGGGATCTGCCACTGCGCCAATGCGGCCTTCTCCTCCAGTGGCATTGTGCTCCTTTGTTCCCTGAACCAGCCGGTGAGTTCCGAGGGTGGGGGTTTGCTGTGATGATGGGGGCCCATGGTGGTGGCGGCTGCTATGGGGCCCCATCAGGGCTATGTACACCCTGCAGGGGAATATAGCTGAACCCTGTTTTGCTTGCCTGGCTTTTCTCTGCTTCTTTGTATATGGTCACCTTTCAGTGCTAAAAATAAAAGGTGGTCGTGAATAAAGTAGAAGTAGTCAGGCTACAGAAAGTGGTCTAGATCTCATCTGATGGTACAACCCTTATACAATCTTCAAACAGTTTGGTTCATTTGGGGCTTCTTATACTTACAGGGTAATAGTTTTGAGCAACGTTACAATCAGGTTGTGAAGTGTATAGCTAGCATGCATGTGTGTACACAATGTTTTGCACTATAAATGCAAACGTTTTTGGGGCTATACAAACTAAAGTGTGTGAAAGTGTTTCCATTAAGGACAAAGGTCATATATTGTTGTCATATTATATTAATAAATGGAATTCCCTAGCTCAATTATTATTGCTTTGCAGGGTTGCTAGGCAACAATCAGTTGTTTTCTCCCTATTCAAAGATAAACATGAGTGAGCCGTGGTATCCTCAGACATCATGCTTACTAATCTAATGTGATTATCGATGTGCCGCTTAGCGATTTCATTACCTCGTTGTAAGCACATTTCTTCTGTGGGCCTTAGCTGTGTGCATGAAACCACATCTGAAATAATAAATAAAGCAACCCGAAAACATTTAGAAATCGAGCCCCGTATGTGAATAGTTACTGCAAGTCTCAGAAATCTGTTTCCATTTGCATTTCAAATCTAGATATAAAGTGTTAATCTAGTCATAGCACATTAGCTCTTTGAATATACACTGTGATACCAAGCTGCTTTTCCACACGCTAGCCTTCTCCTTGTTCATAAGACGGCAGTGATCGGTGGAAGATGGGCTCAGGACAGGGGGCTTCAATCCCTTGCCCTGCCCGGCTTCTGCCGATCACTCCCACCTGTCAGACAGCAGCAGCACGGGACACAGTAATCGGCAATGGAACGGAGTTAAGTAAAAAAAAAATTAAATAAATAAAAGACTTATTCTAAGTATGTCACACACCCCGCTTCAAGACATTCATTACATGTGGCTATACTGACCTGTAGATGGCGATCTTGCAGAGATGTCAATAAAAAAAGTAAGACCCTCCCGGGCCATAAATACCTGGGACCTCCCACTCATTCCCCAGTCTTTCATCTCTGCAGACAGCGAGCAAGTCAGAAGATGGATGTCTACTCCTTGCAGGTAGCCGGGATGACTCCCAGACCACTATTTAATCTATTCCTGCCCGGATTTTTTATTGATTTTACTTGCCTCCCAGCCTAGGCTGCTGGTCCGGGTAAGGGTAGATGGCACCCTAGGTGCTCAGGAGCTACGCTCCGTCGTGAGACCCCATAACAAGGGGTAGGCGGCTGACCGGGTTGGTGACCCCTGTTTGGGATGCCCTGTCCCTTGGCCTTCTGCCCTAGCATGGATTCCCCCCCTCCCGGATACCCTTAGAGGGGGGGTCTGGTCTCTTATAGATTCATCCTTTATTAGTAATGTGTGTGTGTTTGGTTACATGTGCATTCGCGGTACTTAGACCGGCGCCGGCCTCTGGGGTTTGTCATGGCGGCTGTTCACGGTGCCCAGGGGGAGCTTCTTCCTCTCAGGGCAGGGCCGGGCGTTCGCGCGAATGCTTACGGCCCGCCCCCGTGCTGCGGGCGCCGCGGTTCAGGTCCCGGCTTCTGGCCCGGGCGCGACGCGCGAACCGCGCCGGCCCGCCCTCCTTCTTCCTCTGCCTACGCGCCTTTATCCTTCCCTGCCAAGAGTGACGGTCGGTGAGTGGCCTGTGGCCCCATTAGTTTTGCTATGTATAGCTATTCATGCCCCTCTTTGGGGTTGTTTGGCAACGCTTCTGTTATTAACCCCTTTGGACATTTACTATGTGGTCTGATTGCTATGTTTTTGTTTGTGTGTTCCAGGTGGACCATTGTTCCTATTAAAGGGGGGTTCTCCCGGTCCTAGGGTCCCTGGTTAAATTTAGTGGTCTGTAAATTCCTCCCACGCGGGACTTAAAGGGGCATCCCAGTTTGCATTACTGCGTAATTCCCTCGGGGCATTGTGCATATTTATAAAAAATCACCATATGGAGGCTTCCCCGGATACTGGGCTTGTGCCCCCCTTGGGGCAATCCAGGGGTGTTTGGGGTGTGGGGTATCCCTTTTGGGGGATGATGTATTTCTTTGTGTACCCTGTGCGCAACGGTCTATTACGCGGCAGTCCGGATCTCAGGCGTCTGGTTCTGCTCCGCCAGTCTCCTCTCCGTCTCCCCCTCGCTTGACACGTACCCCATGTGATGTGGTCATTGGCGGGGAGTCGCAATCTGAGGTGTGTGCCAGATTGGCCAATCTTGAAAAAATTTTTCCAGTGCTGTTGCCAAAAAGGCCACGGCAAAGCAAAAACATTTGTATACAGCCACGCAGGCCTTTGATATGGAGGAGTTTGACTCCCTGGATTGGTCTGATTGTTCCCCGCTTGAGGAAGGGGAGCTGTTTGAGGAGTCTGAGGGCTCCGATGACCAGCAGTTTGTGGGTGCTGATACCGAGCAGGGCCAGAGGGATTCCTTGGATACCTCTAGGGTCCTGGCTCATATGTTTGAGGTCTTGGTTATTTCTCCCCCTGAGGCGGCTCCTCCACTGCAGGGGGAGTTCTTTGAGGTGACCAAGCCGCGCTTGGAGTTTCCTTATCAAAAGCATTTTGATGGTATCATTCTCAAGGAATGGGAGAGGCCGACTCGGCTTCCGGGTGTCCCTCCGGGTTGGGACAAAAAATATCCCTTTCCGGTGGACGCGTGAAGCACTGGTCGTCCCCCCCGAGGTGGATGCTCCTGTTTTGGGGTTGTCCAGCTCCTCAATCCTGCATTCTCCGGAGTACACTACTCTCAAGGAGGGTGAGGATAAACGCATTGACCAGATGGCTTGTCATGGTTTTGCCAGTGTTGGGTCGGCCTTGCGGCCGGTTTGTGCTTCAGCGCTTTTATTGGTAGCTGCCAGGTCGGTTGTTAGAGGACTGTTGACCTCTTCCGGGCTTGACCCGGCTAGTGAGGAGTTTGCCGCCCTTAAGCGATGTGAGTTGTTTTTGTCCTTTGTGCTGACCGCCTTGGATGACACATGGTGATGTTTAGCAGAGCTTCGGCCTTGCTTGTGGCTATCCGGCGGTCGGTTTGGTTACGCCAGTGGGCGGCTGATTTTGTGTCCAGAAAGTCGCTTATGGCCCTTCCCTTTGTGGGGTTGCGGCTCTTTGGAGAGAAATTGGATTAGGTGGCAAAGGGGGGTAAGTTACCTAAGAAGCAGCGTCGCCCCTTTCGGGGGGCGGCTTCCTTCACTCAGTCCTTTCGTGGGGCTAGAGTTGGCAGGGGTTTGGCTTTCCCCTCGTCCAGAGGTGATTCCTGGTCCAGGGGCAGGGGTCGGGCCCGTCCAGGACTCAGTTGGGGCTCTAAGCCTAAAGCCGCTGCCAAGCCGGCTCAGCAATGAGGGGGCGCCCTCACCCTTGGGGGTGGGGGGACGGCTACAACTCTTCTCCCGGGTCTGGGTCCAAGAGGTCTCTGACAGGTGGATTCAGGAAGTAGTGTCTGGAGTTCGAGTTCCGGCCCCCTCCCAGATTCTTCAGGTCTCTGGTACCGTCAGATCCTCTGGCCACTCAGGGGCTTCGGGCGGCAGTAGCAAGTCTCTTGGACATGGCTGTCATCTGTCCGGTGCCCCGCTCAGACCGGGGCCTGGGCTTCTACTCCAATTTGTTCACCGTTCGTCCGTTCGTCCCATTCTGGATCTAAAGTTGCTCAACAGGTTCGTCCGTCCCCGGTAGTTCCGTATGGAAACTCTCTGCGTTCAGCCATCCACTCACTTCGTCAGGGGGACCTCATGTCGTCCATAGACATCAAGGATGCTTACCTGCATATTCCAATATTTCCGGCACACCAGAAATTTCTCAGGTTTGTCGTGGAAAATCAACATTTTCAGTTTGTGGCTCTTCCGCTTGGCCTTACCTCGGCTCCAAGGGTTTTCACCAAGGTGTTGGCAGGAGTGATGGCCATCCTCAGAGCCAGGGGTATCCGCATCGTGCCATATCTGGACGATCTTCTTATTGTGGCTTCCTCTCTCAGCCAGGCGGAGATACCTAGATACCAGGACTGTGGTAGCCACCCTGGAGAGATTCGGCTGGGTGATCAACTATGGTGGAGTTCCTGGGAATGTCTCTGGATACTTCTCAGGCCAGGGTGTTCCTCCCCCGGCCCAAGGTTCTTTTGATTCAGGAATTGACTCAGCGTCTCCTATCCATCCCTTGCCCATCCATTCGGCTGGGGATGCGACTGGTGGCATCATTCGAGGCGGTTCCCTTTGCCCAGTTTCACACAAGGACGCTCCAGCTCCATCTCTTGGCGGCCTGGGACGGGTCCCCGCTGACATTGGATCAGTCTTTTCTGATGTCCCCCCGGGTGCGGCATTCCCTTCGGTGGTGGCTGGAACCAAGCAATCTGACGAGGGGCAGATCCTTTCTGACCCCTCGTTGGGAGATGGTCACCACGGATGCCAGCCGGACAGGTTGGGGGGGGATTTTGGAAGGGTCTTCAGTTTCAGGGACTGTGGGGGCCTCAGGAGGCTCACGATCCCATCAATGTTCTGGAGCTGAGAGCCATCAAGTTGGTTCTGGCTCACTTGACTCATCAGTTACAGGGCTTACCGGTTCAAGTTCGGTCGGACAATCAGACGGCGGTCGCATACATCAATCACCAGGGAGGGACTCGCAGCAGGCGTGCCCTCTGGGAAGTGTCTTTGATCCTGGCTTGGGCAGAGAGCAATGTCCCATGCATCTCGGCGGTGTACATTCCGGGAGTGGAGAACACCGAGGTGGACTCCCTGAGCAGGTGTTCATCTCGCCGAGGGGAATGGTCGCTCAACCCCAAGGTGTTTCGGTCGCTTTGCCACTGGTGGGGGACTCCGGAGGTGGACCTCTTTGCGTCTCATCACAATCACAAGCTTCCGGCATTTGTGTCTCTCTCGCGGGATCCGCTGGCTCTGGCAGCGGATGCCATGTCTCTGAACTGGAGGGATCTGGGGTTTCTATACCTGTTCCCTCCGTTTCCCGTGGTGGACAAAGTGGTGCGCAAGCCGGCCCTAGAGGGCGCCTCAGCAATTCTGGTGGCTCCAAGAAGGCCAAGACAGGTTTGGTTCGCAGACGTGGTAAGGTTGGCGGCGGATCAGTTAGATCTGCCCCCTTCTGCCGGATCTGCTCACTCAGGGTCCACTGCTCTACCCCAATTTACCAATGCTGGCTTTGACGGCATGGCTGATGAAACCTCCATCTTGAAGGAGGAAGGTCTTTCTGATGCTGTCATTCAGACTCTGGTTAGGGCTAGAAAGAAGTCTTCCTCTGCCATCTACTTTAGGATTTGGAGGTCTTATATTGATTGATGTGAGGTCCGGGCCTTGCCTTGCAGGGTGTTTTCGATCTCTAGGGTTTTGGAATTTCTGCAACATGGTCTGGACCTGGGTTTGCAGCTTAGTACGCTGAAAGGGCATGTTTCTGCCCTGGCGGTTTTCTTTCAAAAGTCTTTTGCTCTTCATCCTCTGGTTAAGTCCTTTTTCCAGGGGGTTACGCATGTGCGGCCTCCTAGGAAGCCTTTGTTCCCAGTTTGGGATTTGAATTTGGTTCTTTCTGCTTTTCAGGGTCCTCCCTTTGAACCTTTGCAGGATATTGCTCTTTCTACGCTTACTCAGAAGGTTGCGTTTCTGATTGCCATCACTTCTGTTCGGCGTGTATCGGAGTTGGCGGCTTTGTCCATTCAGGCTCCTTACTTTGAGAGGCATCAGGACAAGGTGGTTTTCCACTTCAAGCCAGATTTCCTTCCTAAGGTGGTTTCTGCCTTCTATCTTAATCAGGACATTGTTCTACCCTCCTTGTGTCCTAAGTCCAGCAATGACAAGGAGAGGGTTTTGCATTCTCTGGATGTGGTTCGCTGTGTGAAGTACTATTTGGTGGCTACTTCTTCCTTTCGTAGGACTGACGCCCTTTTTGTGGTGCCCTCCGGGCCTAGGAAAGGTTTGGCCCCCGCCAAGTCTTCCATTAGTAAATGGATTCGCCAGGCCATTGTTGGGGCCTATTCTGCCAAGATTCCTCCTTTTCGTGTTACTGCTCATTCTACTCGTGCTATTGGGGCATCCTGGGCTTTCCAGCACCAGGCCTCTGTTGAGCAGGTTTGTAAGGCTGCTACTTGGTCTTCGGTTCACACTTTTTTCCAAGTTTTACAAGGTTGATGTGCGGGCCTCAGCGGATGCTGTTTTTGGCCGCAAGGTTCTGCAAGCTGCAGTGGTTTAAGTTTGTGCCTGGTTGCCTTGTTTTTGAATCCCTGCCCTTTATGGACACTGCTATTGGATGTCCCACATGTAATGAATGTCTTGAAGCGGGGTGTGTGACATACTTAGAATAATACCATTTTGTGATTACTCACCTGTAAAATGGGTATTATAAGTATGTCACACACCCCGCTTCACCCTGTCCTTTGGTATTCTGGATCCTTTATATGGTGAACCATTGTTAGTTTAGGCTTTCCTGGTCCCTTTTCCTTACTGCTATCTTTATACAGGGGAATGAGTGGGAGGTCCCAGGTATTTATGGACTGGGAGGGTCTTACTTTTTTTATTGTCATCTCCGCAAGATCGCCATCTACAGGTCAGTATAGCCACATGTAATGAATGTCTTGAAGCGGGGTGTGTGACATACTTATAATACCCATTTTACAGGTGAGTAATCACAAAATGGTATTTTTTCCTGTGTGTTTCCTGTTTTTTACATTTAACCCTTTGTGAATTGGTAAGGGGTCTGCTCACAGGGCAGGAGAGGCTGGCAAGTCACCTGTGCCAAGTGTTGACTTGCCATAACCCTTTGCCTTATTACCTCCATCTGTGGCTCATATAGGCTATGTGGGCTGGTAGCCTTCCGCATCCTGCTCTACCAGCCCCCATAGCTCGTGCCCGGGCTGGTTTTGCTTGGATAGGAGGGACCTCATGCTGTTTTATTAACATTTTTAAAGGTTTAAAATGGGGCTTTTACACACAATGTGGTTTTCTTGAAAATAAAATTCAAAATGCAACATAGTTTACAGCACGTCCTGCTCCAGAGATAATTCCTTATGTATGGGTAATACATCCACAAGAGGGCGCTGGACTGCAGAGAAAGCAAAAAAAGTGGCTCCTCCCGGCCCCTTATATACCCGGGACCTCCCACAAATTCCCCTGTTCTTCTCTGCAGTCTGCGCTGCGAATGCAAGAAGATGGCTCTCTCTACTCGCAGGTGAGCGGGGCCATTAGCCTGCGGCCCTGTAGGACTATTCCCACCCGTTCCTCTTCTTTTTCCTCCAAGCTTTGGCTGCGCTGGTCGGGTGATGGTAGGCAGCACCGTTGTCAGGTGCTTAAGGAGCGTCGCTCCAACCGCAATCCCCCACCAAAGGGTATGCGGTATAGGCCCATGGTGAGCCTTATGGGATGCCCCTCCCTCGCTATTGCCCCTCGCCCCCTGTCCATCGGTGGGCTCCTGTTAGGTTGGCCGCTGCCCTCCCTCACTCTCCCTGGTAGTTCTCAGGGGAGGGGGGGTATTCTTACACTCCGGCGATTGTATGACTTGGTATGCCTTTGTTTTTTTGTCACCGCGTGTATTCATTGCACTGATTGCCTTTTTAAAAATGCCGCCGCCACGCGCGTTTGTACGGCGTTCCGCGGTCGGCGACAACTTTACCTCAGGTGCTGCTGCGCCATCATTGGGCGGCATGGTCACGTGGGCGACTTCGCGCTCTTCGGGCGGGGGCGGGCCTTGCGGATGGCGCGTTCTGCATCACTGTCTTCGAGGTATCTGCGGGCGCCATTTTGCTCTCCTCAGCGTGGCTGGCGTCTACCTACCACGGTCCGTAAGTGCCCCTGCGGGCTGACTTATTTTTTATGTCCTATGAATGCGTGCCGCTTACGGGACCTTTCTGTCTTGCAGGCGGGTCACACTTAATTATTAGAGGCCTATTCTGTAAAACCTCCCACTTCCATAGCGGGTTATTGGGGCATCCCGGGTGGCTTTTATAGCGTGAATCCCTATTGGCCGGTTGGGCCGCGATAATCACCATATGGAGGCTTCTCAGGATAATGTGCTCGGGGTTCCTTCAGGACAAGCCCGGCTGTGTGTGGCATGTGGGGTGTCCCCTATAAGTGATGATAATGTGCGGGTTTGTGTACCCTGTGCCCAGCAGGTGCTTGCGCTGCAACCTGGGTTACCTGTGGCTGGGCCTGCCCCCCCTATGGCTTCGCCTACTCCCCCACACTTACATCTGACTCCCAGTGAGGTGCATACCAGTGGGGAGTCTCCGCCTGATTTGTCTACCAGGGTGGCTAGCATTGAGAAGCTGATTGCTGGCTGTGCGGCACGTACGGCCACTGCTAAGAGGCGGCATCTGGCGCCTGGCGTTACCCTTTTTCCTATGGAGGCTGAGGAATTTCTTGACCTGGCCGGCAATACCCCCCTGAAAGAGGGGGAATTGTTTTCAGAATCATCTGACGAGCAGCCTAAGGGTTATGCTGATTCTGGCTCTGACCCATGGGCTTCAGATGATACTGATAGACTTTTGGTCCACATTTTTGAAGTGCTTTCTATCTCTCCTCCTGCCACGGTTCCTTTGCAGCAGGGGGGAGTTATTTCACACTGCTAAGCCACGTTTGG
Source organism: Gastrophryne carolinensis (assembly GCA_027917425.1). NCBI lineage: Eukaryota > Metazoa > Chordata > Amphibia > Anura > Microhylidae > Gastrophryne > Gastrophryne carolinensis. Next base: position 432,809,349 of record CM051236.1, read on the forward strand.
AGTTTCCTGAGCAAACTCACTTCGTGCTTAAAGAGTGGGAGCGTCCTAGCAGGCTCCCTGGGGTGCCTAAGAGTTGGGATAAGAGGTATCCTTTTCCTGCTGAAATGGTTAAGCGTTGGTTGTCCCCACTTTTTCCTGCTGAAATGGTTAAGCGTTGGTTGTCCCCTCCTAAAGTGGATGCACCGATTCTGGGGTTGTCCAACACTTCTGTCATGCATTCCCCTGACTCTACTACCCTGAAGGATGGTGAGGACCGGCGCATTGATCAGCTGGCTTCCCATACCTTTGCCTGTGTGGGGACCGCGCTGCGTCCGGTTTGTGCCTATGCCATTACAGGCTTGGCTATTAAGACTCTGCTCAAAAGTATTTTAGATATGGCTCCTGATGATGCTGCTAGTAAAGAGTATGACGCCCTTCTGCGTTGTGAGGAATTTGTTGCATATGTCCTCTCTGCCTTGGATGATACCATTAGAATGTGTGGCAGGGCTTCTGCCTTGGCGGTGGCTATACGCCGCTCGGTTTGGCTGCACCAGTGGGCTGCTGACAACGCTGCTAAAAAGGCTCTCACTGGGTTTCCCTTTAAGGGACTACGTCTATTTGGGGATCGCCTGGACCTGTTTGCTAAGGGAGGCAAGTTACCCCAGCGCAAAAGACAGTCTCGGCCCTTTTGGGGTTCAGGCTCCTTTCTTCCCTCCTACCGGGGGTCCAGAATGGGAAGGGGAGCTTAATTTGCAGGGGCCCGTGGAGATTTCTGGGGCAGGGGCAGAGGGCGTGGCTGCCCTGGCCCCTCCTGGGGTTCCAAGTCTAAGTCTTCCCCCAAGCCCCCTCAGGCATGAAGGGGCGCCCTCACCTATCCGGGTGGGGGGACAGCTTCGGCTCTTTGCTCACGTCTGGAGGCGTCATGTCTCAGACCGGTAGATTCAGGAGGTAGTGTCCTCTGGTTACAAAATAGAGTTGGCAGTTGGCAGCCTGGCCGCCCCCAAGATTCATCAGATCCCGGGTGGCTCAAAACCCCCTGTAAGCTCAGGGCCTGTTGCTTGCTGTGCAGAACCTACTGGAGTTGGGGGTCATCTGCCAGGTGCCCTTAAGGGAAAGGGGCAAGGGCTATTATTCCAACGTTTTCACTGTTCCCAAAAAGGATGGGTCCGTCAGACCTATCCTGGACTTAAAGCTTCTCAACAAATTTGTCAGAATCAGGCATTTTCGCATGGAGACTCTGCGCTCAGCCGTAAGTTCACTGCGCCCAGGGGACTTCATGACCTCTGTGGACATCAAGGTTGCTTACCTCCATATTCCAATCTTTTTAGGTCATCAGAGATTCCTCAGGTTCGCTCTGGAGGATCAGCATTACCAATTCGTGGCATTGCCCTTCGGTCTCACTTCGGCTCCCAGGGTATTCACCAAGGTGCTGGCGGGCGTTATGGCCCTGCTGAGGTCTCAGGGCATTCGCATTCTTCCCTATTTGGACACATTCTAATCACTTCTCTGTCCTTCCAACAGGCAGAGCTGGATTTTCAGCGGGTAGTATCCACACTGGAGTCTTTCGGCTGGGTGATCATTCCCTGTCTCCCTCTTTGGTGAAGCCATTTCTGGGCATGAATCTGGATACAGCTCAGGCCAGGATCTTTCTTCCTCAGCAGAAGGTGGACAGTCTGCAAGCACTAGCTCAGCTCCTTCTGTCTTGCCCTCATCCTTCTATCAGGCAGGGAATGCAGCTAGTGGGCCTGATGGTCTCCTGCTTCGAGGCAGTTCCTTATGCTCAGTTACACATGAGGCCTCTTCAACTCCACCTCTTGTCAGTATGGGACAAGGACCCTGCGTCCCTGGATCAGGTTTTGGTTCTGTCCCCCCTAGCCAGGTGGTCCCTTGCGTGGTGGCTGGACTCAAGGAACCTGTTGGTGGGCAGATGCTTTCTGGCCCCTTGCTGGGAGACTGTCACCACAGATGTCAGTCTGTCAGGTTGGGGGGGCTTCTGGAAACCCCTACAATTCCAGGGGCAGTGGGGCCCTCAGGAGGCCCACACCCCTATCAACATTCTGGAACTGAGGGCGATCAGGTTGGTTCTAGCCCACTTGACCCCGCACCTTCGGGGTCGGGCTGTTCAGGTACGCTCGGACAACCCGATGGCGGTTGCCTACATCAATCATCAGGGAGGGACCCGGAGCAAGGGGCCCTCAAAGTGTCTCTGATCCTGTCCTGGGCAGAGGACAATGTTCCCTGCATCTCAGCCGTGTACATCCCGGGGATGGACAATCTGGAGGCAGACTCTTTGAGCAGGGGGACCTCTCGCCTGGGGGAATGGTCCCTCAGCGACAGGGTGTTTCTCTCTCTGTGTCACCGTTTGGGGTCAGCCAGATGTGAATCTGTTTGCGTCCCGTCACAATCACAAGCTTCCAGTCTTTGTGTCTGTGTCCCAGGACCCTCTGGCCTTAGCCATGGATGCTCTAACAATGCCCTGGCAGGGTTTTCAGCTACTGTATCTTTCCCCCGTTTCCCCTGTTGGGCAGGGTTCTGCAAAAGATAGCTCAGGAAGGGGTGCCAGCAATCCTGGTGGGCCCCCCCCCCCCCCCCCCCCCGTTGGCCAAGAAGAGTGTGGTTCGCAGACCTCGTGCAGCTGGCGGTAGATCAGTATGCCCTGCCCAAGGATCCAGACCTGCTCACTCAGGGGCGGCTACGCTACCCCAATTTACAAACGCTGACTTTAACAGCCTGGCTGCTGAAACCTCCATCTTAATGGAAAAGGGGCTGCCTGCCTCTGTTGTTAACACCATGATCAGGGCTAGGAAAAAGTCCTCTTCTTCCATCTACTATAGGGTTTGGCGTACCTACATTGACTGGTGTGAGGCTAAAACTCTTCCCTGTCGTGTGTTTTCCATTCCTAGGATTCTGGAATTTCTTCAACATGCTTTGGATCTGGGGCTTCAACTCAGCACTCTGAAGGGTCATGTTTCTGCCTTGGCTGTTTTCTTCCAGAGATCTTTTGCTCAGCATCATCTGGTCAAGACCTTTTTCCAGGGGGTTACTCATGTGCGTCCCCCATGTAAGCCTATGTTACCAGTCTGGGACTTGAACTTGGTCCTATCTGCTTTGCAGGGGTCTCCTTTTGAGACTGTGCATGAGGCTGCTTTGTCCATTCTTACTCTTAAGGTAGTCTTTTTGGTAGCTATCACTTCTGTTAGGCGTGTTTCTGAGTTGGCTGCGCTTTCCATCAAGCCCCCTTACTTTGAGAGACACCAGGACAAGGTGGTGTTTTGCTTTAAGCCAGATTTTCTGCCTAAAGTTGTGTCTGCGTTTCATCTCAATCAGGACATTGTTCTGCCTTCTCTGTGCCCTAGTCCTAGTTAACCCTAAGGAGAGGGCTTTACGTTCCTTGGATGTGGTCAGGAACCTGAAGTTCTATTTGGTGGCTTTCAGGAAGACTGATGCTCTTTTTGTGGTCCCTTCTAGTCCTAAGAAGGGTCTGGCTCCAGCTAAGTCTACCATCAGCAAGTGGATCCGTCAGGCTGTGATTCAGGCCTATTCTGCTAAAGGGAAGAATCCTCCCTTTCGTCTTACTGCTCATTCCACTCGTGCTATTGGTGCCTCTTGGGCTTTTCAACACCAGGCTTTTGTTAAACAAGTTTGCAAGGCCGCTACTTGGTCTTCTGTTAATACCTTTTCTAAGTTTTACAAGGTTGATGTTCGGGCTTCAGCTGATGCTGCTTTTGGACGCAAAGTTCTGCAGGCGGCAGTGGTTTAAACTGCATGTTGTTGCCTTTTGGGGATCCCACCCTACTTACGGACACTGCTATTGGATGTCCCATACGTAAGGAATTATCTCTGGAGCAGGACGTGCTGTATACTTAGAATAATACAATTCTGTGATTACTCACCTGTAGAATTGGTATTATACGTATACAGCACGTCCTGCTCCACCCCGCCCTTGTTATCATTATTCTAGTACCTCTGTATGGTGATTGTTATCATGGTTATCATTGTTAAGTTTGTTGATTATGGTTATTATTCTCCCGGCTTCTTGCTAACTGCTTGTCAATACTGGGGAATTTGTGGGAGGTCCCGGGTATATAAGGGTCTCTGCAGTCCAGTGCCATCTTGTGGATGTATTACCCATACGTAAGGAATGGAGCAGGACGTGCTGTATACGTATAATACCAATTCTACAGGTGAGTAATCACAGAATTGTATTTTTTTTACATTTTTAAAAATGTTTTGAATTTTTTTAAACATTAAGAAAACACTGAAACAATGTCAAACAGGGCATTTCATGTTAAAGACCAAGTCTGCTGAAAAAAACAACATATAATGTTCCTGGAAGTTCCTGCAAAAATCACAGTTAAGCATGTATAGCACAAAATAGTGAAAAATGGTCTGGCAGCAGACGGTGATAGCATTTCTAGGTAGGCCGGCCATAAAAGCGTTAAAGCCCTCTGCTCAATTGTAAAACGGAATCTTTTTACGCAAGGTTTTTCATGGAGGATGATTTTCAGGAACTTTCTTTTATTGTAATTTTTTTTATTCAACCAATCAAAATGAACTGCCATCTGATTGGTGATTATGGCATTACACACGGAGCCAAAAAGCCTCTTTGATTTAAATTTTTGCAGTGTTGCTTGTTCTGTCCTGTATTATTCCACCCTTAGCCCACAATAGCCTTTGCCTCCCTATTTTATTAAGCATTAATAAATAACAAAAAAGGCATTTTTGGGGGGAGGGGGGTTGTATCGTCTCATCCTCCATTTGACAGCCTCTTACCCTTGAGCTCTGCTAAATTTTCAGTCATGGTGTAATGCACACTTGAATTTTCTCATTATCTGCCAGTGCTAAAAAATATCTCTTGCGAATCGTGTATCCTTAGGGAATATAAATATAAAATAAAATGTATATCTACAGTTTAACCCAGAAGCCATAAAAAATGCATTGACCTTTATTAAGATCACATAAGTTTAACGTAAGAGATTTTTATTTACCAGCATATCACGCATGTAATGGAAGGGAAGCTGCTTGCCTCGATCACCAGTAAATTCACAGGAAATGTCATGCGAACAATAATAATAACTGGTAGGGCATAAAACTAAAATATTTTCTTGTATTATATCCCTACGGAAATAAAGGGTCTTATTGAGGCTTTGGAAGACCACATATTTACATATGCATGCACTTTATAAGCACTGATCTGCATGTTAAAATGGTCTTACACACACAATGTGATGTAGATTAGCCAGTCGGAGCTCATGTGGCAAATAGGAAGTAAATATCCTTTGCTTATTGGTCCATTTTTGCGAATCCCCTTCTTCAGGTGCCTAACATTAGATCAGGTACCCGTTGAAGTCTTAGCATAAATTCTTATTTAATCATTTATAAGGTGGCACCCACCTAGAGAAAGCATTATGCTGCAGTAAACCTGGTGACCTTTAACCCTTTAAGTGCCAGCCTACCTTGAGATTTTGTCACCCTTTGTTGCCAGACCATTTTGCACTATTTTGCGCTCCCCATGTTCAACTGTGGTTTTTGAAGGGATTTCCAGGGATTTCCCAGGAAAGTGATATATTGTTTTTTTCCGCAGAGTCTGGGCTTTAACATGAAATGTCTTGTTTGTCATTTTTTAGGTGTATTCTCAATATTTTTGGATGAAATATGTGCAAAAAAAACCCCCCAAAAACTATTTTTTACAATTTGTAGTGTTTTTTTGTAATAAAAAATGTTTCTCACTAAAATCTTATTGCGCGTGAAACACCAATTTATCCCGGTTACAGCGGTACCACATATGTATTGGTAGACACCCTTTCCTGCCCAGGCGACTCCCCCAAACTGAAACAACGCTTTAGGAGATTTTCAGATAAAATACAACTATGCTACGCGCTAAGCGCACCTTGCAGTTTTTCAAGAAAAACAACCCTTTACATTTGAAATACCCCCGACAAACTATATATTCTCTGGAAGTACACACCTCAAGCTTTCTAGACGTACCAGGTTTGTTGACATGGGTGCAGTTTTCTGGAGTTAACCCCTCAATATATTCTTTGGTTGCACAGGGTTTCCCTAAAAAAGAATAAAAATGCAGAATCAAAACCACATTTTCCTAAAAAAAACTATATGGAAACAAAAAAAAAACTGAAAATCTGAAAAAGCAACATGCCCCGAACAGAACAATACCCAGCATGCATAGGTCCTGTCAAGGGAAGAGTTGCCAAACACACCAAAGTAAAGCATGTGCGTAACAGCAATTTTACTTCAAAATTTCAGCTCTGCAGACAATGTGCGCACCTTGTGCTTTTTCTACCAAAACAAGCCTTTACATTTGGAATATCCCCCATAAACCATATATTCCCGTAAGTAGTTCCCGAAAGTACACATTTTAAGCTTTCTAAGCGTACCCAGCTTGTTGTCGTGGGCTCATCTTTCTGGAAGTAATCCCTTGAAGAATTCTTAGGTTGCACAGGGTTTCACAAGAAAATGTATAAAAAAGCCGAATAAAAAACACCTTTTCCTAAAATATCAATATGCAAATAAGAAAAAACAAGCTAAATCTGAAAGCGCAAGGTCCCCCGAGCAGAACAATACCCAACATGCATAGGCACTATTAACCCTTTTAATTGCCAGCCTACTTGAACTTTTGTCACCCTCTGTTGGTCATTTTTCCCCATTTTGCGCCATGTTTAACCGTGATTTTTGCCGGAATTTCCTGGAAAATATATATATATTTTTTTTTGCAGCAGAGTTTAGGCTTTAACATTAAATGTCTTGTTTGTAATTTTTCTGCTGTTTTTTAAATATTTTTGCGTAAAAAAAACAAAAAAATAAATAAAATAATATTTTTTAAACAATTGTCTCCTTTATTTTAAATAAAACATTTGTTTTAGTAATGAAAACCATATTGCATGTGATAGCCCCATTTCTCCCGATTACAACGGTACCACATATGTATCGATAGCCCCCCATTCTTGCCCAGGAGACCCCCCCAAACTGAAAATAGCACTTTATAACATTTAAAAACAAAATACTACTATCCACACTATAAACGCAAGGGGTTAATTTAAAAAGAAAATGACATAGGGACCCCCCTCCCAGGGGGGGGGGGGCCCGTTTTTTTTGGAATTTTAAGGGTTAGGGTTAGGCTAAGCCTAACCCTAACCCTTAAAATTAAAGAAAAAATGACATAGGATCCCCCCTCCCAGGGGACCCCATTTTTGGGGGGGAATTTTAAGGGTTAGCGTTAACCTAACCCTAACCCTTAAAGTGGACCAACACCCAGGATTTTCACTATCCTGGGTTTTGTTCCACTTCCGCGGGGGTGCCCCGCTGCGTGAAACCCCCGAGAAAGGTATAAAAAAAACTCACCTCACCCCGATCTTACGGCGCATGCGCGAGCGCTCGTCCAATCAGAGCGCTCAGAGCCGCTGTGGTATGCACGGACAAGGGACGGACAACCACAGCAGCTCCGAGCACGCTGGCAGCCGCATCTCGCGCTTCCCTCTAACAGGGAGCGTGCCCGCGCCGGCCATTCACAAACGGCGCCCTGCTAGACAGAAGCGTGAGAGGCGGCGGAGGCCCGCGCATGCATCATTGGAACGGGGATAAGGTAAGGCGAATGGGGCGTCCTGGGGGGTTTCACACAGCGGGGCATCCCGATTTCGGATGCCCCGCGGCGAGGGATCTGATCGGCCCTGGAATCTTATAGATTCCCGTGCCGATCAGCCTGGGTGTTGGTCCACTTTAAAAAAAAAAAAAAGAAAGACGTAACATCCCCCCATTTTTGGCAGAATTTTAAGGGTTAGGCTAACCCTAACCCTTACATTTTTTTAAAAAAATGAAGTAGGGTCCCCCCCCCCCCCCCCCCCGGGAGGGGGGACCCTACGTCATTTAAAAAAAAAGAATTAAGGGTTAGGGTTAGGCTAACCCTAACCCTTAAAATTAAAAAAAAAAATGACGTAGGGTCCCCCCTCCCAGGGGGGGGGACCTCATTTTTTTTTTTAATTTTAAGGGTTAGGGTTAGGCTAACCCTAACCCTAACCCTTAAAATTAAAAAAAAAAATGACGTAGGGTCCCCCCTACCCGTCATAACCAGCCCGGGACCAGCTATGGGGGCTTGTAGGCACAGAGTGGGGGGGCCAGCTTTTGTGGCCCCCCCCACCCTGCAGCCTACGAGCCCACATACCCTATGTGGGCCCGGGCTCTTCTGCCCCCCCCTGGCCTTTGGGGAGGCAGGTAATAGGGGATGCCTCGTGAACTGGTATAAGGGGTCTCATGGACCCCTTACCAGTTCACAAGGGGTTAACAGTAAAAATAAACACACTGACACTTTAATAAAAAATGTTATTAAAAAATAAAAACTTTTTTTTTACTTTACCTACCTCCGATCGTCAGCTCCTTTGTCCCTCGATGTGTTGACAGATGTGATCATGCTGGCTGCAGTAGCAGAGGGGCAGGTGATGATCTGATCACCTGCCCCTCTGCTCCTGTGGCCAGCATGATCGCATCTGAATGAACAACAGCCGGGAGCCAGGACGACACCCGGTGAGTGACGCCACAAAGGGGGCGGGGCTTCGAGACGGGATCGCGATAAGCCCCGCCCCCAAAGGGGCGGAGCTTGAGCGAGGAGATGGCGGCGCCCGTCGGAGCAGGAGGGGGGAGAGCCCTTTCAGGCTCTCCCCTGAAGCTGAAGAGCCAGGGGGGGGGCGATCGGAGGCCCCCCCAGTGAAGAAGAGACCTGTCGGAAGGCAGCGCGACCTAAGGTAAGTGAATGTCATTTTTTTTTTTTTTTCACAGATAGCAGCTGCTGCTGCCGAAGCGGGGGGGGGGGCACTATTCCGGGGGCTCTCCTGGAGCCATCCGAGACCCCACGGGGGATCGGATGGCACCAAATTAAAGAGGAGACCCGGCCGGATCTAACGAGGGGTCAGGTGAGTATTTTTATTTATTTTTTTGCCCACTAGCAGGGGTAGATGCCAGGCACGTGAATTTTACGTGGCTGGCACTTAAGTCCAGGAGAAGCAACCACGTAAAATTTACGTGGCTGCCATTTAAAGGGTTAAGTGGCTCATGGAAGGGGACACATAAGTAAGAAAGATCAGTATTTAGAATTTGCTAATGAGGATTTGATGGACTGCCCCTGGACCAAAACCCATCACAGACTGTCTTGAAATCTATAAGACTCCAGGGCTGCCTGATTCACTCTCATTGGAGCATGCAGATTCAGTATGCCCCGCTATGTGAAACTCCCCAGAGTCTCCTGTAAAACCTACCTGCTCCCTGATCTAACGGTGCATGCGCACTACATTATAGCATAAACTGTGCGCGCCACACATTTCTAAATAGTTAGCATAGGCAAGTGCCGTTTTAGCAGCGCTCGGCTCAGCTGCTTTCGGCTAAAGTTGGGCTTTAGCCAATTCACTGTTGGATCAGGTAGCAGGTAAAACTTGATCCAATGGCACATGCGTAGGCTGCGACCACACTACACTGTACCATTAGCTGGGCATGACAGGTATCTCTAAATGCCTGGTGTGGGCACACACCCTTTTAAGAGCATTCGGGGATGCGGCCATCGACAGGCTCTGCTCCTCTCAACTGCTTTCGGGTTGACTCAGCCCTTAGTTGATTCTTAGCCGTAATTGATGAGTGTATCCGAGCACACTGATTGGATGAGAGCATGTGCATGCACTGAAACATCAGTTTTTATGGGCAACCTGGGGAGGGGGTTCATACATTACAAATTTGGGTGCCCCACAGACAAGAACCAGAACCTAACACTATGTAAATGGTGTAATAGTCTACGTTACTTAGGCTATCAACTCCATGGGTAGCCCACCTAATTTAATTAGATCATTAATGGCTATTTAAAGTGGACCAAAAGTCTAAGCACACTCTTGGTTCTGTGCAAAAGGTCCCCAAAGAACATCCTGAAAGCCCCCGTGGGAACCCAGAAAAAGCCCTCATGATTACGTAGCCCAGTCTCATAAGTGTTTAGCCTGGCCTCAGGCTTTTATTTAAGTTTGTGTCACTTTTTGACCACCTGCCTGTCTGCCAGGCCTTGCCAGTTTGGGAAGCCCAAGAACAGGCTGAATCACTCCCTGTTTTCAGTGGTGCCTAGAAGAGCAGGCGTTCTTTATCTACATGTAGCCATCCAGTGACAACATTGGTTTCTTGCTGTTAACATGCAGAAAAGGGGCCCATTGGTTATTCTTAGCCATGGCCTACCTGTAGCACTAAAACCCATAAGCGTTTTTAAAGTGACAAATTTGAGACGCTTAACAAATCACTAATTTTGATGGCAACAACATTGTATGATGTTTTTGCTTTCAAAATTTTACCTGGCTTTTTGTTAAGCTGTCACAATTTAAGCATCCCAAATTTGTCGGCTTATTTTGGGATCTCTACTTAGGTATTACTGGAAGCATGCCAAATTGGAATTTCTAAGAAATAAGCTGTTTTCTTTACCCCCCCCCCCCCTTTAACAATTTGCTTGTATTTTGAACCACTTTAACCGCCAGCCTACCTTGAGATTTTGTCACCCTTTGTTGCCAGACCATTTTGCACTATTTTGCGCTCCCCATGTTCAACTGTGATTTTTGACGGGATTTCCAGGGATTTCCCAGGAAAGTGATATATTGTTTTTTTCAGCAGAGCCTGGGCTTTAACATGAGTGGGTGAAAATTGTGCAAAAAAAAAAAAAAAAACTTTTTTACAATTTGTAGTGTTTTTTTGTAATAAAAAATGTAAGTTTGTCAATAAAATGCGTGTGAAACCCCAATTTCTCCCGGTTACAGTGGTACCACATATGTATAGGTAGACACCCTTTCCTGCCCAGGAGACTCCCCCAAACTGAAACAACGCTTTAGGAGATTTTCAGATAAAATACAACTATGCTATGCAATATGCGCACCTTTTTTCAAGAAAAACAACCCTTTACATTTGAAATACCCCCGACAAAATATATATTCCCTAAAAGTATACACCTCAGGCTTTCTAGGCGTACTAGGCCTGTTGACATGGGTGCAGTTTTCTGGAAGTAATCCCTCAATGTATTCTTTGGTTGCACAGGGTTTCCCTAAACATTAATAAAAAATCAGAATCAAAACCACATTTTCCTAAAGAAAAAAAAAAAATATGCAAACGAGAAAAAAACTGAAAATCTGAAAAAGCAACATCCCCCAAACAGAACAATACCCAACAAGCATAGGTTCTGTCAAGGAAAGAGTTGCCAAACACACCAAAGTAAAGCATGTGCGTAACGGTAATTTTACTTCAAAATTTCAGCAGTGCGCACCTTGTGCATTTTCTACCAAAACAACCCTTTACATTTGCAATATCCTCATAAACCATATATTCCCTGAGAGTACACATGTTAAGCTTTCTAAGCGTACCCAGCTTGTTGTAGTGGGCTCATCTTTCTGGAAGTAATATCTCGAAGAATTCTTAGGTTGCACAGGGTGTCACAAAAAAGCTGAATAAAAACACCTTTTCCTAAAATATCAATATGTAAATAAGAAAAAACAAGCTAAATCTGAAAGCGCAAGGTCCCCCGAGCAGAACAATACCCAACATGCATAGGTACCTGTAACCTTTTAACTGCCAGCCTACTTGAGATTTTTTATTGAGAGTTTTTCGATACATAGTAGTAACAGACAATAACAAATACAGAGAAACAGGGAAAAAATATTTCCACACAAGGTATACAACAAAATATACATTTAGGACACCAAAGCAGACCTGGTGCTACCAATTCGTCATATACTACCTGAGATTTTGTCACCCTCTGCTGACAGGATATTTTTCACCATTTTGCGTGATGTTTAACTGTGATTTTTGCAGGAATTTCCAAGAAAATGGCATATTTTCTTTTTGTGGCAGAGTTTAGGCTTTAACATGAAATGTCTTGTTTGTATTTTTTCTACTTTTTTTTATATATTTTTAAGTAAATAAGTAAAAAAAATATATTTTTAAATTGTCTCCTTTATTTTAACAAAAACATTTATTTTATAAAAAAAAAAAAAAACATATTGCATGTGAAAGCCCGATTTCTCCCGATTACAATGATACCACATATGTATCGGTAGCCCCCCCCGTTCCTGTCCAGGTGATCCCCTTAACTGAAAAGAGCACTTTATAACATTTACAAATAAAATACAACTACTATCCACATAATAAAGGGTTAAATAAAAAAAAATGGTGTGGGGTCCCCCTTCATGGGGGGGGACACCATTTCTTGGGGGAATTTTAAGGGTTTTTGGAGAGGCAGGTAATGGGGGGTCTCGGGGTTAATGGCAAGTCACCCACTAGCCGCAGGTGACTTGCCAGACCCAGAGCCTTGTGAACTGGTATAGGGGTCTCATAGATCCCTTACCAATTCACAAAGGGTTAAATGTAAAAAAAAAAAAAACACTGACACAGAGAAAAAAATATTTGATGTTTTTTTAATACTTACCTCCCATCCATCCCCGAGCACCGTGTCCCACGCTGATCGCTTCTGTTCTCCTGCTGCTGCTGGAAGCCTTTTATACCTACTGGGTGACAGGTAACATGGGGTTAATTTAAAATAAAAAATGACATAGGGTCCCCCCTCCCAGGGAGGGGGACCCCATTTTTATTTGGAATTTTAAGGGTTAAAAACCCTTAAAAATCCAAAGAAAAAAATGGTTTGAGGTCCCCCCTACCCAGCTTAACCAGTCTGTGACCAGCTATGGGGGCTTGTAGAACAGGGCGCAGGGGCCAGCTTTAGTGGCCCCTGGCCCTGCAGGCTACAAGCCGGCATAGCCTAGGGCCACGGCTCTTCTGCCCGCCCCCCCGGGCTTTGGGGAGGCAGGTAATGGGGGAGCTCGAGGGTTAATGGCAAGTCACCCACTAGCCGCAAGTGACTTGCCAGACCCAGAGCCTTGTGAACTGGTAAAGGAGCCTCATAGATCCATAGTACCCTTACCGGTTCACAAAGGGTTAAAGGGGGAAAAAAAACACACAGAGACACACTTTAAAAATAACTTTATTAAAAAAAAAAATTTTTTTTTTATTACTTTTTTTTTTAATACTTACCTTCCATCCATCCCTGTGTCCCACGCTGATCACTTACAGGTACACTTTGGGTTACAGGTAACAATTAAAAAAAAAAATGACATAGGGTCCCCCCTCCCGGGGAGGGGGACCCCATTTTTTGGGGAATTTTAAGGGTTAAAACCCTTAAAAATCAAAACAAAAAATGGCGTGAGGTCCCCCCTACCCAACATAACCAGCTTGTGACCAGCTATGGGGGCTTGTAGAACAGGGCGCAGGGGCCCAGCTTTTTCGCCTACCCATAAGACTCACCTAGGATTTGGAGGAGGAAACGATTATAAACCAAGTGTTATGCTAAAACACCCCATTACAGACAGTGTGGCATACCCGCATCCCATTCCCATAGGCAGTTTGGCATTCCCCCATCCCATTCCCATAAGCAGAGGGGAATACCCCCCATCCCATTCCCATAGGCAGTTTGGCATCCCCCCATCCCATAGACAGTGTGGCATCCCCCATCCCATTCCCCATATGCAGTGTGGCATCCCCCATCCCATAGACAGTGTGGCATCCCCCATCCCATATGCAGTGTGGCATCCCCCCATCCCATAGACTGTGTAGCATCCCCCATCCCATTCCCATGGGCATTGTGGCATCCCCCATCCCATTCCCATGGGCATTGTGGAAATACCCATTTCTCCCGGTTACAACGCTATCACATATGTATTGGTAGAAACCCTTTCCTGTCCAGGAGATTCCCCCAAACTGAAACAGTGCTTTAGGAGATTTTCAGATAAAAACTACTATTGGGGGGGGGGGATGGACTGTGATCCTGCCTTTTTTGGGAAGCCGTCTGTGTCTATTTGGAGGCTCCGATAATTATTCTACAAATGTGGAAAATATAGGCATGAATCAGATCTAGTTTATATTGGGGCGTATGAGGGTGTGGTCGGTTGTGACCTAAATGTCTTGGAATACTAGCTAGTATGAAATTTTCTTGTGCAGGTAATACAACACATGATAAAAATCAGCTTAACCAGTTAAATAGGTTATAGGTCTCCCATGATGTGATCATGCCAAGCCTACGTTGCACTTTAGTTGAGGAAGTACAATAATCCTGCTTCTACCAGCGCATAGAACCTCTACGTTTGCAAAAAAGAAAAAAGCATTGCTAGGTAATGATAGATTTTGTTGTTTGGACAAAATTATTTCGTTGCTCGGTAATTTTTGTGTTGTATGTCAAGGTTGTATAATTTAAGCCCTTGTTTCCATTGATAGTTTATCTACTTTGCTTTAATGACTTTATGTCTGGATAACCCCCTTCCCAAATTCTGATTAGGGGTTAGCTCATTGTGAAGCCCCTAATGGTGTAAGCCTTTGAAGTTGAAAAAACATTTATTTTAAATTAAAATGTCACACACCAGCAATAGGGCAGTTAGTGGCAGATTTTAATGAGCTAGATATTTGATTGTAGATGATGGGGACAAACCATATATATGAGTGATATACAGATTAGAATTAAGGATCAATGGAAAGGACGTGCCTGTCCCATAGGCCTCTGACCATGCAGCCAATTCAGAAGTGCCTCATGGATTAGATCCCAGACCACAGGAAAGAATAGGAATATCTGGTACAAATACTGGGCCAGATGTAAGAGAAGGGAAGGGTTCTCCCAAAACTAGCAGCCACCTTCCCAGGCAGCCATTTCAATCCAAGGTGCCACACGGGAGGGGGTCTATGTCTCAGAAAACGAAGTAAAGTAACCAGTGCACTGGCAGAAATTGGAGTCAAGAGAAAGAGAGGAACTTAGCGTACTTAGAGCCTCCTACCTACAATCAACCAATATTGGAGGATATGTCCATACTTGCCTACCTACTGTTTATGCCCACTGTATATCTGTGTGCACTTAGCAGTTAGTCAGGAGACATCATCTGCTGCAGCTAACTGCTTCTTGAACAAATGTCTAATGATCTTACATGGGAAAACCACAAAGATAATTGTATCCGCCCACCTCCACTTACTACTTTTAGGTAATGATTTATTTAAAGAAGTTCACCCTAAACCTCATGTAGCCAAAGGTGCCCTTTGGTTGTAAATGTGCAACCTTGGAATCTATATTTTATTTCACAGTGCTATTCTGAGAGCTTAATTCCTGTTGGAAACAATTGTGATGTCAAGGAGATGGCAGGACAGTAACTTCCTCTGACCAGCAAAGTTCTCACACTGAGAAGCGTGTTGCATTAGAGAAGCTGAGGTTGTCTGAAAAATAAACTTGACTGAGCTTCATTTTTGAAGATCTGTGAGCATTTACAGAACTTATTGCAGGTACATGGCTTGGAAAGTGTTACTAATCGAGGGATTTTTTCCCCCCCTCTCCCTCTGTGCAGTATTACCAGTGTCGGATGGAATATCAGAAAGCCACTTATGGCAACTGTAAAGTTTTCCATGTGTAGGCTCAAAATAAAATGTAATTAGCCTTTATGCTTAGAACAAGGATCCATTGATGAATACAGCTGCTCTTTGTTTTATGCCGTCTTTGAGAGTGGGAGGTAAAAGTGTACTTCATGTTTATTAATGCTGCATTTTTTTAGACAGATGCTAAGTGAGGTTTTCAATTGGTCGCGGATATGATCTGTGCTTTCAGATTCTAGAAAAAATTAATAATATTAAATTCTGAACTCAATTGACCTATCCCATCAATTCCAGTGTGCTAAAGTGAACCTGCCAGTAGAGTCCGCATTTTGTGGGATGCATGTTGTATTTTTGTCTTGCCAATAAAGTGAAATTGAGTTGGGGTAACTTATGTGTGTGGGGGGGGGGGGGGGATCATCTACATGTCAATGCTAAATTCAGATTCACTGTCACAACTACACCAAAAAGGGACTTGGGACTAAAATCAGCCTGGGATTCTTCTGGCCCCCAGACAGCCCCATCCAATCCAGGATATCCCTGCTGTGTCCCATACCCCAATGTGCTTTCTGGCAGGACTATGGGTGTGCTCTTTGGCTGAGGCTATAGGACAGCAGGAAGAGATCTTAGACATGGATAGCTATGGCCCTGGACTGTTACAATGCTGAAGCTAAAGCCTTGCAGGGGTAGAACATGGACTAGGATGTCTTGGCAGAGGGGGCATAGTGGGGCCGCAAATTGATATTAAGGGCTGGGGGGTTGTAGGCAGGAAGTAAGGTGGATTTTTAGGAAACAAAATTAAATGCTGGCACAGGTTTGAGGAATAGTGGGCTACATGCTGGGGGTAGTGCCCAGTGGATGCTAAAGCAGAGTTGCTCACCAGAAATTCTCCTGGTTCTTTCAATGGGCAGTACATACCTGACACCAATAAGCAATGTGTGGTGCCACAGTGCATGTTGCCAAAAATAGGCCCAAATTGGAATCAATGGCACGGTCTGATTGTTGCAGTAAAAGGTCGGGGCATTTCTGTTTATCCACTCGGGTTTGAGGCCTCACTTGAAGAATGTAAAAGTATTGTGTTATGTATTAACTATTTATTAAAAAAACTTTTTTTTTTAATTAAGTACCACTTACTATCTTCTAATTATCTCAAGCACCTCCTAAATAGCATGTATGAGTTGTAAATAGTTTCCATCATCTTTTGTAGCAGTTTTGCGATTACAGGTATGTAGCCAATCTAGTTCCAGAGTATATGGCAACAAGTCGGGTTTGGGGTTGTCAGCCACCTAAAACACACAAAACCATTTAAAATAAATACCCCCCCCCCCCAAAAAAAAAAGTGCGCATCACGCTTGGGTGAAGTATAGATGGCAGGCAACCCCTTGGGTTGGGGTACAGGTAATTCTCTAGCCTTGTGGAGTATCACCTTCTAGGATCTTGAATACCACCAGTGTAATTATTATCACTGGTTGGGAACCCCTAAGGGTAAAGTATAGATGGCAGCAGATCAGGTTTGGGGTAGAGTATAGATGGCAGCAGATCAGGTTTGGGGTAGAGTATAGATGGCAGCAGATCAGGTTTGGGGTAGAGTATAGATGGCAGCAGATCAGGTTTGGGGTAGAGTATAGATGGCAGCAGATCAGGTTTGGGGTAGAGTATAGATGGCAGCAGATCAGGTTTGGGGTAAAGTATAGATGGCAGCAGATCAGATTTGGGGTAGAGTATAGATGGCAGCAGATCAGTCTGCAGCCTTTCCGCAAACCACATGAGAGAGTCTTGATTACCATTGGTATCGTCCTACTACTGGTTAGGAAACCTTGTTTTACTAAGTTTTTGTCTTGCATTTTCAGAGGGTCTCACTTGGTGGGCAACACACTAATGTATTAGTTTCCAGTAAAAAATAATTATTTTATTGTGGATGGTTCTGACTATTCTCTCACTAAAAAATGGATATTAAATGTAGAGGATAAACTTGATGTCCTAGTTAACACTAGCTGTGCCAGATATGTTAATGTTTGTATTTTTTCCTATTTTCATTGTATTTTACATTAATTGTCTCCAGGCCAGTTAAGGTGGAAATATAAGCCATATTAATCCTTCTGATCTCCTGTTGAGATTCATTACCTTAATGTATTCTCCGTGAGTAAAGATCTTTGAATCTTGGAGGCAAATTGGATGCACAGTACTAGACTGTTTGCCTTAATGAAAGTATAGAATCACATATAATTCAGGCTAGGTTTTATCACTGTTTAAATAGAGAAAAGAAAAAGGGATGCCATATGTATAGTTTGCATATACTTACTTAATTTTTTTTAAGGACAGACAGTTCCATTTTCTAATAGGATTTCCATGTTGCTTTTCTGCTCTTATGAGCACACCAACACTGGGGCTTTTATATGCAAAATACATCTCATCCTCTGTGGATGTTGCAATACACGTTGAAATGTGTAAGCAATCATCAGTGAAGGATTTTATTCAAGGCTAGGTGTAAAATCTGAGCATTATTACCTTACCACCCATCCATTCTGCTCTGGGGCTGTATAAGGTTAATGTTTCTACTCACTTTTCTATAGTTTTATACCCCCACCTTATTTTTTTTAACTACAGCCACCTGAAATGCTTCTGCATCACACTGTGAGCACACCATTTGTTGTGTATACAGGGAGTAGTTTTGTCCTATGCTTATCTGTTTCTTTTAGTTTAATGCACATCAATGGCAGCAATTAATTATAACAATTCTGCTGTTACATGTAAGTTTTCCTGGCAGTACTCTAAGCAGTAGACTGAAATAAACAGACAATGGGAAGGAACAGGTAGATGAGTGATCCAGGCACAGACTAGAAAACAAACTGATATGACTGTAAAATAGGAGATAAAAATAATCGACTACACTCTTGAGAAAATAGTCTAGCAGAAATCCCCTGCCTGGAAGGTAAGACAAGTATGATTTGAGTGTACACATTAAAAGTTCTTTAAGTCAAAAGGCATATCTGTAAGAAATAGTAACCTTAACCCCAGAAGGCATCTACTCCGCTTTCATTATCTTGAATACTCTGCAGTGCATGCCTATTTGTAGCCCCCTCCCGACTGACAATGCTGATCTGAAAGCATCCACCAGTGCCACACCAGACATGAATAGTTCTTTCACGCTGAGATGCACTGGATCAACTTGCCAAGGGGGTAATGTGAGTATCTGGCTTTGTTTGAAAAGTAAAATATTCCTTGCATCATGTAGATCTGCTTGGTCCTGCAGCACATTGGTGTTAAGCAATAATCAAAAGGGAAAACAGACCCAATGTTTTTGTTGTGCACGCTTATGCTGAACTGGTGACTGCATTCCTGGAACGAGTATAAAAGACAGTGGTTTTATGGTTGTTACATGTGGTATTATGCTGAGTCTATAATAAAAGTTAATTTGTAATTAAAGTTTCCGATTTCCTGTTCAGTTAATGAGTCATGAACATCCAAAGCATGTGTTTAGAACTATAAAGTAACTTGCAATTACACTAAGAACAGGCTTTACAAATGAGAGCCATTTTTATTTAAAACAGATCCCAGTGAACGCATGCACTGCATTTTGAAAATCACAAAAGGCATATGAATGATAAGGAATGCATATATTGATCATGGAGCATGTTTCTTTTTAATGGCTCAATCTAGTGGTGGACAAAATGTTGGTTTCTTCCTTTAATCCCCTAACTGTTTGCCCATGTTTGGCATTTCGGTCAAATTAGCTTTTAGGTTTTGGCTGAGCATCCTACTGACCCTTACTGCCCCCACACCCAACCATGTGTGCCAGGACCTCACACTCCTTATGGTGTGTCTGGTGTTGCCCCTGCTTATACTTACACATTTTGAAAGACTTTTCTAATTCACTAGGACAGTTAGGGGGTTAAAATTCAACTCTAATAATAGTCTCAGGTCAGCATTTTTACTAGGTTTTACATGTAAACCAGTGGTTCACCTAAGGTCAACTTGTTGAATTCTGTGTTTTACACTGCTAATACATTTTTACACTGGAATAAATTATCCTGAATAATATCAAAACACTGTATTTGTAGGATATACAGTGCATGCAGTGACTGTCTGGACCTCTAGTCAAAAAAAAAAATCAAAGCTTAGTAAAATGCTTTTCTAAAGCCCCCCTGTTGGCAATCAGTGGGGAAAACTGAGAGGGTTTAACCCCATGTTGTGGAATGGCATGCAGATATTGCACTTCTGAATTGTGTGGAAGTAGCCATCTAGCTATACACCTGACTGCCCTGTTTCTTAGAAACTCAGTCCCGCTGTCAAACTTCTGTTCCATCATCCTTTATTTCTAACCAGTCTAAGTAGTTAGCTATAAGCTGTGACTACTCACCATTGTTCTGCTCACAGCAGAGCTCTCCTAGATGTGTCGCAAGTACATTGTACCACTTTTTGAATGCACTGTGGCCACTCCACTGTTAGGATGCATAGTAACAGCTTCCCCCTCACAGAATCCCATTGCTACAGCAGCTGTAGCATGATGTGTTTGGTAACAGATATTCTGCCGCGTGTTTCTGATGCATATAACTCAGTTTGTTGTGAGCTGCTGCTGGCACACCTCCCATTCCGATGGCTGCTTCCATGTATTTCTGAAAGTACTGCATCTGAATGCTGTTCCACAACATCTGCATGGAGTTAAACCCTTTTAAAGCGCTTAAACTACTGATTATTAGAGGGGGGTTTAGGTAGCAACTTACTAAACCTTTTTTTTGACTGGAGGTCTGCTTTTAAGTTCAGCATTTTACTGTGTTTGCTGCACCAACCCAGAACCTAAGAAAAATTATGCCAGACTTTAGTGTATCGATATGTCATAACAATCAGATATATGGAGCCAGAGCCCTGAAATGACACACCCAAACGTTTATTGTTTACTCAAACTGTATTTCTAAGCAGGGCATACAATACAAAGACAACTTAAAGTTTACCAAACCCTATCTTTTTGATCCCCCATTACTTCACCCGAGAGAGTATTTTGGATATATATATATATATATATATATATATATATATATATATATATAGCTTTCAGGATCTTCTTGGGCACAGGCTCAGGGGGTTAAACTCAAATGTTTTATTTTTCCATGCACAATTCCAACATAGAAAGGCTTCTTGCAGCATATATATAGGTGAAACACAGGTCCTCACATTAGATTGTTGTCACAGGTCTCCAAGTTCATATGGCCATCCAGGCCTACTCACAGCTCACTTAAGCATTTTTTGGGCGCTTCTGCCCTGTCCACCGTCTCACACGGTTTGGCTGCAGGCCTCTAGCTGGTTCCGCTCCTGGGGCCACCTGCACCCAGTTAGCCCACACAGCTGTCTGGCTGAGAGCCCTTCTCAGCCCAATCACATCAGCAGCCCTCTGAGGCTCATCGACCTCTTTATACCACTCCTGGACTGGGTCAGTACTGGACCAGGCTACTCGAGAGAACCTCACTGGCAACCTCTTAAAGGGCAGGTAACACAAATCTTTCTTGGAGTCCATTTGTAGCCTAACCAAGTGCATTCCAATCCAGAAATGCTCAAAGGAGGCATTTTTACATCTCCTGGCAGACCACCTGTCACAATATGTATAATCACACTCCCTGCTTTAGCCACCCCCCTATCCTTCAAAGTCCACAGACTGTCTGGTGGCCTAGCCCACTGTTTCCCAACCTCCAGGGGGCACACAGCAATGTTCAGGGCTGCACCAACAAGGGGCTCTGACAAATTTGGCTTATTATTTTCATACTATTCCTTTTTGCTTTAAAGCGAACACTACCTGTGAATTTGACTTTCCCAGGTTTTTTTCCATTCCCTCGGGGCATCCCAAACGTGCGGGAGCAAACGGCTCACATTGACTGCAATAGGAAGCGGGCGCTGCCTCTCCATTCACAACAAAGAGCCATCTCACGAATTACGTAGTCACGGCAGACTGCTCTCATTGGACAAGAGGTCATGCATTTGCCATTGAAGTGGGGAAAGGTGAGTTTTTAGGGATGCTCCTGGGGGTTTCACGCAATCTTTTAGATTTCAGGGCCAGGCCTGGTTGGTTTTGTTTCGCTTTAGAAGTGATACGCGGCTCATGGCCTACTTATCACCTCCTTTGGGGAACTTAATTTGACCTTCTAGGCAGTACTTTAAATTAAAAGGTTAAGAACCACTCGTCTAGACAATGCTTTGGGGGATCACTTCTCTCCTGGAACAGAGCGTGTGGTCCTTCCCAGCTCCCTCTGTAACGAGGAGATCATGGCAGAAGTTCCGTCCAGCCGTACTGAGGGATGGAGGCCTAATGACAGGGTTTTTGGGAGTGTAGAGGGGCAGAGTGTGGCTTTACATGTATTTAATGTGATTTCTGGGAAATAAATCACAAAATCCGTGACAAAACGGTTCTTTTCCCAGCAAGCAAACACACATTTAGGAGCTGGGGTCCTCACGTCATGAGCTGTCATTAAAAATAAATTTGATGAAATGGCCTGAAAATCAAAAGTTTCCTTTTACGAGGTAGAAAAGAGATAATTGAACCCATTGATTTGTTTCACGGTTTGTTTGCCCTTTCGTTCTCTTCCTGAGGTGCTGTTTGCTGAGGAATGTTTCCAATCGCCAGGAAGACAGTGGGGTGTGTAATATTTCCCCCGCCAGCTCTCCGTTCAGCCAGACAAGGGGACTGTGGCGAGCCTGCAATATGAATTTTTAATGCAGAACTTCATAACACAGCCCTTGCAGCTCCACTGCTCTGTTCTCTTGAGCTTTCAGATTTAATGCTCTGATGAGCAGAGCTCAGGCCTGGGGCGTTCTACATTATTTTCGGGGTTAACCCTTGGAGCGCCAATCGGAAGCGTTCACAGCGGCACCAGCTGATTGAAAGATATTGCTCGCTGAGCTTCATCGGCGTTGGCATATTTAGGCCTATTGTTTGCCACACCTAAGCCCTGCTATGCAGAAAACCGCATTTGATTATTTACTGTAATACTGCAGTGGCAGATTTACAGAGTGCTGTTTGGAAACATGGCTTGGTATTCATCATTTCCTGAAGCTTTCACATCAATAAAGGCTGCTCCGATGGATTCCTGCTAACAGTCTCTATCAGCAGGAGACCATGAAAGCCCATAAATGTAATATTTGTGATCAAAGCCTGTGATTTTTCTTTTCAAATACACAGCTTAAAAATACATTGGCATTTGGGTGGAGCCTGGTTATTACTGCTTATTCAGAGAAAACTAGGGCACCATGACTTGTATTGTCTAGTCTACCTATTACAATAAATTACTGGCACTACACGGAAGTTAGTATTTGTTGCCTCACACCATCTTAAACATTGCTTTAGAAAAAAATCAATGCAAAATTGTATGCCAAAAAGCAAAAAAATCATCTGCTTATGGTGCAGCTAAGGCAAGGAATCCCAACTTTTTATACCCTGAAAGCCACTGACGTATATGCAATGGAGGCTATGGACAGGTGCTACCAGGCTCATAGCAGAAGAGGGCCCGGGACAAGTTGCCCCTCCTGCCTTGCAGCAATTATGGCAATTTTAGAAGAATTCTAAAAGAGTTCCTTTGATCCAGTTGGAAAAATTGGTAAAACAGCAGGTCCCAAGCACAGGGGTGTACGGCCAAAGAAACACACATTCGTTGTTTGATCTAGATGAGTATATAGGGCACCCAGGGGGATTTACACTGAGGCATTCCAAATCTGGTTGCTCCTAGGGCAGAAATGTGCCCTGAGCCAGGGTAAACAGGTTTTGGCCATCTTTAAGAAATACCGTACGTCCAGACAAACACACTGTACACTGTGCAAAATATATGTAATGTACATGTAGCAGAGTTTTTGTTGTGCCTGACATACAGGATTAACACATTTGTAAAATTATATTTTCCCTGCAGTTTTTACAGCTGTGACAGATCCTTATACGCCGTGTACTGCCGCAGTGTAAAAGCTTGGCAATTGTTTCCTAATGCCAGAGAAAAGCTGGAATTGGGTAACAATTCAACAGCTGTCACTGTAATCCTAGAAAATGTCTTGAACTGTGTGTTTTTACCATTGTATTTTTGTAAATATCGCCATAATTTTGGGTTAATTACATGTAGGGCAGGTAAAAAACACACATGGTTATACATCATTTGTAAACAATACATAAAAATGTATCCAGCCAAGTCACACAGTACTAAAGGGGTGCCACCCTTGGATCCAGAAGGCAAGAATTGGCAGTCGGACTGGCTCCCCCTGTGTATCTGCACCCAGAAAGATTGCACGGCAATGCCCACACCTTTCTAGGCGGCACCCTCTGCATTGTACTGGAGTGCCCACTGGGTGACCTAAATTCCACACCATGTCCTGGGAGAGTGTTAGTTAACAAGGGAGGAACGTCACTAACAGGAGCAGAGTGTAGATGGAAAGCCTGTCGTCATAATCATCCCGGCTTCTACACTCTGCTTCCCCTCCTCCTGTTCAGACTAGTGACATAAGATTTCATGTGATGCCTATGTCACCTGCCTTAGATGTGGGTGACAGGGAGCAGAATGCAGGAGCTAGGGTAGCCTCCCTGCCAGCTCTCTGCACAGGTCATTGACACACCTCATTCAAAGTGCATTGATTTTATTATGTATATAAATTATTGGTTCTTAATAAATATTGTTTTGGTTGTAAGGTGCTGGCTACTGGAGAGTCTTTTTTTCCTTGCCCTGAGTGCTACTTAGTATAGAAAAACTGCCCTGTATCCACCAATAATCAATACATTATCTACCCCAGTATGTAGTGTCAGTGTGAGAGAACTGAGCTTGTCTGTGCAGGTTGAAACATATCACACACAGTAGCTGTATGGTCTGATGGAAGCACTGGATGCGAACCAGAAATTCAGTACAGTGCAGGCTACAAAAAAAAGTTCTTACAGGAAGAAAAAAAGCCTGAGGTAATCCATGAAAGGATGACTGCTGCATATGGTGATGATGCACCTTCATACTACCAACTAAAGTTTTTGGGCCAAGCTATTTGAATGAGGTAGGGAATTACTTGAATCTGCTGTTTGGGGTGTATAAATAAGTGTACAGGTTTTTACGTGCTCAATGCTTAATGGTCACCCTTAATAACCATAAATATATAGTCACTTTAAAAACAAAGTAAGGCAAATACCACTTTGGTTCTGCTTGCAGAGTCCTCATCAGCAGAGCTGAAGAAGGGCTACCAAGCACAAAAGCTGGTCTTACCTAGTGTGCACTGTTTTCACATAAGCAGAACCAAAGTGGGATGTGCCTTCACTTTGTTTTTCAAGTGACCCTACAGTAAAGGTACAATAAAATGGAGGCCATGATTTTGGAAGATCGACGAGTCAAAGGTTATAGCTTAAGACAACAATTACTTGGAGACACATATGCTTCAACACTAAAGGCATTATGTGAGGCAATCAATAAGAAACGCTGTGGAAAGTTGTCGGCAGGTGTATTACTGCGTCTTAAAAATGTGTAATCTCACAAGTCTGGCAAATCACAAGCTGCTATCAAGGGAATGTGGCTTCATGTAGCTTAACCATCCATCCTATAGTTCAAACCTGGCTCCTATTCTCTTTCATAACTTGAATACATTTCAGTGTGGTCAACAATTATAACAAATCATACAATAAAAGAAGCAGTAACTGCAGAAACAAGGATTCTTAGGTTTTTGAGTTAGTGGCAATAAAGTGTGATAAGTGTTTAGAAGGGAGATTACAAAAATAAAAATTAATATTCGACTGATGCTGCCGACATCACCCACCCCCGCTGGTACTTTGAAATCGTGTTGTTGCTAATTTATAATTGTAGGCAAAATATTAGGTGCCTGGAGGCTTTCCATCATCACAGAAAATGTAATGTGATGTAACAAGGAGAGCTGAATATTCTGAAACAAGTCGTCTGAAGTCTTACATTGTTCCTCACAAAGTGAATAGTTGTATTAAGAAAAAATAATTATAGGCAGCATATCGTTCACTGTCCCTTTAATATCATATGAACAAATGGCCTATATCTGTCATGTAGGGGCTTAGATACACAAATTGTGTGAAATTCAGCACTTTAGGCGCGGCAGTATGTTTTAATGTCTACCTAGACAAAGCTCCACAATCCAGAGCATATTTTATACCTGAGCTTGTGTGTCTTTCAATGTATCTTAATGCAGTATGGTCTATATTTTAACATAAATGGCATCATCTTTTTTCATAACACTTGCAGTGTGTTAAAAATACATGCAGCCTGCAGGCAATACACATTTGTGTTGATATTACCCAAGTTCTGCTTCAGGGATAACTGCATATAATTTTACTTGTTGTTAATCGAAAGCCTCCAGAGAGTAGTCATTTAACGTAAGATATTAAGTAGTACTAAAGCCAACCTGTCACCAATATGACAACTATTAACTTTTTGTCATTTTCCAGTGCAGGTTTAAATTTGATGTTTTGCGGCAGAATCATTTGTAACACACACTTTAATATGTAAAACCACCTGGCTACTGATGAGAGGCAATGACACCGCTATCGACATTGGGGAAAAGATGTGATTTATATAGGGGCTGATTTAGCTTGCTTCTTTTATTTAGGGTGGGTGTAGTAGTGTCCAAATACTTACATTAGGACTATACTTTGCACAGCCTTCACCCTTCCCAGTATAATTTGTGGCACACTGAAAATGACCTTGGACATATAATGCGCTCCACAGATCTAAATTTCTCGGCCAGCAGCTTCTAATGAGCAAGGTAACTAAGGCACCTCCACCACTATGCCAATGCTAGTACTATGGAAGTTAATGCGTAGATACTATTAAAGGGGCATTTCAGAAAGAAAAAAAGACTTGAACATGATCTTTTTGTCACCTGCAACTGATCTAGTGACTAGCAATTTCATTTCCATTTGCTGCAATTAAAGCAGAAATACATTTTTTTAACCACAGCCTTTGGGGGTGGGGACACATTTTGATTTGGAATATATGTCTGCCAAAGTCCCCTTAGGAAGCCATTTAATAGCACATTTCATCTCACCTGGTTCAATCTTTGGCATTGCTTTCACATCCTTTGTTATTACCTATGCCCATGGAGAAAACTCCTTGAGCAGATGTGACTCTTTGATCCACTTTAAGTTAACATTTCCTAAAAAGAATATATGCTCTGTGTGTCCTGTGGGATGCTGTGTTGAAGGGCTGTTAAACTATTAAAATGGAAATGTCAGATGGATGGTGACTTGGTACATATTTACATTCTACCCACGTGATTACTATTTTTTGTTTTGTAATGAGGTAGCAGTAGCTAGCCGTTCTCCTTGGTGGCATGTTTGTGACCTCATCTAGGTTCAGCATAGCTTTCTCCTAGTATACAAAGTCTCCTAAGCCTTTTTGAAGTGCACCGGACTCATCTTGGTAATGTCTAAACTGCCTCTGGCAGCATAGTCATTGTGACAGGTTACATATTCCTGGAATAAAGTGAGCGGAGAACTGTCAGACTGTCACTGTGGCTATGAAGGCACCGCTGGAAATGGTTCTATCTACTGTACTGCAAAGTGTTCTTTTTTTATTTGTCTACAATCAATTTAACCATTAGTTTTTAGTGCAGAACCAAAGTTATTGGATCAAATAGATGAAAAGTGCTTTGATAGATTTAGGATTTAGAATGAGATGTTAGAAACCTATTGGTGATGCCCAAATACTTTGGATCTCTCTTGAGATATATATATTAGCTTCGATTAGGGAGTTTTTGGATTCTTTTAGCCCGCTATATTAAAGGTAACATCCACCTTCGTGGACTTTCCTCACAGACCGCAAATCATGGTTGCCAAAGGGGCATGAGCTCTTAGCTCTACCAGTTACGTGCTGGCGATTGCTCTTGCTCAGCACTGGTACCACACTTCCGGATTCCGGAGGTTACCAGAGTTGAACAGCTGTGTACAGCTCCTGTACTGGAGGTTGTGCAAAGTTGTCTTTTTGTTTAAAGCTTTGCAGGGGAGGGGGAGCCTCAAAGCAAAAATAAGCTTGTACAGAGCAGTTCTTAGTAATTAGTAATATGGGTCATACCTAATATTATCTAGAGTATAACCATCTCATGACACAAGGCCTTGTCATGCAATGCTTCATACAAACTGTGTTTTGCAGCACTGGTTCTACTTTGTGCCCAGTGGTTCCAATGGCTAATATGGAAACTTTTGAATGCAGCCCCATTGCTGAAATGAAAAGAGGTTTTATCTGGTCCTTGGAGACTGTGTCACTTATAGACAGTAATAAGTGACATCATGAATAGAGTGTTTTCTGGGCAGAGCCTTTGATTTGCAGAACTGGAACATAAATGTCATTTTTAGATGTCTCCTCTCTTGGGTCAGATTCATCCATTTATAAACAGGCAGAAAATACTGCCTTGAGCATCCTGATAATTTATAAATAATAAGTTGTTAATTGTGTTCCAAATTGTCAAGATCTTTTATTACAAATAGATCATGAAGTGTCTTAGAATTATAGAACAACCCCCCCACTAGTAACACACATAGCCCAAAGCTCCGTTCTTACATTCGTTTAGTGTTTTACGTGCTCTTACAGTGTGTCTGAAGCTCATTTACTATTTTTTTTTCTGTTTTACAGAATGGAATTCATTTTGTTGTAGTGAAGCATTACAACCATGATTTTTTTTTTCTTACTTGTGCTAAATTTAATTAAACGCCAAGATTCACTGAAATTAAAATAGAGGCAATGATTCTTTTCATGTTGTTGCCATGGTGATAAACAATATGTGATTCCAAAATTTACCATTAACAAACAATTTAGCCACAGTAGGCAAATATTTACTCCAGTCAAGCAGACAGTTACTTGAAAGCATTAGACAGAGTGTCCCGAAGACGATTTTAGTCATCCCAGCATAGACATGTCTCTTCCTCCCGAAGAAAGATTAAACAAGTCTGTCGCAGTAAACTGGTCACTGGACATGGTGTTTGCTACTCAACATTTTCTTAGGGATCAAAACATGGCTAGCGCTATCTCTGTGTGACCTCGTCAAAGGCTTTTTAGTTTTTAATTGAATTGATGTTCTTAACCTACAGTATGAATGGACAAAGCGGTAAATATAAGGCTTACATCATGCATAATCTTTTTATTTCTCCACTGTATTGTTTTCAATATAAAACCCAATGTCAGGGTCAACTCTGATTATTTGCCCTACCACATATATCATCTTATGTTCCACCAGGCAAAAACTCCCTTTTGCATCCCCTGTTCACTTCCAAGTCATCAAACAATATTACAGCCCCCATTCACAAGAATGCAGCACTGGGGACCACCAACTTCTCAGAGAGAGGAGGAGAGAAGTACAATTTGATTTTGGTCCACATTTTGCAGAATGTCCCCCCGTCTGAGCCCCTGCACTTACCAAGCCACGATACACGCTTGTATTCAAATCATTTAGTATGTTCCTTTTTTTTTTTCTTTTTATACCGGGAGATCGGGGACGTCCAGCTCTAAAAGAGAAGTCATTGCATTTTATTTCGGTCTCCATCTCTGCGGAACCTCCTGTCTGAGCCCCCTACACGTAGCAAGCAAAAATACAGCGCTGTATTAAAATCATTTAGTATGTTCCTTTTTTTATTTCTTTGTATTCCGGGGGAACCAGGGACTACCAGCTCTAAAAGAGTTATTACATTATATTTCGGTCTCCATCTCTGCGCGCCCCCTGCACTTACCAAGCCGTAATCCTGCGCTGTATTCAAAATTATTTTGCATGTTGCTTTTTGTAATTTTTATACCTGGGTGTAATACACATTAGGAATTGTTAGTGCACAGGTGACACACACCATCATTTTTTGATGTAGTGCTGGTCTTTATTGTTGTGGGTTTTTCTCTCTAGAGGTAGAATTTCACTTTCTCTGCATAGATCCAGATCTATATCCTCAGAGAGCCTGTGATATAAACTGTGTTTTTATTTGTGTGATTCTATTTATTTAATTCGGGGCATTGGACCACTTTGTATTGGTCTAAATCTGTTTACAGTGTTTTATTCTGTGATATTGAAGTGAAGTTATATTTTTATATTTGTGAATCAGCACAGCCTCCCCCTTCTGACATTGGTTCATTAAACTCTTGTTCAGCTTATTTGCAGTTTACACAGGTGCTACTTAACACAGTTAAAGCAATATAGACAACTTCTTTTATAACCCTGAACCTTAAGAACACTGCCCACACAGGCTGGTTGTTCATTTCTAAACTATGGGGCTTGGTCCTCAGTCCCAGTAAATTGGAATTTTGCAGCTACTTCCTCTGTCAGACACGCCCCCCATTTAAGACTTCTATACCATCATACAGATTCAGAACAATATACACAGTTTTTGCAGAACCTTTATGTAGGAACCATGAAAATAACATCAATTCTGGAATGGCACATATAAGTAAACCTAACACCAAACCCTATATATGTCCTGGATATGGAAGGTCTGCTCATTCCGTTTTGAGCTTTGCATTTCAATGAGATCTTTTGACTAGTGTATTGTGGCCATCCCTGGGCCTTACAGAGCAGTAATGAAAGTTCCAGACCTGTTGTTGACTGCCCACCTTCTGCACTTTTTTTGCAGAATTGGAAGGATCACAAAGATTTTTTCCTCACTGGTTATAGTGGAGAGGATGGGGGGATATAAACTTTCTAAGGAAAAGGGGGTGCGTTCTTTACAATAACAGTAACATAGTTTACCTGCACCCTGCATGATGTAAGTTAGCGGTCAGAGCGTATAGCTTGCTTGACTTTGTTCAGGAGGCCAATGGCAATAGGGTACAAACTGTTCTTGAAGCTGAAGGTTTTACAGTGAGGAACCCTTGATAGTTTTCCAGATTTTAGTGGAAGGAAGAGTTGGTGACCTGGATGGTAAGGGTTATAGAGACTTCTGCCAGTCTGAGAGATGACTCTCTTCAGGAGGGAGGTGGTCTTTTCTGCTTCTTTCTGCAGCCCATCCTTGTCACTCTTCCTTGCTCCTCCGCACAAAAATGTGAAGGAGTATAATTGAGAAGCGTTACTTTGTAGAATGTTCCTAGCAGCCTCCTGGGCAGACTGGTGTTCCTGAGCTTTCTTAGCAGGTATAGCTTGCTTCCTTAGAAGAGTTCTTGTTCTGAAGAAATCTAATCAGTGATTACAACCTCAGGGAACTTTTGTTCTCTGACTCTCTTAATCTCTACCCCCACCAAGCTGATTGGAGAAGCAGAGCTTTGAGTCTTCCTGAGGTCTACCACTAGCTCCACTGTCTTTGAGGAGCTCAGGAGAAGGAGATTTCGGGTGTACCGTATACAGGGAGGAACTAGTGGTCTCCCTGTATACAAAAAACTGCACATTCACAGCACACTTGGTATAAATCACAAAGTTTGCCAATGACAAACAAAACAAACACCACCAAAAAACAAAGTCACCATATAGAAACAGAAAGAGAGATTGGATCAATGGTACACCTGAAATCTCCTTCTCCTGAGCTCCTCAGAGACAGTGGGGGGGGGGGGGGATGGCTTCATAGTGAAGTTAGGAAGGGGCTAGTCCCTATCCTCCTACATATTTTCACCTTCCCTATCGAGGGAGGGGACTAGCATGTTACCATCAAGATGCAAATGCTACAAACATTCGTGCCTATGGTGGGCTGCAGAGTCTGCATAACTGCCTGCATATGGTGGTATGAAGATGGCAGAGAGGCTGAAATCTGGTGGCCTTAAGGTAAAGGGAAGTTGAATATCTGCCATACTTGCCAGGTGGTGGTGAGGGGCATTGTATTTGTAAAAATTCAGGCCACATCTTCTTTCTAATGGCTGTAATTTGCTTAACAGGGAGAACTCATTCAAGATAAAATGAACAATAGAGTATCTGACATGTTTCTCCAACAACAATGAAGCTCATTATCACCATTCCATATGTGTTATGGAATTGTGTAGATTAAGGGCTTTCATTTGATTGCTAATAGTGAAAATAATGTATTGTTTTAGTCAATTGTATCTTGCAATGCTGTGCCCTCTTTGCCTTTTGCTTGAGTAGCCATATGTTTGCAGCATGAAAGCTGTGAATCCTTGGATATTTTGTAAACTGCTTCAGTGCACAAAGAGGCTGGTTTAATGAATGAAGGGTTTATTTAGACAGTTTCATTGACCTGTACTATGACTCCTGTTGATTACTTTGTGCAGTGTACAAAAAATGTCTATTTTCTAAATAGTAGAAAAAAGTCAAAAGAATCCATTTAATTTGGGATGAAATGTATTTTCTACAACTACTGGAAAATGGTCAGAACTGCTGCAGAGAAATTGGTAAAACTACAAATACAGTCTTCCCTCTGTATTCACAGAGGTTAGGAGATTTGCATACAGTGACTTTGTCAACAAGCCCTGCGAAAACAGCGGGCCAGGAGCACACAATGCAGGACAAAACAGGAAGGAGGTTAATAAAGAAAAAAACCTTACCTCACCTGAGATCCAGTGCTGGTCCCTCAGCAGTTCAGGTCCTGGGCGTCACCATCTTGAGGGAAATGCACTGGGAGTGGCTCCACCTGTACTGGGCATGGCTCATTCACTTCAATGGGCGGGCAGGAGCGCGCAGATTGCAGGGCAAGCTGCTCTGGGAGGACACAGCCCGTTCCCAGGGGGATGAATGGCGCTGGGTCCGGAAGAGGTAAGATTTTTCCCTCCAAGGCATTCACGAGTAACCGAAACCGCAAATACCAGACTTGCAAATGTAAAGGACGGGCTGTGATATAAAACTAAACATCCTGCCATAATGCGAAGAGGCACTCACACTCAGAAACAGTTCAGGGCAGTGGTCATGGGACTCATGAACCACACATTAGAGGAGTAAAAACACTTAGTTTTAAAGGGGTGTCATTGGTACTCCACAGGAGTACATGATTTTAGTAAGCTTAGAAATTTATATAGTGGTGGCAGTCTATATGTGTTGCAGTTTAGAGGGGTAGTCCTAGCTGCACATCAGCTTTGATTGCTGAACTGGAAGTTGTCATTAGTGTATAGGCTGGTGTGGGGGGGGGTGTTCTGTGTTTGCACCCAACTGTTTTGAAGCGATTGGATAATATAATTAGTCATTTAAAAGAATAACTTGAAGCGTTTTCAGGGTAAAGATTATTATTACTCAGGAAAAAGAAGATAGCTGTGGATGCTATTTGGTGTGCATGCCAAAATTTTGAAGCGGGGTAAGAGGAATGCTGCCACGTTAGAGACTTCCATACATTTTGCCAAGTGTAGGCCTGATACTGCGTTAAATCATATGGACTTCTTATTTATGCCCTGGAACAGAGGGCACTATGGCATCATGCATGTGGCATTTATACCATGTGAAGGATCAGTCCAGATTGTCTTGAAAAGGGGTACTTTAGTTATATAAACTTATTCTTGAATTGACATTGATCAGAATTTTATATGGCCGACACTACTTCTTGACTGGAGTAACGCTTTTTTGTTGAGAAGTTTGTACATTTCCACAAAATAAACCACGTCCATGTCCACAACCTGTTACCCTACTGTCTACTTAATTTTCAACCTGGTTGTACAATTTTATACATTCTTAACAAAGCCATATTTGGCAGGCAGCCTTCTCAGATTTATCAACGCTAGTAGTATTTTACTATATAGTGCGTTATCTTCATTGTCTTAGAGTAAGTTGCACTTTAACACTTGCATCTTCTACATAAAGTGTATTTTTCATGATAAAAAGCCTTGTCCCTTTTTGTACAATGGGTCAAAATGAGACCATAAAATTCATTTTTTGATGGAGTTGAATAAGTTACAATTGTACATGACCTTCATTGCCCAAGATATTAAAGTACACATTACACACATACACAGCCACAGTTGTTATCTATACCAGATACAAAAGTACCAGTACAAAACGTTTGCCAGTCATAGTTCTCTGATCCCAAGCCTTTTATTTGGCCCTCAAACAGGATTAGAATCTTTGCTGTTTGGTTGGAAGGAGTAAAATGGCAAAAGGGAAACCTAAGTGACACCCCATTTGTTTTTAAATGGTTGGCTTTTGCACTGAACCTCTAGATGTTTTTGCATAGCATAGATCTCTTGTCAGGTTTCCAGTTGTTGTTT
This sequence comes from Gastrophryne carolinensis, assembly GCA_027917425.1. Classification (NCBI taxonomy): domain Eukaryota; kingdom Metazoa; phylum Chordata; class Amphibia; order Anura; family Microhylidae; genus Gastrophryne; species Gastrophryne carolinensis. The sequence goes on from CM051236.1 coordinate 432,842,801, forward strand.
GTGGCTTGTAAAAAAAAAATCTGATTTAAAGTTACAAAGATTGTAAAGTTGTGACTGATCGGCGACCCTGTTTCCATTTCAATGGCATTGATTGATTTTTTTCTACCTGTTATTTCAATGAACCCTCAGGGGGCTCATGGAGAAAAGAAACCTGACAGTGACTCTGAAGCTTTATCACATCCTTTGCAGCTAAAGAAGAAAGATTTGGCTGGAGTTCCATTTTAAGAGCCCACTTGGCTATTTTTGCACTGTTGGAAGTAATAGATGCCCCCACACAACTACCTTTATTTTGTTAGGAATGGGTCACTAAGAAATTATCCTTGTGACAGCAGGGAATAATAGGAGCCACTTGGGATTTTTTAAGGCTTTTACAATCACTGTCGATAATACAGCGTTACATGATGGTGAAAGTATTACCCTAATCTATGGCAGGAGAGCCTGTAATGCATTGCAGAGCACAGGATATTCCTGCATGCCTACCGTCATAGATACAGAATGAATCATGCCGCACACTTATCTTCGAGCCCCAGCTGTTCAATTTGTCCTTCGCTGAAATGATTGAACGCTGAGTGACAGTTACAGGCAATCGCTTTGATTGCTCAGTGGGTCACATGCCGAGCGTTGACCTGCATTTCAGATGTTGGCTGCGTGATACTATTGGCCTTTCTTCACACATAAGTTATTTGGACACCATGTTGGGCCACTAGAGGCCAATTCTGCTGTAATTCTTTACATGTGTAGATTTCCCTAGAATAGAATATGTTTTTATGTTCCTCTTGAGCTAGCGTCTGGATACTGTTGAAATGTCTGATGTGAGGAAACTGTGCTTTTAAGCTAAATTCACATTTTTCTTGTGTTCTTTGGTTTGAGGGCATCGATATGGCTCAACGTAACTCAAGAAGAAAGACAATTCTGATTTACTGAGCTTAAATGCAGTAGAGGTTCCCCAGTGTGACTGCGAAAAGTCAGGTGCTGATATAGACTCAATAGATAGGAAGGCAGAGAGCATAGTACCCAGAAACAGGCGAAAGCCAAGACACGAACAAAAATGAAAACACATAACAGAATTTCTACCACACCATTTCTGCCACCCGTATGGTGCAAATGCGAACAGACAGCTGTGAACGTAGCCTAACTCAGGCTCTGCTGAATTGCTTTTTGGGGAGATAAGTGAGGTTCACCGGGGGGGAGGGTTCTACCTGCTCTATAGATGTATTTTTTAGGAGTGGGGGGGTCTGTTGGAAGGCATGCAGCCTGTTTTTTTTTTGGGGGGGGGGTGACTGCCATCCTGCAGTTTTGCACAGGATGATAGCTGAGAGAAGGACACCTATGCCTCTCTTCCACTCTTCTTTCCCCACTTATTGCGTTCTGCAGCCTCCACAAATATCTTATCCAGGTCACCCTGGGCTTTCTGGCCAATGCGCCAGGCAAAGAAAAGGTAGGTCATATGGTGCTGTAAGTAGCACTGCACTTTTTATGTTTTCCACCATTTTTTACATAGGTCTATTTTAAGCCACTAACAGTCCTAGTTAAAATGTTCAAAAAAATGCTCTGGGTGAACATGGAAAGCAGAAGTGCAGTAAGGGTAATCTATGAACTGCTTTTATCACTGCCCAAGCATGGAATGGGCAAATTGGTTTGGAGGTTAATATATAGATAATTGTCACAGAACTGCTATATAAATCCTTTTGGAAAAAATATGCCTTTCTTCTTTCCTGGACTACCCATAACATTCATTGTATGTATGGCATAGTGTGTCTACTAGTGCTTTGGATATTGGTGAAAGCAAAATAATAGGAAAGTTATCCTCATTTGTAATAGGCCTCCTTCCTCCAATACTTATTTATGAAGGCTCGTCTACGGCAGAACTAAACCCATCCCAAATCCATTGCAAATCTGTGCCAGTAAGGGTTCCAGTCCTCAAGGACCCACCCAAGCATTGTTCCACTGCGTCTGAGCCCCTTTTTTGGGAGATAGAACTTCCATCCACGTCCATAGGGTTTTAGGATGTCTCCTTGTGGTTTGTGCCTGACAAATGCTTCCTGTGTGACCCTGAAGTGTATTCGTACATAATAAAACATATGCAAAGACGGATGTGTGCTGATGGAATTTCTTTGCCCAGATGTGTTTTGGAGCTTTACCGCTGCAGCACTTCCATACACCCCATGCAATTTCACTTCTCCTCATGGAGCTCTGTGTAAAGAGGACCAGGAAACATCTGCACACTGCAATGCTACAAGCCTCTATTAGGACACTTTAGTAGAGCTGGTTCCTGTCCGCATTAGATAGATGTAGGTAATCTATCTAGGATTTTATGATGGGCAAGTATCTTTCTAGGGAAAGGCTTGTAGATGGCTTGAGAGGGTTTGTTAGTTTAGTTACGTTTCCCTAGGGAGACTAGGGCCCTCCCTGACACACATTTGCTGTCATATTGGAGCTATAACCCCCTACGATCCTAAGTGTAAAGCTCTTTTCCAGTAACCTAGATTGACGTGCATCCCCAGCCATCTTTATAGCCTCATCATAAACTGCTCTCTAAAATGAAAATGAATTTAGTAATCATACTGTTATCTAACAAAGATAAGATTAAACTGCAATGGACACTGAAAACGGTATGGTGACTTTTATACTAGTCCTGTAGTCCAGCACTTACTGAGCATTTACTCTAATCAGTAGAGAGGTGTTAAGCAAAGCAAAAAAAAATGGGTGGCCCAACTTGAGGCTCTCATCTGAAGAACAGGTCTATCCTCAACATGCTAAAGGGTGATTTGAAGCCTTTGATGTCTTCCCCACCTGGATGGCTTGACCCATCTGTCTATCAGAGTGTACTTTAAAGTCATTAACCATGGAGTTAAACTGGAAAGATAGTGCTGTCTATTAAATTCAATTGGGCACTGGGCTTGCCCAATCTGTCCATGGTTTTTGGAAGCAGTGGGCCACACGTACAACTGGCAAGGTGTCTAAAGTAGGCAGGACACAGTCAAGATTTTTTTGCCATTGTTAATAGTAGATGGCATACTTAACGGACGAGTAACAGGCGTAGGCCTGAGCATTCTGGAAGCCCCCCCCCCCCCCACACACATAACCCCCCAGAAAGCCTAAAACTTTTACCATAGCCTCAGTCCTAACCGAGAATCCAGCACCATGATTGGCTGCCCCGCCGTCAGTGGACATCATTGAACTGCCGGAAAGCCCCGTCCACGTGAGGGTTGGTGGCAAATCATGGCACTGGTTTCCCGAGGACAATTGAGACTATAGTGCGAATTTTGGGCATCTCTGGGGGGGTTATGTGTGGGGGGGGCTCCAGCATTCTGTATGCCCTCTCAAGCCTGTCCTATTTTTGCGGGACCTACATCCCTACACCCGTATGGCTGTTGGTTCACTTTAAAGAAGAAGTAAAGTCACAAAAGACTCACACTTAAGTTTAGGACCAGGCAACGCATACTTACCATTTAGGCTCACTGAACTGAAGTCCGGAAATGACTAAGACCTAAGGACTAAGGCCTGAAACTATGCAAAACACATAATATACCATGTTTTTATGGAGGCCTCCACACGTTTTCACAGGTGGTTTTCTCCCAGACCTTCTACCATTGGGCTTTCCAATATAGGTTGGGGGGGGGGGGTTGGTGCATGTAGCGGCCTCTAGGGTTCTAGCTGTATTTGGTTCTCTGTTTAGTAAATCTGACCACCATGGAAATAACCTGAATATGATCTACATGAAAAGAAGACTTATGAAGGATAAACTGTACTGATGCATCGTGATCTCGTCTGTGCTGACCAAAATAGGGCAGATGCATCAGCCATTAATAAAAAGAATGACAACTTGCTAAACTGTTTATTCACATAAAAATCATTTAAAGCACCAATACAACCAGTTCAGCTTTCAACGAGAAACACAAAGAGAAATATTTACACGGGTAGAGATTAAGATGAATTCATATTTACAGTGTGGATCTATAATTAGGAGCTGTTTTGAACAGAACTGCTGGGCTTAAACAAGAGGAGTCGAATATAAACAGCTGCAATTAGCCGCTGCTGCAGAGAGCGATCGGTCAGGAAGCCGCTCTCCTCATGGTGGCCTCAATGGAGGAGATGGTTTCACCGAACAATGATTGCAGAGCATCGTGGTGTGTTTACAACTGGTGTTTATGATAATACGTGTAGGATTTTTGTCTTGTCATTGTTAACAGTGTTGTCATTTTGACTTATTATACATATAATATGGACTTTTTCCCATTAGTAGTTCTAAATCCCTATTTAATAATAATAATCTGAGGTATGTGCTGTAGCCCATAGACCACCTGTCCATGTCCTGTTCTACCTAATATGCGACTTGATTTAAAAGTATTGTTAAATTGGTTAACTAAACTTGCTTTAAAGTGGACGTCCAGTCCACTGTGTGGGTCCCCCATCCCCTAAACTCTCCCATACACGCACACCAGGTAAAAAACAGCCACCCGCATAAGTGCCTCTACAAGATGCCAGGGCCACTAGATTCCCTCACCCCCGGGCATCTCAATTTTGAGATGAACCCCCCCCCCCCCCAGGTAATCTGGAAACTTACTTTCTTTGCCAGTCCAATGGCGCATGCATGAGCAGCAACCCCATCCCCGCTATCCCTTTAGCAGGGCGCATTCCCACGCCAGACATTTGTGAATGGCCGGCATGGACGCGCTCCCTGGTAGAGGGTAGTGGGGGATGCAGCCGCCAGGGAGCTCAGGTCTGATCGCCTTAGACGAAGGGGCAGGAGCGGATTAGACGAGAGGCTGCGCATGCGCTGTAGGACTAGGGAAAGGTGAGTTCGTTCAGGAGACCTGGGGGGTTTTACACAAGCAGGGCATAACCGATTGGGGAGCCCCGGGAGCAAGGATCAAAACCCAGGATAGTCAAAGTTCTGGGTTTTGGTCCACTTTACTCTCAGGGTCTCAGCGGCAGTTTCACCAGGAGCAGCTGCCGTTTATCCAGGTGGGAGTGGTTACGGGTACCCTAGTTCCACCACAGGGTCAGGTAGCTAGCAGTTAGTTATAAGCCTATTTTTTCATAAGCTGGTCACCAGACTGTGCCCATGCATGCTTCCTGGTATCCTACAAATTAAGTTTTACAAACACACTGCTATCAAGACCTTATTGACCCTATTCTGGTATGGGCCTGGCTGCAATGTTTTTGACAAATATAGTGTAGGTTTTCTTTAGGTTCTGAGAGGAACAGTCACCAGTGATTGGCCCAACAACACATGTACTATCTTTCCTCTTATCAGCTCCTCACACTCCATTCAGCTTTACCAAGCCGCTATGTCAGAGTGGCTTAGTAAAGCTTAATGAAGTGTGAGCCGCTCCCCCACATAACAATGCCATTCAGAAATGCCTGTGCATGTTTAGTGGGATCACTGGCGGGTATACATGGTGAACTGCAGAAATTGAACACGTTGTGGCATTGCTGATTGGGATGCTCCAGGGACAAGGAATCAGTCGGCTATGAGTCTTTCACATTATTCCTTTTTAAAACCTTAAACCTATTTTCCCTTACCCATACACCTCCTTTTTAAAACCTTAAACCTATTTTCCCTTACCCATACACCTCCTTTTATGATGATATTGGGATGGAAGCCGGACACAGTCAGTGCATGTAGCACAGAGGAGTCTGCTCTGGAGGATCCGGCTACAACTTAACAAGTTGTTATCATGTGATTTCTTTGGTATTTTGGAAAACGATTTTCTTGATTGAAAAGCTGTGTTTCTTACTTCATTATCATGACATCTAAACTAAGACATCCCTGAATAAACAGGGAAGGATCTTTCTGATTTGTTTCTTGTGGATTTTTTTTGTTTCAAAGAAAGTGTGTGAAAGGAATTTTTGAATTAGGTAGTGGGCAAATATATATATATATTTTTTTAACTCAAAAGTACCCCTTGGAGCAACCCCAGGCCCTGGTAAAGATAAATACACTAAAGGTGGTTATGTGGCTAAAAAGGGAGGAAACAAAACATATGGATGTCCAAGGGCCTGCTGGCCATATGGAGACGCAAGAGAATCGCTGGTGAGCTGCAGTGCTTTGGGGACCATTCTTATCCACATCACCTACATTCGATCCCTGTACCCCCCAGCCTTTGTTTTGCCTCCCCCCATGCTATAGTCTCAGCAACATGACTGTTGAGGGCTATACCCACCCATTTCACATTATCTGAGTCTGGGAGCGTTCTCATTGACTGGCAGTGAGGCACAATGGGGTGGTCTGGGTTGGCTGGAGGTGGTAAGATCCTGAGCTGTTTTTTGTGCCACCACCACTTCTCCAGTCTATAATCCTGGCTGCAGGGGTCTCCATCTGATTCTTAGTCACTGCACATGCCTTGTAAGTATTTAGCTGGGTCTCAAAAATCTATTACTAGGGGATAGACTGCAAGCTTCTGTTGCCAGTAGTGACAAAACATACCGTATACTGCCTTTTTTCTTTTGACAAAACCTTTCAGTGTTCTAGTAGCTTGCAATGTCATTACTACTATTTTTAATCTATATGCTGGTCTCCTGTTGCCTGGAAGCCTTACATGTAATATCAAGAATGACTATATGAATATACTTGTCCTTGTATGGTTTGCTTGAAACATTGTTATAAATACATTGTCTTTTTTTTTTTTTTAGAGCTGATGAGGTTGAGATGATTATGACTGACGTAGAAAGAGCAAATCAGGTAAGCCTCTGAGACCTTTAATCAGCAGGGGGAATTTTAGGGATCTTTTTCTTGTAGCTATAGAGAAAGTATAGCTTCCTAAATACAGACCACACCATGTAAACCGCTGATAGCTCAGATCTTTTTTTTTTTTCTTGGCTGTAACCCTCTATAGGATGTTAGGATTCTTGAAGGAATGAATACTTTCTGGTTTATAATAAAGACATACCGGAATAAAATGGAATTGAAATGTTATGAAATGATCACAGTGTTAAATGCGCTCTAATGCGCACCATAAAAACATGCTGGGAAATTGGTCCTGGACTGGGTTCTAGTCTGGAGTTACTTGCCTCTGCTTTGGCAAACATACACTCGCGTTTATCCAAGAAGGATTTGTAGTTCTAACCAAGGTCTTTTGGCAGGCTAGCATTGTACATGACATTTTGATTAAGCACATCTTTTGGGAGTGTATGATTGCGCTGAAAAGAGCCTGGATTTGGCCATTCATTGAATGGATTGTTACACTGTAGCACTCACAGAGCATGCAATTCTGCGCTGAAGCCATTCCACGCCATATGCCTTTTTTTCTTGGGGAAAATACTATTATGTCTATAAACTCTTTATTAAACCAAAACATTGGCAACTATAGGGTAGGCGTGCAAGTTTATGCAGATGTTTTAACACCACCTCTCTACATGCCCCCCCAAATCCCTGCTTACAGTGCAGATTTTTCCCTTTTTTCACTATCCTGGGTTTGGTGTGGCTCTTGCAAAACCCTTCTATTTGCCTGGTGCGCTTATCCCCACTAGTAGCCCCTAGGTGCATGCACAGGTTCTCTTACAATAAGCATTCTATTCCTATATGCATATGTAAGAAGAGGAAGAGCCGCTTCCTCCATCTGTACGCCCCATCCTGCAGCCGTTCAGATATGACTGGTGTGGGCACACAGAAGAATGAAGAATGTCGCCAATGATCCCAGTGGATCAGGAAACCCACAATCACAGGGGTTTCACACATTGGGAAGCCGCTGGGGTTCTTTAGCCTCTGGGCCAAGTATCAAGGGTTTTTGTCCACTTTAAAGTGATGCAAAATGCATTTTATATAAAATGGAGGCCATTCTGATTTGCTGATTTTCCCCCACACATACCCAAGCCTGGAGCACCGCACTCCTCCTCCTCACTCTCTTAGTGCTGCTGGAGCCTCCAATTGTCCGCTAGTCGTTATGTTGTCCATGAAACCTGAAAGGAGGACACTGGGCCTGGTTTCACTGAGGAAGTTACGGTAAGTATGTGGTCCCCAAAACTAGGCTTACAGGGTGGGTATATATGGGGGAGGGGAGGGCATTGGCAATCAGGACCCCAATGCTATCTTTTTTTATAAAATGTTGCATCACTGTAAGGCAAGTGCCCAGCTCAACTGAATACACATTCTATTCATATTACACCATCTCATAGGACACCTGGCTTCACCCAAGGGTTTATGTCCCCTTTAATCTTTAACAGACACTAAGCACAAATTAATACCATATCCATCTGTGAGATGACATTACATCAGTACTCTGCTTGACCCAAATAAATGGCCATCAATCAATTTAATTGCTGGCCTTACCCCATATGATTCAAAATGACTCCCCTGTAAATGTAAAATAAGCCTATACGCCCCCTTTTTCCCCCAAAGCAGCTTCTTCTACATTAGGCGCCAAGCAATGTACCGAATTTAAAGAATGGGTCCCTCTGCATGCATGCACCTGGGGAGACTCCCCACCCCCGGGCTCCATCACAATGACTATTTAACGTGATAGTGGGTGAATGCTAGGCGCTACCTCCGTGGAAGGAAGTGGAAATACATACACATACATTTATACACTCAAACCTTTCACCCTGAATTTTATTCCTCCTAGAAGAAGAAACCACAATTTTGGTGGGAGTTTCGGGTGTATAAGTGACCCCTCCTCTCTTTAGCCGATGTGTTTATATGGATGTTTAATATTACACAATTTCATGATATACCTCCTTTAAGATGAAAGCACTTCACATGGGCAGTTTAAAGACATTATTTGCCCTCAGAACCTGCTACTCCATGACCAGGGTGGACAGGTCACCAGACCAGGAAAACTTCTGGTGACCCACACTGCCTTTTCTCTGGAAGTGCCACAAAGAGGAGTGCAGCTATGAAACAATGTGTCTTTGACGAGAACATGTCATGGCACCATGAAACACAGACACCCATATGTACATAGCTGGCACATTTGCACTGAAAATAGAAATCTAAATATGACAGTAGCAAACAGTAGAAAGAAAGAAGTAGAAAGAAGGATGAATACCAGGCTATGTAAAGTACAGGCTGTAGTGGCGATAACAGAGGTCGACCTTTGACCCCAGTCCACCCCTGCTCAGGATCCCATGCTTAGCCAACGAGGCAGTTCATGCTGCCAAAAATAAGCAGAATGGACTTTCTTCTGTTATTATTTCAGTGCTGGATCAGCATGGTGCAGAGGCAGTAGTGGCCTAGAGGTAAGAAGTTAAGGAAGCGGCCGGAGGATGACAGGTTTGAATGGGACATGGCTGAAGTGCTGTTGAGCAAGGCACCTAACTCCCCAACTGTTCCCCAGACACTGTAATTAGGGCAGCCCACTGCACAGGTTGGGTAAATACAGAGGGAAAATTCCTATATGTGCACAAGCATACAATGGCCATCTATGCCCAAAGAATTGCCCCCCCCCCACATACAAATAAGGGTAATATAATATGTGTGGTTTGTTTTAACTCAAATTCTTTCCACCATAGCATAGACAAGTATGAGATTGTCAGTTGGACAGCAGAAACTCACATCCTGTATTATAGGCTAATGGGGAAGGAGTAGGTGGGGATTGGACCTGTCTTGAGGCTCATTGGTTCCTCTCCTGACTGGTCTCCCAGGATTCTTGAGAGCGAGTAACTTAATATTAATACCTGGCCTATCCTGTGATTTTTATATTCAGAAACAAAGTTCAGCATTAAAGTGGCATTAGTCAAGTTAGCCAACTTCCTTATTCATTGTATGGCTGCGAATCATGTGACTGCTGGTAATCAATCATCTTCGTACCTGAATGGTTGCTGTGGTCACATGATTGACTGACAGTCAATCATGTGAACGATAAAGTGATGACTTGACAATGGCATCCCTTTAAGACCGTTAGATGGTTAATGTAAGATGTACATCCGTTTCACCCTCTGATTCACATACAATACATTGCTACGTTAACACATTCATGGCTGTAACCTGGAAAGCCCAGCCTGATGCAGAAATTCCATCCCTACTCGATTAAAATGCTCCTACCGAGTCTCCCCAATGAGTCATTCCCACAAGTAATTCTAAAATGAAATCCTTCTCGGCGTGAGTATAGACATAAATTGAATAAAAAATATTCTATTCCTCCTCATAGTTATTCAGCCTGATAAATTCAGTGGGCTGCAGCATTAACAGCAGCAGGGGATTCCTTGCTTCTAGCGTTAAATTACTGTCATAATCGCTCAATTATTTCCTCCTTGTACTGTTTAAAATAAAAATCCATCACTTTCCATGATCCCCCTCCCCACAACATTTATTAGGTTGAGTGTTTAGGAAAATCAATTATAGTCAGTCGGGCATGAATTGATGAATGTTCTGAGATTAATTGTCAATTGTTAGAATGAATGTATTTCCCTGTTCACCTTTTTTTTTCCTTTCTCACCTCAGAGAGCAGAGGTGGCGCAGAGAGAAGCCGACAGTTTAAAGGAACAGCTCGCAGCGCTCAGCAACAGATTGCTGCCACATTCCTCGCCGACGCAGAAACCACCTGATACGGTGAGAAGAGCGCCAAACCAATGATCTAACGTACAGACAAATGATCTGTTGATAAGTACTATCTATCCAAATAGAAACTACCACTCAAAATATTGTATGAAAGCCACATGTCCCAGGTGGCTGCTTTTGGGTTTTGGTGACTATTTTTAACCAGTTACTCAATACTGAAAGTTGTAGTTATCCTCAGTCTGAATTTGAGTAAAGGTGATATAATAACTCATTCTCTTTAGGCCTTTCTCTTGTTGGGTGTTGTGTCCTTTGTGCATTAGCACATAGGGAGTATACCTGCATGTTGAAATAATGAGGAGCTGGGTGAGGTTCTCTCCTGGGACAGGGAGGAAATGAGGCAGCAAGACTCCCCAACCAGCGATATGGGTGACACTTGAGAAGATATCAGGTGGTACTCAGGAAGGTTGCAGAATGATTTGTACCCCAACCTGATCTGCCGCCAAATATCCTTTACCCAAACCTGATTTGCTCTATAAGTACAAACTGCTCCATATAGTGGTATAATACTTTAATTGGTGGTTTTGTGCATTTGTACCATCATTTCAAGTGGCTGACAACACATACCAACATACCTACTATCCAGGGGGTATATGAGAAAATTAAAAAATAGAAAGTGGTACTAAATTAAAAAAAGGTTGGGGACTCCATTTTCACAGAATTAGAAAACTTTTATGAACCATTCCTCACTAGTGTTATTGCTGCAAAGAATTATATATATATATATATATATATATATATATATATATATATATATATTCAAACATAGCAGTACAAATGCTTAGGGGTGCTTGGAACTGGAACCATGGCTTACACTGGGTAGTTCTCCCAAGTCAGAGTGTATAACCTTCACAGTACTCCATCAAAGCCTTAAAAGAAGCCACTGGAAAAATGCTTTCCCATAATTTTCTGATGCATGTAAGGCTTTTAGTTATGTTTATATTTGTGCCCGTCAAACAGACCATAGTCTGAGCATTGAAGCCCCCACCCTATCCTTCCAGGAATTAAAAACAGAATCATGCGTTCTATAATTAACAAAAAATCTAGCGGCAATAAATCAAGACACATGCTACAAATTTCCTAAACCTGGTCCCTCTAGATTACCTATATCTGGACACAAGGAGCAGATGGCCCTTATCCTTTCTTCTTTTCTCTCCCTTAGTCCCTTCTCCAATTGCCCCTGTCTACTTTGTTGTCCTATGTTTCTTGCCCTCCTCACTACTCATCCAGAGAGAACATACTGATGAGAGAAATAGTAGTTTTCCCCGTTTATTGGAACAAATCTTGGTGAATACTAAATGAGCTTTTAACTGAGAAAAGAACATATTCTTTGAGACCGTGTTAAATTCTTTATCACTTTTTGAACGCTGTGTATTTGCACCTTATAAGTAACTTAAAATGTATTTTCCTCAACACAGGATCAGACAGAAGGAGTAGCACACTCAAACATGGAGGTTGAACTTACAGCAAAAGAACGCGAAATTGCTCAGCTAGTGGAAGATGTCCAGAGGTTACAGGCCAGTCTTACTAAACTCCGGGAAAACTCTGCCACCCAAATATCACAGCTGGAGCAGCAGCTAAACACCAAGAACAACACTCTTAAGGTAAGGATCCTATTTTACAAGGAAAAATATAACAGGCGGGCATATCTGATTTCTATTTAAACCATACAGCCTACCTTTACAAACTAAAGTAAAGGGAGTTCATAAACGCCTGTCAGGGCACAGTCCTGTACACATTCTTACTTTCATAACCTATTTACGTCACCTGGCTACCTTCATAAACGGTTTGGGCTAGCTTAGACCTATATGGGTTACTTGACTACCTTCATAAACTATATGGGTTATTTAATAACCTTTAATAAAATCTATAGGCTTCCATCATGAAGTATATGCGGTATATGCTTTACCTGGCTACTTTTAATAAATTCTACATGTTATCTGCTTACCTTCATATATGATGGGTTACTTGCTACATTCATATACTATATAGGTTACCTGGCTGCTTTCTTAAACTGTGTGGATTACCTGGCTACTTTCTTAAAATATATGGGTTACCTGGCTACTAATATATATATGGGCAACCTGACTACCTGCCCATAAGACGCACACAAGATTTGTAGGAAGAAAATAAAAAAAATATTCTGAACCAAATGGTGTGTTAAAATATCCCCGCCCAAGTCACCCTATTACAGACAGTGTGGAGAATCCCCCCAATCACCCTATTACAGACCCCACGTTACAGGCAGTGTGTGTGGCATCCAAAATAGTGATAGTGGAACCCCAAATAAAGGTAGTGTGTGTGTGGTATTCTAAATACAGGCAATGGATGTGGCAACCCAAATACAGGCAGTGGGTGTGGCATCCCAAATAGAAGCAGTGTGTGTGGCATTCCAAATATAGGCTGTGTACATCATGCCCCATTACAGTGGGCAGCATGCCCCATTATAGTCAGTGGACAGGTTGCCCTATTACAGTCAACATGCGACATCTCCCCTCAATCACCCTGCGACCTTACCAGCCTTCTGCTCTTCGCTGCCGCACACAGACAGACACATACACATTCATCTTAAAGTCTGCCTCCGCTGCCCCTTCCATGTTTCCGCCGCCGCCACACACGTTCCCCGAGCTAGCGCTGGCTCAGGGCCGCATGTGGGTGTGGCCTGTCACACGGCCCAGCATCTATTGTTTTTAATGGAAGCCAGTCCTATACGGGCCATGCGCAGGTGGAAGGGTTTGATCCTGACTGTATGGGTATATCAATAATTACTTGAGAGAGTGGGATAACCCACTTATCCCTCACTAACTCTGTACAAGCCACCTACTACCACCTTAACAATAAATTACTATGGGATAAAAAAAAAAATCCCCCCAAAAAATAATTTAAAATCTTAGAGCCATACAATTTCCAAAAATACTGTTGTAAAACGTAGCTGGTGTTTTATTTAGCGGATGTTACATTAACCACGTTGGATGAGTCTAACACTGTTTAAGAAACACCTCTTAAATAAGACACCAGCTATGTTTTATAACACTATTTTTAGAAATTGTATGGCTTTGAATTTTGTATACATTATATATTTTTTCTAGTAAAAACTGAGAAAAAAATGTATCCCATACTTGTAATTAATTGTTATAGTGGTAGTAGGTGGCTTGTACCAACGTGAGGGTTATCCCACTCTCTACAAGATAGAAAAATATAATAATTGATAAGAAGATTGCAGAATGGAACTTCAATGACCTCATCATCTATTCAGAGACTAGTTAACTTGCAGAACCCACTATTCAAGGGAAACTACCCCGGGACCACATGCTACCTAAGCTGAAGTGCATAAGGATAAACCAAAATGGTAATTTAGACCATTAGGATACCTGGTCTCTAGTCTAAATATCCAATTAGCATCTGCACTAAGTAGTTTTCTCTGCAGATCTGGGGAATTGGGAAGAATAGTTGGTAATGTTAAAGGGGACTTAAACATATCCACCTCTTCTTGTTTGCCCTTAATAGCTAGTGTCTTTTTGTGGTTGCCTTTTCCTGCCTTCTCCTCTGCATAAAAGCTTAGATGGATAGCCCCTTGCTCTTAGCCTAGCACTTATAGCCTGACATTCGGAGCTGAAATCCATGTCTTCTGAGCAGTACCATTTGGCCCGCAGGTATTCACCATACGTAACTGCCCGGATAATATGCTGCGGATGACAGCTCCCAGGATGCAAAATAGTGGTACTACCGATCTCTCTTCTATAGGTTCTGGTAGCTATCTTGTTAACCCTAGTGACCCTAAGTTTCAAGTCTAAAAACTCCTATCTCTTCATTTTGAGTTCAGAGCGTTTTTGTTAAGATAACTAAGGAAATTTTCAAATTGAAAATATTGTTCAGCAGACCCTTGACAAATCTAAAGTAATAAACAATTTGCCCCAAGAAGGAGTTTCCACCTCCAAAAACGTGGCGCATCTCCCACCGGCTCATATAAATAATCACCAGGGAGGGATGAGATAGGTGCTCCCATTGACGTGCCACATCTTTGGAGGAAAACACCCCCCCAAAGGAAAAAAAAACTTATGTGTAAGCAGATACTCAATAGCTAAACACAAAAAAGTGATAGGTGACAGGTGGATAAGCCGTATATCTTCCTAACATCTCTAGAACAGCAGCTAAGCCTAGTGAATGTGGGATTGAATATGCTGGGCATTAAGCCAAAGGCTCTCTGCTGCAATAATGAGCTTGGACGACTTGTTTTTCGGGGGAGAAGCATAGTCCTCATTGTAGCATGGTATAGGTTAAGTGATAGCGTTTGATCTCCACTGTGCCAGTCACCGTGTGTGGAGAACCCCCACTTATTCATTGCAGTGGAGGGAGAATGTTAGGACTCTTCTGCACTGTTTTGAATGGAGTGGGCGTGGTTCAAACATTTTGACCAAGGGGGGAGCGGAGAATGGAGCAGATTCTTGGGAGTATCCCTTTTTTTTATTTTATTTGCCTGGACAGGGACTTTAACGCTTCCATTACTGTGTGAAAGCTGCACTGGAAGAGCGGCCTGGGTTCCCCCTTCTCTGCTCATGATTGGAGGCAACCAGCTGCTGGGTCGACGTGCATGGCAGGGAGACTGTTTGGACCAAAGTATTTTGAGACTTTAGGACTGCATTGAACATGGACTGATATACGGCCACGCAAAACCCATATATTCTAACATGGGTTTATATGCAGCAACACAACTGTACAGCTTGGAGTTAGGTGGCTCAACAGTGAATTGGTCTTGCGGTGTTTGTTAGCAGATACTTTACTAGTCATCCAACAGGCTAGTAGTGATTCACAAGTGAGAAAGTTAGTTGGATGACTAGCGAAACGTCTTCAAGAATAGTAGGGGAAGTCCATTTTCCTGAACTGATTACTACAGATCTAACACTGCTGCTATTGTCACAGGAGCTGTTTCGTGATTGAGGAAACATGAATATAACATAGCAGGGTCACTCTGCTAAATATTAGCAACTCCGAAGCCTGCCAGTAATTTAACATGGCAGCACTTGAAATGAAACAAAATGGGAGGCGATACAGCTGACATTGTATATGACATGAAGGTCTCATCATATGCCAATGATAACAGCAGCTTGGCATTAACTCTAGAGCGCATTCTATCATGTAACAAAATAAATCTAAATGGTAATTTCTTCCCAGATTATTTTGAGGTAATTGGCTCATTTTGTATAGAATCAGGGATATCGTCGGATATATTGTCTGGCTGAATGTTTCAGTTCTGATCCATGAGACGCAGACGGGTAGTGCTTTGTCTTGTGTCCTGAAGACCACTCGTACCTGCAACAGGAAGATCAATTGTTCTTCTTGCTTCTGGGGCCTGGTGTAGGCTAGATGGTATTAATCACTATGGGGGAAATACAGGGCTTATGCCAGAGCGGTTATCAACCTGTTCCCTGCTAGAGAGATACGGTCTGTATTCCAGAAACGCCATTAACCTCTAGCGCCCCGCCACATACCCCGCTGCCGCATGCTGTGCAATTATTTACATGCATGCAGATAATTCTGGACATCCGGAAATTGTGCTCAATGAGACGTCTCTAATAGACTGTGGTTTCTGAATGTGCACACTAAAGCGAAACCCTGGTCTGAGCTGGCTATTTATTCTCATCTGCACTTCGTATACGTTGACATCCTGTGATGGATGATGTCACCACAAATTTGTCTGATGTTCCAAACATGGAAATAAATTGCTGCCATGACACCGTAACATGACTGCAGGAAGGCAAAGGCCAGGATAGTTTTATATCTGCATAATGAGGACATGAGTCTGGGCTATTACAATCTGCTTGTGAATTCACCCCGGTCCTGTTACCTCCATAAGAAGCTGCTCCTTTCCTTAAAGGGTAGATCTGCTCCCACAATCTGCAGAGCTGGCTTCCCTTTCTCCCTGGATGAATTGCAGAGCCCATTGTCAAGACTCCATACACCTCAGGTGTAACACTGTGTGTTACAGTGTTAAAATTTACTTGCAGCCACTGTTTCCCACAGCAGCCGACAGCGACTCCACGATTGCCTGGACATCCTTATTTGATATTCACGTTTGCCTTAGTCTCCAGAGAAAGGCAGGAATACTTGCCAGGTCTTTACTGCAGTTTGTGGCCCATGTAGCCACTGGCAACCAATAGTGAACCCTATTGGTCACCGTTTGCCATGACCACACAGAAGAGTGAGTAAATTGGCTTCACAGAAGATTTAAGTGGATGGGCATCCCAAATTAGGATGTTGTGAGGGTTGGCCGGTGGATAAAACAGCCTGATTAGCCATTTTCACTTTAAATCTTACTTTCCTGCCACCCTGCAGACTGGATCCCACTAAGTCCCATGGACTGCAGATTTCCTGTGCTGACTGTGTGCCCCCCCTCCCAGTCTTGGTGCTGCCCTTACTACAAGGTTTCAGGTAAATTGACAAAGGGAGTGAATCATGGGAATGTCCAGTGCTGATGTACTGTGAATGGTGGTGGCTCAGATACACACCTGGAGTTGGTCATAAGTGTTCTCTCAACCCACAGCACTATGAAATTAAACCTGTAGGCTGGCAGGTATTATAAGTGAGGTTTGCTTTTTTAAATTGCCTTTTGGCAAAGAATCAATCGCCCAGCACTTGTAAGATTTCCAGGTCCATCACTTATTAAAAATCAGTTATAATACATCATCCAAAAGTTTGGGACAGGGTTGGATCCATTTATCAGGAGAGAAGTTAATGCCTCCTGTACAAAAACGGGCAAATTCTGTAGTCGGTGGACCTGCAGGGTGCACTGTCAACCCAAATGATAAGAACAGAAAGCTAGTGGGGGTCCACTTGCTGGTGCCGTAAGGGATCCAGACTGTTGTGAGCGATAGGTGAGT
The DNA here is from genome assembly GCA_027917425.1 of Gastrophryne carolinensis. Lineage (NCBI taxonomy): Eukaryota > Metazoa > Chordata > Amphibia > Anura > Microhylidae > Gastrophryne > Gastrophryne carolinensis. The sequence goes on from CM051236.1 coordinate 432,860,177, forward strand.
AAATCTGTTTTTTTTTTTTCAGCCCACATAGTACATTTAATATACCTACAGTTGTATGTAAAGCAATCCAGCATCTATTAAAAGCAGACCAACACCCACATGGGTGCGGGTGTTTTTCCTGTCGCTATAAGACAGTCTGGGGGGGCATCCCCCCATACATCACCCCCCAAAATGCCCGCAATCCTTACCTTAGCCTTGATCCTCCATCAGAACTACAGTGTCACGTGTGTGGCATTTATATGCGTGGGCCTTTCCAGCAGCTGGGACATCCGCCCACGTGAGCGGTGGGCTGTCAATCGCGATGCTGCATTCCCGGCAGAAGATCAAGGCTAAGGTGAGGATTACGGGCGTTCTGAGGGGTTATGTCAGGGGGGGGCTCCCGCATTTTGTATGCCCCTCCCAGCCTGTCGTATAGCAGAGGTACCAACCCCTGCACGGTTGGTGTTCCGCTTTAATAAAAAATAGATATTGATCAAGGCGGGGGGGGGCGTCATCCTGACTGCTGATGCTACCTGCGCATAATACATCCCGCTCCCACAAGCCTGGTTTAAGGGACTACACTCCTTGTCCTTGCTTCCTTGGCGAGACTGGTAGCCACGATTGGCTACTAGCAGACCTGTGATCTAGAGCACTGTTTCTCAACTAGTGGTGAACATACCCCCGGGGGTAAAGAGCGTGTTCAGGGGCACACCAACAAGAGATGCCTGACTGGTTTGGTACATTATTTTTAACAGTTAAACAGTATCGCTTCGAGGCCTGTGGACTTTTTATTTTGATACGATTTATAATTGATCACCCCATAGGAGGCACTTAGTTGAAGCTAGGGGGTACTTGGCGTAAAAAATTGGGGAACCACTCATCTAGAGTCCTTTTAACAGGCAGGTGAGGACTTCAGACCATGTGACCAGCAGTGTATTCTTAGTATACAGTACGTCCTGCTCCAGATATAGTACTTACTATCGGGTATTACTCCACCAGATGGCTCTGGACTGCAGAGACATCGAAAATAGGCTCCTCCCGGCCCCTCAAATACCCAGGGACCTCCCACAAATACCCAGATTTTCTCTGCAGTCTGGACTGCGAAGGACGAGAAATGGCTCTCTCTACTCGCAGGGGAGCGGGGCTATTAGCCTGCGGCCCTGTAGGACTATTCCCACCCGTTCCATTAGTGATATGCCTCCTAGCCTTGGCTGCGCTGGTCGGGTGAAGGTAGGCAGCACAGCTGTTAGGTACTTAGTAGCGCTGCTCCACCGCAATCCCCCACCAAAGGGTAGGCGGTCCAGGCTTATGGTGAACCTCTATGGGATGCCCCTCCCGCACTATTGCCCCTTGCCCCTGCCTATCGGTGGGCCCTATTTAAGTGGCCGCTGTCCTCCTTCATTCTCCTTGTAGCCTTCGGGGGGAAAGAGGGGGGGGAGGTGTGTATGCTATGCATTACTTGTGTTCGCCTTATGCTTTATTCAGGCTGCTTTGTGTCAGCCGCCGCGTTGTCTTGCTTTACTATGACTGTATTTAAAATTGCCGCCGCGCGCCTTTTCTGTCACTATGTTCCGAGCTTGGCGGCGGCGTTACCTCAGGTGCCATCGCGCCGTCATTGGCTGCTTGTCACTTGCTGGCTCCGCGCTCTTCAGGGGGGCCGGGGCCCGTCTATGGCACGTTCCGCGTCATTGCTGATGCCGGCCCGCCCCTCGAGATATACCGACACCATCTTTGTCTGCTTGGTGGCTACCTACCGCGGTCCGTCAGTGCCCTCGCGGGCGGCTTTATTATCTCCTTTTATTACTGTCTGCTTACGCCCCCCTTTCATTATGTCTTTCAGGCGGGCGAATCCATAGGCTTCTCCCAGGCCTCTATTAGTTGGCTAATTTTTGAGGCCTAGTGTAATTTCTCCCACTTCCCTAGCGGGTTATTGGGGCACCCAGGGTTGCTGTATAGCGTTAATCCCTATCGGCCTATAGTGCTGCTATAATCACCATATGGAGGCATCTCAGGATAATGTGACCGGGGTTCCTTCGGGACAAGCCCGGCTGTGTGTAGCGTGTGGGGAGTCTCATGTTGACGTTGATGGGTCTGTGTACCCTGTGCTGAGCAGGTGCTTGCACTGCAATCTGTCCTTCCAGTGTCTGGGCCTGCACCTCGTTTCACTTCACCTACCCCCCCCCAAGCTTAAATCTCACTCCTACTGAGTTGCATACAAGTGGGGATTCTCAGCCTGATGTGTCTTCTAGACTGGCTACTGTTGAGAAGTTGATTGCTAATACCTTGGCGCGTAAGGCCCCTGCTAAAAAGCGGCACTTAACGCCTAATATCACTCTTTTCCCTATGGAAACTGATGAGTTTTGGAATCTTTGTGGCTATACCCCTTCGGACGAAGGGGAGCTTTTCTCTGACTCAGGGTCATCTGATGAGAGGCCAAGGGGTCATGATGATTCTGGCTCGGACCCCTGGGCCCCGGATGACACTGACAGATTACTGACCCAGATTTTTGAGGTCCTGTCCTTTTCTCCCCCTGTTGAGGCTCCCAGGCAAAGGGGGGAACTTTTCCATACCGCTAAGTCACGTTTGGAATTTCCCGAGCAAGCACATTTCAATAATCTTGTGCTCAAGGAATGGGAGTAGACCTCCCGGGGTACCTAAAAGTTGGGATAGGAAGTATCCCCTGGGAGGGGGGACCCGATGTCATTTTTTTTAAAATTAACCCTATGTTACCTGTAACCCAGTAGGTATAAAAGGCTTCCAGCAGCAGCAGGAGAGCAGAAGCCTAAGTGATCAGCGTGGGACACAGGGATGGATGGGAGTATTAAAAAAAATAATAAAACATTTTTTTTTTTTAAATAAAGTTATTTTTAAAGTGTGTCTCTGTGTGTGTTTTTTTTTACTTTTAACCCTTTGTGAACTGGTAAGAGATCTATGAGACCTCTATACCAGTTCACAAGGCTCTGGGTCTGAGAAGTTACCTGCGGCTAGTGGGTGACTTGCCATTAACCCCGAGAGCCCCCATTACCTGCCTCCCAAAAAAACCCTTATATTCCCCCAAGAAATGGTGCCCCCCCCCTTTTCAGTTTAGGGGATCACCTGGACAGGAACGGGGGCTACCGATACATATGTGGTATCATTGTAATCGGGAGAAATGGGGCTTCCACATGCAATATGGTTTTCTTTAATAAAATAAATGTTTTTGTTAAAATAAAGGAGACCGTTTAAAAAAAATATATATATTTTTTTTTTGACTTATTTACTTAAAAATATATAAAAAAAAGTAGTAAAAATACAAACAAGACATTTCATGTTAAAGTCTAAACTCTGCCACAAAAAGAATATATGCCATTTTCTTGGAAATTCCTGCAAAAATCAAATCAAAATGGTGAAAAATGACCTGTCAGCAGAGGGTGACAAAATCTCAAGTAGGCTGGCAGTAAAAAGATTACAGGTACCTATGCATGTTGGGTATTGTTCTGCTCGGGGGACCTTGCGCTTTCAGATTTAGCTTGTTTTTTTCTTATTTGCATATTGATATTTTAGGAAAAGTTGTTTTTTATTCTGCTTTTTTTATACATTTTTTTGTGAAACCCTGTGCAACCTAAGAATTAATCGAGATATTACTTCCAGAAAGATCAGCCCACTACAACAAGCTGGGTACGCTTAGAAAGCTTAACATGTGTACTTTCAGGGAATATATGGTTTATCGGGGATATTCCAGATATAAAGGGTTGTTTTGGTAGAAAATCACAAGGTGCGCACTTTGTCTGCAGAGCTGAAATTTTGAAGTAAAATTACCATTATGCGCATGCTTTACTTTGGTGTGTTTGGCAACTCTCTCCTTGACAGAACCTATGAATGTTGGTTATTGTTCTGTTTGGGGGATGTTGCTTTTTCAGATTTTCAGTTTTTTTCTGGTTTGCATAAAGTTTTTTTTAGGAAAATGTGGTTTTGATTCTGCTTTTTTATTCATTTTTAGGGAAACCCTGTGCAACCAAAGAATACATTGAGGGATTACTTCCAGAAAACTGCACCTACAGTCAGGGCCAGAAATATTTGGACAGTGACACAATTTTCGCAAGTTGGGCTCTGCATGCCACCGCATTGGATTTGAAATGAAACCTCTACAACAGAATTCAAGTGCAGATTGTAACGTTTAATTTGAAGGGTTGAACAAAAATACCTGATAGAAAATGTAGGAATTGTACACATTTCTTAACAAACACTCCACATTTTAGGAGCTCAAAAGTAATTGGACAAATAAACATAACCCAAACAAAATATTTATTTTCTCAATATTTTGTTGCAAATCCTTTGGAGGCAATCACTGCCTTAAGTCTGGAACCCATGGACATCACCAAACGCTGGGTTTCCTCCTTCTTAATGCTTTGCCAGGCCTTTCTAGCCGCAGCCTTCAGGTCTTGCTTGTTTGTGGGTCTTTCCGTCTTAAGTCTGGATTTGAGCAAGTGAAATGCATGCTCAATTGGGTTAAGATCTGGTGATTGACTTGGCCATTGCAGAGTGTTCCACTTTTTTGCACTCATGAACTCCTGGGTAGCTTTGGCTGTATGCTTGGGGTCATTGTCCATCTGTACTATGAAGCGCCGTCCGATCAACTTTGCAGCATTTGGCTGAATCTGGGCTGAAAGTATATCCCGGTACACTTCAGAATTCATCCGGCTACTCTTGTCTGCTGTTATGTCATCAATAAACACAAGTGACCCAGTGCCATTGAAAGCCATGCATGCCCATGCCATCACGTTGCCTCCACCATGTTTTACAGAGGATGTGGTGTGCCTTGGATCATGTGCCGTTCCCTTTCTTCTCCAAACTTTTTTCTTCCCATCATTCTGGTACAGGTTGATCTTTGTCTCATCTGTCCATAGAATACTTTTCCAGAACTGAGCTGGCTTGTTGAGGTGTTTTGGGGCAAATTTAACTCTGGCCTGTCTATTTTTGGAATTGATGAATGGTTTGCATCTAGATGTGAACCCTTTGTATTTACTTTCATGGAGTCTTCTCTTTACTGTTGACTTAGAGACAGATACACCTACTTCCCTGAGAGTGTTCTGGACTTCAGTTAATGTTGTGAACGGGTTCTTCTTCACCAAAGAAAGTATGCGGCGATCATCCACCACTGTTGTCTTCCGTGGACGCCCAGCCCTTTTTGAGTTCCCAAGCTCACCAGTCAATTCCTTTTTTCTCAGAATGTACCCGACTGTTGATTTTGCTAATCCAAGCATGTCTGCTATCTCTCTGATGGATTTTTCTTTTTTTTCAGCCTCAGGATGTTCTGCTTCACCCCAATTGAGAGTTCCTTTGACCGCATGTTGTCTGGTCACAGCAACAGCTTCCAAATGCAAAACCACACACCTGGAATCAACCCCAGACCTTTTAACTACTTCATTGATTACAGGTTAACGAGGGAGACGCCTTCAGAGTTAATTGCAGCCCTTAGAGTCCATTGTCCAATTACTTTTGGTCCCTTGAAAAAGAGGAGGCTATGCATTACAGAGCTATGATTCCTAAACCCTTTCTCCGATTTGGATGTGGAAACTCTCATATTGCAGCTGGGAGTGTGCACTTTCAGCCCATATTATATATATAATTGTATTTCTGAACATGTTTTTGTAAACAGCTAAAATAACAAAACTTGTGTCACTGTCCAAATATTTCTGGCCCTGACTGTATGTCAACAAGCCTGGTACGCCTAGAAAGCCTGAGGTGTGTACTTCTAGGGAATATATAGTTTGTGTATTTCAAATGTAAAGGGTTGTTTTTCTTGAAAAACTGCAAGGTGCGCATATTGCATAGCATACAGTAGTTGTATTTTATCTGAAAATCTCCTAAAGCGTTGTTTCAGTTTGGGGGAGTCTCCTGGGCAGGAAAGGGTGTCTACCTATACATATGTGGTACCGCTGTAACCGGGAGAAATTGGGGTTTCACACACAATAAGATTTTATTGACAAACTTACATTTTTTTATTACAAAAAAACGCTAAAAATTGTAAAAAATAGTTTTTCTCAAAACATCCTTCGGGCAGCATACGCCTGAGACCTCCGGGCTCCTCCCATCGAGGGGAACACATGACCACCAGCAAAGATAAAGTCTTGACTCCTCCCTCTCTTCCCCAGTTGTTTTCGTGTTCCTCCGTGAGTAGGAGCTTGACCACTGGCTCCTGGACCGTTTTGGTTCAGGTGAGTATTTCCGGATACTGTGGACCTATTACAGCAGGGGGTCCATTTTCCGTTCCCGAAGACCTTCCCAGTGTCTGGGGCCCGGGATACCCTATGGGATATTTTGGCCAGATCCCATTCTTTGAATAATTTTCAAAGGGGAGTAAGTAAAGTTTCCAGACTCCTTAAAGTTTTTATCTCTTTTTTTTTTTTTTTTAAAGAATCCCCCGATGATTTGGTTGCCCTGGAGTCTTTTTTCAGCTGCCCTTTAATTTTTTTAACTTTTATGTGTATGCCTTTAAGGGGCGGGGGAGAGAGGAGAATGACGCGCTCTCTCACACTCTCCCCCGCCCGCCGCTTACTTCCGCATTCTCTTACCGGACTCTGCGGCGGGCGTCACAGGAGGGAATCGGCTTCCCGCAGGGTGGCTTCCTCTCCAAGGGCACGCGGGAAGTTCCCTCTGCCTCAGGCAACATCCAGCGGCGACGGCGGTCTTCATCGGGGCGAGCTCCAGCGGCGACGGCGCGGTGGCAGTGCGGCTGACCTACGGCCATGACAGGTACACACGCGCGCGCTCTGCCTGCGTTTTTATACATCCCGCCCGGAAATAAGGTCCCAGACTTCTTCCTCCCGGGCTGCTGACGTCACATTCCAGCGCCGGGGGGAAAAAATCCCGCTTTCCCAAACACGTGTTTTTTTTCTTAAAGCTATATGACGCTGTTTGAGGCTTATGCATATACTGGCATCCCCTTCTATTATACAAGGGGTTAAAAAAGCTTAATTAAGGGATCAGCTCCTGCCCTATTTAATGGTTGTCAGGATACTAGTCTCTTGGTGCCTTTATCCCGGAAGCATGGCAGAAAAACCACAGGATGGATTCATGAATCCTATGAGAGATTCCTCCACTGATTTCATCTATGTGGAGCAGGATTCCTCCAGTATTTCACCGGCTGTCGATTCTGGGACGAGGAGGCCCAGCTCTGCCCTGCTAAGTCGCATATTTTTTTGGGGTCATTTTGGGCATGTATGGCATTATGGGATTTGGCTCATTCCCCTATTCTTTTGCTTTTGTCTTGTAGTCTAAGACCCCGGACAAAGCTTCAAAGAATATTCCCAAATCCTCTTCTTCCGTATCTAAATCCAGTAAAAAGAGTAGAAGATGCCCCCTTTTTGATGTGAAGCTGTCGGATTCCTACGTTAAACCTCTCTGCCAAATTTGCACGTATAAAGTTTTTAATAAGGAGCTTGATGCGGATGATGAGGGAACTTAAGTTTCAGATCTCTTCTTCTCCCATGTCACAAAGGGCCCTTGATTGTGCGGGTAACCAGGTGGTGTTTTCCCATCCAGCGGCAGGTCCCTTCGATACTTCTCTGTTTTCTGGCCAAATGGGGAAACCTTCTTTTTTCGCCACTCAGGAATCATTTACTCCTGGGGATGATTCTAAGGAGGGAGAGATTTCCTCCCCAGAAGAAGACGAGGATCAGTCCTTAGGGTCTTCTTCGTCGGCCAAATCCAGATATTTGTTTCCTCCAGGAGACTTGCCTTACCTCTTGCACATGATTTATTTATCTATGGGCATAGAGGAAAAGGTTACAGGTCCAAGTTCTAAACAGGATAGCTTTTATCCGGATGTGGCTCCGGATTCCTCCTATGCCTTTCCTTTTCATGACTATCTGAGAGACATGATTTTAGAACAGTGGAAGGATCCGTCTAAGAAGGTGTTTACTACACGTGGTCTTAAACGTAGATATATCCTTTTTCGGAGGAAGATTCTCATCTTTGGGAAAAATGTCCCAAGTTGGATGCCCCTTTTGCCAAGGTTTCTAAGGGGGCAGGATTAGCTTTTGAAGATTTTGGGGTTCTTAATGACCCCTTAGACAGGAAAATTGATTATCTTCTTAAGAAGGCTTGGCAAGTGGAATCTACATTTTGAGAACAAATTTAGCATCTAACTGTGTGATCAGAAATTTGGGATTTTGGCTTCAACAGCTTAAGGACTGTCTTTTGGAAAGAACTAGCCTAGAGAAGATCCTTAAGGCTTTACCTATTCTCTTTTCAGCTACGGCTTTTGTTACTGACGCCATGGCTGAATCGATCAGATTTTCGGCACAAAACCTAGCGGTTACCAATTCCGTGCGCAGGACTCTTTGGTTGAAGACCTGGCCTGGCGACATTGGTTCCAAGATGAGGCTTTGTGCTATGCCCTTCAGGGGAGTGTCTGTTTGGGTCAGACTTGAGTAAAGTTTTGGATATGACGGCAGGCAGAAATAAATGTTTTCCGTCTCGTCCCAAGGCTTCAGCTAGTAAGATATTTTTTCCCACAAGTTCTTTTAGGCGCTCCTTTCTTAACAAGGGTGCTCCTAAAAGGGCCAGAGGGGCCTCTACCTCTTCCAATTCTGCCAGAAAGGGCAACTTTAGAGGTTCTACCTTGTTTGGAAACTATCAAGCTAGATCCAAGAAGCAATGACGCCAATGTCGTAATAGGCGTCAGGCTAAGGGGATTTTGCACAGCCTGGCAAGGCCTGTTGGATTGCCCTTTTATAGTAAGAGATATTACGGAGGGCTTCCACATAGATTTTTCTCAGACCCCTCCTTCAAGATTTTTGATTTCTTCCCTGCCCGGCGGAAAGGAAGAAAGAGAAGCAATTTTTTTGAGTTTGTCGGACATGAGGTCAAGGGGAGTAATTGTTCCAGTGCCGCTGCCGTTGCAGGGAACAGGGTTCTACCCAGCATTTTCCTAGTACGAAAAAGCTCGGGGGGGGGGGGGGGGGGGGTTCAGGTTTATTCTGAACCTAAAGAGTCTCAAGTTATTTGTCCAGTACAGACATTTCAGAATGGAAACGATTTTTTCAGTAAGGAATATGCTTCTCAGAGGTGCCTTCATGGCCTCAATAGATTTGAAGGACGCTTATTGACAAGTTCCAATGAGTTCCCTGGCTCAGTCTTTTATGAGATTTGCAATAAGAGACGGAGACCGAATTCTGCATTTCCAGTTTGTTTGTCTCCCCTTCGGCCTAGCTTCTGCTTCGAGAATTTTTACCAAGGTTTTAGCTGAATCTTTGGCGTTTCTGAGACGCAGTAGGATCTCCTACTTTTTGCTCAGTCAAGAGTCAAGTTATGGGAAAATCTGCATTTCACCATGGATCTGTTAGCTCACTTGGGCTGGATTATAAATTTCAACAAATCATCCCTGGTGCCCTCGCAAATTATGACATATTTGGGATTCGAGATCAATTCAGTTCGCCAAGTCCTTATTCTTCCTCATCAAAAGATTGTGGCTCTCCAGAAAGCAGTTCAGAGTTTCTGCTCGGGGTCGAATCCCTCAATAAGACAAGCTATGAGAGTTCTCGGGCTCTTGACTTCATCCTTCCCGGCAGTAAGGTGGAAAATTATTTTTCTCTGGATCCAAGGGATCAGTTTTTAGGGATGGACGCGCTAGCTCATCCATGGAATTTCAATCTGGCTTACGCCTTTCCTCCGGTGCGTTTGATTCCAATAGTTCTGAAGAAGCTGTTCCGGGAACCAGCTACAGTTCTCCTGTTAGCTCCATGGTGGCCAAAGAGATCTTGGTTTTCAACTCTAGTGGAACTATCAGTACGGGACCCTTGGGAAATTCCGGTGAAAGAGGTTTTTCAGGTCCAGTGATTAATAGTGTTCTTTCAAGCAGGAAGATGGTGACCAGGAAGATTTATCTAAAAGTATGGAAGACTTTTAACACTTGGAAGACGGAGAATGGGAAAACTTCATTTAAGGTTCCGGTCATACTAGACTTTTTGCAACAGGGTGTTGACAAAGGACTTAGCGTTAATACATTAAAGGTTCAGCTGGCTGCCTTGTCGGTATTTTTGGATAAAAGGCTTTCTTCCATTTCTATTATCAAGAGGTTTTTTCTGGCTGTAAAGCGCTCTAAGCCAGTTCCAGTCAAGGTTGTTCCGCAGTGGGATCTGGCTAAAGTATTATCAATGTAAAGTTCTCCACCTTTCTATCCAAACAAGAATCTGGATATCAAGCTACTTACATGGAAGATCTTATTTTTGGTCGCCATCACTTCAGCTCGAAGGATCAGTGACATTCAAGCACTGTCGTGTCGTCATCCATTCCTCCCAAGTATTTCCTGATCACATTGTGTTAAAGGTGGATCCTTGCTACCTTCCAAAAGTTGCGTCGGACTTCCACAGATCTCAGGAGATCGTAATTCCTTCCATCTAAGAGGAAAATCCTGAATTAATGGCTTGGGTGTCAGATCTCACCTCTTGCGCTATCTAAATCAAACCAAGGATTTCAGGAAGGTGGACAGTTTGTTTGTTGCTTTCTCAGGTCCTAGGAAAGGACTGAGGATTTCAAAGACTACATTGGCAAGATGGATGAGAGGTACCATCAAGATGGCTTATGGGGACGCCAATATACCGAGCGAAGTGACAGCTTTCCACGTCTTGGGCAGAGCAAGCTGGGGTCTCCATTGAGCAGATTTGTAAGGCGGCAACTTGGACTTTGGCTAAAATTTTCGCGAAGCACTATCGTTTGGATCTCCTGTCTCAGAAGGACCAATCCTTTGGAAGAAGTGTTCTTCGTGCAGTTCTCCCCACCCTATGAGGTAGACCTCACCTATCTCTCAGGCGTATGCTGCCCGAAGGATGTTTTGAAAAAACCTAAGTTAGTTACCTGGTAACTTTTTTCTAAACATCCGTAAGGGCAGCATACGCCTACTTCCCTCCCTTATTACTTTAGACCTAGGGTTGTATTTATAGTATTATGTGGTGGGAGTCGTGGTTCTTTGTCTCTTTTCCTCTCCTTCAGATCTCTACAACAACTGGGGAAAAGAGGGAGGAGTCAAGACTTTGCTGGTGGTCATGTGTTCCCCTCGATGGGAGGAACCCGGAAGTCTCAGGCGTATGCTGCCCTTACGGATGTTTAGAAAAAAGTTACCAGGTAACTAACTTAGGTTTTTTTTAATTTTTTGCACAATTTTCACCCCAAAATATTGAGAATACACTTAGAAAATGACAAACAAGACATTTCATGTTAAAGCCCAGGCTCTGCTGAAAAAAACAATATATTATTTTCCTGGGAAATCCCTTCAAAAATCACAGTTGAACATGGGGAGCGCAAAATAGTGCGAAATGGTCTGGCAACAAAGGGTGACAAAATCTCAAGGTAGGCTGGCGGTTAAGGGGTTAAAGATCCTCAACAAATTTCTCAGGAGCAGGCGCTTTCACATGGAAACTGCGCTCTTCCATCAGTTCCCTGCGCCAAGGGGATTGCATGACTTCTGTGGACATCAAGGATGCTTACCTTCATATTCCTGTATTTCCAGGTCATCAAAGGTTTCTCAGGTTCGCTCTGAAGGATCAACACTACCAGTTTGTGGCATTGCCCTTTCGTCTCACCTCAGCTCCCAGGGTGTTCACCAAGGTGCTGGCTGGCGTGATGTCTCTGCTCAGGTATCAGGGCGTCCGCGTGCTGCCTTACCTGGACGACATTCTCATCACCTCCCAATCTCTACATCAGGCAGAATTGGATACTCAGCTGGTGGTGTCCACCCTGGAGTCATTTGGATGGGTGATCAACCACCCCAAGTCCTCACTATCCCCCTCCTTGGTGACTCCATTCCTAGGAATGAATCTGGATACAGTTCAGGCAAGGATTTTCCTTCCTCAACAGAAGGTGGACAGTCTGATTGCACAGGCTCAGTTCCTGCTATCTTGTCATCATCCCTCCATCAGGCAGGGGATGCAGCTGGTGGGCCTGATGGTGGCGTGCTTCGAGGCGGTCCCTTATGCTCAGTTCCACTTGAGGCCTCTGCAACTCCACCTATTGTCAGTGTGGGACAAGGATCCAGCGTCCCTGGACAGGATCTGTGTGCTCTCCCCCCTGGTCAGGAGGTGCCTCTCGTGGTGGATGGACTCAAGGAACCTGTTGGGGGGCAGATCCTTTCTTACCCCTTCCTGGGAGACGGTCACCACGGATGCTGTCTGTCAGGTTGGGGGGGTTTCTGGAAGTCCCTGCAGTTCCAGGGGAGGTGGGGCCCTTAGGAGGCCCACACACCTATCAATGTCTTGGAACTGCGGGCGATCAGGTTAGTTCTGGCTCACTTGACTACTCACCTTTGAGGCCTGCCTGTTCAGGTGCGCTCAGACAACCAGACAGCAGTTGCCTACATCAATCATCAGGGAGGGACCCGGAGCAAGGGGGCCCTCCAGGAAGTGACTCTGATCCTGACTTGGGCGGAGTCCAATGTTCCCTGCATATCAGCTGTGTACATCCCGGGAGTGGAAAATCTCCTGGCAGACTCTCTGAGCAGGGGGACCTCTTGCCAGGAAGAATGGTCCCTATGCAGCAGGGTGTTCCAATCTCTGTGTCACCATTGGGGCCAACCAGATGTGGATCTGTTTGCGTCCCGTCACAAGCTACCGGCCTTTGTCTCCCTGTCCCAGGATCTTCTGGCCTTGACCACGGATGCTCTAGCAATGTCATGGAAGGACTTTCAGTTTCTGTATGTCTTCCCTCCATTCCCCCTGCTGGGCAGGGTTCTGCGCAAGATTGCTCTGGAAGGGGTACCAGCAATTCTGGTGGCCCCCAGGTGGCCAAGAAGAGTGTGGTTCGCAGACGTGGTGCAGCTGGCAGTAGATCAGTACACTCTGCCCATGGTGCCAATCTGCTCACTCAGGGCTCACTATGCCATCCCAATTTACAAACTCTGGCTTTGACGGCCTGGCTTCTGAAACCTCCATCTTGATGGAGAAAGGGCTGTCTTCCTCGGTTGTGGATACCTTGATAAAGGCTAGGAAGAAGTTTTCTTCTTCTATTTATTACAGGGTTTGGCGTTCCTACATTGACTAGTGTAAGTCTAAGTCTCTTCCCTGTCGTGTGTTCTCTATTCCCATGATTCTAGAGTTCCTACAGCATGGGTTGGAGATGGGGCTCCAACTTAGTACTCTAAATGGTCAGGTTTCTGCCCTGGCTGTTTTCTTCCAGAAGTCCTTTGCTTAGCATTCTCTGATTAGGACTTTTTTCCAGGGGGTGACTCATGTGCGTCCCCCACGTAAGACTACGGTGCCTGTTTGGGATTTGAACTTGGTTTTGTCAGCCTTGCAGCTTTTGAATCTGTGCAGGATACTACCCTGGCCATTCTTACTCTCAAAGTTGTCTTCTTGGTTGCTATCATCTCTGTTAGGTGTGTGTCTGTGTTGGCAGCGCTTTCCATTCAGCCCCCCTTCTATGAGAGACGCCAGGACAAGGTGGTGTTTCGCTTCAAGCCAGATGTTCTGCCTAAAGTTGTGTCTGCCTTTCATTTGAATCAGGACATTGTTCTCCCTTCATTGTGCCCTAATCCTAGTAATGCTAAGGAGAGGGTCTTGCATTCTTTGGATGTGGTTAGGTGTCTGAAGTACTATCTGGTGGCTACTGCACCTTTCAGAAAGACTGATGCTCTTTTTGTGGTCCCTTCTGGTCCTAGGAAGGGTTTGGCTCCTGCCAAGTCTACTATCAGCAAAGGGATCCGTCTGGCTGTGATTCAGGCCTATTCTGCTAAGGGGAAGAATCCTCCCTTCCGCCTTACTGCTCATTCTACTTGTGCTATTGGTGCTTCTTGGGCTTTTCAGCACCAGGCTTCTGTTGAACAAGTTTGCAAGGCCGCTACTTGGTCTTCTGTTCATACCTTTTCAAAGTTTTACAACGTTGATGTTAGGGGCTCAGCTGATGCTGCTTTTGGCCGAAAGGTTCTGCAGGCAGCAGTGGTTTTAAACTGCCTGCTGTTAACTTTGGGGATCCCACCCTACTTTATGGACACTGCTATTGGATGTCCCGATAGTAAGTACTATATCTGGAGCAGGACGTACTGTATACTAAGAATAATACAATTCTGTGATTACTCACCTGTAGAATTGGTATTATGAGTATACAGTACGTCCTGCTCCACCCCACCCTTGGTTTTGCATTATCTTGGATCCCCTGTATGGTGATTGTTATCATTGTTATAGTTAATAGTTTGGGTTGTTTTAATTCTCCCAGCTTCTCGTTAACTGCTTTTCAATGCTGGGGATTTGTGGGAGGTCCCTGGGTATTTGAGGGGCCGGCAGGAGCCTATTTTCGATGTCTCTGCAGTCCAGCGCCATCTGGCGGAGTAATACCCGATAGTAAGTACTATATCTGGAGCAAGACGTACTGTATACTCATAATACCAATTCTACAGGTGAGTAATCACAGAATTGAATTTTTCTATCTTTGTAAAAATAAAATTTATCCAACACCCATTTATCAAATATCTGCTGTCGATTGCAGCACAGGGGCACCCTGATTGCGGATCACCCCTGCGCAACAATCAACACCTATTTTAATTTAATGGTTGTTGGACCTTTTTAATTTTTTTTACAAAGATGGGAAGTCTTCTGTAATATTGGTTGCTAGTGTGTCACTGAACATGAATAGAATCTGCTTGTTAAATAAAGCGTAGGTTATTCCTCAGTGTTTATTGGGGGGAAATTTTAGATTGTTTTGTCTGTGTTTTACGGTTTCCAGTCAACTCTTATACATCATACCATTCAATGGCCAGAATTTATAAAAAAAATGTGTCACATTTGTAAATGACTGTTCTGCCTTTGAAAAAAAAAGTGCCTAAATCGTCTGAAATGTGTTTTCTGAATGTTCGTTCCACGCTGATCTAATTCCAGGCATTTGTTGAGCTCCATACACATTGGCCGGGGAGTGGATTCCAGCTGGAGAGCTTCACTAGTGCCATACAAATCACATTAACTATTTTCACATGAAAGTTACGCTGCTGCCTGTTTGTTATGCAGTGCGCAGTATCTTATGGCAACACTATAGAACAGAACTGCCGCACCATCCACATAATCTAATAATGAAATTACTGGTTTAACCATTTTTCAATTATGAATCTGGTGGGAAGAAGTTTCAAGATCTATAAATTTTGTATTTTAAAATGGTTAATATAGTAAACCAAATATTACATTACTGGTGCTAACTATCATAAAAATCTTATTTGCAGCAACTTGAAGATAAGTTAAAAGGGCAGGCGGACTATGAAGAAATAAAGAAGGAGCTCAAGTAAGTCAAAGACTCTCCTTCTTTCTCCCATTCTCACTTTTTCCTATTTAAGGGTTTGAAAATCCTGAGGCATTGATATTGTTCTGGGTGCCAAATCATGTGGGTAAGCTTATGGGCTGGGACAGACAGGGGCTAAAAATCAGCCCAGGCTTTTACTGGTCCCGGCCTGCCCATGAGCTCCTGAGTCTCACCTCCAATGGACTTCCTAGCAGGTTAATGAGTGTGTGTGTCAGTTGCATGGGGTGCATATGGCCACTCTTATAGAAGAACAAAACCCAAGATGTTCACCATCTCTAGCACATTCTGTTTTGAGATGCCCTGCTGTGTTAAATCCCCCAGATCGCCCCCAAAATTGCCTTTCAAGCGAACACATGCATGGGCCGCTGGCCAGTTACTGGGGCATGCTCCATTCTGTTTTTACTATGCTGCTAGAGTGGCAAGTAAAGCCAAATGGAGCACGTGCCTCTGGCCACTTCTACACACCCAGGCATTTTTAAATGATACATGTCTTTAGCTGGATGCACATCGCCAACAAGGTTAGTTTACGGACAATCCCGCAGTGGGACATCCCAAGTCGGGGTGGCCCACAAAGAGGGAGACCACTGGATTTTATGCCTCTTTAAAGCAGTGGTACTTAAGCTTTAGTAACATAGGGGTAGATAATGTGACAGGTGAGTTTAATGCTAAAGCTTACAGCAGTTCAAAGGAAAAAAAACAAGGCCTGGGGTGTCTTGGCTGGGGAATCCCAACAGTGACTGTGGGTGAAGTGGGCTGTATGCTTGGGGCTACTCCCATCACTATGTAGTAGGACCCACAAGGAATTCTTCCTGTATTCCCTATGACCAGTCTGTCCCTGCAGGGGCACTTTCTTTACACCTTGATTTCAGACATTGTGGTAGACTCCAGTGTATTGGAGCAAATTGTAATCTAGAAAAGCGAAAGCGTATTCCTAAAGTGAGTAAAAGATAATAAAGGAAATTGGCTGATTCAGCAATCTTTCTAGTACAGGTAATGTTATATTTACATATAGATAACAAGGCAAGGCAAGACATTTAAACTTAAAATCTGCTCTCCCATCAAAACCCTAGACCACCAATGCTATTGTAGCACAATGCCTCCCCCTGTTTCCTTGCATCTACATTTGCAGTGTCTATCACATTCCCAAGGGCCCAGGCTTCTGGCCTCAGCAGATGTGTACAGTAGAGTATGGTACCTGGCAGAGCTGCCTACAGAAAAATAACGGGCGCTTGGCGTGTAGTTCACACTAAAAAGAAACTGTTGGACCCTGGAAAAAAAGCGTTTGAACTGATTCAACTGTGAAAGGGTAGAACATGCTCCTTATGATGCCTTTTAAGTTTTGTGGTGTTACAGTGGTGCAATGGTGTTGTCATATTCAAACATAGCAGGGTCCACAGCCACTTGACTTCATAGGTGATGGTTTATTCCATCAAAAATGTCTGCTTTAGGTCTTGCTTGTACCTTAATGAAGATGCCCCTTGTGGTCCTGAAACTTTTTTTGTCACCACATATCTTTTGAAGTCAAGTGCTGGTGGCCCCCTCTGGAATTTTGCATATCTGGTAGACACAATTGTTTTTTTTACACTATGCATGTTATGTATCTGACTACCTCTGCTGGTTTTTAATAGGCTGATCACTTAGAAATTGAAGGAAAAGTCCTTCCCTGGACATTTGTTAAGACACCAGGGCCAGGTAGTCCAAGAGGGGAAGAGGATCAGCTTACCTACCTGCCCCTCCAGTGCCACTGTTCGGTCTCCTGTAAAGCTAGGAGTTTCAGAGTGGGCTTGGTCTGTGTACAGCCAGCTTCTTTTGTTAACAAATCATAGCACTGTTAGAGCATTTTCATGATAAATATCCATTAAGCATTTACAAAACAGCAAAAGAAATGAATGACCTATGCAGGGGTATCTAATCAGCTCCGTCCCTGCTTATTTTAGCAATAGCTGAGTTGTTTTAGTATATCTCAGTGGCATGCATCACTCTCACACTTTAGAATGTGCATTGAAATAGTTATTGTTCTATTTTTGTTTTATTTTCCTTTTGGCCAGTGGTATGCCTTTAAGGATTTTTGACTGACTGAAATATTATTGGCCTTGTGTATTTCATATGCTGTCCCAAAATGTAATATTATCGTCTGCATCTATTTCTACTTGCCTTTTCCCGGTGTACTGCCTTCTTTACCAATCATTCTTCTTTTTATTTGACAAGTGCTTCCTGCAGCCATAAATCATTTTGTCCAAATTACATTCTGAGTGTTAAGAAAACAGTTTTCTTACTCACTGTATGCAGTCACAAACTTGCAAGGGAAAGGAAAATGTGGCTGCGTCTGGCACGCCGGGTATAGAAATACTTCATGTTGCATACTTATTACTGCCACATATGGGGAAAATGAGTACTCTGTATTAGAGATTATATCAAGATTTAGGAGGGATTCATTTGCAGTTTACATTGCATTTTAATCTAGCTTTCAATATTTTACTAGTTTGTTGTGTTTTGGATATGTGTAGAGTCTCCCTCTAGTGGTTGTTTGTATGCCAGACATGGTAATCTGCATACCTGTAAATAAAAATCCTGGGTCCTAGAGATAACCGAATGCACTAAAAAGAAAAGTAAAAGATTAGCTGCCCTATATTACCTGGAATTGAGATTTTGCACCCCTACATCGTCTATGGTTTCATGCATGCCAACAAAATTAAATCTACTACAATTTATGGTTTATTACTAGTATGCAATATTGTTATGAATTAGGGACGTGGTGTCTGAAAAGTCTTTAGGACCACTGAAGAGTCACAGTAATAGAAGGCATGTGGCTACCCTCTCATATCTTAATCTAGAGATTAACTGTATCACTGAAACCAGAGGATTAGCTAAGCTTTCTGGCACCCGGGGCAAATATTCAAAATGGCGCCCCCCAACCTGTCCTCAGGGCCACCTGAGGCACTTGCCCCCCTGCTCCTCTCCTAGCTATGTCCCTGCTGAAACCCAAAAGTAGTAAGTATTTAGATCCATTCTCAGGCTTCCTTTTTACCATTACAATGTGGGGCATCCCAAATCCTACGTATCAGGGTTCTCTTCAGCAGACCTAAAGTATTTTTAGACTGTACATTGTTTTCTTTGGCAAGCTGGTCCCTGTTCTGAAAGACTTTTGCTTGGGTCACCTAGGAGTATCCTATTTTTATAGTATTTAGTCAGCTAGATGGAGCATTAGATTTAGCATTAGATAGTAGCTAGAAGGCCTGCAAAGCACTGGTAGACACAGTGACTATAGCTACCCCTATGTTAATGGCTCTTGTTAAAGCACAGGTACATACAAAGGTGACAGCACTCACAGAGCTGAAAATTGGATTGTGAGTTTAAAGCGGAACATCTCCATTTGGGATGCCCCACTGTGTGAACCCCCCAAGGTTCGCCCAGTAAAACTCTCCTCCCCTTGGTCCATGTAACCGTGCATGCGCGAGCGCTCAGCCAATGAAAGCCGTTTGTTCTGTTTTCCTCTTTTGGCAAATGGTTCTCATTGACTTCAATGTCTCATTGTTTTCAATGGGGAGTAAGTGTATATGGGCGCTCTGGGAGGTTTCACACAGCAGGGCATCCCACTTCGCCGGAAGAAAGTGGATTCCAGACCGGCTGCTGGTGGGTTTTGTTCTGCTTTAAAAAAATCAGTATTATATTTTTCCTTTTGCTGTGACTTTAACATGCAAAATGAGTCAACATATATAGCCTGCCAGCTCCCCAGTAAGTGTTACATTGTGACATTGTGATAGCTAGGCTGCAGATGTTGTATCATATTTGTTTCAGTTGTAATCAGCTGTGAAACATTGTAACATAGTCATGAGTCTGCTAATGAAAGGAAAATAGCTCACAACTGGCATACACTGTGAAGATTCTCTCCTCTGTACATTGTGACCTTTGCATTGGCCTGGATGATGAGTTATATGTGATAGTCCTTTGCTGCTACTCAGTTGGATCCAGTATTTCCTTCTGTCAAACCTTAACTGCCCTTTGGGATTGTGCCATGCTACATCATTCAGGTTGCAGCTGAGGTCGCCGAAGTTTCATTTCTTATGTGTCAGTCTTGGTTGCAGAGCAGTACAGCCATAGACCTGGGTTGCATAGGCAAAATGTGCAGGAGAACTTGCTTAGAAAATCGTTCAAATAAGCATGTTAAAGCAGAACAAAACCCCTTTTGTGATATGTAAATGAAGAGACCTCCCAAAAAGGGGGACTTTTACAAACGACCATGTTGGGCAGTAACAAGACTATTCTATTCTAGATCTATAACTATACACAGATCTATTGTATCATAAGAAATTGTAAAATGATTCCTAAAATATATTAAAAGCCTAAGATTTCCTACACAGTCTGGCTCATTCATAGATGCTTTAGGAGGAGGTTCTCTGATAAATAATGGTGTTATTTAACTATGACTCTTATGCAAATGTAACTCCCTTGCAGCTATACCAACAAATATATACACTTTCTGACAGTTTCAAATGTTATATCCTTATTAACATTTAATTTTATGCCACAATGGGGCCTGCTGGGAATGAGATATGCATTATTTAAATGACCCATAAGAAAGATGTATTTTATCTGGGGATGGATGAGTATAGTGCTTCATTATCTGATTATTGCGATGTAGAGACAGTTGAGAAAGTTACCCAGAAGAATTTAACATTGCTGAAAGCCAAGAGCATTATCCAGTGACGATTGAAAATGCGGACGTAGACCAAAAGTTTCTTGTTTCTTTTATTTTGCAGTATTCTAAAGTCCATGGAATTTGCCCCATCAGAAGGATCAGGCGGTCAGGTAATCATTGTTCTATCACCTGATTTGTTGCTTAGACACTTGTGAAGGACCTTTATTGTCCATAATGATTATATTATGCTTTAGATTTTATATGTATAAATGAAAGGGCTCAACCTCACTAGATAGGACACTGCAGTACTCACCATTCTGTATCAAAGCTGGGCTGGACTGTAAACACTGTAGACTTACTCCAGGTTTAGTGGGGAATGGCAAATTTATGTTTATGCCAACCCATTGGGCATTTCTCAGTTGTTGAATGATAGCAATGGTCATTTCTAAAGTGGAAGTCCATCATGAAGAATGCAAAGTTGGCAGCATGGTAATACCCCCCTCCCTCTCGGGAGTCCAGAGAAATAGCAAGTCCAACCTGTAGGCCAGGGGGTCTGAACATGTGCCCCTGACCAGCTACCGCTGCACAAATTATTTATGTATTTATTTCGGGATAGATATTGTCTCCTCATCCCAGATATGTTTAAAATGATTGGCAAGTCAAAAGTTAGTGAGGCTAATATTTTCCTTCCTGTACATCAAGCATGAGGAAAAACTGATTAGGGACTTTTCAAATGCATACACATACAACTTAAGGGGAGCTATACTCCCCTTTTGTCTCTTGCAGCTGTTCCATCTAGCTCCACTTTCATAATGCTTCCCGGGTGGTGAGATTGAGTGCCACAGCATGTAAGCCTGGCCTCTATTTACCAGTGATCTTTGTATAAAAAGAAACCCCCCTTCAAGGTGCACAGAAGCTCCCCACGTCAGTCACAGTGATTGCACCATGTCAGCTTCATTAACTAATATGCAGTGGGCATGCTAGAGTGACTTTGGCTGACGCCAATGGGCAGCCGACTATTTGGAGATCGGTTTTGGCAGCATCGGAACAGCTGCAGGGGACAAAATGTGAGTATAGCTTTTGGTATGTTCCTAGACAGACCAACACCTATTCACCCTCATTTGTTTTGCACATGACTGGATATTTGCCATGTGAGGGACCAGTGAGTGTTTACAGAAGCCCATTCAGTAGTTGGGCAGCACAGAGATTGTAACAATAAAAAACAAATCTGAAATTAGAGTAAGCACAAATTCGGCTTCTCCTATAGCCTAATTAGTATAAATATGTAAATATGTTGTTCTAAATAACTCACATTTAAATCAGACCTAAAGACTTTTGGTCCACCAAAGAAACTTCCTCAAGGGCATCTGGGATGCTTTGCAGTATAACAGTAAAAAGTAATCGAGAAAGAAACTTGCTAAAATACTTACTACTACTGTGTTTATTCTAAGTATACCGCACGTCCTGTTCCAGAAGATTCCTTACACTTGGGTTATACATCCACAAGATGGCGCTGGACTGCAGAAAACAGCTTGTGGCTCCTCTCGGCCCTATATAAGCCAGGGACCTCCCACAAATTCCCCAGTTCTTTCTGCAGTCTGGACTGCGACGACAGAAGATAGCTCCCTGTGGCGCAGGTGAGCGGGGCTTATATGCCTGCGGCCCTGAAAGACTATTCCCACCCATTCCGTCTCATTTACTGCCTCCCAGCTTCAGCTGTTAAGGTTCGGGTGAAGGTAGTTTAGCAAGCACCTACGGTGCTGAGGAGCTAGGCTCCTACCGCAGTCCCTGCTCTAACAGGGTAGGTGGTTTAGGCTAATGGTGAGCCTTTTTGGGATGCCCCCACTGCCTCATGGGTTTTGCCAGGTTATTCTGTGCAGTTAAACCCTATTAATTCCCCCTCCACCCTCACTTCTCATATTGGTCCTCTGGGCGCCTTTGTCCCTGGGAATTCTGCTGTTATCCTCCCTCACTCTCCCCTTGGGGCATCTCCGGGGGGGGGGGGGGGGTCGTCTAGTGATTCAACACTGTATTTCACTGTTGACATGTTTTTTAAGTGCTTCTAACTTTATAAAACGGCGCCGCCACGCTTTGTACTGCGCTCCGCGCCTGGCAGCCCCATTCACCTCAGAGCTGCCGGACCGCTCTTGGCCGGCCGGATCACGCAGGCGCGTTTGGCGCTCTTCGGGGGGGGGGGGGGGGGCTGTGGATGATTCATTTACCTCATAACTCCTCGTCCTGCCCCTCGAGGTTGCGGACGCTATTTTGTCTCCTTGCTGCGTGCTGCCTGGCTCTCTGCGGTCCATGAGTAACCCCGATGGGGTGATTTTTTTTGTCTAAAAGTTTTTTTGTTTTTTTTTTAACTACCTTATTCTCATGGGAATGTTTATTATGTCTTCCAGGTGGGTAAATACTTCAGCACTGTGGTTTCTCCCAGCCATTTTCCCTCACTAACTCCCACTTCCCTAGCGGTTCTTGGGGCATCCCGGGTAGCTGTTTAGCGTTAACCCTTACTGGCCTATTGTGGCATTCAAATCACCATATGGAGGCTTCTGGGGATAATGGGCCTGGGGTTCCTTCGGGACAAGCCCGGCTATGTGTTGTGTGTGGGGTATCCCCTATTAGTGATGATGTCAGGGTGTGTGTACCCTGTTACTGGGCCTGGTGGTGCGCCCCCTCTGGCCTCACCTACCCCCCCCACGCTTACATCTGACCCCACTGCGGGTCCCTACCCCCTTGAGGAGGGGGAATTATTTTCTGATTCAGAATCCTCTGAGGAACAACCTAATATATACGGTGGTACTGGGACTCCCTTTGGGGAAGACCCATGGTCCCCTGATGACACTGACAGATTGCTGAGTCACATATTTGAAGTGCTTTGTATTTCTCCCCCGGCAGTGGCTCCGCAGCAGCAGGGTGAGCTTTTTCATATGGTTAAGCCACGCTGGGAGTTTCCTGAGCAGCCTCACTTTAATAATCTAGTGCTCAAAGATTGGGAACGGCCTAGTAAGCTGCCCGGGGTGCCTAAGAGTTGGGACAAGAGGTATCCCTTTCCTGATGATGTTGCTAAGCATTGGTCATGTCCTCCCGAGGTGGATGCGCCCGTTCTAGGGTTGTCCAATACATCTGTCATGCATTCTCCTGACACTACTACCCTGCGAAATGCCGAGGACCGGCGTTTGGACCAACTGGCCTGTCATGCCTTTGCCTGTGTGGGGACGGCACTGCGCCCGGTTTGTGCCTCGGCTATTGCCATTAAAGGGGTGCTTAAGTGTATCTTGGATGGGGCATCTGAGGATGCAGGTAGAGAGGAGTGTAGATCTCTCCTGCTTTGTGAGGAATTTATTGCATATATCCTCTCTGCCATGGATGATGCCATTATGTGTTGTAGGACTTCTGCCCTGTTGGTGGCTATACGCCGCTCTGTCTGGTTACGTCAGTGGGTGGCTAATAATGCTGCTAAGAAGGCTCTCGCTGGTTTCCCCTTCAAGGGCCTGCGTCTCTTTGGGGAACGCTTGGATTTGTTTGCTAAGGGTGGTAGGTTACCTCAACGCAGGAGGCCAAGTCGGTCTTTTCAGGGGACAGGTGCCTTTCTCCCATGCTTCCGTGTTTCCAGAACTAACCGTGGAGCCTCTTTTACTGGGGCCTGTGGAGACCATTGGGGTAGGGGCAGAGGACGTGGCCATCCTGGCCTCTCCTGGGGTCTCAAGCCAAAAACCTCAACCAAGCCCCCTCAGGCATGAAGGGGCGCCCTCACCCATCTGGGTGGGGGGACGGCTTCGGCTTTTTGCTCACGTCTGAATACTTCACGTCTCAGACCAGTGGATTCGGGATGTAGCGTCCTCCGGTTACAAGATAGAGTTTGCAGCCTGGCCGCCCCCAAGATTCATCAAATCCCGGATTGCTCAAAACCCCCTTTTAGCCCAGGATCTGTGCCTTGCTGTCCAGAACCTTCTGGGGTTAGGGGTCATCTGCCAAGTGCCTTTACAGGAAAGGGGCAGAGGCTACTATTCCAATCTTTTCACTGTTCCCAAGAAAGATGGGTCCATCGGACCCATCCTGGATTTAAAGCGCCTCAACAAATTTGTCAGATTCAAACGCATTAGTATGGAGACTCTGCGCTCAGCTGTAAATTCACTAGGCCTGGAGGACTTCATGACATCTGTAGACATCAAGGATGCTTACCTTCATATACCAATCTTTCAAGGTCATCAGAGATTCCTCAGGTTCGCTCTGGAGGATCAGCACTACCAATTTGTGGCCTTGCCCTTCGGTCTCACCTCGGCTCCCAGGGTATTCACCAAGATGCTGGCGGGCATTATGGCTCTGCTGAGATCTCAGGGCATTCGCATCTTTCCTTACTTGGACGACATTCTCATCACATCTCGGTCCTTCCAGCAGTTGGTGGTTTCAACACTGGAGTCCTTCGGCTGGGTGATCAACCATCCCAAGTCTTCCCTGTTACCGTCAATGGTCAAGTCCTTTCTGGGCATGACTCTGGATACATCTCAGGTCAAGATCCTTCTCCCTCAGCAGATAGTGGACAGTCTGCAAGCTCAAGCCAAGCTTCTTCTGTCTTGCCCTCACCCTTCTATCCGGCAGGGGATGCAGCTGGTGGGCCTGATGGTGTCTTGCTTCGAGGCTGTTCCATACGCTCAGTTTCACATGATGCCTCTTCAATTTCACCTCTTGTCAGTTTGGGATCGGGACCCGGTGTCCCTGCATCAGGTGTTTGTTTTGTCCCCTCTGGTCAGGCGGTCTCTCTCGTGGTGGCTGGACTCAAGAAACCTGTTGGTGGGCAGATCCTTTCTGGCTCCGTGCTGGGAGACAGTCACCACAGATGCCAGTCTGACATGTTGGGGGATTTCTGGAAATCCCTGAAATTCCAGGGTCAGTGGGGCCCTTTAGGAGGCCCACACCCATATCAACATTCTGGAACTGAGGGCGATACGGTTGGTTCTCGCCCAACTGACTCCACACCTTCGGGGTTGGGCTGTTCAGGTCCGCTCGAACAACCAGACGGCGGTTGCCTACATAAATCATCAGGGAGGGACCCGGAGCAAGAGGGCCCTCAGGGAAGTGTCTCTGATACTATCCTGGGCGGAGGAGAACATCCCCTGCATCTCGGCAGTGTACATCCCAGGAGTGGAGAATCTGGAGGCAGACTCCCTCAGCAGGGGGACTTCTCGCCTGGGAGAATGGTCCCTCAGCGGCAGGGTGTTTTGCTCCCTGTGCCACCGTTGGGGTCAGCCGGATGTGGATCTGTTTGCGTCCCGCCACAATCACAAGCTTCCAGCCTTTGTCTCTCTGTCCCAGGACCCTCTGGCCTTGGCCATGGATGCACTAGCAATGTCTTGGCAGAGCTTTCAGCTCCTTTATGTGTTCCCTCCGTTTCCTCTGCTATCCCAGGAAGGGGTGCCAACCATCCTGGTGGCCCCTTGTTGGCCAAGAAGAGTGTGGTTTGCAGACATCGTGCAGTTGGCAGTAGATCAATACGTGCTGCCCAAGGTTCCAGACCTGCTCACTCAGGGGCAGCTACACCATCCCAATTTACAAACGCTGGCTTTAACGGCCTGGCTGCTTTAACTTCCATCTTGATGGAAAAGGGGCTGCCTGCCTCTGTTGTTAATACCATGATTAGGGCTAGGAAGAAGTCCTCGTCCTCCATCTACTATAGGGTATAGCATGCTTATATTGACTGGTGTGAGTCTAAGTCATTTCCCTGTCGGGTGTTTTATGTCCCTAAGATTCTGGAGTTTCTGCAACATGGTTTGGATTTGGGTCTTCAACTTAGTACCCTTAACCCTTTAAGTGCCAGCCTCCCTGGAGTTTTTGTCACCCTTTGTTGCCAGACCATTCTGCACTATATTCTAAGTATGTCACACACCCCGCTTCAGATAGTCATTACACTTGGGTTATACTGACCTGTAGATGGCGATCTTGCAGAGATGTCAATAAAAAAAGGAAGACCCTCCCGGTCCATAAATACCTGGTACCTCCCACTCATTCCCCAGTCTTTCATCTCTGCAGACGGCGAGCAAGTCAGATGATGGATGTCTCCTCCTTGCAGGAAGCCGGCCCCTCTATTGAGTCTATTTCTGTCCGCACCCCTTTTAACTGATTTTACTTTGCCTCCCAGCACAGGCTGCTGGTTCGGACAATGGTAGACGGCACCCTATGGTGCTTAGGAGCTACGCTCCACCGTGAGACCCCATACCAAGGGGTAGGCGGTTAGCCGGGTTGGTGATCCCGGCTTGGGATGCCCTGTCCCTTGGCCTCCCACCCTAGCGTGGATTCCCCCTCTCCCGGATACCCTTAGAGAGGGGGGGGCCTTGTCCCTTGAGGGCTTAAATGTTGTTGGGTCCTTTATTGTATGTGTGGAGTTTGTGTGGGCACTCGGTCACTGTGTGGGTGCTTGCTTTGTGTCACTGTACTTAAGCACGGCGGTACCGTGGCGCCGGCCGCCTCGTGCGCTGATGGCGGTGGGGGAGCTTCTTCCACTCAGGTGCGGGGGGCGGGGCTGGGCGTCCGTGCGATCGCCTACGGCCCTCCCCCGTGCTGCTGGCGCCGCTGTTTTTAGTTCCCAGCTATTGGCTGGGAGCGAAGGGGCGGGGCCGGGCGTGAACCGCGACGGCCCGCCCTCCTTCTACCACTGATTACGCACTTTTCTCCTTCCTCCGCTTGTGTGCGTGTGTGACGGTTGGCATTCTGGTCGGTAAGTGGCCCTTGGGGGCCCCGTTAGTTTTTGTATATATACTGCAGGGGCACACAGCTCAGGTTGCCATGCTGAGCTCTCCGCCCCGGAGCCCACACTGAGCCCTGTATCCTCTGTGCGCGCCGCTCACCCTTAAAAGAACAAAGTTGTGGTCTCCATTAGTTTTTGTATATATCCATGCCCCTTGTGTGGTTGTCTGCAATTCTTGTCTGTTGACATTATTGGACATTTACTTGTATGGGGTGTGATTGCTGTGCCTGTCTTTTGTCTTCCAGGTGGACCCTTGTTACTATTAAAGGGGGGTTCTCCCGGTCCTAGGGTCCCTGGTGCTAACATTTTCCTGTAAAATTCCTCCCACGCGGGACTAAAATTGGCATCCCGGGTAGCATTGCTGCGTAATTCCCTCTGGTCATCGTGACCAATTATATAAAAAATCACCATATGGAGGCTCCCCTCGGGGCAATCCAGGCAGTGTTTGGGGTGTGGGGTATCCCTTTCGGGGGATGATGTATTTCTTTGTGTACCATGTGCGCAGCGGACTATTACGCGGCAGTCCGGCTCTGCTCCGCCGGTCTCCTCTCCTACTCCCCCCCCCCCGTCTGATCCGTACCCCATGTGACGTTGTCATGGGTGGGGAGTCGCATTCTGAGGTGTGCGCCAGATTGGCCAATCTTGAAAAATTGTTTTCTAGTGCTGTGGCCAGAAAGGCCCCGGCTAAGAGAAAACATTTGTCTACAGCCATGCAGGCCTTTGATTTGGATGAGTTTGACTCTCTGGACAGGTCCGATTGCCCCCCCCCCCCCTAGAGGGGGGGGGAGCTGTTTGAGGAGTCAGATGGGTCTGATGATCAGCAGTTTGTTGGTGCTGATACAGAGCAGGGTCAGGGGGATTCGTTGGATACCTCTAAGGTCCTGGCTCATATGTTTGAGGTCTTGGCTATTTCTCCTCCTGAAGCGGCTCCTCCGCAAAAGGGTGAGTTCTTTGAGGCGACCGAGCCGCGCTTGGAATTCCCTTATCAAAAGCATTTTGATGGCATTATTCTCAAAGAATGGGAGAGGCCTACTCGACTTCCAGGTGTTCCTCCGGGTTGGGATAAAAAATATCCCTTTCCGGTGGACCCGATGAAGCACTGGTCGTCCCCTCCTGAGGTGGATGCTCCTGTTTTGGGGTTGTCTAACACCTCCATTTTGCATTCTCCGGACTGTACTACCCTCAAGGATGGTGAGGATAAACGCATTGACCAGATGGCTTGTCATGGTTTTGCCAGTGTTGGGTCGGCCTTGCGGCGCTCTTATTGGTAGCTGCCAGGTCGGTTGTTAGAGAACTGTTGACTACTTCTGGGCTTGACCTGGCTAGTGAGGAGTTCACCGCCCTTAAGCAGTGTGAGTTGTTTTTGTCATTTGTACTAGCCGCCTTGGATGACACATTGGTGATGTGTAGTAGAACTTCGGCCTTGCTTGTGGCTATCCGGCGGTCGGTTTGGTTGCGCCAGTGGGCGGCTGATTTTGTGTCCAAAAAGTCGCTTACGGCCCTTCCCTTTGTGGGGTCGCGGCTCTTTGGAGAAAAATTGGATTCGGTTGCAAGGGTGGTAAGTTACCTCAGCGTAAGAAGCAGCGTCGTCCCTTTCGGGGGGCAGCTTCCTTCACTCCTTCCTTTCGTAGGGCCAGAGTTGGCAGGGGATTGGCCTTCACCTCCTCCAGAGGTGATTCCTGGAACCCGGGGCAGGGGTCGTGCCCGTCCAGGACACAGCTGGGGCTCTAAGCCTAAGGCCGCTGCCAAGCCGGTTCAGCAATGAGGGAGCGCCCTCACCCTTGCGGGTGGGGGGAAGGCTGCAACTCTTCTCCCGGGTCTGGGACCAGGAGGTCTCGGACAGAGGGATTCGGGAAGTGGTGTCTTCCGGTTACAAGCTGGAGTTCGAGTTCCGCCCCCCCCCCCCCCCCCCCCAGATTCTTCAGGTCTCTGGTACCTTCAGATCCTCTGGCCGTGCAGGGGCTCCGGCAGCAGTAGCAAATCTTCTGGATCAGGGCCTGGGCTACTATTCCAATCTGTTCACGGTGCCCAAGAAGGACGGTTCCGTTCGTCCCATTCTGGATCTGAAGTTACTCAACAGGTTCGTCCGTCCCCGGAAGTTCCGCATGGAAACTCTGCGTTCGGCCATCTATTCACTTCGTCAAGGGGACTTCATGACGTCCATAGACATCAAGGATGCTTACCTGCATATTCCAATCTTTCCGGCACACCAGAGATTTCTCAGGTTCTTTGTAGAAAATCACCATTTTCAGTTTGTGGCTCTTCCGTTTGGCCTTACCTCGGCTCCAAGGGTTTTCACCAAGGTTCTAGCAGGGGTGATGGCCCTCCTCAGAGCCCAGGGTATCCGCATCGTGCCTTATCTGGACGATCTTCTTATTGTGGCTTCCTCTCTCAGCCAGGTGGAGTTAGATACCAGGACTGTGGTAGCCACCCTGGAGAGATTCGGCTGGGTGATCAACTATTCCAAGTCCTGCCTCTCTCCCTCCAGGGTGGTGGAGTTCCTGGGAATGTCTCTGGATACTTCTCAGGCCAGGATGTTCCTCCCCCGGCCCAAGGTTCTTCTGATTCAGGAGCTGACTCAGCGTCTCCTATCCATCCCTCGCCTGTCCATCCGGCTGGGGATGCGACTGGTGGGATTGATGGTGGCATCGTTCGAGGTGGTTCCCTTTGCCCAGTTTCACACAAGGACGCTCCAACTCCATATCTTGGCGGCCTACATCAATCACCAGGGAGGGACTCGCTGCAGGCGTGCCCTCAGGGAAGTGTCTTTGATCCTGGCTTGGGCAGAGAGCAATGTCCCATGCATCTCGGTGGTGTACATTCCGGGAGTGGAAAACACGGAGGCGGACTCCCTGAGCAGGTGCTCATCTCGCCGGGGAAAATGGTTGCTCAGCCCCAAGGTGTTTCGGTCGCTTTGCCACTGGTGGGGGACTCCGGAGGTGGACCTCTTTGCCTCTCGTCACAATCGCAAGCTTCCGCCATTTGTGTCTCTCTCGCGGGATCCGCTGGCTCTGGCAGCGGATGCCATGTCTCTGAACTGGAGGGATCTGGGGTTTCTGTACCTGTTCCCTCCGTTTCCCATGGTGGGCAAAGTGTTGCGCAAGCTGGCCCTAGAGGGCGCGTCAGCAATCCTGGTGGCTCCAAGATGGCCAAGACAGGTTTGGTTCGCAGACGTGGTAAGGTTGGCAGAGGATCAGTTAGATCTGCCCCTTCTGCCGGATCTGCTCACTCAGGGCCAACTGCTCTACCCCAATTTACCAACGCTGGCTTTGACGGCGTGGCTGCTGAAACCTCCATCTTGAAGGAGGAAGGTCTTTCTGATGCGGTCATTCAGACTCTGGTTAGGGCTAGAAAGAAGTCTTCCTCTGCCATCTACTATAGGATTTGGAGGTCTTATATTGATTGGTGTGAGGTCCGGGCCTTGCCTTGCAGGGCGTTTTCTATCCCTAGGGTTTTGGAATTTCTGCAACATGGTCTGGACCTGGGTTTGCAGCTTAGTACGTTGAAAGGGCATGTTTCTGCCCTGGCGGTTTTCTTTCAAAAGTCTTTTGCTCTTCATCCTCTGGTTAAGACCTTTTTCCAGGGGATTACGCATGTGCGGCCTCCTAGGAAGCCTTTGCTCCCAGTTTGGGATTTGAATTTGGTTCTTTCTGCTTTGCAGGGTCCTCCTTTTGAACCCTTGCAGGATATTGCACTTTCTACGCTTACTCAGAAGGTTGTGTTTCTGGTTGCTATCACTTCCGTTAGGCGTGTATCGGAGTTGGCGGCTTTGTCTATTAAGGCCCCTTACTTTGAGAGGCATCAGGACAAGGTTGTTTTCCGCCTCAAGCCAGATTTCCTTCCTAAGGTGGTCTCTGCCTTTCATCTTAATCAGGACATTGTTCTACCCTCCTTGTGTCCTAAGCCCAGCAATGACAAGGAGAGGGTTTCGCATTCTCTGGATGTGGTTCGCTGTGTGAAGTACTATTTGGTGGCTACTTCTTCCTTTTGTAGGACTGACGTCCTTTTTGTGGTGACCTCCGGGCCTAGGAAAGGTTTGGCTCCCGCCAAGTCTTCCATTAGTAAATGGATTGACCAGGCCATTGTTGGGGCCTATTCTGCCAAGGGGAAGGTTCCCCCTTTTCGTGTTACTGCTCATTCTACTCGTGCTGTTGGGGCGTCCTGGGCTTTCCAGCACCAGGCCTCTGTTGAGCAAGTTTGTAAGGCTGCTACTTGGTCTTCCGTTCATACTTTTTCCAAGATTTACAAGGTTGATGTGCGGGCCTCAGCGGACGCTGTTTTTGGCCGCAAAGTTCTGCAAGCTGCAGTGGTTTAAGTTGGTACATTATTGCCTTGTTTTGGATCCCCGCCCTTTATGGACACTGCTATTGGATGTCCCAAGTGTAATGACTATCTGATGCGGGGTGTGTGACATACTTAGAATAATACCATTTTGTGAATACTCACCTGTAAAATGGGTATTATAAGTATGTCACACACCCCGCTTCACCCCGCCCTTTGGTATTTTGGATCCTTTATCTGGTGAACCTTTCTTACTGTTACTGGTTATTTTGGCTCTTCCTGGTCCCTTTGTTTCCTTACTGCTGTTTTAATACTGGGGAATGAGTGGGAAGTACCAGGTATTTATGGACCGGGAGGGTCTTCCTTTTTTTATTGACATCTCTGCAAGATCGCCATCTACAGGTCAGTATAACCCAAGTGTAATGACTATCTGAAGCGGGGTGTGTGACATACTTATAATACCCATTTTACAGGTGAGTATTCACAAAATGGTATTTTTGCGCTCCCCATGTTAAAATTTGATTTTTGAAAGGATTTCCCAGGAAAATTATATATTGTTTTTTTCAGCAGAGTCGGGACTTGAACATGAAATGTCTTATTTGTCATTTTTTAGGTGTATTCTCAATATTTTTGGGTGAAATATGTGCAAAAAAATAAAAAAAATCTATTTTTTTACAATTTGTAATGTTTTTTTCGTAACAAAAATGTAAGTTTGTCAATAAAATCTTATCGCGTTTGAAATCCCAATTTCTCCCGGTTACAGCGGTACCACATATGTATTGTTAGACACCCTTTCCTGCCCAGGAGACTCCCCCAAACTGAAACAGCGCTTTAGGGGATTTTTAGATAAAATACAACTATGCTATGCGCACCTTGCAGTTTTTCCAGAAAAACAACCCTTTACTTTTGAAATAACCCCAACAAACTATATTCTCTGGAAGTAAACACCTCAAGCTTTCTAGGTGTACCAGGCTTGTTGATGTGGCCATAGTTTTCTGGAAGTAATCCCTCAATGAATTCTTTGGTTGCAAAGAGTTTCCCAAAAAAAAGGATAAAGAGCAGAATCAAAGCCACATTTTCCTAAAAAAAACTATATACAAACAAGAAAAAATAAGTTTAATCTGAAAGCAACATCCCCCAAACAGAACGATAGCCAACATGCATTGCTACTGTCAAGAGAAGAGTTGCCAAACACCCCAAAGTAAAGTATGTGCGTAATGGTAATTTTACTTGAAAATTTCAGCTCTGCAGACAAAGTGCGCACCTTGCGATTTTTCAACCAAAACAACCCATTACATTTGGAATATCCCCCATAAACCATATATTCCCTGAAAGTACACATGTTAAGCTTTCTAAGCGTACCCAGCTTGTTGTAGTGGGCTCATCTTTCTGGAATTAATCCCTCAAAGAATTCTTTGGTTGCGCAGGTTTTCCCTAAAAAATGTATAAAAAAGCTGAATAAAAAACTCCTTTTCCTAAAATATAAATATGCAAACCAGAAAAAACAAGCTAAGTCTGAAAGCGCAAGGTCCCCCAAACAGAACAATACTCAACATGCATAGCCACTTTGAACCCTTTTTATTGTCAGCCTACTTGAGATTTTGTCACCCTCTGTTGACAGGTCATTTTTCCCCATTTTGCGCCATTTTTGAGTTTAGGCTTTAACATGAAATGTCTTGTTTGTAAATTTTATTCTGTTTTTAACAATATTATTAAGTAAAAAATAAATAAATAACATTTTTTTTTGAAAATTGACTCCTTTATTTTAAATAAAAAATGTATTTCATTAAAGAAAACCATATTGCATGTGAAAGCCCCATTTCTAGCGATTAGAACGGTACCGCATATTTATCGGTAGCCCCCCTAACTGAAACAAGTACTTTATAACATTTACAAATAAAATACAACTACCATCCACACTACAAAGAGTTAAATCGAGAAAAAAAATGGGGGGACCCCATTTTTGGGGAGGATTTTTAAGGGTTAAAAACCCCTAAAAATAAAGAAAAAAATTGACATGGTGTCCCCCTTACCCAAAGTAACCAGCCCGGGACCAGCTATGCAGGGCTTGTAGAAACAGGGCGCAGGGGCCAACTTTTGTGGCCCCTGGCCCTGCAGGCTACAAGCCCGCATAGCCCATGGCCACAGGCTCTTCTGCCCCCCCCCCTGAGCTTTGGGGAGGCAGGTAATGGGGGTGCCGGGGGTTAATGGCAAGTCACCCGCTAGCCGCAGGTGACTTGCCAGCCCCCAGCCTTGTGAACTGGTATAGGGATCTTATGGACCCCTTAGCAGTTCACAAGGTGTTAAATGTAAATAAAAAAGACACCACACACAAAGAGAAAAAAATATTTTATTTTTTTTAATTTTTTAATACTTACCTCCCATCCATCCTGGAGCACTGTGTCCCTCGGCAATCACTGGCTTCTGCTCACCTGCTGGAAGCCTTTTATAGCTGCTGGGTGACAGAACATAAAGGGTGAATTAAAAAAAATGACATTTTTTTGGATTTTTAAGGGTTAAAAACCCTTAAAAATCCAAAAGAAAATTGACATGGTTCCCCCTTACCCAAAGTAACCAGCCCGGGACCAGCTATGCCGGGTTTGTAGGAGCAGGGCGCAGGGGCCAGCTTTTGTGGCCCCTGGCCCTGCAGGCTACAAGCCCGCATAGCCCGTGGGCCCGGGCTCTTCTGCCCCCCCCTGGGCTTTGGGGAGGCAGGTAATGGGGGTGCTGGGGGTTAATGGCAAGTCACCCGCTAGTCGCAGGTGACTTTCCACCCCCCAGCCTTGTGAACTGGTATAGGGGTCATGGACCCCTTACCAGTTCACAAGGGGTTAAATGTAAAAAAAAGACACCACACACAAAGAGGAAAAAAAATTATCTTTATTATTTATTTATTTTGTTTTTACTGTACTCCCCTCCGATCCTGTGTCCCTCGTCGCTGTGTGACATATGCCGGAGCTCAGAGGGGGTATAGGAGGAGCGGGATGACGTCATCCTGCTCCTACCACAAAGGGCGGGGCGGCGGCCGCCATTAGAAGAGGTGAAGACCCGGAAGAGGGTCCTCACCTGAAGCCTGCGCAGCCCCGGGGGGGGGGGGGGGGGGATCGGACCCCCCCCCCCCCCTGGTGAAGAGGAGACCAGAGGCAGAAGGATCGGGCGCGGAGATGAGTACATTTTTTGTTCGTTTTTTTTACAGCCGAACTGTCAGCGATGGAAACCCGGTTTCGGGCTCCCTCCTGAAGACGGAGGACGACAGGGGAGGGATCGGGGGCCCCTCGGAGGAAGAGGGGACCCCCAGCTTCACAAAAATACCAAAGGTAAATGTTTATTTTTTTATCTTTTTTAACTATTAGGGGGAAATGCCAGGCACATAGTTTCTACGTGCTTGGCACTTAACGGTAGGAGAAGCAACCGCGTAGAAACTACGTGCTTGGCATTTAAAGGGTTAAAGGTCATGTTTCTGCCTTGGCCATTTTCTTCCAAAGATCTTTTTCTCACCATTGTTTGGTTAAGAACTTCTTCCAGGGGGTTACTCTTGTGCGTCCGCCACGTAAGCCTATGTTACCAGTCTGGGATTTGAACTTGGCCTTGTCTGCCTTGCAGGGGTCTCCCTTTGAGCCCTTGCGTGAGGCCCCTTTGTCCATTTTGATGGTTAAGGTAGTCTTACCTCTGTTAGGCGTGTTTCTGAGTTGGCGGCGCTTTCCATCAAGCCCCCTTACTTTGAGAGACATCAGGACAAGGTGGTGTTTCGTTTTAAGCCAAATTTTCTCCCTAAGGTTGTGTCTGCTTTTCATCTCAATCAGGACATTGTTTTGCCTTCTCTGTGTCCTAATCCTAGTAACCCTAAGGAGAGGGTTTTTTGCACTCTCTGGATGTGGTCAGGAATCTGAAGTCCTATTTGGTGGCTACTGAATCCTTCAGGAAGACTGATGCTCTTTTTGTGCTCCCGTCTGGACCTAAGAAGGGTCTGGCTCCACTATCAGCAAGTGGATCCGTCAGGCTGTGGTACAGGCCTATTCTGCTAAGGGGAAGGAACCTCCCTTCCGCCTTACTGCTTATTACACTCGTGCTATTGGTGCCTCTTGGGCTTTTCAGCACCAGGCTTCTGTTGAACAAGTTTGCAAGGCCGCTACTTGGTCTTCTGTTCATACCTTCAAGTTTTACAAGATTGATGTTAGGGCCTCAGCTGATGCTGCTTTTGTTCGCAAAGTTCTGCAGGCGGCAGTGGATTAAACTGCCCGCTGTTACTTTTTGGGGATCCCACCCTACCTTACGGACACTGCTATTGGATGTCCCAAGTGTAAAGAATCTTCTGGAACAGGACGTGCTGTATACTTAGAATAATACAATACTTTGATTACTCACCTGTAGAATTGGTATTATACGTACACAGCACGTCCTGTTCCATCCCACCCTTGTTATCATTATTCTTAGTTACCTCTGTATGATGATTGTTCATATGTTCATTTTTGAATTCTGGTTATTAGTGTTCTCCCGGCTTCTTGTTAACTGCTTGTCAATACTGGGGAATTTGTGGGAGGTCCCTGGCTTATATAGGGCCGGGAGGAGCCACAAGCTGTTTTCTGCAGTCCAGCGCCATCTTGTGGAGGTATAACCCAAGTGTAAGGAATCTTCTGGAACAGGACGTGCTGTATATGTATAATACCAATTCTACAGGTAAGTAATCACAGAATTGTATTTTTTTCTTTTACTTTCTCCATTGGGGGCTTCTTAGCATTTGCCAGAAAGCCTTCTTACAATTAGTCAAAGAGCAAGTGCCTGCATCCCTGGGATAAAAAGTATTTAGTCCACCAGTCTTAGGCTTCCTTTTAACTGTTACACTGTGGGGAATTCCAAATCAGGATGCCCCACTCCTGCCCCAGGGGGGCTTGGGTGAAAGTGACCTTTGTTGACTTTAGGGGCTATATAAAAGTAATATATGTGCATAACCCTGATGGAGGCTATGCTATGGGGCCCATCAGCACCCCCCCAAATACAGAGTCTTACTGGCTTGGTCCTTCGCATATTTGCTGTGCAAGGGAGGCACCTGGAGGTGTGCAGCGGGGTGGGGCAGAATCAGGTACTGCTGCACAGGAGAAGCCAATATTAAGAAAGGAGGTGACATGGTTGGGTAGGTAGGTATGAAGTTTGCTGGCACAAGGTGGTGGTAGGTTTCACTGGACCCCCTTGTGCCACATGCCTGGAAGCACCTGCCTTTACTGCTCCTATGGTATGTACACCCCTATATGTGAAAGTAAATATGAGCAGCAGAAAAATGCCCAGAAGTCATCTCCTTGCATCCATGGTAAATATTATTCCTAGTATGTCACACACCCCGCTTCCAACATTCATGACACTTGGGTAACTAACCTGTAGAGGGCGATCTTGCAGAGATGACATGAGAAAAAGGAGCCCCTCCTGGTCCATAAATACCAGGGACCTCCCACTATTCCTCAGTCTTTTCGTCTCTGCAGTCGGCGAAGCATTCAGAAGATGACTCTCCTTCCTGCAGGTAGCCGGGTTACGCCCGGCCTTTTTCTATTTCTGCCTGAAGCCACATTTTTGTATTGTGATATGTATGTTATGCCTCCCAGCCTTGGCTGATGGGCTTGGGCAAAGGTAGATACACCCTGGGGTGTATATGGGAGCTTGCTCCCTCCGTGAGACCTCAAATAAGGGGTAGGTGGAATCCGGGTTGGTGTCCCCTGGCATGGGATGCCCCGTCCCTTTAAATCTCTTTTTGCCTATTGGGTGCTTATTGTTTTTCCCCCCTTTTGGGCCTCCTGGACCCTGCTGGGGTGAAGAGGAGGGGGGGATCTTTATTTAGGGAGTATTTTTTGGCCTATGCATTTGTTTTAATAAAAAAAAAAAAAAAAAAGGAACGGATAAGAAAGTGACATGCAAGTTTTGGGTTTTTTAAATTTCCCCCTCTTTTTTCGTTCGGCCCCGTTCTAGGATGTCATGCTATTGTCTTTGGCTGACCCGCCCTCTGCTCTCTGAGCAGTGCTAGGTGGTGGGCGGGGCTTCGAGTCGGCATCGCATTTCTGCTTCCTCTTCCTGTTTGACATGTGGTTTGCTGGTTCCTGTTCTGGTGCTGGCCTCCACTGGTCCTGGCTGCTGCGTTGGTGCCGCTGCTGGGCTTTTCTTATATCGATTGCTCGCAGGGCTGTCGCTGGGCCGTTGTGGTCACTGTGAGTACCCTTTAGTTATACTAAAGGGAAATCTTTATTTACTGTCATTTCTTTCTTGCATATGCATAAGGTTCATTGTGTTTTCTCTATCTTCCAGGGGGAAACTCTCTTAATAGGGGTTTCTCCTGGTCCTTGTTTAAAATCCTCCCACCTAGGGACTATTAAGGGGCATCCTGGGTAGCTTCGGCTGTAAAAATCCCATATACTTGGCGACTATAAAAAAATTAAGTATTTTAATAAACACCATATGGAGGCATCTCAGGATACTGGCTTTTCAGTACCTGCGGGACAGACTCGGCAGTGTTTGCGATGTGGGGCATCCCTTGTTGGGGATAACGCATTTTTTTGTGTATCTTGTGTTCATTTGGTTATAATGCAGCAGTAAGGGGCCCAAGCCTCAGGGTAGGTGGCTCCTGCCTCTTCCCCCACACCGCCTTGTCTTGTTCATACCCCCAGTGATATTGTCATGGGTAGAGAGTCCCTTTCTGATGTATGTGCCTGATTGGCTCACATTGAAAAAATAAATGTCTAGCTCTGTGGCCAAGAGGGCCTCAGCTAAAAGAAAACCTTTAGCTCTGGCCGTTGAGGCAAATGAGCTTGATTGTAGCGAGCATTTTTGATTGTTCTCCGTTTGAAGAAGGAGAATTCTTTGAAGAATCTGATGTTTCAGATGTTCAGCAATTGTGGGTATTGACGCTGAACAAGGTGAAGGGGATAATTTTGACACCCCTAAAGCTCTTGCTCAATTATATGAGGTCTTGGCAATCGATTTTTCCAGAAGCAGTCCATCCTCAGAAAGGGGAGTTCTTTAGAGCCTCCAAGCCTCGTTTTGAATTTCCTAATCAGAAACATTTTGAAGATATCATTCTTAAGGAATAGGAAAAGCCTGCCAACTTCCTGGCATTCCTTTGAGCTGGGATATAAAAAAAAAAATTATATATATATATATATATATATATCCCTTTCTTGCAGACACTGTAAGCGTTGGTCATCCCCCCTGTGGTGGATTGACCTGTGCTCAGTTTGTCCAATTCCTCTGTCTTGCATTCTCCGGAATCTACTTCCCTTAAAGGATGGTGAGGACAAACGTATTGAACAAATGGCTTGCCATGCGTTTGCTAGCGTTGGCTCGGCCTTGCGGCCTGTGGGTGCCTCGGCACTTATGGCAGTCGCTATTAGGTCTGTTATTAGAGACCTATTGAATACCTCAGGGCTTGATCCAGCCTCTGATGAGTTTTCCGCTCTCAAGCAATGTGATTTATTTTTGTCTTCTGTACTTTCTGCTTTAGATGACTCCATGGTCTTGTGTAGCAGAATTTCTGCCTTGCTTGTTGCGATTCGGTGGTCTATTTGGCTATGCCAGTGGGCGGCTGACACGGTGGCAAAGAAGTCGCCTACAGCGCTTCCCTTTGGGGGATTACGCCTCTTTGGTGAGAAGTTGGATTCTGTCATTAAAGGAGGCAAATTGCCTCAGCGTAAGAAGCAACGTCGTTCCTTGCAGGGATCGGCTTCCTTTTAACCCTTCCTTTCGTGGTTCCAGAACGGGCAGAGGATCGTCCCTTTTCAGCCCCAAGGGGGACTGCATGGAACAGAGGAAGAGGACGTGGCCGTCCAGTTCAGAGTTGGGGATCTAAGCCCAAGTCCACTTCCAAGCCTGCCCAGCAATGAGGAGGCGCCCTCACCCGTACGGGTGGGGGGACGGCTGCGATTCTTTTTTCCAGGCTTGGGTCAAGAGGTATCAGACAGTTTTACAAGGTTGATGTGCGGGCCTCAGCGGTTGCTGCTTTTGGTCGCAAGGTTCTGCAAGCTGCAGTAATTTAAGTTATGCCTTATTTTCCTTGTGGGATCCCCGCCCATTATAGACACTGCTATTGGGTGTCCTAAGTGTCATGAATGTTGGAAGCGGGGTGTGTGACATACTAGGAATAATACCATTTTGTGAGTACTCACCTGTAAAATGGGTATTACGAGTATGTCACTCACCCCATATGGTGTTTCTTATTATTTTTCACTATATAATTTGCTCTTCCTGGTTCTTCACTGCTTTTTTAAATGACTGAGGAATAGTGGGAGGTCCCGGGTATTTATGGACCAGGAGGGGCTCCTTTTTCTCATGTCATCTCTGCAAGATCGCCCTCTACAGGCTAGTTACCCAAGTGTCATGAATGTTGGAAGCGGGGTGTGTGACATACTCGTAATACCCATTTTACAGGTGAGTACTCACAAAATGGTATTTTTATTATTTAGGATGCATCTAAGCCGTTGGAGGTTCTATTATTGGAGAAGAACCGCTCACTGCAGTCAGAGAACGCCACAATGCGGATTAGCAACAGCGACCTAAGCGGTAAGTTTGTTTTGCTGACTTCAGTAAGTGACAAAAATGAATGCGCTGCGGAAAGCGGTGTTAGAGACACCTGACAGCAAGATTAATGAACAACACAATTCTCAAGTATTGTTTGACATGTAAAAGGTGTTAGCTTGAGAATAGAAGGCATCTTGAAGACCTTGTTGGCGCTGCTTAGAAAATAAGACTAATTGCTTGCTGAAAATGGCAGCTGTGTAAGGTTTTTTCAAACAACTCGGTGTGGGGAGTTCCCCCTCTGCAATGGGGTGAAAACTTATAGACACACAAAATACTTTTTAGCTTATTTAAGGGTTATTGCTCTTAATCTGAGGTGGTCGCACACCCTAGCCAAGTTTCTACATTTCTCCTATAACAAGATGTGACCCTCTGTTCTAAAGTGACTGTGAGCTTCCTTTATAATGTCTGGACATCTAAACGGATTCGCTTCAGTATTGATTTTCACTAAAGCCTCTGATGACATTTGACATTGTGGTCCCATTCAACAGTAAAGGTGTTTGAACCGAGTGACCTTATTATGTTACTAAGCAGTAAGGGGGGACATTATGGTTTTTTAAAAAATGAAAACGAGCAAACAGTGCGTACTGACCTCCAACTTTAAGTAAAGACTGGGCAGTACACCATTTTGTCCCAACAGACCCCTAAGATGAGTTTAAAATTGTTGTCTGAAAGTGCGCTATAGGGATTTTATTAATTCCCTGTCCCTTGGCTGAATTAGATGGGCATTTGCCTTTTTAGCCATACTAACTATGTGACTGCAGCCTTGATAAAAACACCCCAGTCCAAATATTGTCTGCTTATTTATTAAAGCTGATTTATCTCCTACCCCCCTCCCCACCATGGTCATTTTGATTTTGGGTAGTCTGTACATTGTATACCCTAAAATCTCACCAAAATTGAACATCCTATTTGACTTTCCATGCTCTTAAGTCAATGGTAGTTACAAATAGTTCCCTTCGGTGACCAATGCATTTTGCCAGGAAGGCAAATTAAACCCTATTTACTGCACTGACTTGGACTACATGTGCTGTTTTTTAGCTTGATTTTAGTTATTTTTAGTGGACTAACAGAAGGTGGCCATCGCAAATCGGGCCATTCAGGAGGACAGCACAGTTGGTCATGTGTTGCAATATGCCTAGAACAAACTTTTTTTCTAGTAGCTTCCTCTAGCACAGATCTTACCTTGTATAATACATTGAATGTACCATCTTTATACAAACTTCCCAAAACTATGAAGTATAAGGGTTGGTTTTCACTGCTTCTGCTTCAGTTGCTATATAGCAAATAACACAACATAATTATTATCTCGTATAAAAGGCACGTTGCAGTACAGTATAATTCAAAAAGTCAGTATTTTTTGTGCGTTATGACCAAAGTGGTGAACACAGCAAACCTAAATCTTGGCATTTTGGTGTGAGTGCAGCCTAAAGGCCTCACTGAACGATCAGCTCTAATTATTTATTCCAGTTTGTCTCTCATATTACACAATTTTAGTAATGCGCAACCTAATTGTAAGGTGCAAAGGGCAATTTTGATAAAATCATGAATCAGATATATAGTTTTTTAGGTTTGTTCTTTTTAGCACAGGAGACTGTATGTACCATAGCCTGCATTTTTAGAACATCTCTTTCTTTTCAGTCTCAAGTGTTTGCTTTAATAATGCTTAGGTTAGATTGGAGATTCTCAGATTATATAAACATATGTATCTAATATATTGAAGGCTTGGTTAAATTGCAAGGCTGAACTCGCTTGT
Source organism: Gastrophryne carolinensis (assembly GCA_027917425.1). Taxonomy (NCBI): domain Eukaryota; kingdom Metazoa; phylum Chordata; class Amphibia; order Anura; family Microhylidae; genus Gastrophryne; species Gastrophryne carolinensis. Next base: position 432,901,385 of record CM051236.1, read on the forward strand.
AAATGTTTGCTGTGGGCCAAAGAATTGACTGTGTGTACTATAAGCTCATGTCATTGTCAAGATTGTATTGTTTGTATGACCCAGTGATCTAGACTGAAGAGGTGAAGTTGAATGATTTGTCATAGGAGTTCTCCAGGCTGGAACAAACTGTACAAGAAAGGTACAAACATGAAATGCATGTGGTTTGTTTTGGGGGCCTAGTTTGGCTTACTGAAAATTCATTTTAAAAACCTAAATTGGCCCTCTTAAAAGATGCACTTTTTCTCTTTGTGGGGCAAACACTGCGTTTTTATCTTGGTTTTTCCCTTTTTTTTTAATCCCCCATAATGCATTATGTTTGACCTTTCTTGTAGGGTCAGCCAGGAGAAAAGGGAAAGACCAGCATGAAACTCAGCGTCCTGCAACCTTGCCGGCCTCCCCTCCTCCTCAGTTGCTCCGCAACACAGGGGAGCAGGCTTCCAATACTAATGGTACACACCAGTTCTCACCAACGGGTTTAAACCAAGACTATTTCAGCGTATCCATTGCAAGCCCTACTTTGCCCTTGGCCTCCACGGGGAAATTTGCACTAAATTCCCTTCTCCAGCGACAGCTTATGCAGTCCTTCTATTCCAAGACAATGCAGGAAGCAGGAAGCACAAGCATGCTTTTCTCAACAGGTCACTTCAGCACAAAATCCATATCTTCCCAAAGTCCACTGCAGCAGCCAAGCCCAGATGTAAATGGCATGGCTCCTTCACCAAGCCAATCAGAGAGCACTGGGAGCGTCTCGGAAGGCGAAGAAATAGACACTGCAGAAATTGCACGTCAAGTGAAAGAGCAATTGATCAAGCACAATATTGGGCAACGTATCTTTGGACATTATGTACTTGGACTATCACAGGGCTCTGTCAGTGAGATCCTGGCCAGGCCCAAACCTTGGAATAAATTAACCGTAAGAGGAAAAGAGCCTTTTCACAAGATGAAGCAGTTCCTTTCTGATGAACAGAACATTCTTGCACTTCGGAGTATACAAGGCAGACAAAGAGGTGGGTGCCATTTTTGTGTCCTCTTACTGCATGCCATAGCTTCAATGTATTTCCATAGTTAAACCATTGCTTTCATATCCACCATTCTGTAGCGTGGTGTAACTTGATGTTCTTTATAATTAATATATATAATATATATATATATATATATATATATATATAGTAACTATCATATATCAGTTGTATGGCATAACTTGGTCATGAAGCAAACTACTTTTGGGAGAAACATTATTGTGGTCACATCACAAAACTTAGGATGTAACCATAAAATTAAAAATAAAATAAAAAACCAACAGCTTCCACACCAGGTTTGTCACACAATTATTTTGCCATGTGATAAAGCCCAATTTCTAACAACATTATTATTTCAGTTTGGCTAGATTATAGAAAGCGTTACTTGTTTATTTTTTGTTTAATTGTCTGTGAACCTAAAAAGTTATAGCCTGTGTTCATATAATAGGAAAGCTGTGAATGTTACAGGGACCACAGTGTTGACATTGGCAATATTGCTCTATTTTCTGCATGGCTCCACATTCTGGTCTTTAAAAATACTATACATTTTATGTTAAATTAACTTATCGTCTTGGGTGACTAAATTATGCTGGATTTCCCTAGCTGACAGCAAAATTAGCCTAATCCCACTCCTCCCCATTAGATACTTAAATATCAATTTTGTCTGCTAGGGTCCACTAATACAAATCCAATGCCCTGATAAGCATTTAAAGGGAAAGTCTAGTAGACCCCACATTAAAACTGCCAACCGGTACAAGACTCCCCAGTTTACCCACAACCACTGACATGACATCTGTTGTTGTCGTCCTCGGCCTGTGGGGAGTACAAGTCCACACTGAGGTTATTCTCCTATAGGCGCCTAATCCTAGTCTTGTACGCCGCTTTAATGAAGGACCCATGGAGTGGCTATAGATACTGGGTCCTTAATAAAGCAATAGATGCCACAGGAGTGGCTACAGGTAAGTAGGGAGACCTGGTACCTGATGGCAGTATTATCTTGGGGTCTCCTGGGAAAAGTCCATGGAACTGGACTTTCTTTTTAAGAAATCTAGTTTGCTTGTATGCATGCACACAGTATTTTAAACCAACCCTTATGACAATGTAAGGGGTGAGTGCAGTTGATTTATGACCATTTTATCATGTCACAATTTGTTCCGCAAATGTTAAGGGTCTGTTGGCAAAATCACTCATGTCCCAGCTAGTAATCCCTGCCATACGACACATGATCATTGTTGCCTTAGTTGACCCCTTTTGTCCCTAGAGGTCTAGTATCAGAAGACTATGGTCTGGTACAATGTGTTAGATTGTATTTAGCTGACCATTATAAAGACAATAGAAAAAAAACCTTTTCAAGCCTTGTGAAGTGATACTGTTCTGTCAGTTATTGATCCTTTAATTTGATAAGTCCAATATCGTTAGCCATAAAGATCTATGTGTTGAAGAGTCTCCAAGTCCGATAACAGAGCTTTGTGTCTTAACCTTTGGATAATTAGGTACCAGAACTAACATCTCGACTACCTTTATTTATTATCATGCTTTAAAATAGTAGCATAGAGGCTCTTATTTAATAGCAGATTTAGAGAATGAAAAAACTGCACATGTCTGGTTACTGACCCACTGTATATGTAATATGCAGTATCACCCCCTCCCCCCCAAAAAAGTCCTAGTAAAACAGAAAAACTTCAAAAATTCTCACATGTGCCTCCATAAGCAGGGGCAGAGTGTGGGGTTCTGGCACACATGGTGAGGGGGTAGGAAGGAGTCTGCTCAGACAAAGCTGGAAGCTTTTTTTTTTAAATGTTAGGCGTTTCAGTTGTTCCCTGAACCCCAGAATTTGGATGGTATAGGTATTATACTTAATAGGCCCCATATGTCATATGCAATAAACGGCTAACAGAGGGCATGTTGTTTTTAATCTTTAGAAAATAAACTCTTATTTTATGTTAATATGGTTTTAAAGCCATTTAAATTCTACTGCAGGCAAAGGCAATTGTTACACCGTTGTATTGGGACACATTCCTGAGTGTTGGTCCACTTCCGCGGGGCACTTCGACCGCGAACCCCCCAGAAAGCCCCTAAAATCTTACCTTATCGGCGACGGACAAGCACCGGATAAGCCGTCGCCGATAAGGTAAGTTTTTAGGGGCTTTCTGGGGGGTTTCACACAGTGGGGCATCCTGATTTCGTATGCCCCACGGGGACGGAGCTGATCGGCCCGGGAATCTTATAGATTCCCGGGCCGATCAGGGGTGGGTGTTGGTCCACTTTAAAAATGGAAAACAGTTAGGACAGTGCCAAATGTAGCCCGACGCAATGGTGTAACAATTACCTTTGCCTGCAGTATCACCTTTATATCATGAATAGTGATACTAAAGTGTTCAGCGTCTGGCCTCAACCTGGCAAAACTGCCTAATGGTGCAGCAGCAGGAAGCACTCATGGGAGCCAGCGGCCATCTTCCTGTAGTCCTGGCTGGGGCTGATTTCAAATGCCCCTCCCCCCCCCCAAAGTTCAGGTGTCTGCTTATTTCAGTGGGGTCCGAACCCAAACATTTAATCAAAGTTCAGCTGAACTAGCCTGACCTGAACTTTGGGGGGGGGGGGGGGTTGCTCATCCCTAATTATGAATGCTGCTTGAGCTATCATACCTCCCCAATATAGTTGTTCACGTTTTATGCTAGAGAAAGAGGTTGTTTTTGAATTTGTCAACCCTGTAAAATTTCAGTGGATGAGTCTAATGGAAGAACCTGGGACAGAATAAACACTGCTCCCAGTCAGTTCAAATACAGTAGTTATCAAAAGTTGCTTACCTCTTTTTCCCCCTTATTTAAAATCTAAGGCCCGTTTCACATGGGGATGATGTGCTGCGATGGTGGTTTCCTAGGGAATCGCTAGCATTTTGTGCTTGCAATTTCACAGCGATAACGATTGCAATGGGGGCAATTGCTATCACTGCACTACAGGTTGCTGGGACTTTGTGTGTTGATTTAAATGGGAAAGGTCCCACAGAATTACATGGACAGCCAATCCAATGAAACTGCACTGCCCAGCAATTGAATCACAATGCACCATTGTGAGCCAAAACGTAAAGTTCCAATTCATACTCTTTATGTTTAGTCAAGTTTTCAGTTAGTTGATATGATGTGATATGAGTTTTTAAAGCGAACCTCATGTCACTCTGATGATCAGTGACGTATCCTGATAGGGCTTACCGCATGCAGATGCTGTGGAATAGCTGTGCTCCTAGAAATAAATGGGAGCAGCCATCTTGGATCACATATGGGAGCCCTGCTTACACTTGAGCATGAGCGGTGGCATGGAGGAGGGTCTTTGCTAGCACACAGACACTCTGCAATTGAGCTGAGCGCTTCCTTATGATCAGCCGAACCAGAGAGATTTTATCTGTTTCCACACAGAAGTAGATAAAATCCTTCCAATCCAATTTGGCATAATCTGGCAGAAGTGCTTCATAAATTAAGCCCTTGGTATAAGCAACCCACACAAAACCGAGAGAGAGATTTGAGAAAAGGGATCAGCAGGTCATGTTACTCTCGCTCACACACTGAATCGCTAGATGCTGGAGGTGATGAATGTATCTATGTAAGGCAGCATTTGCTTCTGGCTGGAAATAAAGCATTATTTCAAAGAGATTTAAGGTCATTTGGACTGTAGGACTGTGCTTTTCAGTAGCAGGGCAGTCAAAATTGTTGCAAGATGGCTGGTCAGTAGCATAGAAACTGCCTGCTATTCCACAACATCAGAATGGGGTTAAGCACTCTTAACAGTAGAGTAAGCAAATGTGACGGGGCCTTGGTTCATACAATAAATGGGGCCTTTTCACTGCTCAAACTGTGAACCTTTTTCTGTCTTTTAACTCAGTTGGATGCAGTTAGACAGCTTAAGACTGAAACTGCAAAGACAAATAGTCTTTCCTTTTTCTAAATGATACCAAGTGAGCACAAATATGATAAATTGGGTGGGGGAAAAACAATGATGGGACTCCCTTGACCTTTTTGGCCCAGTACTGTCGCACTCCCTCAAGTTACACCCCTATCTCAAAAGGGGTGGCCGTATACTTAACTTTGATTTTGAAGAAAATATAAAATTATTAGTAGTTGGTGGACCCATGTGTCGATATTTAGGTTTAATTTGACTATGAATCATTTGACTCTGAGTCTTTAAAGGTTTTTTGTACACTATATTAAAGGGATTATCCAGCCTACTTATATTTTGTCCAGTGCAGCTCCACCGCCCAGACCAGCATGTTTACAACTTACAGTGAATGAAGATTGAGCTCCCTAACGGTCCTCCTCGGTCCAAAGTGGAGCCCATGAACGTCAGGGTTTTCATTGCCACCAAGTGGGCGGTGCAGAGGAGGGTGCATGCGGACATGCCCCCTCCATTTCACTGAATAGAGTGGGTGTGCTGCAGAGTTCATGGGTCCCAATCTCAGTAAGTTGTGCCCCAGTGGGTCTGGGCAGTGGAGCTTCACTGGTCAAGAGGTGAGTAGCACAGTTTTTCTTATTTTTTGTTTGTATAATCACAAAGAAAACCTGTGGATTGTTTAAGTAGACCGACGATTTGTTGATACATCAAAACCTTTTATCCCTTGGAATTGCCTAAATTATCTCCATGCTCCTAGTCGCTATCTGCATAAAAATTTCCAAATCTGAGGTTCTACTTAACAAAATAAGTCTAGCTACTTGCTTCAAGCCACAGGTTGACTTTAACTTACAACAGTGGACTGGTGGTTTTTATACTACTGCACTTCACTCTTACCCTTGTTTAGTAGGTTTGTATGATGTGTTCACAACAATTTAAAGCTGAACTCCGGGAAGGTATCCATGTAATGGTATATCTGTAGGAATAAATGAAAACAACTGGTTTTGCTGTGTTTTTTTCTGTCTTTTGGTCATCTAAATAGCTTTTATTAATTGAATTTTAGACTGAGAAAGCCATTTAGATGATCTTGTCCTAAAACACGCGAAGCCCAGTTAATATCAAAATATGACTAAAAGCATGCATGAATATTCTTAATAGAAATGAATGAGCTTAAAAGAAAACATTAGGGTTAGAAAATTTACCCCCACTTAGTCGTACTAAGATGTTGGGAAAAATATATAAAAACTATGGCATTAGGGGATATATATATATATATATATATATATACTCACAACTTGCCACAAATACATTTACGGGACTCTTCTGGGAAGATATAGTATGGCAATATTTGTATGGTTCATTAAAGAGGAACAACACACAGGAATTTCACTTTCCCGTGTGTTGTTCCTTCGGCACCGCTGACGGCTAAGCCATTCAGGGGGGTTTCACACAGCAGTGCATCCCAATTTGGGATCCCCCAAGGAGTGGAACTCAGATGGCCTTGGAGTCTTTTAGACTCCAGGGCCTCCAATGTTCCTCTTTAATTTGCTAGGTTCTTGACAAAGGGGCTCACTGTGCCCCCGAATTGTTGCCATTTAGTAAAGCAACAGACAAAAAGGTACGAATGCTGATGGAGTTACAGTGCATTTTGTTAGGGCTTGATACATGATTAATGGCCACATTATTCACATTAAGGCAACCGCTCCATCCCCCTGTGCTAAGCCGATTTGAACAATGACTAGGGCCACTCTAGCAAGCATGGCCGTTCTCTAGTTTCCTCTGCCCTGCCACCCTTCCCTAGCGCTGAACAGGACGGGGAGTTACATAATGAAAAAGCATGGAAAGATATTTCTGGATGTCCGGGTGTATAAGTGACCCCTGCATATTTATATGGATTTTTATCATTGGGCCATTTTTTCGTGATAGTCCTCCTTTAGGTCTATTTTGGGACCTGTGATGTGGCTTAGTTATTATTTTTTTTATAAAAAAGCCATTGGTTACTAGGCTTGTAAAATAATATCCAGTACAGTGCCCTTAAAAATATGCATAGCCTATGTGTATCATTTTTAGCGGTGTCTGGAGTTTAGCTTTACATTTTCTGAATTGAATAGACTCTATTTTCTCTCAGTTTGCTCAATAAACCATACAGGAACCATCTGTGCTTGAAAGTTCATCCATATTAGATCTTCCATCATTTCATGTTGCATAGCCCATAACATAGAACAAAAATCTGACGTCCCCCGATTGTTTTGTTCTTACCAAACTCGTTTTTCAACAGAGAATCCAGGCCAGAACCTGAACAGACTGTTTCAGGAGGTACCGAAAAGAAGAAATGGGTCTGAAGGTACGTCACAAGCAGCTGTCTCTATGTTTGTAGCCAACCGCTCTGCTTTTACTCATATTGTGTAACCATACAGGGGCACATGATTCTGGCCTGGAATCTAACAGAAAAACAGCTGTAGTAAGTATAAAACAGGGGCTCTTAGACATGGCCTATCCTAGAGAAACTTTGGTTTATTACTTTATATGCAACTAAAAGGTTTTTCAGGTCATATGTTAACAGAGCCTTGGGATGCATACAGGTCCATTACCCAGGGATCTGTTTCCCTCCAACTTTAACTATTGTACATCAGGCCAGGTCGCATAACATTCAAAACATATAGCACAATTCTTCCCATGGCAACATTTTGGACCTTGCAATCAATAAAAAGCTCACTTGCCTGCCAGACCACAGACTGGTGATTCCACTTTCGGTGCTGTCAGCTCTGGTGCCAACAATGCACTCCCCCATTTGGCCTTGGTGCCCACCCCTGCAGTTGGTCACATGGGAGCAGGCTCCCTTGATTATTGGCTACAGGGGGTGCATCACATGTCTCCCATAATGATCACCTGTTGATTATATATGCGATCAACGGTGGATGCTCATGTTCATGAGATCTTTCTAGGAAGTTTCTATATTACTAGACAGCGAGCATGTGATGAGAAAATCAGGCAAGTGTTACGGAACAATTCTCGCAGCCCAGGTATCTGGCTTCCACCTGGCTGATGGTGTGCAGTTCATGTAAGAAGCTCAGCAGTTGCGCCTTGTTCTCTTTAGTCTGGCCTCATACACCACACACTCCCACCTCTGGAAGCCAGAAGTGTGGCAACCTTTTTCATATCCCTGGGCTGCAGGAGGAAAATTGACGCTTGAAGTACCAGGGGAAGGTACTGTAAGCATTAGAGCCTTGTGGCCCTGTGGAAACTCTTATCTGGGGGCTGTTGGCAAAGTCTATGAAAACAGGCTTTATTTTTACAGAAGACAAAACATGATTGGAGGTGTCCTCTGATACCTCCACCCCTGGGCACAATAACTTATAGGAGTTGTGCTCCTGCTCAAAGGCTCCATGTGACTTGGTTATTGGAGTAGTGCAGGTGCTGCACTGGTGTGTAAACCAGACATGGAGTGTTTTGTTGAATTTGAAGTGGACCAACAGTCAACCCTGCTAGTGAGCTGTCAAAACATTGCGAAACCTGTTGGGTAGATTTCCAGCAGGAAGATCCTAGAAGAAGTTATTTGCTCCACAAAACTAGAAATGCCTAAACAAATTAACAATTATAACCCTTCGACCTACACAACATAAACTTTAGCATTAGGATATTACTGCTCCTGGCCGCCCCTTTATGTGCTTTTGTTGCATATTTTACTTCTAAGACGTTAAGTCAGGAACGATTTTTCTGCAGTTTTTAACTTGTCGAACTCTATCCCTGATTTCCAGGCCCTTTTCCCAGCACAGCTGTGCTCTCTTTCCAGCCACAGTTACTGTTATGGGCCTCTTCTAAAGTACATGTTACACGAGGCACTGACCCAGTGCCACTGTATCCCCACTGTATAGCTGTGCCTCTTGATCAGTGTTTTACCTTGGCCCGATCTTGCCAAGAACATATACGATTACCTCTCATTAGCATTTCCAGTCAAGTTTAAACCAGTCATTTCTAAAAATAGTTTTACTTGATCGAAACTTGGCAAACGGATCTGGCAGTCTGGCCAGATATCCTGCATTTGTTGATTTGCTCAATATCCTGTTTCCAGCAAACTTCAGTTGAAAGAGGGAGACAGAGTACTTAGCGTTCTAATTCACTCGGCCTGACTGACAGCTCCTTATGAAAATTGGAATTGCATACATCAGGCTTTATTTAATCTGAGGAATTATTTTGTTACGCTGTATAGCAGCAACACATTATCCATAGCTATGTGCAGAGAGAAAGAGATAAGTCACAACCAGGTTATGGTTAACTGTTCATCGAAACAGAATAAAGAAAAACAGAGAAGCTGCTGTATAGGAATGGGCCCCATAGCAAAATGCAGACCTGCTCCTTACAGCAAGTCTATTAGCCAGAGCCTGATAAGCTCATACCATTAAAAAACATAATATTCTCTGGCTTGAAGCTTACTTAATGAACTAAAAGAAACCGACACAGAGAGGAATAAGTTAGATTCCCCCTGCAGACACAAGCCCCACACAGTTTGAGTAGAGATAGGTCCACCTCTGCTAAAAAAAAAAAAAAAAAGTGGTCTTGCATAAATAAAATCTGTGGGCTGGATTTTATCTTCAGCAGCTTTACTCTGAAACACAGCAGGTTGAATCAACTTGCTTTGATTTAACACTTGGAAACATTATCTGGTAAACTATGTCTATATTACTATCTACTCTAGATTCGAACAGATAGTTGGAAAAACAAATATTGTAATAGCATCTATTCATCTCTTCCATTATCAATAGGGTTGACTAGCCCATGAATAACTCACTTACTTGTATCAGTCAATAGGCTCAGACGTTTGTCAGTGCCAGTTAGATCAGTGGTTCCTAACCCTTTCCTATGAGGGCCTCCAACAGCTTACATTTTGTGGATCTACATTGCCGGCTCTTTTGCTCTGCTGCTGCGCTAATTAATTCACCTGTGCTTATGTGTGGGGATTTGCAAAACCTGTTGGTGGGCCTTGTAGGAGAAGGTTGGGGAACCGAGATAAACAACTGTCAGTTTGAACTTGATTTGTAGTAGGAATGTAATATACTTAGTAAGCTATCTATATTATATATGGGGTATATTTTTAAAGAGATTAATTTATATTACCGCTCTAGGAAACATTACTACACGGATCAGAACCTCAGAGACAGGCTCAGATGAAGCCATTAAGTCTATTCTTGAGCAAGCCAAAAGAGAGCTGCAGGTGCTAAAGACTGGTAAGTTTTTTTTATTTTTTTTATTTTTACCTTTTTAAACACCTCTTAACACTGCACATATGTAAAATTCTTAATGCGTAGTTAATATTTCCTTTTTTTTTTTTACTTTTTTTCTGGAAAAAGTCAGACCAACTTATTGATACAAATAGTGACCGACATGTTGCTGCATGAACTAAAGCCTCTAACTGCCACCTTTACTTTCTTGGTGGTCACTTTAAATCTTTACTGTAACACATCCACTCCCACTCATCATTACAGTTGACTTGGGTAGATCTGGATTTGTGCAACTAGTAGGTGTACCTTTGCATTAGTTCAAGCAGCATGTCCTTATCTCTTTAGAAACAAGAATACAGTACTACACATGTCTGTGTTTCCATAATGTATAAATGTATCTGGTTAGTCATCAAAAAATGGCTTGCCATATCCATTTTTCAGCACAGTATCTGCTTTGAAAACATTTGCACTCGATAGTAATCATTCCAAGGGCTTCTAGATAACATGGAAACCGTTTTATATACATTTGAACATTTTCAGGCATCAGGCATCCTGATAGCGCTACATATTTTGTTAATCAAATTTCACAAATCTGTATAAGTAGAATACACTGAAAATACATGTTTACGGGGCTGTGATGATGTATTTGTGTGCATATGTTTAGTTCATGTGTATGTCTGTAGAAATAAGTCAACTGGATGTGCTGCTTTAGCTTGAAGATGTTTTGCCATTCAGTGGATTTTTCGAATACAGAAATTGCCTCAGTATTTTGGAATATATACATAAGCTTGAGTCCAGGACTGAAACTTAAAAGCACAAAATATGGAGTTACCCCCTTGTGGCTTTCACTTTGGTCACCTCAGAGGAAAAGTTTGTAATGTCTGAATGATTCTTCTGGGGTTAAAGACTACAAAAAAGGCTTCTAATCCTTCCATGCTCCCTCTGATAAAAAGTTTGGATTAAAGCCGCCATTAAAGCCAAATAAAATTAGAATTTCGAGCTACAGAAGCTACCTAGGAAGCCTGAGAGTGGGCTTTCAATATCTTCATTCCAGGATCACCCAGTGGGGAAACTCTGCCGGCCAATGGGGTTTACCCTCTGAACTCAATCAGCCACTGGCGGACATGAAGGCGGCAAGAGCAGCACTGAAGCACAGTCTGCTTGAGTAATCTACACCAGGGGTTTCCAACTAGTGGTACATGTATCCCTGTGGTACTTTTGATCCCATCAGGGGGTACTTGGTGAGGGTACAGACTGACCTGTACCCCATCCAGATCTGCTAACAGTTATATCCAATTTGCTCCAAAAGGCGCTGAAAAATATTTATGTGAATTTTATTTTTGGGTGCTGGTTTTGTGCATGTTTAGGTGACTGACATCCCATATGGACCACCCAAGTAGCTAATTAGAAAAGGGAAGGTGGTACTTGATGAGAAAGGTTGGAAAACCCTGATGTAGTTTTGGGGCTTTATTCCTAGTATGTCACACCCCCCACTTCCCGATATTCATGACACTTGGGAACCCGGCCTGTAGAGGGCGATCTTGCAGAGATGACATGGAAAAAAGGAGCCCCTCCTGGTCCATAAGTACTGGGTTCCTCCCACTATTCCTCAGTCTTTTCGCCTCTGCAGTCGGCGAAGCATTCAGAAGATGACTCTCCTTCAAGCTGCAGGTAGCCGGGTTTGCCCCGGCCCTTTTTTTCTCTATTTCTGTCTGAAACTCTTTAAACCTGTTTGGTTATATTGTATGCCTCCCAGCCCTGGCTGTGTGGTTCAGGCAAACGTTCCACATACATACACCTGCTGGTGTATACAGGAGTATTACTCCTCCGTGAGACCTAAATGTGGTTAGGCGGCTTCCGGGTTGGTGCCTTATGGGTGCTTTTCTATCCCCTCCCCTTAGTTCTCCTTTAACCCTTCTGGGTAAAAAGGAGGGGGGAAGGGGGGCGTTATCTGGGCTTATTTGTCACCATGCACACAAAAAAAAAAGTGATATATAAAATAAGTCTTTATTTCTTATTTTTATTATGTATGTTTTACTATACTATTTAATAGGAAATGTTTTATTTAGATTTTCCTATCTCTGTCTAGGCAGCATTTTTTTGCTTACCTATTAAAGCTCTTTGTTTTCTGGCTGTTTTCAGATTTGAATTTTCCCTCCATTTTTGGCCATGTGATCCTGGAAGTGGGCAGGGCTTAGGCATGCTTTTATTCAGAGAACATCTGTATGCTCTCTTTGACTTCCTGTTTTCTGTTTCCTGCTTCCCTGTGGCCTTACCTCATGATGTGAGCTTATTGCATGGGCTGTGAGTACCCTTGGCTGAAGGGAGTTTTTTTCTGTCATTTATTTATATTGTGTGCATTTGGTGACTGTTTTTTTGTTTTCTCTGTAGGTAGAAACTCCTTATTTAAAAAGGGGTTTCTCCTGGTCCTTATATAAAAAAAAAGCCCTTAAGCCTTATTTGGGGGTCCATTTGTGTTTCAATCCTCCCACTTGGCACTATTTAAAGGGGCATCCCGGGTAGCAATTGCGTAAATCCCATATATACTTGGCGACTATAATCAATTATAGTATAATACTAAACACCATATGGAGGCATCCCAGGATAACGGACATGCAATTCCCTCTGCACAGACTCGGCAATGTTTTGGATGTGGGGCATCCCTTGTTGGGGATAACGCAATTCTTTGCGTCCCTTGTGCACAATTAACTATTATGCAGCAAACTGAGGCCCAGGCTTCAGGGCCTGCGGCTAATGCCTCATCTCCTACTCCGCCATGTCTTGTCCGTACCCCCAATGATATTGTCAAGGGTGGTGAGTCGCATGCTGATTTATGTGCCAGATTGGCTCATCTTGAAAGATTAATGTCTACCTCTGTGCCTAAGAAGGCCTCTGGCAAGGGAGTTGGACAATTGTGAATTGCTTGATTGGTTTGATCCTTCTCAGTTAGAAGAAGGAGAATTATTATGAGGAATCAGATGTTTCTGATGAACAGCAATTTGTTGGTACTGAGATTGAGCAGGGTGAAGCAAGTGTTGTGGATACCCCAAAAGCTCTTGCTCAGTTATTTGAGGTTTTGGTTATTACTCCTCCTGAAGTAGTCCCTCCTCAAAAAGGGGAATTCTTTGGAGTCTCTAAACCTCGTTTAGAATTTCCAAATCAAAAGCATTTTGATGAAATTATTCTTAAAGAATGGGAGAAGCCTGCGCGGCTTCCTGGCATTCCCTTGGGCTGGGACAAGAAATATCCCTTCCCAGCTGATACTGTTAAGCGTTGGTCATCACCACCTGTGCCAACCGCTCTGGGCATGTTTACACTCACTGCACGGATGGGTTAAATGCGGAGGACAAATTCCTATGTGTGCGCAAGCATACAATGGCCATCTATGCATTAATATTTAATTAATTTATAGAGAGACTGGATTTTTAAAAGATACTCTGCTCATGGGTGGATGCCCCTGTGCTTAATTTATCCAATTCTTCTGTGTTGCATTCTCCTGACTCCACTACACTTAAAGATGGAGAGGATAAGCGTATTGATCAAATGGCGTGCCACGCTTTTTCCAGTGTGGGCTCGGCCTTGCTGCCTGTTGGTGCTTCGGCACTCATGACAGTGGCTATTAGGTCTGTTGTGAGAGACCTAATGAATTACTCAGGGCTTGATCCGGCCTCTGATGAGTACGCCGCTCTTAAGCGATGTGAGATGTTTGCATCTTTTGTACTTTCTGCCTTAGATGATACTCTGCTCATGTGCAGCAGAACCTCTGCCTTGTTAGTCGCCATCAGGCGGTCAGTATGGTTGCGGCAGTGGGCAGCTGATATTGTAGCTAAGAAATCGCTTACAGCGCTCCCTTTTGTGGGATTGCGCCTCTTTGGAGAAATAATTGGATTCTGTCACTAAAGGAGGTAAATTACCTCAGTGTAAGAAGCAACGTCGTTCCTTTCGTGGAATAGAGGAAAGGGACGTGGCCGTCCAAGTCAGAATTGGGGGTCCAAAACCAAATCTGCCACTAAGCCTGCTCAACAATGAGGGGACGCCCTCACCCTTACGGGTGGGGGGACGGCTGCGGTTCTTCTTCCAGGTCTGGGTTCAGGAGGCATCAGACAATTGGGTTCTGGAAGTAGTCTCTTCCGGTTACTAACTGGAATTCGAGTTCCGGCCTCCTCCCAGATTTTTCATGTCCCGGATGCCGTCAGATCCGGCAATTGCGCAGGGACTGCGGGCAGCAGTAGCGAATCTGTTAAACATGGCTGTTATCGGCCTAGTGCCTTCAGCGGAAAGGGGTTTGGGGTTTTACTCCAACCTATTCACGGTACCCAAAAAGGACGGCTCTGTTCGGTCTATCCTAGACCTAAGGGGACTCAATCAATTTATCAGTTTCGGAAAATTCCGCATGGAGTCTCTGCGATCAACGATCGATGCTCTCCGTCAGGGGGACTTCATGACATCCTTAGACATCAAGGATGCTTATTTGCACATTCCTATTTTCCGAGTCACCAGAGATTTCTCAGGTTCTCGATAGAAGACCAGTATTATAAATTTTTGGCCCTGCCATTGGGCCTTACCTCGGCCCCAAGAGTCTTTACCAAGATGCTGGCAGGAGTGATGGCTATATTCAGGGTCCAGGGCATCCGCATTGTGCCTTTTCTGGACGATCTTATCGTGGCCTCCTTCCTCGAACAGTCAGAGTTGGACACCAGGACGGTGGTCTCTGCGCTCGAGAAGTTCGGATGGGTAATAAGTTACCCCCAATCCTCTCTCTGTCCATCCAGGGAAATTCCCTTCCTGGGCCTGATTCTGGATACATTTCAGGCCAGGGTTTTTCTTACTCAGTCCAAAATGGTTCTGATTCAGGACTTGATTTGTCTATTCTTGTCCAACCCTCATCAGTCTATCCGTCTAGGGATGAGACTAGTGGGATTGATGGTAGCTGCATTCGAGGCAGTCCCGTTTGCCCAGTTTCACATAAGGGCGCTTCAGCTCTTCCTCTTGGCAAAGTGGGACAGGTGCCCACTATCATTGAATCAGACTTGTCTATTGTCTCCCCACGTTTTGCAGTCGGATGCCTTTTTTGTTGTGCCTTCTGGGCCCAAGAAGGGTTTTGCTCCTGCCAAATCTTCCCTTAGTAAGTGGATACGTCAGGCTATCATTGGGGCCTATATGGCGAAGGGGAAAGTTCCCCCTTTTCGTGTCACCACTCATTCTACTTGTGCTATTGGAGCCTCTTGGTCTTTTCAGCACCAAGCTTCTGTTGAACAAGTCTGCAAGGATGCGACTTGGTCTTCTGTGCATACCTTTTCTAAGTTTTACAAGGTTGATGTGCGGGCCTCAATCTGCAGTAATTTAAGTTATGCATTATTCCTTTGGGATCCCCACCTGTTATAGACACTTCTATTGGATGTCCCAAGTGTCATGAATATCGGGAAGTGGGGGGTGTGACATACTAGGAATAATACCATTTTGTGAGATACTCACCTGTAAAATGGTTATTACGAGTATGTCACACCCCCCACTTCCCCCACCCTTTTTTGTTCGAGGGATCCTTTATATGGTGATTATTATTATTTCAAATAATTTTACAATCATTGAATATAATTGCCTCTTTTTGCTCTAAGGGATCCTTTATTTGGTATTATTATTTCAAATAATTTTACAGTTATTGAATATAATTGGCTCTTTTTGTTCTAAGGGATCCTTTATTTGGTATTATTATTCTCATATAATTTTACAATTATTGAATATAATTGGCTCTTCCTGGTTCTTCACTGCTGTTTAAAAAGACTGAGGAATAGTGGGAGGAACCCAGTACTTATGGACCAGGAGGGGCTCCTTTTTTCCATGTCATCTCTGCAAGATCGCCCTCTGCAGGCCGGGTTCCCAAGTGTCATGAATATCGGGAAGTGGGGGGTGTGACATACTCGTAATAATCATTTTACAGGTGAGTATCTCACAAAATGGTATTTTTTAGGCTTAAAGTGCCCCAAAACTAAGGCTTTTCACTATCCAAATTTTGGTCCTTCCCCTCACCAAGGTGCCCCACTGTATGAAACCCCGCCGTTCACCAGGCTTACTCACCTAATCTTGAGTCCACAGTGCCACTAATCCAGCTGAATGGAATCCCTAGCCACACTTGCTTGCAGCATAACTTGGCTCCCTTCGGCTGTGCTCGGGCACGCACAGTCATTCTGCTGCAGGGGCACGCACAGCCAAGAACAGAGGCGAATGATGCCGGCCCCGGTCACACATGCATCATGGGCTTGGGGAAGGTAAAATTTGTGGGTACTTGGAGCTTTCTCATAGACTCCATGGTAGGTTTTGACTCTAATAATGTGGGCTAATAAAAGTTAACATTTGAACTCATTTGATTATTCTAAGTATGCAGCACGTCCTGCTCCAGATAATGATTCATAACAGATAGGATTACCTCCGCCAGAGGGCGCTTGACTACAGAGATGGCAAAAAGAGGCCCCTCCCGGTCCATATATACCCGGGACCTCCCACAGGGGCTGGCCCGCCCCTTCTTCTCCCTTTCTCACTCTCCTTCTCTGAGCTGCCGAGCTGTGGCAGCCATTGTACAAGACATGTGAGTGCCCTCCCGGGCTCCCCCGTTTGTGTACCTGACCTAACCATGTGCCCCATTCTGACTGGGGACAGTGCTAGTCCCTTTTCATTTTTTCCTTGATTATGATGATATATATATATTATATATATGTGTATATATATATATGTGTGTGTGCATGTGCTTATGGCCACTCCTTTGTGTTTTTCAGGAGGACTCCCTGTGCCTTGCTTAAAAGGAGGTTCTCCCGGTCCTAGGGTCCCTAGCAGACATTTGGGGCACTTATAAATCCTCCCACTTGGGACTTAAGGGGCATCCCGGGTTGCTTACCAGCGTAATTCCCTTGGGTCATTGCGACTACCTTAAAATCACCATATGGAGGCTCCACAGGATACCGGGCTCGGGCTCCCTTCGGGACAATCCCGGCTATGTGTGGGTTGTGGCGTACCCCTTACGGGGGAGAATGTACTTATTTGCATAACATGTGCGCAACAGGCCTTAACGCGGCAGTTGGGACCCCAGGCGTCTGGGTCAGTGCCGCCCTCCTCACCTACCCCACCCCGCATCATCCGTACCCCAAGTGACACTGTCATTAGTGGGGAGTCGCACTCGGAGGTATGTGCTAGGCTGGCCAACCTCGAGAAAATTATTTCTAGCTCAGTGGGCAGAAAGGCCACTGCTAAGAAAAGGCATCTGTCACCGGCTACGCCATTAATTGCTTTTGATGATTAGGACTCCCCTGACTGGGCTGATTATTCCCCGCTCGAGGAGGGGGAATTGTTTGAGGAATCTGAGACTGAGGAATTGCAGTTCTTTGATTCTGATGCCGGGCAGGCGCTGGGGGATGTTCTGGATATTTCCCCACCAGTGGAGGCCCCTCCTAAGAAGGGGGAATTCTTTGGGTTCTCTAAGCCCCGCTTGGAGTTCCCAAATCAGGATCATTTTGACAGCATGATTCTTAGAGAATGGGAGAGGCCGAGTCAGCTTCACGGTGTTCCTCAGGGATGGGATAGGAAGTATCCCTTTCCGGTTGACGCAGTGAAGCGCTGGTCTTCCCCTCCTGAGGTCGACGCGCCTATCTTAGGATTGTCCAACACCTCACATGTGCACCTTGTACATACTCCTGACGCCACTACCCTTAAGGATGGCGAGGACAAGCGCATTGATCAGATGGCATGTCATACCTTTGCCAGTGTGGGTTCAGGCTTGTGGCCTGTCTGTGCATCGGCACTCGTGGCTGTGGCTACCAGGTCTGAGATTAGGGACATGTTACATGGGTCCCAGCTCAACCCGGACAGCATTGAATTCACAACCCGAGGTGTGAATTGTTCATGAATTTTGTTTTGTCGGCTATGGACGACACGATTACCATGTGCAGTAGATCTTTGGCTCTGTTGGTGGCCATGCGCCGATCGGTCTGGCTGCGCCAGTGGGCAGCTGGCATTGCGGCCAAGAAGTCACTTACAGCTTTGCCCTTCTTGGGAACGCGGCTGTTTGGAGACAAATTGGATTCTGTGGCGAAGGGTGGGAAGCTACCTCAGCGTAAGAAGCTGCGTCGCTCCTTTTGGGGGGCAAGCTCCTTTAATCCTTCCTTTCGCGGTGCCAGAGGGGGCAGAGGCCATGCCTACTCTGGATTTAGAGGTGATTCCTGGAACAAAGGTAGAGGACGTGCCCGTCCAGTCTCTACCTGGGGTTCCAGACCCAAACCCGCTGCCAAGCCAGTTCAACAATGAGGAGGCGCCCTCACCCTTGCGGGTGGGGGGACGGCTGCGGCTCTTCTTCCAGGTCTGGGCCCAGGAGGTCACAGACAAGTGGATATTGGAAGTAGTCTCGTCTGGGTACAAACTGGAGTTCGAGTACCGGCCTCCTCCCAGATTCCTAAGGTCTCGGGTGCCTTCGGATCCTCGGGCGGCGCAGGGGCTCCTGTTGGCTGTAAAGAACCTCCTGGACATGGTGGTCATATGCCCGGTGCCTCTTTCAGAGAGAGGCTGGGGCTATTATTCCAACCTTTTCACGGTTCCCAAAAGGGATGGCTCCATAAGACCCATTCTGGATTTGAAGCTTCTCAAAAGGTTCATCAGAACCAAGAGGTTCCGCATGGAGACTCTGCGCTCAGCCATCGGTTTCCTTCGTCAGGTGGATTTCATGACGTCCATAGACATCAAGGATGCTTTCCTTCATATACCAATTTTCCCAGCACACCAGAGATTTCTCAGGTTCGCGGTGGGAGATCAGCATTTTCAGTTTGTGGCCCTCCTGTTCGGGCTGACCTCGGCACCGAGGGTGTTTACCAAGGTTCTGGAGGGCATTATGGCCCTGCTCAGAGCCCAGGGCATTCACAATGTGCCATATCTGGACGACCTGCTCATTACAGCTTCCTCCCTCTGCCAGGCGGAGCTGGACACCAGGACGGTGGTGACTATGCTGGAGAGGTTCGGATGGATGATCAACCACCCCAAGTCTTCTCTCTCCCCATAAAGGGAGATATCCTTTCTGGGCATGAATCTGGATACCAGTCAGGCCAGAGTGTTCCTACCTCAGCCAAAGGTGCAGAGGGTTCAGGATCTGATATGTGTTCTCCTGACCAACCCTCGCCCTTCCATTCGGCTAGGGATGACTCTGGTGGGTTTGATGGTGGCCTCCTTCGAGGCGGTCCCCTTTGCTCAATTCCACATGTGGTCGCTACAACTCCATCTATTGCTGAAATGGGACAGATGTCCACAGTCCTTGGATCAGTCATTTCTGTTGTCTCCCAGGGTTCGACAGTCCCTTCAGTGGTGGCTGGAATCAAACAATCTGATGAGGGGCAGGTCTTTCTTGGCCCCTCGTTAGGAGAAGGTTACCACGGATGCCAGCCTGTCGGGCTGGGGATGTTTCTGGAAAGATCATCAGTTCCAGGGGTTGTGGGGTCCTCAGGAGGCACACAACCCCATCAATGTCTTGGAGCTCAGAGCTATCTGCTTGGTTTTATCGCGTCTGACACTTCACCTACAGGGTTTACCGGTTCAGGTTCGATCAGACAATCGTACTACGGTAGCTTACATCAATCACCAAGGAGGGACTCGCAGCAGGAGTGCCCTCAGGGAAGTCTCTCTGATTCTGACATGGGCGGAGAGCAATGTTCCTTGCATCTCGGCAGTATACATTCCGGGAGTGGAGAACACGGAGGCGGACTCCCTGAGCAGGGGGATTCTCTCTCCGAGGGGAATGGTCTCTCAACCACAGGGTGTTTCGGGCCCTGTGTCACAAGTGGGGGACTCCGGAGGTGGATCTCTTTGCCTCTCGGCACAATCACAAGCTCCCAACCTTTGTCTCTCTGTCTCAGGATCCTCTGGCCCTGGCAGTGGATGCCTTGTCCCTTGCCTGGAGGGATCTGGGGTTTCTGTACCTGTTTCCCCCCTTCTCCATGGTGGGAAAGGTAGTGCGCAAGCTGGCTCTAGAGGGGGCACCAGCAATTCTGGTGGCCCCAAGGTGGCCAAGACAGGTTTGGTTCGCAGACGTCGTAAGATTGGCGGTAGATCAGTACAGGCTGCCCCTGTCTCCGGATCTGATCTCTCAGGGTCAACTACGTTACCCCAATTTACAAACGCTTGCTTTGAGGCGTGGCTGCTGAAACCTTCATCCTGAGGGAGGAAGGTTTGTCTGAGGTGGTTATTCAAACCTTGATTAGAGCTAGGAAGAGGTCTTCCTCTACCATTTACTATAGGACTTGGCGGTCCTATATTGATTGGTGTGAGGCTAGGGCCTTACCTTGCAGGGTGTTTTCGATTCCTAGGATTTTGGAGTTTCTACAACACGGTCTGGATCTGGGGTTCCAGCTCAGTACTTTGAAGGGTCAGGTTTCTGCCCTGGCTGTCTTTTTTCAAAGGTCTTTTGCTTTGCATCATCTGGTCAAGACTTTTTTTTCCAAGGGGTCACTCATGTTTGTCCCCCTAGAAACCCTTTGGTTCCCGTTTGGGACCTAAATTTGGTTCTTTCGGCCCTCCAGGGGCCTCCCTTTGAACCGATGCAGGATGTGGCTCTTTCTGTGCTCACTCAAAAGGTTACCTTTTTGGTGGCTATTACCTCTGTTCGGCTTGTCTCTGAGGTGGCGGCTCTGTCTATTCAGGCCCCTTACTTTGAGAGACACCAGGATAAGGTGGTTTTTCACTTTAAACCAGATTTCCTTCCTAAGGTGGTTTCTGCCTTCCATCTCAATCAGGATGTAGTTCTCCCTTCCTTGTGTCCTAGGCCTAGCAATGACAAGGAGAAGGTTTTGCATTCTTTGGATGTGGTTCATTGTGTGAAGTACTATTTGGTTGCTACTTCTCCTTTTCGTAAGACGGACACCTTGTTCATGGTGCCTTCCGGGCCCAGAAAAGGTTTGGCGCCCGCCAAGTCTACCATTAGTAAATGTATACGCCAGGCCATTGTTGGAGCCTATTCTGCTAAGGGGAGGGTTCCTCCTTTTAAGATCACTGCTCATGCTACTCATGCTGTTGGGGCTTCCTGGGCTTTTCAGCACCAGGCTTCTGTTGAACAAGTTTGTAAGGCTGCTACTTGGTCTTCCGTTCATACTTTTTTTTTAGTTTTATAAGGTTAATGTGCGGCCTCAGCGGATGCTGTTTTTGGCCGCAAGGTTCTGCAAGCTGCAGTGGTTTAAATTGGTGCAT
Source organism: Gastrophryne carolinensis (assembly GCA_027917425.1). Taxonomy (NCBI): domain Eukaryota; kingdom Metazoa; phylum Chordata; class Amphibia; order Anura; family Microhylidae; genus Gastrophryne; species Gastrophryne carolinensis. Next base: position 432,922,734 of record CM051236.1, read on the forward strand.
TTTTTTTGCTGTATTTGGATCCCCACCCATGACGGACACTGCTATTGGATGTCCCATATGTCATGAATAGTGGAAGCGGGGTGTGTGACATACTTGGAATAATACCATTTTGTGATTACTCACCTTGGGTATTATAAGTATGTCACACACCCCGCTTCATCCCGCCCTTTAGTATTCTGGATCCTTTATATGGTGAACCTTTTATTGTTAAGAATGTTTTATTAGCTCTTCCTGGTCCCCTTACTGCTGTCATATACTGGGGAATGTGTGGGAGGTCCCAGGTATTTATGGATCGGGAGGGGCTTCTTTTTTGCTTTCATCTCTGCAGAAGTTCGCCCTCTACTGGACCATAACCCATATGACATGAATAGTGGAAGCGGGGTGTGTGACATACTTATAATACCCATTTTAAAGGTGAGTAATCACAAAATGGTATTTTTGTTCCTCTCCTGGTGTGATTGCTGGCTTCCCACCGCAGTCCGTGAGTGTCCCTGCGGGCTTTGCTCTTATTCAATTGTCATTTCTGTGTGCTTATGGGGCGTCACTATTATGTCTTTCTGGCGGGATAACTGTTTTTAAGAGGCTTCTCCCGGTCCTGTCCCCTCTATTAGTTATAATAACTTTATTAGAGGCCTACACTGCTTAATCCTCCCACTTCCCTGGCGGACATTTGGGGCATCCCGGGTTGCTTATACGGCGTAATTCCTATTGGCCAGTTGTACCACCTTAATCACCATATGGAGGCTTCACAGGATATTGTGCTCGGGGTCCCCTCGGGACAAGCCCGGCTGTGTGTAGTGTGTGGGGCATCCCCTGTGAGCGATGATGTGCGGGTCTGTGCACCCTGCGCCTAGCAGGCGCTTGCGCTGCATTCTGGGCTATCTGTGACTGGGCCTGCGCCCACTATGTCCTCACCCACTCCCCCTCGCTTGATTATGACTCCCAGTGAGCTAAATACTAGTGGGGAGTCTCAGCCTGACATGTCTTCCAGGTTGCCTAACATTGAGAGGCTGATTGCTAGCTCTGCAGCCCGTAAGGCCCCGGCTAAAAGGCGGCATGTGGCGCCGGGTGCGTCTGCCCTTCCTATGGAGACTGAGAATTTCCTTGATTTGTCTGATTATACCCCACTTGAGGAGGGGGAATTATTCTCGGATTCAGAGTTATCTGATGATCAGCATTTCAGTGGTGCTGACTATGGCTCTGACCATTGGGATGTTGATGACATCAATAGACTTTTAACTCAGATTTTTGATGTGCTTTCTATCTCCCTTTTTTGCTGCGGCTCCCAAGCTACATGGGGAATTTTTCAGTACTGCTAAACCACGTCTGGAGTTTCCAGAACAGGCCCATTTCAATAATCTTGTTCTCAAAGAATGGGAGCATCCCGGCCGGCTTCCCGGAATCCCTAAGGGCTGGAATAAAAGGTATCCCTTTCCCACCGAAGTGGTTAAATGTTGGTGGATGCTTCAGCCCTGGGGTTGTCCAACACTTCTGTGGTCCATTCCCCTGATTCCATTACCCTTAAGGATAGTGAGGACCGGCGCATTGACCAGCTGGCTTCCCATGCTTTTGCCTGTGTGGGGTCTGCCTTGCGCCCTGTCTGTGCTTCTGCTATTACTGCTGTTGCTGTTAGGACTCTCCTGAAGGGTCTGTTGGAAGGTGCCCCTGATGATACTTCTAGTGCCGAGTTCAGGGCCTAGTCACAGTGTGAAATGTTCTTTGCATATGTCCTTTCTGCCTTAGATGACACTATTAGGATGTGTAGTAGAACCTCTGCCCTGGTGGTTGCTATACGCCGCTCTGTTTGGCTGCGTCAGTGGGCAGCTGATAATGCTGCTAAGAAGGCCCTCACGGGGCTCCCCTTTAAGGGGCTGCGCCTATTTGACGATCGCTTGGACCTGTTTGCCAAGGGGGTAAGTTGCCTCAATGTAAGAAGCAGCTGCGGCCCTTTTGGGGTTCGGGTGCCTTTGCCCCCTCCTACCGTGGATCCAGGTCTGGGAGAGGGGTTTCCTTTGCAGGTCCTAGGGGAGACTTCTGGGGCAGGGGCAGAGGTCGTGCCCGCTCCGGATCTTCCTGGGGGTCCAAGCCCAAATCTGTTGCCAAGCCTCCTTAGCCATGAAGGGGCGCCCTCACTCATCCGGATGGGGGGACGGCTGCGGCTCTTCGCTCATGTCTGGGGACAGCAGGTCTCAGACAGGTGGATTCTGGAGGTTGTGTCCTCCGGCTACAAGCTAGAGTTCGCTGCCTGGCCGCCCCCAAGATTCCTCAGGTCTCGGATTCCTCTAGAACCCCTGGCAGCTCAGGGTCTGTTTCTGGCTGTGCAAAACCTATTAGACATGGGGGTCATCTCTCAGGTCCCTCCAGGGGAGAGAGGTCTGGGTTTTTATTCCAATCTCTTCACAGTACCCAAAAGGGATGGTTCCATCAGACCCATCCTGGACTTAAAGCTTCTCAACAAGTTCATCAGGACCAAACACTTTCGCATGGAGACCCTGCACTCCGTGATCAGCTCTTTGCGCCCGGGGGACTTCATGACCTCCATAGACATCAAGGATGCTTACCTTCATGTACCAGTCTTCCCAGGGAATCAGAGATTCCTCAGGTTCGCACTGGAGGACCAGCACTACCAATTTGTAGCACTGCCCTTCGGTCTCACCTCGGCCCCCAGAGTCTTCATCAAGGTGCTGGCAGGTGTCATGGCTCTCCTCAGAGCTTGGGGCTTTCGCATTCTTCCTTATCTGGACGACCTGCTCATCACTTCTCATTCTTTCCAGCAGGCAGAATTGGATACCCAGCAGGTGGTGACTGCTCTGGAAACATTTGGATGGGTGATCAATCACCACAAATCCTCCCTGTCTCCATCTCTGGTGACCTCCTTCCTGGGCATGAATCTGGATACTGTTCAGGCCAGGATTTTTCTTCCTCCGCAGAAGGTGGATTCTCTTCAAGCTCTGGTTCATTTCCTTCTGTCCTGCCCTCGCCCTTCCATCCGGCAAGGGATGCAGCTGGTGGGACAGATGTTGTTCTGCTTCGAGGCAGTTCCTTATGCTCAGTTCCACATGAGACCTCTTCAGCTCCATCTCCTATCAGTCTGGGACAAGAGTCCCCTGTCTCTGGATCAGGCCTTTGTTCTGTCTCCTCTGGCCCGGCGGTCCCTCTTGTGGTGGCTGGACTCGAGGAACCTGTTGGGGTGCAGATCCTTTCTGGCCCCCTGTTGGGAGACGGTCACTACGGATTCCTGTCTATCAGGTTGGGGGGGTTTCTGGAGAACCCTACAATTCCAGGGGCTGTGGGGCCCTCAGGAGGCCCATGCCCCCATCAACGTCCTGGAGCTGAGGGCGATTCGGTTGGTACTGGCCCAGTTGACTCCTCACCTTCAGGGCCGGCTGGTCCAAGTTCGCTCAGACAACCAGACGGCGGTTGACTACATCAATCACCATGGAGGGACTCGGAGCAAGAGTACCCTCAAGGAGGTGTCCATGATTCTGTCCTGGGCGGAGGATAATGTTCCTTGCATCTCAGCAGTGTACATTCCGGGGGTGGAGAATCTGGAGGCGGACTCCCTGAGCAGGGGGACCTCTCACCTGGGGGAATGTTCTCTCAGCAGTGAGGTCTTCCTGTCCTTATGTCACCATTGGGGGGGTACCGGAAGTGGATCTGTTTGCGTCCCGCCACAATCATAAGCTCCCAGTCTTTGTCTCTCTGTCCCAGGATCCCCTGGCCCTTGCGGTGGATGCTCTGACTCTATCCTGGCAGGGGTTCCGTCTCCTGTATCTTTTTCCTCCATTCCCCCTGCTGGGCAGGGTTCTGCCCAAGCTGGCTCAGGAGAGGGTGCCAGCAATTTTGGTGGCCCCCCGGTGGCAAAGACAGGTGTGGTTCGCAGATATCGTTCAGCGGGCAGTAGATCAGTACGCTCTGCCCCTGGTCCCAGATCTTCTCACTCAAGGGCGGTTATGCCATCCCAATTTCAAACGCTGGCTTTGACGGCCTGGCTGCTGAAACCTCCATCTTAAGGGATGAGGGGCTTTCTGAGTCTGTGGTTAACACTCTAATCAGGGCTAGGAAGAAATCCTCTTCTACCATCTACTATAGGATCTGGCGGGCCTACATTGACTGGTGTGAGTCAAGGGTCCTTCCATGTCGGGTGTTTTCCATTCCTAGGATTCTGGAGTTTCTTCAGCATGGTTTGGATCTGGGACTTCAGCTCAGCACGCTCAAGGGTCAGGTTTCTGCCTTGGCTGTTTTCTTCCAGAGATCTTTCGCTCAACATCCTCTGGTCTAGACTTTCTTCCAGGGGGTTGCTCATGTGAGTCCCCCTTGCAAACCTCTGTTGCCAGTTTGGGACTTGAATTTGGTTTTGTCTGCCCTTCAGGGCCCTCCTTTTGAGCCTGTGCATGAGGCTGCTCTGTCTATTCTTACTCTAAAAGTTGCCTTTTTGGTGGCTATCACCTCGGTCAGGCGTGTTTTGGAGTTGGCGGCCCTTTCTATTCAGGCCCACTACTTTGAGAGACACCAGGACAAGGTGGTTTTCAGATTTAAACCTGATTTCTTGCCTAAGGTTGTCTCTGCCTTCCATCTCAATCAGGACATTGTGCTTCCTTCCTTGTGCCCTAATCCTGGTAATTCCAAGGAGAGGGCCTTACATTCCCTGGATGTGGTCAGGAATTTGAAGTTCTACTTGGTGGCTACTGCACCTTTTAGAAAGACTGATGCCTTGTTTGTGGTTCCTTCGGGTCCCAAGAAGGGCCTGGCCTCTGCTAAGTCTACTATTAGCAAATGGATTCGTCAGGCTATTTTTAGGGCCTGTTCTGCTAGGGGAAAGGATCCTCCTTTCCGTGTTACTGCTCATTCTACACGTGCTGTTGGGGCCTCCTGAGCCTTCCAGCACCAGGCTTCTGTTGAACAAGTTTGTAAGGCTGATACTTGGTCTTCTGTTTATACCTTTTCCAAGTTTTACAAGGTTGGTGTTCGGGCCTCAGAAGATGCTGTTTTTGGCCACAAGGTTCTGCAGGCAGCAGTGCTGTGAACTGCGCGTTGTTGCTTTTGGGATCCCACCCTGTTTACAGACACCACTATTGGATGTCCCATCTGTTATGAATCATTATCTGGAGCAGGACGTGCTGCATACTTAGAATAATACAATTCTGTGATTACTCACCTTGTAGAATTGGTATTATAAGTATGCAGCACGTCCTGCTCCACCCCACCCTGTCTGCATTATCTTGGATCCTCTGTATGGTGATTGTTATCCTTGTTAACGTTGTTAATTATCATTGGCTTCTCCTGGTTCTCCTTACTGCTTTTCTATACTGGGGAATTTCTGCGAGGTCCCGGGTATATATGGACCGGGAGGGGCCTCTTTTTGCCATCTCTGCAGTCAAGCGCCCTCTGGCAGAGGCAATCCCATCTGTTATGAATCATTATCTGGAGCAGGACGTGCTGCATACTTATAATACCAATTCTACAAGGTGAGTAATCACAGAATTGTATTTTTTTGTTGCAGTTGAGCCGGCTCAGCCCACTTCAGCATCCAGCAGTGGTAATTCTGATGATACTATTCGGTCCATTTTACAGCAAGCGAGAAGAGAAATGGAAGCCCAGCAGGCTGCTTTTGAACCCGCCTTAAAAACGGCATCTTTATCCCAAGCTGAACTTGCAATCATTTCTCCAAAGCTCATATCTACCACTGCAGTCTCTTCAGTGTCTAGTTACTCTCCCTTAACCATGTCACTGAAGAAACACACACCCGTTGTGGACTCTGGCATCTCTACGTTACAGAACCTCTCTAGTGTAAAAAAGGAGCCCCCAGAGACTTCTATTCTAGAAACTCATAGCATGAGCGAATCTACGCAGGGAATGCTAAGGCATGTAAAAAATGAGCTGGGGCGGAGTAGCGTGTGGAAAGACCATTGGTGGAACACTGTTCCACATGAAAGGAGAACCACCGTTTCATGTGAAGACACAAAAGTCGAGGAGACCAACTGCACAAAAGAAAAACATATCCCTCAAAACAGGATAGAACGGCAAGGGCCCTCATCCTCTTCAGAATACTGGAAAGAGTGGCCAAATGCTGAATCTCCATATTCCCAGAGTTCGGAAATCAGCATGACAGGAGCCAGTCGCAGCGAGACCCCTCAGAACAGTCCATTGCCTTCATCTCCGGCTGTGTCTATAGCCAAACCAGCCAAGCCATCAGTCCCGCCCCTAACTCCAGAACAGTATGAGGTTTACATGTACCAGGACGTGGACACCATCGAGCTAACCCGTCAAGTGAAAGAGAAGCTTGCAAAAAATGGAATCTGTCAAAGGATATTTGGTGAAAAGGTAACCACGTGTATTTTTTAAACTTACCTTCCCACTTGCTAAGCTCTATTTTTTTTACCTTTGCAGCTTTCCAAAGAAAATGTTGGCCCGCGCCCTTAGCTTATAAGCAGTTCTTGATACAGTCATTGCTTGATTTGCACGCGCTCTAATAAATCATACAATACAGTCGCTCACAGCCCATGTTGGCAGAAGGTAGATGTTGTTCCTGGACTGTCAAAACGTGTGCTTGACACAGATAAATAAATGTTTGTGTTGGCACCGTGCAATACACCCAGTCTGAGACACCGCTGAAAGATGCTTTCTTTTAAGGAATAGATTTGTAAGCTTGGAGACTCCTAGATAACAATGTCTGTGAATGTTTCTGGGCACATATGGCAGAGGCCTCTTGTTTTAGGGTCTTCTAAAAACAGCAAGTCATTTTGATAAGTGCCTGTGGTTACCCTGGACTGCAAATAATCAAACATATGCCTTAACCACTACGGTCAGACATACATATCTTCAACCATACATTCCAACCTTTTAATATTAAGCCACACCCGCTCATTAGGGGAGGATAGGAGATAGGTTGTAACAATTATAACAATATAAACACTTTGAACAGGCAAATCAATCATTTCCATGTTAACTTCAAAGAGGGACACATGAGAACAACAGGCGGACACAGACTCAAATCAGGGACAGTTCCTCCAAATGAGGGACAGTTAGGAGGTATGCTTCAACTATTTGGGTACCCTGAACTAGACTTAAGTTGCACACATTCAAAGAGTACCAAAACCCAACCAAGCTCCAGCTGACACCCGTCACTGATTTAGGATGCTCCCCAGTGTAAAACTCTCCTATTCCCGGAATAGGGTGATCTACAGTGATCATATTGGCAGAGTGGAGGGAAGGGGATGCTGCGGCAAAGCGGAGCGATCTGCTGATTGCAGATATGATCATTGGCATATTTCCCAGTGAAGGGTTTAGACAGTCCAGGCAACAGCAAAAATAATGTTTTGCACAGCGCTTTACAATCAATTATAATAAGGCAGCAAGCAGCCAATCTGATGCATGTCTCATGTGCCCTTTCCTCCATTTCTTACAGGGCCCTAAACTTTGACCCTCCTTTTAAAGTGGCCCAACACCCAGGATTTTGACTATCCTGGGTTTTGGTCTACTTCGGTGGGGCACCCCGATCGGGGGTGCCCCGCTGTCTGAAACCCCCCAGAAGGCCCAAAAAAACTCACCTCTCCCCGCTCCCACGTGACCGCGCCAGCCAATCACAGCGCTCAGAGCCGCTGTGGTATGCGCGTCCAAGGCCGCCTGAACGCGCATACCAGCTCAGCTGGCTCTGAGCGCTGGAGGTCGCGTCTCGCGCTTCCCTCTAACAGGGAGCGCGCCTGCACCGGCCATTCACAAACGGCCGGCGCGGGTGCGCGCCCTGCTAGAGGGAAGCGTGAGACGCGGCTCGCGCATGCGCCGATGGAACGGGGCTGAGGTAAGGTTTGTGGGCCGCCTGGGGGGTTCCTCCCCTCTGGTTCTTTCCAGTGCTTATAAATTCAGTTAGAGTACACACAGCTCAGCATTGGGGAGCACTTCATTCTATCTGCCATTATGTGACAGTTTAGATTCTGGGATGCTATGAAATGGCTCATTTTTTCCACTGTTCCTATGGAGGTTAAGTTGGAAGTAAGTTAGCGTGTACCTGGATAGTTTAGGTTTCTGGTGGGACATTTGGGAGCAAGTAGCGGTTTTAAGAATCAGGTTGTAGGCCTGGTTTAGGCACAGTGCAGCTTAAAGTGGAAGTCCAGTCATGGGGTGACCAGCCACCTGGCCATTTTCCCCTGGCGCTGTGACAGAACTGAGGAGGGGGGTTATAAAGAAAAAAAACATTACCTCTCATACGGTTGAGCGCTGTTTACCATGTCCGTGGGGCTACTGCACAGAAAGACACAGAGCAGCACCCTCCGCAATGTGCCCGCTCTCGTCTACCCATTCAGTTGGATGGTAGCACGGTCCTAGGGGAAGGCGATTTGTGTTTTGTCCCAAAGGCGGCGCTAAAGATCAGGAGTGACAGGAGAACGGCACTGGACTGTGGGCAGGGTAGGGGTTTTTTTCTTTGTACCTCCTCCATCCTGCCTCAGCACCAGAGGAGTGTGGCAAGTCTGGGGTTAACCCCGTGACTGGACTTCCACTTTAAGACTTGTTTGGGAAAATGTTAGCCCTGTAATTCATTTCACTGCACAATGCATATTTAACATCTCTCCATTTCCATTTGAGGGGCTGAATGTAAACATAGAGGGGTTTGGTTCACTTTAAACTGCACAAGTATTTGAGGGGCTAACCTACCCACATTGCACCACTGGACATGGACATTTTTATATGCAAATTTTGAGACACTTTTCAGGCTGCAAGTCTTTGCAGATTGTGATTGGGCCTTTGTATGGTCTCTTACTTTAGAATGTTGGGATAGAAGGTAACAGAACTCTTATGGAGCATTGTATGCTTTTCAGAATCGGGGCCCCAGCTGTTGGAGAAAAAGCTGCATCTCAGAATAATGCTGCAGATCAGTTTTGAATTGGAGTTTGGTCCAGTTAATCTTATAAGGCATTAATACGAATAAAACACCCCAGTGAAGACAAATCCTGGGAGTTTCTACTTCCTGCCATCACTAATATCATAATGTCGTATATAAAATATCATACTCAAAAATCAACCATTCCCAAGATTTAGTTTCTTGTATGCTCATCCAGCATTAGCAAGCAAATGGAAGAACAAAGCCCAGCCCTGCCTCCATTACAGTGCCTGGAGACTGGTGGAATTGCCATTGAAGATTAGAATTATGCATTATGCTTACCCAATTTGGTAGAATCATTAATATATAGAGAGCCTGAAAATTTGGAGATGATTGAACAGCTGGTCGGAACTCCAATCACCAGCACTTCCGTGTCAGGATTGCAACCTCCCGCCATCAGTCACAGGGGTTCGGCTATGCCCCCTCCATTCAATGTAATAGAGCACATGATCCCAGCCTTGGCACAGCCCCTCCATTATGGTGAATAGAGAGGGCGTGGCTGTGGCTTTGTTGGCGGAGGGGTATTGGTGACATGAGTTTGGACCCGCTCAGCGTGGGATGCGATCCAGCAATTGAGTGTCTTGCTGAATGCAGAAGTAGGACCATTTAGCTACGGGGGGCAAATGGCGAGTACCCTTTTGTTTTATTATTTGGTCGGTCAAATTGCAAGCTTAAAAAAGGAAATCCACGTAGTGTATACACCCCTAGCTCTCTCCCTCTAAAACAAACCTGATTTTGCAAAAAGAGGGGGGGATACTTAGCAACTCACTGCAAACCTTCTCCATTCACCCCTGCAGCATTACGCAGCTGGGGAACCAAGACCTGCCATGACCTGTGAGTCAGCCAATCACGGTGGCAGCAGCAGTGAAGCTGATGATGTGATTGGCTGACTAGGAAGTCATTGATCTCGAAATTGTGTAGTATTCAAAATCCATATAAACACCTTGGCTAATAAGGGGAGGGGTCACTTATACACCTGAACTGAATAAAACTTCCACCAAGCTTGTGGTTTTCTTTTCCTGGTAGAAATAAAATCCAGGGGTGATAGGTTTAGTCTATGAGGGGTGACAGAGCCTGTCAGCCCAGATGTCCTCTTCCTTCCCATGAAATTAAGAAAAAAAGCCTGGCAGGATATTTCTTGATGCCGGGTGTATAAGTGACCCCTTCACTCACCATCCAGCATATTTATATGGATTTTTATTATTGGGCCATTTTTTGCAATAGTGCTCCTTTAATTCAACATCTCATGCTTTGTACATCGACTAAGAGACATTTTAGTTATTTAAATTATCCTTGTTATATTGAAGCTGGGCTGATTGTATGTATGTCATGTGTTAATGATTTGCATTGCTTACTTTTGTAACATATTAGGGAAGTCCTGTTCCAGGACTCTGGTGTAAACAACTTGGGCCTTTTCCATTCATTATATAATAATTTTGAACAACATTTCTGCCTACAAGCTATATTGCAACAACAAAATGTTTTTTTCTTAATGAATACCGATTACTGTGCATTGGTTTTTCAGGTACTGGGTCTGTCACAAGGCAGTGTCAGTGACATGTTATCCAGACCGAAACCCTGGAGCAAGCTGACCCAGAAAGGCCGAGAACCATTCATTAGAATGCAGCTATGGTTGAACGGAGAGCTTGGGCAAAGCGTCTTGCAGTCACAAGGACAGCAACAAGGACAAGGTACTATAAATATAAATATTGTGTGAGCCGTGCCATACACTACCTGTTTTTCTTCTTTCGCTCTCTATAAAGGGATTTTGGCAGCAGGCAGCGATATAGTCAGAACATGACCTTGGATAATTCTCTCAGACAGGAATGACAAGGGGACATTGTGGTGCGCAGCACATGTACTCATTTAGTTGTGTGGAAAGTGAGATTTGTTCATCTCTTTGCGGGCACTGTATTTCTTGTGTTGCAGTGCCCTGTGGCTAAGAAAGTGCTGATGTAGAAAGATTCTTACAAGGCTGATGTCTTTGCCACATCCTTTTCTGATTTACCTTTCCTTTCCATTTATAGGCCTGCAATCTGCTGCAGCTCAGCAGGATCCTGTAATCGAAGGATGCCCGAGTTCAGGTACTTTTACTCAGAATTTCCTTTTCAGCACAATCAAAATATTATATGTACAATATTCCTGTATGTTCAGCTCCTGCTTTGCTGGAGAAGGTATACTCATTGATAGCAGTTTACTATTGTCCAGTCTATTTTGCAGCAGTTTCATACCGCTCCAGCATTATCCATGCACTCATCCCAGTGCACCATTTGGTACATTGAATTCAATAAGCATCTGCTTCAATAAGCATCTGCGATCACCACCTCTATCGATTACAGTCTCTAGTTTGGATGTTCACATTTCAATAATTCACCTAAACATTGCTATATCCAGTTATTCTAATTAAACATTTAGGAGACTTGAAATAAAAAAACACACAGCACATGCACAATCCTAAAAAAGGACAGCCCATTGTATTCGACAACTATAAGATATATACACAGAACTGTCATTATTATCCCCCCGCCAAGCTCATATTCAGGGCATCAGCCGCACCCCTATCCTCAAAAGTATACAAGCCCTGATGTGCAAAATGTGAAAAAGCTAATAATCCCAATCCCCCATGATCCCCAACCACAGATGGGCAGTCTCTGTTGAAGATGAATAATGAAGACAACTGTACTTACTGTATAAATATACCAAATTGTTGCTTAAAGTGGACTAAAACCAAACCTACAGTCTTTAAGACTCTCCTGAATCCTTCTACATCTGTACGTGGCCGCAAAAGCCATTACTCAATGCTTAATGCGGCTGAGCACAGAGGCATGTAGGGGATGCCGCTTTCATTTACAAAAAGTGTCTATACTCATTCAGCTTCTTTAGGCACTAATTTCCAGATGCCATATGTGTAATAGGCCACTGACAGGGTTTCACACAATGGGGCATCCCAAATCGGGATGCTCCAGGGATATCGAACAAAACCTGGGGTAGGGAAAATACTTTACTTCTACCCTTGCAGCATGATGGCTTCCCAATTATGGCATGCCCAATTGCATCTTGCCTTAGTGCAAGCCTGGGACTAGGCATGTCTGTACTTAAAGGGACTGTATTACCAAAATAATAAGGAAGCAAACTGTTCACTGGATACCTGTCCCATGTGCCTCTCCTCTATTTCCTGCAGTGCAGGGTAGAGGCCGTTGCATGGCTCCAAAATTGGTGCCTTCTTTCAATTGCATTCCTCCAGGACCACAGCAAAATGTGGTCTAATGGTCTTGCGGCTCTCAGGGTGTTCGAGCAAGGAAAGTCCCACTGTGTCCGACAACAGCAGACTCATAAAGCTGCACTATGACATGCCCTAGTGTCTACCTGGACAGGGACTTTAACCTTCTGCATTCCATCGCTCCAGCAGCCATTCAATGAATGGCAACAACCAATCAGATTGGGCAATGGGAGTGACACACAGCATCTGCACATCCACTGGATGAATCCGTTGCTGACATTTATGTGGCGCTGAAGTGGTTAGTACGGGGGCACAGTCCCGGACCTGGGGAGGGGTCGTTGGAACCCCAAAACATTGGTGATATGTACATTTTAAAGCATGTTAAATGGCTGTAATTACTTTTAGAGTAGTGATGGATACATTGAATGATGAATACATTTTGCAACTGTTATGAACTAGAAATTTTAAGTGCTGGTTTTATTGCATACTAAAGCATCCTAAACCAGGATGCCGTCATGCAGCAAGAGAAAGTAGTCTTTTTAGTAGCAAAATTAAAAAAAAAAGCCTGTTACAACCAAGGAACTAAAGCTTGGGGCTGTCATTTTATTTTATGGTGGTTCCGTTCTCCGCAGTCTTCTATCTGGTACATTTAGTCCTTTCGAGAAGAGGCATGGTCCCCTATGTTGTTCCACTTTTCATTATCTAAAATGACCAAAATTAGTACTAACTGTCAGTTACCTAAAACAGTGCTAAATTGCAACAAATAAAATGCACATAAAGGGTTTTTGTCAACTTTTGGAGCAGTTGCATAATTTTGTAGCAAGCCTTAGAGATGACAGCAGCTAGGGTTGGAGTACAGTTCAGTCTGCAGCCTCGCTATGTATCACAGGGATTCCTATAAACCACCAGTTGTATGCTTACCACTGGTTGGGAAACACTGGGTGGAAGCATTGTCTTCACCATTGTATGCACAAGTTGCTGCACACTTTTCTATTATTCTGGAAGCCGCATCATGGAATGGATAGATAGGGACATTGTTGACTGACAACTGAAACGAGTGCAAATGTCACCTGGATCTGTCCATACCAGGCTGAAAATGTATAGATATACATATTGTCCGTTTTCTCAATATGGCTGTAGACTTGGCTTTCATTTCAGGTATCTCAGTAGCATGAAACTTTTACAAAGCATTCCATTGTGTAGTTACACTATAAGGACCAGAGTTCCTACCATGCAAACACACAGCGTTGCCAATGCCTCACACCGAGCAAGTCTAATAACTCTTTAGGTGGCAGCAGAAACCTATGAAAAGGGTAACTGTACCTTGTCGTATTCAGGGAATCAATACTGGCCACACTAGACATTAAGTCACATTTCCCATGAGTTAAATAAAAGCGTGAAAGCCAAATTATTTCAAGCCTTCCTTATTTAACTTATTTTGCCGTGTTTGCTCTTTTTAGCACTGATAACTAGAACCAATGTGAACGGTCAAAATGAAGCTGTTTCAGGATGACTGTTGTTAATTGCAAATAAGTTTGGTATAAACAGCATTTTTAAGTTCATTAACCCACATGTCAGGCCAAAGGAGCATTATTCTTGAAAGGCTATCATGATTAGTGTACTGGACTATTACGCTTTACTATTTAAAGCCCCTTTGTGCTGCTTTTTCCAAAGCAAACAGCAGTTGTGACTTATTAGTTATTAACGATAAAACGTTAAACAAATTGCTCCCCCAAAACCCTTCTCCCAAAATCAGTGATGTAATATATTTGAGAGGGCTCAAATACATTCAGATGTTGTGGGATAGCAGGAAGATTCTATGCTATTGTACTGCATAGAGGCAGCCATCTTGCCACAATTCTGACAGGCCTGCTTGTGAAAAACCCAGTCCTACAGTCAAAATGACCCTACATCTCTTTGAAATGATGCTTTATTTCTAGCCAGAAGTAAAAAGTCATCAGCTGTAATGACTTGTCACTGTTTAGAAAGCGCTTAAAACTTTGTAACAACATTGTAAACAACTCTGTGGCAGCCATTGACATACATTGATACATAGTTACATTCATCCCCTCCAGCAGCTAGTGAAATGAATAAAATATCTCTCTGGCTCGTTGGGTTGATCATAAGGAAGCTCCCAGCTCAACTTTAGTGTGTCTCTTTACTAGCAGAAGCTCACCCCTATCCCCCCACTCACATGTAATGATGTGTAATCAGGACTCTCAGGTGTGATCCAAGATGGCAGCTCCCATGTAATTCTAGTGGCACAGATATTCCACAACATCTGCATGGGATTAAGCAAGCTCAAACAGCATACCCCACTGATCATCAAAGAGGGGCTTTAGTGGAGCAAATTACTTTCTTGACTGGAGGTCTGCTTTAAAGTAATCCTATACCTAGAAAGAGTGTTTGTCACCTTCTATTCCCAGCCTGGTGACCCAAAATGGGCAGCCCAACATTCATAAAAACACAAAACAGGTTGCAGTCTGATGTTCGAATGGGCTACACCATCAACCTGAGAGGGACTATATAGTTAAACTGGCTAATATTGGCTTTGTGCAAGTTTCGTACTAAAATTTCAGTTCTCTTTCTTGATTAAAAATCTTAGCCTTCTCCCCTATCCCACTTCTTGAGCCTAGCCAGGATAGCTATTGTCCCTCCTTCCTTCTACTACCCATCAAGTTGAATGGAAGATGCCGCATTGGAAATGAAGTGGGGAGAAACTTTTGAGTATAGCATTTATATTGGAGGGAGGTGGATGGGATCCCGCCTATTTATTTACTTCCTACTTGTCTAGTGTAGGTACACTTATTGATTAAATTGTTGCCAAAAATAAAAAATATGACAAAAAAACAGAAAAAAAATATACAGATTAGTTTGTGTAAAATCATCAGTGGTATAACTCTTTTTTTACCTATCCAGCTTATTTGGTTATAGCCACTGTTCCCCCAAATGTTATCTATTCTACCTAGTTATTTTACTTAAAGTGGACCAACACCCACGGGTGATCGGCCCGGGAATCTATAAGATTCCCGGGCCGATCACCCCCCACCCCGCGGGACATCCGAGATCGGGATGTCCCGCGGGGTGAAACCCCCCCCAAACACCCCAACTCACCTACCTTATCTTCGGCGGCGGCCGGCCACCGCCGCCTCCCTCGCGCCCCTGTAGGCGTGCGCGCGCCCGCGCCGGCCGTCTGCGAATGGCCGGCGGGGGCGCGCGCGCGCCGAAAGTGACGCGAGGGAGGCGGCGGCGGCGGCCGCCGCTTAGACGTTCCTTGTACGTTGGCGCTGGGAGCGGGGAGAGGTGAGTTATTCGGGGGGTTAGGGGGGGTTTCACACAGCGGGGCACCCCGATCGGGGGTGCCCCACCGAAGTGGACCAAGACCCAGGATAGTCAAAATCCTGGGTGTTGGTCCACTTTAAACATTAGGTTTCTTAAAGAGGAAGTTTAAGGTTTTTGTAACCCCTTGCTCCTCCTATGCTCCTCCTATGCTAAGCCTAATTTTGGAATTCAAATAATAAAAAACAACCTGCTTCAATTCTCCCTTGATGCCGATGGAGGCGAGGCTCTGCATGTCATGGACATGAGTGACAGACCAGTTCGGTCACACTGCTGCCCAGGATTGGGTGGCTGGCCTGTCTGGTGCAGTTTCCATGTAGATTGCCCAACCCCCCAGTGAGTTGTTTTTATTTTTAGGTTTTTTGGCCTAATTTGGCTTAGCACAGGGGAATAGAGGGGTGAGCTGAGTGTTCAAAAATTCTTGGACTTTCTTTCACTACGGCTTCTTTCTCACTAAGCTTTGCTGAGCATGATGCACTTTTGTGTTCTGGGTTTTTACCTGTATTGTGGTGCCATTGTGTTGCGGTCAGAGTGCTGCATTTAACACATGTAAAACCATAGTAGGCAGTGGGCCAGAATCTTTGATGTTTACACTGCATGACAGTATGAATTTAGACCGGCTTAACTCCCTCCCAGATTACAGGTATGAGTTTCTTCCAATGGGGACATTAGTGAAAGTTGCACACTGCAGTTCTGCACCATCCCTATTTGAGGAAACTATCACTATACCCTGGATGTATCAAAATTCGGATGCTCAGAAGTACCTATCAACATATCTGATGCTCTGAAAAAAACACTTTAATGCACAGCTAATATTTTAACTTTCATTTTGTTTAAACCGGACTGTCAGTATCTGTCAGCATCATTTAACGAAAAGCCCAAACCCTTAGAAAAAAAAAATATTCCCCAGCATCTAAAATATATTTTAAATTCTTAATCGTTTACTTATTATTCTTTCCCCCACTGGTCTGCAAATCTGTCCAGGACTGCAGAATATTACCCCGCCATCTTACCTCTGAAGCTACTCCTTGCAGAGGAGAGGGGGAGGAGTACAGGGGGGCAGAGCACCACTGAGGTCGGGAGGACAGCAATCCCAGAATGCAGAGTGGCATAGAAATGAGATATGTTTTTAAGTTGGCCATAATCTATTCCGGAGTTATCAGATCCTTTTTTGAAATGTGTATATACCACCAGGTCCTCTATATATTGGCAGGTCTGCTACTAACTGCCTTTAAAAATTATAAGGTTCTTGTGTATTCAAGTGGGTGCCATAAATAGAGAAATTGGCCTTGTCCCTATAATACCCATGCAGATTCCCTATAATCAACTTCCCATCTTTAGTCTGCCCCTTTAGATAGAGAACATACATGCTGCTGATGCTGTGTCGGTCTCCTATGCGTTGACACTACAGATTGATGGACATCTCATTATAAAGGCTGGTCTCTCTGTGAACTATTGATCTGTAACGTCAAGTCTGGGATCAGACACAAGCAATTCTTTTACACTTGTTTACCATAGGCCTCTGACGCACATAATGCACTTGAAGGAGGTGCAGTGAGACTACTTTATTTTGGTTAGCGTCCGCTCATTATTAAACTGGAGGTGGAAAACTGCATTTGAAGTTACAGCTGTGGGTGATCCCGAGGGACTCATACTTTCTTCTTTGTTCGTCTATATTCTGAGCCATCATCCATCATGTCTAACCTCATGCTGCTTAGCAGAAGACAAACCCATAGGAATAGAGGCTCGTACAACAACAAAAGACAACTGCTAATTAAGGATTGTTTTTTTCACCTCCAACCAATGCATAGCTTTGAATAATGGCTTCTACATAAGTGACTTAAATGTCCGCAATATGTTTAGACCTGCTTAAAATAATGTGGAACACAAACAAAAGTCCTTTTTTGTTAATTATATCACTCGGCAATTAATCTTCCGAGTCCCATAGGAGGACCTATGCAAGGCGTAGATGCGTACAAATAAAATTACTTTATAAAGGTTGTTAAAGTAACTTGACTAAACTTTTTCTTTGTCTGTGAAACCTTTATTTTTCTTTAAAGCTTTTTGTAAAAATAAAAATTCACAAAATGTATTACAAACATTTATGCAGTATGATATAAGACATACTCTGTATAAAAAGGCATCTTCAATGGCAGCTCTAGGTAGCCCTGATTTCACCTTTCCGTCAGTCACCTTTTTGCTGGTAAATATTTCCAAAATGAGGATTGACCAACTACAGTGGTGGCTCATCATACATAATATTTGTGGTCCTCTTCTTAATCCATCCTACACCTTAGTATCCATCAGTGTTGTACAGTGAAGCTTCCTGATCTTCTATGCCACAACTTTCTTGTCCTACCATTTTGCAATACCACAAAGGTTTTTTCCCAAAATAAAACCGCTTCGCTCTCACATAAATTAGTGGCATATTCATGCTCTCTCTTTTTTAGCTTGGTACAGATCTTTCCACTGTTGAAAAGGGGAAATGGTAGCTGGTTATAAAACTAAACTAACTAATCTGTGTGTTCAGGCAGAACATTTCAGATAAATAGTAGAAGTAACTGTGTTCAAAATTAGGGATATACTGTAGTCTCCAGCCTATCAAATACACGATGAAGCAAGCACTTTAAAGAAAACACATGTACACCTGCTTATTCAATCAAATATAAAATCACCAATCAGTGTGATCTTTTTGAATTCGATAGGTTTGTTGGCACTAGACTAGCTAGTTTAAGTATTTCTGAGACTGTTGATCTCCTGAGATTTTTGCATATACTGTACCAGTCTCTAGATTTTACCCAGAAACCTGACTGGAAGATACTATAGCTCACTCAAGAGAAACCACAGTAGTGATCAACACTGAGAAAGTAGGCGAAAAATAACCTGGAGAACCTTGTGCCTGTGTGGCACCCCTGATCTGAGGTCTGAAGTACACAGTTGACTTTCCCTTTTATGAAAGGTAATCTGACCACAAGCAACTGAGCAGGCTGGCTATGAACAGTACTCTGTATCATTGTTACTCACATATTAATATAATGAGGTGGAAATGCCTATTAGTGGGCATAATGTTGACCTTTATAAAGGTTCTGTGTTTCTTAGTATTTGTTTTATTACTTGTCAAATGTTACTGTGTTTTATTGGGCAATGTGATCAAACGCAGTGGTGTACAAATTCAAATATGCCCATTAAAGTGGTTAAAGCGTGAACACAGTTGGAGATAAATGTAGAGCGAAATGATTATTGAAAACGCAAGATGAGTATAATCAGCCAGTGAAACCTAGTTTACAAATCCCTCCAAAATCACTAAAGATCTCCAAACAGAAAAAAATAAATAAAATAAAATATAATCTATGGCAAACGCCTTAAGCAGCATTCAAAGTGGGACTCCCTGGGGGCAACAAGAAGATGTTCTAATCAATTACCACATCATAACACTGATGTATGATAATTACTGAGTGTTTCTCCTGAGATAGTGCAGCATTTGGCTGAGATGCAGTCCTTTCATGGTCCACTGGCTGATTAATATGCAAATAATAGGCTGATTGCATGATGAATGCAGAAAATGAGTTCGCTGATAACGTGAGCAGTGAGGCGAGAACATGATAAATTACTTTTACTGACTGTCCTACATTAAGCACTCTTTCTCAACAATTTTATCTGAAATTGAATGAAGCAGTATGGATATTGTAGGATTGTATAAAATAATGTCGCTTAATAATCGCCATATTATTGCTGCATTGAGCAGAAGTGTCATTTAGCCTTGGTATTTCACCTCGCACTCAGCGTAGATTTGCGTTATTCATTATGTACAATTGATCTCCGTAAGAAGGTGAAGACAGAACACAGGAAGGAGCCAGCTATAATTTGTCATTCCTGGCCTGTTCAATTTAAGGCCTTTTTGTGATTGTTTGTTGTGATTTGAATTTATAGGTCAGGGACATATTGTGGACCTGATGCTTCCTATGATGCGTCTACAATCATTTTATACATCCATCAACTTACATCACGCTGTAGTGATGTCATTTGGACATTGTGATGCTATATACTACAACAACCTTTATGACTACATACATCGAGGGCCACATTTTACCTTTCTGCTTGTGCTCTAGATTAATTTTATGTCCACTTTGTGACTCTTTCTATGCCTTTTAATGGACATGTGCTGCCACCCATGGGAAAACAAAGTTGCCTGTTATGGGGCTTCTCGAATGGGGAGTGCACTGTGGGCCACCCAAATCCAGGGGCCTGTGTGCTGATAAGATAAGTGGAGGTCCAGTCATTTTTGACTAGACTTCCTCTCTAAAGCCCAACATAGACAAACCACTTTCACTTACCTTAAAGTACAAATCAAAAATATTTGATTTGTACTGTGCCTGGCAAGAAATATCCCCCAAATGGCCTGGTCAATAAGTATATGGTAGGGGTGCTAAATCCAATGACCAGTAAATACATTTGTAAGGGTGGTGAGAGCACAATCATCATGGCCTACAATTAACCATTAAGATAAATTGGGCAAGGTTGCTTCTAACCTTTATTTCAGAACTTCGCCTTTGCTTGCAGAATGTTTTGGAAAAATGGAAATGTCACTGAACATGCACTGCATGAATCCTCCATTCCTGGTGTGTCTTTAGTGCCTGACGATTCCTCTGTATTCCAGGCAGGTTCCTATTTTCTACAGCCATGCTGGCCATAGGGTGGGTCAGGAGAATTCAGCTGGGCTGCACTACTTCAGGGTCAGTCAGCCTGGGTGTCACCCTACTTTCCAAGTTTGCATACCTTTTCACCTCATCTACCTATACCCCAGCCAATACACCTGCAATGCTATAACCTTAGCATTACATGTATGCAAGACCATAGCCATTCCTGACTTTCAAATCCTCCCTCCACTCCCTGCCTATCAAATCCCTATCCCACTATACCCCAGGCAAAACACCAGCATTGAGCTTATGGCACAAATTCATGAATACGTTGGATGTCCACCATAACTGTTCATACAGTAAGTAAGCGAATGCACCCAAAATAGCACCCTGGTGTTCCTAAAAAAAAAAAAAAGCATTATAACACTGTAACCACCTGCTGATGATGGCCATCTGAGCTACCAATTTCTTGCTTGCATAACTAACAGCACATTGATATAAAAGGTTTGCTTTAACCTAAATTGAATAGTCGGAACATTCTGCATGAAGGCGTTTTCATCATTAGCTTTTGCTACTAGGGGCTGGACAGCACAGCGAAGGTGACTAGCAAATGACAAATGACATTTAATGCATTTACTTGTCACCACATTCATCATCTTCCATAGTCTGCTTGTAAATAAGGATAAAAGTGCAGAGGTTGCACTGGAGTGTGTCTATTCTGCATATTTTGATGAAGTACTTGACCACTAGTTATAAACTGCGCCAAAGGATTCCACTAGTTTCCTTGAAACTAAAATTCTACTTACTTGCTATCCCAAATGCTTAGAAAA
The DNA here is from genome assembly GCA_027917425.1 of Gastrophryne carolinensis. Classification (NCBI taxonomy): domain Eukaryota; kingdom Metazoa; phylum Chordata; class Amphibia; order Anura; family Microhylidae; genus Gastrophryne; species Gastrophryne carolinensis. Next base: position 432,943,638 of record CM051236.1, read on the forward strand.
CATCGGAGACTGCAATGCTTAAATAACTATTAATATTTTCTTTTGTTTTTCTTTTGTTTTTGGCCCTCTTAAGCATAGGCCAAATATAAATCTCTGTATAGGGATTTTAAGAAGATAACTATGCTCGGCCTAATATAACAACCCCTATTTAAAGGGACACTATAGTAAAGTCATAACTTTCTCACATTTCCAGCAAATGGCAGTCCCTATGACCACCAATAACTATTCACGTTTGATGTGCAAACCCAGTTGGTTACCGGCAGTCACATGGCAGCCATACATTGAATGAGGAAGTCAGCTGACTTGACTATAGTGCAGACCCTTTTCCAAAACAAAGTATTTACTTGGAACATAACAGGATTACCATGATTTTTGTGATTTTATAGTGAGTAGGTGGAGCCATGCGAATCATCATTTTATCTCCTCCTACTATTTGATATTATTTTACATTTCTCTGTCTTGTAATATCCTGTAATGTCCTGTATGTAATAATATATAACTGCTTTTCAATAAGGTGATTCTTGGTGATTTATTTTTGCATTATGCCTTAAAATAAACCAACGTCTCACTCTTTTCAACTATTTGTGGCTTACTACTCAGAGCTGTCTTTTCCTGCCATGTGTACTTGCTGGTCCACATACTGTAGTGCAGGTGTGCTCAACATTTGAAGAACGCGGGCTACTTAAACCGGTCCTTCAGCGTGATTTAATGAAAAGCCCAAACTCTTAAAAAACGGTTCCCCAGCATCTAAAATTAATATATTTTACATTTTTAGTCACTAACTTATTATTCTTTCCCCCACTGGGCTGCAACTCTGTTCAGGAATTTAGGATACGGGTGCTGCCATCTTGACTCAGAAGCATCACAATTACTGAGGATAGGAGTGTGGGATAAGGTACAGGGGGGCGGGTTATAGCTGTGCTTTACTCAGACAGAGCAGAGCTGGGGTCAGGTAAAGATCAGCAGTCCCAGAATGCAAAGCAGCACAGTCAGGAGGCACTTCCTGTTTGCAGGCTGCCTGATAAGATGGCGGCTTCCATAAGCCACCATCTTGGATGTTTAAAGGCTCATAACATGCAGTAGATGCAGGTAGGATGATTTTTAATGTGAGCAATCTGTATGTGCAGGGTGTGGGACACATATAAGATAGACTCTTATTCAGAGTGAAGGACCGCTTTAAGCGATTTGGAAAATGGTCGCAGGCCACAATGAATAGGTTCAGAATTTATAATTTTGAATTGAATAACAAAGATTTTCTAACGATACCCACAATGCTAGCAATACACATGGTTATTGCCTTATCTCCCCAAATATGTGGGTTCCATATTTATAGCCCATCCCCCATCAATCCTAAATCTAAACTGTATTCCCAACATCTATCTAAATGCCTACAAGTGCTAAACATAAAAAACTGTTTATTCTATTTACCTTTATTTGACAATGCTTTTACCACTCCCCTTGCAATCATCCTTACTGGCCTCTATTTAACTACCTTTACACCCTAGTTCTATCTACCCCTCCCAATCTCCACAGAGCAGGTTGGGGCCCCATCAGATGGCTTCTCTGAGCTACATGTTGAGCATATGTGTTGTAGTGTATGAACAAAGTACTCATAGAGCTACCCTTAGCTCACTTTAAATAAGCAACATTAATGGCGTAGATAGATTTTTTGCTTTTTTTTAGTATACCATTATCTATTTGTTTTGTCCACATATAAAGCACTAGGGCAGTGTTTCATTCCAAGTGATAAAAACATTTATTACCCGCAATATTCTTATTGCCACAATCGATCACTTCTTTATTCGGATTCATCAATTTTCAAATCTGAGTGGGACTACAGAATCCATTACTTGTAGTCTGATAGGAGCAGTTTGAATCCCTAAAGTTTAAAGCAATGCCAGACGTTCCGTGGGCTAGACACTGTTTATGCCAGCCCCAGCTGTGTGCTCCAACGTAGAATGCAAAAAAGGGCAAAATATTCATGTATGCGTGTCCATTTGTGTTCCTGCACAAAGCTTTGTGTGTTTGATTAGGTGCCCTGGGAAAAGCCATTTCTGACCCATTAACCTTCGTTTAGTATAGAACCTTGGAACCACGAACCATGTCCTCATTACAATGCTTCTTTTGTTCCTGCAGATAATATGTTCTTGAATTTAAGCAGCCATCGATCATTGAACCTTAGACATAGTGCAATCCTCTGTTTCGTACTCATTATTAGCAATAGTTAAAGCAGCCATTTATGCGTGCTCAATGTATATACAATATTGCACATTTAGGTAACATGGACATCTTTCGATAGCATTGTTGAAAATTCACTCATTTGTACAAGTGTATTAATATTTTTGTTATTTGAATCAATTATGATTTTGAAATAAATGCATGCCCTATGTATATATTAGGTCACATTTAGATAACGTTGCCATCTTTCATGAAAGAACATTTTTGAAAATGTGACAATTTTTCAATCCTTAACCCAACAATATTTAGTTACTAAAGGTACTTCATTAAGTAGTTTAAAAAAATTAAAATGAATACCCTGAATTCTACCTTTTTTTTGTAACAAAATACAAAAATGTTGCCTCTCTCTGCTCAGTCATTAAACCACTGATCTTAATTGTTGCATTTTCTCTTCTTCAACTATTCTGGCCAAATTTGTTGAGTTGTACTGAAGGACATAAAATATTAACCCCATACTAAATTGTTATTTTTATTCAGATTAACCATTGGGTATATTTACTAGTTTGGTTACTTAACAATAGAACTCAATTACAGTACTCTCTAGCTGCCACCACTTTAAAGACCCATTTAAAGATCCACCAACTAGAAAGTTCCTTTTTGACCATGACATAGGATTTACAAAAAGCAGTACAAAATATAGACTATCTCTGGCTAACGAAAAATGTTAAAAAGCCCATCTTACCTCTTCAAGGGTGGAGGCTCTCATTGTTGATTTGGGGCAAGGTAACATGTCCTGGCTGGTCATACTGAGGGATCTTCTCTTGGCTTTAATGGTCTGGAAAAGGACCAACCTGGAGGTCTGGGAGAAGCTGGCCCAGGGGTACATTGCTTATAGATGTTTTAACTTTCAGGCACAGAAATAATTTAAGCTCATAAAAGCTGTCCTTGGGGTAAATTCAGTATAGACATTTAAATTTAAAGTGGACCAACACCCAGGATCTTGACTATCCTGGGTCTTGGTCCACTTCGGTGGGGCACCCCCGATCGGGGTGCCCCGCTGTGTGAAACCCCCCCGAAAAACTCACCTCTCCCCGCTCCCAGCGCCGACGTACAAGGGGAGAACTGGAACGTCTAAGCGGCGGCGGCCGCCGCCGCCTCCCTCGCGTCACTTTTGACGCGCGCGCGCCCGCGCCGGCCATTCGCAGACGGCCGGCGCGGAGGCGCGCACGCCTACAGGGGCGCGAGGGAGGCGAAGATAAGGTAGGTGAGTTGGGGTGTTTGGGGGGGGTTTCACCCCGCGGGACATCCCGATCTCGGATGTCCCGCGGGGTGGGGGGTGATCGGCCCGGAAATCTTATAGATTCCCGGGCCGATCAACCCCAGGGTGTTGGTCCACTTTAAGACACAAAAAATAGACTGCCCTAGGGGTAATCTGAGTAATAGATGTTTTACATTTCAGGCACAGAAAGAGTTTCCAATCATAGATCCACATTAAATAAAATATATGGTATGTTCCAAAGTAAAAAACAAAATAATGCATTTTACTTATCCTAAAACCCATAATTATCAGTCTACCTTTTAAACATCACTATGTTGAAGCTATTAAGGATAACTTATATCTGACCATTTCCAGACAAGTTGTATTTTTACATATCCCATGTACTTTGCAATTCCTCTTTTGTAAAGTAGCTCTGTAAAGAAGATTGCTAATCTTCCTCGAAGCTGGACATTCACTAGGGATATGATCATTAGTGTCTGACCCTTAGAAAGTCAGTTGAGCATTCCTTTCCCACGATTGTTCCCTCGGCAGCTGAGCTGTTATCAATATAAGTTAAATAGTGAGGCCCTCTCGATCGAATATGTGAGACGTTGGTGACTGGTGATATTGTTGGGAGACTGCCATTCCTGAGAGTAATGTATGCTCAGTAATGCTGGGGAATGGTATGACACAGATTCATCCTACTATGAATGACCAGCTTAGCTTTACATTATGACGAACTGTGGAAATGCAATTTTGTATTAAATAATAAAAGGGACGACTCAGTTTTGCTTCTTTTAGTTTTTTTTGAAGATTGCACAGCAACATAGAGCATGAAATTGCACAATTTTTTTTATTTCCACTGAACTGTGTACCTCCTCTGTGCCAGAGAAAATGGGGCTGTTTTTAGCATGTCCGCACTATGGTCATATTGCAAAGAAGAGTATCAGACCAGTCATCAGATAAATAATGTTTGGGTTCTTGTCAAAATGTCACAGAGCACCCTGCCATTTCATTTCAGCGACTTGTCCTTCTGAATGCACAGTACGCCTTATGGCACGCCAGCAGTAAAAATGTCACTTACAATAATTACTTTTTGGTGAAAATGCTTGCTGACTTCCTACCTTCAAGCTGTTTTTTACACAGCGGGGAGATAATAAGAAATGACTTTATCCTGACTGCTCAAATAAACACTAAATGGAATTTAGGTTATTATTACTGTGAATAGAGGGCCATGGCTGGAAATTTAAATTAGCGATCTGATTAAGCAGGCTATACAAAACTGTAATATTTAAAATGATCTGTTTTTGGCATGTAATTCTAAAATGATCTTTTATATATTTTAGCTACTCAGAGACACAAATGTGTGTATGTGTGTATATATATATATATATATAATTTTAATATGGCACATCATTTTTAAGAAACAGTTAACATGAAGCAGTGCTTCCATGAAAAGTAACAGGGTATTTATAATACTGACATTGAATATTACAGCAGCTGAAATGTTAAAAGCCGGCCCCTGCAGAGCTTGTACAGAGGCAACCTTGTGGGACCCAGCTTATAAAGCAGCATGTGAGTTAATGGGCAATGAAGAAGCATATAGGACTTTCTGTATGCTAAAAAGAAAAGGGAAATAGAAGCATTTGTTAACACACTTTCTGGACACTAAGTGGGTGGAGACATGATTTTTTTTTTTTTTTTTTATCATTTTACTGATAGGAGACAAGTAGTAGTACAGCTTGGGCTACACAACCTGAATAGCTTATATTTTGTTGTAGTTATTTTGATAAGGATGAGATACTATTCACAAAAATTGTAAAAGTGATTTATTATCACCACATAATTTAGTACATTATTCCACCAGAGAACACTGTATTTTCCCTCAACTCCTATTTGGCTAGCGATACTGGACGCTGATCATACCAGTTGGTACAAAGACTGAATAGCTTATTTATTGACATCAGTACCATGCGGGTCAGTGTTTTCTAAATCAAGGTTTAAAGAGAATTCCACTTTAATATATCACTGTTTTTAAAGCCTTTATGTATGCCAATAGAGACCCTGAAGCTCATGCTTGGACCTTTCATGCTGGAAGACTGTTGACTGGAAAACACTCTTTTTGCTTCCTATTATTTTCTATGAATAACCAGCGGCCCTTGAGGATAATGGGAGTTGGGGTCATGGGTTTTGCAGTGGAGGAGATTGAGTTTCAAATCGCCTATTCCTAGATCAGTAAAAAAAAAATTGAGCTGTGGAGGCCAAAGTCACTTAGTGGCAGCATTACTTAATATCCCTTAGAACCACTTGGGGTTTATAGAAAAAATTGGTATACTGGATGCTCCTGAGGGTCAGAACATAACAATGATTTTTCCGTTGAGCTGTTTTTCTGGAGGAAGCATTCTGCTCCTTACTTACGTTTCCTTATTCTCATCGCCCCTTGTTATACACTGATACTGTTCAGTTTTAAGTAGCAAATGCCCTATTTTTATAGTTGCCTTTAGAGAAGAATTACAGTAAAAATAGTTAGACTCGGTTTGTTTTTTTGGAGTTTATGCTGAGCAAAGCTTCCTTCACTGATGGCACCTCTTCTTGCCAAACTCTTATTTTGGGCAACACCCCTTATGTTTTAAGGAATATGATACACAGTTGGAAAACTCCCCAAAACTCACTTGCAGCTTGGCATGCATGATACTGAAACATTGTAAGCACTTACATTTGCTCCTGCATCCACTCTATAATGCCTCTTCACAGAGCACGGAAGGACACTGGCAGGTCCAAGCTGAGTAAGAAATAAAGTCCAGCTCCAGGGCAAGCAAATGTAACACTTAAACTGGACCAACAGTCTGGCGCAGTTGGAAAACTACCCAAAACTCATTTGCAACGATGGCATGCATGATACCGAAGCATTGTAAGCACTTATATTTGCTCCTGCATCCTCTTCACTGATTTTCTAGTGGTGGTGTCCATTTTGGAGCTTCCTGTCCCAGCATCTCAGCCATGCTGCTGCCTAGATTTAACTGACATAACACAGAAACAGGAAACCCAGCAGCACTTCCTGTTTGTAGGTGACCTGCAGATCCATGAGCCACCAATTTTTTTTTTAGATTTAGGAGTTAGAAAAGGTAAATTGATTTTTATGTGCAGCAATCTAAATTTCCCTGGGGAGGCATACTATGAGCACTATTTTTTGTGTTGGTCTGGTCTAAGTCATTTAGTTGGTCCACTTTAACTACTAATCCATGATAAAATAAAGAAATGTAGTTACAAACCTAACTGCCTGTGACCATTGCAGCCAAGTGAAGCATTTCAGGGCATTGCCCTCTTAGTCTTATCTGTTGTTCCACACGAAAATCCTGCGCCTATGTCCCCTGGCTGCATGGATCATATTGGGTCCATCACTAAATGTCTTTATGTTATGATGTATTAATAAAACGTAAAGCGTATGGAAACATATTTTTTTGAATATGTGATTTATTCCATTAAATATAACTATTCTAAGTGATCTCAGTTTGTTGGTATGCAGTCACAGGCATGTGTGACTTTGTAGGCCACTTTCATTTGCAGGCAGTTTTTTTTTTTTCTTTTAAAGATAACATTTGCTATGCACAGACGGTATATGGCTTTAATCATTTTGTGATTGTTTACACTGTCCTTTTCATCTGTCATTTCCTCTCTCCTAGACACACTTTAGGAAAACATAGGCACGCTTTATGTGGTGCAGGACGCTATAGCATAGTCATTCATCTTGCTGCTCTGCAGGATTTGTTTAGGCTGATTCAGGGAACAACATTTGAGTAGAACTTAGAGTAAAGCCTCTGTATCAGGCTGGCAGCCATAATGTCGACCTTGCTGCAGGTGAAAGGACACAGACCTAAGAAGAAGTTTGTTAATCATGTAGGGAATTCATGCCATCGCTGACATTGTACAGTGAGCAAGATGGATGACCTGCCAATTTGTTACCGTGCTTGACTGATTCTGGTCAAATTTACAGTACCACTTTCCAGACGCTTGCAATTCAGAATAACATTTGCTGGGTTATATATTTTGTTTATAGTGACCTGAGAGTTTACAGCAAGGAGACAATTGGATTTGTAAAATGCAGCTTTCCTTTTGGACCTACACAAGGGAGAATATTGGGAAAAGCATATGTTCAAGCTATATTTTTTTTCTTACAACCAGATATTTATAGAAGATGCTTATCATTTATTGAAATGCAGTGTATGGAAAATTAAATGGCAATAAAGAAAAAAAAAACATCTACAGCATACTGATCAGTGGATACTCGTGATAGTCATGGGGGAGGTTAGGTGAATTTACCACATCTTGTTTGGGGTTCTCTTGCTCTGTTTCCCTTAGTTGATTGAGTTTTTTTTTTACTAATTGTTTAACCGTGTAAAGATGCTGAATCTGTTGCTTCTTAATAAATCAAAAAATCCATGCTACTAAATACATTAACATCCAACTCCAGCCAGAATAAGTTTTTTAAATTATTTTTATTGACCAAAACAATTGTTACATTTCAAGTACCGTTGTGAACATTGAGGGTTTAGCGGCAGGTGACATTTATGAATCACAAATATATTCCAGGTAATGAGATAAAACAATAATAAGTACGTTCCAGACAACAATAGAGTTTGCTGTAGAGCAAGTGAGTGGCCACGGCAACCCAGGTGGACTCATGAAGAAAGAGATATTGACGGATCCCCTACCAGCATTCTCGATGGTCGTATCCTTGAATAAGATCATTTCTGACGGACATCTATTCACAAGGTGGCAGAATAGTTTTGTTTTTAGCGTGGTGTAGGATTTAGTGCCTTATAATATTTATTTTGTTGTCTGTAATCACATTGAAGCACTCTAACCTTTCACTTTGTTTAAAGTGGACTATCCTGGGCTTTTATCCTTGCCCCCAGACCGGGGGTGTCCCGCTGTGTGAAACCTCCCAACTCACCTCTTCCCGGTCCTACTACGCATGCACAGCCACTCGTCCAATCGGCTCACTTGGATCCACTCGAGCCCCTGAGTCCAGGAGCTCACCTGGCAGCCGCATCCCCCACTACCCTCTAACAGGGAGCGTGCCCACACAGGCCATTCACAAATGGCTGCACGGGCACGTGCTCTGCTAAAGGGTTAGCGCAGATGCGGCCACAGCTCGCGCATGTGCCGTTGGACCAGGAAAGAAGGCAAGTTTCCGGACAACCTGGGTGGTTTCACATAGCGGGCGTCCCGATTCTGGATGCCCCAGAGGGGGGAAATCCAGCGGCCCTGGAATCTTAAAGATTTCAGGGCCGATGGAGCATGGGTTTTGACCCTCTTTAATGGGGACAGGCTGTTCCATGAACATAAAACCAATGATTGTCCAGAAGATTTAAATGGTGGTAATCTATACATAATATGAGGTTCCTGTGTCAGTGACAGCCCTCTGGTCCATCAGTTGTTGATCATCAAAAATAAGAAGTGAGGCTGTATCCACGAGGCAGTCATGTCATGTCCTTCTTTTTTAAAACTAGATAAATGTGGCTTTAAATTGATTCAATCAGTATATGGAACATAACAATCTAATTAGGTACCTATACATCACCTGATTTGTTCATGGACTTACCCAGCTCCAGTAGGTGTTGCTCAGTTCGTCACAGATAGAGACATTCATGAGGCCAGGCACTCGGCTTTTATGGCTGCTACACCCACCAATAATTTTGGAATCATAGGTCCGTGTTGACAGTCAGAATATGGGACATAACAATCTAATGAGGTACCTATACATCACTTGATTTCTTCATAGATTAGTGGTCCCAGTCTTGTGGCCACTAGAGACGTTCATGGGGCCATAAGTGTTTCATATAAAATGATTTTCATTCAGAGATCTACATCCACTAATATTCTTGGCCCCAATGCCTTTTCATTTATTTTGCTTTCTCTGAACCCATTGTTCCTACCTGTGGTGACCAGCTGGAAATCTATACCAGAAAAGTTGTGGCACAGGAAGTGGGCTTGTATGTCCACAGTGGGGTTACAGAAGCAAAACGCATTTAAGAGATCAAAAAGAATTGCTTAGACTCTTTCTTTAAAATAAAAAAAAAATATGTTTTGGCTAATGGGGTGATCTTGCCAGGGAGGATTATGGGCCCTACGGCACCCCCTCCCCACAGATTAGGGCCCTTTCTGGCATCTATTAGAGAGGAACAAAACCCAAGATTTTATCTATTTGGTTCCCCCTGCCTGGGAAAACTTGCCTTTCTTTTGTCCCCACATGCTCAGCCAATGAGCATCTTGTGTCTTCAGATTTTTCTCAGAATGCTGGATGAAGCCTTCACCACCAGCCGCATGCCTGTTCACCTCTAGCTGTGGGGAGTGTAAGATTCAGCAATGCCTGGTGCGAGTGCAAGGCTAAAGATAAAGCAGGGATGTGACCACGGCTCAGGGATCGCCACTGAAATGACAATCCCCGGAAATACACACAACGCATTTTCGGATTCCCCATAAAGAGTAAAGTTTTAAACTCTATGGTGGTTGCTACTTTTTATTTTTATGTTGTGTCCACATGAGAGTAGTGGATACATGGACACCAAGGTTAAAACGTGGGAAGTAGAAAAGCAGGCCTTTTGTTTTTGGAAAAAATCAATGAAAAGTTGACTTTGACAGGCTCTTGTTCCTGTTTATAACCCACATAGAATCTATAATTTATTGTTGAAGTGAATGCAATTGGTTAGAAATATCTAAACCATTTTCCATGCTGTATACCCTGGCTGTGATATACAATTCTGTGACTGTATATCATCACTGCAGCTGCTACTGTTCATGTAGTAATAGTAACAGCGGCATCGGGTCCAAACAGTGAATTAGTGCATCTATATCTGGACGCAATCGCTAATGATAGCAGCAGCTGAACTCATTAGTCAACCGTGTTGGCTGCCTCTGATATTTTTCGTAATCTATATTAGCCTGTGTGTATTATAATAGGGGCCTCTTTTAGCTGTAATTTTAGAGGACATTAATCTCAATACATAAAATTGGATTGTCATATGACATGCAAGCTCAGGTTAGTCTGGGCCATGAATGCGATAGAGGATTATGTAACATTTATTTGAATATGTAAAATGTCAACATGTAGTTTTACAGATATGAATTTGGGAATCTCCAACTCTTTTTCATCTGCCTCAACTCGTGTCCTATGTTTATATTTCATTCACTGCTCACAAGAGTCTTTTTGTAAACCATTGTACGTACTGTGACTTCATAGTGGTCGCTTTTGCTAATTGAATAATGTGATTGCTAAAATACTTAGCAGGACCCCTACCCCAAAAAGTTAAAAAGTTAAGATAAGTATAAAACTTTCTAACCACAACAACTAAGTCACCTCTATAGACTGTCCCTACATGCTCCTCTACCCCACTTCCTCTACCCCACTGTACAAGTCTTCAGAATCGAAGTATACTTGTATGCTGAGTAAATATTAGTGGTATAACATTGATTTATGTTAGCTTGAAAAAAATGCTTGGTTGAACCTGGGGAGGGGAACTTAGGCATTTAGATAAAAGGTATTGATATAGTATTGTAAAATTGGTAGTAACCAAATGAATTATTTGGTTGTCGATTGTTTAAAACATGAAAAATATTAGTGGGGTGGTTTGCACGGGAGTCAGGGACCAAAACCCAGGATAGTAAAAATCCTGGGTTTTGATCCTTGACCCCCGGGCACCCTGATCAGGAGTGCCCCAATGTGTGAAACCCCCAAGGTCACCCAATCTGATTTACCCCTCCCTGGTCCTACAGTGCATCCAATCAGCACGTTCAAAGCCCCCTTCTTCTAAGCGATCATCTAATAGAGTGGACCTGTAACAGGGAGCGTGCCCGCGCCAACCATTCACAAATTCCTGCATGCCCGCTCCCTGCTTAAGGGATAGAGTGAATCAAGCGGCCCTGGAATCTTATAGACTCCAGGGCTTTCAGACCGTGGGTTTTGGTCCACTTAAACTGAAGTATACTGTGGAATAGCCTACCTCGGGAACACAGCAGTAAGAGTTGACTGCGTCAACATTTGCTACTCTGTATACAGTTTTCCCCTCCTGGGTTGAACTTAGATGTGTCTTTATTCTTAGTATACAGTACGTCCTGCTCCAAATCTAATACTTACAGTTGGGATATACTCCGCCAGATGGCGCTGGACTGCAGAGACATCGAAAATAGGCTCCTCCCGGCCCCTCAAATACCCAGGGACCTCCCACAAATCCCCAGAATTTCACTGCAGTCTGGCTGCGAAGGACGAGAAATTGGCTCTCTTGGTGCTTAGGAGCGCTGCTCCACCGCAATCCCCCACCAAAGGGTAGGCGGTTCAGGCTTATGGTGAGCCTCTATGGGATGCCCCTCCCGCACTATTGCCCCTTGCCCCTGCCTTTCGGTGGGCCCTATTTAAGTGGCCGCCGTCCTCCCTCATCCTCCTTGTAGTCTTTGGGGGAAAAGAGGGGGGGTGTGTATGTGTATAGATATGTATGTTATGCAGTCTTTGCTTTCACTTTTCACATGTCTTTATTCTTGTGTCAGCTGCCGCGCTGACTTGTCTTTAAATTTACCGCCGCCGCGCGCTGACTTGGTTCCGCGCTTGGCGGCGGCATTACCTCAGGCGCTGGTGCGCCATCGTTGGCTGTTGGCCTTCTGGCTTTGCGCTCTTCGGGGGGGGGGGGGCGTCATCATTCCGCATCATCGCTATTACTGGCCCACCCCTCGAGGTATACCGACGCCATCCTTTCTGACTTGGTTGGCCTATGCGCGACGGACTCCTACCTACCGCGGTCCGTAAGTGCCCTTGCGGGCGACTTTATCTGCTTCACTTTTGTTACAATGTACTTAAGGTCTTGTCTGCTTATGTCTTACAGGCGGGATGAACCCTTCTTGGCTTCTCCCAATTATATTACTTGTATACTCCCACGTCCCTAGCGGGTTATTTGGGGCATCCAGGGTTGCTATATAGCGTTATTCCCTATCGGCGTATAGCGGCGCTATAATCACCATATGGAGGCATCCCAGGATAATGTTACCGGGGTCCCTTCGGGACAAGACAGCGGCTGTGTGTAGCGTGGGCAGCCTCATGCTGATGCTGACAAGGCGCGGGTCTGTGTACCCTGCGCTGAGCAGGTGCTTGCATTGCAATCTGGCCTGCCAGTGGCTGCACCTCGTTTCACTGCACCTACTCCCCCAAGCTTAAATCTCACTCCTGCTGAGTTGCATACTAGTGGGGATTCTCAGCCTGATGTGTCTTCTAGACTGGCTACTGTTGAACAGATTATTGCGAAGTCTTTAGTGCGTAAGACCCCTGCTAAGAAGCGGCACTTGACGCCTAATGTTACTGTTTTCCCTATGGGAACTGAGGAGTTTTGGAATCTGTGTGGCTATACCCCATCTGATGAAGGGGAGCTCTTTACAGATTCAGGCTCATCTGATGAGAGACCAAGGGGTCATGACGATTCTGGCTCTGACCCCTGGGCCCCGGATGACACTGACAGATTATTGACCCAGATTTTTGAGGTTCTGTCTATCTCTCTCCCTGTTGAGGCTCCCAGGCAAAGAGGGGAGTTTTTCCATACAGCAAGATCACGTTTGGAATTTCCAGAGCAGGCACATTTCCATAACCTTGTGCTCAAGGAATGGGAGCGCCCCAGTAAACTTCCCGGGGTTCCAAAGAGTTGGGATAGGAAGTATCCCTTTCCTGCTGAGGTGGTTAAATGTTGGTCATCCCCCCCCCCCCCCGAGGTGGATGCCCCCATCCTAGGGCTACCTAACACCTCTGTCATGCATTCCCCTGATTCTACTACCCTGCGGGATGCCGAAGACCGACGTATTGATCATCTGGCATCCCACGCCTTTGCATGTGTGGGGACGGCGCTGCGCCCGGTCTATGCCTCTGCCATTACTGCTGTGGCCACTAGAACCCTTATCAGAAATATGCTTGACAGTGCCCCTGATGATTTGCCTTGTGAGGTGTTCAATGCACTCTCCAGTTGTGATGTTTTTGTAAATTTGTCCTCTCAGCATTGGATGACACCATCAGAATGTGTGCCAGAACTTCCTCCCTTGTGGTGGCTATACGCCGCTTTGTTTGGCGGCGCCAGTGGGCTGCTGACAACGCTGCCAAGAATTCCCTCACTGGGTTTCCCTTTAAAGGACTGCGCCTGTTTGGGGATCGCCTGGACCCTTTTGCTAAGGGAGGCAGGTTACCCCAGCACAGGCGGCAATCTCGGCCCTTTCACGGTCAGGGTTCCTCCTGGGGTCCCAAAGCAAAATCCTCTCCCAAGCCCACTCAGGCGTGATGAGGCGCCCTCAACCATCCGGGTGGGGGAGCGGCTGTAGCACTCACATCTGGAGGCTTCATGTCTCAGACCGGTGGATTCAGGAGGTAGTGTCCTCCGGTTACAAGTTGGAGTTTGCCGCCGATCCCCCTCCAAAATTCATCAGATCCCGGATTCCTCAGGACCCTGTGTCAGCTCAGGAGCTAGTGCAAGCAGTGTAAGGCCTCCTGGAGCTGGGGGTCATCTGCTAGGTCCCCTTAAGAGAAAAAGGCAAGGGCTTTTATTCCAACCTATTCACAGTACCCAAAAAAGATGGTTGAGTCAGGGCCATCCTGGACTTGAAGATCATCAACAAGTTTGTCAGGGGCAGGCGCTTTCGCGTTGAAACTCTGCGCTCTGCCATCAGTTCCCTGTGCCAAGGGGATTTCATGACTTCTGTGGACATCAAAGATGCTTATCTTCATATTCCTGTGTTCCCAGGTCATCAAAGGTTCCTCAGGTTCGCTCTGATGGATCAACACTACCAGTTTGTGGCCTTGCCCTTCGGCCTCACTTCGGTTCCCAGGGTGTTCACCAAGGTGCTGGCTGGCGTGATGTCTCTGCTCAGATGTCAGGGCGTCCGCGTGCTTACCTATCTGGATGACATTCTCATCACTTCCCAGTCTCTACATCAGGCAGAGTTGTATACTCAGCTGGTGGTTTCCACTCTGGAGTCTTTTGGATGGGTGATCAATCACCCCAAGTCCTCACTGTCCCCCTCCTTGGTAACTCCATTCCTAGGAATGATACTGGATACAGTTCAGGCAAGGATCTTCCTTCCCCAACAGAAGGTGGACAGTATGATTGCACTGACTCAGTCCCTCCTAGCTTGTCCCCATCCCTCCATCAGGCAGGGGATGCAGCTGGTGGGCCTGATGGCGGCATGCTTCGAAGCGGTCCCTTATGCTCAGTTCCACTTGAGGCCCCTGCAACTTCACCTATTGTCAGTATGGGACAAGGACAAGGTCTGTGTGTCCCCCCCCCCCCCCCCCGGTCAGGAGATCCCTCTCAAGGTGGATGGACTCAAGGAACCTGTTGGGGGGCAGATCCTTTCTTGCCCCTTCCTAGGAGACGGTCACCGCGGATGCCAGTCTGTCAGGTTGGGGGGGTTTCTGGAAGTCCCTGCGGTTCCAGGGGAGGTGGGGCCCTCAGGAGGCCCACACACCTATTAATGTCTTGGAACTGCGGGCGATCAGGCTAGTTCTGGCTCACTTGACTACTCACCTTCAGGGCCTGCCTGTTCAGGTGCTCTCGGACAACCAGACGGCAGTTGCCTTCATCAATCATCAGGGAGGGATCCGGTGCAAGGGGATCCTCCAGGAAGTGTCTCTGATCCTGACTTGGGCGGAGGCCAATGTCCCCTGCATGTCAGCTGTGTACATCCCAGGGGTGGAAAATCGCCTGGTGGACTCTCTGAGCAGGGGGACCTCTCGTCAGGGAGAATGGTCCCTATGCAGCAATGTGTTTCAATCTCTTTGTCACTGTTGGGGCCTACCAGATGTGGATCTGTTTGCGTCCCGCCACAATCACCAGCTTCCAGCTTTTGTCTCTCTGTCCCAGGATCCTCTGGCCTTGACCTCGGATGCGCTAGCAATGTCATGGCAGGACTTTCATTTCCTGTATGTCTTCCCTCCAATCCACCTGCTGGACAGGGTTCTGCGCAAGATTGCTCTGGAAAGGGTGCCAGCAATTCTGGTGGCCCCCAGGTGGCCAAGAAGAGTGTGGTTCGCAGACGTGGTACAGCTGGCAGTGGATCAGTACGCTCTACCTTTGGTGGCAGATCTGCTCACTCAGGGCTCACTACGCCATCCCAATTTACAAACTCTGGCTTTGACGGCTTGGCTGCTGAATCCTCCATCTTGATGGAGAAGGGGCTGTCTTCCTCAGTTGTGGATACTTTGATTAAAGCTAGGAAGAAGTCTTCCTCTTCCATTTATTACAGGGTTTGGCATGCTTACATTGACTGGTGCGAGTCTAGGTCTCTTCCCTGTCAGGTGTTCTCTATTCCCAGGATTCTGGAGTTCCTGCAGCATGGGTTGGAGATGGGGCTCCCAACTCAGTACTTTGAAGGGTCAGGTGTCTGCCCTGGCTATTTTTTTCCAGAAGTCCTTTGTTCAGCACCCTCTGATCAGGACTTCCTTCCAGGGGGTCACGCATGTGCGTCCCCCACGTAAACCTATGGTGCCTGTTTGGGATTTGAACTTGGTTCTGTCAGCCTTGCAGGATGTTCCCTTTGAACCTGTGCAGGATGCTGCCTTGGCCATTCTTACGCTCAAGGTTGTGTTTCTGGTGGCTATCGCTTCTGTCAGGCGTGTGTCTGAGTTGGCGGCGCTGTCCATTCAGCCCCCCTACTATGAGAGGCACCAGGACAAGGTGGTGGTTCGTTTCAAGCCTGATTTTCTGCCTAAGGTAGTGTCTGCCTTTCATTTGAATCAGGATATTGTTCTTCCTTCTTTGTGCCCTAATCCTAGCAATGCTAAGGAGAGGGTTTTGCACTCTTTGGATGTGGTTAGGTGTCTGAAGTACTATCTGGTGGCTACTGCACCTTTCAGGAAAACTGATGCTCTTTTTGTGGTCCCTTCTGGTCCTAGGAAGGGTTTGGCTCCTGCCAAGTCTACTATCAGCAAGTGGATTCGTCAGGCTGTGATTCAGGCCTACTCTTCAGACACTACCTAATCTGTAAAGTAATAAAAGTTATTTTCAAAAAGTGTCTGTGTCTGTTTTACTTTTAACCCTTTGTGAACTGGTAAGGGGTCCATGAGACCCCTTATACCAGTTCACAAGGCTTGGGGGTCTGGCAAGTCACCTGTGGCTAGCGGGTGACTTGCCATTAACCCCTGGCCCCCCAAATTACCTGCCTCCCCAAAGCCCAGGGGGGGGCAGAAGAGCCGTGGCCCTAGGCTATGACTGCTTGTAGCCGTCAGGGCCAGGGGCCACTAAAGCTGGCCCCTGCGCCCTGTTCTACAAGCCCCCATAGCTGGTCACAGGCTGGTTACGCTGGGTAGGGGAGACCTCACGCCATTTTTTGGGGGGATTTTTAAGGGTTTTAACCTCCTCCCTGGGAGGGGGACCCTATGTCATTTTTTTTTTTTAAATTAACCCTATGATATCTGTTACCCAGTAGGTATAAAAGGCTTCCAGCAGCAGCAGGAGAGCAGAAGCCTAAGTGATTAGCGTGGGACACAGGGATGGATGGGAGGTAAGTATTTAAAACAAAATAATTAAAAAATGTATTATTTTTTAATAAAGTTATTTTTATAGTGTGTCTTTGTGTGTTTTTTTTTTACTTTTAACCCTTTGTGAACTGGTAAGGGATCTACGAGACCCCTATACCAGTTCACAAGGCTCTGGGTCTGGCAAGTCACCTGCGGCTAGTGGGTGACTTGCCATTAACCCCGAGACCCCCCATTACTTGCCTCCCCAAAAAAACCTTAAAATTCCCCCAAGAAATGGTGTCCCCCCCCCCCCCCCTGTGAAGGGGGACCCCACACCATTTTTTTTTTATTTAAACCTTTATTATGTGGATAGTAGTTGTATCTGATTTGTAAATGTTATAAAGTGCTCTTTTCAGTTTAGGGGATCACCTGGCAGGAACGGGGGGGCTACCGATATGTAATCGGGAGAAATGGGGCTTTCACATGCAATATGGTTTTCTTTAATAAAATAAATGTTTTTGTTACAATAAAGGAGACAATTTAAAAAATATATATATTTTTATTTTTTTTTACTTATTTACTTAACATATAAAAAAAGTAGAAAAAATAAAAAAAGTAGAAAAAATACAAACAAGACATTTCATGTTAAAGCCTAAACTCTGCCACAAAAAGAAAATATGCCATTTTCTTGGAAACTTCTACAAAAATCACAGTTAAACATCACGCAAAATGGTGAAAAATATCCTGTCAGCAGAGGGTGACAAAATCTCAAGTAGGCTGGCAGTTAAAAGGTTACAGGTACCTATGCATGTTGGGTATTGTTCTGCTCGGGGGACCTTGTGCTTTCAGATTTGTTTTTTCTTATTTGCATATTGATATTTTAGGAAGAGGTGTTTTTTATTCTGCTTTTTTATACATTTTTTGTGAAACCCTGTGCAACCTAAGAATTCTTCGAGATATTACTGCTTGCTTAAAAAGCTTAACATGTGTACTTTCAGGGAATATATGGTTTATCAGGGATATTCCAAAGGTAAAGGGTTGTTTTGGTAGGACTACTTTGTCCGCAGAGCTGAAATTTTGAAGTAAAATTACCGCTATGCGCATGCTTTACTTTGGTGTGTTTGGCAACTCTTTCCTTGACAGAACCTATGCATGTTGAGTATTGTTCTGTTCGGGGGCATGTTGCTTTTTCAGATTTTTTGGTTTGCATATAGTTTTTTTTAGGAAAATGTGGTTTTGATATTCTGCTTTTTTATTCATTTTTAAGGAAACCCTGTGCAACCAAAGAATACATTGAGGGATTACTTCCAGAAAACTGCACCCATGTCAACAAGCCTGGTACGCCTAGAAAGCCTGAGGTGTGTACTTCTAGGAAATATATAGTTTGTATTGTTTGGGGGTATTTCAAATGTAAAGGGTTGTTTTTCTTGAAAAACTGCAAGGTGTGCATATTGCATAGCATAGTTGTATTTTATCTGAAAATCTCCTAAAGCGTTGTTTCAGTTTGGGGGAGTCTCCTGGGCAGGAAAGGGTGTCTACCAATACATATGTGGTACCGCTGTAACCAGGAGAAATTGGGGTTTCACACGCAATAAGATTTTATTGATAAACGTACATTTTTTATTACAAAAAAACACTACAAATTGTAAAAAATAGTTTTTTTTTATTCAAATATATTGAGAATACACTTCTCACAAAAAAGACACAAACAAGACATTTCATGTTAAAGCCCAGGCTCTGCTGAAAAAAACAATATATCACTTTCCTGGGAAAGCCCTGGAAATCCCTTCAAAAATCACAGTTGAACATGGGGAGCACAAAATAGTGCAAAATGGTCTGGCAACAAAGGGTGACAAAATCTCAAGGTAGGCTGGCGGTTAAAGGGTTAAGTTACAAATGAACGCATCAACAGTGCAGGATGTTTTTTTATTAATTTTAATTGAGAAAAAAGCCAGATGGCAAGGGAAAAAGACCAAGGACTGGTCATCAGAGGCAGATAAAGTTATCATATGATTCATCACAAACATTGACCAAAACAAAAAAATATTTCCAGTGAGCTTTGACATTTAGCTAAGCAATAAAAGCCTGTCAAACAATCTCACTCGCTCTTCCAAATTGTATTGAGAAACATTTTGGCTGTACTGTACTCTATACCATATACTTCATTTCAAGTAGTGGTCCAATCTGGGGACCTCTGTTTATTTATATCATATACCTTATATTCAGGGGTGGGGTTAAAAAACAACCAGGATTTTTCTGGTCAAACTGGCCCTTCTGCAGTGTTTCTGGCATGGTATCCACACACCCTCATAACAGGCAGTGTGCAGAACCTCACCCATCACAGGCTGAATGGCAGACCCCCCCCCCCATAACATACTGAGTGGCAGAATCCCCCCCCCCAATAACATGCTAAGTTGCAGACTCCCCCCAATAACAGGCTGAGTGCCAGAATCCCCCCACTCTCAACCCCCTTCCCCCCACTCACCTTGCTGTCCTGCCGTCGCTGGAAGCCCAGGGATACCACCTCTGGGAGCCGGGGATGCCACCACTGGAAGCCCAGAGATGCCACCACGAGCCAAGGAATGCTGTTGAGCCCCCTCTCCTGCAATGACCGACTGCACGCTACTCCGGTTTCTAGCCTTGGGCCAGATGGATCCCATTCACCTGGCCCGCCGCAAGAAGCTGCAATGCAGGGGTCAAACAGGGCCGCCTACCGGGCATTTAGTCAATAGAATCGCTGGCTATTATTTCTTTGTCTATAGGAAAGAACTAGTTTGTATAATCTTTTATGCAGACATTGTCATATCTTATAAACTCTAAAACCCATTTTAACCAAATGTTTTTGCTTTTACAGACCATACCCCAAAGAGCTCAACCAGCTGCAGTCCAGCTCCTGATTCTCCAATGAGCTCCAGTGAATCTGTTAAAAGTTTAACTGAACTGGTGCAGCAGCCATGTCCTGCGATAGATACAGGCAAAGAAGCAGAAGCGCAGGAGTCCAGTGATGCTACTGCAGGTGACTCTCAACCAGCAACACCTCTTCCATTCCCAGGGCATTCCTCATTAAGTATCCAAGAACTGGTAGCCATGTCTCCAGAATTGGACACGTATGGCATCACCAAGAGAGTCAAGGAAGTTTTAACGGATAACAATTTAGGTAAACCCCAGATCTTGAGATTTCTATCTTTAATGGTTTAATGTGATTTAAATGACCTTTCTGAAAGAGTTCCTCTTGGTGAAATAAAGCCCCAAGAATACTACCGCACAATGAAAAATATAATATAAACACGATTCCATTAGTTCTACAGTGGTAACTAAAAGTTTGTGAAACTTTTAGAATTTTCTATGTTTTTGAATGAATTTGATTTAAACAATATGTAAGGTTTTCATAATATCAAAGTTAAGAACCCAATTAAACAAATAAGTTGAAAATATTATTTATTTTTTAGATTTATTTTTTTTATTTAGGAAAATGATCCAGTATTACATATCTGTGAACCTTTAGGATTTGCATTTAAATGTGAAATTAGAGTCTTGGTAGTAAAACATTCACGTTATGAGAAAAAAAGCATGAGAATTCCACAGTTACTGAATCACTGGATTGATAGACAATGAAAGTAAATGTGAATTTTAACTACAGTGTAAAAAGTAATAAAAAGTACTCTACTTTTCTTAGGAGTAAAAAGGTGCCGTTGATTTTCTTTGTTTTCCTAGCTGGTGAAATTCTCATGCTTTTTTTCACATAGAGTGAATGGTGAATGTTTTTGAGAGTTTGACTGGTCTGCAGGAAGAAACTCCTTCTAATCACAGCTAAGGAGCTCAGGTAGATTTTAGGGACCTTTCTCACATTAGACCAAGTTTAATGTTTGTGAATTCACGATCTGGAGGACACTGAACAACAAGGGTGTGCATGGCAGGATTGCAATTCGTAAGCCCCAGCTCTCCAAAAACAACAATACAGCCTGTCTGCAGTTTGCTAAAGATAACCTTGACTGCCCAGTAGTCCAGACTCTACTGGGACAAAAAGTAAATCTTTTTTGGTTTAAATGAGATGCGGTTGGTTTGGAGAAAGGAAAACCAGCATTCCAGCATAAAAACCTTATCTATAAAGCTTGGTGATAGCAGGATCATAGTTTTAGCCTCTTTTGCTAAATCTGGTCAAGGGTGGCTTGTCATCATTGATGGAACAATTCATTCTGAATAATACCACCAAATTCTAGAAGATAATGTTAGGACATCTGTCCCGAAGATGAAAGTTAAAGTCCTGACCTTAATTCGATAGAAATGTTGTAGAAGTACCTGAAGGAAACCCACCAACATAACAGTGTTGAAGCTATTTTCCTGGTGTACAGCACGGCTTGCTTCATTTCAATTCTTCACATTTGGGTAATCAGCCACAAGGTGGCGCAGTCGACTGCAAAAAGACTTGTGGCTCCTCCCGGCCCATAAAAAGGGCAGGAATTGCCCAGAGACTCCAGAGTTTCTCTGCAGTCATGACTGCGAAGACAGAAGATGGCTCTATCTGGTAGCCAGCTGAGGCTATATTGAGCCTTGGGGGAAGGGAGAGACCACTCTGAGGACCCTTGTCTGTTGTGTTTTGTGTACTGTAGCGTCACTTTTCCTTTTATTGTCTCATTGTCCCCTCCTGTCCCCCCTTTTGACCTCCCTTCTCTTCCCCCCCCCCCCTTCTGGGCTCTCTCCTTCCCTCTCTCTCTTTCTCCCTCTCGCGACCAGACTCCGCTGGCCGGGGGAGGGGGGGGGTCCGGGCATGTCCTGCGCGCGGCGGTGGTTAGGGCTTGTGGGGTCCCCGGCGACGCCGCATGGCTGGGGCTCCTGTGAGGGACCTCCCTCGTGGCGTCTTTCATGTTGGGCGCCATTATCTTTGGCCGTGATGCACGGCGCCCTGGGGGGCGGCTTTCGTGCTCTTAGGGGGGCGTGGGACCGTGCGATGACGCAAATCGCGTCATCGCCGTGAGGCCCGGTCCTCGAGGTGCCTCCGTCCCGGCGCCATTTCTCTGCTCGGGCTGGTGCGTTGCGGTTTAGTGATCCCTCGCTGCTTGGGCACTTCTCCTTCTCTTCTTTTTTCGGGGCACTGGCTGTCAGCCCCGCTGGATCTCCGGACCTCCCTGCGGGGACGCGCCTGCGGGGCTCTCTCGTGGCCAAGTCTCCGCTGCTGCACTGCGGATCCTCCTACGCCTGTGCCTGCTTGGGTGAATCTGACACCTATACGGTCCGTGAGCCCGCTCCTTTATTCTAAGTATACAGCAGTCCTGCTCCAGAAGATTCCTTACCCATGGGTTATACATCCACAAGATGGCGCTGGACTGCAGAGACAGAAAAGTGGCTCCTCCCGGGCCCATATATACCAGGGACCTCCCACAAATTCCCCAGATCTTCTCTGCAGTCTGGGCTGCGATGACTAGAAGATGGCTCTCTCTACTCGCAGGTGAGTGGGGCTTATTAGCCTGCGGCCCTGTAGGACTATTCCCACCCGTTTCCTCTTACTGCCTCCCAGCTTAGGCTGCACTGGTTCGGGTGAAGGTAGGCAGCACCGCTGTCAGGTGCTAAGGAGCCGCAGTCCCCCACCAAAGGGTAGGCGGTACAGGCCCATGGTGAGCCTTATGGGATGCCCCTCCCGCGTCTGTATGCCCCTCGCCCCCTGTCCCCTCAGTTGGCTCCTGTTAGGCTGGCCATCACTTCCCCTTCGCTCTCCCTGGTAGATCTGGGGGGGGGGGGGGGCATGTATTGTCTATATGATTTGCGTTATGATCCCCTTGTATGGTTGCACTGGTTTCTTTTGCCGCCGCACGCTTGTACTCTGCTCCGCGTTCGGCAGCAACATTGCCTCGGGCGCTGCTGCGCCATCATTGGCTGGCCATGTCATGTGGGCGCGTTTTCGCGCTCTTTGAGAGGGGCGGGACTTGCAGCTGACGCGTTCTGCATCACTGTCTCTTTTATTTCTTTGCTGCGTGTGTCTGGCGTCTCCCTATCGTGGTCCATAAGTACCCCTGTGGGCTAGTTTATTTTATATTTTACTGTATTGCCTTTTGCTTATGGGATCTTTTGCTTATGTCTTGCAGGCAGGTCAAACTTTTTGTGGTTTCTCCTGGCCCTATCCCCTCTATTTAGTGTTAACTCTTATTGGAGGACTATTGTAGTCCCTTACCTCCCACTTTCCTAGCGGGTTATTGTGGCATCCCGGGTTGCTATTATCAGCGTCAACCCCTATTGGCCTGTTGTGCCATGATAATCGCCATATGGAGGCTTCTCAGGATAATGTGCTCGGGGTTCCTTCGGGACAAGCCCGGCTGTGTATTGCATGTGGGGTATCCCCTGTCAGTGATGACGTCCGGGTTTGTGTACCCTGCGCCCAGCAGGTACTTGCGCTGCAGTCTGGGTTACCTGCGGCTGGGCGTAGTGCTGCGCCCCCTCTGGCTTCACCTACCCCCCACGCTTACATCTGACTTCTAGTGAGGTGCATACCAGTGTGGAGTCTCAACCTGATTTGGCTGCCCGGGTGGTTAGCATTGAGAGGCATATTGCTGGGTCTGGTCCGCGCAAGGCTCCTGCTAAGCGGCGGCATCTGGCACCCGGTGTTACTCTTTTTCCTTTGGAGGCTGAGGAGTTTTTTGATGTTACTGGATATATCCCCCCTGTAAGAAGGGGAATTGTTTTCTGATTCAGAATCATCTGAGGAACAGCCTAGGGGCTACGCTGTGTCTGGGTCTGACCCATGGGCTTCAGATGATACTGACAGACTTCTAGCTCACATTTTTGAAGTACTCTGCATCTCTCCTCCTGCCGTGGCCCCGCGGCAGCAGGGGGAGCTGTTTCATACTGTTAAACCACGCTTGGAGTTTCCTGAACAAACTTATTTTAATAATCTGATACTCAAAGAGTGGGAACGTCCTAGCAGGCTTCCCAGGGTACCAAAGAGTTGGGATAAGAGGTATCCCTTTTCCCGCTGAGGTGGTTAAACGTTGTTCATGTCCTCCTGAAGTGGATGCACCGGTTTTGGGGTTGTCCAACACATCCGTCATGAATTCCCCTGACTCTACTACCCTGTGGGATGGGGAGGACAGGCGCATAGATCAGCTGTCTTGCCATGCTTTTGCCTGTGTGGGGACCGCGCTGCGTCCGGTCTGTGCCTCTGCTATTACAGTGGTTGCTATCTAGAGCCTGCTCAGGGGTCTCTTAGATGGGGCCCCTGATAATGCAGGTAGTGAAGAGTATAGAGCTCTTCTGCATTGTGAGGAATTTGTTGCATATGTCCTTTCTGCCCTGGATGATATCATTAGGATGTGTAGCAGGGCGTCTGCCTTATTGGTGGCTATACGCCTCTCGGTCTGGCTGCGCCAGTGGGCAGCTGACAACGCTGCTAAGAAGGCTCTCACTGGTTTTCCCTTCAAGGGGCTGCGCCTCTTTAGTGAACGTCTGGACTTGTTTGCTAAGGGAGGCAAGTTACCTCAACGTAAAAGGGGTTCAGGTCTTCCTTCCTTCCAAAATTGGACGGGGAGCTTCCTTTGCTGGGGCCCGCGGAGATTTTTGGGGCAGGCGCGAGGACGTGGCCGCCCTGGTCCCTCCTGGGGTCCCAAGCCTAAGTCCTCTCCCAAGCCCCCTCAGGCATGATGGGGCGCCCTCACCCATCCGGGTGGGGGGGGGGGCTTCGGCTCTTTGCTCACGTCTGGAGGCGTCATGTCTCAGACCGGTGGATTCAGGAGGTAGTGTCCTCCGGTTACAAGATAGATTTTTCAGCCTGCCCCCCTCTCCCCCCAAGATTCAAAGATTCATCAGATCCCGGGTAGCTCAAAACCCCTTGTCAGCTCAGGGTCTGTCCTCTGCTGTCCAGAACCTTCTGGAGTTGAAAGTCATCTGCCAAGTGCCCTTAAGGGAAAGGAGCAAGGGCTATTATTCCAATCTTTTCACTGTTCCCAAAAAAGACGGGTTCTTCAGACCCATTCTGGATTTAAAACGCCTCAACAAATTTGTCAGATTCAGACACTTTGGCATGGAGAGACTGCGCTCAGCTGCGCATTCTCTGCGTCCAGGGGACTTCTTGACTTCTGTAGACATCAAGGATGCTTACCTACACGTAGCAATCTTTCCAGGTCATCAGAGATTCCTCAGGTTCGCCCTGGAGGATCAGCACTACCAATTTGTGGCCTTACCCTTTGATCTCACCTCAGCTCCCAGGGGATTCACCAAGGTGCTGGCAGGAGTGATGGCTCTGCTGAGATCTCAGGGCATTAGCATTCTTCCCTACTTGGACGACATTCTGATCACTTCTCAGTCCTTCGAGCAGGCAGAACGGAATACCCAGTTGGTGGTGTCCACACTGGAGTCATTCGGCTGAGTGATCAACCACCCCAAATCTTCCCTGTCTCCTTCAATGGTGAAGTCCTTTCTGGGCATGACTCTGGATACATCTCAGGTCAAGATCTTTCTTCCTCAGCAGAAGGTGGAGATTCTTCAAGCGCAGGCTCAGCTCCTTCTGTCTAGTCCTCATCCGTCCATCAGGCAGGGAATGCAGCTGGTGGGCCTGATGGTGGCCTGCTTCAAGGCGGTCCCATATGCTCAGTTTCACATGAGGCCTCTTCAGCTTCATCTCTTGTCGGTTTGAAATCGGGACCCTGTGTCCCTGGATCAGGTGTTTGTTCTGTCCCCTCTGGTCAGGCGGCCTCTATCGTGGTGGCTGGACTCAAGGAACCTGCTGGGGGCAGATCCTTTCTGGCCCCTTGCTGGGAGACTGTCACCATGGATGCCAGTTTGACAGGTTGGGGGGCTTTTGGAAGTCCCTGCAATTCCAGGGTCAGTGGAGCCCTCAGGAGGCCCACACCCCTATCAACATTCTGGAGTTGAGGGCGATCAGGTTGGTTCTCGTCCATCTAACCCCACACCTTCGGGGTCGGGCTGTTCAGGTCCGCTCGGACAACCAGACGGCGGTTGACTACATCAATCATCAGGGAGGGACCCGGAGCAGAAGGGCCCTCAGGGAAGTGTCTCTGATTCTGTCCTGGGCGGAGAACAATGTTCCCTGCATCTCGGCAGTGTACATTCCATGGGTGGAGAATCTGGAGGCGGACTCTCTGAGCAAGGGGACCTCTCGCCTGGGAGAATGGTCCCTCAGCAACAGGGTGTTTCGCTCCCTGTGTCACCGTTGGGGTCAGCCTGATATGGATCTGTTTGCGTCCCGTCACAATCACAAGCTTCCAGTCTTTGTCTCTCTGTACCAGGACCCTCTGGCCTTAGCCATGGATGCCTTGGCAATGTCTTGAAGAGCTTTCAGCTCCTGTATTTGTTTCCTCCGTTTCCTCTGCTGGGCAGGGTGCTGCGCAAGATAGCTCAGGAAGGGGTGCCAGCCATACTAGTGGCCCCCTGTTGGCCAAGAAGAGTGTGGTTCGCAGACATCGTGCAGCTGGCAGTAGATCAGTACGTCCTGCCCAGGGTTCCAGATCTGCTCACTCAGGGGCAGCTACGCCACCCCAATTTACAAACGCTGGCTTTGACGGCCTGGCTGCTGAAACCTCCTTGATGGAGAAAGGGCTGCCTGCCTCGGATGTTAATACCATGATCAGGGCTAGGAAAAGGTCCTCTTCTTCCATCTACTATAGGGTTTTGACGTACTTACATTGACTGGTGCGAGTCTAAGTCACTGCCCTGTCATGTGTTTTCTATTCCTAGGATTCTGGAATTTCTGCAACATGGTTTGGATCTGGGTCTTCAACTCAGTACTCTTAAAGCTCATGTTTCTGCCTTGGCCATTTTCTTCCAAAGATCCTTTGCTCTGCATTCCCTGGTTAAGACCTTCTTCCAGGGGGTTTCTCATGTGCGTCCCCCACGTAAGCCTATATGTTACCTGTCTGGGACTTGAACTTGGTCTTTTGCACCCTTGCAGGAGGCCCCTTTGTCTATTCTTATGCTTAAGGTAGTCTTTTTGGTGGCTATTACCTCTGTTAGTCGTGTCTCTGAGTTGGCGGCGCTTTCCCTCAAGCCCCTTACTTTGAGAGACACGAGGACAAGGTGGTGTTTAGCTTTAAGCCAGACTTTATGTCTAAGGTTGTATCTGCCTTTTATCTCAATCAGGACATTGTGTTGCCTTCTCTGTGTCCTAATCCTAGTAACTCTAAGGAGAGGCTCCTACATTCTCTGGATGTGGTCAGGAACTTGAAGTTTTACTTGGTGGCTACTGATTCCTTCAGGAAGACTGATGCTCTTTTTGTTCTCCCTTCTGGACCTAAGAAGGGTCTGGCTCCAGCTAAATCTACTATCAGCAAGTGGATTCGTCAGGCTGTGATTCAGGCCTATTCTGCTAAGGGGAAGAATCCTCCCTTCCGCCTTACTGCTCATTCTACTCGTGCTATTGGTGCCTCTTGGGATTTTCAGCACCAGGCTTCTGTTGAACAAGTTTGCAAGGCCGCTACTTGCAAGGCCGCTACTTGCTCTGTTCATACTTTTTCCAAGTTTTACAAAGTTCATGTTAGGGCCTCAGCTGCTTTTGGCCGCAAAGTTCTGCAGGCGGCAGGCGTTTAAACTGCCCGCTGTTACTTTTTGGGGATCCCACCCTACCTTATGGACACTGCTATTGGATGTCCCATGGGTAAGGAATCTTCTGGAGCAGGACGTGCCGCGGCTATTGTTGCCATTGCACAGACGGTTAAGCGCCTTGCCGAGGCTGCCAGATCTCGCAAGCGAGAGGATGACTACAAGGACCTTTTGCTTTGCTCTGACTTTATTGTCTTTGTGCTGTCTGCCATGGATGATGCCGTCCGGCTTGGTGGTAGGGCCTCTGCCCTGTTGGTTGCCATGCGAAGTTCCATCTGGCTGCGTCAGTGGGCGGCTGACGCTAAGAGGTCCCTCACTGGGCTTCCCTTTATGGGACTCCATCTTTTTGGGGAACGTCTTGATGTTTTGACCAAGGATGGTCGGCTCCCTCAACGTAGAAAGCATTTTCAGCCCTTTTGGGGGTCCTCCTCATTTCGCCCTTCCCGTGGGGGACGCGGATCTTCCTTCACAGGTAGCCGCAGAGACTTTTGGGGACCGGGTAAATCCCCTGGTCTCTCCTGGGGCCCCAAGCCCCCTACCAAGGCCCCTCAGGCATGAGGGGGTGCCTTCGCCCATCCGGGTGGGGGGACGGCTTCGACTCTTTGCTCACGTCTGGAGACAACGCGTCTCGGATCGGTGGATTCAGGAGGTGGTGTCCTCCGGTTACAAGATAGCGCTAGCAGTTTGGCCGCCCACAAAGATTCCTCCGGTTCCGGGTCTCCCAAAATCCTGTGGCGGCGCAGGGCCTGAGGTTGGCCGTCCAATGTCTTCTGTCATCCACAGTGGTTTGCCGGTGCCTCTTCAGGAATGGGGTTGGGGGTTTTATTCCAATCTGTTCACGGTGCCCAAGAAGGACGGCTCCTTGAGACCCATCCTGGATCTAAAGGGTCTCAGCAGGTTTGTCAGGTTCAAACACTTTCGCATGGAGACCTTACGGTCGGCGGTGAGCTCTCTTCGGCCAGGCGATTTTATGACCACTGTGGACATCAAGGTTGCCTACCTGCATGTTCCTATCTTCCTAGGGCACCAGAAGTTCCTGAGGTTCGCTCTGGGGGATCAGCACTACCAGTTTGTGGCCTTGCCGTTCGGTATCACTTCGGCCCCTCGGGTGTTTACCAAGGTGCTGGCGGGTGTCATGGCCGTCCTGAGGAGCCAGGGCATTCGCATTCTTCCTTACCTGGACAACCTGTTGATTGCTGCTCCATCCTTGCATCAGGCCGAAAGGGATACTCAGGTGGTTGTGTCCACTCTAGAGTCCTTCGGCTGGGTGATCAATTATCCCAAGTCTTCGCTCACTCCATCATTGGTGAGGTCCTTCCAAGGCATGACGCTGGATGTCGTGACCTCATCCCTCCATCTGTCTGGGGATGCTTCGGGGTCGTGCGGTCCAGGTCCGTTCGGACAATCAGACGGCTGTTGCTTACATCAATCATCAGGGTGGGACTTGGAGCAAACAAGCCCTCAAGGAGGTGTCCCTGATATTGTCTTGGGCAGAGGAGAATGTTCCCTGCATCTCAGCGGTTTACATACCAGGGGTGGAGAACCAGGAGGCGGACTCCCTGAGCAGGGGGATGTCTCATCTGGGGGAGTGGTCCCTCGACAACCAGATCTTTCATGCCCTGTGTCGCCGCTGGGGTCAGCCGGACGTGTACCTGTTTGCGTCCCGTCACAATCACAAGCTTCTAAGATTCGTCTCTCTGTCAAGAGATCCGCTGGCCTTCGCCACGCACGCTCTAGCCATTCCCTGGACAGATTTCCGGCTCCTCTATGCATTTCCTCCATTTCCTCTCCTGGGGCGGGTGTTGTGCAAGATTGCTCAGGGGGGGGGGGGGGTACCGACCATTCTGGTGGCCCCCCGCTGACATCGTCCAGATGGTGGTGGTGGAGTCTTTTCCTTGTCGCACTTTCTCCATTTCGAAGATTTTGGAGTTTTTACAACATGGTCTGGAGTCGGGTCTACAACGGAGTACCCTCAATGGCCAGGTTTCGGCCCTGGCAATCTTTTTCCAACAATCTTTCACCAATCATAGGCTTGTTAAGACTTTTTTCCAGGGAGTTACTCATGTACGTCCACCACGTAAGCCCTGCTTTCTGCTCTCTAGGCTCCTCCCTTTGAGCCCTTGTGTAATGCTGCGCTGTCCATTATGACTTTTAAGGTGGCCTTTTTGGTGGCTATCACTTCGGTGTGTCCTGTCTCTGAGTTGGCGGCGCTTTCTATTAAGCCTCCTTATTTTGAGCGGCATCAGGATAAGGTAGTATTCTGACTTAAACCTGAATTTTTGCCCAAGGTTGTTTCTGCCTTTCATCTGAATGAGGACATTCCCCTCGATTCAAAGAGCAAAAGTTAATTGATTTCGGATCGAGAATCGTAAGTTTGGGTGGGTGTTAGTAATTTTTTCCTGTTTTTTTGGCCATTTCCGACTCGCACGAGCCTACGTACGAATGCGTATATGCTCTTACGATTATCGCAAGTTCGTTCCTAAATTTTAGGATCAAAACGTAAAACTTAGGATCAAATCCTAAAACTTAGGATCAAAACGTAAAACTTAGGATAATTGGATGTGTTTAGGTGTGATTCAGAGAACAGTTTTCCAACCTCTAAATACGTTTTAAAAGAAAGCCACTGCCGACACCTTTTAGCAGTCGGATTGCTGTTCTTGAACAGGTTTTTTGGCTATGTGGAGGAGTCTGCACGTCTTGAGCTCCAATGAACTGCATGTATCAGCATGGCCGAGGCCATAAATTGTATGGCAATGCATACCTGATTCATGTATGCCTTATAAAAGCATTTTAATGTGGACCTTAATTAGTCCTTTACATGTAAACCTTTATTTTGCAATTTATTTGCGTTAATTAAAGAAACTTATGTCCTTTGTTATTTATTTTTAAATTGATGTACTAGAATAATATTTTTAGATTGCATTTATTGGTGTAGTTGTTTACCTTTGCTTTGTTTAATTATTTAAGCTCATCTTTGGTCAGATGCATCACACTTACTGAGGAGAGGAGAGCGGGATAAAGTGCAGGATGTGGGTTACTGCTGTATTTTGCACAGACACAGCAGAGCTGGGGGCACGGAAAGGTCAGAAATCAAAGAATGCAGAGCAACACAGTCACAAGGCCCTTTCTGTTTGCAGGCTGCCCGATAAAACCTGACCCGCCATCTTGGCTGTTTCTAGGCTCATAACATGCTGAAGTTGCTGGGTGTTTTTTTATATTTGAGAGCAATCTGTATGGAGAGGGTGTGGGTAACCACACACAAAATTTTAAGTTGTACCATTTGAAGCCAAAATATTAAAATTAAATCCACAAGTAAAAAATGCAAGTTAACTAAAAATTAAACAAAGTAAGATTTACTTATGCAAATGCATTCATTAATGGTTGGTTACTACAAAATGAATGAAATAAAGAAAAATAAAAGACCAAATATTTAGAATGCACTTTAATGAGGTAAGTTTGTAGTGCGCAGCCGCAAGACCAGAAGGATTTACGTCCAGACAAAAAAGGAAAAAGGGCAAAACCAATGTTGCAACCTGAGAAATGAAACGGAAAATTCAGAAGGGAAACTGACATAGGTCTGATTCGCGAACTGCCATACGAACGGACGTACATTTTAGGATAGAAACGTATTAGCTTATAGAATCACTCGCAAGTTCATACGAACGCACGAGCGGACGGGAAAAATAGGATGATCGGCACCAAAATCCAAGCTGTTACATGTTTCTTTGAATCGACCCTATTGTCTTGCCTTCCTTGTGTCCTGCACCTTCTAATTCTAAGGAACAAAGCCTTCATTCTCTGGATGTGGTCAGGGCGCTCAAATTCTATTTGACTGCCACTGTGTCTTTTCGGAAGTCGGATTCTCTGTCCTTCCTGCTGGACCTAGGAAGGGTTTGCCTCCAGCCAAATCCACTATCAGCGAGTGGATCAGACAGGCGGTGGTGCAACCGTAATCTGCTAAGCTGAAGAAACCTCCTTTTCGTGTTACTGCTCATTCCACTAGGGCTATTGGTGCCTCTTGGGCTTTTCAGCACCAGACTTCTGTTGAACAAGCTTGTAAGGCCGCTACTTGGTCTTCCATTAATACTTTTTCTAAGTTTTACAAGGTTGATGTTAGGACCTCAGCTGACGCTGTTTTTGGTCGCAAGGTGCTTCAGGGGGTAGTGTCTTGCACTGTCCGCTGTTGCTCACTGGGGATCCCACTCTTCTTCATGGACACTGCTGTTGGATGTCCCAAATGTGAAAAATTGAAATGAAGCAAGCCGTGCTATACACCATGAAAAATACAATTCTGTGATTACTCACCTGTAGAATTGTTTTTATGGTGTACAGCACGGCTTGCTTCATCTCTCCCTTGTTATTGTTATCCTCTTTTGCCTTGTTATGGTGATTTTTGTGGGGGGGAGATTTTTTTTTACTGGGGCTGTGTTTTTTGTTAACATGGTCCTGCCTCCCGGCTTCTTGCATTACTTACTTTCAAACACTGGAGTCTCTGGGTAATTCCAGCCCTTTTTATGGACCGGGAGGAGCCACCAGTCTTTCTGCAGTCGACTGCGCCACCTTGTGGCGGATTACCCATATGTGAAGAATTGAAATGAAGCAAGCCGTGCTGTACACCGTAAAAACAATTCTACAGGTGAGTAATCACAGAATTTTATTTTTGTAGGGGAGGAATTGGCTAGTATTCCTCCAAACCGATATGCAGGAATAATCAACAATTACCAGAGATGCACCTATTGATGCACAAATGTGTACATACAAGATACTGAAAGCAAATGTTCACATACTTTCCTTATGCACTGATATGTAATATTAGATCATTTTACTCAATAAATGACCAAGTCGTTATTTGATTTGCTTTATCTGCTTTTAGTAATTGTGTGAAATTCTGATACATTTTTAGGTCAAACTAATGCAGAAATATAGAAAATTCTTTTAGGAACCACTGTAGGCCCATTAACATTGTAGGCAAAAATATAAAATCACAGGTCATGCCTTTTTATGTTAGGCAAGATTGACCTATCTGACAAAAATAAAGAAAACATAAATAAAGATATATAAAATTAGGAAATGAAGTTCTCATTAATGTTTGTTTCCACCCTGTGTATATCTATTAGGTCAGCGATTATTTGGAGAAACTATTCTTGGCCTCACGCAAGGCTCTGTCTCGGATCTGCTGGCTAGGCCAAAACCATGGCATAAACTTAGCTTGAAAGGAAGAGAACCCTTTGTACGCATGCAACTGTGGCTGAATGACCCAAACAACGTGGATAAGCTCATGGATCTTAAGCGGATGGAAAAGAAAGGTACATTGCTGATTGCACATGTAGAGTTATTGTCCTAATGGTATAAAAATACATTGAAAATCCTATAATTCATGTAAACAGCAAGACGATTGCGAAGTGTAATATGTTGTGTGCTCAAAATTGACTCCTACTTATCTTTACTATCATGGCTAGAGCCACAGATGTAGCCTACCACAATGTAATTGGGTCATCAGCACCAACCAATGATTTAATTGTAATTTAAACGTAGCTTCATTAAAGAAATCTCTTTATTCTAAGTGTGCCATACACTCCACTTCGATCTTCATGACATGTGGGTAATCTCCACTAGAGGGCGAACTTGTGCAGAGATGAATATGCAAAAAAAGAAAGCCCCTCCCGGTCCATATATACCTGGGACCTCCCACCAATTTCCCAGTTCCTCCTCTGCAGGGAAGGCGACAAGACAGAAGATGAAGACTTCTTTTACTTGCAGGTAAGCCGGGCCCGCGCCCGGCCGTTTATTGTCCCTATTGCTGCCTGGACCCTTTCTAAATTGTCCCTATCTGAGCCTCCCAGCTTAGGCTGCGGGTCCTGGTGAGGGTAGGAGCACCCTATGGGTGCGGAAGGAGCATTGCTCCACCGTGAGACCTCATTATGGGGTAGGCGGTTACCCAGGTTTTGGTGATCCTGGTGTGGGATGCCCCGTCCCTACATGCCTGTGGCCCTATTTGGGCAGGGATCCCCCCCCCTTCCGGGTCCCTTACTTCAGTCTGGGGGGGGGGGGGTCTGGCGGGCTGTCATCCTCTGCCTCTCCCTTTTACTTTATGTATATGTGTATGTGTGTTGGTGTTACCACTGTAAGTTGTGTGTGTGTGTGAGTTGGTGTGGATCACCTGGAAGTTATTCCTTGATGAATTGGTGCTGTTGCTTGGCCTAGCCTGCTGTGGTTTCTCCTGTCAGCCTGGGGAGCTTCTCTCCCTCAGGCTGTGTTTAGATAAGGGGGCGGGGCCGGGCGCGCTGCCACGGTAGCCCCGCCCCCTTGTCCGGCGCGTTTTCTGAAGGGCCTCCCTGGCCAGATCCGCGCTGCTGGGAGGGGGGTGGGGCCTGGAAAAGCGCGCCTTCTGCGCTGGCCCGCCCCCCTTCTCTTCCTGCTTCTTCCTGATCACCTCAGAGACGGGGGCCATCTTGCTGCATTGCTGCTGCTGTCGTTTCTGGGGGACGGTAAGGGCCTGGTGGCCACTTCATTAGTTATTTGGGGTTCCCTCTCTGGTGGGGGGGGCCCCTATGGTACAGGCTTATTTTTTTGTCATTTTGGTATTTGTGTGTATATATATATATATATATATATGTATTTTGAATGATGTTGTTACGCTGTATAGTAACTGATATGCCTTATTGTGTGTTGCAGATTGCTTCATAATAGTGCATATTAAGGGGTTCCACCTGGTCCTGGGGTCCCTAGTTTTAAATTGACCTTAAATCCTCCCACCGGGACTTTTAAGGGGCATCCCGGGTTGCTTAGGCATAAATTCCCTGCGGTCTTGCGACTGACCACAAAAATCACCTTATGGAGGCTCCGCAGGATACTGGGCTCGGGCTCCCTCTGGGACAATCCGGGCCATGTGTGGGGTATCCCTTACGGGGGAGAATGTGCTGATTTGTATACCATGTGCACAAAAGGCCATAACGCGGCAGTCCGGTACCCAGCCTTCTGGGCCGGCTCCTCCCGCTTCATCACCTTCCCCTCCCCGCCTTATCCGTACCCCAAGTGTCATTGGTGCCAGCGGGGAGTCGCACTCTGATGTTTGGGCTAGGTTGGCAGCATCGAGAAATTTATTGTTAGCACGGTGGGCAAGAAGGTCCAGGCTAAAAAGAGACATTTGTCGTCGGCCCAGCCCTTGTGGGATGTTGACGATGATTCCATTGATTTGTCGGATTATTCCCCTTTACAGGAGGGGGAATTGTATGAGGACTGACTATGTACAGTCTGGTGATGCTGATGTCGGGCAGGCGCTGGGGGATGCCGTTGATACGGCCACTGTTTTGTCACATCTATTGGAGGTGTTGGATATTGACCCGCCTGAGGCGCCTCCTCTCAAGAATTTTTTTGGGCCCGCAAGCCCCGTCTGGAAGTCCCTACCCAGGGTCATTTTGATGCGCTGATCCTGAAAGAATGGGAAAGGCCCAGTCGGCTTCCTGGTGCGCCTCAGGGATGGGATAAGAAGTACCCTTTCCCGGTGGAGGCGGTTAAGTGATGGTCTTCTCCTCCCGAGGTCGATGCGCCAGTTTTGGGTTTGACTAACTCTTCTGTGCTGAACACCCCTGACGCCACTTCCCTTAAGGATGGCGAGGACAAGGGCCTTGATCAGATGGCGTGTCACGCATTTGCCAGCGTGGGCTCGGCCCCGCGGCCTGTTTGTGCATCTGCCCTAGTGTTGCTTGCTACCAGGTCTCTTATCAGGGACTGATTGAATGATGCTCAGTTTGATCCGGCTAGCGATGAGTTCGCTACCCTTAAGAGGTGTGAATTGTTCATGGGTTTTGTCTTGGCTGCTATGGAAGATTCTATTGTCATGTGTAGCAGGACTTCAGCCCTATTGGTGGCTATGCGCAGATTGGTCTGGCTCCGACAGTGGACGGCGGATTTTGGGGCCAAGAAGTCGCTTACAGCTCTTCCCTTCCTGGGTGCGCGGCTGTTTGGAGATAAATTGGATGCTGTTGCTAAGGGAGGTAAGTTACCTCAGCGGAAGAAACAGCGCCGTCCCTTTCGGGGGGCTGGCTCGCTCACTCCTTCCTTTCGAGGGGCCAGAGCGGCTAGAGGTTTGGCCTTCTCAGGTGGCAGGGGCTTGTCCTGGAACAGGGGCAGAGGTCAGGCACGTCCCGTGGCTGCCTGGGGTTCCAAGTCCAAGCCCGCCGTTAAACCGGCTCAGCAATGAAGGGGCGCCCTCACCCGCACGGGTGGGGGGATGGCTGCGGCTCTTCTTCCAGGTCTGGGCCCGGGAGTTCACAGACAATTGGAAGTGGTCTCCTCCGGGTACAAACTGGAGTTCGAGTACTGGCCGCCTCCAAGATTCTTAAGGTCTCGGGTGCCCTCCGACCCTCAGGCTGCACAGGGGCTCCTGTTAGCAGTAAAAAACCTTCTGGACATGGGAGTTATTTTCCCGGTGCCTCAGTTGGAGAGAGGCAGGGGTTACTACTCCAACCTTTTCACGGTTCCCAAAAAAGGAGGGTTCGGTGACACCCATTCTAGATCTCAAGGTTCTCAACAGGTTTATCAGAGCCAAAAAGTTCCACATGGAGACTCTGCGCTCGGCTATCAATTCCCTTCGCCAAGGGGATTTTATGACATCCATAGACATCAAGGATGCGTATCTGCATGTTCCGATTTTTCTGGCGCATCAGAGATTCCTCCGGTTTGCGTGGAGGATCAACATTTTCAGTTTGTAGCCCTTCCCTTCAGACTGACCTCGGCGCCGAGGGTCTTCACCAAGGTCTTGGCGGGAATAATTGCTCTGCTCAGAGCATTCGCATTGTGTATCTGGACGACCTGTTGATCTCAGCTTCTTCCCTCCGTCAGGCGGAGCTGGACACCCACCAGGTGGTATCGACTCGCCCCAAGTCTTCTCTCTCTCCGTCACAAGTGATTTCATTTCTGGGCATGAAACTGGA
This sequence comes from Gastrophryne carolinensis, assembly GCA_027917425.1. Lineage (NCBI taxonomy): Eukaryota > Metazoa > Chordata > Amphibia > Anura > Microhylidae > Gastrophryne > Gastrophryne carolinensis. The sequence continues at coordinate 432,980,032 of CM051236.1, forward strand.
TACCAGTCGGGCCAGAGTGTTTTTGCCCCAGACCAAGGTGCGGGGGATTCAGGATCTGATCAGCTTTCTTTGGGCCAGTCCTTGTCCCTCTATCCGACAGGGGATGAAACTGGTGGGCTTGATGGTGTCCTCCTTCAAGGCGGTACTGTTTGCACTGTTTCACATGAGATCTCTTCAACTTCACCTATTGACGCATTGGGACAGGTGTCCGCAGTCATTGGATCAACCTTTCAGGATGTCTCCCAGGGTTCGGCAGTCCTTTTGGTGGTGGCTGGAGTCGAGCAACCTGTTGAAGGGCAGATCCTTTCTGGTCCCTTGTTGGGAGACGGTTACCGTGGATGCCAGCCTGTCGGGCTGGGGAGGTTATTGGAAAAGTCATCAGTTCAGCGGGGTGTGGGGTCCTCAGGAGGCTCACACCCCCATCAGTGTCTTGATGCTCAGAGCCACCCGACTGGTTCTGGCACGGCTGACCTCACATTTACAGGGTCTACCTGTTCAGGTTCGTTTAGACAGCCGAACGGCGGTAGCTTACATCAATCACCAAGGAGGGACTCGCAGCAGGAGTGCCCTCAGGGAAGTCTCTCTGATCCTGCACTGGGCGGAGAGCAATGTTCCTTTCATTTCGGCAGTCTACATTCCGGGAGTGGAGAACACTGAGGCGGATTCCCTGAGCAGGGGATCCTCTCGCCAAGGAGAGTGGTCTCTCAACCCCAAGGTTTTTCTGGATCTTTGCCGCAAGTGGGGGACTCCGGAGGTGGATCTCTTTGCCTCGAGGCACAATCACAAACTTCCGGCCTTTGTGTCTCTTTCTCAGGATCCTCTATCTCTGGCAGTGGATGCCTTGTCCCTTGCTTGGAAGGATCTGGGTTTTCTTTACCTGTTTCCGCCCGTCTCCATGCTGGGCAAGGTAGTTCGCAAACCGGTTCTAGAAGAGCGCCAGCAATTCTTGTGGTTCCAAGGTGGCCAAGAAGGGTTTGGTACGCAGACGTTGTAAGGTTGGCCGTAGATCAGTACCGGCTTCCCATGTTGCCGGATCTGTTATCTCAGTGTCTACTACTTTACCCCAATTTACTAACGCTGGCTTTGACGGCTTGGCTGCTGAAACCTTCATTCTGAAGGAGGAAGGTTTGTCTGCGGCCGTTGTTCAGACCTTGATTAGAGCTAGGAAGCGGTCCTCTTCTGGCATTTACTATAGGACTTGGAGGTCCTATATTGATTGGTGTGAGGCTAGGGCCTTGCCTTGTAGGGTGTTTTCGATTCCTAGTATTTTGTTTCTTCAGCATAATCTGGATCTTGGGTTCCAGCTTAGTACTTTGAAAGGACAGGTTTCTGCTCTGTTGGTTTTCTTCCAGAGGTCTTTTGCCTTACACCCGCTGGTCAAGACCTTTTTCCAAGGGGTCGCGCATGTGCGGCCCCCTCGGAAGGCTGTGGTTCCTGTTTGGGATTTGAATTTGGTTCTTTCGGCTCACCAGAGCCGCTACAGGATATTGCTCTTTCAGTTCTCACTCAGAAGGTTGCTTTCTTGGTGGCTATTACCTCTGCTCGGCGTGTCTGAGTTGGCGGCTCTGTCGATTCAGGTCCCTTACTTTGAGAGACACCAGGATAAGGTGGTTTTTCGTTTTTAAGCCAGATTTCCTTCCTAAGGTGGTGTCTGCTTTCCACCTCAATCAGGATATTGTTCTCCCTTCCTTGTGCCCTAAGCCTAACAATGACAAGGGGAGGGTTCTGCACAATTTGGATGTTGTTCGCTGTGTGAAGTACTATTTTGTCACTACTTTTTTTCTTCCGCAAGACGGACGCTTTTTTCGTGGTGCCCTGCGGGCCCAGTAAAGGTTTGGCGCCTTCTAAGTCTACGATTAGCAAATGGATTCGTCAGGCCATTGTTGGGGCCTATTCTGCTAAGGGGAGGACTCTACTCGTGCGGTTGGTGCGTCCTGGGCTTTTCAGCACCAGGCTTCTGTTGAACAAGTTTGTAAGGCAGCTACTTGGTCTTCCGTTCATACTTTTTCCAAGTTTTACAAGGTTGATGTGCGGGCTTCAGCGGATGCTGTTTTTGGCCGCAAGGTTCTGCAAGCTGCAGTGGTTTGAGTTGGTACATTCTTTATTGTTTCTGGTTCCCACCCATGACGGACACTGCTATTGGATGTCCCACATGTCATGAAGATCGAAGTGGAGGGTATAGCACACTTAGAATAATACGGTTTTGTGAGTACTCACCTGTAAAACGGGTATTATGAGTGTACCATACACTCCACTTCGCCCCACCCCTTTTTTTCAGGTATTCTGGAGCTTTTATATGGTGAACCATTGGTTTTGATTGTTAAGGTTATAATTGTTTCTTCCTGGTCCCTTTACTGCTTTTTTACACTGGGAAATTGGTGGAAGGCCCCATGTATATATGGACCGGGAGGGGCTTTCTATTTTTGCATATTCATCTCTGCACAAGTTCGCCCTCTACTGGAGATTACCCACATGTCATGAAGATCAAAGTGGAGTGTATGGCACACTCATAAAACCCGTTTTAAAGGTGAGTACTCACAAAACGGTATTTTTCAAATGGTACAGATTAGATGGTCTAACGTACCCTCTAGTGGTCACTGCATGTATTACTTTATGTATTACATATATTATTATATGTTCACCCAACAAAGATGGACATTTCTCCCCTTAGATTTTCCTCTTTCAGAAAAACAAAATTCCATTATTCAATACTGTATCACATTCCTACACACTGGGGCATGATGTAGACCCTATTGGGACCCTATTCGAGGCACTAAATAGAGAGTAAATAGACATTAAAATAAAATTAAACCTACCAAAATGACCCCTTCTTATTGCAGATTATGAATGTTATGTTTACCTCAGGCTAAGTTGGTGCATAACATAGGTTTCTGAAATGATTATTTACCCCGAAACAACACAGATAAGTTGAGGATCAGCTGTGCTTGGGCAAAAATGTAAAGCCCTGTACACACAGATGCTGCTGCTATGGCCACTGCTGAGGCGAGGGAGCTCAATCAACCTTATATATGCCCAGCAGCAGTGTTCTGTGCAACTATCTGCAGTCTGTTGCTATTGGCAACGTTCACCAAGTCTGCACTTGGTGTACGTTGCCAATAGCAACAGATTGCAGATTTCTTCCATAAAAATCACATTTGCTAACATTAGAAAAAATGAAAAATGCTCTGCTCAGCACCTTTAAGATATATACACACTTGAAATTTCAATCAAAAGTGGACTTACCCTTTAAATGATATGCAACCTGGTCATGGGCCACAGCGAATGGGTTCAGAATGTATTTATTTGGAATAGCATAATGCAGAGTTTCTACAACAATCAGGACACCCACTGTCTCTACAAACTTCACTCATATGTCCTCCCACCACTCCCCAACATTTATATGTAACAACCCCCACATGCTAGCAATACACATGCACTCTAAATCTGACTAAAAGCAGAGGACTAGTTTGTGCCAACCTAGTCCTTTGTTTTGAACCAGAAGATGTATGCTAAAACTTTATCTCCAAATAACATAGTGCCTCTGTGTAGGTCTAGTCCTAACTCTAATCTCATAGATTATATGTATCCAGATATACAAATGTTATAATTGAAATAAACTTGTAAGACTGCCCGAATTACAGTATTGTTTTAAGCAACCCAGGCTGCTCTTTAAAACCCTACATTTCCTTCCATGTATAGACTCCTTTATTCTGGGGATTAAAATGGGCATCAAGGAATCCAGGTTCATCTCTAAAATCCTTTACGTTCCATATCTTTTCTACACACTTATATATATAGATTTGATTATTGATTCAAAAAAGTCTACTGTATGCATAGACAGCCAGCTATATGTTGGAATGCAGAGATGAGATGGTGGTTCCCCCTCTCCTTGCGGGACAAACCACACTGTTTGTCCTACAGTGAACCCTCAAAAAAAGCAATCTGGCAGAGCCTGAGCTAAGCAGTTGGCGCCCTTTCTCCCTTGCCACCAACCCAGCCAAATGACACCTGGTGCCCCATTGGTACCCCTAGAGTGCTCTGTGCAGCCACTCCATCTGAACACCCCACCAAGGCCAGCTATGACTGCAGGGAATTAAACATTGGATCAAACTCTGCTGAGGTAAATTAGGGTCTAAAAGAAAACAAAGCTTACCTTACTTCTGAGAGCGCCCTGTTCCCCTGCCTGGCAGAGTGGCAGAGCTTGTTGCCCTATGTGGCAGTCTAGTGGGAAAATGTCTATCTCACCTCAAAACCCAATTATATGTTCATAAATTTAAAATGAAACTTTTTTTTTTTTTTATTTATTCTTGACAATGATGATAATGTGCTCATATGGCCAATGTATACTCGCACGCTGCTTGTCCTATAGTGAACTCTTTTTCCACCCCCCCCCCCAAAAAAAAAACAAAACAAAGAAATCTGGCAGAGCCTGAGCTAAGCAGTTGGTGCCCATTCTCCCTTGCCATCAACCCAGCCAAATGACACCTGGTGTCCTGGACAGTCTGGTGCCCCATTGGTACCCCTAGGGGGGGGGTCTAAAAGAAAATAAAGTTTACCTAACTTCCAAGAGCTCCAAGTTCCCCTCCCTGGATCAGCCTTTCCATGTTCTGCTCCCATCCTGCCATGACCCATGATTGAGTGCCCAGTGGGCCAGGGTGCAACCCCATGATGGGCACTCTCCCTGCATCCGCCACTGATCAGCAGGGGATCGGGAGACATTGATTGGTAAGTTAAGCATTATTTTTTTTTCACCTCCTTATTAATCTCTCCATTGGACAACAGTGGAGTCCATCAAAGGCTGGAATTCCTCTTTCAGATTTAAAATAGAATAAGAAATAAAATAGCACTTCCAAAGGGATTTGGGAATGGGAGTTCAGCAGGTCACCCTTTATGGCAAATGGCGTACAGCAAAATATTATTTTACACATGATTTTCTGTAGCAGCTAACACTGATTGTGTGTTTGTAATTGACTTTACTTATTGCAGACACGCTGAACATATGAATTATTATTTTTTGTAGCATACATGAAAAGAAGACACAGCTCTGTGAGTGACAGCCAGCCCTGTGAGCCACCACCCACAGGACTAGACTACAGCCAGGGTTCAAGTCCCCAACCACAACATCAGTTGAAGAAACCCCGGGTGGTGCTGGCTCCAGAGGAGAAAGAGGCTCTGAAAAGGGCTTACCAGCAAAAGCCATACCCATCCCCTAAAACCATAGAGGAGCTCGCCACACAGCTGAACCTGAAAACCAGCACAGTTATAAACTGGTTCCATAATTACAGGTAAGCCTACTATAACGTTTAAGTGCACATTGGTAATATGTTTTCCATAATCCTGTCAAGCTTATTTAGCTGAGCAATGTAATCCAAAAAAAATATATAGCGACCAAAGAGATTCCACTTGCCATGTTTGTACAGCCACTTGCACTTAAAGCAGCCCTAAAATTGTCTTCTGTAAAAATAAACCCCCCTCTCATCCCCTCTACTACGCAATCACTGGGTAATAAACAGGCCACTCATATTCTCTTCACTGTGACTGCTGACAGGAGAAAATACACAGGGACATTTTGCTTGCTGAAGGGCAAGTTAGTGGTGACTTCACAGGGGCATGGACTCTCTACGCAGTACAATAGTGACGAGCTTGGTGGACCGAAAGGGCATGGCCAGGGAGCACAGCCAAGTTGATGAATAGGCCTGTCTTACAGACCCTGCCCATTATGCTCATTATTTTGCGGCATCACAGAGCCAAGGCCCACGCCCAAATATTTCAAAACATAAATCATAAGGGGAAACTTTAAGTTGAAGAAACCGCAGACATATCAAGGTTTGCCAAACGTATCCCTTTAATTGGGGGTTCCACTTCCATTAACTAAAAAAAGTTATATCAGGTGGAGCACTCACATGTTACTTAATTGCTCCTAAGATAAGAAAGTTTTTGGTTCATTTAAACTATTCTTTATTGCATTCCTTCCGAAAGATTTAAAAAGTTTTTATTGGTGAGCTTGTGATTTAATCGATAATAATAATAATCTTAAGTCACTGTATAACTGTGACCTTACATAGCTAATGTTTTCTTGAAGACAAAATAAATGGTCATATAACTTCCTTTTTCAGATCTCGTATTCGGAGAGAACTGTTCATAGAAGAAATTCAAGCAGGTAACCAAGGTCAAATTGGCTCCAGTGATTCTCCATCAGCCGCAAGCAGCAGAGCAGCCCAGAGTTCAGAAGGAGATAGCTGCGATGGTGTAGATATGGAAAGCACAACTGATGGGAAGCATGGCCTACTAGAAGGAGATGACTTCAACAGTGACAACTCAAAGTCTCAGGGAGGACAGACTGATTCTGCTCTTGAAGAGGGTGAAGATGCGAGACCTACTGAGAAACCAGAAGCCACCCAGTCAGAAGAGGACAGCTCGGTTGAAAGGGAGGAGGAAGGCCGGAGAAAGTCACAGAGTCGGACTTCCCTTCCTGGAACTCTGTGTTCTGGAGAAACTTCAGACACAACACCAAAATCTGCTACTGAAAAGCATGCTTCTACCTCAGCTGCCTCAAGCTTGGTCTCCACAAAGGAAGGTTTCCACAAACCTGAAGAGGATTCTGAGAAACTATCCAGTGTGCCAAGTACAAGCTCACAGAAAGGAAACTCTATTCAAAGCTTGTTCAGCTTTTCTGAGACAGCAAGTTCCAAAAACACACGGGACAACACCTTAAGGAAAAAGAAAGCCGCAAACTTGAACAGCATAATTCACCGTTTAGAGAAGGCCGCTAGTCGGGAAGAGCCCATCGAATGGGAGTTTTGAGATTAAATTTACCCTGGTTCCAGTAAACTGGGGGTATTAAACTGGACCTGTCACTGGTTGTATCGTAATGCGCACTTATCGCCCTGCAGGCCACAGGGCAAAAACGCCATAGGCCAAGGTGCATATAGAATACAAAAGGAGCATTAAGCCCACTTTTATGTTGTGTTTTCGAGGACGAAAACTGAAATATGTAGTCAAGCTTTTTTGTACCCTGAAGTGTTTTTACTATTGCCCAAATGATTTTCACACTTTCTGGAATAATTTACAGCTTTGCCTTGTGCCCACATTTTTAAGGTGGGCTTAAAAAAAGTACAAAAAAAGGAAAAAAAAATAGAGAAAATAATGAACCCACAAAGATAATGGGGCTTTTTATCTGCCATGAAATGGCCGCAGAGCGATAATACACTATGATCTTCTAATACCAGGAAAAGGAGGAGATTTTTTCAGGAAAAAAGTTGTCCTTTCTGTTATTTGAGTTTTCATTTTTAGTAGCGGTTTCAGTTGCCACTAAGAGATTGCACAGTCAACTGACTCTAAACACACTAGTTTGGAATCCTATTTTCGAGAAGATAAAACAAAAAAAAATGTTTGGAACATTGAGATGAAATAAACACACCGACTCCACTTATTTTCTAACAAAAAAAGTCACATCAGGAAAACATCTTAATTTGTGGTAGCTGACGTAGTGTTTTTCTTGTTAGTGAAAATAGATATCCAGTGCACATTGTTTCATAGCTTTAACCGATTCTGGTCTTTTCCAGATCAGAGTTTGTTTTACACTCCATTTTAGGCCAAATCAGGACAAAACAAAAGATCTGAATTTAGGTATTTTCTAATCTGCTTTTTAACCTCTAACCACAGAGCACGCTGATCAGACCTCATATTTTTTGGGAGGGCAGAAGGGTACAAGTTGGAATGGCAGACCTGTACTGCTTAGTGGATCGGCGGGCTTTCAACTACGCCCTTACAGTATTTCTTTTTGCAGAAGCATATGTTCTCTGTTGTGTTACTTACAACAGACAAGGCCAACTTTAATAAGTTCTATTATTACCAAATGTGCTGCCAGCAGAATGCGTATAAAGAGACATTTTAAATGCAGATTAATTTAAATTTTTGTAATGTAAAATAAAAAAAAATACAGAAACACAGCAAACCTCACTTACATAGTACTATGTATATAGAAACTAAAACCAAAATAACAGTTCACTGCATTTGTGGCTCTAAGCAATCTTTTTTATATGACCCTCGGCTCTTGTTTTAAGTACGACACCCATTCCAATTTGTATCCTGTTCCTTCTGGCTGTCAATATGTGTGTGAGAGAGAACAGGGATGTGTGAGATTACCCGTGTATGCAATTTTATAAGTCTGTGTATTTTCTTATGTATTTGTGCACACATAGAGTGCATTACTGCCACCTTTTTTCGATAAGCTGGTTGATCTGCTATGGCTTCGACAAGATTCGCTGAACTAGGCTCGTTTATCGCCATATCTTAAAAACTAACAATAGATGATTTCAGTATATATATATTTTTTTTGCTTATTTATAGGTGCTGTATTTTATTATCTGATTGTTAGGAAGGGATGAAACGGGGGCAAATATTCTTTAGAGGGATAGACTGCCGGCAGTATTGGGTATAATATACAAGATGTAGTTGTCATACTGTATATTATTGATTTTAAAGATTTTTTTTTCTTTAATCTTATTGTGTATCATTGGAACATTGTGTCTTAGGTCAGCATATTTTGATGACGTTATTTGGTGCATTTGTTACTTACATTTTATTACTATTAAGTTTTTTTTTTTTTTTTCTTTTGGGTCCCTTTTTCACATAGGGGATGGGAGTGAGTGTTTTTTTTTCTATCTTCACTCCCCTATGCTAAACCTCATTGAGCTTGTCTTATTTGGTAAAACATTTTAATGTGTAGAACCACAAAAATGATCTTTACACGCAAGAAGAAGCAGAAGCACTTCCGGTGTTCAGACAAAATCTTTATCATGAGTAATACAAAAAACAAACCTTACAAGTGAAAAAGGCTCTAAGAGGCAAACTGTCAACAGTTCAAAACATTGTCATGTTTTAAAACATTGCAACCTTGTTTGTGGTAAGGTTATTTTTTCCTTTCTATGTTCCCCTCCCCCATTGCCCCCAGATAAGACATTTCACCATTTCAGCAGTCATGTCCTACAAAGCTGCACATGCCACCCTGACCCTAAACACTGCAACATTGAGAGGAGTGATGGAAAGTGGAAAATAACTTTCTGGTGAGTATTATATTAGTTTTTTAACATATTCTTTTTTTTTTTGTTAAACATGCTTAACATTAAAAGCAGCCAGTTGGCTTCGCCACTGATAGTTACACATTCTGCTGCCATCACAGGAACGTGGCATTGGTAAGAATCTGCTTGCCTCGTATCAGGATTGCAGTAAACGGCTTCCCGATCTGTAAATAATAGAGGAAGTATGGGATAGTTCACATATTTGCCCCGCGTTGTGCAACGCATTAAAAAAAGCGGTGCACGCACCTTATTGAGCGCAACCTTGTAACAGCACAGGTCAATAGAATTCTATGGCAATGCACGTGTACCTTAGCCTAGGGCTCTGTTCACACCTCTCCCTTGCGTTAATTTATGCCAGAGGGACATTGTATTAAAACAAACACTGCACTTTTGATGCAATAAAAATGTGTTTGTGTTGTGTTCTTTAAGATTAAGACATTGTGCTGAAAAAGGTGTCTGCAGCTTTTATTTAATAAGTTGCGCAATGCAGCACAGATATGTGAACTATGCCATCTAGAATAATGTACTATGGTTCCTCTGCATTGTAACTGCATTGCAATGCAGTGCAACAACACAGAGAGAGCACAAAGGTGTGAACAGAGCCTAAGGGGTGGTTGGCCTAGTAGCGAAATATAGTCAAAGTGTAGCTTCTTACAGAGCAAATCCTAGTCATAGGATACTTGGCCCGTGGGACAGATTTCTGACAAAAGACAAAGTACAACACTTCCTAATTTCACCTTGAAAATTTTGGGTTGTTGATAACATGGCAACACAGTTAGAATGCTAAAGCATAGTATGCAATGCCTTGCCCTTTTTATAGATTTATTTAGTCCCAAGTTTATATTAAAATCTATACACGTATAAGGAATACTTTGCTTTTCAAACATCTGTTGGCATCCACCAGTAGCCATTCATTTCCAATTAATAGACCCCAAGGAGGGCCTTAATTCCCCCATAGTCTCATAGTTCAGGACCATGGTCTGAATAGTCTAAATTGTGATATGATGAAAATAATGAAATCCTATTGAAAACTGTAAATGCCAAATTAATATTTGGCTGGAATAATTAGGCAGAGCACAACTAAACGTAGAGACTGTAGATGCACTGTTCCATGCAGTCTTGGGGGTTTTAGGCCTATTAAGGTAAGGTATCTTCAGGTCAAACCCATATCTGTAAGGTTTTCTAATTTATGGATCATTAATCAAACATGTTACAAGGGTCTTTCCAGGCAAAAAAACTAAACAAAAAAGACCTTCTCACCTTTTGTCTCTCGCATTTGTTCCATTCTGCTCCAGTTGTAAAAAAAATTACCAGTTTCTGAGATCAGGTGCTACAACCTCTAGGCTGAGGTCACAGTGGATGGGCCCTGCATGCTGCTGGGACTCAAAGGTCGATAAGTTTCATGCAACCAGAGCAGGATGGAACAGCTGCGGCGGACAAAAGGGGAGTATGGCTCTTTTAATTTGTTTTGTTTTTTTGCCTGAACAATCCCACAGTAAAAATTGACTCACATATCCGTGCAATCCTCCTTTATTTCTAGTAGAAAGCCATCAGCTGTGATGACTCATTTCTCTGCTTCACAGCTGAAAGATTTGTATCAATTTAGAAAATACACTGTCGGAATGGTGTCCGCAGTGAAGATTGATAAAGAAACATTGTTGCAGGTTTCCTTTCACACACACAATCCCTCTAGCAGCTGTTTATTCAGTGTGTGTGTTTATATAACATAATACACAAGCTGTCCTTGTTTCTGAGGCATTTATCTCTGTTTGGTGTGTGGGAGGCTGCTGGCACAGCTCTCCCCTCATGCTTGTGTGTGTGACAAGATGGCTGCACCCATGCAGTTCTGCAGTAAAGAATCAGCCTTATTCCAGAACATCTGCATGGAGTTAAGCTCTCAAATAGTTTTGCCAGAGGAGGGCTTTAGGGAAGCAATTTACTAAAGTTTATTTTTTTGACTTTCGTTTCATTTTAAGGTCCTCACCTTGTTTGACTTTGTAAATGGATGAAACAGTGTTAATGATATTAGGTCTTTAGGGTTCTAAAAAGGTTTAGAAAAAGCAGCAACCAATAAACATTACAAGCTTGAAAGAGAGTGTTAATTGCCACAGTAATATTTGTCAACCTAATTTATTAACTATTCTAACATACTTAACGAATAGTTACAACAAATTATTCCGTACAAAAGTACAGAGTTAAAAATCTGCTTTGTTTATTGCATTTAGCGTAAATTGATGCCCAGAAAGTCTCAGGATAGGCAGGTAGGACCTATTAAAGTGGACCAACACCCAGGATTTTGACTATCCTGGGTCTTGGTCCACTTCGGTGGGGCACCCCCGATCGGGGTGCCCCGCTGTGTGAAACCCCCCCGAACCCCCCGAACTCACCTCTGTCCGCGGCGACGGACAATCCGCGGACAAGCGGCTCCTCCGCCGCCGCCTCCCGCGCGTCCCTGTTGACGCGCGCGTGCCCGCGCCGGCCATTCACAGACGGGCGGCGCGGGCGCGCGCACGTCTAGAGGGGCGCGAGGGAGGCAGCGGCGGCCGGCCGCCGCCGAAACTAAGGTAAGGAGTTTGGGGGGGTTTCATCCCGCGGGACATCCCGATCTCGGATGTCCCGCGGGGAGGGAGGTGATCGGCCCGGGAATCTTATAGATTCCCGGGCCGATCACCTGTGGGTGTTGGTCCACTTTAAGGTACATTGGAACTCTTTTAGAAATATACTGGGATAGGGCCTCACTAAAAAGTAAAAGCAGAAAAAAATACTACAATGCACCAGGAGACATATTGATGTAATTTTCTTTAGAAGGGTTTGATTTGGTGTTGTATGAATACTTTTATATGAATACATTTAGGGATGGATACCCTGGATACTGGTGCTTTAAAATATATGTATAAGCACATTACTTATTGAGCCTACTCTACTGTAAACAGTGACCTGGGCATTTTACCTGCAACCATTTCATGCAATGGGGCATATATTTTTGTTGTTTTGATCTTTATGAAGTTACAAAGTAACTGATAAAAAAGAATTTATGCATATCTGTAGATTTACATCAATGAATCTCCCCACTGAAAGCCCTATGAGGTCTAAGAATTCTTTTGATAGTCCCTCTTCAACATCTGCCTAAAACCCTCTCTGGCTATTCATATATATTAATGTCACTCCTAATAACTGATCAGGGACAGCATAGGTAACTGTAAGCACAAAAATCCCATGTGACATATTTAACATTGGCCATAATTTAATTAGCCATTATTTTGTACTACTTGGCCCATTTGCAAGTAATGTAAAATAATGAAATGAACTTTTCACAGCATAAAATCCACATTTTCTTAATTTGGCTTGTTCTCTAGATTAGTATTTCTAATACCACTGGTGGTACTCAAGCTTCCATCAGTTGGAACCTACTGCCACTGGCAAGTAAGAAGTAGAGAGACATGAAGCACCATAAATTGTCTGCTGCTTAATTGTTCAATAGAAGGGACTGCAGACTTTCTGCAGCTCACAACCCCACAAAGCGATGCCCACAGATGCTGCAGGCTAGTGTTCCTCCAGTGTGAGGAACTGGTTGGCCATCAACTCCTCAAACTTCCAGTATGCAGCACCTTGGGCATTGCTGTTTGAACATCCTAGGTAGTGCCAGATGGAGCACTTCTAGTATGGGTCTTCTTAAAGTGTATTAAAACCCTTCCTAGAGTCTGAGACTCCAGGGCAGGCTTACTCCCTCCCATGGGGGCATCCCGAACTGGGATGCAGCGCTGTGTGAAACCCCCCGGGGCACGCAGTAAACTCACCTACCCCTGAGCCCACAGCGCATGCAAGGCCGGCATTACTCACTTCCCTCCTCGGCTGTGCGCTGCTCTGCCCGTTGCAACTGAATGGCTGTGCAGGGCCACACACACCCAAATGGAGCCAAGTGATACCAGTGCGGTTTGCAAGTGTGGCTAGGATTCAAACTGGCTGCTCTAGTCACAGCGTGGGCCAGAGGAGAGGTAAGTGGATTTGGCAACCTGGGGAAACCAGGGTGCCCTAGAGGGACAGACCAAAACCCAGGGTAGTGAAATTCCTGGGTTTTGGCCCACTTTTAGTAGACCTACACCCTTTTGTATTGGGTGGTAATTGAGATAATTAAAAATTGGAAGTAATACCTCATATAAAAGGTTTGGAAACCTTGTTCTAGGGTGCCATCATTACTTGTGCAGATCCCCAAAACCAATATATATATGGCTTATTTTGCTTTAGAAAGTGTGCAGCTCCAAATATTCATGTAAGTCAGGTTAAGGAATATTAACCATTTAAATGACTAGACCAGTATATTATGAGTACAATGTAATAATAGGTCAATAATTCAATTCACTATTAATTGGCTGATTTTTCAAGGTGGGGAATTACATTTCCACATTTTTAGGTTTGTCTCCTAAAACATATTTAGGTATTACCATCAGTGACTGGATCCAGAAATGTGTTTGAATATTTCATGAAACTCCTTTTTCTCACCGAACATCCACCAAGCTGCTCAGATATCCTCGCCAATGCTTGCTGGGCTTTGAACTATATTTTCATTTCATTGCTTTTCATTTACTTGCATTTGCACTCCAACACTTTTGCTTTAAGAACAGGTCAAATCACAGTTCACAGTATACACTTCATTTCTGCTGCAATGTAAAAACTATCACAACTAAAATAAAATTAGTCTTTTTATGATACTGGCAACTTCATGTTTTCCCCAGTGCTCATATAAAGCAAAAACTTCAGTTTCTTTAGACCTGCACCCAACTTTTAGCTGCAGCAAGATCTAAATTCAACCCACATTTGGCCCCCGTTTATACCCCCTTAACCTGTCTACAACATTTGTACCTGTTTCCCTACTGCTGCCTTGTTACAGAAGACTGTTAGCAATTACCACATTTTACAGTTATTTAAGTGTAAAGCAGTTTCCCTTCCTTTTTGAATATCAACCCCCAAACTTAGACTTGGCCTGGACCTTCACTAAACCCACCCTTCAACTTGATATATCAGAAACTCAATTCAACCAGGTACCCTGATTATATGACTTGACTAACCCCATACCAATTATAAATGTTGGTGTCCACAAGAGACCTGAAGTGCTGCAGGACTCTAATACAGACTGCTGTAACAATAATAAAAGTGCCTTAACACACTGGATTCTTATAATAAAAAACACACAACTACACACTTTTAATGGATACATTTAACACAGCTTTTGCCGGTCTCCCTACAGTCCTGATCTCCTGTGATTATGTGGACCTATACATGTGGCATGACTGCAAGTTAAGGACTGTTAGCAGCTATCATTTGGGTGATGCGTTAAAGTTTTCAGACCTGTTTATTGCTTAGTATGAGTAATGCTACTGAACTTAACATACTACTTGATGCAATAGAAATATTTATTATTACTGTTGAGTATTTATTTTGTTTTGTGTTTTGGCATCCATAAATTATTACATTGTAATTTATACAGAAAACGTAAGCCCAATTTTCCAATTTTGGGCATGTTGCCGCTTGCCTCTTAGAGCCTGATAACATATTGTAATCAGAATATATAGCAGCTGAAGAGTTTTGGATGACACACATATACTGAATAATTCTGAACAAATTCAGGGTAGTGTGTAAGACAGGAAGCTGGAATATACCAAATACGTACCATTCCTATTTAAGAGGATCCTTGTGTATACAAGATAACATTTCTATTACACATTGGTGTATCAACTGGTAAATTGCACTTTTCCAGGTTTCCAAATGTTCAAAATCAGATTTCACAAACTGTTGTATGTTTTTAAACATTTTACTGCCCATTGTAGAAAAAAATGCCTGTTATTGATTTAAATATTTGGCTGCTATGCCATTTGCTATATATCTGCCATGATGTTTCTGGTTGCGATTAAATGGTGGTTTTGTATACAGACAATGTATATGTAAACCTATCCCAAAAAGGGGAAGGGGATTCAACCAGAAACCTTTCAGACAATTTTGGTTTTATTTCTCCTGATATTGTTCGGCAGCCCATATGTTGCCCACAGTTGCAGTGAAAACAGCCATTTTGTGTGCTGATCATAGTCAGAAAATTACTGCTTTCCTGATAATTTTATCAGTGTATATAAAGGTGGAACCATCTGTGCGCAACATGCATTATCCGCTTAATTCTCTTGACATTAACTTGAGCTGACTTAACATGATCCAAACATTTTATTTCTGCCCTTAATGGAACTAGACATGACTAGAACGACCTTCACTTTTGACAAATTGCACCAACAATGCTGCTTGCTAAATTTTCATACGATTAACTTTGAAAGCAATTGGCCAGCTTTTTTTGGCAGGATTATTGTTCAGTCAAGGAGAGCACTCTGTTTCCTGTGGCTCATCCACCCTTCTCTCTGATTTGTTTCTAAGTATTAAAGTCCTAAATTGAATCTAGTTCTTGACTCCTAGAATATATGTGAATGTTGCATAACCCCACCAATTAAAGATAATGTCCAGTCAACTTAAAAAATATCAACTACATTTGTCCTGCCAGCCTGCAAATTTGAACCCTAGTAATCCTGGTAGCTTAGACAGTCCAGTCAGCGATGTACGCTCATAAGCCTGCTCCCACGTGACTGGCATCAGGGTCATGTACTGAGACCTGACGTGGAGAGCATTTGAACAACTGATGAGTAGACCACAGCCAGCAGAATTCCATAGGATTAAGCATGCAAAATGTTTGTTTTAGGTTGCCTGGGTGGGGACTTTAATTTTTAGGAATTCAAAAATACAGTTTGTGGGAGTGTTCACCTGCCTTAACTATCTCAACCCATCCATTGGTTTCTAGAGATGAAAGTCGCAAAATGAATTTGATTCTTGTGAATGCTCAATCATCCTGCCAAACCATTATTTCTATGGACTAAAGTGCTAGTAAAATCCTGCCCTTGTGAGTGCTCACTCGCCCTGCCAATCAATTATTTCTATGGAATAAAGTCCTACGAGTCCAGCCTCTGTGACTGCTAACTTAACCTTTCCAGTTCATTTCTGGAAATAAAAGCTATTAAGATTTAAGCTATTTTGAATTCTAATTCACTCACCCACCTATCCATTTTTCCTAGAATGAATTCAAGTTTTAATCAAGGAACCTGATCCATTCACACTTTAGTAGGCTATAAAGCCCAAGTACAGGCACCTCCTCCGTGCAGCAATATGAGTTGGCTGCTACGTTAAAATGGTAAATGGCCGTTCCTACAAAATGACTGGTTTCACTGTCACACCATATTTACAGCAGTGGAAAAATTATTGACTTTTACACCTTTAGCTGGTTTGCAATAATTATTATGTTTTGTTGACTAACACAAACTTTTATTGATGTACGGTTGTTGTCAAAGTCCACCCTAAACTCTGCATTAGATGATAGAAGCTGAAACCTAAAATTTGCCAACACAAACTCTTCACTTGGTCAACTAACCCCCATGGCAATACAACTATTTGCTCCTATTGAGATCACCCACTTAACAAAACCATACTTTTATATTACTTTGGATTTAATTGTCTTTTTAAGATGGCATTTGTATAGTAACAGACAGAGAGGCTAATATCCAAAGGTAATGTCACCTGTAAAATGAGTTAAATACAACATTAGTTGTCCCTTTTTATTTAGTGTAAAACTAACTCTTTATATTTGTGCAATAACTACTTGCAGCGAAGATGGGTGCAGCTGATAAATGCCCTGACTACTAACACAGCACAAGATGAACTCAGAAGTAATGTACTTATAGTTTTATCCTTGTTTAGCCTTGTTTCCTGAGAACATTTGAATAAGCTCAGTTCCCCCAGTGTATTGTGGTGTCTGACATTTTAGCAGTATTCTATTTTTTATGTTTTTTTTTTTCTTTTTTTTTTCTCAGTATCTCATCAAGTCTTAGATGTTTTAGAGCTTGTTTGTTATTCACAATCACAGATTTAGAGATGAATAAACAAAAAGTCCTCACAAGAGACCCAACTGACCAAAAAAGGTGTAATTTTTGTACACGTAGCTTTGAGAAGCCCATGTTGTGTTGCTGTGACTCCTTTTTTGTAGCTTTTTCTTTATCGGTATTTGTTCAGGCATATAGTACAAGTTTTTTTTTAATGGCTGGCAACAGTGGGAATAGAGGTCCCGTCAGCAGGCATTGTTCTGTCTTTGTTTGGGTAGCCATAATAATGTTTGTTCTCAGCACTGTACAACGGTCCCTATATGATTTGGAGAAGCAATATCACTGTATGAATCTCACACAATGTATTATTATTATTATTATTATTCACTAGCACCCTAGGTGTGATAATTGAAGTAAATATCTTTTATACAAACACAGTCATTGGTGATTTTGTCATTATTTTCCATGGTCAACACAGCAAACATTTACAACCGAAACAAAATGTTAACTGAGTGTATTTATTTAGAAAATACTGTTTTATAGTGACTTGTTAAAATGGTTGAACAATGACTTGTTAAAATGGTTGAACTTTATAAATCCTGTTAAAACAGACTTACCATCAAAATGTAATTTGGTGGTAACTTGTTGGGAAGGGAGTGGGAAAGCTTTCGGTGGCGGTTTAATGTTTTTATGTTCCCCAGATTTATATGGTCCTGATCATATATTGATTTTAGGTAAGGCCACTCAACTTTGGAAATTGAGATGACCATTGGCATCCTTCTCATTTCCATCAGGGTTCCCTAGCCTCTTCTTGTGTCTAACTGTCCCCATAATATTCCCTGTGACATATTGCCAGTCTGAGACCCAGGATATTGCTTTACCAGAAAACAAGCAACTAGGTCAGAGAAGTCCTGTATCATCCACCAACAACTGACAGGAAATATATGATCTGCTTATTTTTACTTAATTTCTATTTCTCTGGCTTTCCCTCTCGTCCCTGCCTTGATACTCTACATTAACCATCCGCCAATAACTCGGTAGGCTTGTGAACCTGATGGAGACCCCTCCGTTTTAGTCAAGCTTGGCACTTTTGGGGCTGAAGGCAGTAATCATGCCTATATTAGGTGCTATACTTATCCCCTTCTCAGTGTTATTCTTAGTATACAGTACTTCCTGCTCCAGAGAGAATACTTACACTCGGGTACTACTCCGCCAGATGGCGCTGGACTGCAGAGACATCGAAAATAGGCTCCTCCCGGCCCCTCAAATACCCAGGGACCTCCCACAATCCCCAGATTTTCTATGCAGTCTGGACTGCGAAGGACAAGAAGATGGCTCTCTCTTCTCGCAGGTGAGCAGGGCTATTAGCCTGCGGCCCTGTAGGACTATTCCCACCCGTTTCATTAGTAATGTGCCTTCCAGGCTTGGCTGCGCTGGTCGGGTGATGGTAGGCAGCACCGCTATTAGGTGCTTAGGAGCACTGCTCCACCGCAATCCCCCACCACCAAGGGTAGGCGGTACAGGCATATGGTGAGCCTCTATGGGATGCCCCTCCCGCACTATTGCCCCTGTCTATCGGTGGGTCCTATGTTAAGTGGCCGCTGTCCTCCCTCATTCTCCCTGTAGCATTCGGGGGAAAAGAAGGGGGGGGGGTGTGTGTATGTATGTATATACGTGTATTGGCTTATGCTTTATTACATTATGCTTTGTGTCAGCTCCAGATAGATTACTTACACTTGGGTTATCCTCCACCAGATGGCGCTGCACTGCAGAGACATGTAAAACAGGCTCCTCCCGGCCCCTCAAATACCCGGGGACCTCCCACAAATCCCCAGATTTCTCTGCAGTGCTTACTGCGAAGACATGAAATTATCACTCTGTCGCAGGTGAGCGGGGCTATTAAAGCCTGCGGCCCTGTTGGACTATTCCCACCCGTCCTTCGTGTGATGTGCCTCCCAGCCTTGGCTGCGCTGGTCGGGTGAAGGTAGGCTGCACCATGTGTGCTTAAGGAGCGCTGCTCCACCGCAGTCCCCCACCAAAGGGTAGGCGGTATAGGCTGATGGTGAGCCTTTATGGGATGCCCCTCCCGCATTATTGTCCCATGCCCCGGTAGCGGTGGGCCCTGTACAAAGGGCAACCAGCCTCCCTCACTCTCCCTGTAGCCCTCGGGGGGAAAAGAAAGGGGGGGGGTGCATGTCAGTGTATTGTGATTACATGCATATGGCCTTTATTCTAAGCATACAGCACGTCCTGCTCCATCTATAATACTTACACATGGGTTATCCTCCAAATGTCAGTGTATTGTGATTACATGCATATGGCCTTTATTCTAAGCATACAGCACGTCCTGCTCCATCTATAATACTTACACATGGGTTATCCATGCAAAAACAGGCTCCTCCCGGCCCTTCATATACCCAGGGACCTCCCACAAATCCCCAGATGTCTCTGCAGTGCTGAACTGCGAAGACATGAAGTATCACGCTCTCGCAGGCGAGCAGGGCTATTTCCACCCGTCCTCTTCGGAAGATTATGCCTCCCAGCCTGGGCTGCGTGGGTCAGGTGAAGGTAGGCAGCACCTTGTGTGCTGAACGGAGCCACGCTCCACCGCAATCCCCCACCATAGGGTAGGCGGTTAGGCCGATGGTGAGCCTCTAGTGGATGCCCCTCCCGCATTCTTGCCCGTGCCCCTCACAGATTTAGTCCATGGACGCTGGTCCGCTTCTCCCTCGCTTCCTCCCGTAACTCGGGGGAAAAGAAAGGGGGGGGGTATGTGTGGCAGTCCTAGTGTGAAGTAACACGTTAAGGCCTTTGGGTTTTATTTTTATTGGGTGTCAGTGTCGCGCTCCTTGCTATATAGTTGCGAGCCGCTTGTCTTTTCATTAACAACTGCCTAGACGGCAGCATCATTTCCAGCGTGTCAGCATCTTTATGCATGCGCCTTCTATCCAACTGTCCTACTTATTTCTGTTGGTTAGAGCTTCGCGCTCTTTGGGGGAGGCGGAGACTCGGCATGACGCGCTCCGCGTCACAGCCTGGTCTGGCCCGCCCCTCGAGGTTCGCTTGGCGCCATTTTGACAATCTTCGCGCGTGTGGTGCGGTCCGCCTCCTCCCTTGGTCATGTAAGTGCCCTCTGGGGCGGCATGGTTCTATGTCTATTCGGCTGCGCATGGCACTGACACCACCCCTCTTGTCCCATTATGTCTTTCAGACGCCAGGACTTGGTGGCTTCTCCCAGCCTAACATATATTACAGCGGGTTCACATAACAAATTCTCCCACTTCCTAGCGGGTCTTGGGGCATCCAGGGTTGCCTATTGCGTAAATCCCTGCAGGCATACTGCTCTGATAATCACCATATGGAGGCATCTCAGAATTATGTAACCGGGGTCCCCCTGGGACATGACCGGCTGTGTGCAGTGTGTGGTCAGCCCCAGGCTGAGGCTGACAGAGCACGGGTCTGCGGACCGTGTGCTAAACAGGCAGGTCTGCCAATGGCTGCACCTCCCTTCAATACACCCGTCTCCCCGGACCTAAATATCACTCCTGATGAGTCCCACTCGAGCGGAGATGACCTGCAAGCGCGTGCTGCCTATGGCGGAGCAGGTGCTGTCTGGATTGGGCCCTGGTAAGAAGCGGTCCCTGACGCCTCCTGGCTCTCCGGTTCCTAACGATACCGATGACTCTGCTGATATGCAGGACCTTGATCCTTCTGAGGAAGGTGAGCTATTCTCAGATTCGGGCTCCTCGAACGAGATGCCCGGGTGCTGTGATGATTCTGGGCACGGTTCTTAGGGCCTGTGTGACACAGATGAAATTCTTATTAAGATCTTTGAGGTTTTGTCAATCTCCCCCCCCCCCCGGGGAGACCCCCAAGCCTAGGAAGGAGAGTTTCCATATAGCGCCGCTGCGCTTGGAGTTCCTAGAACAGGATCATTTCCAGAATCTTATATCCCAAGAATGGGAATCGCCTTGTAAACTTAAAGGGGTCCCAGGGGTCTGGGATTGGAAGTACCCTTTCCCTCCTGATGTGGTTAATTTTTGGTCAGCACCTCTTGTGGTGGATGCACCGGTTATAGGGGTTACTAACCCCCCTTTCATGGCGGCTCCTTTTTACCGTACCCTTTGGGATGCTGAGGACCGGCGCATTGACAGACTGGCTTCCCGCGCTTTTTCGTGTGCATGGACGGCTCTGCGCCCGGTCTGTGCGGCGGCCATCACTGCGGTGGCCGCCAGGACTCTTGTTAGAAAAGCACTAGATCACCGTCCTGAGGACCTCCCTTGGGGGTGTTTAATGCGCTATCATCAGACTGTGATGCGTTTGTGAAGTTTATTCTATCAGCACTGGACGACACCATTAAGATGTGTGCTAGAACCTCTGCCCTTGTGGTAGCTATTCGCCGCCTGGTCTGGCTGCGACAGTGGGGTGCTGACGATGCTACGAAAAAGGCTCTCACTTGCCTTCCCTTCAGAGGACGGCGATTATTTGGGGCCCGTTTGGACCTTTTTGGTAAAAAGGGTAAAGCACCCTTGCGCAGAAGGCTGCTCCGGCCTCCCCGGGGCAGGGTCACCCCTCCACCTCCCTACGTTAGTGTCAAACGCGAACCTGAGGTGTGCTTCCAACTGTTCGGTGTGGATTTCCACCATGGGGTGGGCAGGCAACGCCCTGGGCCCTCTGGCAGGACTAAGTCCAAATCTGCCAAGACCTCCCAAGCATGAAGGGACGCCCTCGCCCTTCTGGGCGAGGGTACTGCTGCAGCAGCTGTCCACCATCTAGGAATGTACCTTCTAGTGGTTCCAGGAGGTTGTTCCCCTGGACACAGGATAGCTTTGCTGGGTGGTCCCTTTCAGTGGTTGGCAGGGTGCTTCTAGCCCCTGGTTTTCACTCAGGTATTGGGGTAGGCCGTACTGGGCCTACAGAGTTTGGGCTTGCTTACAGGTTGCCCTTAACGGTATGGGGCTTTGGCCTCTATTTGAACCTTCCTCCTTCCCTCAACAGTATGAGGCAGTCTGGGCCACGCTGGCCTATGGTAGGCCTGGCAATTCTACTCTCACAGGTAGTCCCTATATGACACCTCTGTCTTGGGACACAGGCGCCCTGTGCAAGGGGGGCTTCCTGCCTCCTGTGGAGTACTAGATCTTCTTAGTTCCCCTTGTGTCTGCTGGACACCAAGACCATTACTAGACGGTGTTGCAGGACCAACCCTGCGGATTGAGGCGTTATTTGTGGCCTCTCTTTCGTTCCCAGGCTACTCGCCATGGCGCGAATGGGGGTGATGTCTTGGACATGCCTGGGGGGGGGGGGGGGCGTCTGCATTAGGACCTACCGGGTCGTCTTTCCCTACTCCCCAGTCTCTACGTCAGGCCGAGTGGATTGGTCGGCCAGCGGTGTCCCCTGGGAGTTACTGGATGGGTGCTCAGTCACCTCAATCCCTCATGGTCCCTTATCCGCTATCCCCATTCCTTGGACCGGTTCAGGCTTGAGCCTTCTTCTTTGGCAACAAGTGGACTCCTGGTTACGGGGGCTCTGTCCCCCTTTACTGACATCTTACTTTCACCAGGCGGGATGGCAGCTGGTGGGCCCGTTGGTGGTATATCAGATGATGTCCCTTATATACCGAGCCCTTGGGCTCTTCGGCACAGTTGGTTATTGAGCCTACATGGGGTTCCAGCACCCCTGGGGCTTGGTCTGTGCTCATTCCCCCTTGGTAAGGTGGTTCCTCTTGAGCTTATCATATTCAAGGGCCCTGTCAGGGGGCACCCCCTTCCTTACTTGCATCTTCCTGTGAATGGTCACCTTGGGTACCAAGTCTCGCAGGTTGGCGGGGGGGGGAATTTCTTCCACAACCCCCCCGTGGTTCCTAGGTAGGGTCCCCTAGAGGGTCCATCTTACCTACTGGTTTTGTTGAAACGGTGTGCCTTCCGTTGACTCTATACGTCTGGACTTCTCCTCTTTTAGGACCTGTCTATTTGGGGACTCTTGGCCTGTTGGAAGACAATGGCCTGTTTTATTATTGGTCTGGAGCTTGAAGCAGGATGCTCCCTCTGGAGGGTTCCTGATCCTGATTTGGGCGGGGGTCTACGTCCCTTGCTTCTCAGCGGTATTCGCTCCAATGGATGCCTTTCAGCAGCAGGTTATGCTATCCTGGTGTCGCTCTGAGAGCCAACTAGGGTGGCTCTGTTGGGTCTCGCTTATACCACAGGGGCTCCGCCCTTGTTTTTACTGTCCCAGAATATTCTGACTCTGGTCATGGGGGCTTAGTAAAATTATGCATAGACTTTCTATTTTATATGCCTTCTCTTCGTTCACCCTACTTGTGGG
This sequence comes from Gastrophryne carolinensis, assembly GCA_027917425.1. Lineage (NCBI taxonomy): Eukaryota > Metazoa > Chordata > Amphibia > Anura > Microhylidae > Gastrophryne > Gastrophryne carolinensis. The sequence continues at coordinate 433,003,340 of CM051236.1, forward strand.
GTTCTGCGCACGGTTGTGCTGATAAAGGGACCCGTGAGATTGATGGCCTGGGTGGCCTTGTGGACTGTGGTTCGCAGATGCTTCTGCTGAAGTCTGCTGACCTGTTCGCTCTCTCAGGAGTGCTGTTCTGCCCTTGTCGTCCCAATATACAGACTCTAGTCTGGGGCTTGACAGCTGATTCATTTACCCCTTGGAGACGGGCCTTATCTTCTGGGTGACTCGGTATATGGGGGGCTAGGAGCAAGCTTCCTTGGCTTCCTCTTCCTCCGTCTATTGGGGTTTATGGTATACCCATATTGATTGGCATGAGTCCTGGTCTCTTCCCTGTTGGACGTTCTCGGATCCCAGGGTTCTAGAGTCATTGCAGCATAGGTTGGGGTTGGCTCCCCATCTAGGGACTCTAAAGGTTCAGGTTCTGTCCTGGCTGTCTTCCTGTAGGAGTCTGGTTCTGTCTTCCTTGCGAGGAGTTCTCTTGGGGATTGCTTAGGTGCATCTCCCAAGTAGTTCCATGTTCCCTGTTGGGATCAATTTTCATTTTGTTTGCCCTGCGGATTTTTCCCTGGGGACTTTCTGCTGGATGCTGTCTGAGCTGCTGCTTTGTAGTCCAAGTCGCTTCTCTGGGGCTCCTTCCTCAGTCAGACGTGTGCCTGAGAAGGTGGATCTGATTACTTAGCCTTGGCTCGATGTGTATATATATATATATATATATATATATATATATAGATATCTATATGCACCCCATGCCGTGGGGGTATTCGTTCTTACGCCGGACCTCCGGTCCAAGTGGTGTTCTATGATCATTGTGTTAGTCTGTTTAGTCTAACTACGGACCTTATTCTTAATAATGCTAATATTTGGGTCTACATTCCCTCAACAGGTGTTGCAATTTTTCCCATGAGGGTTTCTTGTCCCTTAGGGGGACTAATGCCCTTGGAGTCTGCAGGCGCCTCCTTATGTATGCGCCTGATCGCCTGTTTCCAGCGCCACTGCATCCTTTGGATTAATCCTTCTTGGATGCCTCCTGGTCCTGAGTAAAGCCCTTGGCTTCGTGCTAGTGAAGGGGTCAGTATTCCCGCCTTCGGTCGGGTGACCAGTTCTCATTCCCCTTAGGGGGAGTTACAAGTTTTCCACGAGGCTTCTGTTGCCTGTGGGCTGGTTGGGTCGTTACACTGGCCTATTCCTTTGAGGGGGAAGAATCTCCCCTTTTTCATTTTATTCCGTTATATTGGTGCTTGGGTACCATTGGCCCTTCAGCACCAGGTTTTTTTCTGTTGAATAAGTTACTAGACTGTTGCTTGTCTCTGTTCATACCTTTCAAAGGTCTTGTTATGAGATTGACGTTAGAGCCTCTGCTCATGTCATGCCTGTTGCAAAGTTTTACAGGTGACAGCGCCTTTACTGTCCACTGTGCCTTGTTTTTGGGGATCCCACCCTACTTTATGGACACTGCTATTGGATGTCCCATGTGTAAGTATTATAGATGGAGCAGGACATGCTGTATGCTTAGAATAATACAATTCTGTGAGATACTCACCTGTAGAATTGGTATTATACGCATACAGCACGTCCTGCTCCACCCCACCCTGGTTTACATTTTTCTGGATCCCCTGTATGGTGATTGTTGTCATTACTATTGTTACCAGTTGGTGGTTGGTTCTCCCGGCTTCTTTCTCACTACTTTTGAATACTGGGGATTTGTGGGAGGTCCCTGGGTATATGAAGGGCCGGGAGGAGCCTGTTTTTGCATGTCTGCAGTGCACAGCGCCCTCTGGCGGAGGATAACCCATGTGTAAGTGTCTTCTCGACTACCTACTGCTGAGCTGATTATTGCGAGGTCCTTGGCGCGTAAGGGCCCCGGTAAGAAGCGGCACCTGACGCCTTATGATACTGTTTTCCTTATGGGATCTCAGGAGTTTATGAATCTGTATGGCTATACCCCTTCTGATGAAGGAGAGCTCTTTTCTGACTCGGGCTCATCTGATGAGAGACCAAGGGGTCATGACGATTCTGGCTCTGACCCCTGGGCCCCGGATGACACTGACAGATTATTGACCCAGATCTTTGAGGTTCTGTCGATCTCTCTCCCTGGTGAGGCTCCCAGACAAAGTGGGGAGCGCTTCCATACAGCAACTTCATGTTTGGAATTCCTAGAGCAGGCACATTTCAATTCCCTTGTGCTCAAGGAATGGGAGTGCCCCAGTAAACTTCCCGGGGTCCCAAGGGATTGGGATAGGAAGTATCCCTTTCCACCTGAGGTGGTTAAATGTTGGTCATTCCCCCCCCAGGTGGATGTCCCGATAATAGGGCTATCTAACACCCCTATCATACATGCCACTGATTCTACTACCCTGCGGGATGCTAAAGACCGGCGCATTGACCTGCTGGCCTCCCACGCCTTTGCATGTGCGGGGACGGCGCTGCGTCTGGTCTGTGCCTCTGCCATTACTGCTGTGGCCGCTAGAACCCTCATCAGAAATATGCTTGATAGTGCCTCTGATGATCTCCCTTGTGAGGTGTTTAATGCACTCTCCAGTTGTGATGTGTTTTTAAAGTTTGTTCTAGTAGCATTGGATGACACCATCAGAATGTGCGCAAGAACTTCTGACCTCGTGGTGGCTATACGTCGCCTGGTCTGGCTGCGACAGTGGGGTGCTAACAATGCTGCGAAGAAGGCCCTTACTAGGCTCCCCTTTAAGGGGCTACATCTGTTTGGGGCCCGCCTAGACCTGTTTGGTAAGAGAGGTAAGTTACCCCTGCGCAGACGGCTGTCTCGGGCCCCCCCTCCACCCCCCACCATGGTGTTAAACAGGAACCAGGGGTGTCCTTCGCGGGGGCTCGCTCAGCTCCCTGTCCCAGGAGCAGAAGACAACACCCTGGCTCCTCTGGGGGGGGCTAAGCCCAAATCCCCTCCCAAGTCCCCTCAAGCATGATGGGGCGCCCTCACCCGCCTGGGTGAGGGGACGGCTGCGGCACCGTGCTTAAGTCTGGAGGCATCACGCCTCAGACCAGTGGATTTAGGAGGTAGTGTCCTCCAGCTACAAGATGGTGTTTGCTTGCACAAGTTTAGTTCCTCCTAGCTGTCCCCGTCCCTTCACCAGGCAGGGGATGCGGTTCCAGGGGAGGTGGGGCCCTTAGGAGGCCCATTCTCCTATCAATGTCTTGAAGCTGTGAGCGATCAGGTTAGTTCTGGTTCGTTTGACTACTCATTTACAGGGCCTGCCTGTTCTGGGGCGCACGGTCACTCTGATGGCAGTTGCCTACATCAATCTGCAGGGAGGGACCCGGAGCAAGAGGGTCCTCCGGGAAGTGTCTCTGATTCTGATCTGGGTGGAGGCCAATGTTCCCTGCATTTCAGCGGTATACATTCCGGGGGGGGGGGGTCCCTCTGCAACAGGGTGTTCCAATCTCTGTCTCACCGTTGGGACCAACCTGATGTGGATCTGTTTGCGTTCTGTCACAATCACAAGCTCCTGGCCTTTGTCTCCATGTCCCAGGATCCTCTGGCCGTGCCCATGGATGCCTTAGTAATGTCATGGCAGGACATTCAGTTTCTGTATGTCTTTTCTACATTCCCCCTGCTAGGCAGGGTTCTGCACAAGATTGCTCTGGAAGGGGTGCCAGTGGTTCTGGTGGCCTCAGGTGACCAAGAAGAGTGTGGTTCGCAGACGTGGTGCAGATGGCAGTAGATCAGTGCTTTCTGCTAGGAGTGCCAGATCTGCTCACTCAGGGCCCCTTACGCCATTCCAATTACAAACTCTGGCTGTGACGGCATGGCTGCTGAAATCTCCATCTTGATGGAGAAAGACTTGTCTGCCTTGGTGGTTGAGTCCATGGGGAAGGCTAGGAAGATGTCTTCTTCTTCCATCTGTTATAAGGTATGGCGTACCTACATTGACTGGTTAAGTCTTGGTCTCTTCCCTGTTGGGTGTTTTCAGTTCCCAGGGTTCTGGAGTTTTACTGCATGGGTTGGAGTCGGTCTCTAACTCAGTACTTTGAAGGGTCAGGTTTCTACCCTGTCTGTCTTCTTTCAGAAGTCTTTTGTTCAGCATTCCTTGATTAAGACTGCTTTTAGGGGGTTGCTCATGTGCGTTCCCCATGACAACATATGGTCCCTGTGTTTGGGATTTGGAATTGGTCTTGCCTGTCTTGCAGGGTGCTCCCTTTGAACCTGTGCAGGATGCTGCCTTGGCCATTCTTACGCTCAAGGTTGTGTTTCTGGTGGCTATCTGGTGACTTCTGCCAGGCATGTGTCTGAGTTGGCGGTGCTGTCCATTCAGCCCCCCTATTTTGAGAGGCACCAGGACAAGGTGTTGTTTCATTTCAAACCTGATTTTTTGCCTAAAGGTAGGCAGTGTCTGCCTTTCATTTGAATCAGGATATTGTTCTTCCTTCTTTGTGTCCTAACCCTAGCAATGCTAAGGAGAGAGTTTTGCACTCTTTGGATGTGGTTAGGTGTCTGAAGTACTATCTGGTGGCTACTGCACCTTTCAGGAAAATTGATGCTCTTTTTGTGGTCCCTTCTGGTCCAAGGAAGGGTTTGGCTCCTGCCAAGTCTACTATCAGCAAGTGGATTTCTCAGGCTGTGATTCAAGCCTACTCTGCTAAGGGGAAGAATCCCCACTTCGCTTTACTGCTCATTCTACTTGTGATATTGGTGCCTGTTGGACCTTCCGGCACCAGGCTTCTGTTGAACAAGTTTGCAAGGCCGCTACTTGGTCTTCTGTTCATACCTTTCGAGGTTTTACAAGGTTGATGTTAAGGCCTCAGCTGTTGCTGTTTTTTTGGTGCAAGGTTTTGCAGGCAGCAGTGGTTTAAACTGTCTGCTGTTACCTTTTTTATTGGGGATCCCACCCTACTTTATGGACACTGCTATTGGATGTCCCAAGTGTAAGTAATCTATCTGGAGCAGGACCTACTGTATACTAAGAATAATACAATTCTGTGAAATACTCACCTGTAGAATTGGTATTATAAGTATACAGTACGTCCTGCTCCACCCCACCCTTGGTTTTGCATTATTCTGGATCCCCTGTATGGTGATTGTTATCATTTTTATAGTTACCAATTTTTGGTTGTTATATTCTCCCGGCTTCTTTTTCACTGCTTTTCAATGCTGGGGATTTGTGGGAGGTCCCCGGGTATTTGAGGGGCCGGGAGGAGCCTGTTTTACATGTCTCTGCAGTGCAGCGCCTATCTGGAGCAGGACGTACTGTTTACTTATAATACCAATTCTACAGGTGAGTATTTCACAGAATTGTATTTTTATTATACTTGAAATTGTCGCCGCGCACGCTTTTTTCCAGTGTTCCGCACTTGGCGGCGTTACCTCAGGCGCCGGTGCGCTGTCATTGGTTGCTTGTCACGAGTTGGCTTCGAGCTCTTGGGGGGGCGGGGCCTGTCTCTGGCGCGTTCCGCGTCCTTGCTCGTGCGGGCCTGCCCCTCGAGATATACCGATGCCATTTTGTCTGCTTGTTCGGCTTCTGCGTGACGGGCTTCTACCTACCGCGGTCCGTAAGTGCCCTCGTGGGCGTCTTAATTACCTTATTCCTAGTATGTCACACACCCCGCTTCCAACATTCATGACACTTGGGAAACCGGCCTGTAGAGGGCGATTTTGCAGAGATGACATGAAAAAAGGTAGCCCCTCCTGGTCCATAAGTACCTGGGACCTCCCACTATTCCCCAGTCTTTTCGTCTCTGCAGTCGGCGAAGCATTCAGAAGATGACTCTCCTTTCTGCAGGTAGCCGGACTTTTTTCTATTTCTGCCTGAACTCCCTTATTTGTAATGCTTACTATATGCCTCCCAGCCTTGGCTGAATGGTTCAGGCAAGGGTAGATGCACCTTCGGGTGTGCATGGGACCTTGCTCCCCCCCGTGAGACCTCAAATAAGGGGTAGGCGGTGTCCGGGTTGGTGTTCCCCGGCATGGGATACCCCGTCCCTTTAAATCTCCCTGTGCCTTATGGGTTTTCCTGTACCTCTCCCCTTTGTCTCCTGGCCCTGCAGGGGTGAAAAGGAGGGGGGGGTGCTACTATTGGAAGGGAGTGTTGCTATTATGTCCTATGCATGTATATGTATATATATATATATATATATATATATATATATATATATATATAAAAAAAAAGAAAAGGGAAATGAAGGAAGATGTTCCTTTTATTTTTGCAGCGTTTGGCATACCTGTTTGTTGTCTTCATTTTTGGTGAGGGATTTGAATTTCCCTCCCTTTTTCGGAGCAGCGTGTGGGTCCCGGATGTGGGCGTGGTTTGGCGCGTGGCGTCGGGCCTCGCTCTATTGCGTCTTGCTTAGAGTCTGTACGGGCTCTGTCTGGCTCGCCCCTCCTTCAGCTCTGATTGTGTACATGGTGGGTGGAGCTAGTCGGCGTTGCATTTATCTTGGCTAAAGGGATGTTTTATTGCTATTTTGCTCTATTGTATTGGTGCATAGGTTTACTTTTATTTTTTATTCCAGGTGGGAACTCTTCAGTTAAGGGGTTTCTCCTGGTCCTTAATCAAATCCTCCCACTAGGGATTCTTAAAGGGGCATCCCGGGTGGCTATTGCATAAATCCCACATACTTGGCGACTATAAATAATTAAGTATCTAAACAGACACCATATGGAGGCATCTCAGGATATTGGGCTTTCAGTTCCCTTGGGACAGACTCGGCAGTGTTTAGGATGTGGGGCATCCCTTGTTGGGGATAATGCATTTCTTTGCATTTCTTGTGCACAGTTGACTATAATGCAGCAGTCAGGGGCCCAAGCCTCAGGGTCTGCGGCTCCTGTCTCTTCTCCTACACCACCTTGTCTTGTCCGTTCCCCCAGTGATGTTGTCATGGGTGGAGAGTTGCTTTCTGATGTATGTGCCAGGTTAGCTCACATTGAAAAATTAATGTCTAGCTCTGTGGCCAAAAAGGCCTCAGCTAAAAGGAAACATTTGGCTCCAGCCGTTCCGGCAAGTGAGTTTGACAGTTGCAAGTTTCTTGATTGGTCGGAATAAGGGGAATTTTGTGAGGAATCTGATATTTCTGATGCTCAGCAATTTGTGGGTACTGACGTTGAACAAGGAGAGGGGGATGTTTTTGACACCCCTAAAGCTCTTGCTCAATTGTTTGAGGTTTTGGCTATCACACCTCCAGAAGCAGCCCCTCCTCAAAAGGGGAGTTCTGTGGAGCCTCCAAGCCTCGTTTAGAGTTTCCTAACCAGTAACATTTTGAGGATATCATTCTTAAGGAATGGGAGAAGCCTGCACGGCTTCCTGGCATTCCTTTAGGCTGGGATAAAAAGTATCCTTTTCCAGCAGACACAGTTAAGCGTTGGTCATCCCCTCCTGAGGTGGATGCCCCTGTGCTCAATTTGTCCAATTCCTCTGTGCTGCATTCTCCTGAATCCAGTACCCTTAAGGATGGGGAGGACAAGCGTATTGATCAAATGGCGTGCCACGCTTTTGCTAGTGTTGGTTCGGCCTTGCGGCCTGTGGGTGCTTCGGCACTTATGGCAGTTGCTATTAGATCTGTTGTTAGAGACCTATTGAATACCTCAGGTCTTGATCCAGCCTCTGATGAGTTTGTCGCCCTCAAGCGATGTGAATTATTTGTGTCTTTTGTACTTTCTGCTTTGGCAGTCTATATGGTTACGCCAGTGAGCGGCTGATATTGTGGCCAAAAAGTCGCTTACAGCACTTCCCTTTGTGGGTTTGCGCCTCTTTGGTGAAAAATTGGATTCTGTCATTAAAGGAGGGAAATTGCCTCAGCGTAAGAGACTACGTCGTTCCTTTTGGGGACTGGCCTCATTTAACTCTTCCTTTCGTGGGTCCAGACCTGGTAGAGGATCGGCCTTTTCAGTCTCTAGGGGGACTGCGTGGAACAAAGGAAGAGGACGTGGCCGTTCAGGCCAGAGTTGGGGGGTCCAAGCCTAAGCCTGCCCAGCAATGAGGAGGCGCCCTCACCCTTTCGGGTGGGGGGACGGCTGCGGTTCTTCTTCCAGGCTTGGGTCCAAGAGGTATCAGACAGATGGATTCTGTGTCCTCCGGTTACAAACTGGAATTCGAGTTCCGGCCTCCTCCCAGATTTTTCAGGGCCCGGATGCCCTCGGATCCAATGATCGCGCAGGGGCTCCGGGCGGCAGTGGCGACCCTATTAGACATGGCTGTCATCTGCCTAGTGCCTCCAGTGGAAAGGGGTTTGGGGTTTTACTCCAACCTATTCACGGTACCCAAGAAGGTCGGCTCTGTTCGGCCTATTCTAGACCTGAGGTGACTCAATCATTTTATCAGCTTCAGAAGGTTCCGCATGGAATCATTGCGGTCAACGGTCGACGCTCTCCGTCAGGGGGACTTTATGATGTCCATAGACATCAAGGATGCTTATCTGCACATTCCTATTTTTTCCGCTCACCAGAGATTTCTCAGGTTCACAGTAGAAGACCAGCATTTTCAGTTTGTGGCCCTTCCATTCGGTCTCACTTCATCTCCAAGGGTTTTTACCAAGATGTGAGGAGTGATGGCTATTCTCAGGGTCCAGGGCATTCGCATTGTGCCATTTCTGGACGACCTTCTCATCACAGCCTCTTCTTTCAATCAGGCGGAATTGGACACCAGGGTGGTAGTGGCTGCGCTAGAGAGGTTCGGTTGGGTGATAAACCATTCCAAGTCCTCTCTTTGTCCAGCCAGGGAGATTCCCTTTCTGGGCCTGATACTGGATACATTTCAGGCCAGGGTATTTCTTCGTTCTGATTCAGGATCTGATTCGTCTGTTCTTGTCCAACCCTGGTCAGTCTATCCGCCTGGGGATGAGACTAGTGGGGCTGATGGTGGCCACATTCGAAGCGGTTCCTTTTGCTCAGTTTCACATGAGGACGCTTCAACTCTTCCTCTTGGCAAAGTGGGACAAGTGTCCACTGTCTTTGTATCAGATTTAGTCCCTTCAGTGGTGGCTGATTTCAAGCAATCTCAAGAAGGGCAAGTCATTTCTGGCCCCCTGTTGGGAATTGGTCACCACGGACGCCAGCCTGGTGGGCTGGGGGGGCATCTGGAGGGAACATCGGTTCTAGGGGTTGTGGGGGCCTCAGGAGGCTCACTCTCCAATCAATCTATTGGAGCTGCGGGCCATTCGTTTAGTTCTACTTCGACTGACCCATTTCTTGGGGTCTGCCGGTTCAGATTCGGTCAGACAGTCGAACAGCGGTTGCATACATCAATCACCAGGGAGGGACTCGCAGTTGGGGTGCCCTCCGGGAAGTGTCTCTGATCCTCCACTGGGCAGAGATCAATGTTCCCTGCATATCGGCAGTTTACATTCCGGGGGTAGAGAACATGGAAGCAGACTCCCTGAGCAGAGGATGTGCTCGCCAGGGGGAGTGGTCTCTCAATCCCAGGGTCTTTCAGTTCCTTTGTCACAAGTGGGGGACTCCGCAGTTGGGCCTGTTTGCTTCTCGTCACAACCACAAGCTTCCAGCCTTTGTGTCTGTGTCCCAGGATCCTCTGGCAGTGGCAGCGGATGCCATGTCTCTGGCCTGGAAGGATCTGGGGTTCCTGTATCTTTTTCCCCCATTCGCCATGATAAGCAAGGTGGTGCGCAAGTTAGTTCTGGAAGGGGCGCCAGCAATTCTGGTGGCTCCAAGGTGGCCCAGGTGCCTGTGGTTCGCAGACGTCAAAAGGCTGGCAGTGGATCAGTTCCATCTGCCTCTTCTTCCAGATCTCATCGCCCAGGGTCAACTCTGTTACCCCAATTTACCAACGCTGGCTTTGACGGCGTGGTTGCTGAAATCTCCATCTTAAAGGAGGAAGGTCTTTCTGACGCTGTCATTCAGACTCTTGTTAGAGCTAGGAAGAAATCTTCCTCTGTTGTTTACTACAGGACTTGGAGGTCCTATATTGATTGGTGTGAGTCTAGGGCCTTGCCCTGCAGGGTATTTTCCATCCCTAGGGTTTTGGAGTTTCTGCAACGTGGTCTGGATTTGGGGTTCCAGATTAGTACTTTGAAAGGGCAGGTTTCTGCTTTGGCTATTTTCTTTCAAAGATCTTTTGCTCTTCATCCTTTGGTTAAGACCTTTTTCCAGGGGGTCACGCATGTGCGGCCTCCTAGAAAGTCCTTACTTCCAGTTTGGGATCTGAACTTGGTGCTTTCTGTTATGCAGGCTGCTCCTTTTGAGCCATTGCAGGATGTTCCTCTTCATATTCTTACTCAGAAGGTTGCTTTTTTGGTTGCTATTACCTCTGTCCATCGGGTTTCAGAATTGGCGACCCTGTCAATCCAGGCTCCTTACTTTGAGAGGCATCAGGACAAGGTGGTTTTCAGTTTTAAAACGGATTTCCTTCCTAAGGTGGTGTCTGCTTTCCACCTAAATCAGGATATAGTTCTTCCTTCACTGTGCCCTAATCCTAGCAATGACAAGGAAAGGGTTTTACATTCTTTGGATGTAGTTTGTTGCGTTAAATATTATTTGGTTACTACTTCGGCCTTCCGTAGGACGGATGCCTTTTTTGTTGTGCCTTCCGGGCCTAGGAAGCTTTTGGCGCCCGCCAAGTCTTCCATTAGTAAATGGATACGTCAGGCCATTATTGGGGCCTATTCTTCTAAGGGGAAAGTACCCCCTTTTCGTGTTACTGCTCATTCTACTCGTGCTGTTGGAGCATCTTGGGCTTTTCAGCACCAGGCTTCTGTTGAGCAAGTTTGCAAGGCTGCTACTTGGTCTTCGGTGCATACTTTTTCTAAGTTTTACAAGGTTGATGTGCGGGCCTCAGCGGATGCTGCTTTTGGCCGCAAGGTTCTGCAAGCTGCAGTAATTTAAGTTATGCCTTATTTCCTTGTTGGATCCCCACTCTTTATTGACACTGCTATTGGATGTCCCAAGTGTCATGAATGCTGGAAGCGGGGTGTTTGACTTACTAAGAATAATACCATTTGTGAGTACTGTAAAATGGGTATTACGAGTATGTCACACACCCCACTTCCCCCGCCCTTTTTGTTCTGGGATCCTTTATATGGTGTTCTTGTTATTTTCAATTCTGCTATATAATTGGCTCTTCCTGGTTCTTACTGCTTTCTTAAGGACTGGGGAATAGTGGGAGGTCCCAGGTACTTATGGACCAGGAGGGGCTACCTTTTTTTCATGTCATCTCTGCAAGATTGCCCTCTACAGGCCGGTTTCCCAAGTGTCATGAATGTTGGAAGCGGGGTGTGTGACATACTCGTAATACCCATTTTACAGGTGAGTACTCACAAAATGGTATTTTTTTATCATTGTTTGCTTACGGCTACCTTTGATTATGTCTTTCAGACGGGCGAACCCATTGGCTTCTCCCGGCCCTCTATTAGTTGGTTAACTTGTGAGGCCTAGTGTAATTACTCCCACTTCCCTAGCGGGTTATTGGGGCATCCCAGGTTGCTATATAGCGTTAATTCCTATCGGCCTATTGCGCCGCTATAATAACTATATGGAGGCATCTCAGGATAATGTGACCGGTGTTCCTTTGGGACAAGCCCGTCTGTGTAGCTTGTGGGATGTCCCCTATTAGCGCTGACAATGCGGCCGAGCAGGTGCTTGCGCTGCAATCCGGCCTTCCAGTGGCTGGGCCTGCGCTTCGTTTCACTTCACCTACTCCTCCAAGCTTAAATCTCACTCCCAATGAGTTGCATACAAGTGGGGATTCTCAGCCTGATGTGTCTTCTAGACTGGCTAGTGTTGAGAAGTTAATTGCTAATACCTTGGCGCGTAAGGCCCCTGCAAAAAAGCAGCACTTAACGCCTGATGTCACTCTTTTCCCTATGGAAGCTGATGAGTTTTGGCATCTATGTGGCTATACCCCTTCGGAGGAAGGGGAGCTATTCTCAGACTCAGGGTCATCTGATGAGAGGCCCAGGGGTCATGACTATTCTGGCTCTGACCCCTGGGCCCCGGATGATGCTGATAGATTGCTGGCCCAGATTTTTGAGGTTCTGTCCATTTCTCCCCCTGCTGCGGCTCCCAGGCAAAGGGGGGAACTTTTTCATACTGCTAAGTCACGCTTGGAATTTCCTGAGCAAGCACATTTCAAAAACCTTGTGCTCAAGGAATGGGAGCGTCCCAGTAGACTTCCCGGTGTACCTAAGAGTTGGGATAGGAAGTATCCCTTTCCTGCTGAGGTGGTAAAGTGTTGGTCACCCCCTCCCGAAGTGGATGCCCCGGTCCTAGGGTTATCTAACACCTCTGTCATGCACTCCCCTGACTCTACTACCCTGCGGGATGCTGAGGACCGGCGCATTGACCAGCTGGTGTCCCATGCCTTTGCATATGTGGGGACGGCGCTGCGCCCGGTCTGTGCCTCGGCCATTACGGCTGTGGCTATTAGGACCCTGCTGAGAAATATCCTTGATAGTGCCCCTGATGATTTGCCTTGTGAGGTGTTTAATGCACTCTCTAGTTGTGATGTTTTTGTGAATTTTGTCCTCTCTGCCCTGGATGACACCATTAGAATGTGTGCCAGAACATCTGCCCTGTGGTGGCTATACGCCACTCGGTTTGGTTGCGCTAGTGGGCTGCTGACAACGCTGCCAAGAAGGCCCTCACTGGGTTTCCCTTCAAAGGACTACGCCTGTTTGGGAACCGCCTGGACCTTTTTGCTAAGGGAGGCAGGTTACCCCAGCGCAGGCGGCAGTCTCGGCCCTTTCGGGGTCAGGGCTCCTTTTCCTCCCCCTACCGTGGTGCTAGACGAGGGAGGGGGGTTTCCTTTACTGGGGCCCGGGGAGACTTCTGGGGTAAGGGCAGAGGACGTGGACGTCCTGGCTCCTCCTGGGGCCCAAAGCTTAAGTCCTCTCAGGCATGATGGGGCGCCCTCACCCATCCGGGTGGGGGGATGGCTTCAGCACTTTGCTCACGTCTGGAGGCTTCATGTCTCAGACCGGTGGATTCAGGAGGTAGTGTCCTCCAGTTACAAGACAGAGTTTACTGCCTGGCCGCCCCCAAGATTCATCAGATCCCGGATTCCTCAGGACCCTGTGTCAGCTCAGGATCTAGTGCAGGCAGTGCAAAGCCTCCTGGAGCTGGGGGTCATCTGCAAAGTCCCTTTATGAGAAAAATCAAGGGCTTCTATTCCAACCTCTTCACAGTGCCCAAAAAAGATGGGTTAGTCAGGCCCATCCTGGACTTGAAGATCCTCAACAAATTTGTCAGGAGCAGGCGCTTTCGCATGGAAACTCTGCGCTCTGCCATCAGTTCCCTGCGCCCAGGGGATTTCGTGACATCTGTGGACATCAAAGATGCTTATCTTCATATTCCTGTATTTCCAGGTCATCAAAGGTTCCTCAGGTTCGCTCTGGAGGATCAACACTACCAATTTGCGGCATTGCCCTTTGGTCTCACTTCAGCACCCAGGGTGTTCACCAAGGTGCTGGCTGGAGTGATGTCTCTGCTCAGGTTTCAGGGCATCCGCGTGCTGCCTTATCTGGACGACATTCTCATCACCTCTCAGTCTTTACATCAGGCAGAATTGGATACTCAGCTGGTGGTGTCCACCCTGGAGTCATTTGGATGGGTGATCAACCACCCCAAGTCCTCTCTGTCCCCCTCCTTGGTGACTCCATTCCTGGGAATGAATCTGGATACAGTTCAGGCAAGGATTTTTCTTCCTCAACAGAAGGTGGACAGTCTGATTGTACAGGTCCAGTTCCTGCTATCTTGTCATCATCCCTCCATCAGGCAGGGAATGCAGCTGGTGGGCCTGATGGTGGCGTGCTTCGAGTCGGTCCCTTATGCTCAGTTCCACTTGAGGCCTCTGCAACTCCACCTCTTGTCAGTATGGGACAAGGACCCAGCGTCCCTGGACCGGGTCTGTGTGCTTTCCCCCCTGGTCAGGCGGTCCCTCTTGTGGTGGCTGGACTCCAGGAACCTGCTGGGGGGCAGATCCTTTCTGACCCCCTCCTGGGAGACGGTCACCACGGATGCCAGTCTGTCAGGTTGGGGGGGGGGGTTCTGGAAGTCCCTGCGGTTCCAGGGGAGGTGGGGCCCTCAGGAGGCCCACACACCTATCAATGTCTTGGAGCTGCGGGCAATCAGGTTAGTTCTGGCTCAGTTAACTCCTCACCTTCGGGGCCTGCCTGTTCAGGTGCGCTCGGACTCTTGCCAGGGAGAATGGTCCCTCTGCAACAGGGTTTTCCAATCTCTGTGTCACCGTTGGGGTCAACCAGATGTGGATCTGTTTGCGTCCCGTCACAATCACAAGCTCCCGGCCTTTGTCTCCCTGTCCCAGGATCCTCTGCCCTTGACCACTGATGCCCTAGCAATGTCATGGCAGGACTACAGTTCCTGTATGTCTTTCCTCCATTCCCCCTGCTGGGCAGGGTTCTGCGCAAGATTGCTCGTGTGTTCTCTATTCCCAGGATTCTGGAGTTCCTGCAGCATGGGTTGGAGATGGGGCTCCAACTCAGTACTCTGAAAGGTCAGGTCTCTGCCCTGGCTGTTTTCTTCCAGAAGTCCTATGCTCAGCATCCTCTGATCAGGACTTTTTTCCAGGAGGTTACTCATGTGCGTCCTCCTCGTAAGACTATGGTGCCTGTTTGGGATTTGAACTTGGTTTTGTCAGCCTTGCAGGGTGCTCCCTTTGAACCTGTGCAGGATGCTGCCCTGGCCATTCTTACTCTCAAAGTTGTCTTTTTGGTTGCTATCACCTCTGTTAGGCGTGTGTCTGAGTTGGCGGCGCTTTCCATTCAGCCCCCCTACAATGAGAGACACCAGGACAAGGTGGACTTCCACTTCAAGCCAGATTTTCTGCCTAAGGTAGTGTCTGTGTCAGAAAACACTTACCGGGTCCCCGTTCCAGCGCCGTCTCCGGGCGGCCGGCCGCAGCAACTTCCGCACGGCGGCCGCGCCGGCTCGGGTGGCCTCGCGCACGGCTGCCCTCCCTCCTCGTCCCCGCGGCTTCTCTGTTCGTGCTCGCGAGCACGTTCTTCTTATGCCCTCCAGCGGCGCTGTTGCCAGCGCGTCCGCCGGAGGAAGGGGTTATAGAGCCTACGGGCTCAGGTAGGGGGGAACTCCTCCCCCTCAGTTAAAGGGCCAATGAGCCCAACCTACTGTGTGGGCTTTACGCCCCTTTTTTTATGTCTGGGCCAATGAGCCCATGGGGAGAGGTTGTACTTTTAACCCTGTTCCAATTGCTGTGAGGGTTTTAGTATGCACCAATCACGCACTACACACACTCACCTCCCCTTTCGATCTGGTTCCTATATAGGGTTCGCCTTGTCAGTCACTCAGTGCCTGTGATAGCGCCTTGAACCTTGTTTGTCTTGAGCTAGTTTGCGTGATTGCCGACCCCTGCCTGAACCAACCATCCTTGTCTGATCTCCGTTGCCGACCTCTGCCTGTATTTACCAATCTCTCGTCTGAACCCTGTTGCCGACCCCTGCCTGTATCGACTACTCTCTGCCTGATCCTTGTTGCCGACCTCTGCTTTGTACCCTGACCTCGAGCTGCCTCATCCCTCTGTACCGATTTGATCTCTGACTTCCCGGTGTCGACCCTTGGCCTGTCTCTGGACTTCCGATTTACTCGCTCTCAGCTATTGGTTCTTCAGATCTCCAACTAGTAAGCCCCCATCCTTTGAGCCATTGAAGTCCTGGGGGGGGCAACCGATCCCGGGCAGGCGTATACTGCGTCCCGGCAAGCGGGCGCTCCTACAGGTGAAGCTGGCTGCGGAGATTGGGGGTTGAGGGCTTACCTGGAGGGCTGGAGTTACCCCGAGCGTGACAGTCTGCCTTTCATTTGAATCAGGACATTGTTCTTCCTTCATTGTTCCCTAATCCTAGTAATGCTAAGGAGAGGGTTTTGCATTCTTTGGATGTGATTAGGTGTCTGAAGTACTATCTGGTGGCTACTGCACCTTTCAGAAAAATTGATGCTCTTTTTGTGGTCCCTTCTGGTCCAAGGAAGGGTTTGGCTCCTGCCAAGTCTACTATCAGCAAGTGGATTTCTCAGGCTGTGATTCAAGCCTACTCTGCTAAGGGGAAGAATCCCCACTTCGCTTTACTGCTCATTCTACTTGTGATATTGGTGCCTGTTGGACCTTCCGGCACCAGGCTTCTGTTGAACAAGTTTGCAAGGCCGCTACTTGGTCTTCTGTTCATACCTTTTCAAAGTTTTACAAGGTTGATGTTAGGGCCTCAGCTGATGCTGTTTTTGCCCGCAAGGTTTTGCAGGCGGCAGTGATTTAAACTGTCTGCTGTTACTTTTGGGGATCCCACCCTACTTTGTGGACACTGCTATTGGATGTCCCGAGTGTAAGTATTCTCTCTGGAGCAGGACGTACTGTATACTAAGAATAATACAATTCTGTGATTACTAACCTGTAGAATTGGTATTATGAGTATACAGTACGTCCTGCTCCACCCCACCCTTGGTTTTTGCATTATCTTGGATCCGCTGTATGGTGATTGTTATCATTGTTTAAGTTGCTAGTTTGGGTTGTTTAATTCTCCCGGCTTCTCGTTAACTGCTTTTCAATGCTGGGGATTGTGGGAGGTCCCTGGGTACTTGAGGGGCCGAGAGGAGCCTATTTCTGCGGTCCAGCGCCATCTGGCGGAGTAGTACCCGAGTGTAAGTATTCTCTCTGGAGCAGGACGTACTGTATACTCAATGCCAATTCTACAGGTGAGTAATCAAAGAATTGTATTTTTTGACACTTGTCTGCTTAGCCAACATTTTCATTCCAACCATCTTATATTATTGCTGTACAATCTCAGGTTGGAGAATGGCTCTACAACAGGGGAAGGGTGTTGAGTTGTTAGTCAGTAGGGTCATTCTGGAGAGGAAGGAGCACATAGAGGGAGTATATAGATTGGCAGCAGAGCAAATTACCCTAACCACTAGAACTGTCTAGCATTAAGAACCCACATCCTCATGTCTACTAATTTTGTAAAGCTCCCTTTGTGGAAATAAACATATCATTGTTCTGCTCTCCCTGTGTTGAGGCATTTCATGCCCAAAATCCTCACCACGGATGCCAGTCTTTTGGCTGGTTTGGCGTCCTGGGGAACCAGACTGTCCATGAATAGTGAGTGGTCAGAGAAAGAGCTGAATCTCCCCTTAAATATGTTGGAACTCCGAGCCTCATTGCTGGCTTTGCAACACAGGTTCATGTCTGAAAGGGAACTCAACCGGGGTGCAGTGCCTTACCTCTGTCACCAAGGCAGAACAAGAAAAAGGCAGCAAAGCAGATGCGTGTTTTATTCTTCATAGTCATATTTAATCTCCTTAGCCTGTCACAATGTGGCAGAAGACTACCTAAGCAGTGTATACTTTCCTCATCCCCTGATGCAAGTACAGACAGTTATCACCATTCTGGTGAGTTGTGATTGGACAAAAAGTGTTTGGTTGGCATATCTGCTATCTCAAGGTACTGAAGGCATACTGAAAATACTTACTGCTGCAATCCTGTGCACCACAGGTAAATCAGGAAAGTAGTAGAGAAGTCAAAAGGCAAATATCTCTTCTTTTGGATGACTTGATATTCACTTCACATAGGCAGTTGGGTCCTTCTGTGCCTTTCACCACCAGGTTACAGTGCACTAAGTCTGCAAGGCTGCAACTGGGTCATTGGTTTATACCTTTGCAATATTCTGAGTGATGCTAGTCTGTGCTGGCAAGATTTTTCAGGAGGCCCTCTAACTTGTTTCTGACTACCTTGCTGTTATGTCACCAACTGATTTGTTACATTTTGAATCAGCTTAGGTGTTTAGTTGCTATTCCCCACCTTTGCATGTACTAACTTGGGACATCCCAAGGTTACTTGAAGAAAAGTAGTCCTGTAGGGTCCCATCCCACCATTCCGTATGTTATTTTTCCTTCTGATTCGGCCTTAAAGCTGGTTTTGTGTCAAAGTGCCAGATATCCTCTGGATGAAGTCCTTGCTGGGTAGTAATTTTTTCTATGAGCCAAGTTTCTTTGCTAGAGCAAAAGGTATATGAAGAGGAGATGGAGCTTTCCCCAGTGTGGTATCCACTGGTTTGCATGCGTATAGCCAAGGATACCTGAATCTTATTTGGTCCCCCTACAAGACGTTGGTAAAAGGTTTTTAAGAGATATTGAAGTTGCTATATGTTTACTGACATTTCCTCTGCATATTTTTGCATATATCAAAGTAGTATTGTACATCTTTTGGTCGGTTGGTTGTGGTTAGCCAAGTGGCACTATTACATAGCACTTGTGGCCAGCATTTGTTATTAAATGTTTCTTTCTTGCTGTCTTCACTTAAAGTATATTTAAATGCTCAATGCTTTTCGGCCCCACTTAGTGATTAATCCTTAGAAGTGCCACAGTACTTTTTTTCTATAAGTGTGGCAGCAGCACAGAATGTCCTGCACAACTGCCTGTGGGAAATAGGGTTCACTGGGGGGCCATGGAGCCATGGTGGGTACTCGGCTGCTCACAAACCTTTAGGCATCAAACGTTTTAGAAGATTAAAATCTATATATGAAATTTATGGAAATTAACGAGGCTTTAGCAGAAGCTGGAACAGAGGACCTCATTTCGGAAGTTGAACAATTTTCAGCCCTTACGGAGGTTTGGAGGATCTACTGACCCCAGATGCAGTAGGGACAATTCAGGGAAGCGGAAGCCACACAGGAGAAGCCCAATTCCCCAATAAGGACGGATCAATTTGGCCAATACTGGATCTCTGCCATCTTGTTTGGGTGTGGAAGTTCTGCATGGAATCTGTAAGATCAGTCATGGTGCTGCTGGTTGCTGCCCCCATGGTGCACATCTTATCTACATGTCGCGATTTTGCCCAGTCTCCAGCGGTATTTGAGTTTTGCGTTGGACACCCGTAATTTCCAATTCATGGCGCTGCCGTTTGGCCTGTCTACTGCCCCGCAGGTGTTCATGAAAGTTTTAGTGGTGGTAATGGCGCTTTTGCAGGGTCGGGGGGTGTGCATCATCCCATACCTCGCAACTTGCTCATCAGGGCGCCAGAAGCGCTGCGGGATGTCAGGATGGTGCTGTCCACGCTGGAACTCTTGGGGTGGATTATCAACTACCCCAAGTCCCAGGTGGTCCCTTCAGGGTTGAAACTTACCTAGGAATGATGTTGGATATCCACCTGGCCTGTGTCCTGCTTTCGGCGCAGAGGTGTGCTGCTCTGCAAGAGGGGGTGTGGTGTTGGCAAACAACCACCCACAACCACCCCCTGGTCCGACAGGGCATGCGTTTCCTGGGCTCAATGGTATCCACCATTGAGGCGGTTCTGTACGCCGAGTTCCAGGTCAGGCCACTGTAGCTTCAGCTCCTGTTGCAATGGAACAAGACGGTACAGACTGCGGGACAGGTGGCTGGACCAGAGCAAACTGGTGGTGGGTCGGTCCTTTCTGCATCACAGGTGCCAGTCTGAGGAGGTGGGGTGACATTCTCCAGAACCAGATGGTCCAGGGTCACTAGGACCAGCAGGAGCGTTGAAACTGAGGTTGGTTCTGTTGACTATCAGGCATTAGACTGGCCAGCTCTGAGGCCTCCCAGTAAGGGTACAGTCGGGCAACTCCACAGCTGTGGCCTACATAAATCATCAGGGGATACCAGGAGCTGGCAGGCGCTCCGGGAAGTAAGTCCATTATGGGGTGGGCGGAGCTTCGCATTCTGTGCATCTTGGTGATCCACATTCCTGGGGTGGAGAATCTGCAGGCCGATTATTTGAGCAGGAAGACTGGGAATGGTCCCTTCACCAAGATGTGTTCCAGGCCCCATACTTGGGAAGTGCCGGAGTCTCAGCACAACTGGAAGGTCCTGAGATTTGTGTCCAGGGTGCGAGACTCCCTGGATATATTGGTCGACGCACTGGCCATCCCCTGGTCCGGGTACAGCCTCCTGCATGCGTTCCCATCACTGCCGCTACTGGGCCGCGTCTTAAAAAAGGTCAACAGCGAACGGATTCCCTTCATCCTGATTAAGCCACACTGGCCCAGAAGGGTGTGGTTCGTGGATCTGGTAAGCCTAGCAACGGAGCCCCCGTGGTGACTCCCTAATTGTTGGGATCTTCTACTGCAGGGTCCTCTGCAGCACCCCAATTCTCAAAGGCTGGCTTTAGCGGCTTGGCTGTTGAGACCAGCATCTTTGAGGAGAGGGGCCTATCCACCGCAGTAATTCGGACCTTGATTCGGGCACAAAAGCAGTCACCTGCCAGAATTTACTACAGGACTTGGATGGCCTTCATGGCTTAATGCACATCGAAGGGATACTCCTGTAGAAGGTTCTTGTTGCACAGGATACTGGAATTTCTTCAGAAGAGCCTGGGCACTGGCCTACAGCCCAGCACCCTAAAAGGCCAGGTCTCTGACATTTTTTGCCAAAGGCCGATCACTGAGCACAGATTAGGCTGTATGTTCATGTAAGACGCTTCACATGTTCGTCCTCCTAGACGCTCATTGGTCCCTTCCTGGGATCTCAACCTTTGACCCCATGGTGGAGGCCTCATTGGCGACGCTCACTTTGAAGGTGTTTTATTCTAAGTATACAGTATTCCTTACACTTGGGTAATACATCCACAAGATGGCGCTGCACTGCAGAAAACAGCTTGTGGCTCCTCCTGGCCCTATATAAGTCAGGGACCTCCCACAAATTCCCTAGTTCTTTCTGCAGTCTGGTCTGGATAGCTCTCTGTGGCGCAGGTGAACAGAGTAGGCGGTTTAGGCTAATGGTGAGCCTTTTTGGGATGCCCCCACTGCCTCATGGGTTTTGCCAGGTTATTCTGTGCAGTTAAACCCTATTCATTCCCCCTCCACCCTCACTTCTCATATTGGTCCTCTTGGCGCCATTGTCCCTGGAAATTCTGCTGTTATCCTCCCTCACTCTCCCCTTGGGGGATCTCCGGGGGGGGGGGGGGTCGTCTAGTGATTCAACACTGTATTTCACCCTTGACATGTTTTAAGTGCTTGTAACTTTATAAAACGGCTCCGCCGTGCTTTGTACCCTGGCAGCTCTATTCGCCTCAGAGCTGCCGGGCCGCTATTGGCCGGCCGGATCACGTGGGCGCGTTTCCCGCTCTCCGGGGGGGGGGGGCCCTGTGGATGATGCATTTACCTCATAACTCCTCGGCCTGCCCCTCGAGGTCTGCGAATGCCATTTTTCTTCCATTCCAGGCCGTCCGTATTCATTATGATTGGGTAATTCCTGCCCGAAGGGACGTGACTGCAAGACAAAAGCATGGCTCCACCTCCCGGCCTATATCCTTCCGGCTGACTTCCTAGAATCCAGTTTCATTCTTGCAGTTGGGATGACTGCATGGCTCGCTAGACTCCTCTTCCATTTACTTTTTTTGTTTCTCAGATTATACCTTTGAAGCGGGGGCAAGACCCTGCCTGTCTTCCTAGGTCCCTTATGCTGCTCTGATCTGGATTGACCCATTATGCCTCCTCAGTTTTCGGATTGGCAAAGTTCCGTAAAACTGTATCCGGATCAGGATGGTAAGGTAAGCGCAGGGTCCAGTGTGCGCTTTGTAGTGCTTTGGCACTCTGGCTGAAGGCTTTCATTGAAAAGTATTAGCAGCCACAGGTTTTTGTCTGGTGAGCCTGATTGGGGGTGACCTAGGGAATGATTTTCCTTCTCTTATTGTTTTTTATTGCTCTTTCCCATGTGTTTCTTTGTTCTCTGGTTGAAAAATTCAAAATGTGCGCGCCTTTTTAGGGGGCAGAGCTAAAGCTGCAACGAGGAATAGTCCGTCGCCATGGAAAGATTTCTGGAGTACCGGGCGCAGAGCGCTTCATCCGTCCGCCTCTGTGGAAAGATTTTCGGCTTGGTGAAGTTCCGAGTACCGGGTGCAGAGCGCTTCCTCCGTCCGCCTCTGTGGAAAGATTTTCGGCTTGGCGAAGTTCCGAGTACCGGCGCAGAGCGCTTCCTCCGTCCGCCTCTGTGAAAAGATTTTCGGCTTGGCGAAGTTCCGAGTACCGGCGCAGAGCGCTTCCTCCGTCCGCCTCTGTGGAAAGATTTTCGGCTTGGCAAAGTTCCGAGTACCGGGCGCAGAACACTTCCTCCGTCCGCCTCTGTGGAAAGATTTTCGGCTTGGCGAAGTTCCGAGTACCGGGCGCAGAGCGCTTCCTCCGTCCACCTCTGTGGAAAGATTTTCGGCTTGCCGAAGTTCGAGTTCCGGGCGCAGAGCGCTTCCTCCGTCCGCCTCTGTGGAAAGATTTTCGGCTTGGCGAAGTTCCGAGTACCGGGCGCAGAGCGCTTCCTCCGTCCGCCTCTGTGGAAAGATTTTCGGCTTGGCGAAGTTCCGAGTACTGGGCGCAGAGCGCTTCCTCCGTCCGCCTCTGAGGAAAGATTTTCGGCTTGGCGAAGTTCCCAGTACCGGGCGCAGAGCGCTTCCTCCGTCCGCCTCTGTGGAAAGATTTTCGGCTTGGCGTAGTTCCCAGTAACGGGCACAGAGCGCTTCCTCCGTCCACCTCTGTGGAAAGATTTTCGGCTTGGCGAAGTACCGAGTAACGGGCGCAGAGCGCTTCCTCCGTCCGCCTCTGTGGAAAGATTTTCGGCTTGGCGAAGTTCCGAGTACCGGGCGCAGAGCGCTTCCTCCGTCCGCCTCTGTGGAACGATTTTCGGCTTGGCGAAGTTCCGAGTACCAGGTGCAGAGCGCTTCCTCCGTCCGCCTCTGTGGAAAGATTTTCGGCTGGGCGAAGTACCGAGTACCGGTCGCAGAGCACTTCCTCCGTCCGCCTCTGTGGAAAGTGTTTCGGCTTGGCGAAGTTCCGAGTACCGGGCGCAGAGCGCTTCCTCCATCCGCCTCTGTGGAAAGATTTTCGGCTTGGCGAAGTTCCGAGTACCGGGCGCAGAGCGCTTCCTCCGTCCGCCTCTGTGGAAAGATTTTCAGCTTGGCAAAGTTCCGAGTACCGGGCGCAGAGCACTTCCGCCATCCGCCTCTGTGGAAAGATTTTCGGCTTGGCGAAGTTCCGAGTACCGGGCGCAGAGCGCTTCCTCCCTCCGCCTCTGTGGAAAGATTTTCGGCTTGGAGAAGTTTTGAGTACCAGGCGCAGAGCGATTTCTCCGTCCGCCTCTGTGGAAAGAATTTCGGCTTAGCGTAGCAGCTAGCTCCGCTGAGATCTCCGGTTCTTTTCAGCGGTACTGCGCGTTTTCTCTAGCCGGGGACACTGGAAGATTTTTGGCTTAGCGAAGTCACCAGCTCCGCTGAAGTGGCCGGTTCTCCTTCGCGACGGGGCACGTTTTTCTCGCTGACCAAGCTTAAACATTTTCG
Source organism: Gastrophryne carolinensis (assembly GCA_027917425.1). Taxonomy (NCBI): domain Eukaryota; kingdom Metazoa; phylum Chordata; class Amphibia; order Anura; family Microhylidae; genus Gastrophryne; species Gastrophryne carolinensis. The sequence goes on from CM051236.1 coordinate 433,026,541, forward strand.
GCTAGGCAAGGTGCTTAGCATCGCCAGAGATTGTAATTCCCCTTTGGCTGCACATAATTTCTGGGGTAGTTGGCCAGCAAAAGGGCTGCTCTGAGCCACTGCACGGCCACCCTCAAGTGGACCTAAGCCTTTTGGTAGGTTATTTTTTATTTAATTTTTTATTTATTATTGATTGGGAAAGGGCAAGGTAATATATAATTATATGGTGGTCTACCCTCAAGGACTCGCAGTAGTTTTGTGACTGTCGAGAACCTATATATACTTGGTCTCAGATCCCCAGGGTCATAGACTAGTATTATTAAATTCACCATGGCGGAGGCATCTGGGGTAGTCATCTGGTCTTTATCAGATTTACCCCATATCCAGTTGCATGCAGTGGCACTGGATGAGGATAGCACAGTGCGCAGGGATTATGCTACGGTTGTGGCTAGGGAGACAGTTGGTTGAAGGGGCTCTGACCCCTATCGCCGGTGCTTTCTGAGAAACCCCTTGGCAGTTTTCTTCTTTTTTGAAAAAAAAAAGAAATCCTCTGAGTATATTGAAGAGGATATTGTGGCTGCCATAGGCTCCTTCTGAGTCTTTAAACTCTGTCGGCAGCCCTCAAGTGGTCCTAAACCCATAGTGTCATAATGGAGTATTGGCTACTAAAAATATTTTAAAAGAAAAGATTTTTTTCCTCCGAGTGGAAGAGGATATTGTCTGCTATAGTCTCCCAGGAAGATATCTGTTGGAGAGTCCTCTACACATGGGGTGTCCGGTTAAGGAGAAGTTGGATGGAGGGTTGATTTCCTCCATTTCTGGAGGATTTTGCGGAGCATATGCATTATTATAATCTGATCACTAGGGAATGGCAGAAGTCAGTTTGTCTTCCGACCATTCCTAAAGTACTAGATACTATGTATCTCTTTCCTCCAGATCAGATTGAATTATGGTTTTACCCTCCTGTGGTGGACGCTCTGGTGCCAGGTCTCTTTAAGATTTTCGTTTTTGCCATCCTCTGATAGGGCTTCTCCAAAGTATCCAGCGGATAAATGTGTGGATCAGGTGGCATGTCATGCTTATCTATTATGGGGTTGACCTTGGGGCCGGCCGGTGTTACATTCATAGAGTTTTGGGAGCATCTGGTCTCTATGACTCTTGTGTCATTCATGGAAGCCATGCTCCCAGTTGTTCAAGATCAGTTTGACTCCAACAGGTAGTGTCCTGGCTATGGAGGATTTGATGTGGTTAAGTGCCAGAGGCCTAGCTCTGGTGGTCGCCTTGAGGCGTGCAATGGCCAGCTGACATAGCCTATAAAAGGAATATGACAGGACTCCTTTTTAAGGGGGGTGTCTGTTGGGAAGGCTTGGTTGACATGGTAAAGCATGCTACTAGTGGTAAATGATCTAATCTGCTACAAAAGCCGAAGTCTAATATTGCTTCCGCAGGGCCTCTAATACTCCGGGGTTCCGGCTAGAGGTTCGGCCTCTTTGTCTTATTCCAAAAAAAAATAAAAAATTAAGGCAACAGGTGTCTGGCAGAACAAAGCCAGATCCCCTTCGAAGCCGGCTCAGACATGAAGGGATGCCCTCGCCCATGAGGTGTGGGGGGGGGGGAACTTCTGCATTTGGCTCATATTTGCAGGAAGCGTTGAGATCTGCCGTATCTCACCTTTTTAGAGATTGTAGTTTTGATAACCACAGTGTATATATAAGGATGCAAATCTACATTGCTGTAGGTGGCTTACATCTTCAGTTTGTGGCGTTACCCTTCGGTCTATCATCAGCACCAGGGTGTTTACCAAGGTGTTGGCAGGTCTCATGTTTTCCTGTAAGAAGTCAGGGATACATATAATCCCTTACTGAGACTATCGGTTGATATGGGCCCCATCATGTCAGGGGACCCAGAAGGATATAGTGACTATCCAGTCGAATTCTTAAGTCAGACATCATTTCATAGCTTGAAGAGTTATTCTTTTCTGGGATATTAGACATGTCTCAGGCAAAAGTGTTTTTCCAACACAGAAGTGACTCTTACTTCAGGCCAGGGTACAGGGTCTCTTGTCTTGTCCTCACTCTACGATTTATCAAGGAATATGTCTCTTGGGCCTGATAGTATCTTGCTTTGTGGCAGTATCTTTTGCACTGTCCACACACTCTGGATCACTCTTTTTACATGACACAGTCAGCAAGGCGGTCTCTAGCCTGGTCCTCAGCCTCTTCAGATTGGCAAATTCTTTCTTCCAGTACAGTGGAAGATCATCACCACGGATGCCAGTCTATCTGGTTGGGGGAGTGTCATGGAGTCACAAACAATTCAGTGACTGAAGGAGAGCAGACTCCATAAATATCCTGGAACTGAGAGTGATTCTATTGTATTTCAGACATTGGACATACCATCTGAAGGGGCATCCCGTCCGGATTCAAACAGACAATCGGATGGCGGTGGTATATATCAGCCTCCATGAGGGCACCAGAAGCAGTAAAGTCCTGATGGAGTGAGCTGGGTTTTTACTTTGGGCCGAGAAACCGGTTCCATGTATCTTGGTGGTACACATACCAGGAGTGGACAACTTGCAGGCCGATCATCTCAGCAGAACGGTCCTGCATCAGAGAGAATGGTCTCTTAGCCAGAGGATTTTTTAATCCCTGTGCATGTGCTGGGGGATCCCAGACGTAGATCTTGCATCAGGGCACAGTCGGAAGATCCGAAGTTTGTCCCGGTCCAGGGATCCTCTAACAATAGCAACAGATGCCCTGACTCTTTAGTGGTCAGCATTCAAGCTTCTTTATGCATTTCCCTCCGATTTCACTCCTGGGTCATGTACTAAAAAAGTTTAGCTCGCAAGGAAGTCCCAACCATTCTGGTAACTCTGTGGCCAAGAAGAAGCTGGTTCTCATAGTACGGATGTCAGAGGGCAACTTTTGGAGGCGACGATCCAGATCTTCTCACACAAGGGCCTCTAAGGCATCCCAATTCACAGTTCTGGCTTGGACTACCTGGCTATTGAATCCTTTATCTTGGCAGAAAGGATTTTTTCTGCCAGAGTTATCCAGACTATGATTCAGGCCAGGAAGAAATCTTTATCAAATGATCTATTATTGAGTGTTGCAAGCAATTATCGGTGAATCCAGGGGTTCGCTTGTAGTACTGTTCTGTTTACAGAATATATCGTTTTTTTGCAGAGGTCTTAATGAAGGCCTTAAATTGAGGACAAATATCTGCTATCTATCTTCTTTCAGAAACCCATAGCTGAGAATGTTTTTATCATATGCTGCCTCCTCATAATCCACTTCTGCCGGCTTTGGGACCTGAACTTGTTTTTCAGGGTCCTCCTTTTTGAACCATGGTAGATGCGTAATTAAGTCTAAGGGCGCTTATGGTTATCCCTTAGTGGCAATAACCTCAGCAGGCGTTTTTCTGAATTAGCAGCTTATCAGTAAGCCTTGTTATTTGAGTGTTTTAGGATTTTCTTCCTAAAGGTATCTTTTCATTTTAATGAAGAGATTGTTTTGCCTTCCTTATGTCCTGCTCTAGTGTCTAATAAGGAAGGGGTGTTCTTCACTGTTTGATGTAGTGAGAGCACTAAGGTATTATCTCACTACTACATAATCTTTCCATAGTTTGGACTTCTTATGTCATACCTGAGGGTCCACGGAAAGGTCTTCCACCAGCTAAGTCTGCCATCAGTCGATGGATTAGACAGTGGTAAGAGTCTATTCTGCCAAGGGGAAGGAGCCCCTTGTTTTGGGTCACAGCTCTTTCCACTAGGGCCATTGGTGCTTCCTGGGCTTTTCAGCATCAGGCCTCGGTGGAACAGGTTTGTAAAGCTGACACCTGGTCTTCGGTTCATACATTTACCAAATTTTACAAGGTAAGTGTTAGGGCCTCAGCTGATGCTGTATTTGGTTCTTTAGTGAAAGGAACTACCTGCTGTTCCGCGTTGGGGATCCCGCCCATATTTGGCATTGCTTTTGGATGTCCCAATCGTAATGAATAAGGACGGCCTGGAATGGAATGGAAGAAAAACACAATTCTGTGATACTCACCTGTAGAATTGGTTTTTCTGTTAATCCATTCCAGGCCGTCTGACCCGCCTCTTTTGGGGTAATATAGGAACTTACGATCTATCCTTGATACCCTTTTTATGGTGTTCTTCTTTTTTATAATAATATTTTGCATTGAAAAGAATGCTAGGTTGATATATCCATGTCTTGGATGCCTAGTCTTGTGGAGCTATAAGAAAAAAAAAAAAGAAATGGTACATATTTATAATCAGAGAGAGGAGTCTTTTATGTTGTCTCCAGCCTTTTTGCCTCCAAAAAGATATATGTACATCTCCCGGGCGGCTGGTTATACTGCTTTTTAATTAACTGGATTCTAGGAAGTCAGCTGGAAGGATATATGCCGGGAGGCGGAGCCACGCTTTTGTCTTGCAGTCACGCCCCTTCGGGCAGGAATAACTCAATCGTAATGAATAAGGACAACCTGGAATGGATTAGGAGAAAAACCAATTCTACAGGTGAGTATCACAGAATTGTGTTTTTGTCTCCTTGCTGCGTGCTGTCTGGCTCTCTGCGGTCTGTGGGGTGATTTTTTTCTAAAAGCTTTTTAACATGCCTTATTCTCATGGGAATGTTTATTATGTCTTTCAGGCGGGTGAATACTTCAGCACTGTGGTTTCACCCGGCCATTTTCCCTCACTAACTCCCACTTCCCTAGCGGTTCTTGGGGCATCCCGGGTAGCTGTTTAGCGTTAACCCTTACTGGCCTATTGTGCCATTCAAATCACCGTATGGAGGCTTCTGGGGATAATGGGCCTGGGGTTCCTTCAGGACAAGCCCAGCTATGTTTTGCGTGTGGGGTATCCCCTATTAGTGATGATGCCAGGGTGTGTGTACCCTGCGGCCAGCAGGTGCTTGCGCTGCAGTCTGGGCCGTCTGTTACTGGGCCTGGTGGTGCGCCCCCTCAACCTGATTTAGCTGCACGGGTGGCCAGCATTGAGAAACATCTTGCTGGGTCTGCCCCGCTGAAGGTTTCTGCTAAGAAGCGGCATTTATCACCCGCGGTTTCCCTCTTCCCTGAGGAAGATGAGGGCCCTTACTCACTCTCAGGTCCCTACCCCTTTGAGGAGGGGGAATTATTTTCTGATTCAGAATCCTCTGAGGAACAAACTAAGATATACAATGGTACTGGGACTCCCTTTGGGGAAGACCCGTGGTCCCCTGATGACACTGACAGATTGCTGAGTCACATATTTGAAGTGCTTTGTATTTCTCCCCCGGCAGTGGCTCCGCAGAAGCAGGGTGAGCTTTTTTATACGGATAAGCCACGCTGGGAGTTTCCTGAGCAGTTTTACTTTAATATTCTAGTGCTCAAAGAATGGGAACGGCCTAGCAAGCTGCCCAGGGTGCCTAAGAGTTGGGACAAGAGGTATCCCTTTCCTGCTGATGTTGTTAAGCGTTTGGTCATGTCCACCCGAGGTGGATGCACCCGTTCTATGGTTGTCCAATACATCTGTCATGGATTCTCCTGACACTGCGAGATGCCGAGGACCGGCGTTGGGACCAACTAGCCTGTCATGCCTTTGCCTGTGTGGGGACGGCACTGCGCCCGATTTGTGCCTCTGCTATTACGGCTATTGCCATTAAAGGGGTGCTTAAGTATATTTTGGAGGGGGCATCTGAGGATGCGGGTAGAGAGGAGTATAGATCTCTCCTGCTTTGTGAGGAATTTATTGCATATATCCTCTCTGCCATGGATGATGCCATTAGAATGTGTGGTAGGACTTCTGCCCTGTTGGTGGCTATACGTCGCTCTGTCTGGCTACATCAGTGGGTAGCTGACAATGCTGCTAAGAAGGCTCCCACTGGTTTTCCCTTCAAGGGAACGTTTGGATTTGTTTGCTAAGGGTGGTAGTTTACCTCAACGCAGCAGGCCATCTCGGTCTTTTCGTGGGAACAGGTTCCTTTCTCCCATCCTTCCGCGGTTCCAGAACTAACAGTGGAGCCTCTTTTACTGGGGCCCGTGGAGACCATTGGGGTAGGGGCAGAGGACGTGGCCATCCTGGCCTCTCCTGGGGTCTCAAGCCAAAAAACCCACCCAAGCCCCCTCAGGCATGAAGGGGAGCCCTCACCCATCCGGGTGGGGGGACGGCTTCGGCTTTTTGCTCACGTCTGGAGACTTCACGTCTCAGACTGGTGGATTCAAGAGGTAGTGTCCTCCGGTTACAAGATAGAGTTTGCAGCCTGGCCACCCCCAAGATTCATCAAATCCCGGATGGCTCAAAACCCCCTTTTAGTCCAGAACCTTCTGGAGTTAGGGGTCATCTGCCAAGTGCCTTTACAGGAAAGGGGCAGAGGCTACTATTCCAATCTTTTCACTGATCCCAAGAAAGACGGGTCCATCCTGGATTTAAAGCGCCTCAACAAATTTGTCAGATTCAAACGCTTTCGCATGGAGACTCTGCGCTCAGCTGTAAATTCACTACGCCCGGAGGACTTCATGATCTCTGTAGACATCAAGGATGCTTACCTTCATATACCAATCTTTCCAGGTCATCAGAGATTCCTCAGGTTCGCTCTGGAAGATCAGCACTACGAATTTGTGGCCTTGCCCTTCGGTCTCACCTCGGCTCTCAGGGTATTCACCAAGGTGCTGCCGGCATTATGGCTCTGCTGAGATCTCAGGGCATTCGCATCCTTCCTTACTTGGACGACATTCTCATCACGTCTCGGTCCTTCCAGCAGGCCGAGCTGGATACCCAGTTGGTGGTGTCCACACTGGAGTCATTCGGCTGGGTGATCAACCATCCCAAGTCGTCCCTGTCACCGTCAATGGTCAAGTCCTTTCTGGATACATCTCGGGTCAAGATCCTTCTCCCCCAGCAGAAGGTGGACAGTCTGCAAGCTCAAGCCAATCTTCTTCTGTCTTGCCCTCATCCTTCCATCCGGCAGGGGATGCAGCTGGTGGGCCTGATGGTGTCTTTCTTCGAGGCTGTTCCATACGCTCAGTTTCACATGAGGCCTCTTCAACTTCACCTCTTGTCAGTTTGGGATCGGGACCCGGTGTCCCTGGATCAGGTGTTTGTTCTGTCCCCTCTGGTCAGGCGGTCTCTCTTGTGGTGGCTGGACTCAAGAAACCTGTTGGTGGGCAGATCCTTTCTGGCTCTGTGCTGGGAGGTTTCTGGAAATCCCTAAAATTCCAGGGTCAGTGGGGCCCTCAGGAGGCCCACACCCATATCAACATTCTGGAACTGAGGGCGATACGGTTGGTTCTCATCCATCTGACTCCACACTTTCGGGGTCGGGCTGTTCAGGTCCGCTCGGACAACCAGACGGCGGTTGTCTACATCAGTCATCAGGGAGGGACCCGGACCAAGAGGGCCCTCAAGGAAGTGTCTCTGATACTGTCCTGGGCGGAGGAGAACGTCCCCTGCATCTCGGTAGTGTACATCCCGGGAGTGGAGAATCTGGAGGCAGACTCCCTCAGCAGGGGGACTTCTCGCCTGGGAGAATGGTCCCTCAGCAGCAGGGTGTTTCGCTCCCTGTGCCACCTTTGGGGTCAGCCGGATGTGGATCTGTTTGCGTCCCGCCAAAATCACAAGCTTCCAGCCTTTGTCTCTCTGTCCCAGGACCCTCTGGCCTTGGCCATGGATGCACTAGCAATGTCTTGGCAGCGCTTTCAGCTCTTTTATGTGTTCCCTTCGTTTCCCCTGCTGGGCAGGGTGCTGCGCAAGATATCCCAGGAAGGGGTGCCAACCATCCTGGTGGCCCCCTGTTGGCCAAGAAGAGTGTGGTTCACAGACATCGTGCAGTTGGCAGTAGATCAATACGTCCTGCCCAAGGTTCCAGACCTGCTCACTCAGGGGCAGCTACACCATCCCAATTTACAAACGCTGGCTTTAACGGCCTGGCTGCTGAAACCTCCATCTTGATGGAAAAGGGGCTGCCTGATTAGGGCTAGGAAGAAGTCCTCGTCCTCCATCTACTATAGGGTATGGCATGCTTATATTGACTGGTGTGAGTCTAAGTCGTTTCCCTGTCGGGTGTTTTCTAGCCCTAGGATTCTGGAGTTTCTGCAACATGGTTTGGATTTGGGTCTTCAACTTAGTACCCTTAAAGGTCATGTTTCTGCCTTGGCCATTTTCTTCCAAAGATATTTTGCTCAACATCGTTTGGTTAAGACCTTCTTCCAGGGGGTTACTCATGTGTGTCCCCCACATAAGCATATGTTACCAATCTGGGATTTGAACTTGGTCTTATCTGCCTTGCAGGGGTCTCCCTTTGAGCCCTTGCGTGAGGCCCCTTTGTCCATTTTGACGCTTAAGGTAGTCTTTTTGGTGGCCATCACCTCTGTTAGGCGTGTTTCTGAGTTGGCGGCGCTTTCCATCAAACCCCCTTACTTTGAGAGACATCAGGACAAGGTGGTGTTTCGTTTTAAGCCAGATTTTCTCCCTAAGGTTGTGTCTGCTTTTCATCTCAATCATGACATTGTTTTGCCTTCTCTGTGCCCTAATCCTAGTAACGCTAAGGAGAGGGTTTTGCACTCTCTGGATGTGGTCAGGACTCTGAAGTTTTATTTGGTGGCTACTGAATCCTTCAGGAAGACTGATGCTCTTTTTGTGCTCCCGTCTGGACCTAAGAAGGGTCTGGCTCCAGCTAAGTCCACTATCAGCAAGTGGATCCATCAGGCTGTGGTACAGGCCTATTCTGCTAAGGGGAAGGAGCCTCCCTTCCTCCTTACTGCTCATTCTACTCGTGCTATTGGTGCCTCTTGGGCTTTTCAGCACCAAGCTTCTGTTGAACAAGTTTGCAAGGCCGCTACTTGGTCTTCTGTTCATACTTTCAAGTTTTACAAGGTTGATGTTAGGGCCTCAGCTTATGCTGCTTTTGGTTGCAAAGTTCTGCAGGCGGCAGTGGTTTAAACTGCCCGCTGTTACTTTTTGGGGATCCCACCCTACCTTACGGACACTGCTATTGGATGTCCCAAGTGTAAGGAATCTTCTGGAACAGGACATGCTGAATAATACAATTCTGTGATTACTCCCCTGTAGAATTGGTATTATATTTATACAGCACATCCTGTTCCATCCCACCCTCGTTATCATTATTCTTAGTTACCTCTGTATGGTGATTGTTCATATGTTCAGTTTTGAATTCTGGTTATTAGTGTTCTCCCGGCTTCTTGTTAACTGCTTGTCAATAATGGGGAATTTGTGGGAGGTCCTGACTTATATAGGGCCAGGAGGAGCCACAAGCTGTTTTCTGCAGTCCAGCGCCATCTTGTGGATGTATTACCTAAGTGTAAGGAATCTTCTGGAACAGGACGTGCTGTATACGTATAATACCAATTCTACAGGTGAGTAATGACAGAATTGTATTTTCTTGTGGCTATGTCCTCTATCCGGTGGCTTTTGAAGCTGGCAGCGATTTCGATGAGATCACCATTTTTGGTAACAAGGCCGTGTTTGATGTTAAACAGGATTGCCCGAGGTGGTCTCTTCCTTCCATCTAAATCAGGAGATCGTACTGCCCTCTTTGTGTCCTCGCTCCACTCATCATATGGAGCGACTCCTGCATTCCCTGGATGTCGTCAGGGCATTAAAGTATTACGGTACGTAAGACGGACATTTTGTTTGTGATCCCAGGAGGACCGCGGAGGGGCCTGGCGGCTGCCAGGTCCAGTCTCAGCAGATGGATCAGGCAGGCAACAAGCCTATGCCTGCAAGGGTAAGAAGGCGCCCTTCCGAGTCACCGCTCACTCTGCCCGGGTGATTGCAGTGTCTTGGGCCTTCAAGTTCCAGGCGTCGTTGGACCAGATGTGCAATGCAGCGACCTGGTCCTCCCTTCACACCCTCACCAAGTTTTACCAAGTTGATGTCTGAGCATCGGGGGATGCCGCACTGGGATGTAATGTGTTGCAGATGGTGGTGAACCCCTCACCAGGGGTCTAGTCTCGAGGTTTCAGTTCCCACGTTCCTAGTTATGTTGACACAGTCGTCCGATTGCTGCCGTAGCATGTTCCCACCTTTAACGAGGCTACTGCTTTGGGCCATTCCACACATTGCTGATGGTGGTGCCCCATAATGGAAGGGACAATAAAAAGGAAATTTGTGTACTCACCAGTAAATTTCTTTTCTCATCATCTTCCATTCTGGGGCACCACAACCGTCCTACTGTTTTGCTGCAACTGTGTCAGTTGCTGTTGATGCCTTCTACAGGGTTAGAGTCGTCTTCCCACAAGGGTATGTTACTGTGTTTTGACCTTCCTTTTGTCCTCCATGTTTCTCCTTATTAGAAACTGAAGAATTTATTTTCCCTGTCAGGTTGTCCATTACAGGGACACTGAATCTTCATGAATGGGTTAACTAGTAGCCAGTAGGTGGGACTAGAGCACGAGTGAGCTGTAATTTTTCTCAGGTGCCGGTATAAAGGCCCGACCTGCTGGTAGGATTCACAGTTCTGCTCTAGTATTCATCTGGGAATGATAAGTATTTTTCTTGGGAGGAATTAGAGGTAGTGTTCGGAAATGTACCCGCCTGGGGGGGGTGGCAGTTTCCAATGCCTGACCTAGATTTTACCTGGGCATGGAGGGGATAGCATGGTGGGCTCTGTTATGGGCTCTGTCCCCTCTGCATTAGTGTTTTTGCGCTAAGGAGCCTCAGGTTCCCTTACTGAAGGGAACTATGCTGGTGGGGGCCTGCTTTTTTATTTTATGCAGTGAGGCTGGCTGGGTTTCCTGAGTCAACCCACCCTCCCTGTATCCCCCTCTCCTATATTACTTACCTAAGGCTGCAGGTGGCGCCTGGTTTTTACATTTTCAGGGGGGCGTGGCTCACCGGGAGGAGGCTGGTATACTTCCTCCTGGTGGGGTCATTGCTGAAGAGTGCACACTGTGTGCACATGTGGCGGAAGGACGCTCCAGGAGCCACTCCGTTTGTGCCCATGTCCTGCGCTTGATGCTTCACCAGGCTCGGCCGCTGACTCGGCAGCCGGGCGGGCATTTCTGTCCCAGCTTCAACGGCCAGCCATCCGCCCCCCAACTGGCCTGCGCACTGCTGCGGCAGCTACCTACTCCATACCGGGACTGTTTTTCAGCTGCAATGCTCCTAGCCTCAAGCCTCACGGTTAATCTGTGGCTAACTTTTCCTTTTGGGTCTAGAAGCTTTTTCCTTGTCCAGGCCTGTCTTGGGGTGATTCCTGTGGCTGTACATTTTAGACATGTCTTTGGCATTGGATACAGGCGCAGGTGCTCTTGGCCCCAGCTAACTGTATGGGTTGCGGTCAGCCAAGCAGAGGGATTAATCCCTGTATGTCTTGTACCGCTATTTTTGAGCATCTTTCCAGCAGCACCTCTGCCCTGGGAGGGTCACTCTGAGGGATTACCTCCTTCAGGTCAGTCTCTGGCATCCCAAAACCCTAGTGCATCCTCCTTTGAGCTGGATCCCTTCTGGGTGGCTCCCGACTTCAGGGTTTTACCCTTGAGGATCGAACATTTCTGTTGGAATTGGCAGGCCTTAACCTGAAGCTGGCAGGCACAGGGGTTAGAGCTGTTGTGGCCAAAAGGTGGCCCTTAAAGTGGACCGTCACCCATGGGTGATCGGCCCGGGAATCTATAAGATTCCCGGGCCGATCACCCCCCTCACCGCGGGACATCCGAGATCGGGATGTCCCCGGTGAAGGACCCCCCCCAAAACCCCAAAAGAACTCACCTGATCGGCGGCGGCAGCGGCCGCCGCCGCCTCCCGCGCACTCCTCTAGCCATGCGCGCGCCCGCGCCGGCCGTTTGTGAATGGCCGGCGCGGGCGCGCGCACTGTCAGAGGGGCGCGCGGGAGGCGGCGGCGGAGCGTGGTGAGGTGAGTTTGGGGGTTTCTGGGGGGTTTTACACAGCGGGGCACCCCTAATCGGGGTGCCCCCCTGAAGTGGACCAATACCCAGGATAGTCAAAATCCTGGGTGTTGGTCCACTTTAAATGCAAACACATTATTGCTGACTCGTCCTCAGTTTCGGAAGAGAGTCTGTTTGTTTTCCAAGATGCTGAGGATCCTCTTCCCATGAAAGGGAAGAAGAGGGTGCCTCACTGGAACAAAAAATGGATGATGTAGATGCACTCATCAGAGTCATTTGGGATACCCTCGGTCTCAAGGATGGTACCATTCCGGTTATGACGGAGCATCCACCTGATGCCTACAGGGCTTGCAAGGCCCATGAGGCTTTTCCAGATCAGCCTAATTTTAAGCGGCTCATGGATAAGCAATGAAAGAGGCTGGACAGTGTCCCTTCAGTTCCCAAAATTCTGGAGGCTCTGTCTTGCAAACCGCCCTTTTTTATTTTTCATAAGGACAAGGTCGTCCTACGGCTCTGGGACCTCACCTTTTCTACCAAAGGTGGTCTCAGCTTTTCATTTGAATGAGGACATCATCCTTCCTTTTTTTTTTGAATCCTGGGCTTACCCTCACTCGATGTAGTGTGTGTTTTAAAATATCATTTAGTAGCCACATCTGCTAACATCTGTGTGTAGAATAGGTGCCTTGTTCATGGTGCCTACGGTGCCCAAGAAGGGGCTAGCAGCCGCCAAGCTTACTATTGGTCACAGGATCAGGCAGGCCATGTCCTAGACCTAGTCTGCAAAGGGTAGGAACGCCCCTTTTCATTTGTCAGCCCACTACACCAGAGCGGTGGGTGCATCCTGGGCCTTTCAACACCAGGCTTCTGTGGACCAGGTTTGCAAGGCTTTCACCTGGTCATTGGTGCACACCTTTTACTGCCTTCTATAAAGTGGATGTCCAAGCATCAGAGGATGCGATGTTTGGAAGGACCCGACTCCCGTATTCTTCACCAGATAAATATGGCATTGGCACAGTCACCTTTTTTGTGGTTCAGACTTACTCTGTAGGTTATTCCCACCCCTTTTGGACTACTTTGTACATCCCATTTGTGTTGATTCAGTCCCTGTATGGACAACCTGACAGGGAAAATACAATTTTTGAACTTTTTTGTTATAATTTTTTGTTGACATGAGGAATTGTTTCCATAAGACCGGTCTCAACTGCTTTGTACTAGGAATCCTACCAGCGGACCGGTCTTTATACCTGCACCTGGGAGGAATTACAGCTCACTCCAGCACCTTCTGGCTACCAATTAACCCATTCATGATGATGCTGTGTCCCTGTATGAACAACTAAGGGAAAACCATTTGACAAGTTATTATTTTACAACGTCTATCTTTTTTGGGGGCATGTTTTACATTTTCCCAAACGTAAAGGTTAAAACAAAGAAAATCAGTGAGGGTTAGAGTTTTAGGAGGAATCACTTTGCACACATTCATCTGAGACATTTATATAATAGGAGACTTCCCCCCAACTTCCTATGCTGTGGTGGGTACATCTCCTCTCCTTCTCAAGAACTGTTACAGTTGCTGCTAAGCTGCAACAAGATATGGGCTGATCTTTTCAGCTAAATTATTTTTATTGTTTAGGTTAGTTAGGTGGTGTTTGTTGTGTTAGTGTGGTCATTTTTGACTGTTTGTCTTCTTTAACCCTTTCGCTGCCAGCCTACCTGCAGCATTTGCCACTCCCTGTTGCCAGACGATGTTTCACCATTTTGCGCTACACATATTCAACTGTCATTTTTGAAGGGATTTCCAGGGATTTCCCAGGAAAATTATATATTGTTTTTTTCAACAGAGTCTGGGCTTTAACATGAAATGTCTTGTTTGTATTTTTTAGGTGTATTCTCAATTTTTTGGGGTGAAATGTGTGAAAAAAAACAAAAAAAAAACATTTTTTTACAATTTGTAGAGTTTTTTGTAATAAAAAATGTAAGTTTGTCAATAAAATCTTATTGCGTGAGAAACCCCAATTTCTCCCGGTTACAGCGATACCACATATGTATAGGTAGACACCCTTTCCTGCCCAGAAGCCTTTTATAGCTGCTGGATGACAAATGGTTAATTAAAAAAAAAAATGACATAGGGTCCCCCTTCCCGGGGAGGGGGACCCCATTTTTTTTTGGATTTTGAAGGGTTAAAAACCCTTCAAAATCCAAAAAAAAAAATGACGTGGGGTCCCCCTTACCCAAAGTAACCAGCCCGGGACCAGCTATGGGGGCTTGTAGGCACAGAGTGGGGGGGCCAGCTTTGGTGGCCCCCCCACCCTGCAGCCTACGAGCCCACATAGCCTATGTGGGCCCGGGCTCTTCTGCCCCCCCCTGGCCTTTGGGGAGGCAGGTAATGGGGGTGCGGGGGTTAATGGCAAGCCACCCGCTAGGGCAGGTGACTTGCCACCCCCCCAGCCTTGTGAACTGGTATAAGGGGTCTCATGGACCCCTTACCAGCTCACAAAGGGTTAATGTGAAAAAAAAACACTACACAATAATAAAAAGTATTTTATTAGAAAAAAAAAAAATTTTTTTTTACTGTACTTACCTTCGATTGCAAGCTCTTGTCCCTCGCCGCTCAGCTGACAGATGCCGGTGATCGGCATCCAGAGAAGGAGAAGGCAGGAGATCAGAGGATCTCCTGTCACCTCCTTCCCCTGTGCCGATCACCGGCATCTGAGAAGCTGAGAAGGCTGAAGCCTGAGATCGGGGCCGGGATGACTTCATAAGCCCCGCCCCCAAGGGGGCGGGGCTTAGAGGCATGATGGCGGCCGCCATCGTGCAGAAGAGAGGAGAGAGCCTCCCAGGCTCTCTCCTGAAGATCGGTAAGTCCTGGGGGGGGATCGGAGGCCCCCCAGGTGAAGAGGAGGGACAGCGGGAGCCAGCGCACACACAGGTAAGTGAATGTCATTTTTATTTTTTTTTTTTTTTACAGTTAGAAGCTGCTGCTGCAGAAGCGGGGGGGGGGGGCGGCCTATTCCGGGGGCTCTCCTGGAGCCATCCGACCCCCCACGGGGGATCGGATGGCACCAAATTAAAGAGGAGACCCGGCCGGATCCAACAAGGGGTCAGGTGAGTATTTGTTGTTTTTACTTTTTAAACTACAAGCGAGGAAAGTCAAGCACGTAACACCTACGTGCTTGGCACTTAAGGCCCAGCCAAGCCAGCACGTAGGTGTTACGTGCTTGGCAACAAAAGGGTTAATGGTTTAGTACAAGGTTAAAGGTTATGTTTAAAGCAGTAATCCAGGTTATAAACTGTTATATTTTACTTTAACAAGAGATCTTAAATAACTCCACAAAATAGAGAATTTATTTGATCCGTAGAAAATGGAAAGTGTCACATTTACAAGTATCCAGGAGGGGGCAGTAATAATCTATATAGAACCATCTACAAGGGCTATCCTAGATTGGCTGTTTTTCTTCCTAAATATATACAAATATCCACCGCCTGGGTAGGTGGTAGTGTCAACCACCTTGTTAGATGCCCTCAAGAGAAGTCCACCGCAGATCATTTCAATTAAATACATTTAAAAACAATTTATTGTAAACCTCTACACATCATAGGTCAAAATACATCCTCTGTTTAGATTATTCACAAGAATAGAAACTCAAACTTTGTTATCGCAAATTTCACTGGCTGATACAGTTAGAGATCCCTACACTTCTCATATATTCCGTTAACTTCATCAAGGGATCAAAATAGCACAGGAAATGTCCAGTCTTTTTCCTAGTGGATGGCACGGCCTGCTTCACAAAGTCATAACATCTGGGATTCCGCCAAGGTGGCGCAGTGGCACTGCAGAAGAGTTGTGGCTCCGCCCGGTACCATATAAAAATGGAATCACTGATCACAGACTTATCCATTTGTTCTCTGCAGTGCTTACTGCGAAGATAGAAGATGGCTCTCTCTCTATGCGCAGGTGTGCGGGGAAACCATGCCTGCGGCCCTGCATATCTATTTCCACCGGTTTCCGGACCCTCTGTGCCTCCCACCCTCGGCTGTCGGATCGGGTGAAGGTAGCGGAGCACTAGGGTCAAGTGCTCAAGGAGCGCTGCTCCAAGCCGTAGACCCTGTACCACAAAGGGTAGCCGGCCATAGGCTTTATGGTGAGCCTACTAGGGATGCGGAGTTCCTGTCCTAGCTTCTGAGGGGGTGATTGTTTTTGGTCATGTTTTCTATGTTCAGGTTCCCCCCCCCCCCCCCTCCCACTGGCCTGGGCTTCGCCGCTGCCTGCTCGCTCTCCCTCCCCCGTTCTCTCTGTTCGGGGGGGGGGGGGGGGCGGGTGGTAGTGTGTGTGTTTTTAGACTGTTTTTGTATGCTTTTGCCGCCGCTTTGTACTGCGCTCCGCAGCGGGCGGCGCTATATTTGTGAGGCGTTTTTTCACTGTGGGAATGACGTCGGCGAGGTGACGTGAGCGCCGTTTTCGCACTCTTCAGAGGGGGGGAGGATGACGCGTATCGCGTCGTTCTCATGTGGCCCGCCCCTCAAGGTTCCTCTGTCGGTGCCATGCTTCTGCTGCATGTCTGGGGCCCTCTTCAATCCCTGGGCTGCAGCGGTGATTTCTGCCTGCGTCGCTTCCTCCGGTGGTCTGGCGGCTGGCGATTCTTGTCCTGCTTGGTCCGTGAGTCCCCTCTGGGGTTTTTGATTATCCTTGAGGCATGGGCTGCGGGATACTTAAGTATGTTTGCTTATGTCTTCAGGCGGGACACCCGTGGGTTGTGGTTTCTCCCGGTCCTGCTCCTTACTCCCCCCCTTCATCTCCCCTTACTGATTCTGGAGGCATCCCTCGGGGGGGGGGGGGGCATCCCGGGTGGCTTTTATTAGCCTTTACCCTGTGCTGGTATATTGCGCCTGTATTAATCACCATATGGAGGCTTCTGGGAATAACGTGCTCGGGGGTCCTTCGGGACAATCCCGATTGTGTTCCATGTGTGGGGTATCCCCTATCAGTAATGACGTCACGGTGTGTGGGCCGTGCGCCCAGGCTGTCCTTTTGATTCAGTCTGGGCTGCCTGCTTCTTTTCC
Organism: Gastrophryne carolinensis; assembly: GCA_027917425.1. Classification (NCBI taxonomy): domain Eukaryota; kingdom Metazoa; phylum Chordata; class Amphibia; order Anura; family Microhylidae; genus Gastrophryne; species Gastrophryne carolinensis. The sequence continues at coordinate 433,043,428 of CM051236.1, forward strand.
AAGCTCTGTGCCCCCTTCGGCATCGCCTACCCCACCACGCCTGCACTTAGCCCCCAGTGAGGGGGACTCTAGCAGGGGGTCACAATCTGATTTGGCACTTCGTGTGGCCAGCATTGAAAGACAGCTTGCCAGGCCTGTTCAGCGTAAGGCCTCTAGCAAGAAGCGGCACCTGACTTCCTCGCCTGCACTGTTTACGGAGGAGCAGGAGGAAATTGATCTTTGTGATGAACATTATTCCCTGGAGGGGAGCTTTTCTCGGGCTTCGACTCCTCTGGGGACCAGCAGGTGGGCTGCGACAGTGACCCTGGGTCTGAGTCTGAGGATTCCTGGTTTCCTGAGGACACCGCTAATCTGTTGTCTCACATTTTTGAGGTTTTACACATTGCCCCCCCTGAGGTGGCTAAGAGGAAGCAGGGTGAGCTTTTTCGTACCATTAAGCAGTGTCTGGAGTTTCCTGAGAAGAGTCATTTCACTAATATGGTGCTCAAGGAGTGGGAATGTCCTAGTAGATTGCCCGCGGTGCCTAAAGGTTTGGATAAGAAGTATCCCTTTCCTGCTGATTTGGTTAATCGATCGTCGTGTCCCCCTGAGGTAGACGCGCCCGTTCTTGGATTGTCCAACACTTCTGGCCTGCCATGCCTTTGCCTTTGTGGGGGCTGGTTTGTGTCCTTCCTGTGCCGCTGCCATAACTGCTGACTGACTGATCAATCGTCTCCTTGCTGGCGCTACAGCTGGAAGGGATGAGTATAGGACCCTTTTGCTGTGCTCTGATTTTGTTGCCTTGAGGAGGCACCCTCACCCATCCGGGTGGGGGGGCGGCTTCGGCTCTTTGCTCACATCTGGAGGCTCCGCATCTCTGATCGGTGGATTTAGGAGGTGGTGTCTTCCGGTTACAAGATAGAGTTTGCAGCCTGGCCGCCCCCCAGATTCCTCAGATCCCAGATGCCTCACAACCCTCTGTCAGCTCAGGGATTGCGCCTTGCGGTTCAACGTCTGCTGGACTCAGGAGTCATTTGCCCGGTGTCTTCCCATGAACGGGGTCAGGTTTCTACTCCAATTTGTTCACGGTCCCCAAAAAGGACGGGTCCCTGAGGCCAATCCTGGACTTGAAGGGTCTCAACAGGTTTGTCAGGTTCAAACACTTTTGCATGGAGACTCTTCTTCGGCTGTCAGTTCCCTTCGCACGGGCGACTTCATGACCTCCGTGGACATCAGGTATGCTCATCTTCATGTGCCAGTCTTCCTGGGTCATCAGAGATTTCTCAGGTTTGCTCTAGAGCATCAGCATTACCAATTTGTGGCCTTACCCTTCGTTATCACCTCGGCGCCTCGGGTGTTCACCAAGATGCTGGCGGACGTGATGGCTCTGCGCGGCATCAGGGCATTCGCATCCTTCCTTACCTAGACGACATTCTGAATGCGGCTCGGCAGGCCGAGAAGGATACTCAGGTGGTGACCTCCACTCTCGAGTCCTTCGGCTGGGTGATCAACTATCCCAAGGCTTCACTGTCTCCGTCTTTGGTGAGGTCCTTTCTGGGCATGACTCTGGATACCTCTCAGGTCAAGGTTTCTTAAAGATACCTCTCAGGTCAAGGTTTCTTCTGCTATCTTAAAGAAGGCCCAACAGAGGTTATTCTTCCTCAGACAGTTGATAAAATACGGTTTGTCCAAAAAGATCTTGAAGGCATTCTACAACGGTGCCATTGGATCAATCCTGACCAGTTCATGTACAGTCTGGTACGGCGGGGCCTCAGCCAAAGACAAGCAGAGGCTGAAGAGAATAACCAGGATTGCTGAGAGGTTAATTGGATCTCCCCTACCTTCTCTGGATGATCAATACATGAGCAGAATCTCCTCAAGGGCTAAGAAGATATCTGGAGACGTGACGCACCCAGGTCATCCCTTCTTCAGGCTCCTACCATCTGGCCGCAGATTCATGGCTCATTCAACCAAAACTTCCAGACACAAAAACAGTTTTTTTCCTCTTGCCGTTTTGGCTTTGAATAATCCCAGTGTGTGAGTGGCACTTAACTACATCCTGCTCTGCATTGCTGACAATTATGTTAGTCTCTATAGATTACCTGAACTGAATCGTAATTCTTGTTATACTTTGTTATGTATGTAATTGTTATAGCTCTCATGGTGTATCTCCTTGCCAAAAAAGCATTCCTTGTTTGTACCCTGTACTTACTTGGCGGTTCAATAAAGTATTGAAGTTTTCCTGTCCCAGCTGAAAGTGGAGGGCCTTCAGAAGCAGGCTCGGGCTCTGCTCTTGTGTCCCCATCCCTCCATCCGGCAGGGGATGCAGTTAGTGGGTCTGATGGTGTCCTGCTTCGAGGCGGTCCCCTTTGCTCAGTTTTCACATGAGGCCACTTTGCACTTTGCATTTAGTTGCACCTTCTGTCTGTTTGGAATCGGGACCCTGTGTCCCTGGATCAGGAGTTTGCTCTGCCCCCCCTGGCCAGACAGTCCCTCTTGTGGTGGCTGGACTCAAGGAACCTTCTAGTGGGCAGGACTTTTCTGCCCCAGTGTTGGGAGACTGTCACCACAGATGCCAGTCTGACAGGTTGGGGGGGCTTTTGGAAGTCTCTGCAGCTCCAGGGTCAATGGGGCCCCCAGGAGGCCCATGCTCCCATCAATGTTCTGGAACTGAGGGCGATCAGGTTGGTTCTTGCTCAGCTGACCTCACACCTTCGGGGTCGGGCTGTTTAGATCCGCTCGGACAACCAGACGGCAGTTGCCTACATCAATCATCAGGGAGGGACTTGGAGCAAGCGAGCCCTCAAGGAAGTGTCCCTGATACTGTCTTGGGTGGAAGAGAATGTGCCTTGCATCTCGGTGGTTTACATTCCGGGGGTGGAGAACCTGGAGGCAGACTCCCTGAGCAGGGGGATGTCTCGGTTGGGGGAATGGTCTTTCAGCAACAAGGTATTTCACTCCCTGTGTCACCGGTGGGGTCTTCCGGATGTGGACCTGTTTGAGTCCCGCCACAATCACAAGCTTCCCAGGTTTGTCTCCCTGTCACAGGACCCTCTGGCCGTCGCTACGGATGCGCTAGCAATGCCTTGAACGGAGTTGCGGCTCCTCTATGTGTTCCCTCCCCTTCCTCTGCTGGGCAGGGTGCTGCGCAAGATAGCCCAGGAAAGGGTACCAGCCATTCTGGTGGCCCCCTGCTGGCCAAGGAGGGTGTGGTTTGCAGACGTCGTGTAGTTGGCAGTGGATCAGTATGTCCTGCCCAAGGATCCAGATCTGCTCACTCAGGGACGGCTGTGCCATCCCAATTTACACACGCTGGCTTTAACGGCTTGGCTGCTGAAACCTCCATCTTGATGGATAAGGGTTTGCGGCCTCTGTTGTTGATACCATGATTAGGGCTAGAAAGAAGTCCTCGTCCTTTATCTACTATAGGATTTGGCATGCTTACATTGCCTGGTGTGAGTCTAGGTCTCTGCCTTGTAGGGTGTTTTCTATTCCCAGGATTCTGGATTTTTTGCAACATGGCCTGGATTCGGGCCTTCAACTTAGTACCCTCAAGTGACAGGTGTCAGCCCTGGCAATTTTCTTCCAAAGGTCTTTTGCCAATCACCGGTTGGTCAAGACTTTCTTTCAGGGAGTTACTCATGTGCGTCCACCATGTAAACCTATGCTACCGGTTTGGGATCTAAATTTGGTGTTGTCTGCTCTGCAGGGTCCTCCTTTTGAGCCTATCAGTGGGGCTGCCTTGCCCATTATGACTCTTAAGATGGCCTTCCTGGTGGCCATTACCTCGGTTAGGCGAGTCTCTGAGCTGGCTGCTCTTTCCATCAAACCTCCTTATTTTGAGAGGCATCAGGATAAGGTGGTGTTCCGGCTTAAGCCGGATTTCTTGCCTAAGGTTGTGTCTGTTTTTCATCTCAATCAGGACATTGTTTTGCCTTCTCTGTGTCCTAATCCTGCTAATTCCAAGGAGCGGACGCTTCATTCTCTGGATGTTGTCAGGGCCCTGAAGTTTTATTTGGTTGCTACTGAGTCTTTCAGGAAATCTGACGCACTTTTTGTTCTTCCTGCTGGACCTAGGAAGGGTCTGCCTCCGGCTAAATCCACTATCAGCAAGTGGATCCGTCAGGCGGTGGAGCAGGCCTATTCTGCTAAGGGGAAGGTTCCCCCTTTTAGGGTTACTGCTCATTCTACTCGTGCTATCGGTGCATCTTGGGCTTTTCAGCACCAAGCTTCTGTTGAACAAGTTTGTAAGGCCGCAACTTGGTCTTCTGTTCATACTTTTTCCAAGTTTTACAAAGTTGATGTTAAGGCCTCAGCTGATGCTGCTTTTGGCCGCAAGGAACTCCAGGCGGTGGTGGTCTAAACCGTCTTTTTGGGGATCCCACCCTACTTTATGGACACTGCTTTTGGATGTCCCAGATGTTATTACTTTGTGAAGCAGGCCGTGCCATGCACTAGGAAAAAGACAATTCTGTGAGTACTCACCTGTAGAATTGCTTTTACTGTGCATGGCACGGCGTGCTTCACCCCACCCTTGTTACGTTGTTCTTGGTTGCCTCTTTATGGTGATTGTTCCAATTTAGTTGGGGTTGTTATCTTTATTTGTTCCCGGTTCTTGTATCACTGCTTGTCAACTACTGGATAAGTCTATGGTGATTCCGATTTCATACGGTACCGGGCGGAGCCACAACTCTTCTGCAGTGCCACTGCGCCACCTTGTGGCGGAATCCCAGATGTTATGACTCTGTGAAGCAGGCCGTGCCATGCACAGTAAAAGCTATTCTACAGGTGAGTACTCACAGAATTGTCTTTTTTCTTGAGGGCATCTCACAAGGTGGCTGACACTACCCACCCATCCAGGTGGTCGATATTCATATACCTTTTCAAAATAATTGCAGAGTAACTGATAATGTATGGGGCATCACAAATGGCACCTTTGGTCAGACTCCTGGCACTCAAATGCAGAACTGAATTCTAATTTTAATCTAGATTCTTCTAAAACTAATACCTACATTGGACCCTTCATTTTAACCCTAAACCTTGACATAATCATTCACCCAAACCCTTAAAAAACCTTACCCTACTTCCTTAACAGTGGAGCGTTTCTTCTCCCAGGGACATCACCACCATCTCCTTTGTTGTGTGGTCAATGTAAAAAACATTGACCACACCACCATCTCCTTTGTTGTGTGGTCAATGTAAAAAACATTGACCACACCACCATCTCCTTTGTTGTGTGGTCAATGTAAAAAACAGATATGGAATACATGGACCCAGTAGTTTGACACATTCGACCAAGAGCCATCAATTATGTGCAAGGTAAAGTACAAACAATAAAACAAACAAATACTACCGCACACCAATAATGAAACAATGACAATAAAGCTCGACGTGTGAAAAGAGTCCTTCACTCCACTCCCAACAATCAATAATGCAAAAAAACATAGAGCTCTTCACGGTGAATTACAACACCCGTGATCATACGACGTAGACTCTCCCAAAGCGCATGCCTCTTCAAAGAATGTGCACTCTACCACCTGTGTGTTTAAAATCCTAACAGATGTGGTGGCAAGTGTAAAGGCCAAATAAGATACATTTCCAATCAGGAGCAAACTAAATCCAATATTCAACGTTTCAAAATGGAGGAGGCACCGTGGGACCCCCTCTCGGAATCATACCGAGAGGGCGGTAAGTGCTGTGCTGGATTCTATTGTCAAAGCTTTACATGACACTTTTATTATTATTAATATTTATTATTACTTATCTTTGTGAGTGCAATCTTTTATTGATTAAAGTCTGTTTTAATTTGCAAACGGTGGTGTACTAGATTCTTCTATATTTTATTTACATATTTGGCACGCTTGGATGATGAATTATTGTGATACCCTATGACCATCAAGGGAAACGTTAAATGGTGGATTTTATTTGCTCCTGATTGGAGATTTATCATATTTGGCCTTTACGCTTGCCACCACTTCTGGTAAGATTTTAAACACACAGGTAATGGAGTGCACATTGTTTGAAGAGGCATGCTCTTTTAGATAGTCTACTTCGTATGATCACGGGTGTTGTAATTCAATTCATGAAAAGCTTTGTGTTTTTTTTGCGTTATTGATTATGTGCAAGGTAAGGTGAGTATTCTAATTTGTCATCATTTACAGAGCTGCCCCCATATCTCTCCTTATTTGCTGACATGTTTAAGTTCTGTTTTTCTGGCATATTAGCACAGTTTAATTTTGTTTTCAAAACTTTTCTTGGAACTTTCTGCATAATCAATAGACCCAGCTATCACACTTTTTACGAGATTCCTCTAAATGTATAAACTGTTAATATTATGCATGCATGTTATGGCAACAACTGTGATTGGGTAATTTATGTAATTAGGCTAGCAGCGTGCAGGAGACGGGCTGATAATGTATGTAGTGTCTCTGAATGCAAATGGGCCCGACTGCCAGACCTATAATGCAAAACGCCTTCTGCAAGAATGATGGCGTTCCAGTCTAGGTCCTATAAAATAAATTATGAGTACAGAGGAATCCGCCTGGTTTTAGTTTATTTCAGTACAGCTAATTAAAAGTACATCCCAGTGCTGCTGTTTTTGCTCCCCCTTTTTTCATAAAGCCAGACAATCCTTAGATATTGCATCAACCAGTGTTGGATTGTTCTGCCCTGGGCCCACCCAAGGAAACAGTCTTGGGGATTAGTTTTATAGAAAGAACACCCGATTTCATGATTAGCTTATTGCACAATATAAAATGTGATAATTATTCATTATAAATCAAACATAACTTACTAAATAAAAAAACTGCCCTTGTAACCCTGTGTGCATACCCTTTAGCTGACCCTCTGGTGGGCTAGTTCTAGGGCCGACCATATTGTTAGCGTCACCCTGTGCAAGGTTTCAGGATGGTGCCCCCCAACACAGACACAAATAATGGAAAGTGAGGAATCAAGGGAGACAGAGAGATGTGGCAAGAAAAGAGAGAAGGCAGAAAAAGAAAGACTAATAATAGACAAGAGAGCAATTAGAGCAGTGGTTCTCAACCTTTCTAATGCCGTGACCCTGCAATACAGTTCCTCATGTTGCGGTGACCCCAAACCAAAAAATAATTTTGGTGGCTACTTCAAAACTGTAATTTTGCTACAGTTATGGTCATAAAAACAATATTTAATTATATGTTGAGAAATATTTATTACTAATTCCAATAACTAACATTTCACCATGGCATAGCATGTGTTGGAAACTGTCATTTCTCCGCCTCTTATTGAAATTAATAGGAGGCTGCGGCTGATTGTGTGGTAACTCGAGATTCTCGGGAGCTCTCTTCCACAAAATCCGCCGCACTCACAATGAAATCAATAGGAGGCAGATTCAATGCCGGAAACCGCTGATTTCAGCAGTTTCCTCATTCAGAATATGGGAAAATAGTGGGAGATATGGGTGATAATTATACATTGGGGAACAGTGTGAACTACATCTTATAGTGGTCTCTTATAGTATAAGACCGATGTAGTTCACACTGTGTAAATGTATGGTCCTTTGTGTAAGTGTAAGTTGCTTTGTGTACTGTGTAAAGCACCTTACACTTACACAGTATTGTGTGTATGGTTTGTGTACTGTTTTTACATTAACCTTTATTACACCTGCAAGCTGTCGCAGTCTCTCTTGCCTCTCCGCCTCCTAGGCTTCTGTCCTCCGGCGCTTGCTGTGTCCGCCCACTGATGATGTCAGCAAGCGCCGGACACACGTAATGCACTGCTATGGACTGTGGAGCCTTTCCCCTGCTTCCCCCGCCCCTTAGGCCCCGGACAGATGATGCAATCACATCTGCGCATGCGCGCAGGCATTCAGTTTGGAACGTGCATCCATAGCGGCGTGCGTTCCAGCTGAATACCTCTGCTGCAGGCAGTAGCGCGACTTCTCAGCGGCTAAAGCCATCGGAAATATGTATTTTCCGATGCCTTTAGGCAACCCCTGTGTTTTGGTCGTTCAACCCCCGCCGGGGTCCCGACCCACAGGTTGAGAACCGCTGAATTAGAGGAAACATGAAAAAGAGAAGGAAAGAAGCAATATGAAGAAAAGGTGAAAAGATACAGGATGGAGGCAATGTGGAAAAGAGAAAGGAGGAGAAAATACTTAAAAATATAGGATGACATAGAAAGTGAGAGAGAGGAGACAGATGTAATGTGACATGAGAAAAATGGAGAGAATGTGTAAATGAGATCAAGATGGGGGAATGTGGGAAAACTATTAGGAATACAGAGAAAGAAACATAGAGAAATAAGGAGAGAGAGAGAGAGAAAAAGAAAAGTAGAGAATAATGAGAAAGAGAAAGAAACTGATAAGAGTGATGCAGGGAGGGTAAAAAAAAAAGGTGGAAAATGTGAATCAGCTGAAAAAGAGGCAGACGTGAGGAAAGTGACAAAAAAGAGATGGAGGGATGAAAATGTGGGGGGAGGGTACAGAAAGAGAGGAAAATAAAAGGATCGTGAAATAAAAAGAGAAAGAGGAGAAAGGAAAATTCCAGAAGAATGGAAAGGATAACAGAGTATTAGAAAGAAATGTGCAAAAACGAAAAGAGAGAGATGGGGGTATTTTGGAAAAGGGCGACCCCCTTACAGGCTTCACACACCCCAAAGGCCAGTTCAACATATATTTGACATATTGTAGCACCGCACATACAGTCTGGAGAGAGGAAAGCACCACCACTATGCTTGTGCTGTTATTTATTAGATTCAGAGTCTTTTCATCTAACGATCTGACTTGGAATCAGCAGTGAATGGAGAGCTTCACACAATAAAGTACAAAAGAAAAATCTATTTTTTGTTTGAAAAATCATTTTCGTTAATACACTACTCAAGATCCACACAGCTGTAAAATGCATTGCCCTTTAGGGTATTTGATTGGGGAGAGGCTTTCCATGTAAGGTCATCAGGAGCGTACCTGGTGGCAATATTAACTTTAAGGATTTATTTTTTCAGGAAAAAAATTGTTTTAGAGGAGGACTATCACAAAAAATGGCCCAGTAATAAAAATCCATATTAATATGATAGGTGGGCGGGGGGTCACTTATACACCCGACATCAAGAAATATCCTGCCAGACTTCTTTTTTTTTTAATGGAAGGAAGAGGAAATCATCGGGGCAGGCTCTGTCCCTCCGATATACTCAAACCTGACACCTCTGGATCTTTTGTCTACTAGGAAAAGGGACAACAAGCTTGGTGGGAGTTTTATTCAGTTTGGGCATACAAGGGACCCCCTCCTCTTATTAGCCAATATGGTTATATGAATTTTTAATATTACACAATTTAGTGATACAACTCCCTTTAAATGTCTGTTTTTAACTATTGATTTGTATTGTCACTCTCTACATTGTACCTTTTAAATAGAGGGTTTTTGGTCTCTTAGCCCACTATGCATAAGCATATGGGTCATTTGCTTAAAGTGGACCAACACCCAGGGGGGATCGGCCCGGGAATCTATAAGATTCCCGGGCCGATCAGATCCCTCCCCGCGGGGCATCCGAAATCGGGATGTCCCGCGTGGTGAAACCCCCCAGGAAGCCCACAATCCTACCTTTTCCACGTTCCAGTGGCGCATGCACGTCCGCCGCCGCCTCCCGCGCGTCCCTCTAGCAGGGTGCGCTCCCTGTAAGAGGGACGCGCGGGAGGCGGCGGCGGCTGACGCGCTCTGCTTGTCCGGCGCTGCCTCTCTCTTGTCCGCCGGCGGGGATTGGCTGCGGCGGTCACGTGGGAGCGTGGTGAGGTGAGTGTTTCTGGGCTTTCGGGGGTCCGATCGGGGTGCCCCACCGAAGTGGACCAAAACCCAGGATAGTCAAAATCCTGGGTGTTGGTCCACTTTAAAGAGGCTTGCTTCTCTAATTTGATGATTTTGGAAAGCTATTGGGAGAATCTGCACCTTAATAAAAGTAGACATTAAACTTTTTATTGTATTTTATAAATCTTCCAAACGGGCAGTTCTAAGGTCAAAACATTAAAAATGATCCTCTCCAAATGTGTTTGAATTCCCCATAGGATGCCACGTTTTATTCACACTTTGACTGTTAAATTGTGAATTTTCTCAAAATATAGCTCCTTTAAGAATTGCAGACTATTACTGTAGTATTATTTGGATAACCCTCCGGGGGCTGTTCTGCTTTAACAAACTGTTAGGTTTGTGCTTTTCGTTACAGCCACATATTGCTAGTGATAGCTTTTTGTTATTAGCAGTGTTTTAGTGACATCTAGTGGTTCAAAGTAATAACTGCAACTCCAGTACTCTACAAATAAAGTAAGAGTGCAGAAGAAAAGTTGTCATTACTGTCCTGTTAGCTTTACCTAGTATTTTTCTTAAATGACCTTAATAATAAACAAGAATAGCATTGTCATACTGGAAGACTCTAATATGAATTCCAATAGGTGAAAAGGTTGGTACTTCTGCCTTGCAGCAAAACAGTCCTAATCACCCCGGCTGTGTGGCAGAATCCCCTCTAATTCTCCTATAACAGGCAGTGTGCAGAATACCCCTATACCAACCAGTGTGCAGAATACCCCACAACCCCCCTATAACAGGCAGTGTGGCAGAATCTCGCCCCTCAATCCCCCTATAGCAGGCAGTGTGGCAGAACCCCACCCAGACAGAAAGTAAGCAGAATCCCCCCATCCGCCTATAACAGGCAGTGTGGCAGAATCCCACCCAGACAGTAAGCAGAATCCCCCCATCCGCCTATAACAGGCAGTGTGGCAGAATCTCCCCCCTCAATCCCCCTATAGCAGGCAGTGTGGCAGAACCCCACCCAGACAGACAGTAAGCAGAATCCCCCCATCCACCTATAACAGGCAATGTGGCAGAATCCCACCCAGACAGACAGTAAGCAGAATCCCCCCATCCACCTGTAACAGGCAGTGTGGCAGAATCTCCCCCCTCAATCCCCCTATAGCAGGCAGTGTGGCAGAATCCCACCCAGACAGTAAGCCGAATCCCCCCCCATCTGCCTATAACAGGCAGTGTGGCAGAATCTCCCCCCTCAATCCCCCTATAGCAGGCAGTGTGGCAGAATTCCACCCAGACAGACAGTAAGCAGAATCCCCCCATCCGCCTATAACAGGCAGTGTGGCAGAATCTCCCCCCTCAATCCCCCTATAGCAGGCAGTGTGGCAGAACCCCACCCAGACAGACAGTAAGCAGAATCCCCCCATCCACCTATAACAGGCAATGTGGCAGAATCCCACCCAGACAGACAGTAAGCAGAATCCCCCCATCCACCTGTAACAGGCAGTGTGGCAGAATCTCCCCCCTCAATCCCCCTATAGCAGGCAGTGTGGCAGAATCCCACCCAGACAGTAAGCCGAATCCCCCCCCATCTGCCTATAACAGGCAGTGTGGCAGAATCTCCCCCCTCAATCCCCCTATAGCAGGCAGTGTGGCAGAATTCCACCCAGACAGACAGTAAGCAGAATCCCCCCATCCGCCTGTAACAGGCAGTGTGGAAGAATCTCCCCCCTCAATCCCCCTATAGCAGGCAGTGTGGCAGAATGCCCCCATCCGCCTGTAACAGGCAGTGTGGCAGAATCTCCCCCCCCCCTCAATCCCCCTATAGCAGGCAGTGTGGCAGAATCCCACCCAGACAGACAGTAAGCAGAATCCCCCCATCCGCCTATGGCTGGTAGAGTCCCCCAATCCCCTATAACAGACTGTCTGCAGAATCCTTGCAATAAAACCATAACAGGCCTGGCCCCGCTCACCTGTATTCTAGTCTTGCAGTGGGTCGGGTGAATGGGTGGTCAGCACTCTGTGTCGCAGGCTATGACAGGAAGCATCAGCCCTCAGTGTAACACTTAGTGTAGAATACTGAAGCTGTTGGCCGGTCCACCACCTGTTTACCAACTATGGCTTTTGCTGAAAAATGCAACTAATCAGAAAAAATCCGACTAGAATGGCTGAACCTTATATAGGGTTAATCAGGATCACTTTAAATACTGACTACTATTGAAAATGGAACACCATCTATTTGTTATCAGAATGGGTGGTGCTCCCCACATGGGGTTTGGCTGCTGCAGTCAGGTGTTCTATAGGTCTCCCCTGGATTTCTGGCCGCCAACAACCATCAGGCGAAAAATCACAGGGCTTGATTTTGCAGAGGGAGCGGTTTGAAAGGGAAGCTTTTTTGTTTTAGTGGGGGCTACAGTGCAGTGGGGGGACACCATCAATTACCACGTGTAGTTATGGGCATATAAGGAAAGCATGGCACCTATATTAATAAAAATGATGCATGAAATAATCATACAACAAAAAGGATAGATGCCGAAAACTAAAATAGGGGCCATATGCAGTTTTATGGTCAGAGAAAAAAAATGTGAACAATGTAGGGGTGCACAAACAATCCTGGGCACATGCACACCATTGGATTTCATCCCTGAAAGGAGCATATATCTGAGTACTGGACCCTAAAAAAGAAGCCGCAGAAAAGAAAGGGTAGGAATTCCTTTATCTCCTTTAGCATGGACATTCACTTTAATTACTGCCAGAAAAATAAAATCACTGCACCTTAAAGAGGAACAACACACAGGAACTTCACTTTCCTGTGTGTTATTCCTCTCAGGTGGGGCATCCTGAATTTGGATGCCCACTGTGTGTATACCTACAGTTCGCCTATTAAACTCACCTTCCTGGCTTTCCCATGGCACAGGCTTGGGCAAAGCACGCTGAATGGCACTCTGGATTTCACTCGGCTTACTTCGGCTCTGCTAGCAACTAAGCCACCTGCAGGGCTGAGCAGCCGTGCAGTGCCGCTGGCCGCATCCACTGCTCAGCTTCGAGCTGTAGCATGCCCGTGCCTGCCATTTAGGAAGGCCTGGTGCAGTTATTCGCACACCTAGAGGTGAGATGTGTCGTGGACTAGCCCCAGGGAGTGTCACTTGGATGACTCCAGGGCCTCCAAAGTTCCTCTTTAGAGTATCATGGACTGATGGAAAAACTGGAAAATGTTCCATATTTTTATTTTGTATATCCAGAAGAAAAATTGCCCCCCTTTTCAGATGTTCAATAAAGTTAATAAAATAGAATCCCAAAAAAGGTGCTAGGCACAGAATCTCAAGTGCCTTATGGGAAATCCAACCAAGACTGTAGGAGGTGAGAGACCAAATAGAATGATGTCGTAGTTGTCGAGGTGAGAAACAATAACAACACAAGCACGAACACATAGAACACAACATTTGTTCAGGCCTCCACTTTTGTTTCCCCTAAGTTATAGGGAAATAAAAGTGGTTATTCCTTACATCAGTCAGATTCAAACCGACCTATGCACAAGCCTTTGCTTTATTGTGTTTTGTTTGTTTCCTTAGCCCGCTGTGCGGAGTTACAGCTGCAACTCACAGAGGCCGTATCTACAGGGTCCGAGCAGAAGGAACTGATCTGCAAGCTGGAACATGACCTGAGCACCATCCAGTCCCTGGCTTCTGTTCAGCGCCCTGATGCTGAGGTAGGTCAGCCATACTCTCTCAGATAACATCAATCCTGCCTGCCACACTTGGCCTACTGCTCATAAGACAAGTCCTCATACTAAGGAAAAGGCTACAGCCACCCAACCCCCCCGACACAATTCTTACAACTCAAATCATCTTCTTTGGCCACGCATGAGAATAATAGCCACATCTACATTTGGATGCCTCAGGGGTGGGTATCAAACATTTAAGACACCAGGTGCTGTTTTTGTCCACTTTACTACTGCTGTTGGCAGCCTCCTGGCCCAATTTTTCTTTTTATCAATCCTTGAGGGACGTCTGGCTCTAGGTAAGTTGTTGTGCCAAATTGTATCCACGTCTTGCCAAGCCTGTGTATCTAATGGCTTGGACTTGTTTTTGTACCCTGCTACTGACTGATACCTTTCAGCAGTGAGATCCCTTTGATGTGTTTATGGACCGTTTATGGACCATGGCTTTTTCTGTAAAATGCAACTAAGGAAATGCCAGGAAAATCCTACTAGAACAGCTGAACTTTAAATGGGGAATCACTTTGAATAATGGCAACTGTGCACCATGTAATTACCATGCACTTAAATGTGTTTCTGAGCACAGCCACAGCCCTAATAATAAGAGGGTGTTCTTTATTATGTAACCACATTATTTGAGTTGTGTTATTTTTGTGTTGCCCCTCCTAAATGATTTCAGAGGAATTGTACAGATTTTGGGGTACATTGAAGGTGGAAAAAGTTCTGAAGTTATTTTTGGTCTGTTTTTGATTGTGTGCGCTCATAGCAGGGGAGTTGTCCACAGTTTTATACAGGTGTGCAGTCTAGAAAGTGTAACATATGACAAGTGATTGGATCTGTTGTCATAGTGAGATATTTTACTATTCATATAACTATTGTTACTATGTGACAGTGTGACTCTAATTAATATTAAACAGGGAGCCGCTGTCCCCAGCATGGAGATGATTCCAGAACCAATCAAGGAGGCCACTGCCCTTTTCTATAACAACCAAGGTAAATGCATTGGCCTAATGCACCAGTGAAATCAACAGCCAATTTATGTTTTGTTGAAAAGTTTTTTTTATCTTATTTGCATCCCTAAATGTAGCCAAAAAAAGCCCTGTTGATCCGACAAGGCACTGCAGATATGACCGCTTTCTTTGAGTTGCTTCCAGAATCTCTAGTCTGGGCTTTTGATACCCTGGCAGCACACAAAAAAAGCTGTACTACTTTTTTTTTCCTTTATTATGATTTATGTAAGGAGAGGCCTGGTATTTATGAGTTTCATTTGTACTCCATTTTGGGTAATAATAGTCCTCTCTTACAGTAATAAATGGATTCCGGGTGATAGGCTTGTCGGCAAATTGAAGTGTTCCCTCACTTGGGTATTCAATAACCCTGACTAAAGCTAAAATTGAAACAGAGCAGATGCACTGGGGGCACCTAGCAGTGAATGAAGGTGAAGGATCAGTCATGGTGAGGCTAACTCAGACCCACTATGCCCTTTGCAACTCTACCTTAAGGACCCATAGGCCTATCACCACTCATGCACAGCCCAGAGTAGTGGTAAAATAAAAAGTAGGCGATCCCCCCCCCCCATTGGGCCCCTACTTACCTTTTGGATGTCGCTGCTGTCTGCTGCTTCAAGGCCCGATACTCACCCCACTGTCCGCCATCTGTTTATGACCAGCACAGCCTTAGCTGTGCTCGTCAATGTCCTACGCCGATTTCACAGCTCATTGTGGGATTTCGGGCAGCCCCATTGCATCCTATCTGATGAGATGCAAGATGGAGTCGCCCAGAAACCGAGGGACCTAGAAGGTGGATCCCTTGGCGAGGTGAGTAACGAATAACGTAAAACCAAAGGGAGGAGCAGCAGATCGGTGAGGCTTGGGGGAGGTTTTAACCTGTTACATTTTCTAGCAGAGCAGCAGTGGTCCCCCTCCTCAGTTTAATTTACAATAAGAAACAATACTCCAACTTCTGCTAATTATATTTTTATAGCAGAGAGAATGCCTCAGCTTCTTTTGTACAATAATGGGTAACTGATGAGCACTTTGAAATAGACCCCAACTTCCATTATGGAGTGTTCAGAGTAGCTACAGGAAGCTTCCAAATGGGCTAATATGCTTCCTTAAAATTTAGAATTGAATCTTCAAAAATAAAAATACAGCAAGTACAGTTGCGATTTACTTCTGCAGATGCTCCATTGCAGCAATTATGTTAGATGAGAACCTTCCATGTTGATGCTGTGTTGATGACATCTGCCTATTGTAGTAATGCATTTACAATTTCAGGATATTCAGCAAATACTGTTATCCCAGAAGGTCAGATGGACTCGCTTCTGTCAATCATATCTAGCCAAAGGGAGCGTTTCAGAGCTAGAAACCTGGAGCTGGAAGCGGTAAGTTGCTCTGCAGTTAGGGTGTGAATTATGCTTATCTGCATGGCATCTTTGGTGTTTGTATACCCTGATCTGAAGATACCTCTTGCCAGGAGCAGACTGAGGTTAAAAAGCGTTCCAGAACTTTTTGGGGCACACAACCCTGCTGTACTGTTCCTGATCCAATGTAGTATCTTAATGTCACATCTATATATAATGTGTGTGTATACCGTATATTCTTAGTATACAGTACGTCCTGCTCCAGATAGATTACTTACACATGGGTATTACTCCGCCAGATGGCGCTGGACTGCAGAGACATCGAAAACAGGCTCCTCCCGGCCCCTCAAATATCCGGGGACCTCCCACAAATCCCCAGAATTTCTCTGCAGTCTGGACTGCTAAGGATGAGAAATGGCTCTCTACTCGCAGGTGAGTGGGGCTATTAGCCTGCGGGCCTGTAGGACTATTCCCACCCGTTCCATTAGTAATATGCCTCCCAGCCTTGGCTGCGCTGGTCGGGTGAAGGTAGGCAGCACCGCTGTTTGGTGCTTAGGAGCGCTGCTCCACCGCAATCCCAAAGGGTAGGCAGTTCAGATTATGGTGAGCCTCTATGGGATGCCCCTACCGCACTGTTGTCCCTTGCCCCTGCCTATCGGTGGGCCCTATTTAAGTGGCCGCTGTCCTCCCTCATTCTCCTTGTAGCCTTCGGGGGAAAAGAGGGGGGGATGTGTGTGTAGATGTGTATGTTATGCATTCTGTGTTTTCCACCTTATATTCTATTCATTCTGCCTTGTGTCAGCCGCCGCGATGGCTTGCTTTTCTTTTACTGTTTTCAAAATTGCCGCCGACGCGCGCCTTTTATGTACACTATGTTCCGCGCTTGGCGGCGGCGTTACCTCAGGCGCTGGTGCGCCGTCATTGGCTGGTTGTCACGCCCTGGCTTCGCTCTCTTGGGGGGACGGGGCCCGTCTATGGCGCGCTCCGCGTCATTGCTGATACCGGCCCGCCCCTCGAGGTATACTGACGCCATCTTTAACCTACTTGGTTTGCCCATGCGCGACGGACCTCTACCTACCGCGGTCTGTAAGTGCCTTCCCGAGCGGCCTTATTTTCTACTTTTTTATTACTGTGTGCTTACGGTCTCCTCCTCTTATGTCTTTCAGGCTGGGCGAATCCTTTGGGTTCTCCCGGCCCTCTATTAGTTATATAACTTGTTAGGCCTTGTGTAATACTCCCATTTCCCTAGTGGGTTATTGGGGCATCCAGGGTTGCTGTATAGTGTTAATCCCTATCGGCCCATAGTGCCGCTATAATCACCATATGGAGGCATCCCAGTATAATGTGACCGGGGTTCCTTCGGGACAAGCCCGGCTGTGTGTAGCGTGTGGGCAGCCTCATGCTGACGCTGACAAGGCACGGGTCTGTGTACCCTGTGCTGAGCAGGTGCTTGCATTGCAATCTGGCCTGCCAGTGGCTGCACCTCGTTTCACTTCGCCTACTCCCCCAAGCTTAAACCTCACTCCTACTGAGTTGCATACTAGTGGGGATTCTCAGCCTGATGTGTCTTCTAGACTGGCTAGTGTTGAGAAGTTAATTGCTAATACCTTGGCGCGTAAGGCCCCTGCAAAAAAGCTGCACTTAACGCCTAATGTCACTATTTTCCCTATGGAAACTGAGGAGTTTTGGAATCTTTGTGGCTATACCCTGTCTGATGAGGGGGAGCTTTTCTCTGACTCAGGCTCATCTGATGAGAGGCCAAGGGGACATGACGATTCTGGCTCTGACCCCTGGGCCCCGGATGACACTGACTGATTACTGACCCAGGTTTTTGAGGTCCTTTCCATCTCTCCCCCTGCTGCGGCTTCCAGGCAAAGGGGGGAGCTTTTCCATACAGCTAAATCACGGTTGGAATTTCCCGAGCAGGCACATTTCCATAACCTTGTGCTCAGGGAATGGAAACGCCCCAGTAAACTTCCCGGGGTTCCTAAAAGTTGGGATAGGAAGTATCCCTTTCCTGCTGATGTGCTAAAGTGTTGGTCATCCCCTCCCGAGGTGGATGCCCTGATCCTAGGGCTATCTAACACCTCTGTCATGCATTCCTCTGACTCTACTACCCTGCGGAATGCTGAGGACCGGCGCATTGACCAGCTGGCATCCCATGCCTTTGCATGTGCGGGGACAGCGCTGCGCCCGGTCTATGCCTCTGCTGTGGCCACTAGATCCCTTATCAGAAATATACTTGATAGTGCCCCTGATGATTTGCCTTGTGAGGTGTTGAATGCACTCTCCAATTGTGATGTTTTTGTAAATTTTGTCCTCTCTGCCATGGATGACACCATCAGAATGTGTGCCAGAATTTCTGCCCTCGTGGTGGCTATACGACGCTCGGTTTGGCTGCTCCAGTGGGCTGCTGATAACGCTGCCAAGAAGGCCCTCACTGGTTTTCCCTTCAAAGTACTGCGCCTGTTTGGGGACCGCCTGGACCTTTTTGCTAAGGGAGGCAGGTTACCCCAGCGCAGACAGCAACCTCGGCCCTTTCGGGGTCAGGGTTCATTCTCCTCCCCTTACCATGGTACCAGACAGGGGAGGGTTGTTTTTTCATGTCTCAGACCGGTGGATTCAGGAGGTAGTGTCCTCTGGTTACAATATAGAGTTTGCTGCCTTCCCCCCTCCAAGATTCATCAGATCCCGGATTCCTCAGGACCCTGTGTCAGCTCAGGTGCTGGTGCAAGCAGTGCAAGGCCTCCTGGAGCTGGGGGTCATCTGCCAGGTCCCCTTAAGAAAAAAAGGCAAGGGCTTTTATTCCAACCTATTCACAGTACCCAAAAAAGTCAGGCCCAACCTGGATTTAAAGATCCTCAACAAATTTGTCAGAGGCAGGCGCTTTCGCATGGAAACTCTGCGCTCGGACATCAGTTCCCTGCACCAAGGGGACTTCATGACTTCTGTGGACATCAAAGATGCTTACCTTCATATTCCTGTGTTCCCAGGTCATCAAAGGTTCCTCAGGTTCGCTTTGATGGATCAACACTACCAGTTTGTGGCGTTGCCCTTTGGTCTCACTTCAGCTCCCAGGGTGTTCACCAAGCTTGTCCTCATCCCTCCATCAGGCAGGGGATGCAGCTGGTGGGCCTGATGGTGGCATGCTTTGAAGCAGTCCCTTATGCTCAGTTCCACTTGAGGCCTCTGCAACTTCACCTATTGTCAGTATGGGACAAGGACCCAGCGTCCCTGGACGGGGTCTGTGTGCTCTTCCCTCTGGTCAGGAGGCCCACACACCTATCAATGTCTTGGAACTGCGGGCGATCAGGCTAGTTCTGGCTCACTTGACTACTCACCTTCGGGGCCTGCCCGTTCAGGTGCGCTCGGACAACCAGATGGCAGTTGCCTACATCAATCATTAGGGAGGGACCCGGAGCAAGGGGGCCCTCCAGGAAGCGTCTCTGATCCTGACTTGGGCGGAGGCCAATGTCCCCTGCATATCAGCTGTGTACATCCCGTGGGTGGAAAATCGCCTGGCGGACTCTCTGAGCAAGGGGACCTCTCGCCAGGGAGAATGGTCCCTATGCAGCAGGGTGTTTCAATCTCTGTGTCACCGTTGCGGCCAACCAGATGTGGATCTGTTTGCGTCACGTCACAAGCTTCCAACCTTTGTCTCCCTGTCCCAGGATCCTCTGGCCTTGACCGCGGATGCTCTAGCAATGTCGTGGCAGGACTTCCAGTTGCTGTATGTCTTCCCTCCAATTCCCCTGCTGGGCAGGGTTCTACGCAAGATTGCTCTGGAAGGGGTGCCAGCAATTCTAGTGGCCCCCAGGTTGCCAAGAAGAGTGTGGTTCGCAGACGTGGTGCAGCTGGCAGTAGATCAGTACGCTCTGCCCTTGGTTCCAGATCTGATCACTCAGGGCTCACTATGCCATCCCAATTTACAAACTCTGGCATTGACGGCCTGGCTGCTGAAACCTCCATCTTGATGGAGAAGAGGCTGTCTTCCTCAGTTGTGGATACTTTGATAAAGGCTAGGAAGAAGTCTTCCTCTTCCATTTATTACAGGTTTTGGCGTGCCTACATTGACTGGTGTGAGTCTAAGTCTCTTCCCTGTCGTGTGTTCTCTATTCCCAGGATTCTGGAGTTCCTGCAGCATGGGTTGGAGATGGGGCTCCAACTCAGTACTCTGAAGGGGCAGAGTTTCTGCCCTGGCTGTTTTCTTCCAGAAGGCCTTTGCTCAGCACCCTCTGATCAGGACCTTTTTCCAGGGGGTCACTCATGTGCGCCCCCCACGTAAGCCTATGGTGGGATTTGAACTTGGTTTTGTCAGCCTTGCAGGGTGCTCCCTTTGAACCTGTGCAGGATGCTGCCCTTGCCATTCTTACCCTCAAGATTGTCTTTCTGGTCTCTATCACTTCTGTTAGGCGTGTGTCTGAGTTGGCGGCGCTGTCCATTCAGCCCCCCTACTATGAGAGACACAAGGACAAGGTGGTGTTTCGTTTCAAGCCAGACTTTCTGCCTAAGGTAGTGTCTGCTTTTCATCTGAATCAGGACATTGTTCTCCCTTCTTTGTGCCCTAATTCTAGTAATACTAAGGAGAGGGTTTTGCACTCTTTGGATGTGGTTAGGTGTCTGAAGTACTATCTGGTGGCTACTGCACCCTTCAGGAAAACTGATGCTCTTTTTGTGGTCCCTTCTGGGCCTAGGAAGGGTTTGGCTCCTGCCAAGTCCACTATCAGCAAATGGATCCGTCAGGCTGTGATTCAGGCCTATTCTGCTAAGGGGAAGAATCCTCCCTTCCGCCTTACTGCTCATTCCACTCGTGCTATTGGTGCCTCTTGGGCTTTTCAGCACCATGCTTCTGTTGAACAAATTTGCAAGGCCGCTACTTGGTCTTCTGTTCATACCTTTTCAAAGTTTTACAAGGTTGATGTTCGGGCCTCAGCTGATGCTGCTTTTGGCCGAAAGGTTCTGCAGGCGGCAGTGGTTTAAACTGTCTGCTGCTACTTTTTCTTGGGGATCCCATCCTACTTTATGGACACTGTTATTGGATGTCCCACGTATAAGTAATCTATCTGGAGCAGGACGTACTGTATACTAAGAATAATACAATTCTGTGATTACTCACCTGTAGAATTGGTATTATAAGTATACAGTACGTCCTGCTCCACCCCACCCTTGGTTTTGCATTTTCTTGGATCCCCTGTATGGTGATTGTTATCATTGTTATAGTTGATTGTTTAATTCTCCCGGCTTCTCATTAACTGCTTTTCAATGCTGGGGATTTGTGGGAGGTCCCCGGGTATTTGAGGGGCCGGGAGGAGCCTGTTTTCGATGTCTCTGCAGTCCAGCGCCATCTGGCGGAGTAATACCCACGTGTAAGTAATCTAATTGTATTTTTTCATTCCATAAGGTGCACCCAGGGTTTAGCATACACAAATAAGTAAAAACGAAATCTGAATCAAATGGTGACCTAAAACCCACCTGTCAATCACCCAATTACAGAGAGTGTGCAGAATCCCTCCATTACACGCAGTCTGCAGCATCTCTTTTTACAACTGGTAAGCAGCACCCCCCATTACAGTCAGTGTGTGGCATCCCTTATTACAGCCAGTGAGCAGAATCCCTCCATTACAGCCAGTGAGCGGCACCACCCATTACAGCCAGTGTGCAGCATCACTACCCATTACAGCTAGTGAGGGGCATCCCCTATTACAGCCTGTGAGGGGCATCCCCCATTACAGTCAGTGAAGGGCATTCCTCTTATTACAGCCAGTGCGCAGCATCCCTGATCACTGCCAGTGAGGGGTATCCCTCATCACATTCAGTGAGCTGCAACTCTCATTACAGGCAGTGAGCGGGCAGGGTAACTGATTTATGTCTGCCTGCCCCCCACCGCTGCTGTTCCCACCGCCATCACTGTACACACACACACTCAAACTTACCGGCGCACCCCGGTCACTGCAGCGGTATTTCCAGGCCATATGGGTGTGGCCCATATGTCCGGCGTCCACTGAAAACAATGGACTCCAGCCATAGACACAGGCCAGCCCACCGGCCGCTCAAAACCACCGCTGCAGCAGTGGTGTGTGTCTGTATTTGCGGCGACAGCAGCGGCGCCGGGCAGACTAAGGTTACCCTGCCCACCCACTTCCTTAGTATTGTGTAGGCAGCACTCAGTGGCCTTCTCACTGGCTGCCACCTGCCCTCCCGCATCCATCTTACCAGCCACAGCCTTCCCAGGTACTGGTCTACCGGGATTTTCCCCTGCTTCCTGCTCATGGAACTAGGTCACCGCCTCCTAGGCACTTTAAAGCTGACAGGCTGAATGGGATGCAGGGCAGAAAAGAAGCTTACCTTAGAAGTTATATGTGCCCGTGAATTTAAAAAGGTAGAATTCATCTGTCAGGAATCAAGTGAAGCTCAAGTGACGCTCTCAGTGGACGCACATAAGGCCTTTGACACCATTTCATGGGAGTACCTTCACTTTATTCTTGAGAGAATGGGCTTTGGGTTGCTCAGTTCTAAGGGGCCTTTACTCTATACCAAAAGCTTCTAAATTCTATTCTAAACAGGTTTTCGTCTATAAAAATCAATGAAAGTAAATCAGTTTCCCTGAACATAACTGTCCCTGACAACCTAGTACTTAGACTTTGGAATCTAAATTTCACTTTCAGTCTGTTACTTACTTGGGCATACATTTAACACCATCAGAGAATACCCTGTTCAGTTTCCCTCCACTGTTTAGAAAGCTCAGTGAAGACCGAAACTATAGAGGGGATTGGCTTTGTCTTGGTTTGGGAGGATATTCTCTTTAAAGATGACATTCCTCCCAAGAATCCTCTGTATTTAGGGCCATTCCAATCAGGGCTACTAAGTATCTATCTAGAATTCCAAAGGACCTGTTGCAGTTTATATGGGAACCCGGGGGCAAAGGATAGGGAATGTAATGTTCTAATGGTCATGTGATTTACCAGCTTGGGGTGGGGGGGTTGGGCACCTCCTCACAATCTCATTCTGGGAGCAATTAATACCTGTTGAAAATAGTGCTAGAAAGAGCCAAAAGAAGAATTTTTCCCCAGTTTTTCCTTTTTAACCAAAATTTGTAAGTAGTTTTATCCAATTCATTACCAGGACACTAAGGGGTGTTGGTGCATTTTGTAGGCAAAGTGCATAAACTGTCCTGTCAGAACACATCTGGTCCTGAAAGTAGAAACAAAGCATATTTCTGTGCCATAAACCACCAATAATAGGGCTGAGCTGGTGGACTAAAGCTCTACATCATCAGACTGTGGTCACTGAGAGTGGGGAAGAACAGCCAGCGGAATGAGAACGCCTGTCTTACAGACCCCGCCCATTATGCTGGTTATTATGCGGCATCGCAGAGCCAAGGCCCACCCCCCAAATATTTCAAAAGATAAATCAAAAGATAAAACTGATCAGATATTTGTGACCAGATGACACTGATAAATACAACAGCTAAATGCCGGTAAATTGAACAAGAAATAAGGTGACTAACATATTGTAAATGTCTGTAAGTGACTATCAAGACCACCGCTAGGAACCTCCCGACTGGTGTTGCAAGCTCTTGCTTCAAGGGGAAGTCCGTTGTATTTGTCTGCATTAGCATCATCTGGCCACCAATACTGTAAATCTTACAAGCTATGCCTCTTTATTTGGGAGGATCGATTGCTTAAGTGAGCATACATGTGTGAGTGCCATCATTTGCCTGTCTGTTATGCTAGGTGCCCACCTTTAAGCAGTTTTAAGTATTTTTGCAGTTATATAATAGATATTTTGGTTCGTTTAGTAAGTAGTAGTAAATGTTTTTTTCTCTACGTGTATCACCACAACTCTCCTGCTTTAATGAAACCATCTCTTGGGTTTGGGGTAAAGGGGGTTATGGGTTGAGCTACGGGTTTAGACAGGTGACTCACATTATGAAAGTATGAAATGTTCTGTGTTTGCCCTTCAGCTGGCCATCACTGCAGCAGTATCTTTATTGTTGGTTATTGTGTCATTCGTGCAGGAGAACCGCATGATGCATCATACAATGAGGGCCCTCCAGAGCGAGCTGGACAACCTGAGAGCTGACAACATCAAGCTCTATGAGAAGATCAAGTTCCTGCAGAGCTACCCTGGCAGGGTGACTATTACACCAACCTCGTCTTGCCTTTATATGACTCATCTACTGTAGAATGTGTTACTGCACAATAATAAGGGACATGCTGGACGACACATTCCCATAAACAAACTTGCAGAATCACGTTATCAGCATAACTAGAAAGCAGGGTGGGACTGAACAGCTGACATCATTTCCTTATGATATTTGTAAAGTACAAAATTAAGAAATGGAAAAGTTTGAGTCTGAGAACCGCTTTATTGAGCAATAATGTTTGTTTGCTTTCTATATGATTGTGCACACTGCTATCACATTTCCTGCCACTAGAGGGCGCACACATCATTTAGTTTTAAGGCACTCTCGGTAAGGAACACTGCGAAGACTTCAGGTTGTATGCCAAACTCGATAGAGAGCTGCTTTATTTGATTTGGTCAAGTGGTTAAACTCAATATCAGTCTGGCACTTTTTTCCCATTCCTCAGTTTGGCCCTGTAAACCTCAAAAAGAGATGTAAAAGTGCCATCATTTGGTTTACAGGGCCCAATACTAATTTTCTCCAGCTCTTGACCAACTGCCTATCGTCCTGGGCCTAATAAATATTCTTATGGTAGAATATAGCCTTAGCCTAATATAAATTAGACAACCCCCCCCCCCCCAGATAAATGCCAACTCAGTGTCAGTGTAAAAAGATGCCCTATATCATCAATACATTATATATATTTACAGGGAAAACAGTTCTGCTGCTGTGCCATCAAACATGTGGACCATACTTATCATAGCATGTGAAAAACAAGCAGTTCATACAAAGGACTTTCCTTTATTATATCTGAAACACATGCATTCATTTAGAGGGCTGAGTATAATATGATTGCAATGAAACTATGGTCTTCATTCATTGAACCATTTTAACTAAAAAGGGACACATGGGGACAAAGGAGAGACAAAGGGATCCTGGATAATGTCTGTCCCCTTTTTATATACATCCTCACCCTAAAAAAACTCCCTGCATGCATTAGTAGTGTCCTTACTCAGGGGAGCCAGCGTCCATCTTTTTGTAGCCCCAGCTGCAGCCAGTTTGAATAGTTGTCACTGCTATAAGAGGGTCAGGGCCAAGCCCCCCCCCCCCCGCCACAGCCCCCCCCAAAGTTCGGGTCCCCATTGATTTCAAACAAAACTTGCCAAACCCAAAGCCCATCTTTAAAAATGAGCAAAACTTAGAAACATCAGTAAAGGGCCTTTTACTGGTGTGGATATTGGTGTTTCTTGTTGACCTTTCTCTCCTCACCTCTTCTAGGGTGGTAAGAGTGATGACACTGAGATGCGATACTCCTCCCAATATGAAGAAAGACTGGACCCTTTCTCCTCCTTTAGCAAGAAGGTGAGTCCACATATTCCAAAAAAATAATAATAAAGGTAATGATAATAACAAAAATACTTTTTTATAATGTGCAACTTTAGAATAATTCCAAATCCCATCAGCTAGCTTAGCCCTAATTTTCCTTGTGGCGTGTAACCATAGCTTATGGAGCCCCATGTCCGTTGGCTGCAAGTGACGAGCCTACAGGCTATCGCAGCATAGGGAAGCATACACAAGTAAAAGGGGCTTTTAGTACAGAAGAAGAAAAGAAAAGAAATCTTTTAGGTATAAGGTGAGAGGTTAGGATTTTTTTTTTAAAATAGAAAGTATTTACATGGCACATACAGACCAGGCTACACCATTCATTCATTCTTAGTGAGTAGGTGGAGCCTTGCAAATCATTTCATCTTTCTGATATTTCAAGTGCTCAGAAAGAGCTGGTTGGGAGTGCAGTGCTTGAGAATAGCTTCCAATATTTACATAGTCATCACTTCCTACTTGTGGACATGTGATTCTTCATCCATGATGTATCGGATGGGTTGACTAGGTCTATTTTCATAGACTGACAACATTGCTTTGTTAACATTTTCTCTGGTAACTTTCAATAAAGAAAGTAAACATTCGAACACTTTCAAGCTTGCTGAGTATCGCTATATTGCCATACTTTGAACACTATGGCCTTGGTCTATCTGCTCAGTGTTCTGTAGAGGAACATAAATAAAACCATTTCATATATGTGTTGGATAGAGGTAATTGTGAAGGTTCTCATTCAACCAGGTGATGATATCTGACTTTCTGTATTGAAGATGTTTCACTAGTCTAGAGTTTAAAATGACTTTGTACAAGAATCTAGCAGCAATAGGAAGTAGCTTCAGTCCACACCTTCACTACCATTATCAACATGGAGATGAAGTGTTCATTGCATTACTGCATGACTGGAACCATGGAGTGTTCTTAAACTGAAAGTGTTAACACCCTGCCTCAAATAAAACTCTCATATACATTGTCTCTTTGACGCTTCTTTCAAACCATTTTTTTTAAATACCCAGATGTAAACTTGATTGTCATTAAATGTGTGACCCTGAGCTGGGCCCTGGACAGAGGAGTTGTGCTGTGCCAAATGCTGGTGTGTATGCAGTTTGGCTTTACCCAAATAGCTGACCGGGCAATGTCCTGAGCTTCATACACAATAATGTTCAGCTTGTGTTCCACTACATAACAGGATGGCCATATTCTTTCTCCTGTTTGCTCCCCCGCTTCACTTTTCATTTTTGTGTTCCTGTTTTAAGAAAGGCCCCAACTAGGAAGCCACTTGTTTTAAGGGCCCCTCTAGGGCTAATAGATGTCTTCCTCTTAGCCTTTGTGCTGGTTGTAATCTTCTAATGGCCCTCAGTTCCAGAGGATGGTGGGAATCAAACAGCAGGTACTGGTACTGGCACTAGTCCAGGTCTGTGTGGGTAGGTTTCCTGTAAACTTCAGTTTCCAGCCTTCTACCCTTCCTGGTGATTGCCAGACTGTCCAAGAAGGCCAGTTTGGTGTTTTGCACATCATCCTATGTTGTAGGCCACTGAGTTGATGTGTTCAGTGATTCTAACCCAGGTGTCTATTACAAATCATAACTAGTGGCTAGGTGCAATTCCCTTGACGGTGGTATTGCACTTCCCTTAGCACTTCCTTCATACAAATTCAGCACAACTGGTGAAACAGGAGACCCCATCGGATAGCAATATTTTTGCCTGTAGAAAGTATCATTGTGCTATTGAGGAATAGGTCCGGCAACGAACAACCTTCATCTGGGTAAAGCTCTATTCTGCTGCTAAGGTTCTGTTCACACCTCTGTGCTTTCTTTGCATTGTTGCACTGCCTTGCAACACAGAGGAAAAGTTGTACATAATTCTAGATGGGATATCTATGGCGCGCAACGCATTAAAAAGCGTTGCAGTCACATTTTTCAGGTCAATAAAATTCATATGGTAACGCAAGCACAACGCACATATAACACAGTGTACCTGTGTTGAGTTTGCATTTCCATAGACTTAACCATTTACTTATTATGCAACAAAAGTTTTTCTATTAAAAAAACGCAATTCAAACGCATTTCTAACACATCAAAAGTGCAGGGTTTGTTTTGATTCAATGCCCCCCTGGCATATTTACCAAACGCTTGCTCTTCAAGTGGACCAACACCCTGCAGGATCGGCCCGGGAATCTATAAGATTCCTGGGCCGATCCAATCCCTCCCCGCAGGGCATCCAACATCGGGATGCCCCGCTGTGTGAAACCCCCCAGGACGCCCCATTTCTCTTACCTGCATCCTGATCCAACGGCGCATGCGCGGGCCACGGCCGCATCTCGCGCTTCTGCTCCCTGTTGGAGGGAAGCGCGAGATGCGACTGCCAGCGTGCTTGGAGCCACTGAGCTATGACGACGCTTAGACGTGCATAGCTCAGCGGCGACGAGCGGCCGTGCATGCGCCGTAGGAACGGGATGAGGTGAGTTTTATTCGGAGATCTGGGGGGATTCACATAGCGGGGCACTCCCATTAAGGGTGCCCCGGGGAAGTGGACCATTACCCAGGATAGTCAAAATCCTGGGTGTTGGTCCACTTTAACGTAAGGGAGAGCTGTGAACAGAGCCTAAGTGTAAGGCTCTGTTCACACCTCTCCGTTGTGTTAAGAGCAAGCTTTTTGCTCTTTACAAATAATTTTTTTTTTACATAATAAGTAAAGTAGGTAAAAAATAGGTAAAGTCTATAGTAACGCAAACACAACATTATACGTGTGTTGCCATATACTTTTATTGACCTGCGCTGTTACATTGTTGCACTGAAACAGGTGTCTGTCTGCAAAGCTTTTTTAATGCGTTGCGCAACGCAATGCATGTATGTGAACTTTCTCATCTAGAATAATGTACAATGTCTCCTCTTCGTCTTAACTGCTTTGCAATGCAGCCCAAAAATTCAGAGAAAGCGCAGAGGTGTGAATAGAGCCTAATATCTTGTAGTCATTTGCTTACTTTACTTACCTGAACAGCTTCTGTGGTATGGATGTGAAAAAAGATGTGACACCATGATTTCTTCTGTGCCCGGTACTAATACCAGGATTTTGTATTACAAATCCTGGGAGCCCTTATGTGATGTTGGGTGATGTCCACCCAAATTGGTTTCTGATGTTGGCTAGGTATTTTTTTCCACACCAGAGAATTGATGCTGCTAACAATCGGCCTGAGCGGCGTTTCTTCCTTGTGTACCCGAGAGATATGTTGGACTTTCCAACCTTGCATAACTGTTTGGAAAGCAAATGAGAGAAATCCATATGCAGGCTCTATTACTAACATAGGTCCACTTTAAATGGCCCGGGGTTATGTGAGGACAGGGATAGTCATGACTTTGACCAGTAGCAGGTCTGGCCAAAAGAAAATCAAATTGACTGTTAGATATTTTTACGTTGGCAATGGAAATGTTTGCTTGCCTAGACCAAATCATAAATGTAAGCAGAGGTTTATAGATCTGTTCCATGGAAATGAACTTGTAGATTTACTTAGCGGTCTCCATGTTTCTAATATAAAACCACAGGATGCTTCCAAAAGACTTTTGATGGACGGCATTTTGTCTAAAGAGAGCCTTTGTCTTCTGTGTGCAGTATAAAAGCTTTTCCTTTCCCTTTTATTGCCTGCTATTGATTGCTGCTCTTAAAATGTTATTTACTAGTTTTCTCAATCAGCCCATGAATTTTAAAATCGGTATCTGGCAAAAACACAGCAACCATGTTTGGAAGACTCTGCTTGTGGTTTGTTTCAATTACTAAAGTACAGCATGGCTTACAGGGACATTCTCACAAATATTAATTTAATTTAGATTCCCTTCTCTTTTCGCATTTTGTTCATTCTAATTTTTTGAAGCATTCTGAATTAGTATAAAGTGGGAAAAACACACCCGCAGCTGCACCTGGAATCTGAAATAGTTCTCTTCCAGGTCACATGACCACTTACCAATCTAAAAGACTCCAGGGCTGGCCGCGGGCTTTTCCCTGGGGCAAACAGAATCGGCACACCCCCAGGGTGGCTGTAATCACTTACCTATCCCTGACCCAATTGTGCATGTGCAGGCTCTCATCCAATGAGAGCCATCTGCCATGTCATTCTGCAAACGTCTCTCATCATTTTCAATGGGCATTCAGATAGGGTGGGGCCGCCAAAAGGTCTCCTGATCACATGACCGCTGGCTGTCAATCGTGAGCCTAGTAGGAGAAAATAGGGCAATTGAGATGCTCCCACACACTGTGCAGGGCTGCGGTCATTTTGCATAAGATGGGGATAGGATCGCTTTAATCCTGAATGCCAGCCATTTGATTTTGTTCTGGGCTGAGTGGAGAAACACTATAGAAACCGTTATCGAACACAAATTAAATACTGTAACTTTAACAGAAAAGGCCACAGCAGTGACCACGGCCGCCAAATTTTGTTACTTAAAGGAGCACTATCGCAAAATATTAAAAATTGGCATAAACACGTCAGCTAATGTGAGGAGGGGTCACTTATATGCCTGAACTGTATAAAGCTCCTGTCAAGCTTGTGGTTTATTCTCTAATGGTAGGAATAAAATCCAGGGGTGCCAGGTTTAGTGTATCAGGGGTGATGGAACCTGTCACCCCTTATTTCCTCTTTCTTCCACTAAAATAAAAGAAACAATCCTGGCTGGATATTTCTTAAAGTGGACCAACACCCAGGATTTTGACTATCCTGGGTTTTGGTCCACTTCAGGGGGGCACCCCGATTAGGGGTGCCCCGCTGTTTAAAACCCCCCAGAAACACCCCAATACTCACCTCAAAACGCTCCCACGTGGCCGGGTGACAGCGACGGACAAGCCAGGGCGTCCGCCGCCGCCTCCCGCACGTCCCTCTGACAGCGCGCGCGCACGGCTAGAGGGGCGCGCGGGAGGCGGCGGCAGCTGCAGGGGGTGAGTTTTTGGGGGGTTTTCGGGGGGGTTCCTCACCGCGGGACATCCCGATCTCGGATGTCCCGCGGTGAGGGGGGTGATCGGCCCGGGAATCTTATAGATTCCCGGGCCGATCACCCCAGGGTGTTGGTCCACTTTAATGCTGGGTGTATAAGTGACTTCTCCTCCCGCTATCCAGCATATTTCTATGCATTTTTATCATTGGTCCATTTTTCACTATAGTGCTCCTTTAAGACACCCAGGCAGCAAAAATAGCACTCTGACTTGCCCCGCCTTTCATCCTTAGTAAAGATACCTGGGTGTGATGGTGGGGTAGAGAGCACCATTGGAAGGGTAAGTAACTCTTATAGTGACTCTGTTTTATTATTAAGAAGCTATTAAGTACATAGAGACTGGCTTTCCTTTAGGGTTTAAAGGAGTTAAGTGATCCCTTTGCAGCTTATGTTGGTTCCTGTGGCTAAGTAAATATATATTATATTTAATCTAAAATTAAGCTCACTTTGATTTATTTGTGAAATTCATGGCGCTCTGATGATGCGTATATTGATTCTTCCCCGTGACAGACATCTCTAAATAAACTTTTCTCTATTTCTTTTTTTTTTGTTTGTTTTTTTTTTAAAGGAACGTCAACGGAAATATCTCAGTCTTAGTCCATGGGATAAAGCTACCCTTGGCATGGTGAGTACCTGTATATTGTCCAAAATGTCAAATTGGGTTGTTTCAACCAGTCCTTGATGATTAATGATTGCAGTGCCAAACATTTCCCATGAGGTATAAAGAAGTTTAGAACAGCAAGCTTCACGTCATTATTTCCCCCCCCCCCCCCCCAAACCAAGGTAAAGCCGCCCATTTACATATGAACCTCAGGATGGTCACTTTATAAAAACAAATTTACCCTTAGGAGGGACATATCTAACCAGGGAATGCACGGACGGGCCCCTCTTTGTACTCACATTGCAACGAAAATATTATTTCTGTTTATTATGGTTGCTTGATTATGTATTGGATTTAGTTTCACACATTTTTGTTTCTATACTATACTTACTATAGGCAGTCTAATATTGGTTTGTGGTGTTTTCTTATTTTTAATGAGTGACACTTGGTTCATTACCAATTGTGTGAACATTGTAGTTTCTATATATTGATCTTTATTCACATATCTATTGCACATTTGCACTTTTAACACCTGGCCCACTTCTTTTTTTATTTTGTCTTGTGTATATGAGGATTTGTGCTTTTTTTTTATCAATAAAATATTAGTATTTTATTAATGTTTGGTTTGCTGTGCAGACAGGTCCTTTTTTCTCATTTATTTCTTATGGCATTATAGGTTAGGGTTAGGATTTTGAATTCTGAATTCTTTCAGGCAGCCAGTGTAGGGATTCACAGAGTGGTGCAGCACTAAAAAAAGCATGAAGAGAAGTGGATAAGGAGAGCTGCAGAGTTAAAGCGGACAAAAACCCACATTTTTAACTAGCATCCTCTGAATTGCTGCCCCCGTGAACAGTACCTTTTGCCAATTTCCGCTGCCCCTACTTCACTCTAATTCCAGATAATGGCGTCTGTAAAGCTCCGCCTTCATTCATTGCTGTTGTTGTGTGTGGCAATGATGTCATTGCCGCACCAATGTAATGACTGATGTCTGTCATCTCACAGTGTTCCATGATGATTCAATAGCCTTGATTCACAAAGAGTTGAAAAAAACTCTCTACCATGAGAGTTTTTTTCAACTCTTAGTGAATCAAGGCCAATAAGTGAAAACATCGATTTCTAATTCCACACCCTAAGAAGGGAGTATTGGCTAAATGTTTTTCACAAGTTCAGTGGGTTTTGGTCCGCTTTAAGATTAAATTAAAGGGGTGCCAGTCTGTTAGCAGGTACACCACTAAGTAGGGTGTTGCAGGAGTCAAGTCAGGATATGATCATGGCATGCACTAGAATTTTCAAGGTTGTAGGTGAGAGGAAGGGGCAGATGCAGGAGATGCTTTTGAGTTGGAGACAACAAGAGGTGGCGAATGACTAAATTTGAGGTGTGAATGAGAGAGAGGAGTCCTGTATAATGCCAAGACATTGGGCTTGAGGAGCTGCTGTGATAGGTTGTTGACAGAAATTTTTATTGACGAGAAAGAAGTAGAATTCAGTGGTGGGAAAATGAAATAAATGAGGCAATATCTGATAGACAATCTGGAACATGAGCTAGAGAAGAGAAATCTGGGTGATGGAGTTGAGCGGCATCAGCATGAAAATGGTGTAAGCCTAATGAGTTTATGAGTTGGCCAAGACCATAGGTGTAGACTGAAAATAGTAGGGGTCCCAGGACACATCCTTGTGATTGAGGAAATGTGCAAAAATGAGATGGAAGGGAATGTCGAAATGAGAGAGAGATGGAAGGAATGTGAAATAAAAGATGAAAAAGGGGAAATAAGATTAACCCTTTCAGTGCCAAGCACGTAGATTCTTCCGGGTCCTCACCTCCTCTAATGGCCGCCCCTAGCCCCGCCTTTTGTGGGAGGAGCGGGATGACATCATCCCGCTCCTCCTATACCCTCACCCAGCTCCGGCATCTGTCAGATGCCGGTGGTGATCGGAGCAGGACGGGTGAGAGGCGAGGATGCTCCGATCAGAGCCTTCTTGCCTCTCCCCCGCCCTGCTCCGATCACTATCGGCATTTGTCACTGACAGATGACAGCGGCGCGGGACATAGGATCAGAGGTGAGTAGAGTTTAAAAAAAAAAAAAAAAATGTCATTTTTTTCTTTGTGTGTGTGTCTTTATTTTTTACATTTAACCCCTTGTGAACTGGTAAGGGGTCCATGAGACCCCTATACCAGTTCACAAGGCTGGGGGCTGGCAAGTCACCTTGTCAGTGATCTGATTACTAGTAACTGAAGAAACAAAATTCCTTTCACTAAGATAATGAAATTCCATTCAGCTCCTGTAGAAAACACTAAATGTACCATCAGACGTATTTAGAGGCATTGCAATCACATTAATTCAACAACTGAATGGTTTGGGTCCAAGTTTTAATGGATCTTTTAGCACTGTGGGGCTGCCAACATGTTGCTGATAGATTTACCCTGTAGTGATTGGTACAGTTTACATATATATTATTTATTATCAGTAATAGAAGAGACAGCAGCATGGGATGAAGACTCAAAGCTCTCCACCTCATACAGATTTTAGAAAATCCAGATTCAGCTTTTTCCAGCCATGTTTTTACACTACATACATCCTGCACTAGGGATTAGTTGTGGTGGAGGTTTACAGGTAGGGGACTGACCTTACATTTCTAACTTGAGCAAAATGACGACTAGAGGAATTGGAGAACCAGAAACTGGTTTAGGGGTAAGGAGAAGGTCCTTCCCAGTCCAAGGATGCTCTAACCAGGCAGCCACTACCAAGGTGCCACATTGAGAGGATGCCAGTCCAGGAAAGAGAAGAAGTAGCTGGTAGAAGTTTGAGACCAAAGGTAACAGTTGAGCGAAGCAAAGGGGTTCTCCCAGAACTAGGAGCTTCTTACCCAATCGGGTAATTTCCCTTTAAGGAGGATCCTGATCTCAGGGAATGCTAAATAGAGTACTAGTGGGGGGACAGACAGCCTCCTACCCACACAGCTATTTTATTCCAAAGTGCCAATAATGTGTAGAGAACACGGCACACCTATGTCTAGACACAAATAAAGGTGAACAAGTATTCTCTGCCTGAAAAGGGCCTCTGGAATATTAATGAGTTTCACCATAGGTGGAGGCATTCTGTAGCTATTGACTACAAGTCTTCTCTATGTGAGCCTGGAGGTAAAACATACATCATTTAAAAGTGAAAGAGCGTAAAGATGGAGGGAATGTGAAAAAAGAGAAAGCTGGGGGTGGTGTGGAAAAGAGAGAAATATATAGGATGTAGAAAAGAGAAAGATGAAGGAAATGTGGTAAAAGAGAAAGATGAAGGGAATGAAAAAGAAAGAAAGATGGAGGGAATGAAAAAGAAAGAAAGATGGAGGGAATGTGGACACAAGCGAAATATAGATGGAATGTGAAAAAGAGCTAAAGATGCTGGGAATGTGCATAAACAATTAAAATATGTAAGGAAAAAAAAGAGAAAGAGGGGATATTAGAAGAGAGAAAGATAGCGGAAATGTGAAAGAGAATAGAAAGATGCAGAGAATATTCAAGAGTGGGAAAGAAAGAGGGAATGTAGAAAGGGTGAGATGAAATTAATGTGTAAACACAGGAAATTGGGAGGGACTGAGTGAAAGGTAGAAGGAATGATGCATGTGAGAAAGAGAGAAAGACGGAGGCGAGATGGAAAAGAGGTAAAGCAGGTTTAGCTAAATCTTAATTAAATTGAGAGCTGCACATCTGATGCTCCATTGATGCCTCTAGGGGGACAGAACCCTGTGCAGGTGCCCCATCAGCACACCTCAAGGCTGGCCCTGGATCAAACAGAAAAGCCATGGGGTCACATGGGTAAACCGGACCTTCACCCTGAAAAAGTGCTTATCTTCTATGTTTCCCTATCCTGTACAAAAAAGAAAGTTAACCCTCTGCACACTCATACTAAAAACTGAAAAACCTAGCTAACACTTGTTAAGAACATGGACTGTTAGTTAACATAGATTGCAATGAATGTAAAAGCGAGGTAGCCACGTCAAGGCCGTCCAATTAGTACCCCGTCCCTAACATTACTAAGTTTAAAAGTTTGTGCAGGCATTGCTACTTCTTTACTTGTGTGTGCACAAGCAATGCAATACATGAATCAGCCTGTCTAAAGACATTGCAATAACTTAACTTACTTGCACACACACAATGAAAAAATACTTTACTTGCCTGCACAGTTGCAACTTTTAAACTTAGTAATGTTAGGGACGGGGTACTAATTGGACGGCCTTGACGTGGCTACCTCGCTTTTACATTCATTGCAATCTATGTTAACTAACAGTCCATGTTCTTAACAAGTGTTAGCTAGGTTTTTCAGTTTTTAGTATGAGTGTGCAGAGGGTTAACTTTCTTTTTTGTTTAGTGTGTGTGGTCACACCCCTCTAGCACCTCTTGACTGCTATATATTGACTGGATGAGCACATCCTACCTTCCTTTTTCCCTATCCTGTACATACAGATCAGGATGGGCAAACAGGATGGGGAACAGATGCTCACAATAAAAATCATCCTACCTGCACCTATTTTTTTTTACATTACTTTTACGTTTTTTACAACTTTTAACAGCCAAGATGGCGGCCCCTGGAGTCACAGGCTGCCTCCAGACAGAAGTGTCTTCTGGCTGTGCCGCTCTGCATTCTGGGTTTGCTGTCCTCTTCCTGACCCCAGCTCTGCTCTGTCTGTGCAAAGTACAGCTATAAACCCGCCCGCCTGGACTTTAACCCGCTCTCTTCGCCTCAGTAAGTGATGCTTACGACGGTGCCATATCCTAAAGTCCTAAACACCGTTGAAGCCCAGCGGAGGAAAGAAAAATAAATTTAAGTAAAACTTAAAATTTATTCATTTTAGATGCTGGGGAATAGTTTTTAAGGGGGTTGGGCTTTTCATTAAATGATGCTGAACATCCGGTTTAAGAAGAAATCTATATTTTGTGTGGTTGTTCTTTTGTTGTTCCACCCATATGTTTTGTTTAATGAATGTTACTGAATATCTGCTGGGATGAAACAGAAAGGGAGACTGTATCATCTCAGCACCTTCACTCACCTTTCAAAATACAAGTCTTGACTGGAGTACATTTTTGGATGATTATTGTCCCTTATTTTAAAGAAAATTGGGTACTTCACAAATGGGACACTGTCACACTGCCCATATATTCAGAATGTGGTCAGAAATAAACCAATGCAGTTCTTCTGAGGGTGGTGAGATATTTGGCCAGTATAATGACTGCTGTCTTATAATCACATCTAGCCTACAGAGACACAGGCATAGGGACAGAGGAAGGGGACATTAATGGAAAGAAGGGGCACAGCCACCAGTCAGGTCTCATCTGGCCAAATCCTTCGGAATGGTCTCATCTTGGACACCTTGCTACCTGGACACATTTCAGCTTATACTAAAACCAATGCAACATACTCTGTGCTTTGTAGCCTCTCTTTGTTGGACAGATGCCCCATTTCTGAGTACCACCTCTAATAGCTCCTCCAGTAGCCCATCATGTACACCAATATTGAAATATTCAGTTGTCCTTCAGAACCTTCTCTCATCATATGTTTCCGAATATATTTTATAGGGAAGACTTATTCTATCTAATAAGATGGCGCGGACAGTCACTTTTTTCTACACCCTGATTCTGCATTGCTTAGTCTTCTTGGTAAGTGAAACGATTTATCATTTAAGTTGTTTGAGGAGAACCTAAAGTCAGTTTAATAAACCTAAAGTAGCATTGAGTCCTGGGGAGATGAAAAGATCACTTTTAGCTACAATTAATATTGTAGGATTTAAAACCCTTGTCTGGACCAAAAAAAGCCGGCATAGTCAGAGGCAGTAGAATAGGCCCTGTGGCGTCGCGGTGTGCCCTCACAGGCTCAGTATGGAGTGAGTGTGCTTACCCAGTGCCTAGCATGCCGAGCATGTACACATCATTGATACCAGGGTAGGTGAGGTACTAAACCCAACACCGGATACCTTGCTACAAACGGGGTCCCCCCAACACTGTATGGAAAAAGGACTTAAAGGAAGTGGAGAGGAGCACAGCAGCCCCCCTTCTCTAATCCATAATCACTAAATCACTTTCATGGACTATCAGCCTAATACCAGCCATTAGACTGAACGTAGGCTTAAGAGAAAGTACTGTAAGAAATGTGAAAAAAACTTGTATGTAAGAGATATGTGAACAATTGTATATAGATATAATGCA
Source organism: Gastrophryne carolinensis (assembly GCA_027917425.1). Taxonomy (NCBI): domain Eukaryota; kingdom Metazoa; phylum Chordata; class Amphibia; order Anura; family Microhylidae; genus Gastrophryne; species Gastrophryne carolinensis. The sequence continues at coordinate 433,080,531 of CM051236.1, forward strand.
CACCTGCATGAATAAAAATTATTAACCACATGTGCATGGTAACTAGCTCACTGTAACTAAAGGGTGAAACAAACAGGCGCGCCCAGGGGGAGAACCAACCCCAATCGCACCTATAGTCTCCCTGACGACCAGTCAGGAGCGCCTGTCACCCGACAACACCTTCCTAGATATACTAGCCCAAACCCAGACCCTAGATCCCCCCCAACCCTCCCTCCCCACCCCCAAGAACAGTTGATACCAGGGGGCAACTGCTACCGGGCCAGTGGAACAAGGGTGCCCGGTGCAAGCTGCCTTTATGGTGTGCATCCGCCTTTATGGTGTGTATATTCTTGGACCCTGGAGTTGCTGCATACTACAGCCAGAAACTATGGTGACGGAGGCAGCAGGCATGATGGGACCCCACTGCTATGGCCAGTGATGATCCTAGCTGTGTCCAGAGGCCCTAAGAGCTGCTTTCATGAGCCCACTACATGGGCCTGCTAGCAGCTCTGATAGCCCCTGCCATGTCCGTGAATGAGCCTGACAGCATTGGCTCAGCACACCATGACTTTTATGAACACCTCTGCTATCTGTGGCCCCATTATGGAAATATGACTTTGTGCTGAACAATCATTTAACATAAAACATAAAAGAATCCAGTGACCTCCGTAGATTCTGATTCTCCTTCATTTGCCCTACAAGTGAGACTAAAGGGGTAATTCTGCACCGTGAGAATTTTTTTTCTCATTTTTTTGGGTGAGAAAAACATTTTTATAATGATATTTTTCCTTAGTGCAATTCAGTACCATCAGCAACTGTGCAAATTATTAAAGAATTTACACAGCTAAAAATGGCACTGAATTGCACTAAGGAAAAAATAATTATAAAATATTAGGTCCTAATTTTGCTGTTAGTCTTGACTTCTCGGAACTGACTTGCTTTAATACAGACCTAACTCATGGCGCATGTATTGCAGCCTGTGACTATAATATTGAGATGTCATGTTCACAGGGTCACTTTTTAAAGTGGACCAAAACCCAGGATTTTGACCATCCTGGGTTTTGGTCCTTACCCCCAGGGCACCCCGATCGGGGATGCCTCGCCATGTGAAACTGCCCAGGTCACCCAATCTCACTTCTCCTTCCCGGTCTTACGGCGCATTTGCAGCCCTCTCGTCCAATCAGCACGCTCAGATCCGCTCCCGCCCGTGCTGATTGGACGAGAGGGCTGCACGTAGGACCGGGAAGGAGTAAGCTCCTCTGATAGCTCATCTAAGGCGCACTGGTGGCTGAATCCCCCGCTACCCACAAATTCACAAATGCCTGGCACGCGCCCTGCTAAAAGGATAACCGTGATGCGCCTGCACCTCGCACATGTGCCACTGGACCAGGAAAGAGGTGAGTTTCCGGGTGACCTGGCGGATTTCACACAGTGGGGCGTAAATTTCAGGGCCGTTGGGGCGTGGATCCTGAGCCACTTTAAAAGCAGGACTTGATTATGTGCGGTGAAGGTCCCTGGGCAGAAAGTGGAGGCCGCCATAAGTATCTGTAGCTCAAGCGCTTTCCTTGCTTGAAGGTGGTAGAGGCCCTGGGGCAGGAGCCCTTTGTTTGCCCCTCTTTTAATCTGGACCTTTTTAAAAGCAATCTTAATAGTAGTCATAGAAGCCAATTGTTACAGAAATGCTGGGATGTCCTTAGGATGTAGAGGCATTTCCAGTCTAAGCAATGTAATGTGTTTCTATTTGTTCCACCAGGTTCTCTACAAAACCGCCTGGAGTGAGAGTGTGGGGAGAGACTGCGCTGCTTACTGCGCTAAAAAGTGAGTATTTGTCCTCATTTCACTTATACAATAAAAGGCCTTCATTGTTGTGTTGGAGTAATCAATATTACTATGGAGCCGGGCCGCACACATAGTGTGTATATCTTATTTAGGCAAATTCCCTATTCCCAGGAAGAAGCTCTCACTAGTGTGTGTGTGTGTCTGTGTGTGTGTACGTGTGTGTGTGTGTGTGTGTGTCTCTGTGTGTGTGTCTGTCTGTGTGTGTCTGTGTGTGTCTGTGTGTGTCTGTGTGTGTCTGTGTGTGTGGGTGTGTGTGTGTGTGTCTGTGTGTCTCTGTGTGTGTGTCTGTGTGTGTGTCTGTGTGTGTGTGTGTGTGTGTGTGTGTGTCTGTGTGTCTGTGTGTGTGTGTCTGTCTGTGTGTGTGTGTCTGTGTGTGTGTGTCTGTGTGTGTCTGTGTGTGTGTTGTGGGTGTGTGTGTGTGTCTGTGTGTGTGTGTCTGTGTGTGTGTGTCTGTGTGTGTGTGTGTGTGTGTGTGTGTGTGTGTGTGTCTGTGTGTCTGTGTGTGTGTGTTGTGTGTGTGTCTGTGTGTGTGTGTGTGTCTGTGTGTGTGTGTGTGTCTGTGTGTGTGTCTGTGTCTGTGTGTGTGTGTGTCTGTGTGTGTGTGTGTGTGTGTGTGTGTGTGTGTGTCTGTGTGTGTGTGTGTCTGTGTGTGTGTGTCTGTGTGTGTGTGTGTCTGTGTGTGTGTGTGTGTGTGTCTGTGTCTGTGTGTGTCTGTGTGTGTGTCTGTGTGTGTGTGTGTGTGTGTCTGTGTGTGTGTGTGTGTGTGTCTGTGTCTGTGTGTCTGTGTGTGTGTGTGTGTGTTGTGTGTGTGTGTGTTGTGTGTGTGTGTGTCTGTGTGTGTGTCTGTGTGTGTGTCTGTGTGTGTGTCTGTGTGTGTGTGTGTGTGTGTGTGTGTGTGTGTGTGTGTGTGTGTCATGTCTCTACACTGCAGGGAAACCTAGAGATAGACTAATGGAGCCAGATAACCCTGCTTACATTTCCAGAGCCATATATGCTATTACAGCATTAGCGTTCTAAGGTTTCAGGCTGATGGATACATGAAATACATATTCCTGTTTGGAGTTTCAGTGGTAAGTTGAGCCATAGCATAAAAATTCAGAAAACATCACATGATCATTGGGTGTGTGGCAATGCACTGGTTAATGCTTAGTCTGCTTACTTGTCATTGGTCTAATAGCAAACTCTGCTGTCATGAGAGGAAGCTGAATGATATAACAATGTAGCCTCCCCAGCCATTCCTTAGAGGCTATATCCCCCCCCCCCCCCAGTGCTGCTCTTGTTCCCTGTGGTATAGATATGTGCCATGCTGTGCCTCTTCCTTAACAGCAGCCAGTGCCCCTCCCCATAACTGAGCCTAATATGGGTGATGAGTGACCTCCACCATTAATATTGGCCCTGATTCATCTGCAGAAAACAAGATGGCTTGGATAAAGGTGCACCCAATGGTGTTTTGGTGCCCAGGGAGATCACCCTACTCACCCGCCCTAGAAACAGCCCTGCACACAGCCATAAGCCTCTATCAGACCTGCACAAGTCCAGCATCAATTAATAAAAAGCCCAAACCCTTAAAAAACTATTCCCAGAATCTAAAATTAATATATGTGTTGGGGGAGGTGGGGGCAAATTGGGGAAAGGGGAATAGGGGTGATCCGGGAAAATGTTGGGATATAGGCGCTTCTGACACTACGGTCAGAGTGGTTTTATAAAATGAATTGGGGTTGGTCCCTCTTTGTGGTGTCCGAAGGGTCTTGTGGTACTGCCCTATAGGACCTCCCTCGGAGGGTGACTAGGTGCGCCTATTTGCTTCCCATTAAATTTGTTGGATTGGCTGATGCAGCACTGGCTTTGGAGTCAGGTCGTCTGTTGTTTTGCCCCCCCCCCTCCCCCGCTTGCTAGTAGCCAGTCAGAGCTTCCCTTAATCTCCTCAGGGAAAAATGCCCTTGGCTTCATAATTTAGCTCTTCGGGAATTTCTGATAGCAGTGGTGACTTATTTGGGATAGGGGGCTGCAAGGAGGGAGAAATCCGGGGGGGGGGGGGAATGTTTGGCCATAGATACCTAGATTATAAAATAATAGGTGCATTTGAAACCCTCCAAGGGGGCATCCCAGGATCTCACACCTCCAGGATCCAACGCCGCTAATTGGCAGAGTGGGTCAGCCAGCGGAGCAGCAGGACAATGAAGCAGTCGGGATACTTGCAGCTTTATCGCAGAAAATGGCCACGTCTGATACCAGAAGGAAGGGATTGTATGGATTCGGCATAGGGTTAGCTAGCAGAATGCTTCCTAGGAATAGATGCACCTTTTGGTCCTCTCTAGAATCTAAAAGACTCTAGGGTCAGTTTAAACCCCCTCCCCCCACCCTCCATTTGGGATGCCCCACTGTTTGAAACCCCCCAAATTTACAGTATCTTACCTGCTGCCTCACCACAGTGCATGTGCAGGCCTCCTCCAATGATCATTAGGTGCCATACACAGCAATGTATTATCACTGAAACAATATTTAAAGACTCCATAAAATATATAGTCCATAAAAATTATTTCCCGTGTGATTTCCCATCAAGTTCTTTCAGGAAGGGTGCAAGGTGCAATGACACCACCATAAAAACATATACGTGTACCAACCTTATGGAGGTTCTGCGCCTTTATTATACCAAAATGACAAACAACTTGGTTTTAATCTCTGTTTCTCTCAAGTAACCTCACCAATTGTATTCACACTTCCTGTGGTCTCATATGCTGTTCCAATCCAGCAGGAAAGAAAAAAATGCCCCCTTTAATGAAAATTCTCACCAAATAAAGAGCTTTGTAAAGTACATCACAAAAGACAAAGCTACAGCGACAGTAAAGCTGTGACTCTCCGGGACTTTCACTTAGGCCTTCCTGATAACACTTGATAAACTCCATGATCCGGGAAAATAATTTTTATGGACTTTTTATTGAGTCTTTAAATATTGTTTCTGTTTTAGATTGTTTCCCAGTGTGGTCTGATATAATTTATTAATATTTATATTATTTGAGCGCGGTTTGATGGTTATTTCCACACCTGTTTTATTATAATATCAATATTATTATCATGTGCCTCCTGTTGGCTGCGTGCACCTATCACCGGTCAATCAGATCTGCCTAGCGCAGGGTGTGCACAGTGCCATGCATGTGCCCTGGGTGCAAGGAGATGCATAAGACACTGGCAAATCCAGGGTGGGTTTAAAAGGAGGGGTTACGCTGAAAGGGACATTCTAGACAAAGGGTTAACTAAGGGTGTTATCTTCTTATCTCCTGTCTATGTCGGGGTCTGTGTTTATAATCAGTCATTGTCTGCCATTTAACCTTTTAAAGCCAAGAACATATGACCAGCACCACTACAGAGTCCTTCGCTGAAATGCCTTTGTCTCTGCTTTTCAATAAGTTTCACTTAGCGTCCCTGTACATAGGAAGATATCGCTGAATAAAAGGAATCTTCAAACAAATATTATAAACACAGCCCCCAACACAAACATGGGAACACATTAGCACACTTAAGTAATCCTTTGTCTGGCCAGTCCCTTTAAAGCAGGCCAAAACCTGGGTGATCTATTTGGCCCATTACAGGTTGCTAAGCCCTGATCACTGACCTATAGTGTATGATCTGACTGTTACTATGTAATTACTCTTTTTTAACAGGATTCTTATTACTACAGAGAGAACTGTTGGCCCGGTGACAGGTTGGCGGATTAAACATTGACCAATACTTAAACAGTTCATTCCCAAATAGTAAAAGTGAAAGCCCACTGAAGATTGTCACCTGTCCTCCCTCCCCCCTCCTCCATTCCACGCTATCAGATATGTTGCAATGCTCTGTGGGTCCAAAAATATCTCAATGGACGGATGTAGCAATATAAACATCATCTCTGCTAGGAAACATTCTGTGACATTTTAGGAATTATCCCAGTTTCAGGCATTTAAGGAAATATTGGACTTTTTGTTTTAAACAAACAAGGATTTATTTAACTGATTAAAATCCATCATTGTGGGAAAATAACAATTGCTGGGAAAAAGGTTGAGAGCAAACACCCCTTCCATTAAAGTGAATGGAAGCCATTCTTGTAGGTACAGGCCGGAGCTGCGGTTAGAGCAGTACAGACAGGACTCCTGTATGGGGCCCAGTGGCCACCTTAGACAAGGGGCCCAAACCTCAGGATCCATATGAGGCTTGTGGATCCTTGACTTGCGGCAGGTGGAAAATTGTACTCGCTGCAACCCCCCCCCCCCCAATGCGCCATTCAGAAATGTTTGGCACGGGCTCGCGCATAGTGGGATACGTCTCTGGCCCACACATGTGCTGCCACGTCCTCTCCATTCAATAAAATGGAGGGGGTGTGCCAAGGCCTGACATGCCCCCTTAATTGTAGTTACTGGCAGGGGTGTGGCCCTTGATTGATGGCATTGGGCTGGATCTGGCACAGAAGTACCAGTGAATGTAGTTCAGGCCTGTGCGGGAAGCTCAGGCTGGGATCCAGCGATCCGATGAGTTGCTGATTGCCAGACGACCACCGATCAGCTTCGTATACTTTTGTTTTTTACTTTGACTGTTGAATCACTTGAAAGTGTGTTGTCCAGGCAGCTTAAAGAGGCTATAGTTGAAAATGACTATAGCCCCTCTTTACTATACAGCAGCAGGGCAGTGCATCGGCGCAGTAACAAAAAAAACGTCTGTTCGGGAACTCACCTCTTCCCTGGCTCCAATGGAGCAACCTATCAGCCTCCACCACCAGCGGCGCCAGCGCTGATCGCACTGATAAGCTGCTTGGGGTGACCCACCCATCTGACCACGAGCAGCCTATCAGCGCACCAATGCACAACGCGGCAGCCCAATTTGCACTATGCTGCTGCTGTAGAGTAAAGAGGGGCTATGGTCATTTTCAACCATAGTTCCTCTTTAAGCTTCCTGGACATCACACTTTAAAGTAATTCAACAGTCAAAGTAAAAAACAAGTATATGTAAGTAAAGAAAAAGCTTACTCACCTTTGCTTCCTCTAGTCTGGCGGTGTAAAACCCATTCCGGAAATTCTATGCTGTGCCATGCAGCTCCATTACAGGTGGCAAGGCCTGACAGCCCCCCCCCCCCCCCCCATTGCAGTGAATGTAGTGGCCATGCTGAAGTCGCTGGTTGCTGATGGTAGACGGCCATTCGTCACGTAGGTCACCTGTGAATAGAGACAGCATACATGGGACAGCGCGGGACTCAATCCCGATTACACTGTGTAGCTGTGGGGGAGAAGGAGATAAGTACACTTTATTTTTTTATACGTTTTCTGAACTATCCCATTAAATAATTAAATAAAGTAGTTTACTGAATAAAATGCAAAAACACCTTATGCATACCAAAAATAGTGTGTCAGACATGGACTTCCCATACTGTCCTGATGGGGATCTTGGTCAGCACCAGGGGCACACTGGGGAGATTCTCTGGTCCTCTCTGATTGTATCTACATTAATGTTACATTATAGACATGAATCTGAGTGATTGTAAGGATGTCGCAGTTGGGACCTGGGGGTGATGGAATCGATCTGTATCACTCTATAAGCTCCACATCTGCACAGGGAAGACTAACCCTTTCTATATGAAACCCTTTGTCACGTTCCCCCACGGACACATGGCTAAATATAGCATTAAGATCTTTTCTTTCTGGTCTATCACTTCTAGATATGCTGACCACGTGCACAAATTCCATGAGAACGGAGACAACGGAGACATGTGGCAGGAATAGAGGAGATTCTTCAAGACGGGGGCGTTTAATTCCTTCAGGACCAAATAACCGGATGTATCTACAGAAGCAGCTCTTCCCTGATCCGCGCATTAAGCTCAGCGGCCTGACCTAGACCGGCTCATCTCTCCAGCGCTGGAGCTCAGAAATGGACTACTTATACATAATTAAACAGGCCACTGTCCATTTCCCTTATCACCCACTTGGTACTTTCAGCAGAGAATTAGCATTTGGATACCAGGCAGTTTCTTAATTTCCCTTCCTCTTTTACAGATCAGAAACGTCACTACAAATGACAGCATTTGCATTTAGATTGGAACCTGCAAATATTTCATGTAAAGCATTGTGTGCGCTAGACGTTCAGCATCTGCATATCTATCGGCGCTCTAGTTTAAGGATGGCTCAGAGCCACCCGCATCCAAACCTCATTTCTGAACCTGTGGAAAGGCCTCTACATCCTTACCGAGAAAATACCACCTATTAGTGCTAGGCTTAATCGATTATTGCATGGCTAACACATTGCGTGCTGCGTGTGAGATATCTATATATTGCAAGCAACATAAGGTAACAAAGCTTTTCTTTCAAAACCATTACTTAAATTAAAAATTGTAATCCTCTGCCATGTAAGATTATATCCTCATTTAGTTTAAAGCGATCCATTTTCTATGTATAAAATGGATGTTGATTTCACCTTTGGGGTCATATGGATTTCTGATGCCCCCCCCCCCCCCAGGAATCTACCCCCTTGCAAGGCACAGTTTTCTTACCTTTTCTTCACCCTCACCCCCCCCCCCCCAAGCAAAACGGGGCCTTACTTTGGCCACCCACGGTCACATGTTCCGAAGTCCACTATTCTGTGGCAGCCAATTGTGGGGCCCAGTTTTGCAGGGGAACTGAAGAGAAGTTAGGAAAAACTGGATTTGCAGGAAAGGAGCCATCACCGTTTTTATATAAAATGGGGGCTGTTCCGCTTTAATAGTTTGTTGCCTGTTTCCGAAAAAAAAATGAAACTTGCTTTTGGAAGATTGTATTGCTTCACCAAGACCACGTCCCAAGGTTTTTGTTGTTGGATAAAAGAGGGTCCATACATGCCAGCATTCCATGGCCAGATTCAGAACCTACTTGGATTCAGGACATCCAGCGACAGCCCGGCCATGGAACCTGCTATGTATTATTCTCAGTGTTGCTGGTAGCACATCACTCTGCTCCAGTCACTGCGACTGACTGGTGGTAATGCAATGTGCAATGGCACCCTCTGTTAAAGACACAAAAAGACGCTGCATAATGGGCGTCACCACTGATCCTGTTGTTAACAGACGTTTAGGTCCTCTTTTCAGCACGCAAAGGAGAATTTTATAAATTGACAGGTAGTTATCCTTTCCCCACTGCATCAAAATAAGACTGTCTTAATGGTGTTTAATTGATAAATTCACTAGCAGATATGGCTGTTACCACCTCCTCACATATTAGTTTCCATTACTGTATGGAGGTGGTACCTTCAATATAATCTATTCTGACAGTGTTGTGCTGTTCAATAATATAAACCAAGAAGGGAGAGGAGGTGATGACTGTGACACTGTTGCCATCCATTCAGATTTATTAACTGTCCCCAGCACTTCTTTGCACGCTTTTAGGCACCTGCTTCCTCCAGTATTGATATGGCGACCACTTCATGTTGATGGCTTGTAGAGGCTGTGACCCTAATCAATAGCATTTTCCCTAATGCAGACTCATCAATAGCTGTAATTGGCAGCCCCTACAGTGACTTCAGAACACAGAAAGGAAAAATGGGCCCTTACAGTATACACTGTGATCCTTACAGTATCTATATAGTACAGTGTAGTCTCATACTCTTTCAAATAAAACGTAGTAAATGGTGGCGAGCAACCAGCCGGCATGTGACCGTCACAGGCACTCCCTAAGGCATCAGGCAGGTTTAACACCACCAACATTCCGGGTGATGTGGTGGCAGGTATCTTATATATTTTCCTTTAGCATAAAGGTTTCTGTTTCATAATAATCATTGTTACCTATTTTAATAATCACAGCTTTGATCAAGCTGCAGCTATGCTGGGAAGAGAATCTTTGACTTGAAAAGGATGCATTCTCAATATATTTGGAGAAGCCAATTTTAATCAGATATTTGATTTATAATAGTGATTTATTTGCGTGAACTGGGAATATTGAGGCTATAGCTCAACTTTATATTTTCCTTTTGGTTTTGGATAGATGAAAGTAAAACCTTTGTGTCACAGATTGGTCATCTAACAGAAAAGCCATTGGTATCACTAGTTCCAGAGGAGTGTTTCTGATGCTTTGGGGGTGTCACTGGCATAGGGATCCCCCTGTTTTGTGCTGAACAATTTAGCCCTGAATCAAGTGAGACCAGAATAAATGTGTTCTAACCTTTCTCTGCTCTACCCAAAACTGAAAGAAAAAATGTGTCTGAGGTTGGGCTATAATAAACTAAAATTTGTTCTGTATTTTGTTGTTTTGATTGCTTTTATTTTTTCCAATTTTTGCAATATGTTAATAAAGTTTGGGCATGGACTGGTAGTGGTGTTATATTTGCAGTACTTAATTGTGTCATACTACTAGGCATTGCTTAAAGAAGCATTCCTGCCATCATAAAAGGGCAAGCTAATAAAATAAATAATAAGTATAAAATAAAAAATAATGTTAAAAAAATGTAACATTATCAGGGCTTGACATTTCCAATTGCTGATCCAGGTTTAGAAACCATGACTGCTTCAAATGAGTCTAGAGGCGGGACTAAATGGGTCATGGGTGCACTGAGGGAGTGAGTAACTGCTTCCTGCTTGCTCTGTAATGAAAATTGATATGAAACCATGGCATCCAATGCTCTGTGTCTTTAACTGTCTTGGTCTACATGACATCTATATTAGTAAATTTGGTGGTAGCATCCTACTGTTGGAATGCTTTTCAACAACAGACCCTAGAAGACTGTGGATAGAGAGCAAAAAAATACAAAAAAGTGTCTGTCAGCAAGGCAATGACTCAATCATAAAGAATATATATATATATATATATATGTTTGATTCTGAAGAACCAGCATCTCTAGTGCTGATCCACCTCACCCTGCCCATTTGTCCTTGATCTACCTCCTCCCAGGTCCATTCACCCATCCGTCTCCCAGCTCGCCAACCCCCCCCCCAGCTCCACTGAATCAGACCCACTCGTCTCCTAGCTGAACTCACCCATGCCCCATCAATTTTTGTATTTTTTGTTTGTGTTATTAAAAAAATCCCTGTTTCCGTGTCCTTTGTCCTGCCCGATGTTGGATACCCTCCTGGGTGAAACCCCTCAGATCGCCCAGGTGTTACTCAACATTCCGATATTCCCACAGCGCATGTGCGGACACTCATCCAATCAGCGCTTTATGACGCACATACAAATGCATGGCATAAAGCCGCCAATCTAAACTTCACGCTCGGCATAGGCCCGCTCCCCTGTGGAGTGCGCACTCCTGTCCACCCGGCCTATCTGAATGGCTGAGCACAGGAAGCATGCACAGCTACAAGGAAGCCGGGGATTCGACCACCACCGAAGCCCACATTGCTGGAGTCACCGCAGTCAGGTAAGATTACCAGCGCCCCAAGGGGTTTCATGCAGCGGGGTATCCAATATAGGATGGCCGTAGGGCAAGCTAGCGGTTGGCCCTGGAGTGTTTTAGATTCCAGGCTGGCTGCACGGGGTGATTGGTCCACTTTAAATTAGCGTTTCCCAAGCCTCTCCTGGAGAGCCACCAACACGCCATGTTTTGTGGATCTCCACACAGATGCACAGGTAAAGACAGCTATGTGAAGGTCCACAAACCATGAGCTGGTGGTGGCTCTCGAGGAGAAGGTTGGGGAACACTGCTTTAAATAATGCGATGAACTCTGCATCCAGCATGACTTCCATATCCTATACTGTATTTCTATCTTGTGGAATTTGGAATTCAGCCATCAATACATCTTTGACATTAAATATCTTCAGCATAAATATGGGCCCTGATCAGTTCTTATCGTTTTTAAATACACGGAGGTACAGCGAAGATCTGGCCTAAGCACATTGATTGGATTACAGAGACACTGAACCATCATTTCCCGTCGGCCTTTATTTCATCAGCAGTCTGGATGAAGATCTCTTTATAGCTGTACATAATGTATTACATTATTAAACAATACAGCAAAGGTAAAAATAGAAGACGTTACTCACCACTTTTACTTCTACAGCGGTGCCCAACAGTTTTAAAACTGACTCGAATATTGGTTTTCACAAAGTTTGTTGCTTCACTGTTCTTAGATCTTTTAGTCAGATGTTTCTTTATTATACTGAAGTTCAGTTATAAGCATTTCATATGTTTTTAAAACTTTTATTGTAAAATACATTGTTTATGTAAAGACTCAATACCTATTGTAGATTTTCAGAACTTGTGCAAAGTGCCCGGGCATGCTGGATATCCACTTCTGGGCCAAATCCTAACTGATGACAGCAAATTCTTACCCAATCTGTGCCCTTTGTTTATCACAATTTCTGTATTGTTGTTTGTTCACCCTCTATTTGAGGACTGACCACATTTTCTCAATGGGCTAAAGATCTGGGTAGTTTCCTGGGCCAAAATTTAAATGATTTGTTCTTCAAGCCACTTAGGCCCTTATGGGATAGCGCCAGGTAGCGAATGGTGAGCGAACGGTAATGACGGTGACCTCCACGAGAACGCCGGCTCCCCTCCGCAATCACACATTTATCAAGCCGATCCTGCTTAGCGACTGACAGAGCGCCAGATAGCGAAGCATTCATTATTCCAGCCTCACCCCACAGCGCCAGCGAGCGACCTTGAACAGCGACAGGTATGACCTCTCGCTACCTGGCGCTCTCCAATGCATTTCAATGGAGCAATCTTTAAATATTCTTAATTAATTGCTATTAATGTTTTGTTTTTTTTTGTTTTTTTTTTAAATGTCAAAAATTCTGTGACCACTTCTGCAATGTTAGATATTTTTTTTAAGGTAAAAAAAAAAAAAAAAAAATTGTGCAGAATTGATATTACAGGTCTGATATTAATGTATTCATATTACAAAATGTTTTGAAAAACTTGTTTTTTTTTTTCTCCCAAAAATATGGTTGTTTGGGGGTTAAAAAACTACTTTTAACCCATCGCCGCCAGCGCTCTGGGGTTTAAACATGCATTTCACAGCGCAAGAAATTTTTGAGCGTGATTTGTTTTTTATAAACTCTTTATTTATTCAAGTTTTCAATAGACAAAAGAACATGAATTTTAACATATATCAAGTCATCAACTGGTATGAAAAAATACTTGTCAGTATTCTCAGCAAGAACGTCACAATAAAATGGAGAATTTGGAGCCACTCGTTGTTGTTCCTTGAGCGTGATTTGTTAATGAATATGGTGGGAGCCGTTCGCTATGGCCATTTGCTGTCATGCGCTCCCATACAGCGCGGAACCTGTCAAATAGCGACTCCTCACCCAATATTCAACATTACTGCACACCGACTGAGTCGCTGTCAACAGCCGAACAACGGCCAAGCACAGCGACTACTAGCGGGCGCTCTGAAAATGCCGCTACTGTCGCTCATCTGTCGCTACCTGCCGCTATTAATGAATCGGCCTCCCCGTTATTGCTCTGATGACAATGTGCTCCATCATGGCTTTAAATTCTGCCATATAATGCTTGATTCCAATGCCACCAATCATTTACCGAATATAAAGTGTGGAGGGCTGGCTTCTCCTAAGGGGACAATGCTATTGGGGTGGTTGTGGTACATATGAGAGAGCTGTGTGTTAGTCCCATTTGTAGACTGTGTTGTGAAAAGGCCACCTGGATATGTTTGGTTCCTTAAAAAAAACAGTGCCGAGGATATGGTGACTAGAGGTGGCCAAAGCCATCCGTGTCCCCCCAACAACTACCAAGCAGGCTGGCTTCTGTGGCTGCTAAGGTCATGCAAAAATCCTTCAAGGACATGGCTTTTTATTAATGACGAGCTGAAAGTTTTATATTAATATTTCTGTGGACTGTCTCGACCAGCATTTCTTTAATATCAGCCGACCATATTTTGTATAGAATAATAGTCACAATTTCATTGGAGAATCCTTTAATGCTCTTTGTTCCCTCCGCGTTCCCAGCTCTGTGCAGCACATTATACACGAGGACTCGTCACTTTCTATTTTCAGTATTTACGCGTCCTTTTAGAATAAATAGGCGACGCGTGATTCAGAGCAGTGTGAGAATGTAATCGTGTGAGGGGAAGCTGTGAGAGAAGCAGAGCGTGAGCCACAGATAATGTTTCATAATACAGCTCGGGGGAGGATGTCCGCTTCTCTGGCTCAGTGGTGTTGGTTTCAGGGGATCAGGAATCCTAGAGCCAGCACCAGGCCCGAGGCCTATTAATAGGGGCTTCCCAGAGTAACGTCTGTCTACACTGCAGCCTGCTCGAAACAAGTGTACACGCTATGTCATTTACTATCAGGGACCCAAACTGCAATAATTAGCCAGCAAGCAGCTGACCTTATTCCTGTCTAATATGCCTTTCCTCCATTCCCTGCAGTGTAGGGTAGACCCATAACTGGGCTCCAAAAATCTTTTCAATTTCATCTCTCCAGGACAATGCAAAAAAGTGGTCCTACAGCTACTCTGTTCCTTGGGAGTTCTCAGCTTGAACAAGCTCATCAAGTCACAGTGCTCCCAAAGCTGTCTCTGACCACAGCAGGGCATGCTCAACACTCATAAAGCTGCACCATGACAGGCCTTTCCCAACTCAGTCACAACCCAGAAATTGAAGCAAAGAAATCAGTTTTGCCTAGAATATATAAGCTATTTACATACAATCAAAGATTTGCAGGTGCTTTGAAATGGGTTATTTTATACTGTACCCAAAGGGAGATTAGGTGGGAGAAAGTTAGTGTGTGCCTGGACAGGGACTTTAAGCATTTAGGATTTATCAGCCATCAGAATAGCCCAACTCCCAACATGGTGATTTCCATATGATGCTGTACAGGCATGAGGAAAACTATTATGAAAGACCACATGTACAATGACAACCTGTAGCATATCTGCATCAAACTAATAGCACTGATATCCTACATACTGAATAGGGATACAGAAGGTGAGGGCAATATTTGGCAATGTCCGAAACTGTTTTCCTCTTTTAAATTGAAGAAGAAATGGGCGAGATATTACGGATTATAGTTATATAGTTACTTTATAATTTATTCTTAGAAATATTTGGGTGTGAGCCTTGGCTCTGTGATGCCGCATAATAATCAGCATAATGGGTGGGGTCTGTTACACAAGTATTCTCATCACCCTGGCTGTTCTCCCTCACTCCCAGTGTCCACAATCTGATGATGCAGAGCTTTAGACCACCAGATTAGCCCTATTATTGGTGGTCTATGGCAATGGAATTCAGGGGTGTGTTTCTACTTTCAGAAGTAGCTGCATGATGAGGTGCGCTGCTGAATGACAGTTTATGCACTTTGCCTACAGGGTCCCTTTAAGGACCTAACCATGCCAAAATATATCAATGACTAACTTTCCACAATTTGCACCTGCTCTAGCCTGCAGGGTCATCGGGGCAATACTTCTATATGGGGCTCATTGGAGGAGCAACCATAGCAGGATGTATTGACTTCAGCTTTTACCTGCCACAACCTTCAGGACTAGGGCTCCTCCAGGGGTTCAGTTGGGACATGACTCACCTCAGGGTCAGGGAATTTGTTCACAATCTCCTTTCTACTGGTGCAGCTTCCAGATAAGTCATTAAAGAGGAACAAATTCTCAAGATGCAGCCCTGGAATCTAAAAGATTCAGAAAGGCTGAGGGCGGGAGCATGCACTGCAGCGGATGCAGCTGCCCTCGGTTCGATTGCCATAAACAAGAGCCATTTGCAGAAACTGCAAGCTCCATAGGATCGGGAAGAGGTAAGTTGTGAGCAATCTGAGGGGTTCACACAGTGGGGCATCCCAATTTAGAATGCTCCCAAAGCAGGGAACAAAACCTGGGATAGACAAAAATGTCTGCTTAAAAGGTGACAAAGAAGCAAAAGCATCTGGTGGTATCTGCGGAAGCCTTATTGACAGTAAAGGATTCTGATGAATATTTGGGGGCTGGGGGGGGGGTCTCCAGTGAGGAAGAGGAAGCCTCTGACCCAAATCCAATAGAGGATAAAATGTCAGCACCAGGGCTGTTTCTAGGGGAGGGCGAGGTGGACGATTGTCCTGGCCGCTATGGTCATTGAGAGCATGATTATCAAAGCCACCTTGTTTTTCACTATATCCAGTCCAGGTCCTCCCAGAAGTGATGACAGTTGGGTAGTCTGCCACTAGGTGGCGCAGTTACTGCAAGATCCAGAGCTGTAACTCCTCCCGGCCCCCTATAAAATGAGCTGTCTCAGTAGAATTCCCAGAGTTCATCTTGCAGTATTGCTGCTAGGATCGTCTTGGATGCTCTCTCTGGAAACTGCAGCTGAGCAGGGCATTATAAGCCTGTCAGCCGCTGCACCCCTATTTCCACTGTTCCCGTGGACCCACTTATGCCTCCCAGCCTCGGCTGACGGGACAGGTGAAGGTAGGGAGAACGCCGGGGTCAGGCGTTGACAGAGCTAGGTCCTGGGCCGCAGATCCTCCATAAAGGGTAGCCGGCCATAGGCGATGGTGAGCCTATTGGGGGGGGGGAGGAACCACCTAATGCCCAGGGTTATGCCCTCATCTGTGCCCACAAGCTTTATTATTTCATGTGTTGTGCTTCACTCTTTTTTACTTTCACTGATCTGCTGACAGCTGTGTTGGATACTTACCTCCCTCGTCTCCTTCTCCTCTCCCCTCCATCTTGACAGAGCTGTGAGGGGGGGGGGTTGGGAGCGCGCTTCGGCTGAGTTGTTCCCGAGGCTGCGGCCTCGGCGGCTGTATGTGGAGCGCGCAGCGCTCCATGTGGGGGGGGGGGGCCCTCTGTGGGCCGCCCTTCCTCCCTGCTTGATTTCTGCGCCATCTTCATGGGGGAGGGCGCTATTTTCGTGCCCGCAGTGGGGGGGCAGGGCCGTGCGATGACGCGTTTTGCGCCCCGCCCCTCGAGGTGCTCACGAGGCTGTCCACAGCGCCATCTTCCTTCTGCTGCTGTTCCTGGCTCCCAAGCATCGCTGGCCTGGTAACCGTGAGTCCTTCATTTTAACTCCTTAACCTCATTTGATGCATGTGCTGTGGGATGCTCATAGACCCTGTTCTGCCTGTGTCTTCTAGGTGGGCCTCCCGGTCTCCTACCACCCCCCCCCTCCCCTCTCTCTCCTTAGACTTCTCTAGCAGCATCGCCCGATTTGGTGCTTTCTGCTCTCCAGGGTCCCCCCTTTGAGCCTTTGTGCGATGCTGCATTGTCTATTTTGACCATAAAGGTGGTCTTTTTGGTAGCTATCACCTCGGTGCGCCGTGTGTCAGAACTGTCCGCGCTTTGTATGAAGCCTCCTTATTTTGAGCGGCATTAGGATAAGGCGGTGTTCTGCTTTAAGCCTGATTTTTTACCTAAGGTCGTTTCTCCTTTTCACCTTAATGAGGAGGTTGTCTTGCCTTCCCTTTGTCCTGCACCGACTAATTCTAAGGAAAGGACCCTCCATTCCTTGGATGTGGTCAGAGCCATTAAGTACCACCTGGTTGCAACTGAATCCTTCAGGAAATCTGATTCACTCTTCGTCCTCTCAGAGGGTTCTAGGAAGGACTTGCCTCCAGCGAAGTCCACTCTCAGTAAGTGGATCAGACAGTCGGTGGTGCAAGCATATTCTGCCAAGGGGAAGGATCCCCCTTTTCGTGCTACAGCTCATTCTACTAGAGCTATTGGTGCTTCCTGGGCTTTTCAGCACGGGTCTCTCTTGAACAAGTTTGAGAGGCCGCTACTTGGTCTTCAGTTCATACCTTTACAAAGTTTTACAAGGTTGATGTTAGGGCCTCAGCTGATGCTGTTTTTGGCCGAAAGGTGCTTCAGGCGGTAGTGAAATGAACTACATGCTGTTCCGCACTGGGGATCCCACCCTAATGGACACTGCTTTTGGATGTCCCAACTGTCATCACTTCTGGGACGACCTGGACTGGATATAGTGAAAAATACAATTCTGTGAAGCTCACCTGTAGAATTGTTTTTGAATATATCCAGTCCAGGTCGTCCCACCCCGCCCTTGGGTTCATTATCTCTTGGTTGCCTGTTATGGTGATTACCTTTTATTGTGGACCGTTGTCCTTAGTCTTTTGTTGGAGAGAGTACATGCTGAAGCTATGTGAGTTAACATGGTTTCTTGGCCTCCCGACCTGTCTCCTTTTTTACTGCCTTTTGACCACTGGGAATTCTACTGAGACAGCTCATTTTATAGGGGGCCGGGAGGAGTTACAGCTCTGGATCTTGCAGTAACTGCGCCACCTGGTGGCGGACTACCCAACTGTCATCACTTCTGGGAAGACCTGGACTGGATATATTCAAAAACAATTCTACAGGTGAGTTTCACAGAATTGTATTTTCTGTAGATGAGTCAGAGCCACCGTTAGTGGTGCAAGGCATAAGACAGGTCTCTCAACCCCCCCATATTGGGCTCATGGGGAGGGGACACTGAACCTTATTTTGCTTAGAAACCCTGGTCCGCACAGATCATGGAGTGCAATTCTGTAAAAATGTCAGCTCTGGCCCACCAAGGAAGCTTAAACTGGACCTTCAGCATCATCCCAAATCCCTCAAAAAACTATTTCCCAGCATCTAAAATGAATATATTTTAAGTTTTTAGTCACTTACATATTATTCTTTCCCCCACTGTGCTGGAACTCTTTTCAGGACTCTAGGATATGGGCACCGCCATCTTGCCTCAGAAGATTCACATTCTGAGGAGAGGGGTGAATAGTCCGGTGGGGGCGGGTTATAGCTGTGTTTGCTCAGACAGAGCAAGGCTGGGGTTGGGAAAAGGTCAGTAATCCCATAATGCAGAGCGGCACAGTCAGAAATCTGCAGGCAAGGTTATGGGCGCCACCATCTTGCCTCAGAAGCCTCATATACTGAGGAGGAGGCAAAAGTACAGGGGGGTGGGTTATGGCTGTGCTTTGCACAGACAGATTAGAGCTGGGGTCAGGAAAAGGGCAGCAATCCCAGAATGCAGAGCAGCACTGAAGACACTTCCTGTTTGCACAAAGCCTGAAACTCAATGTGTTGCCCTCTTGGATGTTTAAAAGCTCAGAATCAGATACAGCATCAGCTATACGCTTGTAGGTCATTGGAATCATGTGTGTAAGAGAGAAATGTACTATTTCTTCCCATCTTGCTCTTTTAAGTGGTGTTATACATATTTTATCACGCTGGTACTATACTTTAAACTACATCTTTTATTAAAACACCTGGATTTATTACAGCATTAGGTTTGCCTTTGTTGGATCTTATATTTTGGCGTTCTCTGAACTTGGCTGGGCCACTAAAGCTCCATAATGGGGCCCCAGCCAAATATCTTCTTTTCTCAAACCAAAGCTTATACATAATATAATTGGAAAATCAAGTTAAAGGAGCTCTAAATAAAAATAGTTTCATAATAAAATTCCATATAAACATGCTAGATATCATGCTAGTTAGTTATTAACCCCAACTGAAAAAAAAAATCCAGCCAAAGCTTGTGGTTTCTCCGACTGCTATGAATAAAATCCAGGAACGATGGTTTTTGGAGCGTTCTATTCCACTTTTGCAGGGGAGACCTGATCACATTTAACGGCTTATCTCCTGAGCCAGCCTGTTTGGTAACAGCAACTTTAACCAGTTTAGCATCTGCTCGAAGCAATGCCTGATGGGTAAAAGCATCTCATCTAAATACATCAGAATTAAAATAGCAATAACCTGTTATTCTAGCACAGACATAGAGGTAAGCAGATCCCCCTTGTAATATCAGAATTCTATGTTCAATGATACGTCCACCCCTGATTCTTCTTCCTTCCAGTAAAGAAAAAAACACACTTTTTTGATGTAGGGTGTAGAGCCCTTCTGCTGCCATCTTGCATATTAATGTGAATTTTTATTATTAGACCATATTTTTACTGCTGCTTTAAGCACCAGGTTGCCTTTGAAATAGACTACGCCCCCCTTAAAGGGGACCAACAGCCTTGTACAGATGAAAAAAAAAGAATTGTTTTTTATGCCGTCAGTAGATTTATTCTGACTTCAGTCAAAACTAGCTCCGACAAACCTCTAAAAAGTATTTTAGTCCAGCTTCAGACAATAGGGTTAGGAATTATTTAAGTGGACCTAACATTGAGAGAAAAAAAAGACTTTAACTCTGTCCTTCCCAGCATCCTAATTTGGGGAGTCCTGACCCTGTGGGTGAAGGTAGATTTGCCATAGAGAGCCAGGGCTGTATTTACCATTAGGCAACCCTAGGCCTGTGTCTAGGGTGGCCACTTCCTGGGGGGGAGGGTGGTATGGAGTGTGCTGTTATTGCTATAAAGAACACTTGCTGGCGCATTAATGCCCCCTCTTGAGTGCCCCCCCGTGCATAGAAAGATGCAATGTGTGTTTGCAGGGGGGGAGGGAGTGGGTGCAAGGGGCTAAATGCAGTCTGCAGCCGAAACCTCACTGTGGTCATGAGACTTCTTTTGGCAGAAACCTGAAAAGCCAGTAAAAAGTATAGGGCTCGGCATATAACCCCTTGCACCCTCACCTCCCCCCCCCCACCACCTTTACACTGTCTGCATTTAAACCTCTTGCGGGCCTCCCACCCACCTGCATGAGTGGAGTGCAAGCAAAAAAAACGGGCCTAGGGCAGTCTGGACACCAAATACGCCCTGTAGAGAGCACATAGGAAATCTCTGGTGGGCCACACTGCCTTGTGGCTGACTAGTCAGGGATAGCCCTCCATCCAGAGCCTGTGCTGGAAGTCACTTATACCTCTTTCACACCCCTCTTAACTCTTTGACCTCGATTCAAAAAGAGTTGAAAAAGGGTCTCATGGTAGTAAAAAAATAACTTTATGAGAAAAAGGCCTCAGAATGTCACTGTTTTAAATCACCAGCTAGGAAACAATGGAAGTCAATGGTACTTTTTTACTCATAAGAAAAGTAGAGAACTTTTTACTCTTTTTTTTACACTTGTAGTAAAAAGTGCCTTTGACTTTCATTGTATTTTTATTGGGTGATTCAGTAACTGTTCAATTCCCAGGCTTTTGAATCTTTTACCAACATGTTTTTAACTCTTAGTAAATCAAGGCCTTTGCCTCCAAAGTCTCACCCAACCCCTCCCTTGTGCCTGGCCTACTATACCACCCCAAAACACCCCAGGCCAGCCCATGTTCTGCCCCTGCTACTCTTTAGCCTCAGCATTATGGCTGTGGAGGGACATACCCACCCTGTACTATTAGCAATTTTAAAGCTTCTTCTGACAAACCCTCTTGTTCACTGACTGGGCAGCACATTAGAGACAAGGCTCATCAGTAGAATTCTAGGCTGATTTTTGGGGCCCAGTGCTTCTGTGGGTCAAGCTTCCCCTTGACATTCTGCCCCCGACCCCTTCCCTAGACCTACAGTGTATATTTATGCATTCTCCATAGTGTTGCAGAGTGTGATTAGATATGGTGACAATGTTAAGAGTTACAGAATTATAAATCCAAAACAGAGAAGGTTACCATTAGTAGCAGCAACAACTTTTGCTGAAGATCTGAGAGACAATCCCCTCGATTCAAAGAGGAAAAGTTAATTGATTTCGTATCGAAAATCGTAAGTTTGGGTGGGTGTTAATCATTTTTTCCTGTTTTTTTGGCCATTTCCGACTCGCACGAGCCTACGTTCGAATGCGTATATGCTCTTACGATCAGCGGAAGTTCGTTCCTAAATTTTAGGATCAAAACTTAAAACTTACGATCAAATCCTAAAACTTACGATCAAAACGTAAAACTTAGGATAATTGGATGTGTTTAGGTGTGATTCTGAGAAACCTCTAAACGCGTTTTAAAAGAAAGCCACAGCCGACACCTTTTAGCAGCCGGATTGCTGTTCGTGAACAGGTTTTTTGGCAAAGTGGAGGAGTCTGCGCGTCTTGTGCTCCAATGAACTGCATGTATCAGCATGGCCGAGGCCTTTAATTGTATGGCAATGCATGCCTGATTTAATACATTTCATGTATGCCTTATAAAAGCATTTTAATGTGGACCTTAATTAGTCCTTTGCATGTAAACCTTTATTTTGCAATATATTTGCGTTAATTAAAGAAACTTATGTCCTTTGTTATTTATTTTAAAATTGATGTACTAGAATAATATTTTTAGATTGCATTTATTGGTGTAGTTGTTTACCTTTGCTTTGTTTAATTATTTAAGCACATCTTTGGTCAGATGCATCACACTTACTGAGGAGAGGAGAGCGGGATAAAGTGCAGGATGTGGGTTACTGCTGTATTTTGCCCCCAGAGCTGGGGGCACGGACAGTCACAAGGCCCTTTCTGTTTGCAGGCTGCCCGAGAATACCTGAGTCGCCATCTTGGCTGTTTCTAGACTCATAACATGCAGAAGTTGCTGGGTGTTTTTTAATATTTGAGAGCAATCTGTATGTAGAGGGTGTGGGTAACCACACACAAAAAATTTAAGTTGTACCATTTGAAGCCAAAATATTAAAATTAAATCAACAAGTAAAAAATGCAAGTTAACTAAAAATTAAACAAAGTAAGATTTACTTATGCAAATGCATTCATTAATGGTTGGTTTCTACAAAACGAATGAAATAAAGAAAAATAAGACCAAATATTTAGAATGCACTTTAATGAGGTAAGTTTGTAGTGCGCAGCCGCAAGATCAGAAGGATTTACGTCCAGACAAAAAAGGAAAAAGGGCAAAACCAATGTTGCAACCTGAGAAATGAAACGGAAAATTCAGGATGGAAACTGACATAGGTCTGATTCCCGACCTGCCATACGAACGGACGTAAATTTTAGGATAGAAACGTATTTGCTTATAGAATCACTCGCAAGTTCATACGAACGCACGAGCGTTCGGGAAAAATAGGATGATCGTGACCCAAATCCAAGCTGTTACATGTTTCTTTGAATCAACCCAAATGTGATGACAACTGAGGAAGTAAGAAGAGAAGAGAAAATTGACGCTGATCAGCCATCTTCTGTAACTTCTGAACAGTTAAAGTGAGTGCAGAACTTACCAGTACTGAAGAGCGGGCACAAGCAAGCTCAGACACAGAACCAAGATGCTCAACACGAGAAAGCAAAGGCAAACCATCCTCTGCTACCACAGCAAGGCCATGGCTGCTATATTATGTGCCTTTTGCTGTATGTATTGCAGAGTTAAATCAGATACACTTTTGTGTTATAGCGGGAACTGGCTTTCCTGGAGCATGTGAGCAGTAAGAGAGTCACCTCACACGGTGAATAACATAGACATGAATACGAATTCACAGAGATCAGCTCAATGTACATGAAATACAACACAGCAGAAAAATGCATAAAGTGACTACACATAGATATATGTAACAGCGCCATTCTGCTGTCATAAATGTAAACCGCATTAAAGTGGACCAAAACCCAGGCCCTAACAGCCTGTAAGATTCCCAGGCTGCTAGATTCCCTCCCCCAGGGCATCCAGTCTATGAGACTCCAGGGCATGCATACTCTCTCCCCCCGGGGCACCCCCGATCGGGGGTGCCTGTCCCCGCTGTGTGAAACCCACCCAGGTCACCCGGAAAATCACCTTCTTTCCCAGTCCAGCGGCACATACGCGAGCAGCAGCCATATCCCTGCTATCCCTTTAGCAGGGTGCGTGCCCGCGGCAGGCATATGGATGCGTTTCCTGTTGGAGGGTAGTGGGGCTTGCGGCCACCAGCTTGCCTTAGACATTATCTTAAACAAAGGGGTCGGGAGCTGATTCGAGCGCACTGATTGGACAACAGGCTGCGTATGCTTCGCAGGACCAGGGACGAGTGAGTCAGATTTGGCGGTTTCACACATCCGATTGGGGGGGCCCTGTCCCCCATTGCGCAAAAACCCAACAGGCAGGTGTTTTCTTCCTTGTGGGGCTGGGAGAGGATATTAGATAGATACTCTATGACCACACTTAGAGGCATGTGCACCAACATGCACACACTGCTGGTTCCTATGAAGAAGATGCACATGTGGCAGGTTGGATAAATCTTTCATTATTCTGGCTGGTCGGATTTGTTACTTATTTACCAAAATGTGTTTGTGGGAATCATCTAAAAGCAAAAAGCATCGATCAGTTGTGTGCTTTTGTAATCAATCCTGGGAGGCAGTTGTCGTGCAGTGGATTGGATTACATAGCTCTTCCTTCCATTAGTAATCCTTTTAATTGGATAAGCATCAGGCATCACTGTTTAAGCAGATTTATTTGGGAGCAGAGTATGTCCTGAGCACTGAGCAAATATTTTGACCTGTCTCTGAACAGATGAACCAGATATATTTGGTTGATGTCAGCTGGCTATAATCTGGATTGTGTTTTGCTGTCTCATTAAATAAAATAGTGGTCAAGGAGAAGTCTTAGTGTATTGAAACAAACTCCTAGGGCAGGGAAACATCAGGCCTTCTAGACCTCATACAACCTTAAATAACTGTTCCCCTTCCTCTGAGTCATCCAAATCCACCGTTTAACATCAAGGGCTCTCCCGGTGGTCATGCAGATCCCTCACTACTTGTATTTGGGGCCTTTACCCTTTCTGCAATTTATACCCTCCTCCAGCTGGCCACCCTGGCAATTTCTTATATTTAGCTATTCAAATCTCTCATGATTGCTGATTTGAGAGCAGAAAAAAATTAGTACTGGTAATTGCTTCCCTAAACCCCAACCTATGCAGATGTTGAGGAATACATTTGCAGATGTTGCGTTCCTGGATGGCATGGGAGTGGTCGTCTTGCTACACACCTAAAAGCCCTGCTTACACATGAGCATGATTAGAGAGTATTGTCTCTGCTATTACATAAACACACTGCAACTGAACTGGGAGCTTCCTTATGATCAACCCAAACAACCAGAGAGAAATTGTATTGTTTCCACTCAGAATTTTAGAAGGAGATGAAATATTTCTCTAGCTGGCTGCACTGATGAAAAGCTACTGTAGTTCCCATCTGAGATGCACTGTGCCTGTGTGATTCTGTCTCTCCACACAGGGCAGGCTGTCAGCAAAAAAGCTTTGCTATAAGCAGTGCGCACCAAGAGAGATGTATGCCTCAGAAACATGGGGCAGCACCTTTGTCATGCTGCATGGTCCTTGCCCCTGGGGCACCCCGATTGGGGATGCCCTGCTGTATAAAACACCCTAGGTCGCCTGAACTGCGCTGGCGCTCTACTGTTGGCATGTCATAGCATGCACATCCTCTTCTCTGTACAACCATTCATACAGATGTCCCAAAACAGTAACTTTACCTCAGTCTTCTGCAGCCCAATCCCTGTACTTCATGCAGAATGTCACTCTGTCCATAATTCTTTAATTGGATATAAGCAGATCCTTTGCTCCCCCTTCTTGATGCTAGACCAGCCTGCAAAAGCCCCCCCCCCCCCCCTTCTATGTGTGAATGCCCTGATCCCAGCTTGCTGCCATTCCTAGGCGGTGCTCACCAGCGTCTGAAACCAAGAACATGCCCAGTCCCATGTCTACATTCTTGCAAGGCTTGAGAATAAGGTAAGACTATCTGGCATTCTGGGAGTGATGCGAGAGGGAGGCTCCAGCATTCTACATGCCCCCCATCTTAATGCAGTGGTACCAACACCCACACCGGGTAGTGGGAAAATGGTTGTTGGTCCTCTTTAAATGCTGAACCCTTCTTACAACACAGTCATGGCACTTTGAAGCCTTAACATCCACCAAGTTTCTGGCCTAGTTCATGATGACCGGATACATTTTTGATTTCAGGGAAATCTTTCAAGCAGCAATGTCCTTGCCTGGAAAGCCCCTTTGAAGCAAAGCAATGATGACCGCATGTGCTTCTTTGGTTCCATGGTTAACAGTGGAAGACAGTAATTTTAAAGGGACATCCAGACAGCAAGGAGCTTATTTGAACATTGGCTCATGCCTCCTCCTCCAATTTCGTAGTCAACTGTAGGCGCTGTAGCCCATCTCCAAGGTTTCTCCCTCCTTTCCTTTCTATTTTTCCATTAATACCTCCAAATGTGGTCACATGGCCACCCTGTCCCTTAGCACTCCCAACATGAGTAAGTCTGGCAAGCAAACCCACTTTAGCTTGCTGACCTTGCTCTTGCTGGGAGCTCTGAGGGACCTGGGTGGCTATGTACGCACATTTGGAACATGGTCATGGAGGAATTGAATTGAAAGGAAGGGCAAACTTTGGAGACCTGCCACAGCATATACAGTGTATAAATATACATAAATCAATAATAACAATATAATCAATAATAAAAGTGAAGACAATTAAGCAGAATTGGAGACGGGGTCAAAATGTTCCACCAACATCTGTGATATTTTTGCACTTCATTGCCGAACCCCCAGCTGCCTCCCCAGATATTTTTTCTGTTTTGCCAAGGGCACCTCTGCTTCCCACCTACGACCTTTTAATATAAGACTCCTAGGAGTTCTTTAATATAGAGGAAGGTAAAAAGATTATCCAGTGTACACCTACAACGGGGGTTTTATTTAGCTGCTTGTATGTAAAGAGAGTGAAAATAAATACCCAGCTGTCAATCATTTAGGACCTTTCTGTTTAGGCATTTACAGCAATACCCAATGTTAGCAATGAAAACAGCTGGCCACTGTTCTTCTCTGAGGTTGCCATCTCAAAGATTTAATTGTCAGGCCATTTAATTAATGTTCATGTCCATAGGGAGATGGAACATTTTGAGCTCTGCAGTTTTAGGTCACGTTTGATCAATGCAGCCAGATGACAGCAGCGGGGTAAATATAACTTCAGACTGCAGGAGAGCATTTAGCACCATTATAGCATCTGGTGTTGCTTATACATTGGATTCAGAGAGTGTTAATAATCTGTTCTCAAGAAAAGAGCACATAAGCATGCAACATTTCTAGCATTGCTGTTACCACTATTTTAAATCATCAAAGCAGTTTGAGAGACCCAAACAACAGCGGCAGGCCAGCTCTAGGTCTACATGAGCCCTTGAGTCTCATGAGTCTCACATCGTGTCACCCTTAAGCTCCTCCAGTGCCACTGAATGCCACTGAATGCCCTCCTCTCCCCATTGCCTTTTCCATAGCCAACAATTGTCCTCTGGTGTCTGTCATATTATCTGCTGCTGATGTTCTTATTCAGATGCCTTCATCCTGCGCTATCCACCATTGGTGCCAATTGCCCTCTGGTCCTTGCCACTTTGGTGCCATCAATCAACCTCCATTCCTCGCCAGTTAAAGCAGTCCCAAACCCATCTCTTTCATAATGGGTGTGGGGCCACATCGAGTCTTGGGGGGGAATTCAAATTGCTGGAGCGTGATCCCGGCCCATGTGACCCCAGTGGGCAATTGTGGGTCGGCATTTCAGCCGAGGATCGAGATCTAAGTAAGGATTGTGGGGGGTTATGGGGGCTCATTATACAGGGGGGTTCCAGCAATCTGGATGCCCCTCACAAGACTGTCAAGATGCAGCTTCAAACCCATTAGAAAGCAAATGGGTGTGGGACCATTTCAAGTAGGAGAATCACCCCTAAGCCCAGTTCAGCCTGTAGATGTCTGGGGTTCAGGCACTTGCCCGGGTATACCCGGTGCTGATGCCGTCCCTAAGAAAACCAGAAGGCACTATAACTGTCTTTCTTTGGGGGCTGGGCATTGGAAGGCATCCTGTGCAACACTGCTGGATTGTGCAAGAGCACAACAGAACCTGTGCCCTCCAATGGTCCCTACCACCCCTAAACATTTTAATATGGCAAAGCTGAGCAATTGGTGCTCCTACCCCAACTGGTACTAATACTCCATTTGCCTTCCAATGAGCCCCATTTACCCCCAAAGAATACCTGAGCTAAGCAGGTGGTGGCACTTTACCATTGGGACACTTCAACTGAACACCCCAAAGACCAGCTATGGAAGTTAGTAAAGCAATTCACTCTGAATGGTGAGCGGTATACTTTCTCAATACCAAATTTCTGAGCCATGAGTTTTAAGTGGAAAGGATAAAGGGAGAGAATATAACATAAAATATATGTTATCAGCTCATGGAACAAAACCTTATGAAATATAGGGTTATATTTATATGGTATCTATTATGCACTACTTCATTCACATTGTAAGCTGACCTAGACATCACTGTGCCTTCGCTGGACTTTTCCTCTGATGCAGACCAGCCAGTTAGTTTCTTAATCCTTAAAGCAGACCAAAAACCTGTCGGCCCAGCCCGAGAGTCTAAAAGACTGCAGGACCAGATGATTCTCTGTCCCTGCTGTGTGAAATACCCTGATTTGCCACAAAAACCTACCTGTCCAGTGATCCCAAGATCCACGTAAAAATGGGCCCACAGTCTACAGTGGTCCTCTGCTGCTGTGCTCCCCACGGGGCTGCGTGATGCAACAGCTGACCATTTTTTCGGGGACTCATAGTAGGACACTTAGCTAAACTGGCCACTGTACAGGGTAATAGATGTGGTTTGGGGGATGGCTTATTCACTGTCTTTTCTAGGAACAAATATCCACAGCATTCATGTATGCTACTCCTCTGCGTGTAAGTAGGTGTATCCCAGCCTCCGGACATACCCTTCAGCTTGGATATCTCTGGTTCATAAATTATGATTGTGATTGACTTACAGTGGACCAAATACCAGGATTTTCACTATCTTGGTGATTGGTCCTTGGCCCAGGGGTATCCTGATTTGGGGTGCATTGCTGGGTGAACCCTGCCTAGATTGCACACTTCACTCACCTTTTCGCCGTTCTCACGGAACATGCACGGACGCTCGTCCAATTAGTGGCTTATGCCACGCATAATAAGGCGCAGAATAGAGCAGAATAGAGCCTTGTCAGCATAGGGAACAGAGGCGGCCTTATCTCTAGTTCCCCTGTGAAGTGCTTGTGCACACTTGGCCTATCTGAGGCACAGCTGCAGGGATGCTGGGGATGTGGCCGCATCCATATAATGTGCACAGCAGCGTGGAGATTCTGTATGACTTTAACAGCAGCCGCTTCTAACCTTTTTTCATCGAGTGCCATTTTCTATTTATCTAAAGTACCACTGGAATGGTTAAAACTGCAAAGAACAACCATTTTAAGTTAATAAAATGCAAACAAATTGTTTTCATCAACTTTTGAATACCTTTTGTACTAATAGAGCAAGTTAATGTGCAGGGCAATTTTTAGGCATTATAGTGCTCAGAGAAGAAAGGAAAAAAATCCACCCCCTCCTCACCCATCCTGCTCCATACAAGTATGTGCCATGCTGTGCCTCTTGCTTAGTAGCAGGAAGTGTCTCATCCCCATTACTAAGAGCAATATGGGGGCATGAGGGGCCTGTCTTATGGTCTGCATCGCTAACTGTGGACCTGACCCACCTGCAGAAACCAGGATGGTTGGGAAATAGGCGCTCCCAATGGCCTTGGTACCCAGGGAAATAGCCCTGCTCGTCCTAACCTAGAAACAGCCCTGACTGATGGGGGCATGAGGGGTCTGTTATATGGCCTGCATCACTAACCGTGGACCTGACCCACCTGCAGAAACCAGGATGGTTGGGAAATAGGTGCCCCCAATGGCCTTGGTACCCAGGGAAATAGCCCTGCTCGTCCTAACCTAGAAACAGCCCTAACTGATGGGGGCATGAGGGGTTTGTTATATGGCCTGCATCACTAACTGTGGACCTGACCCACCTCCAGAAACCAGGATGGCTGGGAAATAGGCGCCCCCAATGGCCTTGGTACCCAGGGAAATAGCCCTGCTCGTCCTAACCTAGAAACAGCCCTAACTAATGGGGGCATGAGGGGTCTGTTATATGGCCTGCATCACTAACTGTGGACCTGACCCACCTGCAGAAACCAGGATGGTTGGGAAATAGGTGCCCCCAATGGCCTTGGTACCCAGGGAAATAGCCCTGCTCGTCCTAACCTAGAAACAGCCCTGACTGATGGGGGCATGAGGGGTCTGTTATATGGCCTGCATCACTAACCGTGGACCTGACCCACCTGCAGAAACCAGGATGGTTGGGAAATAGGTGCCCCCAATGGCCTTGGTACCCAGGGAAATAGCCCTGCTCGTCCTAACCTAGAAACAGCCCTAACTGATGGGGGCATGAGGGGTCTGTTATATGGCCTGCATCACTAACCGTGGACCTGACCCACCTGCAGAAACCAGGATGGCTGGGAAATAGGCGCCCCCAATGGCCTTGGTACCCAGGGAAATAGCCCTGCTCATCCTAACCTAGAAACAGCACTGACTGATGGGGGCATGAGGGGTCTGTCTTATGGCCTGCATCACTAACTGTGGACTGGACCCACCTGCAGAAACCAGGATGGCTGGGGAAAAGGTGCCCCCAATGGCCTTGGTACCCAGGGAAATAGCCCTGCTCATCCTAACCTAGAAACAGCCCTAACTGATGGGGGCATGAGGGGTCTGTTATATGGCCTGCATCACTAACTGTGGACCGGACCCACCTGCAGAAACCAGGATGGCTGGGGAAAAGGTGCCCCCAATGGCCAGGGCAATAGTCCTGCTCGCCCTCCCCTAGAAACATCTCTGGTAATGTGTGGATGGCAGCGGATCAGCTCGAGTTACCCATCAGTCTACAGCTTTGCCAAGTACCCTCTGATGGGACCTTGCATCCCCCTGCCCTAGTGCATAACCCTCAAACTGAGATTTCAGAAGGTTTTAAATCTTAAATAATGAACAAAAATCTGTATGTATGTTTAAAAATAAGTACAGACAGCTTGAGTTTGAGCATCTTAGCTACGAGTGTATTGTACTGTAAAATAACCTGTAGCAGCAGTAGTAGGTCACATCACCTCCAGCATAGCTGTGTAACTGATCACAGCTCAGTAAATGGCAGAGGCCACTAGGACAGGAAGACCCTTCTAATGTGTCATTGTTGCAGCCGTGCCTGTCACTCAGCATGCTGGCTGGGATTCTAGGGAGAGGTGAAGGCCTGGCCGACAAGGAGCATTTGTAAGCTCTGTAGTCTCTCATTAGGGGGGACGTGTATGAATCACATTATAATTTTATTTAGAGCAAATGTGTAGGTGGATGAACTCCATCAGCCTCCTCTACTGCTGGATTTTACTGGACCAAAAAATTCAGTTTCAGGAGGACACACACCGGACACACAAAGCTAGTTGTATAATACTGTAGTGAAAAGGCTTGAATTTAGGAAGAACATAAAAAGAAATTGCATGCCATAATTAGAGTTTGTTTGCAAAAATACATGTTTATTGAAAATATATATATATTGAAATATATATATACAAAATTTGTACAAACACCTTAAAAAAGGCACAGGGATCGCCATTTTGGCTTTGTTTTAGATTTAGAATAAAAGAAAAATGCTCATCTTATTGATACAGTCCAAAATACATGGACATACAGGTGGTCAGGGTAGCCAATGTGTTATAGAAACATGGTATTACATAATATATTAATAACACAGTTGTAGAAAACATGTATGTACAAGTATGTAGTCACAACAATGTCCTGCATTGTGGCCTCATTGTTAATCCATGCTGTGGGGGGCTATATACTACATAACATGCTAAAACACTTTCAAAGTAAGCAATTCGAAAAATAATTCAGAGATATGAGACAGCAGCAGCACGGAACAGCAAAATTCTCAACGTTTCAGACCCAACCTGGGTCTTTCATCAGGGTGCTTGACCCTGCGAGAAAATGGTTATCTTGGTCAGGTTTGCACCCAACTATATATTTAACAATTCGTATGGTTGTGCAAGAATGCAAAATATTTTTTTTTCAAGCCTTGGATTTGGGTCATTGTTAAATTTGTTTGAATATTGCCTATTAGGTTTTGGATTTTGGATGTTCCAGACTGGCCAGAGAGTACATCCCCTGGCAACTATCCAACCAACCGGGCCTTCTGTCTTAAAGTCTAAGATTTTGATAGACCATGTTTTGGTTGCAGCTGTCATTTACACCAGGGGAACACACAAGTAGATGGTCCAGGGGGGTAGTCCACACCTGGTGGAGGATGGTACTGCTGCAGCTGCCTTTTGCTGTACTCTTAAACACAGCATGGCCACTATTTGCATTAGGCAATGAACAGTCAGGCAATGACTTATGAAACAAATGAGAGCAGCACTCAAAGGGCTAACTCGGGGAGCTTGACCTACTTTTGAGGCAATAGCATGGCTCCATTATCACTGCTCACCTACATTGTGGCTTTTCACAACATAGATCAGGAGAGAGTCAAAACCTTTCCTTCCAAAGTGGTTTCAGCTTTCTACATTAGTGATGACATCTTGTTTGTCCTTCACGTCTCATCTGATGGATACACAGCTGCATTCCATAGACCTACTTATGGGTTTCAGGTATAACTTATCAACCTTGATGAGTTTTCATAAAAGAGGAACCTATTTTAGTCATCACATAATGGGCAGGAGGCTTTCCATTACCATTTCATGATTAATGTCCAAATTAACACCGCCACTCTGTGAATGTGATATTCCAAATATAATTTTTAAATGGTAATGGTCACAATCTCTCTTAAATATGTAGATATGGTAGATGTATATGATTTCATAGACTGCGCTGGAAAGTACACGTACCAAACATAAGGGATTCCCTGTAAGTATGATTCACCTATTTGGCCATTCGCCTAATTAGTCTAGTTCGATAATAAGGGGGGGATCCTACGGATGCCATGTGGGCAGATAACATAACCACTGTATCCCCCCACCCCAGAAAAGGAAATACTTGATGATAAGGTATACACATGTAGGTGCACACTATCGCAGCCTAGGTAATGAAGATCTGGGCGGCGGGGAATAAGGGTACCTTTAAGATCCTCTGCTCCCCCAGATCTCTGGTGCACCCAGGGCTGGATTATGAGGGGGGCTCAAGGGGCGCATGCCCCGGGGCCTCCACCACTTGCCCTACAAAAGGGGTCTCCCCCAACCATTGGGTAATGGTCTGGTCCAGGAGGTTTTTCAGTCTTTGGTCTGACAGCCTGGCCGGACTATTGTTTTAAGGGAAAAAATACTGGCGCCACCAGATTTTGTGTCCAGGGACCTCCACCACACTTAATCCAGCCCTGGGTGCACCAAATGAATACTTGCTGTGCTAGGTTAGATACCACTCACCAAGCTCCTCTACGTCAGCATTCCCCAACCCGCGGCCCACCCCTGTAGTCATTATGGTCAAGTGCAAGCTGTGACGTCACTGCCTCTGGCGCCGCTGATCTGGGGGTGACGGAGACAGCAGCAGCCGAGCACATATCGCAGGCTGGCTGCTGAGTCTGTAGCCAGTTGCACATAACCTCAACCTGATTGAGAGCTTCAGTGCTATGATAGCCTGGGTGCAGTGGCCCCAGTGAGGGTGGACAGCTGGGGCATCCCAAACACTG
Organism: Gastrophryne carolinensis; assembly: GCA_027917425.1. Taxonomy (NCBI): domain Eukaryota; kingdom Metazoa; phylum Chordata; class Amphibia; order Anura; family Microhylidae; genus Gastrophryne; species Gastrophryne carolinensis. Next base: position 433,113,569 of record CM051236.1, read on the forward strand.
CTCAGGGCCATCGTGGGAATGAAGCTCACCATGAGACTGGATGGGGTTGATTCTCTCACCATACAAGACTGATCACAGGTGGAGGAGGCCCTAATTTTACTTTGTTTTTTTAAGATGGAACAAAATCCAGCAGCTAACAGGATGCAGTATGATGTTCAAATGGCAGCCGTATGCCTCCCTGGCCATGGAGCAGCCCTCTGTGGTGTTCTCCAGCGATAATTCAGTTACACACAGTCCAGCATTGATGTATCAGTTATAATAACTGCAATAAATCAATGCAACAAATCTAAAAAGTGCTATAAGTTAAACTGCCACATACACCTCATGTGGCAGTTTAGCTTGTAACTGAATGTATACTTGCTGCAAAGCACCAGGGGGCACTGCTGCTTGGCATTGGAGTCATATAGCCACTATTCATCCAATTTATGTTTTTATGAATAATGGGCAAAGGCTTTTCTTAATAAAAAATCCTGGCTGTTTGGGGCACTAGGCTGGGGATAGAAGTTGACAAAAACATATTATCTGGGTATAAGATCCCTTTAAATGCTGGGTAACAGATAGTTTGGGCACTGGGTGGCAGGTAGAGTTCAGGTGCTGGGTTACAGGTAGAAGCATGCCGGCATGTGGCAGAGAGAGCTCAGTTACTGGTAGCAGGGAGAACTGGGTACTGAGTAACAGGTAGAGGGTTGGTGACAGGAAGAGCTCAGTAATTGGGTGACAGGTTGAGCTGGGTGACAGGCAGAGCTTGGTGCTGGGTGACAGTGAGTGCTGGGTGACAGGCAGAGCTAGGTGCTGGGTGACAGGCAGAGCTGGGTGACAGGGAGAGCAGGGAGCTGGGTGACAGGCAGAGCTGGGTGCTGGGTGACAGGCAGAGCTGGGTGCTGGGTGACAGGGAGAGCAGGGAGCTGGGTGACAGGCAGAGCTGGGTACTGGGTGACAGGCAGAGCAGGGTGACAGGGAGAGCTGGGTGACAGGCAGAACTTGGTGCTGGGTGACAGGCAGAGCTGGGTGCTGGGTGACAGGCAGAGCTTGGTGCTGGGTGACAGGCAGAGCTGGGCGCTGGGTGACAGGCAGAGCTGGGTGCCGGGTGACAGGCAGAGCTTGGTGCTGGGTGACAGGCAGAGCTGGGTGCTGGGTGACAGGCAGAGCTTGGTGCTGGGTGACAGGCAGAGCTGGGCGCTGGGTGACAGGCAGAGCTGGGTGCCGGGTGACAGGCAGAGCTTGGTGCTGGGTGACAGGCAGAGCTGGGTGCAGCTGGGTGACAGGCAGAGCTGGGTGCCGGGTGACAGGCAGAGCTTGGTGCTGGGTGACAGGCATAGCTTGGTGCTGGGTGACAGTGGGTGCTGGGTGACAGTGGGTGCTGGGTGACAGGCAGAACTTGGTGTTGGGTGACAGGCAGAGCTGGGTGCTGGGTGACAGGCAGAGCTTGGTGCTGGGTGACAGGCAGAGATGGGTGCTGGGTGACAGTGGGTGCTGGGTGACAGGCAGAGCTTGGTGCTGGGTGACAGGAAGAGCTGGGTGCTGGGTGACAGTGGGTGCTGGGTGACAGACAGATCTGGGTGCTGGGTGACAGGCAGAGCTGGGTGACAAGCAGAGCTGGGTGCTGGGTGACAGTGGGTGCTGGGTGACAGGCAGAGCTGGGTGACAGGAAAAGTTATGCGCTGGGAGAGCTTGGAGCTGGGTGACAGGCAGAGCTGGGTGCTGGGTGACAGTGGGTGCTGGGTGACAGACAGATCTGGGTGCTGGGTGACAGGCAGAGCTGGGTGACAAGCAGAGCTGGGTGCTGGGTGACAGTGGGTGCTGGGTGACAGGCAGAGCTGGGTGACAGGCAGAGCTGGGTGCTGGGTGACAGGCAGAGCTGGGAGCTGGGTGACAGGCAGAGCTGGGTGCTGGGTGACAGGCAGAGCTGGGTGCTGGGTGACAGGCAGAGCTGGGAGCTGGGTTACAGGCAGAGCTGGGAGCTGGGTGACAGGCAGAGCTGGGAGCTGGGTGACAGGCAGAGCTGGGTGCTGGGTGACAGGCAGAGCTGGGAGCTGGGTGACAGGCAGAGCTGGGTGATAGGCAGAGCTGGGTGACAGGCAGAGCTGGGAGCTGGGTGACAGGCAGAGCTGGGTTCTGGGTGACAGGCAGAGCTGGGTGATAGGCAGAGCTGGGTGACAGGCAGAGCTGGGAGCTGGGTGACAGGCAGAGCTGGGTGCTGGGTGACAGGCAGAGCTGGGTGATAGGCAGAGCTGGGTGACAGGCAGAGCTGGGAGCTGGGTGACAGGCAGAGCTGGGTGCTGGGTGACAGGCAGAGCTGGGAGCTGGGTGACAGGCAGAGCTGGGTGCTGGGTGACAGGCAGAGCTGGGTGCTGGGTGACAGGCAGAGCTGGGTGCTGGGTTACAGGCAGAGCTGGGTTCTGGGTGACAGGCAGAGCTGGGTGCTGGGTGTCAGGCAGAGCTGGGTGCTGGGTGACAGGCAGAGCTGGGTGCTGGGTGACAGGCAGAGCTGGGAGCTGGGTGACAGGCAGAGCTGGGTGATAGGCAGAGCTGGGTGATAGGCAGAGCTGGGTGACAGGCAGAGCTGGGTGCTGGGTGACAGGCAGAGCTGGGTGCTGGGTGACAGGCAGAGCTGGGTGCTGGGTGACAGGCAGAGCTTGGTGCTGGGTGACAGGCAGAGCTGGGTGCTGGGTAACAGGCAGAGCTGGGTGCTGGGTGACAGGCAGAGCTGGGTGCTGGGTGACAGGCAGAGCTGGGTGCTGGGTGACAGGCAGAGCTGGGTGCTGGGTGACAGGCAGAGCTGGGTGACAGGCAGAGCTGGGTGCTAGGTGACAGGCAGAGCTTGGTGCTGGGTGACAGGCAGAGCTTGGTGCTGGGTGACAGGCAGAGCTGGGTGCTGGGTGACAGGCAGAGCTTGGTGCTGGGTGACAGGCAGAGCTGGGTGCTGGGTGACAGGCAGAGCTGGGTGACAGTGGGTGCTGGGTGACAGGCAGAGCTGGGTGACAGGCAGAGCTGGGTGACAGGCAGAGCTGAGTGACAGTGGGTGACAGGCAGAGCTGGGTGCTGGGTGACAGGCAGAGCTGGGTGACAGTGGGTGCCGGGTGACAGGCAGAGCTGGGTGCTGGGTGACAGGCAGAGCTATGCGCTGGGCGCTGGGAGAGCTGTGTGGCAGTGCAGGGCATATGCAGGCAGTGCAGGGCTGTGGCCCCGCCCCCAGGGGAGGGGCTTGGGAGACAAGAAAGGGATGTGTGCGATGATGATGGTGAGGCTTGTCCATAGTGTGTGACAGGCGATAGCGGAGCATATGGTGGCCGCCGGGTTCGGGAGATAGATCGGCGCTGCGCTTGGTGCCCCAGCAATGCCCCGGATCGCACGGTAGGTGCCAGTGGAGCGGGTGACCCTGTGTCCTGAGGGTGGGCAGGGGGAGGAGGTGGGGGGAGCGGGGACAAGTGCACGGTGCACACACAGCGCTCGCTGCTGCCTCATGTCACGATATGTTTATGAATGGCTGGCTACAATGTGGGATCGGCTGCCTCTCCCATACACATCTGTCGCCTTCTTCTTCTGCCATGCTGCCTGGCTGAGCTGCCCCTGTGCCCCCTGCTGTCACCTCGTCCTTTATTGGTGGGTGGGGGCACCTGATGGTGGGGTGCCCTTCTGCTGCTGGATAATGGAGGCGGGTAATAGGGAGGGGGACAGGACTGGTACCAGGTGTGTGGGCATCATTATTCTGCCATGGCATGATGGGGGGGATCTGTGCCCTGACACCCCAGCACACACCAGGAGAATGTCTATAGTTTCTCACTAACACTCTGGAAAGCTTGGAATAAATTGTGATGATCATGGCCGGCCTTTGGGGTGTGCAAGGTGTGCGGTCGCACAGGGCGCCATCCCAACCTCTCTGTGAGGGGGGCGCAGGAGCAACTCAACTGGACCAGCAGGCCGCTCTTTGCTGTAATACACCTTTCTTTATCCTTTGTTTTTTGCACATCTCTCTATCATTTCTTTTTTCTTGAATGTTGCTTTTAAGTTTATTTCTTTTTATTTTATTATCCTTTAATTTTCTTTTTTCCTTTCTTTCCCTCCCCCCCCCCTTTTCATGTTTGTTTCTACATTCCCTACATCTTTCTCTTGTCTCCTTTCTCCCACCTGCCTCTCTTTTCAGCCGTTTTACATCTTCCTTTTTACATTCCCTTCATCTCTGTTTTCCAGTTTCTTTCTTTCTCTCTCCCTCCCATGTTGTTTTCTCTCTTTTTTCTTTCTGTCACTCTCTTTCTTTCGTTCTTTCTCTGCATTCCTAATGTTTCCCTATCTTTCTCTAGATTTTTCAACTCTTTCTGTCTCCACCATTCTCTTTTTTTCTACATTCCTCCGATCACGGTCTCATTCCCTCATTCATCCTCTCTGTCTTTCTGTTTTTCCCACATTCCTCCTATCTTGCTTTCCTTTTGCACATTCTCTCCATCTTTCTCTTGTCACTTTCCTTCTTTCTCTTCCATCTCCTCTCTCTCTCACTTTCTCTTTCATCCTATCTTTTTTATATTTTCTCTCATTTTCCCCTGCTTTCTCTTTCCTACGTCCCCTCTATCCTCTTTTTCCACCGTCTCTTTATACTACATTCCTTTTTCCTTCTCTCAATCTGTCTTCCACATTTCCTCTTATTTCTCTCTTGTCTACTTTCATTCTTTCTGTTTATGCATTCTCTCTTTTTCATGTTACCTGTGATGCTCTCTTTTCATTTTTTGTGAGTGTCTCTAGGGGGAGCCATTCTAAAATCTTGCACAGGGTGACACTAAGGCCGGCCCTGGTGATGATTGATGGCAAAGCTGGCCATTTCCATCCAGGCAGGTAACTGGCAATGTCACGCCAACCGGACAGGAGGCTGAGGTCAGTAACCATGGCCGGTCACCTGAGATTAGCCAAAGCTGGTGGGCTGCTCCAGACCCCCCTCTTTTATTTCCATAGACATTAATGTCTGCGCATAGTATGCCCATGTACCGGCTAGAAAACCTGGCATACCTGCAATCCAACCATTGGCGACAATTTTACAGACCTGGGCAGGCACGCGCCCTGTTAGAGGCATATCGGGGATGCGGCCGCGCATGCACCATTGGACCGAGAAGGAAGGTAAGTTTATGGGCGTCCTGGGGGGTTTCACACAGTGGGGCATCCCGATTTTGGATGCCCCACGGGGAGGGAATGGATCCAGTTCGGTTTTGGTCCACGTTAAAGAGTAATAATCATCAGGATTTTCACTTCTCTACATTGTAGGCCACCCCCCTGAAATGCAGCTAGTTCTTACCTCCCTGGCAATCCCACAGCGCATGCGTGGATTCTCCTCCAATCAGCAGCTCACTCTCCATTTTGCTCGGATTAAAGCTGAATGGAGCACGAGGCTCCGGTTGATGTGTGCCCACAGCCAGAAATGCCTGGAACAGGTGAGCACATCAGCCAGAGGGAAGCTGGGGATGCCGCTGTGCTATCGCCAGTGAGGTGAGTATACATGGCAGTTTGGTGAATTCCACACATTGGGGCATCCCAAATTGGGATGCACCAGGGATATGGAATCTGACATCCATTAAGGTGATTCCGCTTTAAAGTCAAACACAACCCACCAGTAGCCCCTGGCTTTCCCCTGAGGCATCCCAAATCAGCATGCCCTGCTGTGTGAAACCCCCCAGGGTGCCAATAATCGCTTACCTTTCCCCGGTCCATTGGCACATGCGTCAGCTCTCGTCTATTGAGTGCTGGCTTCCTTGTCTAAGTAGTTTGGCAACCGACTCCTGTTGTTTTCATTGAGGAGTGCATGGTGCCGCATCCCCAGCGAAATGCACGCTTCCTCTCCAGCCATTCTGGTAGGCTGGGGCGGAATGCAGGGGATGCAGCAGCGCAGGCCCATTGAAGTCAGTGAGAGACGTTTGTTGAAAGATATAAACATGGCAAAAGGCTCTCATTGGCTGGGCACCCACCGTGCCGTAGAAATGAGGAAGAGGTGAGTTGTACTGGGCATTCTGGGGGGTTTCACACAGCAGAGCATCCCAATTTGGGATGCCCTCTGGAACAGAACAAAACCAGGGAAAGTCAAATTCCCAGGTTTCATTCTCCTTTAAAGTATTTTCAAACTTTAGGGTCTCTTAAACAACCATTCTCCATCAGACCAACAAACCTCTTCCAGATCTTGAAGTAGTAGGCCGGCTCTGGAGTAAAGGATTTGGGATGCTCTACTATGTGAACCCCCCAGATCACCCAGCATTCACTCACTTTTTCCAGGGCTCCCACATCATGCCCATCAGCCACAGGTGCATCCTCGCACCCCTGCGTAGGCGCGCTCCTGCACTTTAGCGCGCTGCTCACCAGAGGAAAACAAGGGATGTGGCCGCTCCCTAATGCCAGAGTGCTGGTCTGAATAGGGCCATATGCCGATCATTAATATGGAAGTCCCCTGGCAAGTGGCCCTGGTCCCTATATATAACTCCTACCTATCTGCCCAGTTTGTACCCTCTCTACCCTACCCAAATCCTACTTCCATTTAGTATACCTAAAGCCCTACCATGACTTACTTTCCTAAAATCTCACCCCAACCTTAAACCGGCACAAAACCCTTTAGATTTTGCAGTTAGTGAATCATTAGTGACTTTAATAAGGACAGTTTAAGTAGAGTGATTAGAATGGAATCAAGGTTGGTGGGGATTTAGTAAGAAGGTAGAAGAAACATAGTGTGCCAGTTCCAAGTGAACTCTTGCAGATGTCTATGGATCCACACCCTTAAAGTGGACCAAAACCCAGGATTTTGACTATTCCAGATTTTGGATTCGGGATTCCCCGCTGTGTGAAACCTCCCAGGTCACCCAGTAAAACTCACCATTCCCCTATTGTGCATGTGTGGGCTCTCCTCCAAACTGTGCGCTCATCAAAAGCAACTAAGACTCGGGTAAGGGCCGAGTCTAGCCAAAGGGCGCGAGCATGCAGACGGCTGCATACCCACTGCTAACAATGCCTGGTAAGGTTATAGCTGACAGCGGCTGCACATGCACCATTGGATCTGGGGGGGGGGAGGTAGGTGTTTTAGGGGTCTAGGGGGGTGTCACACAGCGGTGCATCCCGATTCAGGATGCCTCAGGGGGAGGGAATCAGGCCGTCCTGGAATCTTAGACTCCATAGCCGTCAGCACAGTCACTCAATCGCAGAAGATTTGTATGGTCAGATGCTCGCTGAGCAAACAGCCAATTGATCTGCTTGTGTAAAACCAGCATTACCAAGATATCCTCAGGCAAGGGATGATCACATGACCCTCCTTCCTCCTAGGTGGCTCATCATACCCATCACTCTAGCGACTCTATGGGGGAGAATGTGACATAATGTCACTAGTCTGTCATCAAGTCCCTCATGAGGTTGTTTGGGGTAAGGTTACATGACCCTCCCTCGCCTGGTTCTAGAGTGTAAAAAGTGTAATCTTTATGGCATTGCAAGGGAGTAAAAAAGATCCTGGTAAGTCTTTTCTCCATGTTCGGTGAGTTCACCATGTTAAGACTCCTGGGATGCCTGATTCCTTGCCCCTGGGGCACCCTGATTTGGGATGCCCCACTGTTAGAAACTTTAAACCCCCCCCCCCCCCCCGAATCCACTGTAAGACCTACCTTCTCCCCACACCAACGGCGCATGCGCGTACTACGCTATACCTCCAGCTGCATGAGCACCAGGCATATGTAAATGGCCGGTGTGGGCACGCACTCTGCTAGAGGCTAACAGGGATGCGGCCACCGGCACGTTTGGCTGCTTTCTAGACTCGTCCCTTAGCCAATTCTTAGCTGATCTTGACGAGTGCAGCCAAGTCTGCTGATTGGACCAGAGCCCGCATATGTGCTGTAGGAAGAAAGGTAAGTTTTGCTAGACGACCTGGGGGGGTTTCACACAGCGGGCCATCCCAAATCAGGGTGCCCTCAGGGGTAAGGATCAAAACCTGGTATAGTCAAATTCCTGGATCCACTTAAAAGCAAATCCACCCAAAATAGGACTCTTGGGAGTAATGGGGATCACTATATATTTATGCTATACATTGTATAATATCAGGATTAAAGGCACAACAGGGGCTTTGGTAGATATATTCAGTCATGTAATATCTTCAGATGAGTGCAGTAGTTTGGCACAGTTGCAGGGGCTTCTGAGGTTGAAGAAACCGAAGAACAAGATAAGTTGAGTCGTAACAGGGAGACCCTCCAATCAGAATACAGATCAGCTTGACACTCTGGTAGAGCAGGCTGTGATGAGACTCAGGATCACCCTAGAGATACTTAGAAAGGTTTTAACCTGATATACTATTGTACTTCTTGTCCTCCTATCATTGATGTTAATCACCTTCCTGCCACTATTCTGTACTGATCTCTGAACTGAATATAACTATGTGGGGATCTCCAGATTAAAGAATGTGGTGCAGTAGGGAGGCGATCAATATAGGGAGCAGGTAGGGACAGGCTTATCATTTCTGGGACCCCATGCAAAGTTGTGTCTGGGGGTCCTTATCAAAGACTAATATCGCAAATACAATATTAATGCACCTTGTCAGGGATGTAGCTGCGGCCTGCTCATGGACTGTGGTAGTACGAGTAAAACCAGAGGGTTTCACACAGAGGGTTTAGGGAATTGTCTGGGAATTGCCCATATGGTCGTCCATTTTCTATTCCCTGTGGCACCCCAAACTAAGATGTGACACTGTGTGAAGCCCCATTAAATTGCCGCGTGCCCGCGCCAGGCATTTGTGAATGGCTGACGCGGGCACGCTCCCTGTTAGATGGTAGCCGGAGATGCGACCGCCAGCGTGCTCAGATCAGCTCGCGTTAGACGAAGGCTTAAACAGACGAGCTGACATTAGCAGATCTGAGCTTGCTGACTGGATGAGAGGCTGCGCTTGCGCCGTAGGACCGAGGATGGGTGAGTGCAATCAGGTGACCTGTGGGGTTTCACACGGCGGGGCATCCCTGATCGGGGTGCCCCTTGGGCAAGGACCAAAACCCAGAATGGTCAAAATCCTGGGTTTTATTCCACTTTAAGCACGTCACTGGGAGCAGGAACACATATATACACAGTGCAGGCTATAGAGCCCTGTGCAGGTGATGCAATAACAATAGAACAGAGCTTTCTCTGCCACCAGAGCTCAGATGTACACGCAAACTATGGGAATCAATAAGTAAAAGCTTCTTATGGCCTGGGACAAATGCATAGATGGCAGCATCTGAGCTCCTGTTAGCTAGCAATGAGCTCTGGTTTCTCAGCCTGCAATAATCTAGTCCCCCCAAATTTATACATTTGGATTCACCGCCCCTCTGGGGTTTCTAACCAACTTACAGGGAAAGGAAGTATCCTATCAGGGGCTGTTCTTTAGAATGGACCAAAACCTGGAATTTTCACTATCCCGGGTTTTGGACCATCCCCCTGGGACACCCTGGTTTGGGAAGCCCTGCTGTGTGGAACCCCGCTGTTCGCCCAGTAAACTCACCTCTCCTTGGTCCAACGGCGCATGCGCGGCTCTCATCCAATCAGCTTCTCCATAGACTACTGGGCCAGTTTTGGCCCACTTTAACAAATCTTCACACTCTATGAAGAATTGCTCTCTGACTCAATTGTAGGATATTTCTGTGCGTTTTTCTTAATCTCAAGTGATGAATCACAAATGGATGGGTCAAAGAAACATTTCATAGTCACATGAGCTCAACAGCACAGAAATCTGGGAAATAAGTGATTAGTCATTCTATTTGTATTCCTCTGGGAAGCTTTCTATACATCTGTGACACCCAGCAATCAGGTCAGATCAATTGTGCACCTTTATTCAGGGGGAATTTTATATTGTCACCTTCCATCCCCAGCCCAGTGCCCCAAAACTGCCCGTGTTTCTTTACTAAAGCCTCTGCCCAATATTAACAACGCGAACTGGATGCAGTTGGCCATATTGCTCCCTGGCCGAGCAGCCCGGCCCGCAGTGATGATGTGTTCAGTCACAGTACACAAAGCACAATAATAGAGAGCACTTCAACCTAACCATGGGATTATTTTTTCCTTGGGCTTTTGTGAGGAAAAAATTTAGCTCAATTTTTTTACCTTGGTGCAGTTCAGCACCATGTTTAGCTGTGCAAATGTTTTAGAAATGTACATAGCTTAAAAAAGACACTGAATTGCATGGTGAAAGAAATCAAGATTACATTTTTTTCCCACGAGTTTTTGTGAGAAATATTTTTTTCCTTAGTGCAATTCAGCATTATTTTTAGCTGTGCAAATTATTTAAAAATGTGCAAAGCTAAAAAAAAAAGGAAAATAAATCATGTTGATTCAGCCCTAATGTGAGAGTTTAGTTGTAACTGAACGAATTAGCATATGGCTGCCATTCACCATAATACTGTCTTTTTTTTAATATTGGGCAAAGGCTGAGGTAAAATAAAGGGCACAGGGCTGGGGATCGAAGGTGACAACATAAACTTCCTTTCTGAGTATAAGTGCACTATAAAACAATGGCATAGTACTTCACAGAGCCTTCGTTTGTTGTCACACAGTTTGTCCTACTTATCCTTGTTAGGGCTGATTCAGCCCCAGGAGTATTTTTTTCAATCATGTTTTTTTCATGAGAGAAAACGCTATGTTTTTCTTCGGTGCAATTCAGCACCATATTTAGCTATGCAATTTTTTTCATTAAAAAGGAAAAAGTAGAAAATAATCAACCCTATTATTATCTCGCAATCATCAAAATGTCCATGATTTTCTATAGCCAAATTGGCCATTGCACAGACAGTATAGAATCTACACAGAAAGTATGGAGTCCGGATGGACAATATGAAGCCATAATGGAGCATATGAAGATCGATTCTAGTTAAATAGTCCAATATCGGGCCCCTCAGGGCCGTTCTGTCTCTCACCCCCTGGCTGCTCCCTATAAATGCCCCCAAAACACAGGCATTATACTTACCCTTCTGGGATTCAGGGTCTGTGGCAGCTTTGCAGATTGTCCCACAGGACTGCTATTTTGATGACTGGAAGTCACCTTTAAAGTTGACCAAATCCTATGACTATCCTGGGTTTTGGTCCTTGTCCCCTTGCTGTGTGAAATCCCCAATGGTCGCCAAAACAAACTCACCTCTCCCTGGTCCTGCGGCACATGCACGTCCAATCAGCTCCGAGCGAGCTGACGGCCGCTTCCTCTCGCTCCCCTCTAACAGGGAGTGTGCCCGCGCCGGCCATTCACAAATGCCTGGCCCGGGCACGCGCCCTGCTAGAGGGATGGCGGGGATGTGCCCACGGCTGGAAAAGAAGGTAAGGGGAGCGAAAGTGGCCACATCCCCTCACATCTTCAGGCTTTCCTGCCCCAGCTATTCTGATAGCTGGAGATGTGGTTTCTCTCGCATCCTCACTGAAGTCTATCAGAGCCATTTCCCAAATGACATAGTCGCTGCGCATGCTCGTTGGACTGGGAAGAGGTGAGTTTTTCTGGGGGTTTCATACAGTGGGGCATCCCACCCCCCGGGCCACGAAACTTAACAGGGGATCAAAGTCCAGAGTTTTATTCTGCTTTAAAATCTATTTTATGTGTCTTGTGTAAGCTTTTTAACAAATTTACTCAGTTGTAAAGCGCATGAGATGTAGAGAAGGTTGGAATAAGCCCCAAGTATGCTGCCCCAGTTGGGCAGCATTTATCAGGTGATATTAAAGCGGACCAAAACCCACATTTTTAACTAGCATCCCCTGAATTGCTCCCTCCCATGAGAAGTACCTTTTGCCAATTTTCACTGCCTCTACTTCACTCTAATCCCAGATAAGTGTGCCAGTTCTAGCTGTAAAGCTCTGCTTCCTCCATTCATTGCCACTGTTATGTGTGTCAAAGATGTCATTGCCACACCGCTGTAATGACTGATCTCCTGCCATCTTACCGAAGGGGACAGCAAAAAAAAAAAAAACAGTGTTGCAGGATGATTCAGAAAGTGACAATATCCATTTCTAGTTCTAAACCCTAAGAGGGAAGTATTGGCAGGGGTTTTGGACAAATGTATTCTATACCCATCCAAACCATCAAGCCAAGAGACAAAGAACTACCTGCAACCCACTTGCAGTCTCTGCCTATCACTACCTACCACCCTTCCAGACCATAAAGTAGAAACCCATGTGGGTCTGTTTTAGAAGACCTGCGCCCAACCTGTACCAGCAACCTAAGACCCCAAAGTTCAGTGCTATCCAAATCGGGATGCTCCAGGGGCACTTAGTTAGCCAGTCTTGTAGAATCCAGGGCTGGCCGCAACAGTGACAGGTCCTCTTGGACAAAAGGCAAACGTTTTTTGTTACCTGAACAGTCCCTTTAAGGTAATTGGTTGGCAAATTCTCTAGGCTTGAGGTTGGCTTTAATCGTTTTAATGTGAATGTGGTTGTATACATACTGGCTGAATTATAAGCTTTATATTAAACGTTACATTACCACCATGATCACCGCTCATTCACAGATCTCTTACTACTGAGTGAGGCACATTAGTGAGGCAGGCAGCCATTTATTGCCCATTAACCTCAGGAACTACAACAGCCGGGCTCAGCGCCCCCTCTATACTGACACATGGCCTCTGTAGTTGACACATATATGTGGATACAGTATAAATGTATTAGGAGTGACATCAAAGCTGGTCACTGGTGTTTATATTGGAAAGATTTCACTTGCAGTTGGATTAATGGCTTTCGTTTTTTTTTCTATAAGCCAAGAGGACCATCTAAGTGGTCATTTAAAGGTTTAATGTATTTATGATAATGACAGGAAGGAAAAGGCCATGAGAATAGCACTCACATCACCCTATAGCCAGATGGGTCTGTACATCGTAAAATTGCCCTTTCATTATAAGAAACGGAAGCCATCATGGACTGTACAGTCTACCATATATTGCATGAAAAAGGCTAGGGAAGACATCCTGCTGCAGCCAATCCCAAAGCCTTAAAAGCTTATAAAACTACATTTAAAGCGGAACAAAACCATAACCTATTTGATTCCAGGCCAGATGCTGGCCTTCCTCCAGGGCATCCCAGATCAGGATGCTCCAATGTGTGAACCCCCCACCAGGGCACCGCAACACTCACCTTCTTCCAGGCTCCCCCTTAAACACTGGTGGACACATCCCCTGCATCTTTGGCTGACCGCACACTCCTGCGCCCAACCATTCAGATAGGCTGGGGACAGGAGAGTGCACGCTGCATTAGATGCGCCCGATTGCGCTGAAATTGCCACAAACAAGAGCCATTTGCCAAATATTACATATGCACAGCTAATGGCTCTGATTGGACGAGAGCCCGCGCATGCACTGTAAGACTGGGCAGAGGTGAGTTGTTTTGGGTAATCTGGGGGGTTTCACACAGCAGGACAGGGAACAAAACCTGGGATAGTCAAAATCCTGGATTTTGTTCGGCTTTAAAGTAGACCTGGACTCATAGTTGTTTAAATATATAAGCACAACTCCCATGTGCCATAGATTAATCATATATTTTTTCTACCTACTCCCTTATCCATGTGTCTGTATGGGGTGGTAATAGTGGTCATGCTTGTGTGTCCTGGGGCCTACACAATGTGGCACCATCCCCACAGGAAACACTGCAGCCAGTCTGGGGGTCAGAATTGCTCAAAACATATGCAGACAAGTGCTGGAATGGGGCCAGGTAAGGGGGTCTATTCACATCTACTTTAGTGTTTGGAGAAATGGGGAGGCCGATTCATTAATAGCGGCAGGTAGCGACAGTTGAGCGACTGTAGCAGTATTTTCACAGCTCCCGCTAGTAGTCGCTGTGCTTGGCTATTGTTCGGTTGTTGATAGCGACTGAGTCGGTGTGCAGTAATGTTGAATACGGGGTGACGAGTCGCTATTTGACAGGTTCCGCGATGTATGGGTGCGCATGATAGCGACTGGTCCGAGCGACCGGCTCCCACCACATTCATCAAAAAATCACGCTCAAAAAATTTTCGCGCTGTGAAATGCATGTTTAAACCCCAGAGCGCTGGCGGCGATGTGTTAAAAGTAGTTTTTTAACCCCCCAAACCACCATATTTTTGGAAACCAAAAAAAAAAAATTGGAAAGAATTTAGTAATATGAATACAATAATATCAGACCTGTAATATCAATTCTGCACAATTTTTTTTTTTTTTTACCTTAAAAAAAATTATTTAAAATGGCAGAAGTGGTCACAGAATTTCTCACATTTAAAAAAATAAATAAATAAATAAATAATAACAATTAATTATGAATATTTAAAGATTGTTCCATTGAAATGCATTGGAGAGCGCCAGGTAGCGAGAGGTCATACCTGTCGCTGTTCAAGGTCGGACGCTGGCGCTGTGGGCTGAGGCTGGAATAATGATGAATGAGTGGCTATCTGGCGCTATCTCAGTCGCTATGACTGTGTGTGATTGTGGTGGGGCCCGTCATTACCGGCCGCTCACCAGTCGCTACCTGTCGCTATCCCTTGTTAAAGGGCTTATGCCTCATTACTCTAGTGATAGTGTGGGTACAAATTATGCTCTGATCACCTACCTTTACTAAATCACTCTGTTTTGAACTTAATCTGAAATAAAACATGAAACTGTTTCTTTTTGCATGAGATATAAGGCAAGTTTAACTTCTGTGCAAATCGTCTGTTGTAATGAATCCAGTTGTGTAATTTGTGATAACTTGCTGCCAGCTGTATATGGTTTTAGAATTATAATATTCAGTCTTTTAACCCATTTTATCTTACCTCCTACCAAAAGGAATTCCATGTATGTATGCAATGTAAATAAATAGATTCTGCTTTAGGGAATGAATAGGAGGCACCTGAGTTAGGAGGCTGTAACCCACAATTGCTTACCCTGCTGCTGTGGAGTGACAGGTGGCAACGCCATGCTAAACTGTACCACAAGAATCTTTTCTCCTTTTTATTGAAGACTGATGTTATGGAGGGCCTCTACCAGGCACACACAGAACCGTAAAAATGGCCCCCACATGCACTTGCTTGAAATTAGGGGTTAGTGAGATCCACATGCACTATGCAATGAACGGGATTGTTGCTCTGTTGATTCTGTCTATATTGGTAGAAATATATCCCTAGGGGTGACGGGTTCCTGAGCATAACATCCCACTTTTACAGGGGAGATCAGCTTGATCCTAATGCATGTCTCCTGATCTAACCTTTGGGGAGAATAATAAGCTGTTATTCCAACACAGGCCATAAGAGTTGAGTAGATCTCCCATGTAAAAGCAAAATGAGATATTCAAAAGCTGTCACCCCTGATTCTTTTAAAAGAAAGAAAAAGGTGGGATTTTTGTGATGCAATATGTATAGTTAACTCGGGTGTAGCTTGGGGGGGGTCAGGAGAGGCCTGTGCACCGGGTGCAGCAGCTCAGAGGGGAACCAAAGGGGGGCCTGAGCACATGTGGGGGTGCTGTTTGGAATCTTTGCCCTGGGTACCAGAAAGCCTAGCTACGCCTCTGACTTAACCCCTCCTTTTTTCTATTTAGCATATGTATTTTGAATTTTATGAATGGATTTATGAATCTTTTCGCCATAGCACTCCTTTAAAGTGGACCAAAACCCAGGATTTTCAGATTTTTACTATCCCAGGTTTTGGTCCATCCCCCTAGGGCACCTTGGTTTACCCAGCTAATTCGCCCAAATTCTAACGTGTGTGCGTGGCATCCAAATTACAGGCAGTGTGAGGCATCCCAATTACAGGCAGTGTGCAGCATGCCCTTAAAAAAACAACAGAAAAAAATTACATTACCGGAGTTCCCATGCCACAGCAGCATCTCTCACCGACCTAAACACAGACACACACACACACACACACACACACACACACAAATATTACCACTGTCCGCCACTGCATTTTCCGTCCCCTCCACAAAAACAGGCTCAAGTGGCACAAATCACGGGACACCCCCACCCAGAAGCCAGAGCTGGCGCCCTGGGAACGTGTTTGTATGGAGGTGGCGGCGAGGGCAGAGGAGGTCACTGGTAATGTATGTTTGTGGAGGCAGTGGCGGGGAGGGCGGAGGCAGAACACCGTAATGTATGTCTCTATTATGTGTCTGTATGTGTTTATGTCCGGGGGAGACAGCTACTGTGGCATGGGAGCTCTGGGAATGTAGGTGTTTTTTTTACATTCGCGTGATAAGGGTGAGAAATGTGGCAACTCTTGACGGAAGAGGACTCTGGTCCATGTAACGTTCAGAGTGCAGAGCAGGGGCATCCTCCTTCCCATGCATACATGACTAAGGGCTTTTCCTGAGACGTGTTGCCGATGTACGAGTTTACATTTTAAAGTTGTGAGTAAATCAAGTTTGTATGATGTGGTTTTGTACAACAGTTTTTTTAAGAAATCAAGTAGACATCCTGTTTTAGGAGAAGCTTGCATGTGCATTATTTCCAATGCGTTGGATCACTTTAGCAGGAAGATTTGTCTTGAGCAGTAACGAGAATTCCTCTTGTTGCAGAAGTCGAGCCACTTGTTCAATTTTGCATGTAAAAACATAAACACAACCCAATTGTTCAGGGCTCATGATCAGTGTGTAGCAGTATTTTCAAAAGATAGTTTCTATGTCATAGCACTTAAAGTGGACCAACACCCAGGATTTTTACCCCGATCGGGGGTGCCCCGCTGTGTGAAACCCCAAGAAACCCCGAAAAACTCACCTCTCCTCGCTCCCACGTGACCGCCGCTGCCAATCCCCGCCAACGGACAAGCGGGAGGCAGCGACGGACAAGAGAGCGCATCCACCACCGCCTCCCGCGCGTCACTCTTACAGGGCCATTCACAAAAGGCCGGCGCGGGTGCGCGTCCTGCTAGAGGGACGCGCGGGAGGCGGCGGCGGGCGCCCCTGGATCGTGGATAAGGTAGGGATTTAGGGGTGCCCCGCAGTCAGGGGTCTGATTGGTCCGGGAATCTTATAGATTCCCAGGCCGATCATGGGAGGGTGTTGGTCCACTTTAAACTGTACCTTCACCCTGAATAAGAGCCTATCTTTTATGTTTCCCCCACCCCGTACATATATTAAAAATCATCCTACCTGCACCACCTATTGCGTTTTTTGAGCCTTTTAACACCCAAGATGGTGACCCATGCATTCTCAGGCTGCTTGCAGACAGTCTTCTGCCTGTGCTGCTCTGTATTTTGGGATTGCTGTCCTTTTCCTGACCCCAGCTCTGCTCTGTCTGTGCAAAGCACAGCTATAACCTGCCCCCCTGCATCCCCCCCCCCTTCTTCTCTCCTACTTCTGAGACAAGATAGCGACGACCGTATCCTAGCCTCCTGAACAGAGTTGCAGCCCAGCAGGAAAGAATAATAAGTAACCTAAAAACTTAAAATATATTACATTTAGATGCTGTGGAATAGTTTTTTTAAGGGTTTAGGCTTTTCATTAAATGCTGCTGAAGGTCCCTTTTAAATATGTGCCTATTCCTATTTCAGAAAGATGGGAAAATATAATTTTTTTATGCACAAAACCGGCTGTGTTCCTGGCTTGTAGAAGCTCACGGTGTGTGCACAGAACAAGATAGGAAGGGTGATAATGACTTCTTTTGACTTGTGTTTACTGCATCCCGGCTGTTTACCTTCAGGTTTGTTATCTCAGCCTGTACCAGCATGGTGAATGATTTTACATCACATAGGGGAATTGCTATAATGGTCTAAGTAATTGGATGTATTGAGAAAATAGAGTTGTCGTCCAAATATCTGTCCTTTCTGCTGTCGGGAAAACAGGCTGTTTTATCTAATGTCGTATAATTAGCAATGAGCGCATATGCATGGTAAATTTTGATTTACAGTCTCCTGAGGTTAACAACGAGCTGGAGATTAAAAGCATAAACTCAGAATCTGACAAGATGCTTCAAAACAAGTGACGTTAATATAAATGTATGTACAGGGAATGTCCACTTTATTAGAGACACTTTGCCTGTATAACTGGAACGTGGAGATTAGCGTCCGTAGCGAGGCGCTCAGAGCGACTGCTAGTAGTCGCTGTGATCGGCTATGGGTCGCTGTTACCAAGCGCCTCAGTCGCTGGCCGGCATTCATTGGTGTAAGTCGCTATAACACCAGTACAGCGCTATATTGGAGATAACGGTAGCGACTGGTCTGTGTGAGCGACTCAAACCATATTCATCAAAAAAACAGCCTCACACAGCGCCGGCACTCAAAATTGGGTCGCTGTAGCCCAGAGCGCCAGATGCTGTGTGATTAAAGTCCGTTTTTGAGCACATATCCACTAGTAACAAAGCGAAAACATATGGAATTACATTGTTATTACATTGTGACATTAACACTTTAATACCAGACCTGTAATGACAATTCTGCATAAAAATATAAAAAATCAAAAAAGTTTTCAAAAATGACTTTTAATAGGCCAGGTGAGGTGACATAGTTAGAAAACACCTGTTTAAAGAGAAGAAAAGTAACGTCCATTGAAATGTATGGGAGAGTGACAGGTAGCGACAGGTAATACCAGGCGCTCTGAAAGCCAAAGCGCCGTCGGTATATGCTGAGCCGTCTGTGATGATGAATCGGATGCTACATGGCGCTGTTAGAGTCGCTCACCGGAATCGCTTTGATAAATGTTGTATTGTATACAGCGCCCGACGTTCACCGTTCGCTACCTGTCGCTGCCAGTCGCTACCTGGCGCTATGGCTTGATGAATAACCCCCTTACTTGTCTGGAAATTAGGTGCGTGACCACGGGGTACAACTGTGATACCCCGGCCGGACACCAGCCTTTGATCGGACAGCAACCCCCAATCTCTGTCGCTTCTTCTGCCTATAGCCAAGCCCATGTTTGCCGGAACACAGGAAATGCCCACGCCGTCAGGTCTCACCAGCACAAAGATGCTGTCTATTAGAGCCAAGACGGGTAAACTTCCAAGGCACAAGCAGGGGTGGACTGGTCATAGGGCGTACCGGGGCAAATCCTAGTAGGCCACCTCCCCAATGGCCCCATAGTAGGTGATGTTGGGTCGCTGCGGCCCTGGTATATATCCTGTCCAACAGTCTGGGCAACAGGGAGCTGTGCTGTAGCTCATGACGGCCAGGCAGCAACACAAAGCTGCATGATGGAGCGGTCAGAGGCCTACTGACAACTGTCACAGCCAATGAATCTTTGTGCTGAGTGCTGAGGATGGATGGTGGGACCCCTCTCTGGCCCCCTGGGAAGCTGTAAACATGGGAGACCCTGATCAAGGCCGCCTTCAGAGGTGAGAGGGGGGATCCCTGTATATGTTCCATCACATAAATCATGTAGCTCCCCACTATTGAGGCACCTGGGCACGCAGCACTGTGAAAGGAGCGAACAGCTCAAAGCCGGCAGTTTCTGTTATGGTGGTGATGCTCTAGTTCCCTGCATCTCCTGCCTGACACGTGACCTCTGTGTCACATTCCGGGACAGAATGAAACCCCCTCAGGTTGCACAGAAACGTACCTTCTTTCCCAGTGGCCGCATCCCCGTTATCCCTTTAGCAGGGCAGACACGCTCCCTGTTAGAGGGTAGCTGGGGATATGGCCCCAGCACTCGCCTTAGACAAGCTCTTAGACGTAGGGGTGGGAGCAGATCCGAGCTCGCTGATTGGAGGAGAGGCCACACATGCGCCCTAGGCCTGGGAAAAGGTGAGTTAGATTGGGCGACCCGGGGGGTTTCACACAGCAGCGAGGGCAAGGACCAAAACCAAGGATCGTCAAAATCGTGGGTTTTGGTCTACTTTAATGCTGCTGCAGGCAGCTTAAATCATTGTATATGTTATTCACCCCTGGCTCCGTCCTTTTGCTGTAATATGTTATGCCTTCCCTCTGTACCCCATTCATAAGCTGCCCCTGTCACCCACCCATCAATTCATCCTCACTTTACCCCAGCCTTCCCCTGTCACCCACCCATCCCTCCATCCTGACTTTACCCCAGCCTGCCCCTGTCACCCACCCATCCCTCCATCCACACTTATCTCCAGCCTACCCCTGTCACCCACCCATCCCTCCATCCGCACTTATCTCCAGCCTGCCCCTGTCACCCACCCATCCTCCATCCGCACTTATCTCCAGCCTGCCCCTGTCACCCACCCATCCTCCATCCGCACTTATCTCCAGCCTGCCCCTGTCACCCACCCATCCCTCCATCCACACTTATCTCCAGCCTGCCCCTGTCACCCACCCATCCCTCCATCCGCACTTATCCCCAGCCTGCCCCTGTCACCCACCCATCCCTCCATCCGCACTTATCTCCAGCCTGCCCCTGTTACCCACCCATCCCTCCATCCACACTTATCTCCAGCCTGCCCCTGTCACCCACCCATCCCTCCATCCGCACTTATCTCCAGCCTGCCCCTGTCACCCACCCATCCCTCCATCCGCACTTATCTCCAGCCTGCCCCTGTTACCCACCCATCCCTCCATCCACACTTATCTCCAGCCTGCCCCTGTCACCCACCCATCCCTCCATCCGCACTTATCTCCAGCCTGCCCCTGTTACCCACCCATCCCTCCATCCACACTTATCTCCAGCCTGCCCCTGTCACCCACCCATCCCTCCATCCGCACTTATCTCCAGCCTGCCCCTGTTACCCACCCATCCCTCCATCCACACTTATCTCCAGCCTGCCCCTGTCACCCACCCATCCCTCCATCCGCACTTATCTCCAGCCTTCCCCTGTCACCCACCCATCCCTCCATCCGCACTTATCTCCAGCCTGCCCCGGTCACCCACCCATCCCTCCATCCGCACTTATCTCCAGCCTGCCCCTGTTACCCACCCATCCCTCCATCCACACTTATCTCCAGCCTGCCCCTGTCACCCACCCATCCCTCCATCCGCACTTATCTCCAGCCTGCCCCTGTCACCCACCCATCCCTCCATCCGCACTTATCTCCAGCCTGCCCCTGTCACCCACCCATCCCTCCATCCGCACTTATCTCCAGCCTTCCCCTGTCACCCACCCATCCCCCCCACCCACACTTATCTCCAGCCTGCCCCTGTCACCCACCTATCCCTCCATCCGCACTTATCTCCAGCCTTCCCCTGTCACCCACCCATCCCTCCATCCGCACTTATCTCCAGCTTGCTCATTCCCTTTTGGTCTCATTGACGCTTTAATATTTTCCTTTTAATTAAGCACATTTCTTTAACCAAACAGAAAGTGATATTAGCCCCCCTCAATTTCTTTGCAGATAACATAAAAACCTAAATATAAGGTTGACTGGAGTTGGGCTTCGAGGCTTTCCATGTTCAGCTGTTAAATAGATGTGATTTCCAATCGCAGTGTGATGTCTCTCATGTCATTAAAATAAATCATGTGCACAAGACACTGGACAAATTAAATTACTAGCTTGGAAATGATCATTGTAATTACTAATGCTAATTAACATGCTGCTATAAACAGGCCCATTTTTGCTAATGGAAATTGTATTGACCAAGTTATGAATGGTCGTTAAAATTGTCAATGGCCATATTATACAAAAGCCATAGAAAAGACCTTACGTTAATAAAGTCATTTCGTTCTGATCTAAATTGCTAACGCATTGTTGCTCCAAAGCGTGCCAGTTATTCTCCATTTAAAAAAGTGCCACTAAAGGCAAATGAGTTGCCTTCGGCAGTTTCATTGTATTCAGAACTCATTAGTGTAAGATTTGCCGCTGTAGAGCAGGGATCTATGTATCTACTTAGAAACCCATGGGCCTTGTGTAACTTATTTACCTTTTGAGACCACACAAAGCACCACTCCCATCATATCAGACCATAAATGAAAGCTAACCAACCCCTCCCCCTCACTTTGCTAAGGTCACTCGGGGCAATAACATAAAAAAACAACTCTGCTGGGGGCAGGTAGTCTGCACGGAAGCTGAAGCTGGGACCTTGGGTTATTCTACGATGCCCTTTACAAGGAACCCAAGACTATGGACATTTTTTGTCTGTGTCTCAATTCTCTGTTACTCATTTGTTGCTCCAAATGAACATTTCTAAAATTGCTAATCATACTAAAGAAGGGATTCCCAACCAGTGATAAGTGCCACTGGTGGTACTCGAGAGGCTATCAAGTGTTAACTCAGCAAGTTTGTAGACTGGCCTGTATCCCAACCGGATCTGCAACATATATCATTTACCCAACCCTGATTTGCCCAATGAGTAATAAACTGCTCCAGACGTTGATGTAAACTATTTATGTGCATTGTATGCTCTTTAAATGGCTGTTTTGAGTGTGTTTAACATGATTTTAGGTGGTTAACAAATCACGTGTATGGCACAGGTGGTACTTGGGATAATTCAAAAATGGAGAGTGGTACCCGATGAAAAGCAGTTGGAAACCCCTGTACAACAGTATTGATGAAGGATCATTAGGAAGGTTCTGAAGCAAAAACAATTGCATACGTTGTCGACGATTGTTGGCTCATCTTGGGACAGCTGCACTTGCAAGGTTAGGACATGGTTCCTGTGCAAGCTTCTTCAATATATAGATTGGCTTACTACCCCCTGCTATTTGGTTGAGGTTGGGGAGGGGGGGCAAGATACTGCTTACTCTTATCCTAAACATACACTAGTTCTTAAAAAAAATATTACCGGTAAGTGTAATATTTGTAATTACATACTGAAATGTTGGATATTTGGAACATAGGTATAGTGCTTACATGTATATGATGGTAGATCCGCCTAGCACCCTGAAAATTAAGCAATTATATTTCTCTAATAATCTCAGTGGTTATTTTTGGTATCTTAATGGTTGACCCTGGCTGCTCCAAATGTTCACATTTTCTTGGAGTGCTCTGGATGCCTCATGTGCTGATTGTGTTTCTCTGAATCTGGTCAGATTATTACTAAACAACGCATATAAGTCATTATTACTTTTATTTATTATTAATGTTTATTTATATAGCGCTGTCATCTTCTATAGCGCTTTACAAGGTGTCATTACAGACAAGATAAAATATATAGTACATGGAACAATACACAACTAGATGCCACAAGGTTTAAATCACGTGTTGTGAGCACAGGACAATAGGAAAGAGAGCCCGGCCCATGCGAGCTTACATTCTAGAGGCATGGAAATTGCCATATTTTTCGCTCTATAGGACATACTTTTTTCCCTAGATGTTGGCGAAAATGTTAGGACGTCATATGGTGCTCCCGAATAATATAAAAAAAATAACTTTATGTTGATAATGAATACACTATCATCAGCGAGAACATAGATGAAATACAAGGTTAAAATCAATCAGGGGATTGTCCTCAAGCACATTTATCTCCAGCAAAATGTATCAGTTTTTCAGAATGTATCCACGGTCAGTGTTAACACAGTATATATATACATATATATATATATATATATATATATATATATATATAGCAAATTGTCCGTGCAGATAGTAAACAAGGAGACTGCCTGAAATGTGTCTCTTAATATGTCACGGGATAGATGGTCAAAACTGTGGAAACTAGAGTTTAATGTCTCTAAATGTAAAATCATGCACTTGGGTAGAAGGAATCCCTGCTCTGAGTACCGTATGGGCAGCACTGTGTTAGCCAGGACCTCGGAGGAGAGAGATTTAGGGGTACTGATTACTGATAACTGCAAGATGAGTGGACAGTGTAGCCAGGCAGTGGGAAAAGCAAGCAGGATGCTCGGCTGCATAGCTTGAGGCATCACCAGTAGGAAGAGGGAGGTTGTGATGCCGCTGTATAGAGCCCTGGTGAGGCCACAGCTAGAATACTGCGTGCAGTTCTGGAGACCTTACCTGCAAAAAGACATTATTCAAATAGAACGTGTCCAAAGGCAGGCAACAAAAATGGTGGAAGGACTTAAACTTAAAACTTATCAGGAGAGACTTAAAGAACTTAATTTGTACAGTCTGGAGGAAAGAAGGGAGAGGGGGGACATGATTGAGACCTTTAAATATGTGAAAGGATTGAATAAGGTTCAGGAGGGAAGTGTTTTTAAGAAGAAGCTTAATGATAGAACAAGGGGGCACAACCTGAAGCTAGTCGGGGGGAAGATCAGGAGCAATGTTAGAAAATATTATTTTACAGAAAGAGTAGTAGATGCTTGGAACAAACTTCCAGCAGAGGTAGTTGAAAAATCAACAGTCACTGAATTTAAACATGCCTGGGATAAGCACACATCTATCCTAAGATAAAGAGTACATACAGTATACACATAAGGGCAGACTAGATGGACCGTATGGTCTCCTTCTGCCGTCAACCTTCTGTTTCTATGTTAAAGTGGACCAAAACCTTGACTATACTGGGTTATAGTCCTTTCCCCAGGGGCACCCCAATCGGAGGTTGCCAAAACCAACTCACCTCTTCCCGGTCCTACACCGCATGCCCAGCTGCTCATCCAGTCAGCATGCTCGGATCAGTCTAAGCCTTCATCTAAGGCGATCGGCTCCGAGTGCGCTGACGTTTGCAACCCCCGCCATTCCCCCCCCCTCCCACCGGCCATTCACAAATGCCTGGCACGGGCACGCACCCTGCTAGAGGAATAGCGGGGATGCAGCCGCGGCTCGTGCATGTGCCGTTGGACCAGGAAAGAAGGTAAGGTGTATGGGTTACCTGGGGGGTTTCACACAGCAGGGAACCCTATTTTGAAGGGGGAGGAAATCGATCAGCCCAGGAATCTTATAGATAGCGGACCAATAGTCAAAAATTACTTAAACCAGACCAACACAACAAACAGTGCTCATATGCGTCCTTCCCCAGGGTAATTTAGATTGCTGTACATAAAAATGTATTTACCCTTTTCTAACTCCTGCTGTGGCAAATTTTAAAAACAAGATGGCGGCTCATGCATTTGCACGCAGCCTGCAAACAGGAAGTGCTGCTGGGCTTCCTGTTACTGTGCATTGTCAGTTGAATCCAGGCAGCATCATGGCTGAGATGCTGGGAGAGGAAGCTCCAAAATGGCCGCTACATTTCTTTTCAAGCTGTGCCAGGCTGTTGGTGCGCTTTAAGTTCTAACATTATACAAAACATACTTTGAGAATCACAAATAAAATGCATGTGCAAAAGAAAAAAAAAAAAAAAAAAAATCAAAAGGTGACATTAAAGTGAACCAATCACTGGGATCTTGACTATCCTGGTGCTTGGGACTGCCCGGTGGGGCTTCCCAATGTAGGATGCCCCCTATGTGAAACTCCCCAGATCGCCCTTTCCCACTCCCACAGTGCAGGCGCTCATCCAATCAGAGCTTTATGTGGCACATACTCACAGACAGCATGGGGACTACAAAAAGCAGGCTAAACCTTTTGCCTGGAATGTACCTTTATTTTTTATTTGAGGCTCCCTTGGTGGCTATAGTCTATTCTGGCCCTAATATCCTATAACTGTTGCCTGGGTGAACCGCAGATTAGGTCTGGTAACCCCCTTGAGTATACCTTATTGTTTACATCATGCCCTCGTTTTACATACTTACCTGTCATTTTTCATGTACGGTATGTGATGTACAATCCTACGTCTTAAAATATAAATAAAAATGATTAAAAGAAACCCCCCAGCACTGAATAAGCTTTCAGTATTGTCGTTTTCCATATCTCCGCTCCTCTTTCTGGTTCACTGACCACTTCAGTCTTCAGAAATAGCCAACCCGCTGTGAACCCTTCAGGGTACATCTTCCTCTGTTAATCAAATCAGCTGTAATTGTACTTGAACTATTAACGCTGTATTAAGAATACTATGATTGTACGAGTGTTTTATTATTCTTTGGCATAAAACAGCTAGTTTAACCTGTGCTGCTGTATGTTCACTGACTGTGGTCCACAGTGTACAAGCAGCAAGTAGTGCACTGGGCCCGAAAAGGTGTAGATGCCGGTTTCTTGATCTAGAATCTAGTCTCCTATGTGTTCACAGCCCATCTACTAATCTACTATTTTAGGTTCATGTCTCTGCGCTTTCTCTGCATTGCTGCGCTGCAACACAGTAACAGTGCAGCTACAACGCATGGTGTGCACCCTACACAAACACCCGCTTCATGCAGTAGTGGGCGTGGCCTGCCGCTAACATCCAATGAGGAAAGCGGACGCAGGCCACGCCTACCTACTGCATGGAGCGGGTGAGCACCTGAGTAGAGAAGCAGAGGTGGCGGGGATAGCAGGGTGTCGCTCATCCATCGTCTGGCCTCCAGCACTGCCAGCAACATAGAAGCACCGTATATGTATGTATACTTATTTATTTATTTTTTACATTCACCCAATAAGACCCACTTTTGGGGAAAAATAAGTGCATCTTACAGAGATGCCAACCTGACCCACTCCTGCAGGGTGATATACTCCTGTCCTGCACTTCACAATGACCACTTACCTCAGCACACCTGGGCTCAGCCAATTACCTGGGCTGAATAGGAGCTCTAATTATCGGGGAGGCCGATTCATTAACAGCGGCAGGTAGCGACAGTTGAGCGACTGTAGCGGCATTTTCATAGCGCCTGCTAGTAGTCGCTGTGCTTGGCCGTTGTTCGGTAGTTGATAGCGACTGAGTCGGTGTGCAGTAATGTTGAATATTGGATGAGGAGTCGCTATTTGACAGGTTCCGCACTGTATGGGAGCGCATGATAGCGACTGGCCCTAGCGACCGGCTCCCACCACATTCATTAAAAAATCACGCTCAAAAAATTCTCGCGCTGTGAAATGCATGTTTAAACCCCAGAGCGCTGGCGGCGATGTGTTAAAAGTAGTTTTTTAACCCCCAAACAACCATATTTTTGGAAACCAAAAAAAACAGGTTTTTTAAATAATTTTGTAATATGAATACATTAATATCAGACCTGTAATATCAATTCTGTACTATTTTTATTTTTATTTTTTTTCCCTTAAAAAAATTATCTAAAATGGCAGAAGTGGTCACAGAATTTTTCACATTTAAAAAAAAAAAAAAAAAAAAAAAAAAATATAATAACAATTAATTATTAATATTTAAAGATTGTTCCATTGAAATGCATTGGAGAGCGCCAGGTAGCGAGAGGTCATACCTGTCGCTGTTCAAGGTCGGACGCTGGCGCTGTGGGCTGAGGCTGGAATAATGATGAATGAGTCGCTATACGGCGATTGTGGTGGGGAGCCGGCGTTCTCGTGGCGGGGCCCGTCATTACCGGCCGCTCACCAGTCGCTACCTGTCGCTATTCCTTCATAAATAAGGGCCTAAGTCCGGGTGTGTTGAGGTAAGTGGTCATTGTGAAGGGCAGGACTGGAGTAACATCACCCTACAGGAATGGGTCAGGGTGACATCCACGGTCTTATAGGGCAAACAATATGGTAATAGAAAAGCACCCAAATGTGGACTATCCTGGCAGGCTGAACTGGGCGGTCTTAAAGTGGGCCAAAACCCATATGATAGTCCTCTTCCTGGAAATTGAAAAATAAATTACTATTCTCACCTTGACATATTGTAAACCCTGTTTTCAGTGTTCTATTGTCTGTCTTCTACACCATCTTGGTTGTAGGCTTGAGGGTGGGCATTTTATGACGCAGCGCAGTAAGGATTGAGCAACAACACGTTCAATCCGATAAATTCTGGTCCTGCGACTTAAAGCGGTCCAACACCCATTTCCAAGTAAGTGGGTGAAGGACCACATTGTGACAGTCGCAGGTGACATGCACCCCATAATCCCCTGGTTTCACTCACCTGCACTGTCATCCCCCCGTGAAATGCAGCGCCATGATTCGCCACTGATGGCCCAGCCACTGGTGGATACACGGAACACATGACCACCAATGGCGAATCTTGGGGCTGCATTTCTTCAAGTGAAGACTGGTGAAACCATCCAAAAGGTGTCTGTGGGGTAAGGGGTGTGGGGGGATATTAGTCAAAAAGTAGGTTTTGGTCCACTTTAAAGTCATACTGCCTAGGGTTATTTTTAATAATATTTTGGAATTTTATATATAATTGTACTGATTTGATTTATTAGATTTTTGTTTGGGGCTTTGAGACATACTGAGGGACTAGCCATGCCATTTAGCAGAGTTTTAATATAAGGTGTGGGGCTGCTTTAAAGCAACAGTCTAGGAAACAGCAATAATAAGGCAGCAAGCAGCTCAACTGATGCCTGTCCCATGTGCCACTCCTCCATTTTCTGCAGCACCAGGTAGAAGCCATAGCAGGTCTCCAAAGTTTGCCCTCCTTTCAATTTCATTCCGCCAGGACCACACCCAAAACTGCAACTTCATTCCTTTGTGCTTCCAGTTTGAGTGATCCCGGCAAGCCACAGTGGTCCTGCAGTTTTCTCTGACCTCAGCAGTGCGCACACATGACTTCTAAAACTGCACCATGAAATGCCCCTCCCAGCTGAGCCATGCCCATAAACACAAGCGAAGCCAGCAGCTTTGCTTAGAATACATAAGGTAACTAAATATGAGAGCTTGAGAAATGGCTCATTTTACACAGTTCATGTGGGGAATAAGGGGGTGGAAGCTTGCATGTGCCTGACATTTAAGGCTGTCTACTGAAACACGTGCTGCTGTAGAAATTCCCCAACCTGATAAATGCTAATGATGGTCATGAATAGCTCAGATGTTTACCAAGAAATGTGTTTTTCTGATCTGCATGACAAGTCAAGCTATGCAGCCATCAGACTATGACACTTTTATAACTGCTAAGGTTTATTGTTAACTTGTTCCGGTTGTCGTCTGTTTTTAAATACGTTTTGTAGAGTTTTTTTTCTCCAACAGGGGATATTTTAATAGTTATAGTGATGCTTCATTTTTTTCATTATCCTGCGTTAGCATGTTTGTTTCAGAAAAAGACTGAAATAACATATTTCATGCTTTGATGCGTTACCTATTGCAAAGGAGGAAGAAAGAAGGGTTAACCAGGGTCCCGTCTCAGGGCCTCCAACACAGGGGAAGTGCTTGATTCACAGCAGGGGTGCAACTTGTTCGGTATAAGGACATGCTGTAGGTCTTTATGTTTATGCAAAGGTGAGCAGGGAGAAGTGGGGTTAACAGAAGTGGAAAAAGTAAGATGACCAGAGGTGATCAAAGGTCAATTGACGTGAGACTTGAAGAGTTGAGGTGGGCTCTGTTTGTAAGGCAGGGAGAGTTGAATTGAGCAGAGGTGAGTTGGGATGAGGTAGGTAGAGGCAGGCAGAGATCAGTTCCGGTGGGCAGAGGTGAGATGGCAAGAAAAGTGATTGCCAGAAGTTAGGTGAGAAGAGGTAGGTAGAGGTAAAGTGAGCACAGGTAAGGAAGGAAGAGGTAAGCAGGCATGTAGTGGGGCAGAGGTGAGCTGGGAGTCTACAGAGGCTTTTCCAGACATACCCAGCACAAAATAGATACCAGTAGCACATGTGAGTAACCTACCTCTACAGAGACGTTCATTGGTGGTGCATTTTCTGCTTTGGGAATTGTTGTGCCCTCTAGTGCCTAGACAGGCAAGCTCTGCTCTCCAATTCCTCAGGGCAGTGTAGGCCGCAGGTTGTGCATCCATGATCTACAGTTTCTTACAGGGGAGCTTCATTAGACGTTCTGCCCAGGGGCCTCTACCACCCAATCCCATCAAAAAGTTGAACTTTTCCTCCATAAATCTCCATATTATCCTGAGCTTTCAAGTGACACTTACACATTAGACTTGTGTACACTGAGGTATGGGCCTTCTATAAAAATGAAGGTGTTTGGGGGCAGGGGCATGATATGCTTGCTAGTCAAAATCCTTTGGTATTACCCAGAAGTCATTGGAGACCTGCTACGGCTTCTACCTGGTGCTACAGAAAATGCAGGAGAGGCATATGAAAAGGTATCAGTTGAGCTGCTTGCTGCCTTATTATTGCTGTTGCCTGGACTGTTTCCTTAAAGCAGCCCCACACCTTATATTAAAACTCTGCTGAAATGGCACTGGAAGAGTTGAGGTGGCCAGAGGTAAGTCAGGGAGAGTTGAATTGAGAAAAGGTGAGTTGGGATGAGGTAGGTAAAGGCAGGCAGAGGTCAGCTGAGGTGAGCAAAGGTGAGATCTCAAGAAAAGTGAATGACAGAGGTCAGGTGGGAAGAGGTAGGTAGAGGTAAAGTGAGCACAGGTAAGGAAGGAAGAGGTAAGCAGGCGTGTAGTGGGGGCAGAGGTGAGCTGGGAAGAGTCTACACAGGCGTTTCCAGACACACCCAGCATAAAAAAAGATACCAGTAGCACATGTGAGTAACCTACCTCTACAGAGAAGTTAATTGGTGCCTCATTTTCTGTTTTGGGAATTAGAGACATTGTGGACTTTAGCGGCTAGGCAGGCAAGCTCTGCTCTCCAACTCTTCAGGGCAGTGTAGGCCGTAGGTTGCGCATCCAAGATCTACAGTTTCTTACAGGGGAGCTTCATTAGACGTTCTGGCCAGAGGCCTCTTCCACCAGGTAATCAGTAAGTTGTATTCTTTTTCAAACAATGCTAATACCATCAAAAAGTTGTACTTTTCCTCCTTCATTCTCCATATTCCCCTGAGCTTTCAAGTGACACAAATGAGATGTGTACACTGAGGTATGGGCCTTCTATTAAAATGAAGGTGTTTTGGGGCAGTGGCATAATGTACTTGCTTGTCACAATCCTTTGGGATCACCTTGAAGTCAAGAGACGTATTTTGGTTAAAGGGACAGTCCAGGCAAATGAAAATAATGAACATCACTTACCTGCCAACTCACAGATTCAACCCCTCGTCATCCTGTGGGCTGAACCGGTCTAGGTGCAGCAGTCTCTGCTCTAAAGAAGAAAATATACTTATAGGCGTCCACCAGCAATGGCCACTCGTAGTTGCTCTAGTGATGCACCCTCTGCTGCTCATCAGTGAGAGAGCCTTCCCCCATGTGACCGATAGCAAGAATGCACACCAAGGCCAGGCAGGGAGCATGCCAATGACATTGCTAAAACCAGACAGCAGCAGCACACAGAACTCATGGGATCGAGTCTTCAGCCAGAAGATAAGTGAGGTTTTTTTTTTGCTTGAAAATGTCCTGCTGAAGAGTAAGGGAGATTTATTTTATATTGTCTGGGCAGGGACATGGTCAGTAGGATATATTCAGGTAAAAGCTTTAAAATAGGTTTGTGGAAAGCTCTGCTAGGAAGAGTGATGCACATGCATTAGGCATCTATTTTCACTACTAAGCAAACAATTACTTTGGTCTGGCTTAAACCAGACATGGATTACCAGGAAGTGAGGAACAGAATATCTGGGACAATAGTCAATGAAAATTTAACTTGGATCCTGCTAGACAGGCCGCCTGGGGTTGCTGTCTGTGGTTCTTTTTATTTTCATTTATTTTCTTCTTTTAGTTTATACTCTCTCCTTCACGTCTATTTTTCTTATGCCCTTATTTATCAAGGGCTAGCGCCAGGTAGTGTCTGACGAGCGCCAGGTACCGCCAGCTAACGGCGGCTACCGACTCAAGTACGCCCGGCGGCGGTCACAATGACACATTTATCACGCTAAATGAGGCTAGCGCCGGCGAGAGCGACAGCTAGCGCGGGATTCATCATGTAGCCGACTGCAACAAACAGCGCCGCTGCTAATCCCATCACAGCGCCAGGTATGACCTGTCGCTCCCTGGCGATGTCCAATGCATTTCAATGGAGCAATCTTTAATTAATCATAATTAATTCCTATTAATGTTTATTTTTTTTTTTTAATGTCAAAAATTCTGTGACCACTTCTGCAATGTTAGGATTTTTTTTTAAGGTAAAAAAAAAAAAAAAAAATTTGTGCAGAATTGATATTACAGGTCTGATATTAATGTATTCATATTACAAAATGTTTATAAAAACTTGTATAATTTTACAATCAAAAAATATGGTTGTTTGGGGGTTAAAAACTATTTTACACCCATCGCCGCCAGCGCTCTGGGGTTTTAACAAGGAATTCACAGCGCGAATACATTCGGAGCGTGTTTTGTTAATGAATCTGCAGCAAGCCGTTCGCTCTGGCCATTCGCTGTCAGGCGCACCCATACAACGCAGAACCTGTGAAACAGCGACCCCTAACCCCGTATTCAACATTACCGCACACCGACTGAGTCGCTGTCAACAAGCAAACCCCGGCCAAGCACAGCGAATACTGGCTGGCGCTGTAAAAATCACGCTACTAGCGCTCATCTGTCGCTACCTGGCGCTATTAATGAACCGGCCTCTTAGTTGTTTCCTTCATTCATAATGCACTTGAGTTAGCCCCTTTACATCCCCCACTCCTGGTTTCCCCTCTGAGGGTCAGTGGAATTTTGGCTTTTTTAAGGCCACCCCTTGCCCCTTGGCTATGGCATTTTATAGTATACAAAATATATCAGTTCAGCTATATCCCCATCACTTTTTAACTGATGTACATGTTTATGTATTTCTTTATACCTGCATACTCCTATTGATTTTGCATTACTGTAAACTGGCCATTTCTTGGGGTCCTCAAAGTGGGACAGTTTAACATGGTTTAATTACGGGTCACAAGCTGTAATAATATTTGGTCCATAAAATGTTGGTGCCAGTGCTCAGATGTCCATGCCATTACACTACCACCATTCACCCAAAGAGTCAGAGCAGTGGTAAACCACCCAGACATCAAGCATTTTGCATTTGGTGGGCCAGTATTCCCAATGTCAGCAAAGTGGGACATTCAGGTGTTCCCGGAGTTTTCAGCAGGGCAGTGGGCCTCACAGTGGGACTGTCCCACCGAAAGTGGAACATCTGGTCCGTTTAGTTTACATTTTTTGTAAAATGTAGTGGAAAAGAAATGAGAAACTGCTTGCATAGTAAAAGAAGTGGCTGTAGATTTGTGTTAATAGTTTGTTGGAAGTAGTTTGGGTGTTATACCGGACAGATGACAATCTGCTCATCTGCTGTCTTTACCTATAGTAAGGGGCTTGCTTTATTGGGGCAGTAACCAATAAGAGGATGGGGAAGGGGGCAGGGGAGGGAAATGGTTATTGGCCACAAACTTACTTAGGGCTTATCGGTTCAGGCTACCTTAAAGAAGGTGCATCGCGAAATTGTGAAATATAATAATATAATATAAACACGCCAGTTAATAAGAGGAGTGGTCACTTATATACCCAAACTGAATAAAACTCTCACCAAGCCTGTGGTTCTCTCCTCCTGGTAGGAAACACACCCAGAGGTGACAGGTTTGAGTGTATCAGGGGTGACAAAACATATTCCCATGATTTCCTCCCCCTTCTATTAAAATAAAGAAAAACAATCCTGGCCTGGATATTTCTTGATGTCCGCTCGCCATCCAACATATTAATATGGATTTATCATTGGCCCTTTTTTTATGCTAGTCCTACATTAAAGCGAATCAAAACTCATGCGACCAGGCCCTGCTGCTAGCTATCCTAAAGGGCATCCTATAGCAGGATGCCCCACTATGTGAAACTCCCAGGGTTGCCGGTAAACTCACCTTTACCGGACGCCTAGACACCCATTTAACCAGCTTTGCAGGCGGCACACACCCCTGTATCACAGCCACAGGGATGCTGTGAATGGCGGTCTACTCTTAATTTGGACTTCTGGGAGGAGCGAACTTGCACACACTACCCAGGAGAGAGAGCAGAATTGCCATTTTTACTCCAAAAACTGCACTTTTTGCATATAGCCAACAAATGGAAGGGTTGATTGAGCTTAAAAAATTGAGAATTGTCACCCTCGTGGAGTATCTGAGCCTGTAGACTTTCAAAGGACTACCTTGACAAAAAATTCTGCCATCCACTGTTGTAATTTAGTAAATATAAACTCCGTATATAGAATAATGTATTTTTTTCATCACTGACCATAAATAAAATCTGTGTTGAATGGCAGAATTACATTTTTGTATATAGTAAAATAAAAGAAAGAATACAGATACACATAGGCCCTTATTTAACAAGGGATAGCGCCAGGTAGCGAATGGTGAGTGAACGGTAATGACGGTCACCGCCACGAGAACGCCGGCTCCCCACCACAATCACACATTTATCAAGCCGATCCTGCTTAGCGACTGACAGAGCGCCAGATAGCGAATCATTCATCATTATTCCAGCCTCACCCCACAGCGCCAGCGAGCGACCTTGAACAGCGACAGGTATGACCTCTCGCTACCTGGCGCTCTCCAATGCATTTCAATGGAGCAATCTTTAAATATTCTTAATTAATTGCTATTAATGTTTTTTTTTTTTAATTAAATGTCAAAAATTCTGTGACCACTTCTGCAATGTTAGATATTTTTTTTAAGGTAAAAAAAAAAAAAAATTGGGCAGAATTGATATTACAGGTCTGATATTAATGTATTCATATTACAAAATGTTTTGAAAAATGTTTTTTTTTTTTTTTTTTTTAAAATATGGTTGTTTGGGGGTTAAAAAACTACTTTTAACCCATCGCCGCCAGCGCTCTGGGGTTTAAACAAGCATTTCACTGCGCAAGATTTTTTTGAGCGTGATTTATTAATGAATATGCTGGGAGCCGTTCGCTATGGCCATTCGCTGTCATGCGCTCCCATACAGCACGGAACCTGTCAAACAGCGACTCATAACCCCGTATTCAACATTACCGCACACCGACTGAGTCGCTGTCAACAACCGAACAACGGCCAAGCACAGCGAATACTAGCGGGCGCTGTAAAAATAACGCTACTGTCGCTCATCTGTCGCTACCTGGCGCTATTAATGAATCGGCCTCCCCGTAAATATAAACTCCGTATATAGAATAATGTATTTTTTTCATCACTGACCATAAATAAAATCGGTGTTGAATGGCAGAATTACATTTTTGTATATAGTAAAATAAAAAAGAATACAGATACACGTATACTGCTAAGACTCTATAATATATGTGTATATGTTCAAATAAAAGTGGGGCTGGGATAAACTCAGATATAGGAAATACAAATAATGATGACATTAAACCTAGCAGTGCATAAAGACTGAATCAGAAATACTAAAAGAAAAGTAGGTGGCCTCTGTGAACGTTTAGCGCTGTTTTTGCCTGAGTGCCCATGGAATGCAATCATTGTTGTTTAAATACGACTTTCAGTTCCTCCTTTGATAATTGTTTGCTTGAAATACAAATCTGTTCCTTTCCTGTAATCTTGCATAACACAACACATGTAGAGACAAAAATAGCTTTGTAATTGCTGACTTTATGGTCTTCTATGTGCTAAGGTTTCTATGGATTATGTCTACGATACTAAAAAGTATTTAAGTAGTCATCGTTTAATGGAGCTGATCCCCTTAATGGATGTGTTTTTCTAATATAATCTTTACTAAAGCTGTTCTTTTTTTTGGTTGTGAAGCATACATAATGCCAAGGCACATTTTAAAAAACAAAAGAACTAGTTCCTAGGAGCCAGGTAATTGAAGAACAAAAAAACACGGGGAGGCCGATTCATCAATAGCGCCAGGTAGCGACAGATGAGCGACTGTAGCGTGATTTTTTCAGCGCCAGCCAGTATTCGCTGTGCTTGGCCGGCATTAGCTTGATGACAGCGACTCAGTCGGTGTGCGGTAATGTTGAATACGGGCTGGGGGGTCGCTGTTTCACAGGTCCAGCGTTGTATGTGAGCGCCTGACAACGAATGGCCAGAGCGAACGGCTAGCTTCATATTCATCAACAAATCACGCTCCGAATGTGCTGTCGCTGTCCATTCCTTGTTTAAACCCCAGAGCGCTGGCGGCGATCTGTATTAACTAGTTTTTAACCCCTAAACAACCATATTTTTTGAATGTAACATTATACATGTTTTTACAATCATTTTGTAATATAAATACATTAATCTCAGACCTGTTAGATCAATTCTGCACATATTTTTTATTTATTTTTTTTTTACTTAAAAATAAATCCTAACATTGCAGAAGTGGTCTCCGATTTTTTGACATTAAAAAAAAAAAAAAAAAAAAAAAAAAAACCATTTATGAATAATTATAGATTGCTCCATTGAAATGCATTGGACATCGCCAGGGAGCGACAGCTCATACCTGGCGCTGTGAGGGAATTTGCAGCGGCGCTGTTCGGTCCAGGCGGCTTCATGATGAATGCCGCACTAGCCGTCGCTCTCGCCGGCGCTAGCCTCATTTTGCTTGATAAATGCGTCATTGTGACCGCCGCGGGCGTACTTGAGTCAGTAGTCGCCGTTAGCTGCCGCTACCTGGCGCTCGTCAGACACTACCTGGCGCTATCGCTTGATGAATAAGGGCCAAAATCATTTTCTTTAAAAGTTTGACACGCAGTTTAACCTTCATAATTTAGCTCTTTCTTCTAGGTTGTAGACAGCAGGGTCCTTAAAAGAAAAACAATTCAAAACATTAATGGGAAACAGGCCATAGCAAATTAGGGATCAGGATTGTAAAACGGTAATGGATTGTATATTGTATGTGCTGGCAGCTTTAAAAAACATTTGATCCTGAAATAGGGATCAGGGATGGGATTTTTCTGCTGCTCAAAGGGTCCCACATGGATGGAGTGTCAAACTGAGCCACTTGCTCTTGAACATAGCTGGCACATTCCATTGTGGGTTTCAGTGTGTAGAACCTCAAAAAGGAGTGGAATGGAGGGGCTGGTAGTCAAATTGCAGACAGTGGGTTTGAAATCCTTTTATGCCTTTGCATGTCCGTTTAGGTCGTTTATGTTTCTATTTTCTGAAAATCTGCAGTTTAAGGCCCTTATTTATCAAGGGATAGCGCCAGGTAGTGTCTCACTAGCGCCAGGTATCGCCAGCTATCGGCGGCTACCGACTCCAGAACGCCAGGCGGCGGACACAATCACGCATTTATCACGCTAAATGAGGCTAGCGCCGGCGAGAGCGTCAGCTAGCGCGGGATTCATCATGTAGCGGACTGCAACGAACAGCGCCGCTGCTAATCCCATCACAGCGCCAGGTATGACCTCTCGCTACCTGGCGCTCTCCAATGCATTTCAATGGCGCAATCTTTAAATCTTCATATTTAATTGTTATTAATGTATTTTTATTTTTTTTAATGTCAAAAATTCTGTGACCACTTCGGCAATGTTAGATATTTTTTTTAAGGTAAAAAAAAAATAAAAAATTTGTGCAGAATTGATATTATAGGTCTGATATTAATGTATTCATATTACAAAATGTTTAGAAAAACTTGTTTAATTTTTTATTCAAAAAATATGGATGTTTGGGGGTTAAAAACTACTTTTAAGCCATCGCCACCAGCGCTCTGGGGTTTAAACAAGCTTTTCACATCGCGAGAATTTTTTGAGCGTGATTTGTTAATGAATATGCTGGGAGCCGTTCGCTATGGCCGTTCGCTGTCATGCGCTCCCATACAGCGCGGAACCTGTCAAACAGCGACTCCTAACCCCGTATTCAACATTACCGCACACCGACTGAGTCGCTGTCAACAACCGAACCAAGCACAGCGAATACTAGCGGGCGCTGTGAAAATCGCGCTACTGGCGCTCATCTGTCGCTACCTGGCGCTATTACTGAATCGGCCTGCCCGTAAACCTTCAGCCTCATTTAATGAAAAGTCCAAACCTTAAAAACTATTCCCCGGCATCTAAAATGAATACGTTTTAAGTTTTTAGTCGCTGATGTATTATTCTTTTTACTGTTCTGTTAGTATTATTCTTTTTACTGCTGGGTTGCAACTCTCTTCAGGACTCCAGGCTACAGTTGCTGCCATCTTGCCTGAGAATCATCACATGCTGAGAAGAGGAGAGTGGGACAACTGCAGAGGGGTGGGTTATATCTGTTCTCTGCACTATTCTCTGACCAAACTGTTCTCAGCTTTGGGGTCAGCAAAAGGGCAGCAATCCCAGAAGCAGAGCGCCATAGCCAGAAGACACTTCCTTACTGCAGGCAGCCTGAGATTTCACAGACAGCCATCTTGGATTTTTAAAGGCTCGGAAAACGCACTGGGTGCAGGTAGGATGATATTTAATGTGGGCAATCTGTAGGTACAGGATGGGGGGAACATACAAGATAGGCTCTTATTCAGGGTGAAGGCCTGGTTTAACATTTGTAGCATCACACTGCTGGGTTGGAAAGGGACAGAAAAGCTGTGACTACTTTGGAAAAAAAACATGTGGGTAGTTTAAAGCTGCCTTGTTCTTATGAAACCCTAGGTAGCGCAGCTTAGAAGTATAAGCCACTGATTTTGATACCTGATACTTGCATAACTCACCCAACAGCAACAAGGAAAGCCACCTTCATAGTCAGTGAGAAAAAATGAGACGTCATGGCTACTGTAGAGAAAAAGAGACCAAATATTGTCCCAAGGCAATAGGTGTACTATATGGAGGAATGTTATATTGGATTCATTCTGTGAAGTTCGACAAGAAATATTGCAAGAGTAAGGGCCCGTTTACTCAAGCAAATTGACCGTTCGCTCTCCATACAAATCTTTGTTGGTTAATCAACCGTCATCGTGTCGGTCTTTCTCATAGCTAAAACATGACTTTTGTGGGCGACTTCTGTTTCCACAGATCGAACGATGAACGAGAAATTTTTGGTAAGCCAAAACGATACGACGGGTGACTGATGAACCAATGCTCATTTATCGTTTAATAGCGGCCATTTTCACAGAGCTATTGTCGCTTAATTGCAGTTGCTTTAGTGATTTCCCATTCGATATTCACTCTGTGTAAACGTGGCTTAACCTTAGAGTCGTGTGTGGCAAACATGTCTGCCCACACCAGTGAACAAAAGCTCCCTAATACTTCAGACATTACAAAGAGATTCTTCTGTAGATGTCTCGCTCTCTGGCCGAGGATGGAAAAAGCCTGGTGTGAGAATTTAGGATAATGATAATCTCTTTGTTACAGGTTGAAGGTGGGTTTTTCTTATTTTGTCTTGGGCCCTTATTTATGAAGGAATAGCGACAGGTAGCGACTGGTGAGTGGCCGGTAATGACGGGCCCCGCCACGAGAACGCCGGCTCCCCACCACAATCACACATTTATCAAGCCAATATTGCTTAGTGACTGAGATAGCGCCATATAGCCACTCATTCATCATTATTCCAGCCTCAGCCCACAGCGCCAGCGTCCGACCTTGAACAACGACAGGTATGACCTCTCGCTACCTGGCGCGCTCCAATGCATTTCAATGGAACAATCTTTAAATATTCATAATTGTTATTGTTTTTTTTTTTTGTTTTTTTTTAAATGTGAAAAATTCTGTGACCACTTCTGCGATTTTAGATAATTTTTTTAAGGTAAATAAAATAAAAAAATTGTACAGAATTGATATTACAGGTCTGATATTAATGTATTCATGTTACAAAATTATTTAAAAAACTTGTTTTTTTTGGTTTCCAAAAATATGGTTGTTTGGGGGTTAAAAAACGACTTTTAACCCATCGCCGCCAGCGCTCTGGGGTTTAAACATGCATTTCATAGTGCGAGAATTTTTTGAGGGTGATTTTTTAATGAATATGGTGGGAGCCGGTCGCTAGGGCCAGTCGCTATCATGCGCTCCCATACAGTGCGGAACCTGTCAAATAGCGACTCCTCACCCAATATTCAACATTACGGCAAACCGACTGAGTCGCTATCAACTACAGAACAACGGCCAAGCACAGCGACTACTAGCAGACGCTCTGAAAATGCCGCTACAGTCGCTCAACTGTCGCTACCTGCCGCTATTAATGAATCGGCCTCTTGGCTTTCTTGCTGTGTGGAAGAAGGGGAATGTGCAGGTTTAGGTGACTGGACGAGGTGATTTACAATTTACTTCTGTCTGTGGTGACTAAACAACAAAACCCAGTGGTGCCAAGGGACTTTGGCTTGTCCTGATCACAGGAACTGAAATAACTTCTTGTTAGGCCCAGGATCCCAGGGCTTTGTGTCGCTTCCTGGGGACAAATATTGGTTTTAACCATGGTTGGCACTGTAGCCCCCCCCAGGGCCCCATAGCTCCCATGGCCCCAAACAAAAATATTTTAAAGCCTCTTAATACATACTGGTTGCTTGGCAGACTATTATATTTCTAAACCCTCTGCTCCTGGGCCTCGTGAAGTTGGGTTCACAAAATGCTGTGATCCAATAGCATTTCATAAAAATCCATGGACACTTCTACTGCTTAGACAGTAAGGCATCAGTCAAGCAATGAGGGCTGATTGATTATTATATGTGTGCTGTTCTTTCCCTCCAGCATGGCAAGGGGAAGGTTAATATTTGTAAACCAATAAACGCTGGCAATAGCATCAATCTCTATTACTAATTGGCCCTGCAGAGATCTTATTTGGCAAAAGGCTGCCTCTTCCAGGAATCTCTGCTATGGATACAAGTGACAGTCAGCATCTCAAGCAAAGCTGCTTTGTGTTTTATGTACTATTAAGATTACAGCAAAAATCGAGCTAGGAATATACATTGCATGGCCATGTCTCCTGCAATTCTATAACTTGCTGTAATGTAAATAGGTTTCAAATCTTAAATGAAGATGTTATATGGGGGAATCTACATTTATTAGGTCAGATAAGTAGAAAAAGACATGGCTCTCACCCATATTTATCTATTTCCTACCCCGGGAGCCCGGTCTGGTTGCGGGGAGGCCGATTCATTAATAGCGGCAGGTAGCGACAGTCGAGCGACTGTAGCAGTATTTTCACAGCGCCCGCTAGTAGTCGCTGTGCTTGGCCATTGTTCGGTTGTTGATAGCGACTGAGTCGGTGTGCAGTAATGTTGAATACGGGGTGACGAGTCGCTACAGGTTGCGCGATGTATGGGTGCGCATGATAGCGACTGGTCAGAGCGACCGGCTCCCACCACATTCTTCAAAAAATCACGCTCCAAAAATTCTTGCGCTGTGAAATGCTTGTTTAAACCCCAGAGCGCTGGCGGCGATGGGTTAAAAGTAGTTTTTTAACCCCCAAACAACCATATTTTTGGTAACCAAAAAAAAAAAGTTTTTAATTACATTTTGTAATATGGATACATTAAAGTGGACCAACACCCAGGGGGGATCGGCCCGGAAATCTATAAGATTCCCGGACCGATCAGATCCCTCCCCGCGGGGCATCCGAAATCGGGATGTCCCGCGGGGAGGAACCCCCCAGGAGGCCCACAAACCTTACCTCAGCCCCGTTCCATCGGCGCATGCACGAGCCGCGGCAGCGTCTCGCGCTTCCCTCTAGCAGGGCACGCACCCGCGCCGGGCGTTTGTGAATGGCCGGTGCAGGCGCGCTCCCTGTTAGAGGGAAGCGCGAGACGCGGCCTACAGCGCTCAGAGCCAGCTGAGCTGGTATGCGCGTCCAGGCGGCCTTGGACGCGCATACCACAGCGGCTCTGAGCGCTGTGATTGGCTGGCGCGGTCACGTGGGAGCGGGGAGAGGTGAGTTTTTTGGGGCTTTCTGGGGGGTTTCAGACAGCGGGGCGCCCCACCGAAGTGGACCAAAACCCAGGATAGTCAAAATCCTGGGTGTTGGTCCACTTTAATATCAGACCTGTAATATCAATTCTGCACAATTTTTTTTTTTTTTTCTTTTTCTTAAAAAAAAACATCTAACATGGTAGAAGTGGACAGAATTTTTCACATTTAAAAAAAAAAAAAAAAAACATTATTATGAATTAATTATGAATATTTAAAGATTGTTCCATTGAAATGCATTGGAGCACGCCAGGTAGCGAGAGGTGATACCTGTCGCTGTTCAAGGTCGGACG
Source organism: Gastrophryne carolinensis (assembly GCA_027917425.1). Classification (NCBI taxonomy): domain Eukaryota; kingdom Metazoa; phylum Chordata; class Amphibia; order Anura; family Microhylidae; genus Gastrophryne; species Gastrophryne carolinensis. Next base: position 433,155,095 of record CM051236.1, read on the forward strand.
CTGGCGCTGTGGGCTGAGGCTGGAATAATGATGAATGAGTGGCTATCTGGCGCTATCTCAGTCGCTAAGCAGGATTGACTTGATAAATGTGTGATTGTGGTGGGGAGCCGGCGTTCTCGTGGCGGTGCCCGTCATTACCGGTCGCTCACCAGGCGCTACCTGTCGCTATCCCTTGTTAAATAAGGGCCTAAATCCACTGCAGACTTGTAAGGGAAATGTAGCCAGCCCACAGGTAAGTGGTTTGAATTTAAATATGCACTTCCCATAAAATCCCCAATATCTTAAAATCCCATATTCAGCTTGGCACTCATTGCATAAAAGCAAGCATTTCAAGAAGATGACATCTTATAGGATACATCTGTTTGTGATGCTCACTTTGCCCTTAGTCATGGTTAGTTATGGCGCCCCCCCCCCGAACTGGCTCAGCCCCGCCTGGTTAGTGCACATTGGAGCTCTCCCTAAATATTGAGATGCATTTTAGCATGGACTGAGGGCGGGTTCAATTTAAATTTGTAATTGGTTAGAAGTACTTTTAGGATTCTTTTACACTTTCCCACCTGTGTCACGGAGTAGGAATACTGAAGCACAATGAAAGCTTTATGAACACACTGCAGCCCATGTAAGTAATTGTATTGCTGCATTATAGTGCAGTTCAGCTCCTGCCAGGTCCTTCTGGGTCCTCCATTCTTTTTGCCTTCTCTGCTGCTGCCACTGGTGCCTCCTGGTCCTCTGCTGTAGCCACCTTCTTTATCCACCAGGTTCTGCCACCTGCCACCACTAGCCTCTGCTGGGGTCTTCCGTTCCTCCATGGTGCTTGGGTGGCTTCACACCTACCCTGTTTCCCCGAAAATAAGACAGTGTCTTATATTAATTTTTGCTCCCAAAGATGTGCTAGGTCTTATTTTCAGGGGATGTCTTACATTTTTCCATGAAGAAGAATTCACATGCATTCACAAAAAAAGGAAATGTATTAACTGTTAAACAGTAGTAGTTGCCATCACAAACCTTAGCCTCTCCAGCAAGCACTCACCTATTGTTGAAGCAGCAGGCGATCTGGCGGTCCAGTGAGCGATCAGACAGTGGGGCGGGTGATCAGAAGGCCCTCAGCCTGTGCCGCCTGATTCATTGGTGGATCAGCTGCTGGGACCACACCCCCCCCCCCCAACTCCCGCAGCTAGCCGGCTCCGCTCTGTCAGGCGAAAGAGACAGCCGCCGCAGCCTCACATGGCGTTATGCCACCTGCGGCCCTGCACTCAGCCGGCTGCTGCTGCTCCAATGGCATTCCGGGACATTTCCTGAGGGGGCGGGGCGGCGGGACATAACTCACCAATCCGTGATTGTCCTGCCCAGTTGCAAGGTATGCAAACGTCAGAACTCCGATTGGCCAGTGTTACTACCCGCCCTCCTGCACATCGGATGCTCATTCGCCGCCCTCCCGCATGACGGCAGCTACAACCCTGCGGCACTCACATCGGCCTCCCTCCTCGCTCCCGCCTTTCAGCTTGTAAATACGGTATTTTGGGGGGAGGTCTTATTTTCGGGGAAGGTCTTATATTTAGCCTTCATGCTAAAAGCACAGTAGGCCTTATTTTCGGAGTAGGTCTTATTTTCGGGGAAACACGGTATGTCCGCTGCTGGGAGGCCTTTGGGGCCACCACCACAGCAATGTTGTAAACATAGGCATAGCACATTAGACAAATGTCTACTGCACTGCTCTACACTTGTGCATTTCTAAACACACATTTATAACAGGGTCTCAAAGCGATTGGTGTTGTTTGCTGACCGGCAGTGCTCGTGGGGGAGAAGGGGGGCATTCATATTGCGTATATACTTCCTGAACCTCTTACCTGCTTCATGCTCTCTCACTGAAACTGGGACCCCCGGTTGGTCCATTCATGTGGTCCAGAGTCCTTTTCTGAGTTTCCGTCCACTGAATGGTCCACGGGACCAACAGCTACCAAGTGCGTGGCCTGCTTTTGCTGCTAAATAAATTCTCACTAAGAGGCCGATTCATTAATAGCGCCAGATGAGCGACTGTAGCGTGATTTTTTCAGCGCCAGCCAGTATTCGCTGTGCTTGGCCGGCGTTAGCTTGATGACAGCGACTCAGTCGGTGTGCGGTAATGTTGAATACGGGCTTAGGGGTCGCTGTTTCACAGGTCCAGCGTTGTATGTGAGCGCCTGACAACGAATGGCCAGAGCGAACGGCTAGCTTCATATTCATTAACAAATCACGCTCCGAATGTGCTGTCGCTGTCCATTCCTTGTTTAAACCCCAGAGCGCTGGCGGCGATGGGTATTAACTAGTTTTTAACCCCTAAACAACCATATTTTTTTAATGTAACATTATACATGTTTTTAGAATCATTTTGTAATATGAATACATTAATCTCAGACCTGTTAGAGCAATTCTGCACAAATTATTTTAAAAATTTTTTTTTACTTAAAAATAAATCCTAACATTGCAGAAGTGGTCTCCGAATTTTTGACATTAAAAAAAAAAAAAAAAAAATTAATACCAATTAATTATGATTAATTATAGATTGCTCCATTGAAATGCATTGGACATCGCCAGGGAGCGACAGCTCATACCTGGCGCTGTGAAGGAATTTGCAGCGGCGCTGTTCGGTCCAGGCGGCTTCATGATGAATGCCGCGCTAGCCGTCGCTCTCGCCGGCGCTAGCCTCATTTTGCTTGATAAATGCGTCATTGTGACCGGCGCCGGGCGTACTTGAGTCGGTAGTCGCCGTTAGCTGCCGCTACCTGGCGCTCGTCAGACACTACCTGGCGCTAGCCCGTGATAAATAAGGGCCTTAGTGCATTGCATTTGTCATTACTCCATTAGAACACTTGTAGATGTCCAGCACACTGTTAGGAAGCTGGTAAGGTTAGTACATGGCTGAGCAGTGTTGGTGACATTTTTTGGGAGGGCATAGATGGCCAGTGTATGCTTACGCACACATAGGAATTCTTCCCCTGCATTTAACCTCCCTTTGCACACATGCCTGCAGTGGTACTCAGGGAGCAGTTGGGGGTTAGGTGCCTTGTTCAAGAGCACTTCAGTCATGTCCCATGGCTGGAAATCGAACCTGCCACCCACCAGTCACAAGGCTGCTTCCTTACCTCTAGGCTACAAATGCCCCTTAAACTGGAACAACACCAGAGTGTCAGCACCCACATGACGCAGCTGCCAGTCACAGTGATGGATTTCTATTGGGGAATGGGGAGAAAGGTCAAAATTTATCCCGTTTGCTGCTTTTAATGCACAAGGGGCCATCTCATTTCGGGATGCCTCCCTGCGACCGGAATAACACTCATTTTGTAAAAAAAAGAGTGTTGCCCTGGTTTAATGCAGTGATTACATGTGGGTAATGCTTTCAGCACTTCTACCCACACTATCACATTCCTGGGCTGTGGAGGGGACAGAAGCTGAGAAACTTGGTGCAGTGCTGGAAGCAAAGACAAACCTGGTGCTGGTCACAAAGGTAGATAAGCCAGCTCTCCACCTGCCCGATACATTTAGGCCCTTATTTATCACGGGCTAGCGCCAGGTAGTGTCTGACGAGCGCCAGGTAGCGGCAGCTAACGGCGACTACCGACTCAAGTACGCCCGGCGGCGGTCACAATGACGCATTTATCAAGCAAAATGAGGCTAGCGCCGGCGAGAGCGACGGCTAGCGCGGCATTCATCATGAAGCCGCCTGGACCGAACAGCGCCGCTGCAAATTCCCTCACAGCGCCGCTGCAAATTCCCTCACAGCGCCAGGTATGAGCTGTCGCTCCCTGGCGATGTCCAATGCATTTCAATGGAGCAATCTATAATTAATCATAATTAATTGGTATTTTTTTTTTTTTTTTTAATGTCAAAAATTCGGAGACCCCTTCTGCAATGTTAGGATTTATTTTTAAGTAAAAAAAAATTTTTAAAAAAATTTGTGCAGAATTGATCTAACAGGTCTGATATTAATGTATTCATATTACAAAATGATTCTAAAAACATGTATAATGTTACAATCAAAAAATATGGTTGTTTAGGGGTTAAAAACTAGTTAACACCCATCGCCGCCAGCGCTCTGGGGTTTAAACAAGGAATGGACAGCGACAGCACATTCGGAGCGTCATTTTTTAATGAATATGAAGCTAGCCGTTCGCTCTGGCCATTCGTTGTCAGGCGCTCACATACAACGCTGAACCTGTGAAACAGCGACCCCCCAGCCCGTATTCAACATTACCGCACACCGACTGAGTCGCTGTCATCAAGCTAACGCCGGCCAAGCACAGCGAATACTGGCTGGCGCTGAAAAAATCACGCTACAGTCGCTCATCTGGCGCTACCTGGCGCTATTAATGAATCGGCCTCTTAATCTCTTTGGAGCTAAGGTAAGTATTTTAATGGGGGGGGGGGGTTCTGCACTTTGTTCATTTTTGGGTGCTTGGGGCTCTACATTAACAATGAACCTCCAGGTTTGATTACTTCCAATACCTCCTGGCACTGCACCCATTTCCATTTGTTTCTGTTCTGTAAGGGTTATATGGCTTCTACAATCTATTCAAGTTAAATGTGGCTCCCCTCTTGCAATCCTAAATGTAGCTTGATTGCAATAAGAATGTTTGGAAATCCCTGCTCTAGATTATTTCGAAATGCTGAAATCGGGAAGCATTATTTATGAAGCGGCAGCTGGTGATGCGGTTACCAGCTAGCGCCTTATTTAACACCAGCGACGAAAATGATGCAGTGCCGGGCACTCTGGTTGAAGCAGCGCTCTACCTCAAGATCCTATAGAGCACAATGGGCAGAACTGGATTGTAGTGTTTAATGCTTATAATTAGTATTTTTTTGTGCATTTGGACTTGTCAATAATGGAAACACAGGACCTAGATGGTCCAAAATGTTTTTTTGGGGTGTTATTAAAATTGATTTTAATGGCTTCTTTTGCTTAACAATGTGTAAACACCAACAACTAAAATGCAGCTTAAACGCACTGTAAAGTTTGTCCCTAGCAGTGATTTCTCGTAACTGTAATGAAAGAACGCTGACCAACGCCAGAAAAATACAGCACCAAAGAATTCATACATATGCTGGGAAGCGATGTAAAAACGGCAGTTCAAAGTGGCACTCACTGGCACTGGGCTAATCAGATGGCGGGTCCAATAGGCAGTGACATAGATCGGCCAATACCTCATTGCAACAATCAAAGCTAATTTGTAGCGTTTGCTAGCGCCAATGTAGTACATAGCACTGCGCCAGATAAGATAGGAATGCTGGCGCATAGTAAAGAAGTTTAGAAATGTAAGTGAAATAAATGTAAGAGCTGATGGTAGGTGCTGACATAGGTCGGCCAATACCTAAGTGCAACAATGAAGGCTAAGGCCCTTATTTAACAAGGGATAGCGACAGGTAGCGACTGGTGAGCGGCCGGTAATGACGGGCCCCGCCATGAGAACGCCGGCTCCCCACCACAATCACACATTTATCAAGGCAATCCTGCTTAGCGACTGAGATAGCGCCAGATAGCCACTCATTCATCATTATTCCAGCCTCAGGTATGACCTCTCGCTACCTGGCGCTCTCCAATGCATTTCAATGGAACAATCTTTAAATATTCATAATTAATTTTTATTTTTTTTTTTTTTTTTTTTTTAATGTGAAAAATTCTGTGACCACTTCTGCCATTTTAAATATTTTTTTTAAGGTAAAAAAAATGTACAGAATTGATATTACAGGTCTGATATTAATGTATTCATATTACAAAATTATTTAAAAAACTTTTTTTTTTTGGTTTCCAAAAATATGGTTGTTTGGGGGTTAAAAAACTACTTTTAACCCATCACCGCCAGCGCTCTGGGTTTTAAACATGCATTTTACAGCGCGAGAATTTTTTGAGCGTGATTTGTTAATGAATATGGTGGAAGCCGGTCGCTATGGCCAGTCGCTATCATGCGCTCCCATACAGCGCGGAACCTGTCAAATAGCTATCAACTACCGAACAACGGCCAAGCACAGCGACTACTAGCGGGCGCTCTGAAAATGCCGCTACATTCGCTCAACTGTCGCTACCTGCCGCTATTAATGAATCGGCCTCTAATTAGTAGCGTTGGAGCAGCGACATGTAGTGCACTGCACAAGATAAGATGGGAATGCTGGTGCTCCGAAGCTGGCGCTATAGCCACAAAAATCATGCTAAAAGGCGCACATCATAAATAAGGCCCATAGCAAAGAAGTTTAGAAATCTGAGTGAAATAAATATAAGAGCTGATGGTTCAGCCGCACAGAGCTGCAGTCAAAATAACTGGCAGAAAAAAGGCTTTTCCTGGCTGTGAACGTGATGGCTGCTTTCAAGGCCTAGATATATAATTATAAGATCATTACATTCATGAGGATTAAAATAATGCATGTGCTATGAATTATGAATGCTGTTTTCGAAGGAAATCAATGAAAAGTTCCCGATCTCCTTCTGAATCAATCAGCAAGGAGAGGATGCAGTTGGCGGTGTGGAAAAAATAACGCGAACAAGGCGGCTCATCTACAGATTGCAAGAATGAACAACTGTGAATTTTACGGTTTGGAAACCAGATGATTACCATAACGCTGAGGCACAGTGAAGCGTTTCTACATGTAGGGCTGTTAAGTGGCATTGCTAGGGGCCACTGATGAGGCTCTGGATTGTGCAATGCTGTAAACATTGAATAAAAGATGAGCACACAGACTCCATGCCAGCATCAAACCAAAGTGAAGACCACAGAAAACATGGAGCCCCCAGAGAAGAGATTTACAGGCTGGAGGCATTTCAGGCGTCATTGTAATGCAGGTTCACTGTACAGAGGAGGTCTACTGAAAAAGGACACTATAGGGTTGATTCAACACTAACATTTTCTATTATCATTTTTTTCTTTTGTGCAATTCAGCTCCATATTTAGCTATGCAATTTTTTACAAAATGTGCACCACTAACTATGGTGCTGCATTGCACCGAGGAATAAAATCATGAGTTTTAATGATGAAAAAAAATACGGTGCTGATTCAGCCGTCATAGGGTGTGGAGGACAGGTCTTATTTGATAATACAGGTAGAGGACCATAGTTTTCTCAAAGAATATATGCGAGTAAAATAAATTCAGTGCTGAATCAGCTTTTATAGGGAGTAGAGGACAGGTCTAATTTGGTAATACAAGTAGAGGACCATAGGGCTGATTCAGCACTGTGTGATTTTTTTTCCTCTGTTTTTTGTGAGAATTTTTTTTATAATGCTTTCTTTATTATTTAAAAATCTGCACAGCTAAATATGTTGCTGAATTGCACTAAGCAAAAAAAAATTGAAATATAGCCAAGCCCAGCGGCACTTTTGAGATCGACAATTGGCTAATCTCAAAAGTGCAGTAGTGACGTGCGCCAGCCGGCTGGTCGCATCCATGGATTAGTACTCGAGCACGCTCGCTCCTACACCGACCCATTCAGAAAGGCCACAGGGAAGCCGGGGATGCGGCAGCCAGCGATTGAAGCGGCACGGGAGCTGCCAGTGAAGATGAGTTTATTGGTGCTTTTAGGGGTTGTCACACAGCGGGGGATCATGGTATAGCATAATAAGCAGCTTGGAGGGGGCACCTTAACTTATATCCTTAATCAGTGGCGAACTGGGGCCAAAACATCTATAAGATTCCCGGGCCAATCCAATCCCTTCCTGTGGGGCATCCAAAATTGGGATGCCCCGCTTTGTGAAACCCCCCAGGGCACCCGCTGCACTTACCTGAATCCTGGTGCAACTGCGCATGCACGGGCCACTGCTGCATCTCGCGCTTCTCTCTAGCAGGGTGCAAGCTTGCTAGAGGGAAGCGCGAGATGCGGCCGCCAGCGTGCTCGGAGCTGCTGAGGTAAGACGTAGTTTTGACGCGCAAACCTCAGCGTCTCCGAGCTCGCTGATTGGACGAGCGCCCGCGCATGCGCCATGGGAGCGGGGTGAGTTATAGCCAGCGATCTGGGGGGTTTCACATAGGGAGGAAATGGCCCAAAACCCAGGATAGTCAAAATCCTGGGTGTTGGTCCACTTTAAACAGAGCTGCCATGGAGGGTCCTGGTTCACAGGAGACCAAACTAACCTAACCTAGCCTTTTTCGACCTGAGCTGCATCTCATGGGTGTTTCCTGTCCCCCCATCATACAGATATAGATGCCTCATTTTTCCAATGGAACTGTAGAGGCATGTCAAATTGTGATGTCTCATAAAGAAATGTTTTCAGGGACCTAAAGTCATTTTTGCCTCTTTGTCCCCTTCTTGGCGTTATGCTGGGATTCAAGGTTGCAGTTAGGCCTAATGTTCTGAAACGATAGATTTTTTCCCTGGTGCCTTACGCCCCTGTTCAGAAGCTGAGGTAAACAGCTCTTGACAGTGTTTTCTGTGCCAGTGCTCGGGGTCATTCTGCTGATATTTACAGCTATTAAATTGAATGTGATTCAAAGAGGTTGCCTGAAGCTGGTAAGAAATGTCTCTTTCTTGTTATTGCTCCAGTACATTTCACACCCTACACACTGACAGGATTATTTATAGAGCCAATTAACAGGATTCTACATAGTACTACGAGCAGGATGGAAAGGCTGAATAACTTTATTATATATACATATATCATTTCCTATTCCTTTTATAGAAGACCTCCAGCTGGTGGATATTCCCACAGCATTGGACGGCAATAGAGCACTGTTTTCCCAGATGAAGAGTACCCCAGATTGAAGGGGCACCAGCAATGATTAGGGGTGCACCAATAGGGGCTACCGAAGAATTATCCAGTAAAACCATAGGATGTTTTCACACCAGTCCAATTGCAGAGCGCTCACGCTTGCATGTGATTGTCCCGCAATCACTGGTGTCAGCGCGTGAAGGGTATTCAGTGATAGCGCTCTCTACTCGCAAATAAAGGAGGTCGCTAGTGCTGCGCCCTCAGGACGCTGCAGGCATGGCTTTTGCGGACGCTTTGAGCTCTCTGCAAATGCCCAAATTGGGCCTCGATTCACAAAGAGTTGAAAAAAACTCTCATGCTAGTAAAAAATTCAGTATTATTTAATGGTGAATCCAGCAAATCACCCAAATAGCACCAAATCACAGCACCCCCTCCACAGTAATTAGTACATTCAACAACAATATCAAGAATTCATATATTATTTATTAAATGGTACCTATTAAAAATCCCATAATGACATACAATTAAAAAACATGTAACACTAGACAGTACATTTTATGGGGAATCCCAATTAGATCCCATAATCCCATCCAACAAGTTTATAAAGAATTATATCCAATACAGTGCCAAACTGCAAAAATTGTAAAATATATAAAGTGCAAATAGTGCAAGTATAGTGCAAAGGATAACCATATTAATACCAATGCATTAATGTGGTAAGAGGAAAAAGCGCAACAGTGCTAAACTACAACAATAAATCAAACACATCACCTAAGTGTGGATAATCTGGATAGCCCACAAAAAATGACACTTTTTACTACAGGTAAAAATGGGTAAAAAAATACTTTTTTCAAGAGTAAAAAAGTTCCATTGCTTTTCATTGTCTTCCTATCTAGTGATTCACTAACAGTGACATTCTCAGGCTTTTTTCTCATGAATTAAATTTTTTACTACCATGAGAATGTTTTTCAACTCGGCCAGGCTGATTCATCACTAACGCCAGGTAGCGACAGATGAGCGTCTGTAGCAGGCATTTCAGAGCGCCCGCTAGTAGTCGCTGTGCTCAGCCGTGGGTTGCTAGTTCATAGCGACTCAGTCGCTGTGCAGCAATGATGAATACATTGTGAGGAGTCGCTATATGACCAATACAACGCTGTATGGGAGCGCATGTTAGCGACTGGTCAGTGCGACCGACATATTCATAAAAAAAACAGCCTCACACACCTCCGGTGCTCAAAAATGCTTCGCTGCAGCCCAAAGCGCTGGAGGCGGTGTGATTAAAGGTTGTTTTTTAACATGTATCCACCAGTAACAAAGCAAAAACATGGAATTACATTGTAACATGAACACATTAATGCCAGACCTGTAATGTCAATTCTGCATAAATATATAAAACATGAAAAATAGCTTTTTCTAGGCCAGGATAGGTCACAACATTATTTGAGATTAAAAAACAAAAACCCCCTGTTTAAAGAGAAATAAAAGAACGTCCATTGAAATGTATGGGAGAGCGACAGGTAGCCAGAGGTAATATGTGGCGCTCTGCAAGGCTGAACGCCGGCGCTGTACACTGGGGCTGGGATAATGATGAATCGGATGCTACATGGCGTTATCCCAGTCGCTCAACAGATTCTGCTTGATAAATTTGTAATTGCGCGCCGTGCCCGGCGTTCACCTGACGCTACCTGTCATTTACAAGGCACTACCTGACGCTATCCCTTCATGAATAAGGCCCTTAGTGGTGAATCAAGGCCTACTTGTGAAAACACCCATAGATTACCATACCTACCAACTTTTCAGGGTTGGAATGAGGGGCATTTCTTAAATTAGACCACGCCCCCTCATTGATGGATAGATAGGTTGTAACAGTTACAGCAACAGAGACTGTTTGAGTTGATGAATGAATCATTTACTGATCTGCATATTACACCTCACGGAGGGGCAAATGAGAAGAGCGAGGGACAGGGGGTCACGGCTTCAAATCATGGACACTTGGGAGGTACGGTATGGGCAGCTTTTCGCAGATGCGTTGGTGTGAAAGCAGCTTTATTCCTGTAGCTAATTTATTTTGGTATTAGTGCTACTTGTTTGGAACTTTTTGATGCAAGAGGGGGAAGTAAAATGGTTGGAAACCACTACTATAGAGACTAATGTGTTCCTAGGTTTGGGCACATCATTTGTACACGCCACCTGGAGGCTGGAAGCCGGAACTGACGGGGAGAACCCACCCGAGCGGAGACTGGTAAAAGGGTTTTCCGCAAATGTGGGGTCTGATGGAAAAGGCCACAGAAGTAGACAACAGCCACCAAGAAATTTAAACCGGACCTTCAGCATCATTTAACGAAAAGCCCAAACTTAAAGCCCTAAAATTAAAATATTTTACATTTTTAGTCACATATTATTCTTTCCCCCGCTGGGCTACAACACTGTTCAGGACTCTAGAATACGGGTGCTGCCATCTTGCCTCAGAAGCATCACATACTGAGGAGAGGGGGAAAAGTACAGGGGGGCAGGGTTATAGCAGTGCTTTGCACAGACAGAAGATAGGTGGGGTCAGGAAAAGGACCGCAATCCCAGAATGCAGAGCGGCACAGTCAGAAGACACTTCCTGTTTGCAGGCAGCCTGAGACTCCATGGGTCGCCATCTTGGATTTTGAAAGGCTCAGTAGATACAGGTAGGATGATTTTTAATGTGAGCAATCTGTATGTAAAGGGTTACATTAGCCTGCATTCTGCTCTCCCCATGCTGGCTGTCAGAGGCTGCATCTAACATCCAGCCTTTATATTTCTTAAAAACTCCCGTCTGCAGGATATCCTTAGCAACAGGGTGTGACAGATCTATGCATGTTTCAATGTAAGAAGGCAATCCATTTCAGGGACTCTGCAAAATTTCTGCAAAAGGAAGCAAGTTCTATAAGGTTTAATAGGGAAAGCAAAGTGCTGATGAATGGCAGCCAGCATGGGGGAAGCAAAAAAAAGCCTAATTTAACCCCTTGCCAGGATGACTATAATTAAGGACTGGAAATAGGAGCCCGAAACGCGTACGTCGCCTATACTGTATATATGACTTTCCAGGACTTTGATTACTACGGATTTTATTGGCTTGTGATACACTATGGAGATTATTTTAAACGCATAATTAAAAGTGAAGTTTTATGAGAAGAGGAGTGCGGACCATTTGCTTTGCTTCCCTTGCCAGGATTGTCGCTTTAAAGACTCCAGCAAGGTCTATTTCCTTATGACTGGGGCATTTGGGATTTCCCGCTGTGTGCAACCACCTCCTCAAGATTACCCCGGTATACTTATGTAGCCAGTGATCCCAAAATGCATGCACGGTGCACGGCCACATTCCCACTATGCACCTAGCTGAGACGTATGCCCACGCCAGGCATTTCCGAATGTGTGGGGGTGGGTTGGTTGTCCAGCAGCAAGCACTTCATTCTAGCTTAGGAAGGTATAAATGGAGCGCAAGAACTGATTGCTTGACGCCATCTACCTCCCATCAAAGGACAGAAAACTAAAGAATGCTGCCTGATTTATTTGATGCCAAACTATAGTAATGTCTTTCTGTTGGGTGTACATATTATAAAAAGCATAAAAGAATGATGGCAGAATAAAAAGGGAATGTGGTCCATCTTGTCTGCTCTCTATTGGTAATATAACACCTATGAACATCTCTTTTGAAGGAGAACTATTGCTAAATTTTACTTAAAGTGGACCTTCAGCACCATTTAATGAAAAGCCCAAACCCTTAAAAACTATTCCCCAGCATCTAAAATGAATACATCTAATGTTTTTAGTCACTTAGGCCCTTATTTATGAAGGAATAGCGACAGGTAGCGACTGGTGAGCGGCCGGTAATGACGGGCCCCACCACGAGAACGCCGGCTCCCCACCACAATCACACATTTATCAAGCCGATCCTGCTTAGCGACTGAGATAGCGCCAGATAGCGAATCATTCATCATTATTCCAGCCTCAGCCCACAGTGCCAGCGTCCGACCTTGAACAGCGACAGGTATGACCTCTCGCTACCTGGCGCTCTCCAATGCATTTCAATGGAGCAATCTTTAAATATTCATAATTAATTGTTATTAATGTTTTTTTTTTTTTTTTTAAATGTGCAAAATTCTGTGACCACTTCTGCCATGTTAGTTAATTTTTTTAAGGTAAAAAAAAAAAATAATTTGTGCAGAATTGATATTACAGGTCTGATATTATTGTATTCATATTACTAAATTCTTTATAATTTTATTTTCTTTTTGGTTTCCAAAAATATGGTGGTTTGGGGGTTAAAAAACTACTTTTAACACATCGCCGCCAGCGCTCTGGGGTTTAAACATGCATTTCACAGCGCGAGAATTTTTGGAGCGCGATTTTTTGATGAATGTGGTGGGAGCCGGTCGCTCTGACCAGTCGCTATCATGCGCACCCATACATCGCGGAACCTGTCAAACAGCGACTCCTCACCCCGTATTCAACATTACTGCACACCGACTCAGTCGCTATCAACAACCGAACAATGGCCAAGCACAGCGACTACTAGCGGGCGCTGTGAAAATACTGCTACAGTCGCTCAACTGTTGCTACCTGCCGCTATTAATGAATCGGCCTCTTTTTATTCTCCCCCCCCCCCTGCAACTCTGTTCAGCACTCTAGGATATGGGCGCCACCATCTTGGCTCAGCAGCATCACATACTGAGGAGAGGGGTCAAAAGTGGAGGGCGGCGGGGGTTATAGTTGTGCATTGCACAGAGAAAGGGTCAGTAAAAGGTCAGCAATCCCAGAATGCATAGCAGCACAGTCAGAAGGCACTACCTGTTTGCAGGCAGCCTGACACTCCATGAGCCGCCACCTTGGATGTTTAAAGTCTCAGAAAATGCAGTAGATGCAGGTAGGATGATTTTTAATGTGGGCAATCTGTATGTACAGGGTGGCGGAAACATAAGATAGAAGGTCCGGTTTAATATACATGTCAGCATGCTGCATAGTGAGCGGAGGAGTTTCTTGTACACACCAAACCCCCCAAAATTGCACCAAGCTTGTGCTTTTCTTTCTACTAGTGAGAAGAAAACAATGAGTGTACCATTCCATTTTACAGGGGAAAGCCGCTCACCACTTAGACATCTGCCCAGGGCAGGGCGTGATCAGTAAAAGCATATACACATATAAGAAGAACAGAAATAGCAATAAGCCATTGTTTAGAAAGTAAATGAAGAAGGGCCAAGTCAAAAATTGTTAACCCTGATTCTTTTTCCTTCCACTAAAAGAAAAATCAAGCTTAGCTGGATTTTTTAAATACCAGATATATATGCTATTTAGCATATTTGTGTGGGTTGTGTATTAGCATACCATTTTTTCATGATGTTGTGCTGCTTTAATGCAGAACAAAACACTGAATGACCGGCCCTGGAATATAGCAGATTACAGGGCCAGCCATTGGCAACCTCCCAGGCCGGCCATAATAACTTAGCTCTTCCGGCACATGCTTGGGCTCTCATCCAATACGAGCCGTTTCCTGTGACTATGTAATTCCTCTTTCTTCGGTTGTTTTCAGTGGAGAGCGCAAGCGGGCGTATCCGCTGCATCTTCAGGCGTTAAGCGCAATCCCACCCCAGCTATTCAGATCGGCTGGGGCGGGAGCATGAACGACGCTGGGGATGCACTCCCCATTAAAGCAAATCAAAGCTGACGAGAGCCTGTGCATGCACCGTTAGACCAAGAAGAGGTCAATTAAAATGGGTGATCACACAGGATGCCCCTGAGGCATGGAACAAAACCCAGGATAGTCAATACCTCAGGTTTTGTTCTGCTTTAAGAATTCTTAGTTTTATTAAAACGGCTTAAACTTTCTAGTTTGTGCTAGTAAGGAAATGTCAATTTGTTACCTTAACTTTGTTTTTCACCTTCATCATCTCAGCTAGTTCTTCCCCTAGTGTCCGAAATAAGACCGCAGCTTACAGCTCCTTGCTGCAGTGTGGTCCTATGATGGATTAATCAGAAAATGGTCGCACAATAGAAAATATGTAAGAAAATAAACAATCAAATGCAGTATTAAACAGAATGCGTGAATATAAGTTAGATATGTGAGGAAGAACTAGCACAAGGTATGGGTAAGAAAATATATTTTAATATTTAGCTGGGGGAGGTTTAAATGTGTGGTGTTCATTTTTGCCTTCCTTTGAATTCCCCTACTGTTTGGGGTTTTGCCGCATATCATGTAACCACTTTCTCTTTGATCCTTCAGTTTGTACATATGTTCCTCAAATCCATTGGGAGCACCGGGAACCAGAGCCTAAGATGTCAGCACATTGTTATCTCATGTCCCGGGAGAAAGCAAAGTTATCTAAGTTCTGCCCTGTGGAACCCACGGTTCCAGCCTCTGGTGCTCCCTCAGGGCAGTGCTCTGGTACTGCAGCAGCTCAAGTTCAACATTGTTGCCACAGGTGCTGCATGGTAGAAGGATTTGGCTTGCACTGGCCCCCCTCATGCCCTGGGCCTGGTAGCAACTGCCTACCCTGCCTCTACCATATGCACAACAGGGGGGGAAAGGCTTCTGTACTGCCACTCTTAGATATCTAGTACTTGCACAGAGTGACTTGGTTATCTTAAATGCTTCTTTTTTTTCTTTCAGATTTCTGAGAGTGGAATGGATCAGTCATGAATGGTGATGCACTCAATCAAGACTCTTCCTCCCAGCTTCCTGACTGGAAGGAGTTCTGTGAGCTCCATGCACAAGCAGCCGCTGTGGACTTTGCCCAGAAATTTTGTCAGTTTGTAAGGGAGAATCCTCATTATAACGCCCCTGGAGCAGAGTCCTCCTTTTCACACCATTTTGCTGCCAATTTTCTAGAGTTCTTTAGTTTTGAAGTCAGTAGAGTCTATGTATCGGATTCCCCAACAAAATACAACATTGTCCCGTTTGTCGGATTACAAAACTGCAAGGTGCCTTTAGCAAGGGATTTTGTCCCCAGGAAAGAAGAAACCTCCACCGAGTCCTTAGACAGCATGGACAATTCTGTCCCCAATAAGTATCTGAGCCGGACTCAGGCACGTGTCCACAAGGTCTCCTCTTATGGCCATTCACGAAGCTCTGAGGATGTTTCCGTCCATGGTAGTTCCAAACCTAAGTTTAAAAAAGGATTCTCATTGAGAAACATGAGCTTGTGTGTGGTGGATGGCATGAAGGAAATGTGGCACAGAAAGTCTTCTCCAGAACCCAGCTTGGATAACATGCAGATAAAACGGTCCGAGCGGGAGCCTTGCACTGCAAGTAACAAGGAGCAAGCAGAGCTACGGGAAAAATGGACTCACAAGTTACGTCTGTCTAAAATGCAGGCAGCCAAGATAGATGTTGTGGATATTCAGAGGGAAGGGACCCTCAGGTACATGGTAGCAGATGACACAAACTGTGTTGGCAGCTCTCAGTGGCAAAAATGCCGTTTGCTGTTAAGAAAAGCCATGAAAATGGAGGGAGATCGGTTTATCCTGGAATTTTACGTACCCCCAAAGGTAAGATGTCTTGTTTGATTTCTTTCCAGTTATACAAACTGGATATCTGTAGTATCACAGATACTATATCCATGGCTACATGCAGGGCCGGCTCCAAGTATACGTGGGCCCTTAGACCAGGGTTGCACTACCTTTTTTTAGTCCAAGGGTCACATTGTCTTGCATTCCACTTAACTTAAGCAGAGAAAACACAAACAGTTTACTGCAGGAAAGGTAAGAAGAGAAGAGGTAAGGTGGCAAGTGTAGGGCCACCTGGAGTATGGTTGGAAGAGATGAGTAGAGATGATGTGGTCTGAGCAGAGAATGGATAGCAAAGGTGAGGTGGGTAAAAGTGGGCAGGGTGAGACGGAAAAAAGGAGAGCTGAGGTGTGGTTGGAAAAGGTGAGATGAGTAGAGGTGATGTGGGAAGAAGTGGGCAGGTATGAAGTGGGAAAAGGTGACTGGAGGTGTGGTTCAAAGAGGTGATATAAATAGAAGTGGGCAGGGGTGAGGTGGGAAAAGGTGACTGGAGGTGTGGTTCAAAGAGGTGAGATAAATAGAAGTGGGCAGGGGTGAGGTGGGAAAATGTGACTGGAGGTGTGGTTCAAAGAGGTGAGATAAATAGAAGTGGGCAGGGGTGAGGTGGGAAAAGGTGACTGGAGGTGTGGTTTAAAGAGGTGAGATAAATAGAAGTGGGCAGGGGTGAGGTTAGAAAGGTGACTGGAGGTGTGGTTCAAAGAGGTGAGATAAATAGAAGTGGGCAGGGGTGAGGTGGACTGAGGTGAGGTTGGAAAAAGTGGGTAGAGGTGAACAGAGCAAAGGTGAGGCAGGGAAGGGGCGAGGTGGGAAGAGGTGAGTTACGAGGTGAGATGAGTAGAGTTTATTCAGGCAGAGATGTAAAGAGGTGATGTTGGCAAAGGTAAGTTGACGTGAGGTGGGGACAGGTGGGTAGAGGTAGGCAGAGGTGCTGGGGGCTGCAGTGCATGCCGAAGGTTTTGCATCCCTATCCTGGATCAGCTGTTTTTATGTGTTATCTTTGAGGCCTACCCATAATTCCATATATCTGGAACTCCCCAAAAGGTAAATATTTCTTACTGCCCGGGTTTGCTGAGTGCCAATGCCAGCCCCTGCCACTACATCCACCAGAGATTACTTTAGGAATCACTAGAAAATGTTCTGCAAAATCTAAATAACCAATGGATGTTTTTCGGGATTTACCCAGGATTCATAGCAGTAGGCATGACTTTTCAACTTTGAGATATCTCATCAGTACAAAGCTGGAAGTGATGGCTGTATGTGAAGCAGCAAGGGTTGCAGAGCATGCTGCTGACGCTGGAGCAAAAGCTGCATCAACACTCAGCTGCTTTTGGCACAGCAGCCATTGTACCCACAGTGGTGATTGTTTGGACTGTTCTGGTCCTCCCCTGGGGCTCCTCTTAAGGGTCGTGTGGAAACTTGGGTGCGGTCATGCAACTATTACTTCCAGCAATGAGACTCTTCTTTCCATGTGAAGTGGCAGGATGACATAATACCCTGCTGAATGTTGTCTCTCTAATGGTGCTTAGCTTGCCAGAGAATGCCATGGGAGCCATGGGAAACACACTAGATATTTACTAGTAAGAAAAGAATAAATGTCAGTGCAGAAAGATTTAATATAAGTAACTTAGTGACTTTTTTTTATAGTCCCAAAACTACTGTCCCAGTGGTACGCAGAGAATGTACATGGGATGGCTTTCAAGACAGGTCCTGGCAGAGAATTCGGAATATTATAAAGCCAACAAGATCTGCATCCAGCTGCTAAAGAGCTCTGGACCTCCTACACACATCTGAATAAAATATGTAGTTATGTTACAGTGCCCTTTAGATAATGAGCACATTATTTAAGGCCAAGTGTGTGGACTGGCACAAAGATGATGTCACAAAAGCAAAAACATGGAAGCAAAATTATAATATTGTCATAACGGCATTGTGTTATCAGCATGAAAGTGAAACTACTACTAACATCCTAAGTTAATCCTTTGAGGGACAGTCAAGTTTAAATTTTGGATAGAGAAAGGGACTGGTTAAAGAGACAAGTAAAAAAGCTCACTGTGTTCAAGTAAATCGGTCATGAATAATACATGAAGGCTGCTGTTGCTCGACACTGACAATGATATACAGTATGTCCGAGTGCAGTGGAGACTATTGCCCATGACCAATATGATAAACCGGCCAAAGACAGGGCAGCACTGTCTTTGGTAGGTTCCCCAAACCTTCCAGCCAGAGGACTGATGACCCTGTCTTGGGAAGAGGCTTTTATACCTAGTCAGGTGTGACTTTTAGTGGTGCTAGGGGAAATCCTCAGAAGCCATGCCTCTCTCAGAGATGGACATCAGAGAAGATGGAGGGGGACCTGTGTCCCTCTGAAGAGTAGAGAGAATAGAGTAGTGTCCAAGAATGGCATGCAAATGTCAAGTTGCCAGGTTAAGATGGCAGAAGCCTCCAGAGACCTTAAAACAGCACGCTGGAATCTGGGAGAAGACACAAACACAGCATTTTGACTATCCTGGGTTTTGGTCCCTGCCCCTGGGGCACCCTGATTGGGGGTGCCCCGCTGGGTGAAACCCCCCAGGTCGCCTGAAGAAACTTACCTCTTCCCGGTACTACGATGCATGCGCGGCCGCGCGGCCAATCAGCGCGCTCAGATCCGCTCAAGCCCCTTCGTCCTGGAGCTCGTCTAATACAAGCAGATCCAAGCGCGCTGACGGCCGCATCCCCCACTACCCTCTAACAGGGAGAGTGCCCACGCTGGCCATTCACAAATGCTTGGCGTGGGCACGCACCCTGCTAGAGGAATAGCGGGGTGCGGCCGCTGCTGGACTGGGAAAGAAGGTGAGTTTATGACCTGAGGGGTTTCACACAGTGGGTTTTGGTCCACTTTTTAGTGGTGATCGAGGGGGTTTAAGCTCTATGCCAGTTCGTGAATTGCCCACAGTACAATTTAGTGGCCTGTGCTGAATCAAGCCCCATGTAGTGAAAGCAATGCATCATGTAATGCCCCACTGGCCCCTAGCCTTTTTTTTAGCTGTCATTCCTTTCACATTTTGCCTATAGTGGTCCCCACACTCAGTCTTGGAGGGCGCTATATCCCATCCCACCACACAGTTACATTTGTTGACTTGTTCAATCCAAAATTTGACACTGATTGGTCACATGATGGGTTCTACTGGCAAAAAGACATAATGGATGACACCAGAATGTCGACCCAAGTAAGCATAAACCTTCTAAAGTAATAATAATCTTTACCAATAAAACATGGCAGCTTTTCTGTAAAACAGTATAACGTTTAACCCCGTTATAAGGTTTAGCCTTCGTATTCCAATTACTGGATGGCTCTACTTTGAAAGGCATATGGGATTACTTTAATGGTGTTGCCGGATACACACCGGATTCCCGTCATGGGCATTAGCTATTGCTGGGGGGCCACGACCTCCTGCTTGCAATATGTTCTATGAATTGTGTTCAGTGAATGTGTCCCAAGACCCCAGGGGACAAGCCGGGGGGGGGGGGCATCCTTCATTCATGTTCTGCTTTCATTTAACTAATTTACCATCTGCCGGCTGAAGATCACACCTGACTCTCTGCGCAGAGATTGATGCCCTCCTCGTATTTACCTCATTCTGAACATTTTGCTGAAATGTAAACACTCTTCTTAGTATGATAACCCCAGTCTCTAATTGGAGCCCAGTATTTTAAGATATTAGAAGGTATCTGGAAAGTTAAGGCTCTTGGTGGAACTGGTGGAACTGATCCTGGTGGTCACACAGCATATGGAGAGGTCATTAATGTAGGAAATAATATTATTTTGGGGGTGGATCCTCAATGTATGTTTATTGTAGAAAATTCATGAGCATCATCGGATGGAAAGGTTTGGACCAGCACAAAATGCAGACATACTAGTACTTACCTATTCTCTCTGGCAGCTGCTCTGCTGCTGTCCAACTCATTTTCAGGTAAAGCCGAAATCGAATACCCTGGCGTGAAAGCCCCCAGGGATTCCTTGTACAGCGTCTTCTATTTAATATAAAAGGAAAGACAGTGGTCCATCTCCTCTGCATCACATCACTGTCCTCTCCATTCACAGGTACTGCCTCGGCACTTCTCTGCATTGCAGTGAATAGAGTGGGTGGAGATGAGGCCAGCCTGGGCAGGGACCTTGTGACATCAGCAGACAGGTGCAGTGCGCCCCTATCACCTAGCAGCTCTGACTGGCTACAGGTGGCTGCTGTATGAAGGAACGCAGAAGTGGTAGGTACGGCTTACCACTCCTGCATTCCCTTGTACGGCAGCCATCTCCTCAGGTGGTAGCGATGCACTACTCCTGCCTGCCTGTCTGGTCAACCTGATTGCTTGTCAGCATTATCATGGACCAACACACTGATATCATCTGCCCCATCTGCTGTAACTTGGTCAACTGTAATTCTTTTCCGTTTGATCCTCAAAAGATAACTCTACATCCATTTGAGGGCCCCTGGCACTTAGGGTCCACGTACCCCACGTCATCCTCTGGTTGGCCCTCACCTGGTACAGTTTCCATAACGGCCTTCACCCCCAATGGGCTGCAGAGAGCGCCTTAAACTGGACCTTCACCCTGAAAATCTTTTTATCCCCACCCCGTACATACAGATTGCTCATATTTAAAATCATCTTACCTGCACCTGTTGCTGCTTTTTGGGCCTTTTAACATCCAAGATGGCGGTCCGTAGAGTCTGCATTTTGGGATTGCTATCCTTTTCCTGACCCCAGCTCTGCTGTCTGTACAAAGCACAGCTATAATCCGCGCCTGTACTTTTCACCCCTCTCCTCAATATGTGATGCTTCTGAGGCAAGATGGCTGCGCCCATATCGTAGAGTCCTGAACAGAGTTGAAGGCCAGTGGGGGGAAAGAATAGGTAAGTGACTAAAAACCTAAAATATATTATTTTTAGATGCCAGGAATAGTTTTTAAGGGTTTGGGCTTTTCATTAAATGATGCTGAAGGTCTGGTTTAATCCTTCTCTCTAACTTCTAAGGTCCTCCAGAAGAGCAGTCTAGTGTGTCACAGCACCACATCCCTAGACAGCATCTACCATAGCTCACTATTGCTTTGGCCTCCAGATTTTGGCCTCCAGTCCCTTCTCTAATTTGTGCCTAGGCTCCTGCTGCTGTCCCAAACTAACACCTGACTACTTTTAGTTTTATCTAACTACTATAACAGGGTCATGGCCGAGCCTCCAAACGTTTGAGAGAGGGAAAGAGGGACAGTTGTTAAATTAGGCCACGTCCCCTCATTGAGGGATGGATACAAGATAGGATGTATCAGTTGCAACAATAGAGACACTTTGAATAGTCAAATGAATCATTTATTGATGCAGATCTGCATGTTACACCTCAAAGAGGGACAAATGAGAACAATAAGGGACAGGGGGACATGGGCTCAAAAGAGGAACAGTCCCTCCAAATCAGGGACACTTGGAAGGTATGGTGATGGCTAATTCATCACTCAGTTACAGCTGCGATAGGAAGGGTGCCCCTAGATTACCTGAAAGCATGGGAGCAGAGCAGATGTCACATGGCTGCCATCAGGGCTAACGGCCAAAGTGACCAGGCCCCATACAGGATTCCTGTACTTCCCTGCAGGCAATCCTGCTTCCATTGAACAACCACTGGGTAAATTAAATTAAGGTAAGCAGAACTTATCTCTCATTTCAGCTCATCCCTGGGGCATTGTGGGAGGCTATTATAGAGAACTTATCAGTGCTTTGCCAGCATTCGAGTTAAACCGGACCAACAGCCTGGCACAGTTGGAAAAGAAAGGTAGCGGCCATTTTGGAGATTCCTCTCCCAGCATCTCAGTCATGCTGCTGCCTGGTTTCAACTGACATTCCCGACAATGCACAGTAACAGGAAGCCAAGCAGCACTTCCTGTTTGCAGGTGGCCTGCAAATGCATGAGCCGCAATATTGTTTTTAAAATTTACAACAGCCAACCAGAAAAGGATCATTTTTTATGTGCAGCAATCTAAATTGCCCCAGGAAGGGATGTATATGAGCACTGTTTGTCAGGTTGGTCTGATTTAAGTCATTTTTGACTGTTGGTCCGCTTTAAACATGAAAAAGTGACAATTCCAGGGCCTGGTAAATATGGCTGCTGCCATGCAGACACACAGAAGGATGATGAGGGAAGCAAGCTGAGAGAATTTTTATGTGCTGAATGTGTATATATGCCTTTATATAATATAGATCCACTTTAAAAATAAAATAGTGAGCTCTTATATTTGTTTTAGACACTTTATATTCCAGTCCAGACTTTACAGTGTTATGTGTAGCTTCAAACGCATCTGAGCACACGCGCCTGAACCTCCTTTTCCTCCCCCGCACACAAAGGAACACAACCAAAATATTCAAAGAGCTCGTGTTGGCATCAGCTGCGCTCCTCACAGCCATATCCACTCCACCTCACTTTCCTTTGTGGTTGTGCTAATTGATGTGGGGTGGGAGTAGCATGAACTTACTGGCAACCTTAACAAATGGAGCCACTGAGGCAAGGCGGCTATTTACATAGCCGTGTAAAAACCTGTTTAATCTCCTTTGTCTGCCAGACCATTAAGAAAACCGTAGGCGTCCACCCCGCGCAATAGCCGCGTTATTTCCGCTAGGTCTCTGAATGCAAAGCGAGTAAACCACATCTGATTAAAGCGTTTGCATGCGCCCCTCAGAGGTACAAAGAGATTTACATGCCGCTTACCTTCCACTATGTGTTTATAAAGTGGCTTATTGTTAAATCCCTGGTCTAGCCACCATTCTCCTGATACAGGTATTCACAGGAAAACAATTGTTATGCAGTTCCTATTAAACATCCCCCCCCATAAGCATTCAGCTCTTATTGTCATAGAGCAATAGTGGATTTTAGGCCACATTCACACCTAGGCCCTTATTTATGAAGGAATAGCGACAGGTAACGACTGGTGAGCGACCGGTAATGACGGGCACCGCCACGAGAACGCCGGCTCCCCATCACAATCACACATTTATCAAGCCGATCCTGCTTAGCGACTGAGATAGCGCCATATAGCGACTCATTCATCATTATTCCAGCCTCAGCCCAAAGCGCCAGCGTCCGACCTTGAACAGCGACAGGTAGGACCTCTCACTACCTGGCGCTCTCCAATGCATTTCAATGGAACAATCTTTAAATATTCATAATTAATTGTTATTAATGTGTTTTTTTTTTTTTAAATGTGAAAAATTCTGTGACCACTTCTGCCATGTTAGATAATTTTTTTAAGGTAAAAAAAAAAAATTGTGCAGAATTGATATTACAGGTCTGATATTATTGTATTCATATTTAAATTCTTTATAAATTTTTTTTTGGTTTCCAAAAATATGGTGGTTTGGGGGTTAAAAAAACTACTTTTAACACATCGCCGCCAGCGCTCTGGGGTTTAAACATGCATTTCACAGCACAAGAATTTTTTGAGCGTGATTTTTTGATGAATATGGTGGAAGCCGGTCGCTCTGACCAGTCGCTATCATGCGCACCCATACATCGCGGAACCTGTCAAACAGCGACTCGTCACCCCGTATTTAACATTACTGCACAACGACTCAGTCGCTATCAACAACCGAACAATGGCCAAGCACAGCGACTACTAGCGGGCGCTGTGAAAATACTGCTACAGTCGCTCAACTGTCGCTACCTGCCGCTATTAATGAATCGGCCTCCCAGTGTTTTGGTTTTGCTGTACACCATTGTTACTCAACCTCTTTCCAGTGAGAGGTAGAGATCCGGTTGGTGGACAGTTAGAAATCTGACCACACCACCCCAAAAATCCTATTGGCCACTAGGAAAAACAGGAGCCTTTTTTGGCCCCACAGAACCTACTGCAGATTGGATGGGACTAAGAGACCGAGAAACAAAGTTTGTGTATGCCTGGCAATTCCACTTCCCACTGGTGCAGTACTTCATATTGCAATGCTAGGTGCCAGGGAGCCATGACACTGGCAGGGAGACTAAGCACTACACCGCTAATCAAGGGGGCAGCTCCGAGCACAGCAACACAGAAGCAACTGAGCCCAGGGCTGTCAGGGCAGGGGCCTGGAAATCTGGTGCTGAGGTCCACACTCGGACCGGGGTCCGACAGTTCTGTATCGCTGCTATACACAGTGCAGTGAAGTGTAATACATGCACTTTATCTGCACTGTCTATAGACTGGTGTGGGAATGCGTTATGTTTGCCTATCAATTCATTATATGGAGATCCACCATCTTTAACAACAGTCACAGGCTCTTCTTAAAGTGGACCAACACCCAGGATTTTGACTATCCTGGGTTTTGGTCCACTTCGGCGGGGCACCCCGATCAGGGGTGTCCCGCTCTCTGAAACCCCCCAGAAACCCAAAAAAACTCACCTCTCCCCGCTCCCACGTGACTGCGCCGTCCAATCCGCGCCGACGTCCAAGCGGGTGACAGCGGCGTCCAAGACAGCACGTCCGCCGCCGCCTTGTCACTCTCGGCGCGCGCGCGCGCGACGGCCATTCACAGACGGCCGGCGCGGGCGCGCGCACGTCTAGAGGGGCGCGCGGGAGGCGGCAGAAGCGGAGGCGGATCAGGTAAGGAGTTTGGGGTTTTTTTGGGGGGTTTCACCCCGCGGTACATCCCGATCTCGGATGTCCTGCGGTGAGTGAGGTGATCGGCCCGGGAATCTTATAGATTCCCGGGCCGATCACCCCTGGGTGTTGGTCCACTTTAATGTGGACTTTGCATAGCACTTGCAAAATGAAGGTTGATCTATAGTAATCTTTTGCACAGATGACTGTTGGTCCAGTGGGAGAGCATTCCCCCAAACCCCAGCATATAACCTCTGCCACAAGCGCAGTTCTGGAGTGCCCAATACTTATGCCCTTATTCATCAAGCGATAGCGCCAGGTAGTGTCTGACGAGCGCCAGGTAGCGGCAGCTAACGGCGACTACCGACTCAAGTACGCCCGCGGCGGTCACAATGACGCATTTATCAAGCAAAATGAGGCTAGCGCCGGCGAGAGCGACGGCTAGCGCGGCATTCATCATGAAGCCGCCTGGACCGAACAGCGCCGCTGCAAATTCCCTCACAGCGCCAGGTATGAGCTGTCGCTCCCTGGCGATGTCCAATGCATTTCAATGGAGCAAGCTATAATTAATCATAATTAATTGGTATTATTTTTTTAATTTTTTTTTTTAATGTCAAAAAATCGGAGACCACCTCTGCAATGTTAGGATTTATTTTTAAGTCAAAATAAAAAAAAAAAAAAATATGTGCAGAATTGATCTAACAGGTCTGAGATTAATGTATTCATATTACAAAATGATTCTAAAAACATGTATAATGTTACATTCAAAAAATATGGTTGTTTAGGGGTTAAAAACTAGTTAATACAGATCGCCGCCAGCGCTCTGGGGTTTAAACAAGGAATGGACAGCGACAGCACATTCGGAGCGTGATTTTTTGATGAATATGAAGCTAGCCGTTCGCTCTGGCCATTCGTTGTCAGGCGCTCACATACAACGCTGGACCTGTGAAACAGCGACCCCCCAGCCCGTATTCAACATTACCGCACACCGACTGAGTCGCTGTCATCAAGCTAATGCCGGCCAAGCACAGCGAATACTGGCTGGCGCTGAAAAAATCACGCTACAGTCGCTCATCTGTCGCTACCTGGCGCTATTGATGAATCGGCCTCTTTATCTGCACAAAGCAAACCGATTGGCCGCTGACAGTCATGTGGGACATGGGAAGTCTCTTAACTTCTTGAAACCAGGCTTTTGTAACATAGCAACACAGTTTGTAAGGCTGAATAAATACTTTAGTCCATCCATTTCAGCCTGTTTATCTCCTTGGTGGTCTAGTAGCCATAGCTGGAAATGTTATTACATGCCAGGAAGGCATCCAGGCCACTTTTGAAAGTTTTTACTGTACCCTTTATTACTACCTCCTCTGGCAGCGAGTTCTCACTGCTCTTACAGAGAAGAATCCCCTTTTATTTAGATAGAGAAAGCACCTTTCCTCTAACCTTAGTGGATGCCCCCGGGTTATGGTTACACTCCGGGGTATAAATAGATTGTGGGACAGATCTTTGTATTGACCCCGAATATATTTATACATAGTTATTAGATCACCCCTCAGGTGTCTTTTTTCTAAACTAAAAAAGTCTAACTTTGACAATATTTTTTGTGGTCGCCAGATAATGGAAACTAATCAGTCAGTGGTTCAAGTGTAACAAAACCAAGGATTTTCTCTATCCCCAGTATCGCTTCTCCTGCCTGGTGCATCCTGATGCCTTGCAGTCTGTATCCCCCCAGGGTTGCCGAAAAGTCATCTTTTGTTTGTTTCCATGGCACATGAATGGGCCACTCAGCCAATCAGTGTCTTGCATTCCATTTAGATTTTTCTTGCCGCTCTGAGCGCAAAGCAGAAACAAAAAAGAAAAGCAGAATTAAGCGTGCATCGCTGCCAACGCCCCTGCTTCCCCATATGCCTGTGCCAGCTATTTAAAATGCCTGTCACAGGTACACGCCTTGGTCAGACGTATAGCGGGGATGCCCACTTATCTCCTATAGCAGAGATCTCTCAGTAATGTCCCCTCTAATGTACTCAGGAGGCATTAGCGTGGAACAGAGAAACATGGCGGGGCGAAATTCAGGGGATGCTCATCAAAAATGTAGGCTTTGGTCCACTTTAAATGACACCTCAGCTTTTCCATTCCATCAGACAGAGCTTGACAAGTAAAATATAGCGTAAGCTCCCCCCCCGCCCCCCCCCCCGGTGCTGTACTTATTGGCTGTGACCAAGCAGTCAGTCACACTCGGGGTGGCAGCTTACAACATGTATACGAAAAATAACTTTTTTTTTGTTTGTTTTTAGCATCTGAATCAGGGGTATTAAATATTACTGGGCATCCACTTTAATTGTGAGGCTTGCCAATGGTGGCAGGGGAACTTTTAGGGTGCTATGGACCAGAAACATCCTTTGGCAAAAAGGTGCCAGAGGGGGTTAATGTCTGCTTTAAACCGGACCTTCAGCGTGATTTAATTAAAAGCCTAAACTCTTAAAAAACGGTTCCCCAGCATCTAAAATTAATATATTTTAAGTTTTTAGTCACTAACTTATTATTCTTTCCCCCACTGGGCTGCAACTCTGTTCAGGAATTTAGGATACGGGCGCCGCCATCTTGACTCAGAAGCATCACACTTACTGAGGAGAGGAGAGTGGGATAAGGTACAGGGGGGTGGGTTATAGCTGTGCTTTGCTCAGACAGAGCAAAGCTGGGGTCAGGTAATGGTCAGCAGTCCCAGAATGCAGAGCAGCACAGTCAGGAGGCACTTCCTGTTTGCAGGCTGCCTGATAAGATGGCGGCTTCCATAAGCCGCCATCTTGGATGTTTAAAGGCTCATAACATGCAGTAGATGCAGGTAGGATGATTTTTAATGTGGACAATCTGTATGTACAGTGTGTGGGAAACATATAAGATAGACTCTTATTCAGAGTGAAGGTCCGCTTTAAGTAAGAGTCTTTTTAATGTAATGCTATTTTTCTATCAAATTCAGAGAGGGTTGTTTCTAGGGGAGAGCAGCAAGCAGGGCGATTGCCATGAGCAACAAGGTCATTGTGAGTGTCTTTATTCTAGCCATCCTTTTTATTTTGATGTCATTTTTAGTTGTTTGAGGGTCATTGTTTTTTTAGGCCCAACTTTCTTAGCATTTTACTGCATTCATTCTCCCCTTACAATGCTCTCAGACTAGCAAAGACGTATCATTATCACCATTATACTTTCCAGTATTAACAATAATCAGGATTTTTCACTATCGCTCCAGCTAAGCATTGCGATATGTGATGCCCTCTTTATGTATCTCTGTGAATCACTTGTTTTCCTCACCTCACCAGTGATCCCACAGCGCATGCGTGGGCACACATAAAATCATTTTTACGTCATTTTTAGCTTTAGCTCTTTGCTTGGGAGGTCATTGTGTTTTTGTTGGTGCCAGGCTTTCTTAGTATTTTGCTCTATTTATTCCGCCCTTTACCCGCACAAGGCTCTCAAAGAAGCATGTTTGTGTTACACAAAAAAAAACCCCAAAAAACCTCACCCCACCACCAATCACACCATACACTGTGTTCTATGTAAGAGGTGGCTGCATGTGGACCCAGTGTAGAAGAGTCATGTATAGATGGGGAATTGTAGCAGGGGGTATTTATGCATTTTCCAGATCTACACTAAGCCTAGGTCAGACTTACCTAAAGGGTGTAGCTCCTCTTTAGAGGCAGCTAAAAGCTGTGGCCGTTGAAGCACCGTTGAAGCACCTAGGTAGTATTTACCAGCCACTTAGGTGTCACAGTGCTCCTAAGGGGGGGTTATTCATGCAGGCATAGCGCCAGGTAGCGCCTCGTAGCAGCAGGCAGCGTCTGGTGAACCCTGGCCGCTGTAGGCAATGCCACATTTATGAAAGCGAATCTGGTGACTGTAACAGCACCATGTAGTGTCCGATTCATCATTACAGGCGGCTCAGTCTATAGCCCCGGCGCTCTAGCTTCCAGAGCACCAGGTATTACCTGTCGCTCTCCCATACATTTCAATGGCCGTTCCTTTTCTTCTGTTTAAACAGGGTTTTTTTTTTCTCTCAAAATAATTGTGTCAGCTCTCCTGGTCTAGAAAAAGTCATATTTGAAAACCTTTTGATTTTTTTGTTTTTTATGCAGAATTGTCATTACAGGTCTGGCACTAAAGTGTTAATGTCACAGTATTAAAACATTGTCATTCCATGTATTTTCACTTTGTTACTGGTGGATATGTGTTCAAAAGCAGACTTTAATCACACAGCGTCTGGTGATCTATGCTATAGCGACCAGATTTAGAGCGCCAACGCTGTGTGTGTGTCCTTTTTTGAGGTATAGTGTTGAGCGCCGAGAGTCAGTCGCACTGATCTGGTGCTACCTCTCGCTCGCTGCAGCGCTGTACTGGTGTTAGAGCGCCCAACATACATCACATTCATCAATGCCGGCCAGGTTACTAGAGCGACCAAGGCGCTCTGTTACAGTGCCCAATACCCGCTTACAGTGTCTACTAGCAGTTGCTCTAAGCGCCGCTATACAGATGCTCATCTGTCGATACCTGGTGTTAGTAATGAATAGGCCTCCATGTCTCCCCGCCTCATTAGTCTTTTTGCATGGTTACTTACTTTTGGTGAACAGCCTGTTCCTGGCAGATTTACAGCTGTGCCATTTTCTTTTCATTTCTAAATGATTGATATAACTGTACTCCAGGGATACTTTGCATCTATCGTTTGACCTGTGCTTTTCAATCACTTTTTACAGAGTGTAGTATAGTGGAATGTATCTTCAGAGTTTCATACTAAAACTGCCAGATAACACAAGACTACCACTTCAATTTTCTGGGACGCTATTATCAGATTGACCCACTACGCATACCTTCCAACTTTTCAAGATGGGGAAAAAAGGTCAATTGTTAAATTAAGCCACACCCCCTCAATGAGGAATGGATAGGGGATAGGTGGTAACAGTTACAATATAAACACTTTGAATAGGCAAATTAATTATTTATTGATGCAGATCTGCATGTAACACCTCAAAGAGGGACAAATGAGAACAACAAAGGACAAGGGAACATGGACTCAAAAGAGGAACAGTCCCTCTAAATAAGGGACAGTTGGGAGGAATGCGCTATATAAGGGGGGAGTCAGATTTTTCATTGGCTGAGGTTTCCTGAGCCAGAGGATCACAGCCCAGGTCAGCTGTGCCAGCCTTCGGATGTTATATTCCAATGCCTCATGTAATTCCATTAGTGGCATGGTGAAAGTACTCCCTGAATGGGTGGTGGTGTTTATCTACAGGTACTTCCACCATGCTATCTGCAGTATACAGAAAGAGTGTAAAAAATACTGCTAAGGGAAGTCAGGCTAAGCAACACATTCAGGCCAGAGTGGGGCCACAAATCAACCCTGGATTTTACTGGCCCTGCCCAACCCATGAGTGGCCTAGGCCCTCAATGTGCTTCCCAGCTGGTCAACGAGTATTCCCCATAGCAGATCACCAACCTGACCATTCCTGCAGGGTGATATTTCTCCAGTCTTGCACCACTTCACAATGACCATTAACCCATTTATCTTAACACACCTGGACTTAGATAATTAGAATTCTCATTCAACCCAGTTAAAGCAGAGTTCCAGTCTAAAAACAACCCCCCCCTCCCCCCGCGTGGCGCTGAAGCAGTCAGCAGGAGTGTCTCTGCCATAGCTGGAGCTATAGTTTTACAGGGACAACTGATGGGCTGGGGTGGATATGGTCACTGTTAAAGAGATAGTACTGAATCTTTCATGTTATAGAGGCAGATGCTGTGGCAGGGATGGACTGGGTAGGAGGGGGAAGGGCTCCCCAAACAGGGGCATACTTAGCCCTGATGAGGTCCCATAGCAGGGCCCCGATCATCAACCCCCCTCCCTCTGGGCAGACACTCACTGGTCGGGCATGTCTGCTGGTGCGGGAGCAGGCAGTGAAGGAGGCGCGCACACAGCAATGAAGAATATGCGCATGTACAGCAAGAATGGAGGTGCATGTGCGGTACATGGCGAGGAAGGCGCTGCTCCGTAGGAGAAATAAGCTTCATGGCGGGATGGTAAATATAAAGTTGGTAGGGACTGTACATTCTGAAGCAGTGGTGCAGGTAGCTTGCGCCGGGCCCCCCTGGTTCCACTGGCCTAGGGGCGCGTACCTGCACTGCATCTATGGTATGTACACCCCTGGCCCCAAAACAGTGCAGCTATCAGGAAATCTCCATGTGCCCCCTGTGGGCAGTCCGCCCCTGATCACTGCAATGGATACAATTGTTAAGGGCACTGCAAGCCACCACATATAAGATATTACACATTATTTTCTTGCAAATAAGTTAGAATGCATTTTCTTTCACATTTGTAGCTCAAAATTACAACCATTACAAACATGCTTCATGCTCATCAAATCATTTCTTCTACTGTGTTATTTTCTAATAAACTGGAGTGTACCAATTAGCAATTAATTCAGCAGACCTATGTGTGATCTGATGTGCTAATTTATCTCTTACAGTCCTCAAAACCTAAAGTAAGCATTCCACTCTCTGCAATTATCGAGGTGCGTACTACAATGCCGCTGGAGATGCCTGACAAGGACAACACGTTTGTACTCAAGGTAATTGAATTATTTCACTACTTCCACTATAGTAACATTGGATGGCATTTTCCAATTGTCCTGGTAATGGTGCTGTAAATTAGTTTTTTTTCTTAATCGCTTAGATAATGATGTATTTATTTGCCTATTACATTTGTTTAGCCAATACAATCTACAGGACTTTACAGTTTCTTTAGATTATTCTAAATTACATATGCTCCAAGAGGCGTACATTATAATGTCCATTTAGCAGCGACTCGGATATATCCACACAGGCCCCATGGCAAGCTTAGTCCTGTACAAATCACACAACATACAGATGCTGTGCAGGTATAAACCATGTAAGATGTGATGGCACTCTAAATTTGGCTTCTTACTCCTTCAATTAGTTAAATGTCCCCCTTAATGGTATACCAAAAATTGCTGAACCCCATCCCCAATGTGCATCTCAGCCAGTCAACGAGTGCGCTCATGAGCTGAGGCTATAGTGATACAGGGACAGATCATAGACATGGTGGATATACCAAGTCTCGAGCGATGAAATGAAAGCTTTGCAGAACATGGGTGGAGGTGTTTTTGCTTGGGAATGAAGGGAGGAGTTGTAGGGGGAGACATGGAGGAGGGGCAGGCACTGTAGAGGGTGTTAGAAGAAATGTGTGAATTGCGGCACAGCCTCTGGGTGGGCTGCATGCTTAGAGCTACACCCATCCCAGCCTTAGCCTTAAACCGGACCTTCAGCGTGATTTAATGAAAAGCCCAAACTCTTAAAAAACGGTATTTTAAGTTTTTAGTCACTAACTTATTATTCGCCCACTGGGCTGCAACTCTGTTCAGGAATTTAGGATACGGGCGCCGCCATCTTGACTCCGAAGCATCACACTTACTGAGGAGAGGAGAGTGGGATAAGGTACAGGGGGGCGGGTTATGGCTGTGCTTTGCTCAGACAGAGCAGAGCTAGGGTCAGGTAAAGGTCAGCAGTCCCAGAATGCAGAGCAGCACAGTCAGGAGGCACTTCCTGTTTGCAGGCTGCCTGATAAGATGGCGGCTTCCATAAGCCGCCATCTTGGATGTTTAAAGGCTCATAACATGCAGTAGATGCAGGTAGGATGATTTTTAATGTGGACAATCTGTATGTACAGGGTGTGGGAAACATATAAGATAGACTCTTATTCAGAGTGAAGGTCCGCTTTAAAGCAGTATTGCCCCAGGGGAACACCCTGTGCTCCCAATGACCCGTCTGCCCCTGAAATAATTGGATCCTAGTTTTATGGTAATATCAGATCTAATAATACTGGAGGAGGTCCACATCTGTAGACAAATATGTCCTTAGGCTTGAGCCGTGCAATTCTAATTTGCCATTTTAGTATTCACATGTAGAATTTATTGATATATTTTCTACCAAATGATGCTAGGAGGATTCACGGGGGTATAAATACTCCTCCCAGGGGCAAAGCAGAGCCTGGCAGATTGGCAGTCTGGGAGGAAGGAAGACCAATGTCCTTCTTCCTTCCAAAAGCCTGCAGAGCAGTCATTTTGACCACTTCTGCTGGCAAAAAGGGAGCCAGTGAGGGCCCCCGAGGTGCCGGAGCAGTGGGAGGATACCGCCCGCTCCTGGATGAAGATGATGGAGGTAAGTATAATGTGCATTTAGGATAATAAAATAATTTTGAGTGATGTTTTTTTTTTAACTTTCACTATCTTGAACTAGTAAGGGGTCCTGCCGCCATGGCATGTGACCTGTCATTAGCCCCCCCCTCGCACAAAATTACTCATATCCCCAAAGGCCTGGGGTACAGAAGAGTACGGCGCCCATCTGCCCAGGCCCGGTGTTCATCCCTGGGGGACCCACGCTGAAGGCCATAGGGGGTGGTGTCCTGGCATGGATGGAGGCCTCTGAGCCATAAGCCTCAATGCCTGATGTGCCAGTTTGTAACCTCGGGAGGGGGGCACCACACATCATTTTTTTATGAACTGCAGGAACTTGGGGCACAGCAATAGTCCATCTTGATGAATGTGACATTTAGAGACGACCCATTTCATTATGCTGAGCACAAAACGTGCATGCATCACAGCGCCCAGCCCACACCCACAATGTTCAAGGAAATAGTTCCCTGGGTAAAACGTCAAACCTTAATATCATGGCCATTTCTTCTTCAATTTTAAAATGGAAAACAGTTTAGGACAGTGCCAAGGGTACAATGTGCTAACCCTTGGCTATGCCCGTGCAATGACTTTAACAGTGCAACGACACTCCTTATAGGAAAGGGAGATACATGTGAATACATAACCAAGGAAGGATGGGGAATGCTGGGTGCCCACACCACCCACCCATGTTGTGTTACTTGACCGCTTTCCACTTCTTAGGTCCCATATTTTTTTTATAAACACATTTAATAGCAGATTTACTCAAATGCATGAATTTATTATGTATCTTTAAATAAGTGACAGAAGAAAGACATGGATCGTGGTGTACCCTGATGGTCTCATAAATGCAGAGGCTTGGCAACCTCTCTTAGAATTCAGCACCTAGGGACTTGGGGCAGGACAAGCCAGCTCCGCTGTAGTTCCCCCGGCTTTGGTGTACAAGAAATGGTCGCACTGGCATTTCCTGATGTGTGAATGGACCTCAACACATCTTCAGGGTGAAATAAGGATAAGCCAGACCACAAAACCATTCATCTGAAAATTCACATGCATAATATATCCAATACCAAAATATATATATGTTTTCATTATTTCACTTCTAGTAACGTTACATTTAGAAAACAAATTAAAAATGATTAAAGCCAAACTCTAGATAAATGAACACCACCTTTTTTCTATACCCTGGTTTATGCATTTCTATTATTCACCTGTCCTGATCCTGTGTTATCTTGGGCTGTGGTGAGGTGACACGTTTGTTAGAGGAGAGGCATATCTTTGCTGTTGTTCCACCTCACAGCACCTCTCATTTTAATGGTAATTACATCACACTTGTGTGACTTGCCCCCCCCCCCCCCCCCCCCCCAAAGACAAAGGGGAGCAGGAAAAATTAACAGGAACTTTACGACTACCAGCAGTGCCTGGCACCACAGTGGATCTCAGGGGACTAGTATAAATGCCCAAACCAAAGAGATTGTAGGGCTGTTTTGGGGGGGGGGGTGATGGTAAACACACCACTCAAGACAGGCTATGGTGCTAACCTGTTGGTAACAAAGAGAAGCTGAGCCTTTGCTGAGGGGAAGAGTGAGTTAAATGTTTTGTGTGCTAGTGCCTCCGCCCAATAGGACCCTTGCAACTGATAGGGAACACCTTTCTGGGAAATAGATCATGTAGTTAAAGCAAAATAATACATTTGGAGCAGAGGAACTACTGCTCCTAGCAACCATTTACCTAAGTCACTCACTGACACAAGTATAACAATAATACAATGAACTGTATGTAGTATAGGGTAACCTGGCAATAGAAATGAATCATATACAGTATAACACAATAAGGCCCAGCTGAGGCTTTAGTTAGTCTGTGCACATATACCCGGGAATATATAGTCTATGGCTAAATACCTCCAGGAGAAAGTTGGCACAGGGTGAAAGCTGTAGGGGCTCCTGATCTTCACTTGAAGAGATGATTCACTCTTGACACGCAGAAGTCGATGGTCACACATGCAGTGCAGCCGAAGTTCTGGGCACACAGCAGCTGGACATGCAGGTCAGCAGGCAGAAGGCACTTAGGAATTTCAGGAGCAGCTACTAACAATCTCCCATATGCACCATCAGCTGGACATGCAGGTAAACAGTGTAGTAGTCTGTGAAGTGATCCAGGTTCCACTGTGAGGCTGTGTATGCAGGTGGCAGCAGCACAGCTCCTGGCAGTAAGCCGTGTGCTCAGTTCTCCTATCATACAGGAAGTCTGTCCTGTATTTATTCTTTGATACATCCAGAAAGGGGCTACAAACCCCAACTAACAAGGACAGGAAGTGTACCATCAGTAGCTAGAGAGAGAGTTATCTATTATCTCCAGCAGGCCTGTAATGTTCCAGTTGCAACTCTGTGGTAACTGAGCACTTCCCTACAAGATTATAAAAATATGACGTTTCCTAGAGTTAAGCCGAACCTTCACCCTGAATAAGAGCCTATCTTATATGTTCCCCCCACCCTGTACATACAGATTCCCCACATTAAAAATCATCCTACCTGCATCTACTGCATTTTCAGAGCCTTTAAACATCCAAGATGGCAACTTATGGAGTTTCAGGCTGCCTGCAGACAGGAAGCGCCTTCTGACTGTGCCGCTCTGCATTCTGGGATTGTTGACCTTTTTCTGAGTAAAAGTGACTAAAAACATAAAATAGATTAATTTTAGATGCAGGGGAATAGTTTTTAAGAGCTTGGGCTTTTCATTAAATGATACTGAAGGTCTGGTTAAGATTTAAAAACATAGATTGAGTTAATATGAAGTCATCTGGACCCAAGCTAATTCAAGATCCTGAATTGTTCCTTACATGACTGCATGTAACTGTCCAGCATCTCATCAGTTGTTCACTGACCGATTACTCCACTGTATTGCACAGAGGACAGGCTGGACATCTCCATAAAGTGTGTCGTGTCCGATTACATGATGGTGGAGGGAGGTGCAGTACATGATGCGAGATGTGTGAAAACATGGGAAGAATAAGGAATAGCAACATTGATGCTAGGGCCCCCTAACCTAATGTGTATCCCCTTTAGTTGCACCCCTGATAGTGGTATCAGAAAAGGTTTCCGAAGATGTCCAGTTACGTTTCTTCTAATACTTTATATCTGTAACATCTGTTGGAGACAAACAATGGAGCCCAGGATCGGTGCGTACCACCTCCTGCTTTGCTTTATGGCTGACAGACACACAGGCCTAGAAGGATGTGAGAGATGTCCCCTGCCAGCCCCATATGCGCTGTGGGTTCGATGGTGAGGTAAGTATATCATGTGACTAGGGGGCTTTCCCTATTCAGGAAGACACTCATTTTCTCCCCCCTTATCCCCACTGTGTAAAATAAGTCATTTCATATAATCCTTAAATCTCTGATTATATGTAAATACCTTATGTATTGAAGCTGCTCTCTTCATTTCAATTTCTGCACATAGCTAAGCTGGGAAGAGCATTTTATGGTGCAGCTTTATGAGTCCCGAGCATGCTCAGCTGGGGTCAGAGACGGCTGCTGGACCACTATGACTTGTTAGGCTTGCTCACGCTGAGAGCACCAAGGGACAGAGGTCCTAGAGAAATGAAATTGAAAGGAGGGCAAACTTAAGATCCCTGCTATGGATTCTACCCAGTACTTCAGGAAATGGAGGAGAAGCACATGGAACAGACATCAGATCAGCTGCTGCCTTTACTGCAATTTGGGATGCCCCACAGTGAGAAAACCCCAGATCGCCTATACAAACTTACCTTTGCCTGGTCCTACGGCACATGTGCT
Organism: Gastrophryne carolinensis; assembly: GCA_027917425.1. Taxonomy (NCBI): domain Eukaryota; kingdom Metazoa; phylum Chordata; class Amphibia; order Anura; family Microhylidae; genus Gastrophryne; species Gastrophryne carolinensis. Next base: position 433,191,896 of record CM051236.1, read on the forward strand.
GGCTCTCACCCAAACCATTTGCGGTGCATCTTTAATGTTCAGCAAAGGACTGTTTATGGCAATCAGGATCTTTTGCGGCCGCATCCCCAGAAGCAGGTGCGCTGCCATAGAGATAGGCTGATGGCGGGAGCACATGCACAGCCAAAAGATGCTGGGGATGCAGTGGCTCTAGCAGAAGAGGTGAATTTTGCTGTGACCTGGGTCTGCAAGCAGGATAAACGGCTGCATAGCTCGAGGCATCACCAGTAGGAAGAGGGAGGTTGTGATGCCGCTGTATAGAGCCCTGGTGAGGCCACAGCTAGAATACTGTGTGCAGTTCTGGAGACCTTACCTGCAAAAAGACATTATTCAAATAGAACGTGTCCAAAGGCGGGCAACAAACATGGTGGAAGGAAAATTTATCAGGAAAGACTTTGTACAGTCTGGAGGAAAGAAGGGAGAGGGGGGACATGATTGAGACCTTTAAATATGTAAAAGCATTCAATAAGGTTCAGGAGGGAAGTGTTTTTAAGAATAAAACTTATTAATAGAACAAGGTGGCACAACCTGAAGGTAGTCAGAGGGAAGATCAGGAGCAATGTTAGAAAATATTATTTTACAGAAAGAGTAGTAGATACTTGGAACAAACTTCCAGCAGAGGTAGATAAAAAAATCGACAGTCGCTGAATTAAAAAATGCCTGGGATAAGCACACATCTATCCTAAGATAAAGAGTACATACAGTATACACATAAGGGCAGACTAGATGGACCGTATGGTCTCCTTCTGCCATCAACCTTCTATGGGGGTTATTCATGAAGGGATAGCGCCAGGTAGCGCCTCGTAGCGGCAGGCAGCATCTGGTTAATGCCGGGCGCTGTAGGCAAAACCACATTTATGAAGGCGAATCTGGTGAGCGACTCTAACAGCGCCATGTAGCGTCCGATGTATTATTACAGGCGGCTCAGTGTATAGCGCCGGCACTCTAGCTTCCAGAGCGCCAGGTATTACCTTTCTCTCAGTGTCGCTCTCCCATACATTTCAATGGCCGTTCATGGCCTTGTGTTTAAACAGCGTGTTTGACTTTTTTTTTCTTGCTCAAATCATTGTGTGACCTCTCCTGGCTGCAAACAAACATTTTTAGAATTTTTTTTTTACTTTTTATATTTGAATGCAGAATTGTCATTACAGGTCTGGCACTAAAGTGTTATTGCCACAGTGTTAAAACAATGTCATTCCATGTGTTTTCGCTTTGTTACAGGTGGATATGTGTTCAAAAACTTTAATCACACAGCGTCTGGCGCTCTATGCTAAAGCGACCAGATTTAAAGCGCTAAAACTGTGTGTCTCCTTTTTTGATAAGTATGGTGTGGAGCGCCGAGAGTTGGTCGCACTGAGCTGGTGCTACCTTTCGCTCGCTGCAGTGCTGTACTGGTGTTAGAGCCCCCAACATACATCACATTCATCAATGCTGGCCAGGTTACTACAGCGACTGAGGCGCTCTGTTACAGTGCCCGATACAGCGTCTAGTAGTGGTCGCTCTAAAAGCCGATATACAGACGCTCATCTGCCTGGCGTCCAAGTCTCTATGTAACTGGGCAGCCTGATTTAGGAAAGGGGATCCCAGGGGGAAGCAGCGTCCGCCCCTGGAATCTAAGGCCACCTTGGGTTTGTTTTGCTTTAAAGGCAGCGTCCCAAACATTTTATCTGTTTCGCCAAGCTATAATACTAATTTCCATGTCCTGGATGTGTTGAGTAACAATAGATACATTTATGCATAAACTGTCAAAATAAGAGATGGCATTTTTACAGCTGATTACTTTACATTTCCATCAAGGTGTAAGGTAAGCAGCATATTTTAGATCTACATGTAAAGTGACAGTAATAAATGTTTCTGTGTCTGTACATAATTGCTTTCTAGGTAGAAAACAGCGCAGAGTATATCTTAGAAACCATCGACTCTCTCCAGAAGCATTCATGGGTTGCTGACATACAGGATTGTATTGATCCAGGGTAAGTACAGCACACAAATACGTGCACCTCAACTGAGGCTCACACATAGTGGAATCCCTTGTGTGGAATTCATGTCCCCCCTCGTGAATGAATTTCCAAAGCATAGCTTCTGGAATGTTAAACATATGTCTCTAAAGCCCACCTTGTTTCTATATATGTGAAGATCACTTGCTCTGCTGTGCTCTGTCATATGATCCATAGCAGCGCACCATCCATGAGAAATGTGAATGGCCTGTTTCTGTGAGGGGCGCTTTCCTGGCACTTGTAAATAAAAATGAGATGCCATCACACTGCTTCCATTCTTCTAGAAATGACAGCCTAAATGTGTGACAAATATAACAGGTATAAACTACTATACACACATCAGAGCAAGTCCAGGAGTTCTCAATCATTTATAGTTGTTGTTGCTGTATCGGCAGCAGAAATTGGTAGCGTGTCCTCTGGACTGGTGGATGGGCTGGTACACAATATTATCAAACAAGAGAACAAATGGGTATAGGCTGACCCAATCTAGTGTTCACCTATGAGTGCGACCCCGCCCCCAATCAAGTTAAGGTAGGCTCATATAAAAAGGTTTACATTCTTTATTTGGGTTTTTGGTAAAATGGGGGGGGGGGGGGAGATAGTCCATCAGTTCCCTCACAGTACATTTATAACATACAGAACACATATGTATATCGACAAGATCCAACAATTGCAACAGTGTTATGATTCAGGGGGCCGATAAACCCTTCTCCATCAGGATGGAGGTTTCAGCAGCCAGGCCATCAAAGCCAGCCTCTGTAAATTCAGGTGCCGAAGCGACCCCTGTGTGAGAAGCTCCGGATCGTCAGACATGAGGCAGTGATCTGTTGACATCCTTACTATGTCCGCAACCAACTCCTCCTTGGCCAACGAGGAGCCACCAGGATGGTTGGTACCCCCTCCTGGACTATCTTGCATATCCACGTCCGGTCGACCCCAGCGGAGGCACGGAGCTTGAAAGGCCTTCCTGCTGAGAGACCATTCCCCCAGACGCAAGGACCTCCTGCTCAGGGAGTCTGCCTCCTGGTTCTCCACCCCTGGGATGTAAACCGCCGAGATGCAGGGAACATTCTCCTCTTGCCAACTCAGAATCCGGCTTACCTCCTTGAGAGATCTCTTGCTCCGAGTACCGCCCTGGTGGTTGATGTAGGCTACAGCCGTCCAATTGTCCGAGTGGACCCGAACCGCATGGCCTCTTAAATTGGAGGTCAGATGTAGGAGAACAAACCAAATTGCTCTCAGTTCCAAGAGAACTATGGCAACCGGTTCTCTCTCTGACCCCACTGACCCTGGATCTTCTGGGTCTGCCAAATGCCTCCCAGCCTGTAAGACTGGCATCCGTGGTAACTATCTCCCATGGGGAGTACGAAAGGACTTGCCTACCAGCAGATGCTGAGGATCCAACCACCACAAGAGGGATGGCCTGGCCAGGGGGACCACGCAATCCTTGGTCCAGGGATTCCGAGGACCGGTCCCAGCTGGATAGCAGGTTTAGCTGAAGAGGCCTCATGTGTAATTGGGCAAAGGGCACTGCTTTGAAGCAAGCCACCAGTAGGCCCACCAATGTCATCCCAAGGTGCACCGATGGCTGTTGACAAGCCAGCAAGGCCTGAACCTGCGTCTAGAGACACAAGACCTTCTGCTGTGGCAGAAAGACCTTGACTTGAATGGTGTCTAGGGTCATCCCCAGGAAGGATCCCACTGTTGACGGTGTGATATGCGACCTGGGGTAGGTAGTCACCTAACTTCCAGAGTTGACAGCACGGTCCGGGTGTCGCTCTCGGCCTCCTAAAGGGACGGGCTGAGATCAGAAGGTCGTCCAGACCGCAATGCTTCCATGCGGAATGCTTCCCCTGATGAACTTGTTGAGGTCCTTTTAGGTCCAAGATCGGCCACACCGATCCATCCTTCTTGGGAACCATGAATAGGTCGGAGTAAAAACCTTGACCCTCCTCCTGCCGGTGCATGTGACAAATCATCCCTGTCCGTAGGAGGTGCAGAACAGCGGCTCTCAAGCCTCTGCTTTTAGCGGGTTTCGGGATGCCCTTGACCATAGAAATTTTGTGGTTGGTCTGGCTGTCTGCTCGATTTTTTAACCTGAAGACACCACCTCCTGAATCCAAAGATCCGAGACGTGATGTCTCCAGAGTGGAGCAAACAGCAGTAGCCGTCCCCCCACCCGTACGGGTGAGGGCGCCCACTTATGCCTGTGTAGGTTTGGCTGGAGGTTTGGGCTTAGCTCCCCAGGCGTGATTGGGCCGACTGCGGGACCTACCTCTGCCCCAAGAATCTCTGCGGGAACTGGAAAAGGAAGAACCTCTTCCCTCCCAAAAGGACCGGTAAGGAGAGGAGTGTCGAAAGGGCTGAGTAGGTTTCCTTCTTTGAGGGAGCTTACCATCCTTGACCAAAAGGTCCAGCCGCTCCCCGAACAGCCGACCCCCCACAAAGGGTAAATTTGTGAGGGACTTTTTTGCGGCCGAATTGGCCGACCACTGCTTCGACCACAGCAAACGGCGTAACGCTACAAGCAAAGCCGAAGTCTTGTCACCTAGCCTGACTACATCATCCATGGCAGTAACAACAAAGCTGATGTAATCCAAACAGGCTCTGTGTTCCCTGGAATCCTGCGCCCGTTTGCGAGACTTAGCCTTAGCCACCAGCTGCTTAACCATCCTCATGGCTAGGGAAACAATTGCCGTGGCACGCGCAGGGCGTAAGAGGGAACCTAGCAAGGCAACAGCATGGCAAGCCAAGTGATCCATGCGTTCGTCCGTAGGGTCTCTTAAGGAAGCATTATCAGGTGATGGCATAATAGTGGTGTTGGACAGACCTGCCGGAGGGTCCATCTCGAGAGGATGCGACCATAATTTAAACAACTTAGCAGGGAAGGATACCGTCTCTCCAGGTCCTTAGGAATCGACGGCAGCTTGTTAGGCCTTTCCCACTCCTTAAAGTGGACCAACACCCACGGGTGATCGGCCCGGGAATCTATAAGATTCCCAGGCCGATCACCTCCCTCCCCGCGGGACATCCGAGATCGGGATGTCCCGCGGGGTGAAACCCCCCCAAACACCCCAAACTCCTTACCTTATCTTCGCCGGCGGCCGGCCGCCTCCGCCTCCCTCGCGCCCCTCTAGACGTGCGCGCGCCCGCGCCAGCCTTCTGTGAATGGCCGGCGCGGGCACGCGCGCGTCAAGAGGGACGCGCGGGAGGCGGCGGCGGAGGAGCCACTTGTCCACGGCTTGTTCGTCGGCGCTGGGAGCGGGGAGAGGTGAGTTGTTCGGGGGGTTCGGGGGGGTTTCACACAGCGGGGCACCCCGATTGGGGGTGCCCCACTGAAGTGGACCAAGACCCAGCATAGTCAAAATCCTGGGTATTGGTCCACTTTAAACACTTTCTTAGAAAAAGCTGTTCAGGAAAAAACCCGCCGCTGTCTCTCAGGCCGAAACAAATTATCCTTCCTTCTCTTGGCCACCTTTGGAGGAACAATGTGTAAAGTGTCAAAAATAGAGGAAAGCAAGCCTTCCGTATCAACTGGAATCCTCATCCGAGGAACAACAAGAGATGCTGTCTTCTCCACCGGAGAGCAACTCACCTTCTGAGAGTGGCTCATCCGCCGACTCCCCTTCCTCCGCGGCAAAAGAAGCATGCAAGTCTTCGTCTCGAGGCCTTTTTAGGGGCTGCCAATGAGAGCTGTTTCTCAAGGCTAGTCAGCCACTGCGCCCAATCTAAGTGGGCTAGTTAGCCCCTGCCTCCTCCCCTTCTCTAGGGGCTAACTGCAGCAGCGGGGGATCTGAAAGGCTGAAGCGACAGCCCTCTCATGGTCCGAGACAATGCCTTTGTCGCAAGTTGAACAATCGTGCTGAATCTGCCCAGGGGATTCCGTCTGCACAAGGGGCAGAGCCTGTCTTGCCCCAGTGGGGTGCCCGGCTCACTATCCCCTGATGCCTCCATAATGGGGATTTTGGAAATATCAATATTTCAGACCCACATCAAAATCAACAAGAGAAAAAACAGTATTCAAAACATGGCTACACTGCCATAATAATATACAGACACATATACTTAGACATATTAAAGTTAATCATCTATTATTTTTTTTTCTGGAAAACAATATGAAACCATAAGAGCAAAAGAAAATGCATGACTCACGGAAACCCCTCGAGTCCCGTGTGTTCCATCGTCTAGGCCCCGACGCCGCACGGGTCCACATCTAGAACATTCTGGCCGAGAGAGCGTCACAGCTAACAGCCAGGCTGCCCAGGCCGCAGCGCTGCTCGTTGCGACTCCGCCCCCCGGCCAGCACGATGTTGCGGCCTAGCGGCGCCATGACAGGGATCCGCCACTCGGCCCCCCCTCACCCACGAGGAGCCCGCGGGGCGCGTCAGCTTGCATGCGACCCGTGCCTCCGAGCCAGAAGCCTGCCATCGGCGAGGGAACAGGGGTTGTAAGTACAGAGGAGGGAGAGGCAGCCGACTGCTCCTCGCTGTAGGTCTGCTATGGCGACGGAGCTCTCAGTGCCGCTCCCCCACGCCAGTATGTAAGCACAAGCACAAAGGGAGTGGTGTTACCAATGCTAGGAAGTCATCAGGACTGAGCACTCCCAGACTCACAAACAAGTCTACATATCTCCTGTGATTTGCTGGGTGACACTGTATTGTTCTACAGGAGAGGGGAACAGAACAACTGGCAGCACATCAGCCTGAGGAGATTAGCCAGTCATTGTTATGGGTAGACCATTTTATGAAAAGTCCTAGAACGTATCATTATTATTAATAATTGTTTTCTTGCAGGGATAGTGGGGATGACATTGAACTTTCCTCTTGTGAACAGGGAGCATGTCTGCCTGGCCAAGTCTCCTCCTGCAGCTGCGAGTTTCTTGCAGAAGGTAAGAAGTCAACAAAAAGGTAAAAAAGTCCTCCTCCGTCCTGTTTAATTTTTGCCTTTTCAAATATTATGTTTTACTTACTTACAATTGACTTCATTCTGCCCTTCTGCGTTATTAAATCTTCTCATTAGGATACCGGCCTCTTGACACGTGTAGTCAGGATCCAATGTCTCTTCCTTCAGCTTCCGTAGCTCCTCAGACAAGAAGCCGAGATCCTGCCGCAGTAGAGCATCTGATGCATGTCCCCCTGGATAACTTCCTGCAGACCTTGGAGACCATTCTGCCTAACCATGGGCAAGGTACAGTAACTGCTGAAATACCAAATACCTTTTCCTCTAAAGCCCAATGATGGTCAAGCTGTTTTTGTTGGATAAAAAAGTGAAAAGTTAGAACCGATTGAAATATACAGCAAAGGGAACAATAAGCATTTTCTGACCTTTTTTACTTTACCAAAAACAAATAGTGTCCGAAGTGGGGCCTTAAGGTTAAAATAAAGTAAAATCCAGTTATTTTGGCTGTTTGCAAACAGGGAGGGAGCAAGATACTACTTGTATATTTCAATAGATTCCTCCCAAATAAGGTTAGAAATAACTGTGTGGGTGCAATCTGTACTAGGAATAACTCCAAAAGGTCCCCCATCCCATACTTCCAGGAATCCCAATTTTCTGGGTACCATTACTCAAAGAAGGCTTGGAGAGCAATGCCCCTTAAAGCGGACCAAAACCCACATTTTTGACTAGCATCCCCTGAATTGCTCCTCCTATGAAAAACTCCTTTTGCCAATTTTTACTGCTCCTGCATCACTCTAATCCCAGATAATGGTGCCTGTTTTAGCTTTAAAAGACTTCTAGGAAAAATATCCATTTCTAGTTCTACACCCTAACAAATGATCAGCAGCGGCTTTGGCCAAATGTATTTCACAAGTTTGGTGGGTTTTGGTCCACTTTAAGAAGGGTCATAAGAAGCTATTCTTCGACAGCTGAGAAAATGTGTTCTATCATGTGACTTACTGATCCTGTTCTACAAAGCAGATATTAGGTTTACCTTGTGCCCTTGTGTCCTCCTTTAGAGCATGGTTTGCAGGTGCCTCCAACAAGGAAATCAAGAGGCTTCTAAGACTTGTTAAATCAGCTGAGAAAATAATAGGTTCCCCTCTCCCTTCCCTTCAGGAACTACATATAAGCTGGATCAAAAGTAGTGCGATTACAATCATAGAGGACCAAAATCACCCAGGCCATTCCCTTTTTAACCTGCTCCCATCGAGACAGAGGTACAAAGTCTCAACCACAAGCACTGCTAGACACCAAAAGAGCTTCCTAACAGCCATCTGACTTCTAAATCAGCAGATCTTCTAGTAGGTTAGTGGAGGCGATGGCTGTAAATGATGGGCTCAGTTCTTTGCTATCCACTTAACTGTTGCAAGCAAAAGAATCAGTACAGTAACACTAAGCATAAGAAACAATACAATAGAAGATAACTGTAACATTTTTCAAATAACATTGATTTACGTATGAGAGATTATATATATTACCGGGTTCCCCAATTTGTGGCTCGTGGGCCCCTATTGTGCGGCTTACCAGCTGTCAGCTAGACCAAAACACTAGCAGAGGTCTAGCATACTACTGTTGAGGATAAGGTGTTACATGGCATCCAGGGCTGTGCACAGTCAGCACTGTGCAGGGTCAGGCAGTTGTAGGAATGAGCTGGCTCACCTCAACAGCTTCCAGTGCCACACTTGGCCTCCTAGTATCTAGGTGTCTGGGTTTCATATCTGCTATTTACCTCTGAAGGGTTCACTCTTGCCAGGCAAGGGAAGCTTGTCAAGTTGATGCTTTGGAGTACTTTACTGTGCCGTTATTTGGAACATTCATGTTGAACCTGGCTCCAGAGCATCCCCCGCAAAATCATTTTTGGGGTTGAGAATATGCATTTTGCACCAGTCAGTATATCTCTGGTTCATCTACAGTAACATATTAAACTATATTTACATAAATGTAGTAATGACATTGTTTAAAACATACATTACTTTTTTTTCTGGTATAAGGTGAAGATGGTGAGAAAGCTGCAATAAATCTATCTGACTATCCATGGTTCCACGGGACCCTGTCTCGGATTAAGGCTGCGCAGCTTGTTCTTACTGGTGGAACCAGAAGCCATGGGCTGTTTGTTATTAGGCAAAGTGAAACCCGTCCAGGAGAATTTGTGCTAACATTCAACTTTCAAGGCAAAGCAAAGGCAAGTATTACATTTCTCAATGGTGAATGCTGATCCAGTCAGTCAAACTTAGTCAAATGCAATCATTATGGGGCTTAGCTCAGTTCCACCTGTCTGTAACTGACTTGTCTACTTTCATGATGGTCTAAATGTTGTCAGCGCCAGCATATATTATTTACTCCATACTTGCTTCTAAATGGCAGCAATAGTAGCAAGCTGCCCTATTACTATAAATGCAATGGCTTGAAGCAAAAAGTGATAGAAAGGGAAAACACATAGGCCCTTATTTAACAAGGGATAGCGACAGGTAGCGCCTGGTGAGCGACCGGTAATGACGGGCACGCCACAAGAACGCCGGCTCCCCACCACAATCACACATTTATCAAGCCAATCCTGCTTAGCGACTGAGATAGCGCCAGATAGCCACTCATTCATCATTATTCCAGCCTCAGCCCACAGCGCCAGCGTCCGACCTTGAACAGCGACAGGTATGACCTCTCGCTACCTGGCGCTCTCCAATGCATTTCAATGGAACAATCTTTATTCATAATTAATTTATAATAATGTTTTTTTTTTTTATTTAAATGTGAAAAATTCTGTGACCACTTCTGCCATGTTAGATATTTTTTTTAAGGTCAAAAAAAAAAAAAATAACTTTGTGCAGAATTGATATTACAGGTCTGATATTAATGTATTCATATTACAAAATGTAATTAAAAACTTGTTTTTTTTGTTTTCCAAAAATATGGTTGTTTGGGGGTTAAAAAACTACTTTTAACCCATCGCCGCCAGCGCTCTAGAATTTAAACATGCATTTCACAGCGCGAGAATTTTTGGAGCGTGATTTTTTGATGAATGTGGTGGGAGCCGGTCGCTCTGACCAGTCGCTATCATGCGCACCCATACATCGCGGAACCTGTCAAATAGCGACTCGTCACCCCGTATTCAACATTACTGCACACCGACTCAGTCGCTATCAACAACTGAACAACGGCCAAGCACAGCGACTACTAGCGGGCGCTGTGAAAATACCGCTACAGTTGCTCAACTGTCGCTACCTGGCGCTATTAATAAATCAGCCTCATAGTATCTCTTTCCACATTCTCAAAATGTTTTATGTGAGGCTCTAGGCAAAATAGCTTTCAGTGCAGAAAATTCCCCCTTGTCAGGGAAATGCATATCACTTGACCCCACTAAAAACACCTATGATCATGCAACACGCTTTCCTAAATCCCCATTCATTCCACCAGCCTAATGGACTACAAAGCCCAGCAAGGCCACAGACACACAGATTCTTGGTTAAGGCAAAAAGATATGAATGTGTAAGGCACACTAGACAGTTATTCAAATAATGGAATTTACAATACCAGTCTGAGAAATTGGATACAGATTACAGGTAAGCGAATTACAAGCAGAGATACAACATAAAGTCAGATTACCTTGATGCGCTCAGTTGAGATGTTGGCAAGGCAGACGTTGGGGGCATAAAGCAGCCGGCTGGGATTCTGGAACTACTCCTGACACGTGTAGGTGACCTCCAGTAAGATAGAGCAGCTTGCCATAGGTGGGTTCTGGTACCTAATCCCCAGCTGAACACTCCCCTTGCCCGTCTGGGCGGAGTCTCCAGTCCCACCTCTGCTGGGAGCTAGCTTACAACTTACAAATGCTTTTTTTGGGCATAATTCCTAAACGAAGGCCAGTGCCTATATAAGAAACTTGGAAACAGCGTGCTGATAAGTAAATCACAGGTATGGGGGCACAGTCCTAAAACACATTTTTTTTACATTCCATAAGAGGAAAACAATGTCAGAACACCAAAAACCTGACAAGCATTTAGTTTTCCTTTAGGACCTTAAAGTGGGGGTTTAAAGCTTAAAAAGTGCACATCCCTTCCTAAATAGAACAGGACAGCAGCAACAATAGCAGATCAACCACACCTCCACAGCGGCTGCCATAGTGCAAACTGCCTCCCTGACCATCAGTCTGCCAATCAATGTGCAGCAGCTGCGCAATCTGCTCAGTGCGTTGCAGCACCAAAGTGAGTAGTGGAGGCCCCGTGGTGAGAGCCCCATGTGCCCTTTCTATATATCGGTTTGTTCCTGTTGTTGTTTTCTGGTCCTTTTGGTCAGTGGTTTTATGACTACAAGTTTTTTTTCACATTAGTTAAAATGATGGGCTATGCACATACTTAACATTTTTTAATGTTTTCATTTTCTCCAGCATTTACGCTTGTCTCTGAATGAGGATGGGCAATGTCATGTACAACATCTTTGGTTCCAGTCCATTTTCGATATGCTGAAACATTTTCACTCTCATCCGATACCTCTAGAGTCTGGGGGCTCAGCTGACATTACCCTCCGCTGCTATGTTGTACCGCACTATCCATTAGCAGGTGAGACTTTCATATAGCTTTCAGTTTAATTATTAGCACTGGAAATCTGCCCTCACTGTTTGCTTGTATGTTATGTAACATATAAATATATATAATACCAAAACAGGTAGTGAAGAACAAAAGAGCTGTTCTTGCACATTGGCTCATAGGCTATAGGATATCTGCCTACATATCATTCAATGTTAAAGAGGTTTGTTGGTAGGTGTTGACCTCAGCTGTGGGCATGATTATTTGGAGCAACCATCCATACCTTGACACTCCCAAGGCATGGAGGGGGTTTGTGCACCCTATTGAACGATTGTGGCTTCCCTTACTGCATGGGTCTGAATATACAGACCTGGCTTATATTGACACTCCAAAGCCCAAAATCCTACCAGCAACAAATGTTTGATCCCTGGTTGTACAAATCATCTCAATCAAATGTTTGTAACTCTGACTGCACCTGAAACCTACTTTAACCCCTGCTTTGCCAATTAGGGGCCAACATCCATTTTAGACCAAAAAGGTGTTTGTTCCTGCTCGGAGAGTGGGGGGATCCTGATTTGTGATGCCCCTATGCGCATACACAGCCCCTGCCTGAGACATTGTTACCTGTTTCTCGTTCTCCTGGGAAAATGCTCCCATGATTGGAAGCCAATGATCACGGGGTCTGGACCACACGACCACCGACGCCGAACACAGGCCTGCATTTTGCTGAGGGAATGATGAGCAAGTGAGAATATCTCAGGTTGGCAGCTGTGTATGGGTGGGGGGGGGGGGGTATCTCCAATCGGGATGCCATTGTGCACCAAGCTGTATGGAGATCCACACTCATTTTCTAGAAAACTGGTGTTGAATCCCCTTATCCCTTATGCTGGACTCCACATGGTAGAGAGCATGTCCCTCAGCACACAGAGTATATCAGTGGTAAGTGCTCATGTGACCCACCCCCTGCTGCCAATGAACTACGGAACCTACTCCCTCTTGAATGGAAGGAGGCGCATGCACTGGGCCCAGCCAGGAAGAGCATTAGTCTGCAGCTGGCAGTGAAGAAATCAAACCAGCCTACAGGACATAACGGGTTTTCTTTTCTTCAAACAATGCTTCTCATTTAAATCAAATTTTGGTCTCATCCATCCAAAAAACAAACCATAGTCTCAATAACTTCCTGGCTTTCCCACATAATCTTTAGCAAACTGTATATGTTCTGTTTGGACAGAAGCAGCTTTCACCTTGCAGTTGTGCCAAGCAACCCACATTGTTGTTCATTGTTCCCTGGACTTTAATTACAAAACTAGCAGGGAGTTGCACCCTTCCCTTACACGCAACCTACTGTTTTAGGTCTTCCATCTAACCCAGATTCTGAACAGATGACCTGCTCTAACTGATACCTTAAAGCGGACCAAACCCTTAAAAACTATTCCCCAGCATCTAAAATTAATATATTGAACGTTTTTACTAATTTATTTTTTATTCTTTCCCTCATTGGCCTGCAACTCTGTTAAGCACTGTAGGATACGGGCGCCGCCATCTTGGCTCAGTAGTATCAGCTACTGAGGAGAGAGGAGGGGTCAAAAGTGCAGGGGAGCGGGGATATAACTGTGCTTTGCACAGACAGAGCAGAGCTGGGGTCAGGGAAAGGACAGCAATCCCAGAATGCAGAGCGACACAGTCAGAATACACTTCCTGTTTGCAGGCAGCCTGCACCTCCATGGGCCGCCATCTTGGATGTTTAAAGTCTCAGAAAATGCAATAAATGCAGGTAGGATGATTTTTGATGTGGACAATCTGTATGTACAGCATGGGGGAAACATATAAGATAGGCTCTTATTTAGGGTGAAGGTCCGCTTTAACACAGGGGTTCCCAAACCTCTCCTACAAAGCCCGGCAACAGGTCAGGTCAGATAAGGTAAATAATGCAGGGGCAGAGTTATAGAGCCAGCTCTGTGGAGATCCACAAAACAAGACTTGTTGGTGGGCCTTGAGGAGGATTCTGGCTACCCCACACAGTAGCGCTAATGGGCAGATGATCTGAATCTATGCTTGGACTTTGTAAGGAGTTGTTAAGTGCAGTCACTATTGTTCAACAGCCCAGCTCTCGAAGCCTTAAATAGGTCATTCAGACAAAAGAAATAAAAACAAAAATCACTTACCTGCCAGTCTGGATGCTCATTCCTTCCTATTCCCCATAGTCCTGTGGGCTGAGCTGGTCTGGTTAACAGTTCGGAGGTGAGAGTGCCCCAGACCGGCCCCTGTCACATATACAAGCATCCATCGCTAGTACCCCATATCAGCAGTGAATGCTTGTGATTGCTCCCTGCGACCGGGAAACCAGGTAAGTGATTGGGGCGACCTGGGGGTTTCACACAGGGGTGCATCTGGAATCTTATACATTCCTGTGCCGATCGAGCTGGGTTTTGGTCCACTTTAAAGTGGACCAACACCCAGGATTTTGACTATCCTGGGTTTTGGTCCACTTCGGTGTGTGAAACCCCCCAGAAAGCCCCGAAAACTCACCTCTCCCCACTCCCACGTGACCGCAAACAGCCGGCGCAGGAGCGCGCCCTGCTAGAGGGCCGCACGGGAGGCGGCGGCGACGGTGGACGCGCATGCGCCGCTGAAACGTGGAAAAGGTAGGATTGTGGGCTTCCTGGGGGGTTTCACCCCGCGGGACATCCTGATTTCGGATGCCCCGCGGGGAGGGATCTAATGGGATCTTATAGATTCCCGGGCCGATCCCCTCTGGGTGTTGGTCCGCTTTAAAGCAGAATTCCAGTTAAAAATCCCACCCTCGCCCTGCCACCTTCTCCCGATGCTGAGGCAGGACGGGGGTTACGAAGAAAAAAACCCTTACCTCAGCCACAGTCCAGTGCCACTTCTCCTGCTCTCCCGTTTCTTGTGTGCAGTGCCAGGAGAGGGTGGCAGGGCCGGGGCGGGGGGGTTGATTTTTGACTGAAATTCCACTTTAAATTTTGATCGGCAAACAGGTCACATAATTACAATGGGGTTGTGTATTAATAATAGTAGTGCAATAAATATATTCCTCATTTTTAATTCAGTTGGATATTTTTCTTTATTTTAGAACCTGGACCTCCTGTTCCCAGTTTTCAGCCACAGAGCTGCAGGACTGACACCCAATCCCAGCATTACTTCTCCAGCTCTGGGGCGAGTAATATACCGCCCATTTCTCCTCCGGACATCTCCACTCCCACTAGCCACACAACAAATCACAGAGTGGAAGGGACTCTCGCAGCCAGAAGCCGAAGCAACAGTGCAGAGCTTCTGCTAGAATCTCCAAATGGAAGCACAGAAGACTACCATGACAGTGATGGGTCTCGGAGTCGCACAAGGGCTGTTGAGAACCAGTATTCTTTTTACTGATAAATCGTCACTCAAGCTACAGCACTACTTGTTTTCACAAAGAGTAAGCACTATGGCTGATTATATATATATCTATCTATCTATATATATATATATATTGTGTGCCATAAGAAACCTTCTAACAACAGATACTATTATGGTAGTATGCAGGGCCGGATTAAGTACTGGGCAAAATCGGCTCTATCATTGGGGGCCTCTACCACTGGTGGTGCAGCCAACAGGCAAGAGAATATGAAAGTGGCTGTTATGAGCTATCTGGTCTCAGGCTTCCTGGATGGAGGATGTGCATCAGAGCATCACAAATCATAGGATGGCCCCCAGAGTCTGTTCGACTGGCAGGCCCAAGAAACCCCCAGTTTATCACGACTTGTCACAGTTCTGTCATGAAAGGCATTTGTCATTGTTGTGCTAATAGGCCAGCAGCAGGCAAGCCATAATCTATAACACGCCAACCACCAAGCTTCCAGCAATCCAGTGCCCTGATGGATTATGGCAGACAGGACACCTACAGCCCTGCTACATGCAGCGAATAACTACGCTGGAGCCAGGGTCCCTACTCCAGACTTTCTGCCCAGGGGACTCTACTACACCTAATCCGGCCCTGCTATTATGTACAGTATCTGTCAGTGACAACCATAGAACAAGAAGACATTAAGAGAACAAGCTCTTGAAAGGAATTTACAACCATGTATATAAAAAAATCTCCTTTACAGGACTTGGAATTTCTAACATTTACAGCCAATTGGAACTTCATCCATTTGCTGCCACTGGCAATAAAATGACAGCTGGTGTTTTTCTTCTTTGGGAATACTGGACAGGAAGTCACTATTGATCCCATCTTTTCCACCTTTATTTAGCATATGTCCTCTTCTGATGACCTTCTGTAACGTTTACATATACAGTGTACACACACTATAGCCTAAATCTATTTTCAATTCATCAGTCCATGAAACATCTGTCACAAGACATTAGGTATCTGCTCTTGTGCCTCTAGCAGGGTATCCAAGAAAAAAGTATAATTTGTAGAAATGTTAATAAATGTATCTTTAAAAAAATACATGTTTGTAAAATCGTTGCCAAAAGATTAAATGGAAAAAGAAAAGGCTTATATATGACCTATGGTGGGACATCTATTTCTGCACAATGGCAGCCTTTACTTACCTCTGCCCCCTGTGCTAGACATGAAAGTGCTGGACAGAGAAGTGCAGAGTAGACTGAGCTCTAATACTTTTAAATGGTGATTTTTCTTCCTGTTCAAGGAAAACTGAACCTATAATAACCTTTGACCTATAATTATAGTCCTATAAAGGAAATTACGCCAATTTCTTCACTAAATGTGAATACGTGAGAAAAAGTAGAACATATACGTTTGTGACAAATTTCTTTAGTCATTAACAGTTAGTGATTAAAGAAAATTGTCCATAACACATCTGATTTAATTTGCTTGGCTTGTCTATGGTCATTGGATCTAATTGCAGTGTTCAAATATTTTTATCAGATTTTATTTTATAATGATGGTTACATTAAATGCTATGATGTACTATAAGTGCTGGCTCTTACATCTTTCATGATTATAAGGTGGGAAAAGGACTCTACTGAGCCACGCACTGAAGATGTGAGTACATGAACCTCATACCAATATGTGTTAAATCATCCACCCTTCTGGTAAGGATCTCAATAGTTCTTAGAAAATGTTGCTAGGAATTGCTCCTATTCCAACATAAGAGCTTGGGTTCAGGTGATGGTCAGTACTTGATGGTACTTGCTAAAAGTTACTGATGGGATTTAGGTCTGGACAAAAGTTCTATCACATGTGATACAGTGGCGCTTGAAAGTTGGCGAACTAAATGTCTGCATAAAAGATAAAAGGAACCAAATCAAATCTAAGTATTAGACTTGGCAATTAATTCATGGAGGAATATGATAAATTATCACATATCTGTGAGTGATATTCGTATGTGAACCTTCAGGATTAGCAGATCATTTGAAGAGTAATTTAGAACTTGGCTTTTCAAATATGGGATAACAATAAGGTGTGAGGGGGAGCTGCACTGCACAAAACACAGAAGGGTAAGTATATTGCTTGATATTGATCTTAAGAGACATGTTCAAATGGGAGAGGAATTGTTTCACACCTATTTTGCATGGCACGGCCTGCTTCATGAAGTCATTACATCTGGGTTATTCCGCCACAAGATGGCGCAGTGTACTGCAGAAGAGTTGTTGCTCCTCCCAGTACCATATAAAAACTGAATCATCATAGACTTAACCAGTTTTTTAGCGGCGAGGGTGTTTTTTGCATGTTTTAACTGTTTTGCGCCGCCTCGCCACTTTGTACCACGCTCCGCGGCGGGCGGCGCTATATTTGTAAGGCGTTTTTTTTATTCTACTGTGATGACTCCGGCGAGGTCACGTGAGCGCCGTTTTCACGCTCTTCGGGGGCGGGGCTGGTGGATGACGCGTATCGTGTCGTTCTCCCGCGACCCGCCCCTCAAGGTTCCTCTGCCGGCACCATTTTGCTTCTGCTGCGCGTCTGGGGCCCTTCTCATCCCGGAGCTGCGGCAGTAATCCTTGTCGGTTGTTGCTTTCTCCTGTGGTCTGGCGGCTTGCCCTACGTGGTCCGTGAGTCCCCTTTGGGGTTTTTTTGGTCTCTTTGGGGCATGTGCTGTGGGATACTTATGTGTCTTTATTTATGTCTTTCAGGCCGGACAACTGTGGGTTGTGGTTTCTCCCGGTCCTACCCCTTACCATCCCTCATCTTCCCTTACTGGCTTCTGGGGGCATCCCTTGGGGGGGCATCCCGGGTGGCTCTTGTTAGCCTTTACCCTGTGCTGGCTTATTGCGCCTGTGTTAATCACCATATGGAGGCTTCTGGGCATAGCGTGCTTGAGGGTCCTTCGGGGCAATCCCGGTTGTGTTCCATATGTGGGGTATCCCCTGTGAGTAACAGTGTCACGGTGTGCGTGCCGTGCGCCAAAGGTGTCCTTGCGCTCCAGGCTCGGCTGCCCGCTTCGCTTCCCAGCTCTGCACCCCCTTCGGCATCGCCTACCCCCCCCCCCCCCGTGCCTGCATTTAGCCCCCAGTGAGGGGGATACTAGCGGGGGGTCACAGTCTGATCTGGCACTGCGGGTGGCCAGTATTGAAAGGCAGCTTGCCAGGCCTGTTCCACGCAAGGCCTCTGGCAAGAAGCGGCACCTAGCTCCCGTGACATCCCTCTTTCCTGAGGAGGATGAGGGACCTGATAGCCTGTTAGCTCACATTTTTAAAATCTTGCACATTACCCCTCCTGAGGTGGCTAAGAGGAAGCAGAGTGAGCTCTTTCACCCTGATAAACGGCGCCTGGAGTTCCCTGAGCAGAGCCGTTTCACCAATATGGTGCTCAAGGAGTGGGAACGTCCTAGTAGATTGCCTGCGGTGCCCAAGGGGTGGGATAGGAGGTATCCTTTTCCTGCCGACCTGGTCAAGGATGGTCATGTCCCCCTGAGGTGGACGCTCCCGTGCTATGGCTGTCCAACACCTCGGCTGTCCTGACACTACTACACTGCGGGACAGCAAGGATTAGCTGGCCTGCCATGCCTTTTCATGTGTGGGGGCTGGGCTGCACCTGGTCTGCGCTGCTGCCATTATAGCTATTGCCCTTAAGAAACAGCTCAGGCGTCTCCTGGAGGCCGCTACGGCTGGTAACAGGGGGGAGGATTATAGGTCCCTTTTGCTTTGTTCAGATTTTGTTGCTTTTGTCCTTACTGCCATGGATGATGCAGTACGGATATGTAGTAGGACATCTGCCCTTTTGGTGGCTATGCGCTGCTCTGTGTGGCTGCGTCAGTGGGCGGCTGATGCTGCCGCTAAGAAGGCTCTCACTGGGCTTCCCTTTACGGGGCTGCGGCTCTTTGGTGAGCGTCTGGATGTTTTAGCCAAGGATGGTAGGCGGCCTCAATGTAGGAGGCAGCCTCTGCCTTTTCGGGAGCCCTCCTCTTCCCTCCCCTCCTTTCGTGCTCCCAGAGGAGGTCGTGGCTCCCTTTTCTCGGGTACCCGCAGGGATTCTTGGGGCCGTGGCAGATACCGTGGTCGTCCCGGTCTCTCATGGGGCCCTAAGCCCAAACCTTCCCCCAAGCCTCCTCAGGCATGAGGAGGCGCCCTCACCCATCCGGGTGGGGGGGGGCAGCTTCGGCTCTTTGCTCCATCTGGAGGCTTCGCGTCTCAAACCGGTGGATTCAAGAGGTGGTGTCCTCCGGTTACAAGATAGAGTGTGCAGCCTGCCCGCCCCCAAGATTCATCAGATCCCGGATGTCTCAAAACCCTCTATCAGTTCAGGGTCTGCGCCTTGCAGTTCAGTGCCTGTTGGAATCAGGAGTCATTTTCCAGGTGCCTTCCCAGGAATGGGGTCGAGGGTTCTACTCCAATCTGTTCACGGTTCCCAAAAAGGACGGGTCCCTGAGGCCTATTCTGGACTTGAAGGGTCTCAACAAGTTTGTCAGGTTCAAGCATTTTCGCATGGAGACTCTTCGCTTAGCGGTCAGTACTCTGCGCCCGGGCGACTTCATGACCTCAGTGGACATCAAGGATGCCTACCTTCACGTGCCAATCTTTCCTGGTCATCAGAGATTTCTCAGGTTCGCTCTAGAGGATCAGCATTACCAGTTTGTGGCCTTACTGTTCGGTATCACCTCGGCCCCTCTGGTGTTTACCAAGGTGCTGGCGGGTGTGATGGCTTTGCTGCGGAATCAGGGCATTTGCATCCTTCCTTACCTGGACAACATTCTGATTGCGGCTCAATCTCTTCATCAGGCCAAGATGGATACTCGGGTGGTGGCCTCCACTCTCGAGTCCTTCGGCTGGGTGATCAACTATCCCAAGTCTTCACTGTCTCCGTCTTTGGTGAGGTTCTTTCTGGGCATGACTCTGGATACCTCTCAGGTCAAGGTATTCCTGCCTCAGCAGAAGGTGGAGGGCCTTCAGAAGCAGGCACGGGCTCTGCTCTTGTGTCCCCATCCTTCCATCCGGCAAGGGATGCAGTTGGTGGGCCTGATGGTGTCCTGCTTCGAGGCGGTCCCCTTTGCTCAGTTTCACATGAGACCTCTTCAATTGCACCCCTTGTCAGTCTGGGATCGGGACCCTGTGTCCCTGGATCAGGAGTTTGCTCTGTCCCGCCTGGCCAGACAGTCCCTTTCGTGGTGGCTGGACACAGGGAACCTTCTAGTGGGCAGGACATTTCTGCCCCAGTTTTGGGAGACTGTCACCACAGATGCCAGTCTGACCGGTTGGGGGGCTTTTGGAAGTCTCTGAAGTTCCAGGGTTGGTGGGGCCCCCAGGAGACCCATGCTTCCATCAATGTCTTGGAACTGAGGGCGATCAGGTTGGTTCTGTCTCAGCTGACCCCACACCTTCAGGGTCGGGCTGTTCAGGTCTGCTCGGACAACCAGACGGCGGTTGCCTACATCAATCATCAGGGAAGGACTCAGAGCAAGCGAGCCCTCATGGAAGTGTCCCTGATCCTGTCTTGGGCGGAGGAGAATGTCCCCTGCATCTCGGCGGTTTACATTCCGGGGGTGGAGAACCAGGAGGCAGACTCCCTGAGCAGGGGGACGTTTCGGCTGGGGGAATGGTCCCTCAGCAACAAGGTTTTTCACTCCCTGTGTCACCGCTGGGGTCAGCCGGATGTGGACCTGTTTGCGTCCCGCCACAATCACAAGCTTCCCAGGTTTGTCTCCCTGTCACAGGACCCCCTGCCCTTCGCCACGGATGCGCTAGCAATGCATTGGATGGAGTTTCGGCTCCTCTATGTGTTCCCTCCATTCCCTCTGCTGGGCAGGGTGCTGTGCAAGATAGCCCAGGAGGGGGTAGCAGCCATTCTGGTGGCCCCCTGTTGGCCAAGGAGGGTGTGGTTCGGAGACGTCGTGCAGATGGCAGTAGATCAGTATGCCCTCCCCAAGGATCCAGATCTGCTCACTCAGGGACAATTGTGCCATCCCAATTTACAAACGCTGGCTTTAACGGCTTGGCTGCTGAAACCTCTATCTTGATGGATAAGGGTTTGCCGGCTTCTGTTGTTGATACCATGATTAGGGCTAGGAAGAAGTCCTCGTCCTTTATCTATTACAGGATCTGGCATGCTTACATTGCCTGGTGTGAGTCCAAGTCTCTTCCTTGTCGGGTGTTTTCTATCCCCAGGATTCTGGAATTTTTGCAACATGGTTTGGATTCGGGCCTTCAACTTAGTACCCTCAAGGGGCAGGTGTCAGCTCTGGCAATTTTTTTTTTTCCAAAGATCCTTTACCAATCACCGGTTGGTTAAGACTTTTTTTCCAGGGAGTTACTCATGTGCGTCCGCCAGGTAAGCCCATGCTACCAGTTTGGGACCTGAATCTGGTGTTGTCTGCTTTGCAGGGTCCTCCCTTTGAGCCTATCCATGGGGCTGCCTTGCCCATTCTCTTAAGGTGGGCTTTTTGGTGGCCATTACTTCTGTCAGGCGAGTTTCTGAGCTGGCGGCGCTTTCCATCAAACCTCCTTATTTTGAGAGGCATCCGGATAAGGTGGTGTTTCGGCTTAAGCCGGATTTCTTGCCTAAGGTTGTGTCTGCTTTTCATCTCAATCAGGACATTGTTTTGCCTTCTTTGTGTCCTAACCCTGCTAATTCCAAGGAGCGGACCCTTCACTCTTTGGATGTTGTCAGGGCTCTGAAGTTTTATTTGGTTGCTACTGAGCCTTTCAGGAAGCCTGACGCTCTTTTTGTTCTTCCTGCTGGACCTAGGAAGGGTTTGCCTCCAGCTAAATCCACTATCAGCAAGTGGATCCGTCAGGCGGTGGAGCAGGCCTATTCTGCTAGGGGGACGGTTCCTCCTTTTAGGGTTACTGCTCATTCCACTCGTGCTATTGTTGCGTCTTGGGCATTTCAGCACCAAGCTTCTGTTGAACAAGTTTGTAAGGCCGCAACTTGGTCTTCTGTTCATACTTTTTCCAAGTTTTACAAGGTTGATGTTAAGGCCTCAGCTGATGCTGCTTTTGGCCGCAAGGTACTTCAGGCAGTAGTGGTTTAAACTACCTGTTGTTACTCTTTTGGGATCCCACCCTACTTTATGGACACTGCTTTTGGATGTCCCAGATGTAATGACTTTGTGAAGCAGGCCGTGCCATGCAGTGGGAAAAAGACAATTCTGTGAGTACTCACCTGTAGAATTGCTTTTGTCATGCATGGCACGGCCTGCTTCACCCCACCCTTGTTATCGTTATTCTTGGTTGCCTCTTTATGGTGATTGTTCCAAGTTAGTTGGCGTTGTTACCTTTTTTCCCTTTATTATCTTCCGGTTTCTTGAATAACTGCTTGTCAACACTGGTTAAGTCTATGCTGATTCAGTTTTTATATGGTACCGGGAGGAGCCACAACTCTTCTGCAGTACACTGCCCCACCTTGTGGCGGAATAACCCAGATGTAATGACCTCGCGAAGCAGGCCGTGCCATGCATGGCAAAAGCAATTCTACAGGTGAGTACTCACAGAATTGTCTTTTTTTTTTTATGGGTCTGCTTTATAAGAACTGACCCCACACATTACACAAAGCATTATTTTCGCACCTTCAGGGCCCCCCTTTACATGCTGAATACAGACTGGTAGCATTCACCTGGCAAGTTAGATTGATCTGTCATATTGTTAGGGAGGATTTATTTTATATTGTGGGCATCCTTTACACCACTACAACTGAGTGACTGCTCAGACTTGAGGAGCCCTATGAACAGACCTTGACAAGTCATTGGTTCCAGAGTCAAATGGGTAGTAATAGTTGCTTTTTAGTATGGATAAAGCACATCCTTCGAGTTGTTGAGCTCTTTAATAAGAACTATTCTACTCAGGGGTTCACCTATAATGAGGCCAGGTGAGGTAGCAAATGCTGCACCTGTTTTTTTGCTTGTTTTTCTCTCATTAGTGGTTCAGCAGATATTAGGGTGGGGGCATCACTGCCTGCTATGAGGTGTTTGTTTTTACAATCATTGGTGGTTCATGGGCTGTGGCAGCATGTTCACCCTTGATTCTACTGCAAAGGTTTTTAGAAAGT
The DNA here is from genome assembly GCA_027917425.1 of Gastrophryne carolinensis. NCBI lineage: Eukaryota > Metazoa > Chordata > Amphibia > Anura > Microhylidae > Gastrophryne > Gastrophryne carolinensis. The sequence goes on from CM051236.1 coordinate 433,214,815, forward strand.
ATGTTTTTTTTCCTAATTTTCTGATAACCAGTAGAATAAGTAGCCAACGGCTTTACTTGGTTCTGTATCTTTGATTAAAGTAATTCAGCGGGTACATAAAAAAACAAAAGGGTACTTACCTTTTGTCCGGCACAGCTCATCAGTGCCAGTTCGGCGATCAGTAACTCACCTGGTTGCTGGAATTGAGCCCCCCCCCCGGCATCCTCAAAATCTATTCGCCTACACTTGCAGGACCACACCCCCCTTCACCATCAGTCATGGGGTGTGACCACGACCCCTCAATTCACTACAACAGAGGGAGGCATGTCAGGCCTCAGCTCACTACCTTTATTGCAATAAATGGAGTAGGTGTGTCAGTGCACCTGTGCTGGTCGTGATCCCAACCCACCATCAAGTCTACATGGCCAGGCCCTGGACCGCGCAGAATACGGCGGTGGCTGCTGCTTGGAAACAACGATTAGGTGAGTAACGGATTGCCAGAATGGCACCGATCAAGAGAAAAAAAAGTACCCTTTTGTTTTTTTTATGTGCCTGCTGAATCACTTGATGTGAGTAATAGAAAAGCGAAAAATTAATGTAATACCTTTTGTAAGCTGAATATTGAGATGACATAATTCTAATCCATAGTTCAAAAATCTTTTATACACAGAAATCAAAATATGTATAACAAAAGACCTTACAAAAAGCATCAGGAGATAAGCGGGTCAGTTAGAGCAAGTAACTTAAAACTGGCCAAGCAAATTTCTCAGGCATGAAGAGGCCACATTAAATCTTAATGTGCCTGAGAAGACCAATTTTATGGCCTTTTTACAGTCGCAATTATTAGGACATGAAACTAGAGTGAATATTAAGACCAAACTGCAGTTTATGAAACTTTTGCATACAGTTATGTATTTACCATTTCCTTTCTCTCTCTGAATTCTGAAATCTAAGACAATAAAAGTGTTTCCCTTGACAGTGAATGGGGATTTAATTTGGCCTCTTCATGCCTGACAAAACAGCATGTTATTCTTTTTTTTAATGGTTTTCCCACTTCAAACATTAAGAAGTCTTGTGTTTACCCTTTAGATTGTGACACCTCTTTCTATAGTTCTGCTGTGAAGCGTTTCAAATGGCACAGTTTAGGGATGATTCATATTTATGGAAAGTTGTTTTTTTTCTTCAATTTGCATCTGTGGATGTCACCGATTGTTTGGAATTATTAAAGTCTATTTCATGTTACATTGTCCATCCAACAATGTCGGCAAATCTTTATCTGGATTATTTTTTTACTCTTGTTTTATTTACCGTTTGGTCTGTCCTTTGCGGATGTACAGACATGCTACCTCCATATCCATTATCACTATGGGAAGGCCAGAAACGTTCATTTTTGGACCTAACAAGGATCAGTGAGCCTTTTATCTCCTATACAGGAAGCACTGCAAATATAAAGGTATAGCAATCAGCAGGGCAGTTTCTAGGTAAAATCACATTCATTGTGGAAAGGAAAAAAATCTGACCCTCCTCACCCATCCTATGGTGCTGCTGATATCCCATACAGGTATGTGCCATGTTGTGCCTCTATCATAGCAGCAAAAGGAGGGGATTAGTGGCATGTGGCACCACTAACAGTGGCCCTGACCCATCTGCAGAAAACAGGATGGCTGGGATAAAGGTGCCTCCAATGGCCTTGGGGCCAGGGTGATCTCCCTGCTCCCCCTCCACTAGAACCAGCCCTGACAATGAGTGCCCTGTGCACAGCACCAGCAGACAGGTAAGCCAGCATCTTATTATAGCAGCCTTGGAAGTTGGACAGTGGAAACTGATGAGGAGCGATAGGCAGTTGTGAAAAGGTAAGTATGTTTATTCATCTTAAAGTGGTCCAAACCCCATTTTCTGCAAAATGGTTGCTTGACCACATGAGGACTGAGTTTAATTGAACCACAAGCCATGGTGAAATGCAGCCTGCTGTTGCTGTTGTTCACATGCTTGCACTTTTGCGGTCAACAGACAGACCACATAACCGCCGGCAGGCAATAGCAGGGCTACATTTCACAGGGGGCACGCAGTTCAGGAGTCAAACGGGGGTTGCAGGGGGGCCCTGGCCATTTGGATTCCCCCCCCCCCCCGCACCTGTCCTGATGCGATTATACATCTTTATGGCCTGGGGCGCATACGATGTGGTTGTCCTTGGACGGAGTGCCCCACCCCAGGACCCTACAATTTATTTGGGGCCTCTGACCACACCCTAAATGTGCTCACACAGCTTTCTCTGTCCCCTTCAGTGCTCCCAATGTGAGCAGGCCTAGCAAGCCACAGTAGAAGCATTTCCCAGGCTCACCCATGCTGGGAGGGACAGGGGCCCTGTGTGACCACATGGAGGAATGAAATTAAAACGCAGAGCAAACTTTGGAGCCCTGCTATGGCTTCTGTCCCTTCACTGCAGAAAATCGAGGAGGCAAATGAGACAGGCTTTAGGCGATCTCCTTGCTGCCTTATTATTAGCATTGCCTGGACTGTCCTTTTAAATTCAAGGTGTGGGGTGTGTTAGATGAGGAATTAATTAAAACAGGCTCCGGGGGAGGTGATACATTCAGCTCAGCTAACCCTAAAGCAGTGCAGCCCCTTGGTAATTCTCCCAGGACTCCCTATGGCTAGTCTGCCCCTGCTGACGGAGTAGCGCGTGGCAGCAAACAGAGGCTTCTATTGCTGGAGTAATCGGCCTGGCGATAAAGTGTGTAATTGCAGGTTATATTTTAGCCTGGGAGAAGTTTTAAAGTGGACCTATCATCCCCTGGTTGGCTCTGGAGTCTAAATTCCAGGAGGGCTGGCTGCTTACCTCCCCAAACATTGCTTCAAAGCTGGACTTTGTAGGATCAAGCCTGCAGGCTGCAGGTAAGTGAGGTATTTTTTGTTTGCCAGGACTTTATTTGAGCCAATCTGGGATGCCCTGCTGTCTGAAACAGATTCCCAGTAAAACAAACCTGACTGCCAAACCAATGAGTGGACGTGCAGCCAATCAGTGAGCTTGGCTTCTCTTAGTTGGCGAGAGGTCTTGCCGGCTAAAGGCCTAACCGATCCGAGCCTGCCAGAGGCAACATCCCTGCTAGACTGTAGCTGAGGACATGCCCAAGCCAGACATTCACAAATTCACGGGCACAAGCCTGGCTAAAGCTAAAGGTATAGTGTAGTGCTGTCCACAAATGTGCCGTTATTATCGGTGGATCTGTAAGCTTTACTGGGAATCCGGGGGGCGGGTTCACATAGCAGGGCATCCCAAATTGGGAATCAGGCGGCTTTGGCCCACTTTAAATAGTTAGAGCTCTAATACTACAAAGTTATAGTAAGATTATACAATGACTGCACAGCCATCCAAGGCCACCCAAACACACCAAGGATATAGAGGACTGATTTGAGTGCATGTAAATAATCCAGGGTTCCCAGATTTACTTTTTTCAGAAGGTCATCAGACCATTTAAACAGAAGTCAGTTTTCCTTGTCTAACATAAGGCCTGATCCATAGCCTCTCCCATATTCATTCCCACCTACGATAGTGGTTCTTTTTCTCGTTTTTGTGTGGTTTTCTATCTCATGTGATTCAGTAGAGCCCTTTTTGTGTGCGTATCTTTTTTTCTGGGAAATTTGCTTTTGCTCACGCCCAAACGAGTATTGGGCGTTATCTGTCGAGAGGGGCGTGGTTACGCTATGGCCGTGTGAGGAAGTGTATGTGGGAGCTCTGCGCCTAAAAGCCTTAATTTATCATCTATTCCGGGTAATTTGAAATCGCTTGGACCCATGTCTAAGGGGAAAAAGAACAGGGCAGCGGCTGTGAACAGCAAAGCTGCCAAAATCTCCAAATTTTTCCCCCCAGATGAAGCTCCAGGCCTGCGGAGGGAGGGCCGCGACATGGCGTGCCATGGAGGAAGCAAGGAGAGGGTGACTGCACCCGGCAGGACTGAGGAGCGCGATCGCGGCTGTAAGCCTGGTGACATACACAAAGTCGCCTCTGCGGAGGTAGGAGAGACCGCGTTGCCGCGTGGGGACTCACCGGGTGCCGAGCCTGGGAGGTCCCGGTGTAGCAAGATGGCTGCAGCCCGAAGAGAAGAGGAGAGGTGCCGCCCCCTGCTCGGGAGGAAGAAGCGCCGCCGGGGACAGCCGCGGCGGAGAAGATCACTGCTGCTGAGGAGCGACGGAGCCCGGCTGAGGCGCTGTCTGCTCTGGTCGGCGAGGAGGGGAGGCGGCTCCCGCTGCCCGAAGAGCACACGCTGGTGGATGGCCCGCTGGGAGCCGATGCTGCAGAAGATCAGCAGTGGCAGTTGGCTGAAACGGCTCCCCGAAGGTTACTTGGGAGGCCAGTGCGGGGGAATCGTCACTGCTGGGTGACAGTGCTGACACCCGTCTTCTGCCCCCCCAGGGGATGCAGACAACCCACCAGTCCTCAGGCGTCAGGGGCTGGAGGGCGATGCGGGTCCGGTGCCCCCCTTCCATGATCTTGTCCTCTCCCAGCTCCGGCCCCAGTGTCAGCCCTGTCAGTTGGGCACAGCCTGCCTTGCAGGGGGGATCACCCGACCACCTATCAGGCTACCCCCCAAGCCCGCAGAGTGTCTGGGAGATGCGACCCTCGACTGGAGACTGGCTCCAGCCTCCGTGCTCCTACGGTGTAACCGCACAGGTGCACCCCCAGCCTGCCCCGGCCGGGGCATCACAGCAGCGCAGCACACCAGGAGGAGAAGTGATGTGGCCTGAGAAGGGGGGGAGACCATGCACTGGGGGCCCTGCCACAACAGGAGCTATGGAGGGAGGAGCGGTTGTTGGAGCAACTGCCATGGAGGCTGCAGATCCCCCTTTAGGGGGGCCACCACCACTTATTTCCCCATTGGGACATAGCGATAAGGGCAACCTGGCAAACCCTGCCTGCCTTCACAGAGATGCAGAGAGAAGACCAGCGGTATCTCCTGGCAGCACGATTTCCGAATGTATCCCCTCGGCACAATACAACCTGGAGCTCGTCCTGAACTTCCTACCCTCAAGGAAGGACTTTGAACATTACACCAATAGAATGGAGACCTTGTTTAGGAGGGAGCTCGAGGAAGTAACCAAATCCGTGTCGGAGGTTGCCGACAGGGTCCTGAACCTGGAACAGGAACAATTGTCCACTATTCAGTGTATAGAGGCCCTCGAAAGAGTGAACGCGGGCCTGAGGCGGGCACAGGACGCCTCATCTCAACATGCTACTAGAATGATGATCCATCTTGATGATATGGAAAACAGAGGAAGGCGGAACAATATTCAAATCCGGGGGCTCCCAGAGACACCAGAAAACAATAAACTAGAAGATATTGCCACGCACCTCTTCAATGAGCTTTTGGGGCGGCGGAGCGATGAGCATATTGAAAACGTCAGGATTCATAGAGCGCCCGGACGGCGATCGTCAGATCCGACCAGACCTCGAGACATAGTCTGTTGCATCCACTACTACAGAGTTAAGGAAGAGATTTTGAGAAAAGCATGGGAAAGAGGGCCTTCGACCTTCCGTGTTGCCACAGTACTGCTGCTACCTGACCTGGCCAGACGGACCCTCCAGATGAGACGTACGCTTAAACCGTTGCTGGAGAAGATCAAGGAGATGGGAGCCACCTATAGGTGGGGCCATCCGTTCCACCTGGTGGTATCAAGGCAGGGTCGACTTTTTGTGTTGCATTCCCCCTCCCAGCTTCCGGAACTTTTCGGCTTTTTGGATCTTCCGCCTCTCCCCATCGAGGACTGGCTGTCACCGAGCCTGGGCTCTGGAGAAGCTGGGCTATTACGTCCGAGACGCAGGGACGGCCATCCGCGCAGCCCACGCAGTCCTGACAATCGGGGAAGGAGCAGAATCCAACAGAATTAACCTCTTTGGTCCAGTTCCTCGTTCGTTGCTTGTGAAAACAGACGGGTCCACAGACCGCAAAGTGACTGCATCTCGATTTCCGCTCTCTCCCCAGAGATGGGGCGGAGTTCAGGTTTAAGTTACTGTTTTAGCTTTTGTTTGTAATGCTTATTCTAGTTAAATTGGTCGGGTCCGCCACTGTTTTTGAATGCGGACTGGTCCACATACAGTGTGGCAGCCTCATCTTGTGCTCTGCTCTCTCTCCTGTGTTGGGCGCGCTGGCTGGTGGGCCCCCCGGCCCCGCTCCCCGCGTTACTTGGGCCTCTTTCACTCCCTGCTCATATTGAGGCGCATGGTCCGGCCTGGCTTGTGGGGGCCGGGTAGGGGGGCCCGCTCGCCTGCGTGGCCCGGGCAGGGCGGGAGAAGTGGCGGAGCCCGGGTTTGAGGTCTAAGGCTAAGTTTGTTGTTGCTGCTTGTGTTTTTCAGGTTTACATCAAATTACGAGCGTTGTTAATTGTTGCTGTAAGGGTTGCGGGTCGGTAGAGCGGTGCTGCATATTGACACGGTCGGTGGTGGGGCCGCACTGCCGGACCTCACCGGGACCCCCTTCTTGTGTTGGCTCTGAGGTGGATCCTTTGCCTTCCCGGAGTGGAGCTCTCGCAGGTCCTGAGGCACGTTTTGTCTTGGCGGGGTTGGGCCGAAGCGGACTGAGTCTGAGGCAATAAATATTTCCCTCTCTGCCCGAGAGGTTAAGCAATTGGAGAGTAACTTCCCCTTTAAGTGGAGGCCCCAGGCTATCAAATATTTGGGCGTTCAGATTCCCGCTGACCTCTCTAAATTATACGAATTAAACTACGCCCCACTCCTCACCAAAATAATGTCAGACCTTGGCTCCAATCTTTTGGTTTGGGAGGATTAACAGCTTAAAAATGGACACGATTCCCCAAACCTTTGTATATATTCCAAACAGTCCCAATTAAAATCCCCAGCGGGTTTTTACACAAGTTGAGATCGGCATTTTCCAAATACGTCTGGGGGGTCGCCAGACCGAGAATCAGACTCTCTACCCTTTCTAGAAACAGGGTTGGAGGGAGAGTGGGACTGCCGGACCTGAGGGGCTACCACACGGCAGCGATTCTCCAGCTGATGGTCAACTGGACGCAATGGGGGGGAGATAAATTATGGGTTCAGCTTGAGAAATCATTATCCCCACTCAACCCCACCTCTTTGGCATGGGCCGATCCTCTCACCAGGTCTCAAAGGGAATCTATGCCTTTCTTGGTGAAGCATTTCTTGGAGACGTGGGACCCTCTGCAAAGTAAGCATAAGTTGGTACATAGACTGGGCCCCCTTACTCCACTATTTGACAACCCGGCATTTGTGCCTGCAATACGGGCTAAGAGCTTTCTTATTTGGAAAGCTTCCGAAAAACACCACGTTCGGACACAAACTAAGATCCGGGGATATGCCATCAGTGGCAGACCTGAAAGAGAAAGCGAAGGGAAGACACATTTCGTGGCTCCTCCACAGGCAGTTGCTTACATTTATAAATACCAACAACATGCTGGAAATCTCTCGGAACCCCCCAACAGAGCTAGAGTCCTTGGTCGCCCAGAATACCCCTCCTACCTGGGTCATATCCTCTTTATACTCACTTCTGAATAGAGCACTCAATTTATCCCCACCTAAATATATAGGCAAATGGGAAAGGGAACTGAATATACAATTTTCCGAAAGCGACCTCGCCAAAATTTACCTGGGCACCCATGGCATGTCATTGACCAGTATTGTCCAGGAGAGGAATAACAAGGTATTAGCCAGGTGGTACAGGTGCCCAGAGGATATTCACCGATTTGCAGTTACGCAGTCAGAAAGGTGCTGGAGATGTCAGAGGGAAGTGGGCAACATGACCCACATTTGGTGTGGATGCCCGGTTGTTAAGGCCCTTTGGGACCAGATCTTCACCATATATGAGGACATCTCCGGGATCAAGGTAACCAACATGCCGCAGGGCGTTGCTTTCCCTTATCCCTGACCCAATCTCTAGTATTAAAAAAGGAATTTTGAGGTACTTCATAGCAGCGATGAGATCCATCGTCCTGAGGCATTGGAAGTCGCAGATCCCTCCTACGCTGATGGAGTGGTTGCAAGAGCTAGAAGTTATCCGTAGCATGGAAGAGTTAGTTGCTGACAAAAGGGATGCTACGGGTCGGTTTCTGAATACCTGGACGGGGTGGATAATTTATCGTGACGCGCATCTACCGGTCTTGCTCCAGCCTGACGGGCGGTTGGGGACTCACTCAGGGTGTCCCAGTCAGTGATGCCATTGGCCGGGCCTGCAGGTTTCCTGGCCGCGTGGGTTGGCCCTATGCAGGCCCATTTGAGTGTAGCACCCGCTATCCCGTTCCCTCTATGTTCCCTCCCCCCACTCCCCTAGGCCCTGTTCCTTTTAAGCAGGTATAAGGCCTAGTACCCCCGGTTCTTTGGTTCTCTCCCTTTGTTAGGGAGTAAACCTTCCCCAACCATATTTAGTTGAAGGCTGGCCTGTCACTGTGGTCTACACATCAACAAGTGTGCCGGGGGCTCAGATGAGGTGTAATCGGTTTCAGTTGCTCTGTTGTGAGGAACAGTTAAGGGACGATAGTCCTCCTTAGGCAAACCACCAAACTCCCCCCTCAGCGTAACGTGCTTCACACGTGTAGGCATATCCAGAATGTCTAATGTATGGGAGAACAGGATCAGCATTATTTATTAGTATAATTACATCTGTATGCTTGTGGAATATTGCTCCCTTCTTGTTTCTCCTTCTCTGTGTGTATATTTTCCTTTTGTCTTTTTGCTAATAATTGTATGTCTATTCCCCTTGTTACTTTTATTGAAAACCAATAAAGTCTGATTAAACTAAAAAGCTGTCGAGAGCGATTGGCTTAGCATGGGCGCCCATGTTGGCATGATTTAAAACACTTCCAAATAATTTTTATATTAATAATTGTATATTTTTATACATACAATTTTGGGGGGGTTTCCATTTTTGGGGGCAGTTTCTATGCCATTTTTTTCTTGTTTTAATGAATGCTACTTTACTAGCAATTATTAAAGCTGAGTAAAGTGACAGCGGGGTTTTTTATTTAATGTATTTATTTTTTTAAGTGTAAGCCCTCCTCCCTCAAAGGCTACGAACCCAGGCATAAGGACTTGTAACCCAGGACTTGTAACCCAGAGTCAGCACTATTGGCCGGTGGAGCCGGCTTTTATACTTGTAGGTGTGGCCGTCATCTGCAGGCTGGAGGGACACCCAAAGAAGGAAGAGTAGAAGGCACGGGACAAAAAAGATCCACCAGACCCAAGGAAGATGGACACCGGTGGGGGACACAAGATGGAAGACAAGGACAGTAGGGTTGATTCAGAGAGACAAAAAAAGACTTTCGTTTTTGTGTCGATCTGTTTTTAATTTTCCCGCTCTCGTATGAGTGTATGAGCGATTCTATGCATGCATCGCAAGCCTTCAGTAAAGTCTTCGTCCTTTCGTATGCCAACGAGAATGTCATTTTCCAGCTTTCGATTTACGTTTATTTTACTCATGTTACAACGTCGGCTTTCGTTTTTGCCCATTTTCCATCGTCTCCTCCCACGAATCCTTTACGTTTTCCGTTAGATTCTGTTTTCCTTTTACAATAAATAATCGTCCAGACTAAAATCCTTACGACTTTACGCCAGCGCACTACAAACTTAATTCATTAATGTGCTCGCCTACATATTTGGTTCACTCACTTCTGCTACAATGCTTAGCTAAATCACTTCGCGCTCTCTTTCTTCTTGCATTTCTCACCCTTAAAACTTATCCAAATCACTTCGCGGTCATGTTCTTCTTGCATTTCTCACCCCTAAAACTTACCCAAATCACTTTGCGGTCTAATTCTTCTTCCATTTCTCACCCCTAAAACTTACCCAAATCACTTCGCGGTCTAATTCTTCTTCCATTTCTCACCCTAGAACTTACCCAAATCACTTCGCGGTCTAATTCTTCTTCCATTTCTCACCCCTAAAACTTACCCAAATCACTTCACGGTCATGTTCTTCTTCCATTTCTCAACCCTAAAACTTACCCAAATCACTTTGCGGTCTAATTCTTCTTCCATTTCTCAACCCTAAAACTTACCCAAATCACTTCGCGGTCCTTCATCTATATTTCTTGGCCCATTCATTTTGTGTTAATGTATTTCGAAAAGGAAATGACACAGAAACATGTTTTTTGTTTTTTTTTTGTTTAAAGTGGACCAACACCGAGAGGTGATCGGCCCGGAAATCTATAAGATTCCCGGGCCGATCACCTCCCACCCCGCGGGACATCCGAGATCGGGATGTCCCGCGGGGTGAAACCCCCCCAAACACCCCGAATCACCTACCTTCTCTTCCGCCGCCGCCGCCTCCCTCGCGCCCCTCTAGGAGTGCGCGCCCCCGCGCCGGCCGTCTGTGAATGGCCGGCACGGGCGCGCGCGTGGCGAAAGTGACGCGAGGGAGGCGGCGGCGGCGGAAGCCGCTTGGACGTTCCTGTTCCCCGCCTGGACGTTGGCGGGGATTGGGCCGGGCAGTCACGTGGGAGCGGGGAGAGGTGAGTTTATTGGGGTTTCTGGGGGGTTTCACACAGCGGGGCACCCCCGATCGGGGTGCCCCGCCGAAGTGGACCAAAACCCAGGATAGTCAAAATCCTGGGTGTTGGTCCACTTTAATAACAAATGCCAGTTCTTGTCTGGCTTATTTTTTAAATTAGTTTTTTCTTTAAATATTTACAACTTTTAAAATGTTTTTTTTTTTTAAATAACATTTATAAATGTCTAAAAGTTTTTAAAACATTTTTAAAAATCGGAATTATATACATAGCAATGGTCTTCATCTGTGGTCCCCAAGAGTCGCGCAACTCCTGCATGTCGGCCACCAGCGCAAGGACCCTTGCACTCATTTCGCCCACTCTGGCACGTGTGGTCCCTGTATAAAAAAAAAAAAACATTGTTGGCAAATACGTTTTTCAGCTGGGGATGGAATGTTTTTTAGGTTGCAAGCTATCTCATGACGCCATATGTAATGATGCTAAGGAATTAATCTAATGAATAGGGCATGTGTCATTATGCTAAGGAATTAATCTAAGGAAGAGGGCATATGTCATTATGCTAAGGAATTAATCTAAGGAAGAGGGCATATGTCATTATGCTAAGGAATTAATCTAAGGAAGAGGGCATATGTCATTATGCTAAGGAATTAATCTAAGGAAGAGGGCATATGTCATTATGCTAAGGAATTAATCTAAGGAAGAGGGCATATGTCATTATGCTAAGGAATTAATCTAAGGAAGAGGGCATATGTCATTATGCTAATGCCATTGACTATGGCTTTAGGTATCTTGGTGATCATGTCAATTCCCACATACTCAAAATAATGACATTACAACTAACTTCGTTGGTGGCCGACGTCTGCTTCGGGGACCACGCTCGATTCTGGGACGTGCTACTGCTGGGAAGTTGAGGCTGTAGAGACATGTCAAATAGGGTCACTTCTAATGTCTGAGTCAACATTAAGCAAATGACAATTTGAATGTGTGTGTGACATCACCCACCTTCTACATGTGCCTCCTAGGCCTGATCTGCTGCAGTCCCTGCTCCAGATCCTTCACCCGCTGGACGGAGGCCGCTACAGAGGAGGGGTAGTAACGTCGCCCTGGAGATCTACCACCTTCACTTGGTGCTTCAGATTCATGCAGCACTGGTCGGCCTGTGCGCCTCCGGGTGCGTTGTATTCGGTACTCCATTTCCAACACTAGAAAAGCAAAGCATTTATTATTAAAGGCCTACCTTCTGTATTATGTACATCTAGCAGGCAATCGCTATGTACTTACTTGGGAAATGGAGCCTGAAAAATCGCTGCACCCGGGGCATGTGGAGCCGTTTCAGGTTCGACCAGTGCTGCATGATCTGCGTATGGGTGAAGGTGGTGTCCGTCTCCTGCTGGATCCTGGAAACGATCTCCAGGGCGACGGTCCTCTTCTCAAACGAGTTGGGCAGGTAGTCGTACCTGCGCTGAAGCATCGTCTAAAAAACACAAAATAAACATAGTTGTTAGATCAAACTGCATACAAATATCTGTCACAATTAGATCAGTTGACTAAATGACATTCGTAGACACATTTCTAGCCTCAAACTATCCTTCTAAATGCAAGTGACTTGGTTCGCACATGTGTGCACTTCTGTTTGGCACGGAGTTTAAAAAACTTTTAAAGAAAACTGTTTCTTCCTGCGCTTCCTTAAGGCCTAGGCATGCATTTAGATGGCAAATCAAAGTCCTTACAATACACTTACGAACATAATCAGCTCTTCTTGTTGGCGGGTGAAGATCAAGGGCGCCATCTTTCTTCTTGTCTGCAGCAGATTTAATGCCCCAGCGGTTTCCGGGTTCCGCACGGCCGGACGAACGGGTGTACGCGAACGCATAAGCGTACTACCCAGGCATTAGTATTTAAAGGGTCCTGGACACACAGCTCATTCTCTTTGAGAGGTTCAACATGCCAGCAAAAAAGCAGTCGGTAAGGCCACACCAGGCAAGGAGGCCACCAGCAAAAGGTCACAGCGGCCTGAGGAGCCATCCTCACGTCCGACCACTCGGTCCCAAATACCAACCCCGAAGGTGCGGGAAACGCGCAGCCACAGTGGCCAACTCAAGGTGACATTACCCACCAAGTCCGCTAAACCCAAACCAACCAGCAAAGTCAAGGAGGGAGCGGCTAAGAAGAAGCCAACAACAAAGCAGGCAGGTACACCCGCAAGAAAGGCCACTAAGAGGATGAGAAGCCCCAGCCCCCAAAAAACACCCTCCCCTCCTCCCCGTCCTAGCACATCCCTTCAGAAAGAACGCTCCACTGGCAAGGCCAGTAAGAGCCACAGGCCCAGAAGCCCCAGCCCAGCCAGCTCTGCATCTCCTGAGCCACGTGGGAAATGCACCCATGGCCATGGAACCACTCGTGGCAAGGCCACCAAGAGCCACAGGCCCAGAAGCCCCAGCCCAGCCAGCTCTGCATCTCGTGAGCCACGTGGGAGACGCACCCATGGCCATGGAACCACCAAGAGCCGCAGGCCCAGAAGCCCCAGCCCAGCCAGCTCTGCATCTCCTGAGCCACGTGGGAAACGCACCCATGGCCATGGAACCACCAAGAGCCACAGGCCCAGAAGCCCCAGCCCAGCCAGCTCTGCATCTCCTGAGCCACGTGCAAGTACCTCCCAGGGGCATGGAACCACAAGTGGCAAGGGCACAAAGAGGCACAGGGCCAGAAGCAACACACCCTCAAGCACACCCTCTCCTCCTCGGCCACATTTGCCACCGGCACAGGTGGCAACCAACTATTCATATGCCACATCCATGCCTGGAAGTTCTGTGGCCACCCAGGCAAGGACCCCCAGTCCATTTGCAAGTCCAGTCTATTCGTTCTCAAGCCACGTGTTCCACATTTCAACACAACAGAGCCAGCCCATGTCCCCCGAATTGCCTACATACAGAGATGAGCCCGAACAGCAAGCAATAGGCCGGACATTGCGGCGAGGACAGTTGAGTGGCAGGTTTGGTGAGACCCAAACTCTGGCATTGGCAAGTGGGCTCACCCTCCATTATGACGAGCTATATGGACGAAAATCAAAATCTACAATCAAAATGAGAAAAACAGAAATCTTGGAGGAGCTCACCAGACAGGTCAATGCAGCGGGGGAGGAGCTTAAAGATGTGGAGCAGATACAGCACAAAATTTCTGACCTGAAGTATGCAGCACGGAAGAAAGAAAATAAACGGCGCAATTACAGGTACATATTTGAGTTGTGCATTTGTCTGCTTGTTGTATTGACCACAATTTCCTAAATTTTCAAACCTATATTTTTCAGCTTACAAACTGGCGGAGGCTTCCCCACCAAATTACAGTTTACCCGAGCTGAGGAGATGGTGCTGGCGTTGATACATCCCGCGGCATTAGAGGGCCTCTCTGGCCGACGGGACACGGACATCCCTACCATTCCTGCAGGTTAGTAATGTTAGTGTGTATGTGAAATGTTTTAAACGTGTAAAATGAGGCTCACAGGCATATATGAACACATGCCCCTAAGGAGTGGCTTGTAGGGGAGGTTATAGTTTTAGCTGGGTGTTTAATGTCTGCGGAATGTTCATTTTCTAATTTTGCAGCCCATACACGACCTTGGACAGTATTTATGGTCACTATTAAAGTCTTTATATTAGCAAAGCACTGCCTGTTATGTGATTCTACTCAATCATATACAACACTTCCTTCTTTGTCTATAGGCCACTTGTGTTTTAGCTGTGCTTTGGTCTCAAATACTTGATCAGGGAAAGGTCTACATAGGAAGAATGCCCACCAACATACTCTGAAGACAAATGCTATTTGCAAGCTGAGTGTGGGTCCCCTAATGGCCCTTTAGGGATGTGTGAAGCCTCATAACATGCAGTACATGCATGTTTGTATTATTTAAGGTGACCAATGTGTATGTACAGGGTGAGGCATACATATAACAGATAATTACATTCATAGTGAAGTCACCTTGGACCGTTGGGGGAGTTGGCATTCCTGCTTGGCCACGTGTTTTTTGGAAGCATATGTAGGAATCCAGATCATCAATGGATTTTTGGGTGTTTACGTGCCTTATTTTAAATACAGCCCAGCATCAAGCCTCAGCAAGTGTGGAAGCCTCATCCAGTTTGACCACGCCGCCAACTTCCGTGCTGCCTAGGAGCCAGGACCAGATATATACGGTAAGTGGACTTTGATGAATCTGATGATGCATGTGAATTAACATGACTAATTTGCATAACAAATATATTTAGGGACCAAACTGAACCTTTTTTTGCAAATGTCCCAACAGACCCACACACTGATGGAGGAAATCCAGGAGATGGAGGAGGATGCCAGCTTGATGGGACCTTCAGAACTGACCCCCCTGGAACCTAATCTGCCACTGTCCCAATATGCTACTGCACCAAATCCTCTGCAGCAGAGTGAAGCTGGACGCATGCTGCCAGCCCATCGTGGGCAGCATGCAGAGACTGAGCCTACAGTCTCCAGTGGTAGCTCTGCTGCAGAGGATTTGCCGAGCACCTCTGCGACTCTTGCTCGCCCTAGAGGTCCAGCATCTGCAGGCGCTCAAACCCGGGGAATTGGTAGACGTAGTCAGCAACGTCGACCAGTTTCCCAGGGGAGGCGCGTGCCGATCCTGGAGTCAGCGTGGTACCATGAAAGGCGTTTATTTCGCCAGGTGACTCAAAGAACCACAGAGCAGCTAACTGCACAATTAGATACATTAAATAATACATTCACCACCATGCTGACAGAATTTAGGATGAGCAACAGCCACATGGCCACCTTAACTAATAATTTCACAGCCATGCTCGAGCTAGTTAGAACTAGCAATAGACTCATGTTGGAACAGTGGCAGATTATGAATACCACACATGCCCAGGTGATGGGCCACCTCCAAGGCCCAACACCAGGGTTTTATGGGCAACACCCATTTTAACAGCTATTTGCCCTGTATCTGCTCCACAACTTTCCTCTACATCCCCACTGTATTGACCAGTCTGGTGAGCGCTACCAAGATTGCCTTTTCTATGGCTTTGCTTGTATGATTTTGATTTTCACCCATATAGCTCATTAGAGTGCTGAGATACCCCACTAGCCAATGCCTGAGCTAAATCCTCACTGAACCTGCCGCTCAAGCTGTCACGCTGCAGGCTTTGGCCTAATGAAATTGTGTCTGGCTCATCCTGTTTGTAGGCATGATTGGGGAACATTCTGGGCTGGCAAACTACTACCTTGAACCCTGGCAAAGATTGGACTGGACTTGCATTTGGACTGGGGGTTATTGTTTGGGTGGGCCACTGACTTACAGGCGTGGATGTGGCATAGGTATGGCTGCTTTCCACATGTGCCTGTGGCAAATGTGGCCAAACAGGAGAGGGTGTGTATGTGGCCCTATGTATTACTGGCCAAATATTGACATGCAAATGGTTGCTCCCTATGTCTGTTTATTTAATTTGTTATTGAAACTTTGGCCTGAAGTGCGTTACTTTAAAACTCCTGGATGTGGCCAATTGCTAGGTGCCATGATTCTGCACCAATGTATATTTATGTTGTACTATGTATGTACATGAAGTCTGCGAATGCCCTTCAACTCCAATTTTTCATATTTCAATCAAAAATATTGAATGTGACTTTAGCTGTTGTTGACTAAGTTGATGCATTAATGTTTGGGTTATTTTCAGATTATGTAGGGGGGGGAGAAAGGGGTCTGTGTTTAAGCAGAGAACCCTTCTGGTGGGAGTATTTGGAGGGACTGTATTTGAGTAAATTGTCTTCTTGTAAGGTGTATAATACATTTATTTTGTTAAATATAACATACAAAAACACATATCAAAATTTTTTGTCACATATATGGTACAACTACATATTTTTTTTCTTACATATTTTTTACATTTTTCTCACATATTTTCTGTTATATATTGAGTATGGGTGAAACAAATGAAGATAATATTTATATCTCCTTTTTGCCTTCTGTGTGAAGGATAATCCTCATGTACAGTTCATAGCAAGCCTCTGAAAAAATTCAGTTGTAGCAAGTATTTTTGTGCAGACGTTTCGCATATAGCTTCTTCAGTGCACAATCTGATAATATATGATATTTATTATTACAAATCTTTAGATTTCAAAAGTATACACAGTCATATTAGTTTAGTATCCTACAGAAACCCATACCTTGTAATTAGTCAGTGTGGGGGAGGGGCGCTTGCTTGTCCAAGGTTTTGGATTAGTTCCCTAAGGTAAAATGTATAAATGCATTCTCCAGATTTGTTCCTTTAACATGCTAAAAATGTTAATCGAACAACAAGAACAGACGTTGAAACAAGTAGAGTGCCAATACACAAAACTTTGTGACGAACTTAATCAATATAGAGATTGGACAGGCTTTGAGGACAATAATCTAAAAATAAGGAAAAAAATAGAAGCCCTCATAAAGGAAGTTTGGGAATATAAAAACACTAAACTAACAAGAGATAGGAGAGCATACGAGGAGAAACGGGCATACAGGTGGAGACAAGACACATTTAGAAACCAAGACAGGAACATAGACCCTTACGCTTCCCAATCCTCATCATCAGACAGCTCCCTAACAGGGGAACAACCAAGAAAACAGTATAAACTCTTCTCGAAACATCAGAGGGGAGGCCAATCCACATACAAATCAAGATTTGACACTACACCAAAGACCACAAGCAAAGGGGACAAGAGAAAAAACTTCCCTTCCCCCGATTACCCACAGGAATGCCCCCAACAAAATACACTAGGAATCCCTTTTTTAGGGGCGGCAGGAACAGAAACACTACAACACACAGTACAGTTGTCAAAAAAGGGGAGTCACACACAGATAGACCCATCCCCTCCCTCTCACACCAATTGAATATGGATAACCAGACACCGGACACGGATGGCAACAATATCATAAATCTAGCGGCTCTCCCCCTATCAAAAGCCCAGATAGAGGTACTGCAACTAGGGCTAAACTTTTGCCCAGAAAACAATATCAATAAATTTGAGTTGATAAAAGACCTGCATTTATATGCAAGGAAAATCCTACTGAAACAACAATACACGGACACTCCACAAACAGACGCAGAGATAGGACTAACCCAAGGAGACATGACCAGTTTAAGGATACTAGAAACACTAGAAGACAAAGAGGAGGAAGGGAGAGACAGAACACAAGGGGAGAAAAAACAACCACCAAGAAGGGCCTTTAGAAAACCATCAAAATATTTCCCCCCACTAACCATGAACTCTAGTGTCAAAACATTTGTCAATGTCGTTACACAGGAAATAGAAGCACTGAACACAAAAGGCATTAGACCAAAAAACTTTACACCTGCACAAAAACAGGCCTTAAAAGAATTGGAAGACAATAGAGAAATAGAAATTAAACCTGCAGATAAAGGAGGCAACACAGTAGTAATGACAAAAACACAATACGCCAGAATGTGCCATAAGATACTCGACAACAAGGAATGGTATGAAAAGACCTCCGCACATCAGTTGAAAAAAGATCAACAAGAATATAGTACGATCATAAACACAGCCTACTCACACAAAGTAATCGACAAACCCACATGGGAATTTTTGACAGTAACGGACCCGGTCACACAAACCTTTTATGCATTACCTAAGATACATAAAGCTAAGAATAATCCCCCAGGCCGCCCAATTGTGGCAGGAATAGGATCACTGACCAGCAGAGCCAGCGAATACATTGACACATTTCTCAGGCCCTTTGTGGAGTCCCTCTCCTCTTATGTGAAGGACACCCCCCATTTACTAAAAATCCTACAGGAGATGACGGTCCCCCCACATTCACATCTAGTGACCTTGGATGTGGAGGCATTATACTCCAGCATCCCACACGAGTTGGGCCTCCAGGCAGTCAAACACTACTTAGACGAATTAGACATCACAGAACACGACCATAACCTTTTTCTGATAGAATTACTGAGATTCATACTCACGCACAATACCTTCCTTTTTGATAATCAACTCTTCCATCAACGACAAGGCACCGCTATGGGCACTATATGTGCTCCTTCATTTGCAAACCTCTACCTGGGCTGGTGGGAGGGAATAATCTGGGAGGAAGAATCTACTGCCAAGTACATGGAACATGTAGTAACATGGCTCCGATATATAGATGATATCCTCATCATCTGGGACGGCCCCACCCCCTTATTAGAAGAATTCATAAAGACACTAAACAATAACACGTTCAACTTGAAATTTACACTGGAATACAGTCAACATGAAATTAGCTATCTGGACCTCAAAATTCGAACAGACCCCAAGGGCACGATATCCACAAATTTTTACAGAAAGCCAACGGCCGCAAATAATATACTCAGAGCGACAAGCGCACACCCTGCCCCATTGAAGAATAGCATCCCGTACGGGGAATATTTAAGGGCAAAGCGCAATTGTACCACAACGGAGGATTACAAAACAGCAGCCGATGGCATCAGACGTAGATTGAGAGAAAGAGGATATTCCAACAAAACACTTAAAAGGGCGTATAATAGGGTCCGAATAAGAGACAGAGACTCTCTATTGAACACAGCCACCAGTAACACAAAAAAGAATGAACTTGAATATACTCCTTTTATCCTTACATATAATTCCCAACACCAGAATATTAGACGAATCCTGAAAGCACACTGGTATATCCTAAAGAGAGATCCTGAAGTAGGACCTTTCATCACAGAAATCCCTAGATTAACCTTTAGGAAAGGCAGATCTATAAAAGATCAATTAGTTAACAGCCACTTCACAAGAGATGTGAAACAGAAATGTTGCAAAGCACAAGGCACGTACAGATGTGAGGGCTGCTCAATATGCCAGTACATTAAAACTGGTGCGGACATTGTACTCCCAACAGGCATAACAATCAAACAAAAACACTATGCCAACTGTGACACAAAAGACGTGGTGTATGTACTCACCTGCGATTGCCCCAATTTCTATATTGGAAAGACCAATAGAAAATTGAAAACTCGGATCTATGAACACACCAGAGATATAAAAAATCAGAACCTGCTCACACCTGTAGGAAGACACTGGACCCGCCACCATAGAGGGTCCCTAACAGGTATATATTTTCAAGTGTTAGATAGAATACATAGCCACCCGAGAGGTGGCGACATTCGTAAGAAAACACTGCAACAGGAAACCAAATGGATAGTCACCCTGAAAGCCTGTACCCCTCCGGGCCTAAATGACGCCTGTAGTTATGCCCCTTTCCTAAAATAGCCTCAAAAACCAAAAATAAATAATAAAGAAAACCATAATTTTTTTCTCATATGTAGGTGAATGTGTGTGTGTGTGTGTATGTATATATATACGTACATGTACTTGTTATG
The DNA here is from genome assembly GCA_027917425.1 of Gastrophryne carolinensis. Classification (NCBI taxonomy): domain Eukaryota; kingdom Metazoa; phylum Chordata; class Amphibia; order Anura; family Microhylidae; genus Gastrophryne; species Gastrophryne carolinensis. Next base: position 433,234,649 of record CM051236.1, read on the forward strand.
TATATGTATATATATATATATATATATATATATATTCCCTTAACCAAACTCACCTTTCTCCCAGTTGTGTAACCTCCCAAAACTGAGAGATACTTACTCTTCCCCCTCCACTAGCTCTATGCAAGAAACTATACCCCACAAATAGTGCCCTGTTCATTCCCCTATATATATAAAAAATAATAAAAACAGAACCTTTAATAATACTAAGCTATCCGGTTCAAATAGAAATGACAAAGCATCCTGGTGAAATAATAATGCACAGCATGACTAGATAATGAGAAATGAATTTGCCAGACTTAAGAGTAATCAAACACATAGTAAGGTCGGGTGCAGCACAGCGCTTTTTAGAAAAAGACAATATACATAACCATACATAAAATTTCCCTATAAGGACCACAACAAAATGGAGTCCTGTTTACTTCCGGCTGAGCGGGGCCGCCCAGCAGGAGAATGACACTTTCCCCACATGTCGTTCTCCTCCAGCCTATCATTAGGCGGTCTGACGTCACTGCTAGCCGCCCAATAGCGGCAGCAGTAGACGCCGATGTGCGGCCCCACGGCAACGTAGCCCCGCCCCCCCAGCGGCGTCCCCCGGATATGAAGGCGCGCTGTTCTACAGCTTGCGCTCTGTATCCCGGGGGCGGCGAATGAGAGCGGACACAGCGCCACCGACCCCATACTAGAAGAGAGGGTCGGTTCAGCGGGACTTGAAACAGCCCCCAGATGAGGTAATTACAGCTATCTTTTATACACCTTACAGACAACTGCTCACTGGCAATATGATACGAATCATGCTTATCTGCCTTACAGATAAAGCCATCACCACAAATAAGGGACCACAGTGCCACCTACTGAGGTAAAAAAGTTTTTTCTTATGCCATTAATAGCTGCAATAAGAACCTCAGAACAATATATAATGCATTTATACATTTTACCTTAGGGAACTAATCCAAAACCATGGACAAGCAAGCGCCCCTCCCCCACACTGACTAATTACAAGGTATGGGTTTCTGTAGGATACTAAACTAATATGACTGTGTATACTTTTGAAATCTGAAGATTTGTAATAATAAATATCATATATTATCAGATTGTGCACTGAAGAAGCTATATGCGAAACGTCTGCACAAAAATACTTGCTACAACTGAATTGTTTCAGAGGCTTGCTATGAACTGTACATGAGGATTATCCTTCACACAGAAGGCAAAAAGGAGATATAAATATTATCTTCATTTGTTTCACCCATACTCAATATATAACAGAAAATATGTGAGAAAAATGTAAAAAATATGTAAGAAAAAAAATATGTAGTTGTACCATATATGTGACAAAAAATTTTGATATGTGTTTTTGTATGTTATATTTAACAAAATAAATGTATTATACACCTTACAAGAAGACAATTTACTCAAATACAGTCCCTCCAAATACTCCCACCAGAAGGGTTCTCTGCTTAAACACAGACCCCTTTCTCCCCCCCCTACATATTATAATATAAGGGAGTAGGGACTTGGAGACTTGACCGGTCCAGTTTCGTCCTCAGGGAATGGTCACATGTACCAACCCCTCAAAGAAACTCCCCCCCAACACTTATTTTCAGATTGCAGAAGGTTTTTCTAAACAAACATGTCCAAAAAAAAGCATGAGGCTCAGATCATGTGTGAATATTTTAGTAATTAATTAATTACGATTTTTTACAAAAAACAATACTAAAGCATTCACAAAGCCATATTATAGTAAAAATAAATAATTACATGCAACAAACACAGGAAAAACAAATTAGGCAAAATGGGTGTTTATCAAATTGGCCCGAACAGCTTGGCCAGAGGCATTAGGTGGGCCACAGTAGTTCTCATCTGGGTCCTGGCTGGGTGGAGAGGGGGCAGATCCACATAATGGGGGACACGCTGCATTATGGCAAAGTTGTGGAGGACACAGCAGACCAGTATGATATCGATGACCTTGTTGGGGTCATAATGGAGTGCCCCCCCCCCCCACCCGGTATGGTCCAAACACATGAAGCGAGTTTTTAACAGGCCAAAGACCCTCTCCACAACGGCCCGGGTCTTCCAGTGGGCCCGATTGTAGGCGTCCTGGGCCGCATTCTGTGGCCGAAGGACGGGCATCATCAGCCAGGGAAGTAGCAGATAGCCGGAATCCCCTGAAAGAATAAGAAAATACTTACATAAATTACACATTCCAAACAAAAATTTGGGGACAAGCGGTCGTTCACCCTGACTAAGAGCCTATTTTATATTTTAGCCACACCCTGTACATACAGATTGCTCAGCTAAAAAAACAGCCTAACACCATCTACTGCATGTTCTGAGCCTTTAAACATCAAAGATGGCGGATGAGGGCAAATCAGGTAGCCTGCAAACAGGAATTGGGTTAGGACTGTGCTGCTCAGCATTCTGGGATGTCTTACCTTGTCAGGACCCCAGATCTGCTTTGTCTGAGCCAAGCACAGCTCTAACCCGCCCCCTGCACTTTATCCCGCTCTCCTCTACTCAGTAAGTGTCATGCATCTGAGCAAAGATGGCGCAGACCCTATCATAAAGTCAAGAACAGAATTGCAGCCAAGTGTGGGGAAGAATAATAAAAAATTAACTAGAAAGTAGAAATATATTATTTTTAAATGCTGGGAAATCAGTTTTTAAGGGTTTGTGCTTTGATAAAGATCATGGTTAAGGTCCGGTTTAACATGTCATCAAAGGGTAAAAACAGCCATAGGTTCAGACATGGGTCATAAACTATATTCATAGGCATACATTGAAAAGTGAATGACGTAATTTGTGGAAACTTACTAAGGAGCCTGAGAATTCTCCAGACTCGAACCGACGGTATAATCCAGATCTACGCAAGATGTACGCGTCATGGGATGAGCCTGGAAAACCCGGCGAGGACAGTAAGGAACCGCATGTCCGGGGCCACCACTGCTTGCACATTCACTGAGTGGCCCATTTTGCGGTTCCTGGGAAAAATAAAAATAATACATACCTTTGAGAAAGGGCGAGGATCGCCCGAAACGGCCGTCAGGTTATGTCTGTATACCATGGATTTTGTTTATAAGTATGAATTACATTGTTTGTTTGTCTGTTAGTCCGTTGCATAACATACATGTGCCATTGTATCAACTTGTCTGCTTACTTAATATAGTGTGATAGGTATGGTAATACAATGTATTGCTGCTGGGCTTGTGCAATATTAGTTAGCTGTTGCTACAATCTTTATATCTTGTAACTGAAATGATATGATGCTGCTATTTTGATTTTTTGCACACAAGCACTTTAGCCATATATTGTAATGCAAGCATAGCATTTATGAGTTTAATATGTCACTATAGCTGCACCTTAAAGCATACTTAAAATTGCACTGTTATGATGCATGGACTTTGCTTTTAATTATATGTTAGTCTAAGGATTGTCTTGTCTTTACAATATGGTGTAATATAAAATAAATGAATAATATCTTTTTTGACATTATTGTAGTTACTTTATTTCTAAATTGGAAAATGAGTGTGCACCTTTATTGGTAATATATAGTGTTTGCTTGGGGTTTTTTTATTTCGTTAATTGGAAGGGAAGTGCTGGATTATGAATTAATATGTAAAAATAAAAATAAAAAAAAATTAGCAAGGCAAGGTAAACTACTCAAACAATAACTCCTAACACCCTCCAAAAAAGATGTTGGCCAATACAAATAACACTAAGTACATAAGTAGTTTTTTGGCAAAAAAGTATATGTATGTTGGATCAACTAAAGATTAACTTTAAAATGACTAATTAAGGTCCACATGAAAATGTTTGGCTTTGATGAAGCTACATTGATGAAGCTAAAGATGGTCAAATGTATCACATGGACAATTTACAAGGAGGGATTAATAGATATACAGTGTAAGCTGTTTCACAGGGACAATTTACAAGGAGGGATTAATAGATATACAGTGTAAGCTGTTTCCCAGGGACAATTTACAAGGAGGGATTAATAGAAATACAGTGTAAGCTGTTTTACAGGGACAATTTACAAGGAGGGATTAATAGATATACGGTGTAAGCTGTTTCACAGGGACAATTTACAAGGAGGGATTTATAGATAGTTAAAATACAGTTTGTCTAAACTATATAACAAAATTACAGATTGAACTTACCTATAGATGTACTCGTCGGATGCAGGAGGGACCAATGCAACGTGGGTGCAATCAATTGCACCCATGATGTTGGGCATGTCGGCGATATTATAAAATGCCAGCTTAAGCGCATTCCAGGCTACCATGTCGTCAGGAAAATAAATATATTTCTGACTAATGGTAGCCATGCCTTCCAAAAACTTGGATAGCGCGCGGCTCAGTGTAGGCTGGGAGATCCCCACGGAGAGGGCACCCAGCCTCTGGAACGAGCCGTTCGCCAAAAATTGCAGGCAGCCAAGCATCTTGGTCATACCTGAAATTGCTTGCCCCTTCCTTGTGGTGCGGGCTAACCATGGCCGCAGCTCACTATACAACTTATGGAGAGAAGTGCGATTAAGTCTGGTCAGCTCGAACAACTCAACGTCATGCATGCCATCGATATGCATGCGTCGCCGATGCAATCTGGCCTCGGCCCTGCTGACACATGCAATGCTCATTAGCTGGAGTTGGTGATATTCCTCCACAAAGGCACAAAACATGGTGAAAGCAAGGTATCCGAGGTCAAAATGGTCCCGTAAGGGGAGCGCAAATGAAACGGTTTTATAGGGTGGTAGTCCCTCGGCAATCAGCCCATACCAATAACGTAAGTTATCTGAACGAACGCAAAATATCAGATTTAGATGGGAAAATGATCAGAACTAACACAAATGATCCAATTCGTTCATCGAAAGCGCATATACACATGAGTGCGAACGAACGTACGAATGGAAAATGGAACAAAAAAAAATAAATTACAAACTTTCACAGACAGCTACGAAAGTCCAGACGAATGTGTCTATGAATCGAGCCAAGTATACATAGTTTTCACCCTATAAGACGCACCTAGGAATTGGAGGAGGAAAATAAGAAAAATAATTTTCTGACCCAAATAATTGGCAAGGTGCAGAATCCTCCAATTAAAGGCAGTGCCACCCCCCCTCCCATTCACAATAGGCAGTGTGTCATTCCCCTTCCCATAGGCAGTGTGGCATTCGCCCCATCCCATTCCCATAAACAGTGTGGCATTCCTCTTCCCATTCCCCATATAGACAGTGTGGCACCCCCCATTCCCCATATAGGCAGTGTGGCATCCCCCCATTCCCCATATAGACGGTGTTGAATCCCACTCCTATTCCCCATATAGGCAGTGTGGCACCCCCCCTCCCATTCCCCATATAGGCAGTGTGGCACCCCCCCTCCCATTCCCCATATAGGCAGTGTGGCATTGCCCCCTCCCATTCCCCATATAGGCAGTGTGGCACCCCCATTCCCCATATAGGCAGTGTGGCACCCCCCCTCCCATTCCCCATATAGGCAGTGTAGCATCCACCCTCCATTCCCATAGGCACTGTGGCATTACCCCTCCCCCATTCCTATAGGCAGTGCAGCATCCCCCCCATTCCCCGTATAGGCAGTGTGGCATCCCCCCCATTTACCATATAGAAAGTGTGGCATCCCCCCTTCCCATAGGCAGTGTGGCATTCGCCCCATCCCATTCCCATAGGTAGTGTGGCATTCCCCTTCCCATTCCCCATATAGACAGTTTGGCATCCCCCCATTCCCCATATAGACAGTGTGTCATCCCCCCTCCATTCCTATAGGCAATGTGGCATTACCCCTCCCCCAATCCTAAAGGGAGTGTGGCATCCCCCCCTCCCATTCCCCATATAAGCAGTGTGGCACCCCCCTCCTGTTCCCCATATTGGCAGAAATCAACAAAAGTGTAAAAAAAAAGTAAACTCACTGCTGATGCTTCCTACAGCCGGAGGAACACACAAGCGGCCGGCTCCGTGAATCGGGTGGGAGTGGCCTGCGCCAACTCGGTGCAGGTCACGCCCACCTGCTGCATGGACCCGGGTGCCCGCGTGCACCCCGAGTGGAAGAGGCAACAGCTGGAGGGCAGAAGAAGAAGGAGGATCTCCGGGCGCTGGAAAAGACAGATAGCTCTTCTATCTTTTTTTGGCCTCCCACAGTGTGGCAGGCAGTCCTGTCAGCAACGCCACACACGGACATTCTAACATTCCCCTGCATGTGAACCCCCCTGGGATCATCTGTATGTTTACTTCCCTCCATGCTCCCATAGCGCATGTGCAAGCTCTCATCAGAACTCAAATGAGCTTTGAATGGCCTGATTCCCAGACGCTTCATCAGATAGATGAGTGCTAGATCCACACATGTACCATGGGATTGATTCCTGAGGTAAGTATACAGGTGATCCCAGGGGTTTGTCACAGCGGAGAATCCCAAATCTGGGCAAGCTATACCCTGGCCCTGGAGGGTTTTGACACACTAGCAGTCAAATACTCACTAGACAAAATCCCCCTCAAATGTTCTCCCCCATTATCCCAGATTAAAGGGATTGTCCAGACATAAAAACAAACAAAATACTCACATGCACTCCCCTGAACCAGCATCTTCCTGGTCTAGGTGGACAGTGGGGGTAAGACCTTCATGCCTGTGAATAGTGGGTCCTGGGGCACGTGCACGCTGTGGGATTTTATCCCAGAAATGGGTAGGTTGTTAAAGCAGACCTTCACCCTAAATTAGAGCATATCTTATATGTTACCCACACCATGTACATACAGACTGCTCGCATTAAAAATCATCCTACCTGCATCTACTGCATGTTATGAGCCTTTAAACATCCAAGATGGTGGCTCATGGATCACCAGGCAGCCTGCAAACAGGAAGTGTCTTCTGGCTGTGTCACTCTGCATTCTGGGATTGCTGACCTTTCCCTGACCCCAGCTCTGCTCTGTCTGAACAAGGCACAGCTATCACCCGCCCCTGTACTTTATCCCACTCTTCTCTCCTCAGTATGTGATGCTTCTGAGATACTGAGTCAAGATGGCCACGCCATTATCCTAAAGTCCTGAACAGAGTTGCAGCCCAGTGGGGAAAAGAATAATAAGTGACTAAAAAATTAAAATATACTAATTTTAGATGCTGGGGAATAGTTTCCCAATCAATCATAAGGGTTTGGGCTTTTCATGAAATCATGCTGAATGTCCGGTTTAAGCAGCTGCAGCGAAGAAATTGTATTGTTTTTTCTGTCTTAGCATAATTAATGATCCTATCACTGTGGCGGCAGGAAGTGCAGCAATGAGTCACTTACAACCCCCAGATCGCAGAAGTATATGCAGTGGCAGTGTGTGGCAACATCTCACCCCCTAACCATGGCCACATGGTGGCGCCCCTAACTCATAAAGCAACCAACCAGGAGAATCCCAGCATTGGTAGAAAGAGACCCTCCTCGTCTGTCAAGAGCAATTTACTTCCCTACAACGCCACCTAGCGGTGGTCTTCGGCAACATGGCCGCCGCGTACGCACAAAAGCAGACAGATTTCTGTGCGCTGAGCAACCGGCGCCTGCGTAGACAGGAAGTAGACAGTATGGCGGCAGAAGCAGCTTCAAAACCCACTCGGCCTAAGAAAGAGCCCCAGCCTCTGGTGATCCCCAAAAATGCCACCGACGAGCAGCGGCTGAAGCTGGAGAGGCTGATGAGGAACCCGGTGAGTGCGTGACTGCGGCCTGATGGTGGCGCTAAGCCATAGCCTCTACCATTCCAGGCTTCCCAGGAGGGGAAAGCTTCTGCCATGACATGAGCATGGGGTCCCTCTATATCTCTAATTGGTCTGAGGGAAATTGGGTCCCTCTATGCCTCTGGTTAGTCTGAGGAACATGGGGTCCCTCTGTGGCTGTGACTAGCCTGAGGAACATGGGGTCCCTCTGTGGCTATGACTAGCCTGAGGAACATAGGGTCCCTCTATGGCCGTGACTAGCCTGAGGTACGTGGGGGTACCTCTATGGCCGTGACTAGCCTGAGGTACGTGGGGGTCCCTCTATGGCCGTGACTAGCCTGAGGTACGTGGGGGTCCCTCTATGGCCGTGACTAGCCTGAAGTACGTGGGGGTACCTCTATGGCCGTGACTAGCCTGAGGTACGTGGGGGTCCCTCTATGGGCGTGACTAGCCTGAGGTACGTGGGGGTACCTCTATGGGCGTGACTAGCCTGAGGTACGTGGGGGTACCTCTATGGGCGTGACTAGCCTGAGGTACGTGGGGGTACCTCTATGGGCGTGACTAGCCTGAGGTACGTGGGGGTACCTCTATGGGCGTGACTAGCCTGAGGTACGTGGGGGTACCTCTATGGCCGTGACTAGCCTGAGGTACGTGGGGGTACCTCTATGGCCGTGACTAGCCTGAGGTACGTGGGGGGTACCTCTATGGCCGTGACTAGCCTGAGGTACGTGGGGGTACCTCTATGGCCGTGACTAGCCTGAGGTACGTGGGGGTACCTCTATGGCCGTGACTAGCCTGAGGTACGTGGGGGTACCTCTATGGCCGTGACTAGCCTGAGGTACGTGGGGGTACCTCTATGGCCGTGACTAGCCTGAGGTACGTGGGGGTCCCTCTATGGCCGTGACTAGCCTGAGGTACGTGGGGGTCCCTCTATGGCCGTGACTAGCCTGAGGTACGTGGGGGTCCCTCTATGGCCGTGACTAGCCTGAGGTACGTGGGGGTACCTCTATGGCCGTGACTAGCCTGAGGTACGTGGGGGTACCTCTATGGCCGTGACTAGCCTGAGGTACGTGGGGGTACCTCTATGGCCGTGACTAGCCTGAGGTACGTGGGGGTACCTCTATGGCCGTGACTAGCCTGAGGTACGTGGGGGTACCTCTATGGCCGTGACTAGCCTGAGGTACGTGGGGGTACCTCTATGGCCGTGACTAGCCTGAGGTACGTGGGGGTACCTCTATGGCCGTGACTAGCCTGAGGTACGTGGGGGTCCCTCCATGGCCGTGACTAGCCTGAGGAACACGGGGTCCCTCCATGGCCGTGACTAGCCTGAGGAACACGGGGTCCCTCCATGGCCGTGACTAGCCTGAGGAACACGGGGTCCCTCCATGGCCGTGACTAGCCTGAGGAACACGGGGTCCCTCCATGGCCGTGACTAGCCTGAGGAACACGGGGTCCCTCCATGGCCGTGACTAGCCTGAGGAACACAGGGTCCCTCCATGGCCGTGACTAGCCTGAGGAACACAGGGTCCCTCCATGGCCGTGACTAGCCTGAGGAACACAGGGTCCCTCCATGGCCGTGACTAGCCTGAGGAACACAGGGTCCCTCTATGGCCGTAACTAGCCTGAGGTACGTGGGGATCCCTCTATGGCCGTGACTAGCCTGGGGAACGCGGGGCTCCCTCTGTGGCCGCGACTAGCCTGGGGAACGCGGGGGGGGGCTCCCTCTGTGGCCGCGACTAGCCTGGGGAACGCGGGGGGGGGGCTCCCTCTGTGGCCGCGACTAGCCTGGGGAACGCGGGGGGGGGCTCCCTCTGTGGCCGCGACTAGCCTGGGGAACGCGGGGGGGGCTCCCTCTGTGGCCGCGACTAGCCTGGGGAACGCGGGGGGGGGCTCCCTCTGTGGCCGCGACTAGCCTGGGGAACGCGGGGGGGGCTCCCTCTGTGGCCGCGACTAGCCTGGGGAACACGGGGGCACCACAGTGAAGCTCAATTCATTTCTTTTCAGTTATTGATCTTACTTGAAGTGATGTTCTCTTTTACAGGACAAAGCTATTCCCATACCGGAGAAGCCAAAGGAATGGAATCCCAGAGCTCCCCCTGAGTTTGTCAGAGATGTCATGGGTGAGGCCTGCTAATCCTGTCTATAAATTACTAATTGAGCTGTGCTAGTTCTTGGGTACAAAAGAGTACAGGAAACATGTGCTTGATTGTAGCTGTTTTCTCCAACCACCCTCTTTTATAAGCCAGCACCTTGCTGGAAAGGAGGTAGCCTTCTTTTCTTTTACAAAAATTTTATTGGGTTTGCAAGCATAAAGTAGTACATATACAACAGTAAGCGTGCTGGAAAGTATAGGTGCAAATATCGATATCAACTTAAACCGGACCTTCACCATGATTTAATGAAAAGCCCAAACTCTTAAAAAACAATTCCTCAGCATCTAAAATTAATATATTTTACATGTTTAGTCACTAATTTATTATACTTTCCCCCACTGGGCTGCAACTCTGTTCGGGAATTTAGGATACGGGCGCCGCCATCTTGACTCAGAAGCATCACACTTACTGAGGAGAGGAGAGTGGGATAAGGTACAGGGGGGCGGGTTATAGCTGTGCTTTGCTCAGACAGAGCAGAGCTGGGGTCAGGGAAAGGTCAGCAGTCCCAGAATGCAGAGCAGCACAGTCACTTCCTGTTTGCAGGCACTTCCTGTTTGCAGGCTGCCTGCAAAAATGGCAGCTTCCATAAGCCGCCATCTTGGATGTTTAAAGGCTTATAAAATGCAGTAGATGCAGGTAGGATGATTTTTAATGTGAGCAATCTGTATGTACAGGGTGTGGGAAACATATAAGATAGACTCTTATTTAGAGTGAAGGTCCGCTTTAACTACAGACAAATAAAGACCCTCTATGGAGGGTTACAACACTACAAAGCAAAAGACGATGCATTTATTATTACATTTAACAATCTTATATGGGCTCCACTAATTATTATAATGTGACAGAAAGGAGTGTGCAACCATATAGCTAATAGTTAAGTATCGTACCTTGCTATGAAGACTGTATGCGGACCTTCATGCAAGTCCAGGGCGCCTATGCCAAAGGAGCAAACTCCGCTTTTACGGGGGGGTAAGCGTGTTAAAATTAGGGTCGGGGGGCAGGGATAGAAAAAAAGGGGGGGATGGGGGGGTCCTAGGGAGGTAGCTTTCTTATTGGCTGATTTTCCTGGACCTGTAGGTCACATGGCTGGTCCGGTAATGTAACTGCAGAGATTAGCAGGAGAATAGTGAGTCCACCAAGACATGTAAGCATTATGGGCCGCAGAAATGCACGTTTGGCATGTGCAGTGGAGAGAAGGCAAGGGAAGAAAGAGTTTCTGGCCAAAAAGGCTTAAAATCGCTCTCTTTAAAACTGCCCCCGAAGGGGCAACCTGGGGGGGAGGGGGGGGGGGTTGGGGGTCTAGTAAAACTAGGGATGTTGAGATTTAATTAATATTTTTCACAAGCATGTTTTTGAAGGGAACTCCACCTTTGTGGCTAATCCCTTCAGCCCATCACTCAATTCCCAGCATGACACTCGTCTGCCATCAATGAGGAACCTGTTTTTCTGTGTGGGCACCTCTGGCTGGAAGTGAGGCACCAGTGGGGGAGATCATGAATATGTCTAGGCACTGAACATGACAGACTCAACAGGAGGTTGTGGCAGGGGAACTAGTGCTAGGAGAGGAGTCAAAATGACTACAATGATTATGGGGCTGCTGCTTTGCACACACCCCAAAACATCCTAAATTAGCATACCCATCCACTATTTGCTCCATGCAAATGCTTGACATGGGGAAGGTACTTGCTCCTCTTCATTTTGCAGCGCTCCCCCCATTGCCCTGACCATACCACTAGTGGGAAATGGAAAGGGCGTTGCGCAACACATGGCTTGTGCTGGCTGTCCTGGTCACCTTAATGATTGCCATTAGTGATATGAATCTGTGGGTGCAGCTGCCCCCGGGGGTCATGGAAAAGTAATTATTAGGCATCCCTAGGCGACTTCTATCAGATGGGCATCTCAAATCAAATGTGTTGGCGACCACACTGTGGTTCATCTTGGCTTTTGATCTGGTTGTTTAGCTATATTTTAAAGTAATTCTAATTATATATTTAAGTAAATATATACATTTCAGGTTCCAGTGCTGGGGCTGGCAGTGGAGAGTTCCATGTATATCGCCATCTTCGTCGAAGGGAATATCAGAGACAAGAATTCATGGACACCATAACTGAAAAGGTGACTGTTATGCTGGGGAAGTTAGAAGGTTCTGCATTTGATTAAAGAGGCCACCATTCATGAGCGACAACTATTGAGGGAAGATGGAAGCAGTGAGAATGGGCTACCTGGTCTTCAGCTTCCAGGCGGGGGGGGGGGCCTGTGCTGTGCTGTGCTGTGCTGTAATGGTGAAAGGACCCAACAGTCGGTTTTATTTGTAGATTCTTTTTGAAAAAAAGTTCTGATAAGGATCGTTTTAAGTTGCTAAAGATTAGACTTGTGTTGTATGAATTTTGACTTAAATTACAACCTGGTATGTTTACATTTTAACATATTGTAGCAAAAACAAGATGAGGAATATCAAATGAAATTAAAGGAGAACCAAAAGCAAGCAGAGGAGAGGACGGCCAAACGCAGGTTAAAACGGTAATGTTATTTTTTCATCTTTAATATCCTTTTTCATGGCCCATGAGTGATCATATAAATATTCTGCTTTTCATCCACTAAATTCAGCTTTGCCTGCCATTGACACTGTGGCACTGTCGCCTGGCTTAAAAAATGCTGGCTGACGTGACCAGCCTACTGGCCGCATCCCTGCTTTCAGAATGGCTGGGTGTAGGAGTGTGCTACAGCTACAGAGAAGCCAGGGATGCTGTTTCTGGCAAGAACATCATTGTGGGAGCCTCCGGTAAAGGGAAGTTTATCGATGAGCCCCATGATTTTCACACAGTGCAGCAACCCCCTTATAGACCAGGGGCTCTTAAAAGGCGTTATCCAGTCATTGAGGAAGACTCAAATTTGTGGCATAAATGCCTTAAACTGGATGCACCATTTTCTAAGGTCTCCAAGGGGGTGGATTTAGCCTTTGAGGACTTCGGTATGTTCAGAGTTCCTTTTTAGTCAAGAAGATGGATACTCTCTTGAAGAAAGCTGAATCTTGTACTTGCAAACCGATTCTAGCCTCTACTTGCGTTGCCAGGAATCTTAATTATTGGCTTCGACAGCTTAAATCATGCAAACGGATACTAATGAGATTATGAAGGCTTTACTGATTCTTTTTTTCAGGGGCCTCTCTTCTGTCTGATGCCATGATAGAATGGTTGAGCCATGGCCCTCACCAATTTAGTGCATAGGACTTTGTGGCTGCATACCTGGTCAGGGGGATACAGGTTCAAAGTTGTGTCTGTGTGCCATGCCCTTTACGTGCAGGAATAGGACATTTTTCTTAGTCGGTCCTCTAATAGACGGCCCTTTCTTATCAAGAACTTGTTTAGAGGGGCCCCTCCTACTTGCAAGTTTAGAGAATCCACTATGTTTGGTACCCAACAGTCAGTCCCTAAGAAGCAATAACACCGGGTCCTTAATAGATGTCCGGTTAAAACAGTTTCACATTTGGTGGGAGACTCTACTAGATTGCCCATTTATTTCTAGGGGAATAAGGGAGGGTTTCTCAATAGAATTTATGGACGTCCCACACGGGAACATTTTTGTTGCTCCTCTGCCAGGGGGCTGGGAGGAAAGACTGGCCATTTGTAGTAGTCTAGAGTCTATGTTGGATATGGGAGTGATTGTCCCGGTTCCCCGCCAACAATTGGGGGGGGGAAAGGGTTCTACTCTAGCATTTTCCTGGTAAGGAAGACCTCCGGGGGATTCTGCTTCATTCTCAATTTGAAGAAACTGAATCTGTCCGTATGCTAGACACTTTCGCATGGAGTCCTCCTTCTCTGTGAGGAATTTGCTCCTGCCTGTCTCCTTCATGGTCTCAATAGACCGGAAGGAAGTCTATTGACAGGTACTGATGAGCTTGTCGGCTCAAGCCTTTTTGAGATTTGCAGTTGGGGGAGCAAATACTTCCACCTCCAATTTGTATGCCTACCCTTTGAGCTGGCATCGACTCAGAACTTTTACCAAAGTTCCAGCGGAACTTCTGGCTGCGTTAGGGCAGAAAGTAGTAGGGATCATAGCATATCTAGATGACCTTCTCCTCGCCCCAGATCAGGCAAAGTTGCTCCAGGATCTGGAATTGACAGTTTTTTTTGCTACGATTCGGTTGGATCCTGAATTTCCAGAAGTCCAGTCTAGTCCCGCCACAGGTCATGACTTATCTGGAGTTCGAAATCAATACAATCCTTCAGAGAATCTTTCTGCCTCAGCCGGAGATACCGATCGTTCAGGAAGCAATTCGGGCCCTGTACGCAGTCAATTTTGGTTAGTCAAGCTATGAGGGTCTTGGGGTTAACTTACAGATGTCAGGGTTCCTGAGAACCCAGCCTTCTGCTGTCATTACTCTTGCAGCACAAAAATTCCTCGCTGGAATTCCTCTTGAACACAACTAAAGCATGTATTTGGTCGTGCTGGGAAAAAGTTGCATTTACCGACTCGCCTAAGTATAAGTAATGGTATAAAATGTTGCTCTCCTCTGATCTTCCTACTCCCCAAGCCTTTCAACCTACACTCTTGCCTAGATTTGTTCATGATGACTCAAGGGAGTGCTTTCACATAGCACCGGAGTCTTTTAGACTCTAAAGGCCCATGTAAGAGTGTGCTTGTTCCCCCATGGAAGTATGCTGAAGCAGTGTATGGCACACACTCTGTTACAGTAAATGGGAGAGCAGTATGCTTCAGGCCCTGTGGTGGGGTAGATCCTTGTCCACTAATTTGCTTGCTAAACGTTGCTGACCACTCAAGTAATCCTCAGGTGTGTTCATGCTGCAAGGCCTGATCTTTGGAAGGGGTGAGTATTAATTGCTAGGTTAAAGTTCTTGTTGCCACATTTTAAAAGTTTCTCATTAAATTAAAGATCCCGGCAAAAGTCAACTAATGGCTGAAGATCATTGCATCTTCTTAAAGAGAAGCAGAGGGATTGGGGAGTTAATATAATAAAAACTACCCACGCCTCCCCCCAACCCTTCACTCCGGCTTTCATTTTAGCTAATAAAAACTTGCTTTACAGGGCACATTGAGCTCCGGCAACCCTTGCCATATTCTGCAGGGCATCGCCATCTTGGGAATGCAGCAGGAAGTCTGTGTTTTAGATAACGCCAACGTCCAAAAGGTAGTGGGGGGGAGATGTTCTAGGTGGAACAACAGAAAAGATCTGGCCTTCTGTAATTTTTTTTTACCCCTTGCGTATGATCACCATGATATAATTAGCTGAGGAAAATCCAGGCGGTCAAATCTCAGGTGTTTGGCGTGATAAATAACCGTACAATAGCTACTTGTAATCTGAAATTGTATGATGGTTTGTCCAGTTGGAAACCTATTATTTATTGTATTGCTGCATGAACTGAAGTGAAGTGAGAAATCTTCTGCTGGTTTTATTTAGCTGCGATATGGTCGCTTACATTTGCTGCAAACATATGCTTTTTGTAATGGCGTTGGGAACAAATCAAATATTTTTTCTTATGTTTTCCCCTCTTTAGCCAAAAACAGAAGGAAAAGAAAAAGGCAAAGCATGCAATAAAAGAAAAAGGTTTGTATTTTCTTTTTCCTTTTTTAACTCAACAAATAAGTATACAAAAAGAAGTAAAAGACTTGGGAGGCTACTATATCACAATGTCATACACTGCCACACCTTGGGGAGCCCTGCTAACCAAAGGCATAACTAGGAAAATACATGGAACAAGGTTAAATGCAGGGCTGGCAAAGAACATTAGGTGAGGCTATAAGTATGCCCAAACACATTCATTTATCAAAAATATATAAAAGGCACAGAACATGTGACACATATAAGTAACAAATAAGTAACCTGGGCTTCTCAGTGTCAGAAATGTGCTAACAATGTCCAGATCTAGGACTGGCAAAGGGTTAATAAATTACACTTGTTAAGTATCTACAAGCAGCACGCAATGCTATGTGAGGAGGTCAGCAGGAGGAGGCAAATGGACAAAGTTAGAGAGTATTGAAATAAACTTGAGAAGAAAACAGGCTAATTTTAACCATTGTCTGGAGCGTCCTTTTAACTTTGGTCACATGACCAGACTGGTAGATTGCATTGGACTGTGGAGGCAGCAGTCTTATGATGTGATTCAGAATTCCCCGAAGTGGATTAAGACCTTGCTCTGCCGGCCTTGGTGTATAAAAGACTCCAGAGCTGATTTCCTGCCCCCCCCCAAACTAGGATGCCCTGGCGTGTGAAATCTCCCAGGTTGCTGTAAAATGTGGCGCAGGCTGCATTGGTGTCCTTGGTGTTTCACGCACAGCCAGAGTGCAGCTTTTCTGTGTTCTCTGTATACAAATATGCATGGCCTAAAAGGCTGAATGAGGGGTGCCCTCACGGTTAATGAGGGGGTCAGCTAAAAGGTGGTTTCAGGACTTTAGCCGGGGAAAAAAAAAAACAAGGATTTTGACTGTCCCAGAGGTTTTGTTCTGTCCCCTGGGGCATCCTGAATTGGGATGCCCCTTTGTGTGACTCCCTCACAAAATGCCATGTAAAACTCATCTCTTCCTGGTCCAACGGTGCACATGGGGCACTCAACCAATCCGTCATCATTCAACAAACAGCTTTGATAGTTCTCATGGGGGAGTGCAAGCAATCGCATCCCCCAGCAGCGCATGCGCTCCTATCCCAGCCTCTCTGAATGGCTGGGACGGGAGTGTGCGCACAGTCCGAAAATTTGACCACTTGCGCTCCCCATTGCAAGCAATCCGTTTGCCAAATGACTTGGTCATTCCAAACTGCGCTGATTAAACAAGAGCCTGCACATGCGCCATTGGACTGGGAACAGTTTACTGGTGATCTGGGGGGTTTCATACAGCGGCCATCTCAATTCCACGGCCATCCACCATGAGTTTTGTTCCACCTTAAAAGTCTAAAGAAAATACAGCAGAAAAAGGACTTCCTGGCCACCTTTTAATCTAAAGTGGCCCTCTGCTTTTTGTTTTATAGTCCTATTTCACATGATCTGCAGATGTAATAATAAAATATCAGACTATCTTACTAAATTGATATTCATGTTTAGGGATTATAGTAAAGCGTCTCCCTACCACTTTAGTGAATTAAAGTGGACCAACACCCTCCCCTGATCGGCCCGGGAATCTATAAGATTCCCGGACCGATCAGCTCCCTGACTGCGGGGCACCCCGCTGTGTGAACCCCCCCAGATCCCCGAAAATCCTACCTGATCCTCATTCCAGCGGCGTGGGCCGCGTCCCTCTAGCAGGGCGTGCACCCGCGCCGCCCGTTTGTGAATGGCCGGCGCGCTCCCTGTAAGAGGGACGCGCTCAGCTTGTCCGTCGCTGCCTCTCCTTGTCCGGCGGCGGCGATTGGACAAGCGAGTCACGTGGGAGCGGGATCAGGTGAGTTTGAGGCTTTATGGGGGTGCCCCGCGGAAGTGGATCAATACCCAGGATAGTCAAAATCCTGGGTGTTGGTCCACTTTAAGTCGGGAGACATCTGACCTATGGGGTTTGTAAGAAAACCTATTTGTCAGACCTGAAAAGAATCTAGGGCTGGGCTATTCCCTGTCCTAGAGGAATTCTGATTTGGGATGTCCGAAGTGCTGCAGCTCACCCTCACATATAAGTGTGCAGAGCATTGATGCTGTTGGACTGCTTATGTGCCATAGGATTTTAGGAAGGAGGCCTCTAGGGCAAGCTAAAGACCAACTTATTTATGAATTTTGGTTCTCTTTAAAGCATGACAAGTGATCCACCTCAACTTATATTCAGTCAAATTTGGAGAGCTGCTCCACCTCAATACATTATCAATAAAGTCTAGTAGCTGATTGGGTTTTGAGGTTGAGACCTTTTCTACAGTTAATCAGCAAAGTTCCGATTAAAAAGCTAGTTTTAAAAGTTCTTATTGTGGGGTTATGTTTTGAGTATCTTACAATTTTTTTCTAAATTCAGGCCCACAGAAGGATGCTGGCAATGGGCAGGAAGCAGAGGATAGTGCTGCAGCTTCTGAAGAGGAAGAATCTGATGAATAGACTTTTTGCTGTGGATAGAACTTCTACAAATGAAGTTGCTGTTTTTTTTTTGGGGGGGGGGGTGACCAATAATGCTCAGTGACTAAAAATACTTTACAGAGAGACAATTTCCTCAACTGGCCCTATGCTCGACTCTCCACCGATGCTTCATGCTTGTACCTGGTGCCCTACTTATCCATCCAGTCTTTTATCTGTTACAGAATAAATTTTTATTTTAGGTTACCAAAGGCTATTACTTTATTATTGGAAGGGGTACTTTACAAAACATTTGTGTAGTAATATGTCTTGCTGTATTTTTCCTGAAGACTGGTAATGTGTGTCTTTCTACATTCAGAATTCTGCCCTGAATAATTACTACAGATATACTTTGATCTGAATCAATTAGTACCTTCAAAGACATAAATAACACCTACCTTTTTTTGTCTTTGTGATATGTCAAGCACTCAGAGCCGACTAGGCGTGCAAAGCTTGCATATATCTTCTAATATTCACGCAGCCATCGGTAAACCGATGCAATCGATCGGGGTCCCCCGCAGAAGTGGACCAACACCCAGAATAGTGAAAATCCTGGGTGTTGGTCCACTTTAACATAGGTTGTAATGTTTGCTGGGTGCTTTGAGAAAAATCCTGCATACAGAGTTTTGGGGTGCCAACGTGGCGATTGATCCCATTCAAGTCAATGGAAGCACTTTACAATCACTTTGCTATTCAGTACACCTGCTGCTCAAAGGTATTTTATGAAACAGGACCAATGATTTTCCATGGGGGGTGGCTAAGCTAAATTGGGCCTCAAATGCTCTTAACACATTGCCTGCTGACCATTCCTAGGTACATTTGGAGCTGTACTGTGACACTGCTTATGTATTGTGCCATTGGGATAGATGAACAAATAAACACACTGGCAAAAAAAAACTCACAAATTGCACAACAAACACACTGCAACATGAATTGCAACCATGAGTCAATTTTGTTTTTGTCCCATTCATATACAGGTCCTTCTCAAAAAATTAGCATATAGTGCTAAAGTTCATTATTTTCCATAATGAAATAATAAAAATTAAACTTTGAGGTGTTATGGAGGCCCATGATGCTTCGATAGCGGCCTTAAGCTCATCCAGAGTGTTGGGTCTTGCGTCTCTCAACTTTCTCTTCACAATATTCCACAGATTCTCTATGGGGTTCAGGTCAGGAGAGTTGGCAGGCCAATTGAGCACAGTAATACCATGGTCAGTAAACCATTTACCAGTGGTTTTGGCATTGTGAGCAGGTGCCCCGGTCGTGCTGAAAAATGAAATCTTTATCTCCATAAAGCTTTTCAGCCGATGGAAGCATGAAGTGCTCCAAAATCTCCTGATAGCTAGCTGCATTGACCCTGCCCACAGTCGACCAACACCAGCAGCTGACATGGCACCCCAGACCATCGCTGACTGTGGGTACTTGACACTGGACTTCAGGCATTTTGACATTTCCTTCTCCCCAGTCTTCCTCCAGACTCTGGCACCTTGATTTCCGAATGACATGCAAAATTTGCTTTCATCAGAAAAAAGTACTTGGGACCACTGAGCAACAGTCCAGTGCTGCTTCTCTGTAGCCCAGGTCAGGCGCTTCTGCCGCTGTTTCTGGTTCAAAAGTGGCTTGACCTGGGGAATGCGGCACCTGTAGCCCATTTCCTGCACACGCCTGTGCACGGTGGCTCTGGATGTTTCTACTCCAGACTCAGTCCACTGCTTCTGCAGGTCCCCCAAGGTCTGGAATCGGTCCTTCTCCACAATCTTCCTCAGGGTCCGGTCACCTCTTCTCGTTGTGCAGCGTTTTCTGCCACATTTTTTCCTTCCCACAGACTTCCCATTGAGGTGCCTTTGATACAGCACTCTGGAAACAGCCTATTTGTTCAGAAATTTCTTTCTGGGTCTTACCCTCTTGCTTGAGGGTGTCAGTGATGGCCTTCTGGACAGCAGTCAGGTCGGCAGTCTTACCCATGATGGCGGTTTTGAGTAATGAACCAGGCTGGGCTTTTTAGAAAGCCTCAGGAATCTTTTGCAGGTGTTTAGAGTTAATAAGTTGATTCAGGTGATTAGGTTAATAGCTCGTTTAGAGAACCTTTTCATGATATGCTAATTTTTTTGAGATAGGATTTTGGGGTTTTCATGAGCTGTATGGCAAAATCATCAGTATTAAAACCAAAAAAGACCTGAAATATTTCAGTTGGTGTGCAATGAATCTGAAATATATGAAAGTTTAATTTTTATCATTTCATTATGGAAAATAATGAACTTTAGCATTATATGCTAATTTTTTGAGAAGGACCTGTAGTTGCCAGTATAGAAAATTGCTTTGCAAGTGCTTGTCAAATAGCTCAAAAAACTCCTGCCTACTAGCATATGTCCCCTTAACAATGGGTATCCCCAGTAAACACCGGGCTGATGGGGTGGGTACCCCCAGTCAGTCAAGCAGAATTATTGGGCTGCCCCTCCCTTCACCTTTGAACTTGTATATATATTAAAATGGCAAAATTTTAAAGCAGAACAAAACCCAGGAATTTGACTTTCCTGGGTTTTGTCCCTGGCATGTGCAACCCCCCAGTTTGCCCACAAAAACTCACCTTTTCCTACTCCAATGGCTCATGTGCAAGCTCCTTGACTACATCATTCGGCAAAGGGCTCTGATTGAAATCAATTGGGAGCATTCACTTCTGGCTGGGGTGGGAGCAGGGGATGTGGCAGCGCTCCCCTATTGGAAACAATCAGAGCCGTTTGGTCCTCCCACCTTTTTTCCCTTGTGTAAAATGAGCCATTTCAAAGCATCTCACAATCTGAGATATGTAAATACCTTATGTATTCTAGATGAAGCCGCTTTTTTTTCTCCAGGTCACCTGCTAAAAAAGTTTAGCAACAGGCCACCCCTCCTTCATCCTTTGCTCCAAAGAAGACTGTCCACTCAATGCCTCCCTCTAGCCCACAGATGTCAAATTTGCTCCTGAAGGGCCGGCAACAGGCCTAGTTTTGCGCACAGGTGGAGTAATAAGTGATCATACAGATCTAGACAGCTACGTGGAGATCCACAAAACCTGGCGTGTTGCTGCCCTTTCAGTTTGACACTCCTGCTCTAGCCTTTGCAGTATATGTGCCTGCAGCCATCACAATACTTAGCATAAAAAAAGTGTCATCCCCGCTTCTTTCCAGTGCCGTTGTTTGCAACATTGTCCCGGGGGAAGGCAGTGTGTGAGCTGCCTAAATCCTTTCTCTAGCCTCAGTCATTATTGGTAAATGTAAAACTTTGTAGCAAATCTGTGTAATTAACCAATTTATTATTTACAGTGTGACATTTTAAAACAATCATGTGATTGTGACACTTTATTGCAGTGAAACTGCTGCGCCTGCTTCCCACCACCGAGCTTTGGCCTTTACAATATTCAGTTCATAATTATTCTCTGTTGGGAGCTGCATGTGTGCACTAGATATATTTACAAGCAATCCAACACGTGCTTCTGAGTCCTTGGCTCTGAAAGGCCAAGAGGGGGGGGGATTGGCAATTGTGGTCACTTTTTTTTTTTTATATATTAAATGGGTGCTGGATTGCTTTAAGCTCACATAGAACTCACTATCATTTCCTGTACACAGACCATTTCTAAATGGCAAAGCACATCCACACAACCCATAAAACTGCCAAAGAATGGAAGTAAATGTAGGGGCAATAAAAGAAAAAATTGGGAGTTGTGTGGTGCCCGGGGGGGGGGGGGGGGAGAATCGGAGAATGGGCCTGTCTGGATAGAAGAGGTGAGTAAATGGGCACACCACATGCAACCTGGCAATTTATGACAAGACTTCCTCTTTAAAGCGAGACCGGTCCTTTCCCTGGGTAAATTCTGATTTGGGATGCTCCATTATGTGTTCTCCCCTCAACGGGTTTTCCAGAAACTCACCTCTCCCCGGTCCCACGCCACATTCGTGGACTCTTATCCAATAATAGCCATATGCTGTGGATATTAATGATTGGCACGTATGTTTTACAGGGGAACTTGGGGAGGGGTTCACACAGCAGGGCATCCTAAATCTGGATACCCCAGTGGGGGGTGCAAGAGAGAATCAGGCCAGCCCTGGAGTCTTATATACCTGGCTCCTGTACATATAGCACAAGTGTAAGATTCCCAGCAATATAAAATACATTAGGAAAATGCAAAAAGCCCGGCAAACTTTTGGTCGGTGAAACACAGGCTGTGCACATGCATGGCATCCCAAGCCACAAACGAGATTACTGGACAAAAAGAGGAGCAGGTCACAGTGGAGATGGCAGCTAAGAATAAGCTGGGTAGTGGGGACACCACCTCGCTGGAGGGAGTCAACCTTCATTGGTTTCTGGCCTGAAGAATTAAAAAAAAAATAACCTTTCCTGAATCTGGGATTTAAAATATACAATTTTTCTATAAATACATAAACTTTAAGAATTAATTTAAACAGGTTTTCCTTGAAAACAAAGAGCAATATTCAGCAACATCCGGCCAAGCTCTTGCTGGTTGCCACCAGCACTAAATTCCGGGGAGAGCTCTCGGAAAGTGCTGCAGACCCTGCGCTGCTGGATGTGCTCTCTGTGAATAGCGTGCTTCCAGCAATGTCGCGCAGCTCCATATAACAATACCAGAGATCTTCTTGGCAATTCTATGGCCACTTGTACTTCAGTATGAGGAACAAAGATTGTGGCTCGGGTCTCTGCAGCAGCTTCCTTGGTGGGGTTTGTACAATGACTGTCATTAATCTTTGGATAAGCGGTTCCATTTTGCTCACTGCGTGGATGGAAAGGGGAGGACATGAGCTGTAGAGGAGACGCTGAGGCACTGCTCATAGTCAGCACAGTATCTGAAAGCAAATTTAGACTCACTAGCCGTTCACCCCACAGCCAGGAGTCGTCATAGTGCGGGTCAATGGCTGATCCTCTTTCAGAGTTATAATCCAGATTACACTGCTCAACCGGAAGGAACCCTTGAAGGCTACTGTGATGTTGCATGCGTTCCCAGAGACCCCGGCTGAAACTTGGAAGACCGGTGAAACCGCCAACTTTTATCTTCTGTTTTTTGAAGTTCACCTTGGGACCAAAATCCTGGATACAGAAAAGCAGTACATAATAAAAGTCTTTAAGGAGCACCATCACGAAATTGTGATAATTAAATAATAAACATGTGGGCTAATGAGAGGAGGGGTCACTTATAAACCTGAACTGAATAAAACTGCCACCAAGCTTGTGGGTTTCTTCTCCTGGTAGGAGTAAAATCCAGGGGTGACAGAACCGGTCACCCGATTTCCTCTTCCTTCCATTAATAAAGATAAAAACAAGCCTGGCTGAATATTCTTGGTGTGGGATGTATAATTGACTCCTCCTCCCGCCATTCAGCATATTTATATGGATGGCCCATTTTTTTGCAATAGTGCTCCTTTAACTCCACACAAATGGTTATTTAAAATGGACCAAACCCCAGGATTTAGATTACTTCAGATCTTGGTTCTTACCCCGGCTTCCTACATGGTACTTACTAACTGCATTTACAATGTCCTTTAGCTGCTTTTAAAATTAAATTTAGATACACCCAGTATATACCTGTTCATACACACAGTGCCCCAGTATATACCTGTTCATACACACAGTGCCCCAGTATATACCTGTTCATACACACAGTGCCCCAGTATATACCTGTTCATACACACAGTGCCCCAGTATATACCAGTTCATACACACAGTGCCCCAGTATATACCAGTTCATACACACAGTGCCCCAGTATATACCAGTTCATACACACAGTGCCCCAGTATATACCAGTTCATACACACAGTGCCCCAGTATATACCAGTTCATACACACAGTGCCCCAGTATATACCTGTTCATACACACAGTGCCCCAGTATATACCTGTTCATACACACAGTGCCCCAGTATATACCTGTTCATACACACAGTGCCCCAGTATATACCTGTTCATACACACAGTGCCCCAGTATATACCTGTTCATACACACAGTGCCCCAGTATATACCTGTTCATACACACAGTGCCCCAGTATATACCAGTTCATACACACAGTGCCCCAGTATATACCAGTTCATACACACAGTGCCCCAGTATATACCTGTTCATACACACAGTGCCCCAGTATATACCTGTTCATACACACAGTGCCCCAGTATATACCTGTTCATACACACAGTGCCCCAGTATATACCAGTTCATACACACAGTGCCCCAGTATATACCAGTTCATACACACAGTGCCCCAGTATATGCCTGTTCATACACACAGTGCCCCAGTATATGCCTGTTCATACACACAGTGCCCCAGTATATACCTGTTCATACACACAGTGCCCCAGTATATGCCTGTTCATACACACAGTGCCCCAGTATATGCCTGTTCATACACACAGTGCCCCAGTATATGCCTGTTCATACACACAGTGCCCCAGTATATACCTGTTCATACACACAGTGCCCCAGTATATACCTGTTCATACACACAGTGCCCCAGTATATGCCTGTTCATACACACAGTGCCCCAGTATATGCCTGTTCATACACACAGTGCCCCAGTATATACCTGTTCATACACACAGTGCCCCAGTATATACCAGTTCATACACACAGTGCCCCAGTATATACCAGTTCATACACACAGTGCCCCAGTATATACCAGTTCATACACACAGTGCCCCAGTATATACCTGTTCATACACACAGTGCCCCAGTATATACCTGTTCATACACACAGTGCCCCAGTATATACCTGTTCATACACACAGTGCCCCAGTATATGCCTGTTCATACACACAGTGCCCCAGTATATGCCTGTTCATACACACAGTGCCCCAGTATATACCTGTTCATACACACAGTGCCCCAGTATATGCCTGTTCATACACACAGTGCCCCAGTATATGCCTGTTCATACACACAGTGCCCCAGTATATGCCTGTTCATACACACAGTGCCCCAGTATATACCTGTTCATACACACAGTGCCCCAGTATATACCTGTTCATACACACAGTGCCCCAGTATATGCCTGTTCATACACACAGTGCCCCAGTATATGCCTGTTCATACACACAGTGCCCCAGTATATACCTGTTCATACACACAGTGCCCCAGTATATACCAGTTCATACACACAGTGCCCCAGTATATACCAGTTCATACACACAGTGCCCCAGTATATACCAGTTCATACACACAGTGCCCCAGTATATACCTGTTCATACACACAGTGCCCCAGTATATACCTGTTCATACACACAGTGCCCCAGTATATACCTGTTCATACACACAGTGCCCCAGTATATACCTGTTCATACACACAGTGCCCCAGTATATACCTGTTCATACACACAGTGCCCCAGTATATACCTGTTCATACACACAGTGCCCCAGTATATACCTGTTCATACACACAGTGCCCCAGTATATACCTGTTCATACACACAGTGCCCCAGTATATACCTGTTCATACACACAGTGCCCCAGTATATACCAGTTCATACACACAGTGCCCCAGTATATACCTGTTCATACACACAGTGCCCCAGTATATACCAGTTCATACACACAGTGCCCCAGTATATACCTGTTCATACACACAGTGCCCCAGTATATACCTGTTCATACACACAGTGCCCCAGTATATACCTGTTCATACACACAGTGCCCCAGTATATACCTGTTCATACACACAGTGCCCCAGTATATACCTGTTCATACACACAGTGCCCCAGTATATACCAGTTCATACACACAGTGCCCCAGTATATACCAGTTCATACACACAGTGCCCCAGTATATACCAGTTCATACACACAGTGCCCCAGTATATACCAGTTCATACACACAGTGCCCCAGTATATACCTGTTCATACACACAGTGCCCCAGTATATACCAGTTCATACACACAGTGCCCCAGTATATACCAGTTCATACACACAGTGCCCCAGTATATACCAGTTCATACACACAGTGCCCCAGTATATACCAGTTCATACACACAGTGCCCCAGTATATACCAGTTCATACACACAGTGCCCCAGTATATACCAGTTCATACACACAGTGCCCCAGTATATACCAGTTCATACACACAGTGCCCCAGTATATACCTGTTCATACACACAGTGCCCCAGTATATACCTGTTCATACACACAGTGCCCCAGTATATACCTGTTCATACACACAGTGCCCCAGTATATACCAGTTCATACACACAGTGCCCCAGTATATACCTGTTCATACACACAGTGCCCCAGTATATACCTGTTCATACACACAGTGCCCCAGTATATACCTGTTCATACACACAGTGCCCCAGTATATACCTGTTCATACACACAGTGCCCCAGTATATACCTGTTCATACACACAGTGCCCCAGTATATACCAGTTCATACACACAGTGCCCCAGTATATACCTGTTCATACACACGGTGCCCCAGTATATACCTGTTCATACACACGGTGCCCCAGTATATACCTGTTCATACACACGGTGCCCCAGTATATACCTGTTCATACACAGTGCCCCAGTATATACCTGTTCATACACACAGTGCCCCAGTATATGCCTGTTCATACACACAGTGCCCCAGTATATACCTGTTCATACACACAGTGCCCCAGTATATACCTGTTCATACACACAGTGCCCCAGTATATACCTGTTCATACACACAGTGCCCCAGTATATACCAGTTCATACACACAGTGCCCCAGTATATACCAGTTCATACACACAGTGCCCCAGTATATACCAGTTCATACACACAGTGCCCCAGTATATACCTGTTCATACACACAGTGCCCCAGTATATACCAGTTCATACACACAGTGCCCCAGTATATACCAGTTCATACACACAGTGCCCCAGTATATACCAGTTCATACACACAGTGCCCCAGTATATACCAGTTCATACACACAGTGCCCCAGTATATACCAGTTCATACACACAGTGCCCCAGTATATACCAGTTCATACACACAGTGCCCCAGTATATACCTGTTCATACACACAGTGCCCCAGTATATACCTGTTCATACACACAGTGCCCCAGTATATACCAGTTCATACACACAGTGCCCCAGTATATACCAGTTCATACACACAGTGCCCCAGTATATACCTGTTCATACACACAGTGCCCCAGTATATACCAGTTCATACACACAGTGCCCCAGTATATACCTGTTCATACACACAGTGCCCCAGTATATACCTGTTCATACACGCAGTGCCCCAGTATATACCAGTTCATACACGCAGTGCCCCAGTATATACCAGTTCATACACGCAGTGCCCCAGTATATACCAGTTCATACACGCAGTGCCCCAGTATATACCAGTTCATACACGCAGTGCCCCAGTATATACCTGTTCATACACGCAGTGCCCCAGTATATACCTGTTCATACACACAGTGCCCCAGTATATACCTGTTCATACACACAGTGCCCCAGTATATACCTGTTCATACACACAGTGCCCCAGTATATACCAGTTCATACACACAGTGCCCCAGTATATACCTGTTCATACACACAGTGCCCCAGTATATACCAGTTCATACACACAGTGCCCCAGTATATACCTGTTCATACACACAGTGCCCCAGTATATACCAGTTCATACACACAGTGCCCCAGTATATACCAGTTCATACACACAGTGCCCCAGTATATACCTGTTCATACACACAGTGCCCCAGTATATACCTGTTCATACACACATTGCCCCAGTATATACCTGTTCATACACACAGTGCCCCAGTATATACCTGTTCATACACACATTGCCCCAGTATATACCTGTTCATACACACAATGCCCCAGTATATACCTGTTCATACACACAGTGCCCCAGTATATACCTGTTCATACACACAGTGCCCCAGTATATACCAGTTCATACACACAGTGCCCCAGTATATACCAGTTCATACACACAGTGCCCCAGTATATACCAGTTCATACACACAGTGCCCCAGTATATACCAGTTCATACACACAGTGCCCCAGTATATACCTGTTCATACACACAGTGCCCCAGTATATGCCTGTTCATACACACAGTGCCCCAGTATATACCTGTTCATACACACAGTGCCCCAGTATATACCTGTTCATACACACAGTGCCCCAGTATATACCAGTTCATACACACAGTGCCCCAGTATATACCAGTTCATACACACAGTGCCCCAGTATATACCAGTTCATACACACAGTGCCCCAGTATATACCTGTTCATACACACAGTGCCCCAGTATATACCTGTTCATACACACAGTGCCCCAGTATATACCTGTTCATACACACAGTGCCCCAGTATATACCTGTTCATACACACAGTGCCCCAGTATATACCAGTTCATACACACAGTGCCCCAGTATATACCTGTTCATACACACAGTGCCCCAGTATATACCTGTTCATACACACAGTGCCCCAGTATATACCTGTTCATACACACAGTGCCCCAGTATATACCTGTTCATACACACAGTGCCCCAGTATATACCTGTTCATACACACAGTGCCCCAGTATATACCTGTTCATACACACAGTGCCCCAGTATATACCTGTTCATACACACAGTGCCCCAGTATATACCTGTTCATACACACAGTGCCCCAGTATATACCTGTTCATACACACAGTGCCCCAGTATATACCTGTTCATACACACAGTGCCCCAGTATATACCTGTTCATACACACAGTGCCCCAGTATATACCTGTTCATACACACAGTGCCCCAGTATATACCTGTTCATACACACAGTGCCCCAGTATATACCTGTTCATACACACAGTGCCCCAGTATATACCTGTTCATACACACAGTGCCCCAGTATATACCTGTTCATACACACAGTGCCCCAGTATATACCTGTTCATACACACAGTGCCCCAGTATATACCTGTTCATACACACAGTGCCCCAGTATATACCTGTTCATACACACAGTGCCCCAGTATATACCTGTTCATACACACAGTGCCCCAGTATATACCTGTTCATACACACAGTGCCCCAGTATATGCCTGTTCATACACACAGTGCCCCAGTATATACCTGTTCATACACACAGTGCCCCAGTATATACCTGTTCATACACACAGTGCCCCAGTATATGCCTGTTCATACACACAGTGCCCCAGTATATACCTGTTCATACACACAGTGCCCCAGTATATACCTGTTCATACACACAGTGCCCCAGTATATACCTGTTCATACACACAGTGCCCCAGTATATACCTGTTCATACACACAGTGCCCCAGTATATACCTGTTCATACACACAGTGCCCCAGTATATACCTGTTCATACACACAGTGCCCCAGTATATACCTGTTCATACACACAGTGCCCCAGTATATACCTGTTCATACACACAGTGCCCCAGTATATACCTGTTCATACACACAGTGCCCCAGTATATACCTGTTCATACACACAGTGCCCCAGTATATACCTGTTCATACACACAGTGCCCCAGTATATACCTGTTCATACACACAGTGCCCCAGTATATACCTGTTCATACACACAGTGCCCCAGTATATACCTGTTCATACACACAGTGCCCCAGTATATGCCTGTTCATACACACAGTGCCCCAGTATATACCTGTTCATACACACAGTGCCCCAGTATATACCTGTTCATACACACAGTGCCCCAGTATATACCTGTTCATACACACAGTGCCCCAGTATATACCAGTTCATACACACAGTGCCCCAGTATATACCAGTTCATACACACAGTGCCCCAGTATATGCCTGTTCATACACACAGTGCCCCAGTATATACCAGTTCATACACACAGTGCCCCAGTATATACCTGTTCATACACACAGTGCCCCAGTATATACCTGTTCATACACACAGTGCCCCAGTATATACCTGTTCATACACACAGTGCCCCAGTATATGCCTGTTCATACACGCAGTGCCCCAGTATATACCTGTTCATACACACAGTGCCCCAGTATATACCTGTTCATACACACAGTGCCCCAGTATATGCCTGTTCATACACACAGTGCCCCAGTATATGCCTGTTCATACACACAGTGCCCCAGTATATACCAGTTCATACACACAGTGCCCCAGTATATACCTGTTCATACACACAGTGCCCCAGTATATACCTGTTCATACACACAGTGCCCCAGTATATACCAGTTCATACACACAGTGCCCCAGTATATACCTGTTCATACACACAGTGCCCAGCAGAGGGGAGCAGACACATCCCTGCCACCTGTAGCTGAGAAGAAAGCAGCCTAATAAAACCCTTTGCTTGGAATATCACCTAAAAACTGGGAAATATTGAAGAGGAGCGAAACCTAAGATTTTCACTTTTTTGTTCCTGCTGGTGGGAGCATCTCGCTGTGTGTATCCTCCACGATCAACTGTAAATTCACCTTTTTCACATTCCCATAGTGCATGCGTGCCCGCTCAGTCAATCAGCAGCGATTGTTCCATTCTGCTCTCCTAAGGAAATCTCAATGGAGCGACCACTGCCAGCTACATCCCAGCTCACCTCTATCTGCGGGCATGGCCGCACCAGCCATGTGGAGAGGCCTGGCACAGGTGCGCGTCTAGCCACAAGGGCTCAGGGAAGAAGTGATTGGATGACCCCCGGGATTTCCCAAAGCAGGGAATCCCAAATTGGGATGCCCCATAAAGAGATAGATTACTGCCCCAAGTGTAGGGGGGACTAGTTAGCAGTGGGGCAGCTTGACCCGGCTGTTCCAACTGCGCATCGCCACCATGAAACCGGGCGCCCAGATACTCATTGCTTCAGGGCCTATTCTGCGGGCTGTCACGGCACAGCCTATCAGCATAGAGGCCATGCTCACAATGACGCTCCCACATAACCGCGAGCAGTCTATTGGCGGGCACAAAAGAGGCCTGGAAGCTAGGAGCATTTGTATACATGTGCCAGGTTTC
Source organism: Gastrophryne carolinensis (assembly GCA_027917425.1). Lineage (NCBI taxonomy): Eukaryota > Metazoa > Chordata > Amphibia > Anura > Microhylidae > Gastrophryne > Gastrophryne carolinensis. The sequence continues at coordinate 433,265,512 of CM051236.1, forward strand.
TTGTTTTAACAGCCGCGATGAGAGTAATTCAATTAAGGAAGCCCAACTGTAACCTTGCCCAGCTCTTTCCTGGAGAAACCAAACAACACTGTACTGCATTTGACCATAAATATGCACCACAACCTATTCTGTTTGGCTGGGAGTTCCCACAAGCAGATGGGAGCAAGACGAGAGGTAAGGGATACGGTAATTAAGCTGACCAAAACCCAGTGGAGCAAAAAAGAAAAAAGGCTTTTGCCACTGCTAAAAGTTTATGTACATGGAGCCCAATCATTACACTCTTACTTGCTTTCTGCGACCAGACTGTGAAAGCCTCCACTCATCCTGGTCCATGGCGAGCACCATCTCTCGTTCCTCATCTTCGGTTACAAAATCTTCTATGAGACACACTCCCGGGAACGGGAACCACCAGCCAGATGAATCTGTATGTTCCACACCCTGAGCTATGCCCATCTCCGGGATGTAGATAAAGGACTTGATCTGCAACAAAGCAAAGAAACACATTAGACTGATACCTATCCCCAAATACATTTCAACTTGTTCTGGGGCATAATTTATAACCAACCCGGGAGGTGCATGTGAGCAGGAGGATTACAAATCTTAAACTGGACCTTTAGCATAATTTAATGAAAACTCCTAAAAAACTATTCCCCATTATCTAAAATTAATATATTGTAGATAGGTTTCATCAATCATTATAGGATGGTTGGCTCACTTGCACAATAATTTATTTATATTGTAATGTGTGTAAAAAGAACTGTATATATATATATATATGCACACTTTATTAATGATTTATTTGATATATTATAAGTATTCTATAAGCACATTGCACTTTGTTATTTTAGGGTAGCACTAGTGGGTAGTAACATTTCTCAGAGCAGACAGTATTTCTATTAGTACAGAGTGAAGGGAGCCCATGGATCATCATCTGTTAGGGCCCCTCCAGATTGTGTAGAGCAGTGTTGGCCTTGCCCCTCCCTTTCCCCTTCCCTCTGTTAGTGTTGTGTACATGTTTTTTAAAATGTTTTTAACTTGTCCTCAAGCATCATTCATGTAAATAATTGTAGATATATGTATTAATAAAGTTTATTATAGTATTTGTTATAGTGGTGCTGCTGCCTTTGTAGGGGTTTTTGGGAGGTGTGTGGGACCCCCCGCTCTTTTTCTAAAATTAATATATATTATGTTTTAGTCGCTTACTTTTTATTCTTTCCCCCACTGGGCTGCAACACTGTTCAGGCCATCTTGCCTCAGAAGCACACACTGAGAGGAAAGGGGGGCAAAAGTACAGGGGGGTGGGTTATAGCTGTGCTTTACTCAAAGAGCAGAGCTGGGGTCAGGGAAAGGATGGCAATGCCACAATGCAGAGCGACATAGTCAGAAGACACTTCCTTTCTGCAGGCAGCCTGAGACTCCATGGGCCGCCATCTTATATGTTTAAAAGCTCAGAAAAGGCAGTAGATGCAGGTAGGATGATTTTTTATGTGAGCAATCTGTATGTACAGGGTGGGGGAAACATAGAAGATAGGATCTTATTCAGGGTGAAGGTCTGGTTTAAAGCGGAACAACTAACCTCTGCACAAGCAGATCATATTGGCTTCCCACTGTCATATAGGATACCTTCTGGATATCGCCATTATTCAGCTTTTTACCCTTCCCCCTGGTATTAGGGAAATCTCATGGCTTTTGCATGTGTCCCCTGGCTGGAGATGAGCAGTGCAGGCAATACACCGCGCAGGCGTGGGATCTCGGGGATGGCGCAATGCATCCTGGTATTGAAGGCTGAAGAAAAGATGGCGCCATCATACGGATATCTCCAAGGAAAGAACGGATGAGGGAAGAAGGAAGGGCAGAAGACAGGCAAACTGCCAATTGTTTCATCTTTAAAGGGAACGGATGGCAGAATTTTTGAGAACTCCTTAGACTGTCCAATGTTCCTCTTTATTGGAACAAAGCCGCCAGCAGTTGGCCTGGAATCTATAAGATTACAGGGTCAGTCACTTGCTTTTCTCCAGGGCATCCCAAATCAGGATGCCACACTGTGTGAAACCTCCCAGTTTGCCAATAAAAACTCACCTTTCCACGCTCCAACGGCGCATGCATGGGCTCTCATCCAAGGAGAGCCATCTGCTGTCACTACATCATTTGGCAGGGGGCTCTCATAGTTTTGAATGAGGAGCAGACACTGCTGCATCCCTATTCAGGTCAATAAGAGCCATCTGCAGTGAGCCATAAGCTGGGTGCCGAGGAGGTTACACTCAGCCCAGCCATCCCTTAACCACTACCAGGAATTCTCTCAGTACTCCCTATGGCCAATATGTACATCAGTCTGTCCCATCCCTCCCAGTGAGTCCTCAGGGTCATCATTAGACACTTGTGTGCCACCTACAACCATAAGAGCTGCTTTTCATTTCAACATGGATTTCCTCAGATGTGGCAATCTTTTTAAAGCCCATGGAACCCAACTCCAGAGTACAGGACTATGTTACAACTTGCCCTTGAGCCTTCCCAATATGGGATGCCATACCATGAAACCCCTTGTGCAGGCCCCCATCAGCATTTATATCCCCCTTCCAACCACTGCAAATCCAGTTACTGGGTGGGGGGTGGAACAAAACACACACAGGAATTCAGAATCCCCCCAATAAAGCGGCTAAAAAACAATAATCCTTAGTTTTAGTCCAATTTAGGAGCAGTAAATCGTTTCACACTATCCTACAGCAGAATCGCCCTCCAGAAATAGCAGTGTGATAGCAAAGATTCTCTAGACAACCATGGAAAAGTCCGGGCCGATCACCTCCCTCCCCGCGGGACATTCGAGATCGGGATGTCCCGCGGGGTGAAACCCCCCCAAACACCCCAAATCCCCTTACCTTGTCTTCGGCGGCGGCGCCTCCCTCGCGCCCCTCTAGACGTGCGAGCCCCTTCACAGACGGCCGGCACGGGCGCGTCAAGAGTGACGCGCGGGAGGCGGCGGTGGAGGAGCCGCTTGTCCGTTGCTGTCAAATCGCTTGTCCGTCGGCGCTGGGAGCGGGGAGAGGTGAGTTTTCCGGGTGATCGGGAGGGGGTTTCACACAGCGGGGCACCCCACCGAAGTGGACCAAGACCCAGGATAGTCAAAATCCTGGGTGTTGGTCCACTTTAACTCTGAATAAGAGTCTATCTTATATGTTTCCTACGCCCTGTACATACAGATTGCTCACATTAAAAATCATCCTATCTGCACCTACTGCATGTTATGAGCCTATACATATTCAAGATGGCGGCTCATGGGACATCAGGCGGACTGCAAACAGGAAGTGCCTTCTGACTGTGCTGCTCTGCTTTCTGGGATTGCTGACCTTTTCCTTACCCCAGCTCTGCTCTGTCTGAGCAAAGCACAGCTATAACCCGCCCCCTGTACTTTATCCCACTCTCCTCTGTTCAGTATGTGTGATGCCTGAGTCAAGATGGCAGCGCCCGTATCCTAAAGTCCTGAACAGAGTTGCAGCCCAGTGGGGGAAAGAATAATAAGTGACTAAAAACTTAAAATATATTAATTTTATGTGCTGGGGAACCGTTTTTTAAGGGTTTGGTCCGGTTTAAGGCAGCCTTGTGTGTCCCCTATACCCCCTCTTGATTAACCTGTGATTAGACTGCACTTTAGTCTTATTAACATGGGGGAGCCCCTGGATACCTTATATGACTCCCGGGGCAGCTCCCCGCCGGGGGCCTCGCATAGCAGACATGAGCGAATTCCTTTACAGCCACAGCCTGGAGAAGTCCCACCGCCAGCCATGGGGAAAGCGCACACGCCGGCGACACTTCCGGGAGAGAGCAGCGTTCCGGAAGTGACGTCATACTGGCGGGAGCTGCGATACTAGCAGCGCTGTGCTTACGGAAGGGGTGATTAGAGCAGTGCCGGGCAAGGTGAGTACATGTGTGATCTTTATATTGCTTCTGTGTGTGCGTGTACCGCAATGCTGCTGCATGGGAACCTCTATACTTAATCGCATCATACGAGATCTAATTGTAAAATTCTGTTACATTGCTTGCTGAATATAATCAGATCAATTGCTTTTGCCTAGTTTGCCCAGTAGTTTATGCAGCACCGTAAAAACAAGTCCTCTATTCAGGAACTAATCTGAGTATCATAGGCTACGTTATTTACATAGTTACGCTTACATTGTTTGTTTATGGCCAATATAAAGCTGATCAGATTTTAAAAAACTTTTTGAGCAGCTGTTGGACAGACTAGGCCAAGCTAATCAATCTGTTTAATTGATAACAAGTAAGTTTCCCCATGTTACCTAATTGTTGCTGATCAGGTTTCTGTTTGATCTGCTACCTAATCCTGATTTGCTAAATAAACATCATAATGATGATTTACCCCAGTGCATCCTGATTTGGGATGCCTCTACAGTTAGCTAAAACCACTGTGTATCCCTAGTGATCCCACATTGCATGCACAGGACACCAGCCAATCAGCTGCTCCTGCCTTTTACTAAGCTGATGTAATGTTAGATCGGCTGGTAAGCACGCACTTCTCCACGTACTCATACCAGCAATTTAGAAATGACTGGCATGGGGATGTGCCTCAGCTAAAGGGGTTGCAGTCCCTGCTTGTTCAGGGAGATCGCTGGTGAGTGATCCCTGGGGTTTCACGCAGATGACCATACTACATCAGGATGCCCCAGGAATGGGGATATTTTAGACTCCAGGGGGGGGCATTGCTACTCTTTAATATGTGGCTCACTGATGGCATGAGGGGTAGGTTAGTTTAGTGTCCCTGTGAAACAGGGTGGGTGTAGGTCCGCTTTATATGGCAGTTGTTTTAATTGTAAAAATAAACGTTTTTAGACTTTCCCAGCAGATCTGTGATGGGGGCTCCCAGAGGGGCACAAAGCTCTAGTCACCCGGTCCTGCAGTGGTGATTGTTCTCCTGCAGCCCTGGCATCTGAATGGTGAGACTGGGGCACCCATTATTCTCTGTACACCCCTATGCTGAGCTTAGTATGTCACAGTACACCCCTGGCTGACTAGAACCCAGCAGGAAACAGCTAGCGGTATAAATAGGTAATTGGCTGATGATTTAATAAACTTTTTAGAATCAGGTGACCTAATCACCCCCCCCCCCCCCCCAATCCAGGTAATAAAAAAAACACTTACCTGCTTGCTTACTGCCTTGATCCTGTCATGCTAACTTTCACACCCCTGCATAGTGCATGCGCAACCACATCCAGCCTATTTAAATGGCTAGGCGCAGGAACGCACACGGCTCTGGGCATGCTGTCCATGATCACAGCGAGGGACTGACAGAAAAGTAAGCAATTGCGGGCCGCTGGGGGTGGGTTGGCATCCCAAATCAGGGTGCCCCAGGGGCACTTAGTCAGCTGGCCCTGGAGTCAAGGCGGTGGTGGGTCCGCTTTAAGTTGTTAATAGCCAACATAACAACATCCTCAGACTTGCAATGTTCTCTCTTCTTTAAAGTGGACCAACACCCAGCAGGATCGATTACCTGGGCCAATCCAATCCCTCCCCGTGGGGCATCCAAAATCGGGATGCCCCGCTGTGTGAACCCCCCCAGGACGCCAGCAAACCTTACCTGAATCCCGGTCCAACTGCGCATACACGGGCCGCATCTCGCACTTCGACCGCCGGCCATCTGTGAATGGCAGGCACAGGCGCTCTCGCTGACCATCTGTGAATGGCAGGCACAGGCGCTCTCGCTGACCATCTGTGAACGGCAGGCACGGGCGCGCTCCCTGTTAGAGGGAAGCGCGAGATGCGGCCGCCATCGTGCTCGGAGCTGCTGAGCTAAGACGTCGCTTAGACATGCATAGCTCAGCTGCTCTGAGCGCGCTGATTGGATGAGCGGCCGCGCATGCTCCGTAAGAGCGAAGTGAATTGAAGCTAGCGATCTGGGGGGTTTCACATAGCGGGGCACCCCCGATCGGAGTGCCCCGGGGAAGTGGATCAAAACCCAAGATAGTCATCCTGGGTGTTGGTCCACTTTAAATGATACCTTAATTTATATCATGCCTTATTCTCAAATCTTAAACATGGTTCTAATGTTCCAGATAGTTTACTGAATCCAGGTCCTGATGTAATTGAGTAGAGACAGCGTTTGTGGACTGTCCGTTATCATACCTGGGCATTAGCATATACCTGTGTGATGTAGAGTGGGCTTTATCATATGTACATTGTGTGCATTACCATTTATCTGTATAGAGTGCACAAAGCTGCCTAGACGTGTTTCTGCTCCCCTGCTGCTCCAGACAATGTCAGTGGCTGGTCTAGGTGTAATTCAGACAATTGTACAAGAAAACCCTTTTAGTGGAAAATGGTAATGGGGATGGAAATGTGAAAGGTCTCAATATAAAAGGCTAAAATCGTTATGTTGTTCTCAATCCAATTATCTTTCCAGAAAGCCCACCTACTTATAAACCACCCGCTTCCAGATATGCTGATCCCTTTATTTATTTTAGCAGACCCTTTTAATCATTTTTAAGGTAACCACTGGAGAGGAGAAAAGTTTTCCCTGCGAAGGAAGACGTGGCAGGTCAGCGCCATGGTGAAAATAACAGCAGACATCCTGCTAAAGAAGGGCCTCCCTAAATCCAACCATCTGAAGGACCTGAAGACCCTCAAGTAAGTCCACGCATCTACTGATTTCTCTGTACATATTTGTTCATGAACTACCAAAATCCAGGATTTTCACAGTGCAGGGGTGTAACCCACCCCTCAGTTCATTCATTAGCACACCTTGACCCACACTTCCATGGTGCATGCATGGCCAGTTTGGGAGTATGGGTCAAGGTGAGTCTCTCCTCTAACTAGAATTTATTGATGAGCGTATTAAAGTGGACCAAAACCCACAACAGGGCAGGCTTACTCCCTCCTGCCCTGTGAAAGCCCTTGTTTCCCATGCAAATCTTCCCTTTTCTCCAATCCACGCCACATGGACGACTGGTGCTGGCATCACATGCGGCTAGGATTCCATTCAGCTGGTCAAGCCATACGCTTCTGGAGGGGTGAGTTCGCTTGGTGTTCTGGAGGGTCTCACACAATAGGGCACCCCAAACCGGAGTGCCCCAGGGGGAAGGACCAAAACCCTGGCATAGTGAAAATCCTAGGTTTTGGTCCACTTTAATGCCTGACAATGAATTCTGAATGAATAGATTGCTGGGCGTTTCCCCCAGGCTGCTCCATTTGGCTGCACACACCCACCGTCAGCCATTTTGATTTGTCTGGCATGGGAGTGTGAATCTGAAAAAGGGGTGCTGGGAGTGCCACTGGGACCCACACATGCGCCACGGGACCACCAGATTGAGATTAGTACAAATCATGAGGTTTCACACAGCAGGTCAACCCAAACTCTGATAGCCTGGGGCGAGCATTATCCTGTCTCTGAAATAATTTAGACTCTGGTTACATGGGTTTTGGTCTGCTTTTAAGTGGGTCAAAACACATAAATGAGTATACCCTCTTCTCCTAGGTGCATCCAGATTTTGGATTTTTTTGTGCCAAATTTCCTATGATAGCAAATGTTTTATGGAAGCAGTTTTCACTACCTGCAATCTGTTGCTATTGGCAACCGTACACCAAGGTCATCAAAAAGAGAGAAGTGAGCCCTTTACACCCAGAAGACTGCTATCAGTATCCTGTGTGTACAGGGCTCACATTTCTCTTCTTGGTGTACGGATGCTAATAGCAGCAGGTTACAGCAGATAGTGAAAACTGCTTCCATAAAACACACATTATAAAAACTACTAAATCAGCTCAGCAAATTTTGCCACACAAAAATGTAGACTTCTAAAAGTGGACTTACCTTGTAACTTCAGCTGAATCTTGCATTTTAGTTCTGTAATGAGGAAGAACTAGAACCTGTTGGGTTGTTTTCTCTTGTTGACCCTGCTGTGTAAATTTGGCACACGCTGCCCAAACAGAAGACTTATCTAACAGAAAAATCATGGGTGTTCTGGAGACTCCAAATGTTGTTCTGTATTTGCCATGGGAAGGTGAAAGTGATTCATAATGGATTTATTTTGCAGTTTGTCTAAGATGCAGCTAGTAGACAAAGATATCGATCCACGGCTGTTTTCACAAATGGTGAACCTTGAAGTATTGGACATCTCCAATAACTGCCTGTCTGAAATCCCAGAAAAAATCACTCTTCCCAAACTGAAGGTTCTAAATTTCAGTGATAACCAAGTGGAAGATGTTCTAGTGCTGCAGCAGTTTCCTGGACTGGAGGAGGTCATGTATGAAGAGAATCTTTATTTGACGGTAAGTGGTACTTCCCTAAGTACTTGAAGCAGCAAACTCTCCTTGGTAACACTGTGCTGGGGAGGGTGCTAGGCTGCATGGACCCTAACCCGCAGTGGGCAGCCTAGCACCCTCCCCAGCACAGTGTTACCAGGGAGAGTTCGCACTCTGTCTTGCACCTTGCACTTTTTGCCACTTTTTGCACAAATAGTTATTAAATTCATTTAGTATATGGATTTCATGCATGCTGTATTATTATGAGGCATCAATTTTCTCCCCACCGCTTACACATTCTGTATGTTTGTTTGTCCTGTGTGGTATTGTTTTATGTTTTTGAATGTTTTTAATATGTCCATTGTATAGGTTGTGGACCTATACCCTCTCTTCAACTCTGTGCCAGCAGGGGTCCTGAGGAAGTGGGATTTTTTGCCCATGGAACGTGTGGCTCTGGATGTTGGCAGGCGGTGGGGAGACCCTATTGGTTTGATATTATGGATATTGATTTTATTTGCATAAATCAGTTGGCATGTTAATTCATATAGTGATTTGATCGGATGATAGTGCTTTGATACGGCTGTTTCTGTCTGAGGGACAGCCTTTGTGCTGTTGTGGTTTCTGATTTTGGGACCGGCTATATGAGACCTGGTTTATATTATTGGCACTATTGCACTTTAAATAGATATCCATTATATTATTTTTGCACTCTTGTCTTGCACCTTGCACTTTTTGCACAAATAGTTATTAAATTAATTTAGTATATGGATTTCATGCGTGCTGTATTATTATGAGGCATCAATTTTCTCCCCACCGCTTACACATTCTGTATGTTTGTTTGTCCTGTATGGTATTGTTTTATGTTTTTGAATGTGTTTTTAATATGTCCATTGTATAGGTTGTGGTTGTAAACATTTATTACATTTTGATATTAATGTTTGATTCTGAGTTGGAGTACCTCCCCTGTTGTGCTTTTCTGGTTCACAGGGGGCACTGAGCTAACCTTACTTGCCCCCTCACACCATCAGTGAGCCATGTTCCTATCAGAGCTCTATTTGATGGGGAACAAGCTATACATACAGCCGCCACACCACCTCCCCTAGGGGACATGCTTCACTAGACAGCACAGCTGTTTTCTGTCCCCCATCATAAAGCGCTCCATGTCCCATTTTGGTTTATTAAGAATCTATGAAGATTTTCCCTTCCTCCGGCTCAGTCGGTGCTTGAGGATTAACCTAAAAAAATGACGCACCCAGCCCTGACATCTACATGTCCACACAGCACTCCTATGCACAATGGCATCTCAGCAGCTTTGGTGGATGCCGTTAAGCGCACACACATCATGGATGCTGACCTGGGTAGGTCCACTACCGTCTCACCATGGGATTACACTGGATGGGCTTGAGTTATTTTTTATGTTAACTCCCTGCTCTATCTCAGCACTGGGGGACATTGGTTTCACTGGTGACTCCAGTGTCCCTTTTTAATTGTAGAGGCATCCCAAATAGCCCAGGGGTTAAAAGGAACCCAAGGTAATTTTTAACTCTGGTCTGCTTCAAGCAGCTTTTTATACTGTGGGTAAATATCCCCCTAAAGGCGCTATTCAGGCTACAATAAAAATAAATAAAAAAGTAATACTCACCCTTTCTCCCCTGCAGCTGCTTCATCTAGGCCTGGTGCTCAGAAATATACCCAATTCTGAGATCCAGTCCTGTGGCGTGCAGGCACCCTTGGATTTTTTGGGTGGACGCACCAGCCCCTATGGTGTATCATGTGATTTGAGCACACCCAACACCATTCGCTGCAACAGAAGGGACGTGCCTGAGCACACACTTTTATTTATTTTTTTTCTTCAGAAGGAAGCAGGATGCTGGGGGGCCCAATCTTTAGAAAATGGCAAGTTTCCGAACACAAGACCAGGAGGAAGCTAATTTGGGGCATTGCTGCTAAGTTTTTTAAATGTCTGGACGGTCTCTTTATTGCAGGGCTCATGGGCTGCAGAAGTGAATGGGTTAGGGGCCAGGTCCATTCTAGTATCTGAGCGCGCTGGTGGCCACATCCCCTGTTCCCGTCTAACAGGGAGGGTGCACACGCCAGCCATTCACAAATGCCTGCCCTGCTAGAGGGATAGCGAGGATGCGACCGCTGCTCGCGCATGCACCGTTGGAGTGGGAAAGAAGGTGAGTTTATGGGCGGCCTGGGGGGGGGGGGGTTCACACAGCAGGGCATTCTGATTCTGGATGCCCTGTGGGGAGGGAACCAATCAACCCGGGAATCTTGTAGATTCCTGAGCCGATTTCCGTGGGTTTTGGTCCACTTGAAAGGGTAATTCCACTTTTTTGTGGACTTTCCTTTCAGCCCTCAAATCAGAGGTTCCTTTATGCGATCACACCCAAACACATATGTATGCACACTCCCTTACCAGCGTCCCAGGTGGGCTGGCTGGTTGTGGCACAGCACTGGGTAGTCCCTGTGGCATGGACAAGGCTGTTCTTTCTCTCCCGCCGCAGGTGCCAGCAGCAGAGGGCATTGGGCATAGCAGTGCCGCTTTGTGTGTTTCCTCGCTGTGGGGAGTATCTAGGTTGGCCAGCTTTATGTCAACACCTAGGGAGCAGGGGCATCGGGTGCCTGTAGCGCCGTTCTCTGTTCCCTGCAATATGGATGGTGGCTGGGTAGGCCGGTGGGCATCAGACGCAGCAGTGCCACTCTGTGTGTCTCCCCGCTGTGAGTAGTCTTAGGTCGGGCCGAGAGCAGCTTCCGCTCTCCCACTGCATCAGCGCAAGGAGCGGGAAGCATTGGGTGCCTGCAGCGCAGTTTCTGGTTCCCCACAGTGGGGGTGGGTCAGGGGTCTCCTACCCAGGGGGGAAGCTGTCAGTGGGAGAGGCTGCTAGGAGGAGGCAGAATGGAGGGGTTAGCTGGGCTTGATGGCGGAACGCCATTCAAGCCAGAGGGAGGCGTGGTTCCGGTATGGGACCTGAAAGTGGATTGGTGGCCAGCGTTGACCGGGTGTGGGAAGCGGATTTTCTCACACAAAAGAATAAATGACTGCGCTGGAGGAATGTTGGGCAAAGTAAGCTGTTGATTTTTTTTTTTTCCTTTGCATTTACAATCACTTTAATCTACTAATGGGAAACTATATTGTTATAACTTTTACAGTCACTCGAGGTTTCAGGTGCACATAATGTGTTCCTAACATTTTTCATTGTATTCAGGTCAGTGACAATTACAAGGTTTGTTGTCTTCTACCGAAGCTGCGTCGATTGAATAATAAAGATATTACATCTCTGGCCAATCACATCCGATTTGTCAACCACAGAGAGTTGATCAACAGGGTAAGTACATTGCTGTCTGTACATACCTGTGAATGTGTACATGTGTTATCCTCTTCCATACCAGTGTGCTCACCCCCCTGCACATATTAGCAGTGGGTCTAACTGCAAATATTTATTTAAAGAGAAACAACACACAGGAATTTCACTTTCCTGTGTGTTGTTCCTCTCTGCAGCGGCACTCACCTTTCTTCCGGTCCCAAGGCGCAGACTTGTGCGAGTGTGCTGATTGGCTGAGCAGCGTGCTCGCTGTCACTTGGTGCAGCCTTGACGGCTATGCAGCCATATGGCTCTGCCAGCTGCATCCCCCACCCACCTTGCAGCCGTGGCGTGCCCGTGCTGCCCATTCAGGAAAACCGAGTGCAGGCGCGCACACGGCTAGAGATGCGGCGAGGGCTCCAGGAGAGGGTGGGTGTAGTGGGGGGTTTCACACAGCGGCCAATTCGGGATGCTCCAAGGTCTGGAACTCAGGGGGAGATTAACAGATACACAGCTGAATCGAATCAGTTACCCTTCATGTATGAAGCCAGGAGATGTATACGTCCCACAAACCTCCTGGTGCAGGAAGATGGCGGCTTACACAGCCAAACTTAGGGAGCCGGCAGGCAAATAAGGGGACACTGGTCATTGATAAGCATACGGCAGTTTGAATGCTTATCAGTTATACTTTTTCATTTGAAAAATTCAAACAGTTTTATCAGGATATGATATATTTTTTTCTATGGGCATTAGTGAGTGCTATTGCCCTGACACCCCAGGCAATACCATCTTAGGGCTAGGGGCCCCACATTGTCATCCCCCAATGCCGTACCCGCATGCAGTGCCTGGGGTTGATCCAGCAGGGCAGGGACAGGTAACCCTGTACACTGCACTATGCACACTGTCTGTTCGGGGGTTATTGTAGCACACCATTTGCTTGAGAATAAAATAATTTTCTCATATTAGGAAAGTGTATGTGAGCAGCAACAGTATGTATTTATTGTCGCATTATTACATATAAGTATGTGCTGTTTATGTAGCAACAATTTAGTTATTGCAATTTCTTGTCTCAGGTTGAAAGTTACTGGGCGAAGAACTACAAAGACAAATTACCAGATAACCCCACCCCAACGACAATCAAATCTGTTGGTAAAGAGTTTCTGAAGACTGTGGTGAATCAAGTCAAGTACGGTCCAAACTCTCTTAAAGATTTCACCAAATGGAAAGTAAGGCTCCCATATTTTATTCAGGTTTATCGCACTGTACAGTTGTTGCCTATAAGAGCAGATCAGGTCATTAGACTGTTTGTTTTTATACATGAGGATATATTTTTTCTTAAAAGTGGGTCTTTCATTTCACCTTTTTTATATCTAAAAGTTGTAGATCTTCACTGTGTTTAAGTGAACCAAATGTCAGAAATGACTGTTGCTTCCTTTAGTCTCTAGTGGGGTGGGGGTATCTGGTGATTTCTGTAGAAGGCAAGCAACTTTTTATTATATATATATACGGTATATATCGGATGCCCCCATGGCACAGAACGAAACCTGGGATGGTCAAAATCCTGGGTCTTGTTCCACTTTACTTACAGTCTCTGTATTTATTACTTTCTTTATTTGGCTAAAAATTGTTATGCAATCCTCTAAGTTTATTTTTACTTGTGACACAGGTGAACATTATAGCAGAAAATCTCATCTCTGAATTGTTGGGTGGTAAGAAGGAGGCTGAACTGCAGCCTGAACCTGAACCTTCAAATGATGATGGTGCAGAGGTAAGTTATATTTACTTTCTATTTCCCTCAACCCCACCTCCGTGTCAGTGGAACTTGTCTCCAATTAGTGGCTTACTTACAATGGTCCCTATCATGCATCCTAATTTGGGATGCCTCGCAGTGTGTTTCTGTGTACTCGCCCAGTCCCGTGTTCCCACGGCGCCTGAATGTGGCAGACAGCAGAGCAGTGGCATCCTTGCTTCTGTGCATCACGCTCTACTGTCTGCCATATATGTAGCCACGTCTAGCAGTACATACTGCTGGTCATCCCAAACCAGGAAGCCCCTAGGGAGCATTGTAAGTAAGCCACAGGTGTTTTTAGATATTTGGTCCACTTTAAAAGGTTTCCTTTGTCCTTTCACCCTCCATTTTTAAACCTTTGGAAGGCAGAAGCTATGTACCCTGACTTTTTGTAAGACCCTGTTTTTGGGGTTCGTTCGTTGGGGTTAGTTCATAATCTGAAAAAAAGTTCCTCCAATCACTGGTCCTGCCACTTGAAGAGGAATAACACCCAAGAAACTGGTGTTGTGACTCTCTGGTAGGGGTATCCCGATTTAGGATATCCCTCTGTATTGCTCAGGATCGCCAGTAAACTACAGCCTTTACCCCTTTTCCACGCTGAATGCACAGATCACTCGACCAAACAGCAGCACTCCTTCCATTCAGATTTCCTCAGTGTGACATATATATCTGAATTGTGTGAACGCTGCTGGCTGCTTCTGTACCCCTGCCTTTAGTTTAGGACCCCATTACTACGGCCTGAGGCTGGATGGGGGAACACCCCCCCCCCCCCCCCCCATGAGTTTCTTGCCCTGGGCACAGCTATCTCGACAAGGCTGCACAGAGTGGCGCCACCAATTCACTTGAATAGGGGGTGGGTGTATGCACAGCGTTGGCGTTGCAGCCTCTGTGTGGCCACCACTCAACATTGAAGGTGGGACTGGATTCCAGGCAAAGTAAGTGTTGTAAATGCAAAGGAAGGCAATACATATGCATTTCAGATATTCAGAAAGGCCTGATGCGGGAGGCGCCTAGCTAGAAGTATGCCTCGAGCAATCTGAGGGGTTTCAAATTGTGTTGCCCCACTGTGTGAAACCCCTCATCACCAAGAGTTAGACCAACCCCCAGGAGTCTTATAGAGTCATTCTGAAACTTTGGAATTTTTTACTGGAAAAGGACAGGATGGTGAAAATATCCAAAAGGTACTGCCTATGGAGTGAGGTAAGCTTGAATATTAGTAAAAAAGATGGGTCATTTATCACTTAAAGTGGACCAACACCCAGGGGTCGGGATGTCCCGCGGGGGATGACCCCCCCCCCCCCCCCCAAAAAAAAGCCCCAAAAAACTCACCTGATCGGCAGCGGCCGCCTCCCGCGCCCCCCCCCAAGGCGTGCGCGCGCCCGCCGTTTGTGAATGGCCGGCGCGGGCACGCGCACTGTCAAAGGGGCGCGCGGGAGGCGGCGGCGGACGCGCTGTCTTGTCCGCAGCTGTCACCCGCTTGTCCGTGGCTACCTGGGAGCGTGGTGAGGTGAGTTTTGGGGGGTTTTACACAGCGGGGTGCCCCCCTGAAGTGGACCAAAACCCAGGATTGTCAAAATCCTGGGTGTTGGTCCACTTTAAAGACACTGGTCAAGGTATGTTCATAGGAGAAGTGGGATATGTTTTGATGGAAGGACAAAAGTTATTTTGCTTACTAGTTTAAAATGGTATTGTCACTATGTGAATTTAAAAAGGCTTCATAAGCCTATTGATTTAATAGAATGTCCAAGTTTTCATTGGGGTTTTTTTTCTTTAAGACCCCAGTTACTCCAAGCAAGAGAAAGCATATTGGCCAAACGGACTGTGAAGTTGGAACTCCCTCAAAGCGTGTGCGGGTCTCTAACAGGGAGATTACAACTAGCCATGTGTTGTCTACTGCATTGTCACCACGTAGGTCATCCAGAATGGACAGCCCGCTGAAATGTACCCCGATTAAGAGCAAACCCAACAACACCCCTACTAAGGACCAAGCTCAGGCTAAGCTATTAACACCTCAGAGAGCAAGTCAGAGGAGCACACCAGCAAAAAAGACCAATGGGGACGTAGCAACGGAAGTGGGGAGAGAGAAGCAGCAGCTCAAAAAGAAAGTGAGTGTGGCATCAGTGTTTTCCAGGTGTACAGCACGGCTTGCTTCATTTCAATTCTTTACATGTGGGTAATCCACCACAGGTGGCGCAATCGACTGCAGGAAGACTTGTGGCCCCTCCCGGCCCATAAAAGGGCCAGAATTACCCAGAAGACCCCAGTCTTCTCCTGCAGTCTGGCTGCGAAGATGGTCTCCTTTTCTCTCTCCATGGACTTCGCAGATAAGCGGGGCTTCCCAAGCCTGTTGGCCGCTGCAAGCCCTATTCCCACCTGCTTTCGGGACCCTTCTTGCCTCCCAGCCATGGCTGCGGATCAGGTGCAGGTAGGGGAACGCCGAGGGTCAGGCGTTCGGCAGAGCTATGCTCTGGGCCGCAGACTCTTTCCTCAGAGTAAGCCGGCCATAGGCTATGGTGAGCCTGTGGAGGGGGGGGGGAGGAGGAACCCACCCTGTTACCCTTTTCATTATGTCCCACATGCTTTATTATTGTGCATTTTATGTGGTGTGTGTTTTACTGATGTTCTTTACCTCACAGTTTACTTACCTTCCCCGCTCCTGCTCCTCTTGCCTCCTCTACGTTATGGTGTCGGGGGGCGCCCTCATTCGTGAGCGGCGTCTTGCTGGCCTTGTTCCCCGCTGAGCGGGTGCTCTCCCGACCTGTCTTCCTTGTCCCAGGTGCCATTTTGTCTTCTTTGGCGCCCGGAGTCTTTTGGCGCGCTTCGGGGGGCGGGGCCGCGTGATGATGTGATCCGCGTCATCGTGGCGCGACCCACCCCTCGAGGTGCTGCTTCAAATCTACTGCAAATCTCACAAGCGAGCGGAGGAGTATAGGGAGCTTTTAGCTTGTGCGGACCTCCTTGCTTTTGTTATATCGGCCATGGATGACGCCATCCGTTTTGATGGTAGGGCTTCAACCGTGATGGTCGCGCTGCGTCGCTCTATCTGGTTGCGACAGTGGGCAGCAGATCCTGCCGCCAAAAAAGCTCTCACAGGTATTCCCTTCCTGGGACTTCGGCTGTTCGGGGAACGGTTGGACCTTCTGGCTAAGGATGGGAGACTTCCTCAGCGTCAGAAGCAGGTACGGCCTTTTCGGGGCTCTTCTTCCTTTCGCCCCTCTCGGGGAGGACGAGGATCTTCCTTCTCTGGTGGTCGCAGAGACTCATGGGGGCGAGGTAGAGCCCAAGGTCGTCCTGGTCTTTCCTGGGGATCCAAGCCTAACCCCCCTTCCAAGGCCCCTCGGGCATGAGGGGACGCCCTCACCCAGCCGGGTGGGGGGACGGCTTTGGCTCACGTCTGGAGACAACACGTCTTGAACCGGTGGATTCAGGAGGTGGTGTCCTCCGGATACAAGATAGAGCTGGCAGCTTGGCCACCCCCAAGATTCATTCGGTCTCGGATCTCCCAAAATCCTGTGACGGCGCAGGGCCTGAGGTTGGCCATTCAACATCTTCTGGCTTCAGGAGTGGTTTGCCTTGTGCCTCTTCAAGAACAGGGGCGGGGGTTCTACTCCAACCTGTTCACGGTGCCCAAGAAGTGTTTGAACCTGACAGATTTGTCAGGTTCAAACACTTCCGCATAGAGACCTTACGGTCGGCGGTGGGCTCTCTTCAGCCAGGCAATTTCATGACCACTGTGGACATCAAGGATGCCTATCTGCACGTTCCTGTCTTCCTGGGACACCAGAGGTTCCTGAGGTTCGCTCTGGGGGATCAACACTACCAGTTTGTGGCCTTGCCGTTCGGCATCACCTCGGCCCCCCGGGTGTTCACCAAGGTGCTGGCGGGTGTCATGGCCCTTCTGAGGAGCCAGAGCATTCGCGTTCTTCCTTACTTGGACGACCTGTTGATTGCAGCTCCATCTTTGCATCAGGCAGAGAAGGATACTTGGATGGTAGTGTCCACCCTCGAGTCCTTCGGTTGGGTGATCAATTATCCCAAGTCTTCACTCTCTCACTCATCAGTAAGGTCCTTCCTGGGAATGACGCTGGATACTTCTCAGGTCAAGGTGTTTCTTACTCAGCAGAAGGTGGAGGGCCTTCAGATGCAGGCGCGGGCCTTGTTAGCTTGCCCTCATCCCTCCATCCGTCTGGGGATGCAGCTGGTGGGTCTCATTGTGTCTTGCTTCGAGGCTGTGCCTTTCGCTCAGTTCCACATGAGACCCCTTCAGTTGAATCTCTTGACCGTCTGGGATCGGAGTCAGGAGTCCTTGGAGCAGGAATTTGCTCTGTCCCCTCTGGCCAGACAGTCCCTCTCGTGGTGGCTGGACTCGAGGAATCTTCTAGTGGGCAGGTCCTTTCTGCCTCCGTGCTGGGAGATTGTCACCATGGACGCCAGTCTGACCGGTTGGGGAGGGGTTTGGCAATCGCTGAAGTGGGGCCCTCAAGAGGCCCACGTGCCTATCAACCTTTTGGAGTTGAGAGCGATCAGGTTGACTCTCTTCCAGTTGACCTGCAGTGCAGGTCCGCTCGGACAATCAGACGGCTGTCGCCTACATCAATCATCAGGGCGGGACTTGGAGCAAAGAGCCCTCAAGGAAGTGTCCCTGATATTGTCTTGGGCGGAAGAGACTGTTCCCTCCATCTCGGCGGTTTACATCCCCGGGGTGGAGAACCAGGAACAGATGCCCTGAGCAGGGGGACGTTTCGCCTTGGGGAATGGTCTCTCGACAACAAGATCTTTCATGCCCTGTGTCGCCGCTGGGGTCAGCCGGACGTGGACCTGTTTGCGTCCCGTCACAATCACAAGCTTCCAAGATTCGTCTCCCTGTCGAGATCCTCTGGCCTTCGCCACGGACGCGCTAGTATTTCCTTGGAAGGAGTTTCGACTCCTTTATGTCTTTCCTCCCTTCCCTCTGTTGGGTCGTGTGCTGCGCAAGATAGCTCAGGAGGGGGTACCGACCATCCTAGTGGCCCCCCGCTGGCCGAGGAGGGTATGGTATGCGGACGTCGTCCAGATGGTGGTGGATCAGCACGTCCTGCCCGACGTTCCAGAGCTCCTCACTCAGGGACAGCTGCGCCACCCCAATTTACAAACGCTGGCTTTGACGGCTTGGCTGCTGAAACATCCGTCCTGATGGATAAGGGTTTGCCGGCTTCGGTCGTCAGTATTATGATCTAGGCTCGGAAGAAGTCTTCTTCTATGATTTATTACAGGGTCTGGCATGCTTACATCGCCTGGTGTGAGTCTAAGGCTTTCCCTTGTCGCACCTTCTCCCTTTCCTGGATTCTGGAGTTTCTTCAACACGGTCTAGAGTCGGGTCTACAACTAAGTACCCTCAAGGGACAAGTTTCTACCTTGGCAATTTTTTTCCAAAGATTTTTCGCTAATCATAGGCTTGTCAAAACTTTTTCCCAGGGAGTCACTCATGTACGTCCACCGCGTAAGCCTCTGCTACCGGTGTGGTATTTGAACTCGGTGCTTTCTGCTCTTCAGGATCCCCTCTTCGAGCCCCTGTGCGATGCTGCTCTTTCTATTCTGACTCTTAAGGTGGCCTTTTTGGTTGCTATCACTTTGGTGCGTCGTGTCTCTGAGCTGGCGGCGCTTTCCATGAAACCTCCTTATTTTGAGCTGCATCAGGATAAGGTGGTGTTCGGTCTTAAGCCGGAATTCTTGCCCAAGGTTGTATCTGCCTTTCATCTCAATGAGGACATTGTCTTACCTTCCTATTGTTCTGCCCCTGCTAATTCCAAGGAACGGAACCTTCATTCTCTGGATGTGGTCAGGGCACTTAAGTATTATTTGGTCGCCACTGATTCATTTCGGAAGTCTGATTCTCTTTTTGTCCCTCCTTCTGGACCTGGGAAGGGCTTTGGTCCAGCCAAATCCACTATCAGCAAGTGGATTAGACAGGCAGTGGTGCAGGCGTACTCTGCCAAGGCAAAAGAACCCCCTTTCCGTGTTACAGCTCACTCAACCAGGGCTATTGGTGCCTCTTGGGCTTTCCAGCACCAGGCTTCAGTTGAACAGGTTTGTAAGGCCGCTACTTGGTCTTCGGTTCATACTTTTTCCAAGTTTTACAAAGTTGATGTTAGGGCCTCAGCTGACGCTGTTTTTGGCCGCAAGGTGCTCCAGGCGGTAGTGGCTTGAACTGCCTGCCATTGCTCTCTGGGAATCCCACCCTTCTTTTTGGACACTGCTGTTGGATGTCCCACATGTAAAGAATTGAAATGAAACAGGACTGTGCTGTACACCTGGAAAAATACAATTCTGTGATTACTCACCTGTACGGGAGTAATTACAGAATTGTATTTTTTACCTCATATCTCTGCCAGTGTGGCATCCCCCATCCCATTCCTTTAGGCAGTGCGGCATCCCCCCATCCCATTCCTATAGGCAGTGTGGCATTCCCCCATCCCATTCCTAAAGGCAGTGTGGTATCCCCCCCCCCCCCCCCCCATCCCATTCCCATATGCAGTGTGGCATCCCCCCCCCCCCATCTCATTACTATAGGCAGTGTGGCATCCCCCCATCTCATTCCCATAGGCAGTGTGGCATCCCCCCATCTCATTCCCATAGACAGTGTGGCATTCCCCCCCTGGGAGGCCAACCGATGAAAGAGCAGTGGGCGGGGTAACTGCCCACTGGCGGCTCCATGCAGCCAGGATGCGGGCACAGGCCCACTGGCTGCATGGACAGCGGCCAGAGCGGGGGGCCGCAGGCGTGGTTCAGTTACATTACCTTGCCTGCCCTCCGCTCTTTCCTCAGTCGGCCTCCCGGTGGCCGCAGTGCAAGGCTCTTAAGAATAGCTTCTTTTTTTTTTTTTTTTTTACATTCACCGAATAAGACACACTTTTGCATTTTATAGGGTGAAAAATACAATGTATTGCATTGACCATCATTTTTTTTGTTTCTATTCTCAGATGAAATTTGATGTGGAGCCTCTTCACTTTCTTCAGTGCCACAGTAAATATAACCGCAGTGATGATTTTAAAACCCAGCTTTGGTCTTGTGCTTTTGAGCCAGCCCTGGACTCTTCTGCAAGCAAAGGTAAGATACAAATTAGAATGTGAATTTGCCTGTTTGCCAAGAACCTGTTGGGGCAAGGAGAGAAAAGAAAATTACAAAAACACACATTTTTTTTTTTCATTTTATTTGCCTGGACAGTTCCTTTCAAAAGGAACAAGAGAAATATAGATCGGTCATTGATGCTTCTTACGCAGAATGCTTGTGTCAGCATAGTATTTCAACTTGTGCCAATAATTTTGTGTTTTTAGTTGTTGCAACCTGCGGTGGAGATTCGGTTTGTGTCATTGATTGCGAGACTGGAAAGGTTGTGAAGAAATATAAGGTTGCTGGGGAGGTAAGCATTATTCTACCTATGTTGCAACATATACTTGCAAGAACTTCTTCTTTCAATTGGATAGAATGGGACAGGGATTTGCTGTGTGTGTTCTTATTGCAAGTATCACTTCTTGTCTGCCATGACAAGCCATTCACCATCATGGGATTGAAACAAAATAAGTGAGAAAAATACAAGTCCCAATGACACCCATGGATTTTATGATAAATCGTGAAACTAGTTGGGAATTGAGGCTAGATGTCACTCAGGAGTCAAGTCACAAAAAGAACATTGACGTTAACATGAAGCTAAAATAAATCCTGAGTGTTAAAATTAATGTCAAAGATTTATAGCGTTAGAGAAGATTACAACCTCTTTTTGGCTTTTATTGTATCTGAATTGAAAATCTATGTCGGCTTCCATTTGGTTTCCATTGCTACATGATGTGATGTGGAGTGAATGAGTCGATCCCCAGCCTTTTTATACATGCCAGGCCCACCCTGCAGCTAAGGGAGCATGGTGAATCATATGGACATCATGATTCCACTGTAGGCCTGAGTCTGTTACTAGTGGGTGTTGGGCATATAGTGGGTTGATCTATTTTTGGATTAAAAGGGAAAGTCAACTTTTTCAAATTGGACTCTTATCTACCCCTCTCTCGGGATTTAGATGCCAAGTCCTGCACTTAGAAACATAGAAGGTTGATTTCAGCCACACAGATGGTCAGCCACAGCCTTATCTCCGTCAATATAATTTTCCCTATTTCTAATTTTTGAAACTGCATTGTTTTTCTTCTTTCTGTCGCCAATATATAGGAAAAGGGTTTTATCTCCCCTCTTCATAAATGTGGCCATTTCTTCCTCCTTTTGCCCTTTAGCAGTCCTTATAATCAGTTTTGCCTCTCTGTCAGCTACACTTCCACTTACTTTATACTTCTTATAAGCAGACTTCTTTTCTTTTATGATCGTGCTGACTTTCATAATGGTTTCTTTTTCCTTTTATTCTTGCTAGTTAGTTCCACATATTGCTTAGTTGCCTTTAAGATGGCCATTTTTAATAGTGACCACTGGGCACTCACTTCTGCTACTCTGTTCCACTCACCTAATTCTCTTTCTACATACTCCACCATTTCCTTAAAGTTTGTCTTCCTAAAGTCTAGCACTTTGGTTCTGGTGTGTGATTGCACAATGTCTGTTTTTATTTTGAACCATAAGCATTGATGGTCACTGGAACCCAGATTTTCTTCAACCCTGACCTCGGACACCAGATCCCCATTGGTCAGAACTAAGTCCAGAATGTTATCTCCTCTAGTTGGCAATGTCACAAGTTGTTTTAGAGATACTCCATTAAGTGCCTCTAATATAGTCCTGCTCTTGCATGTCGATGCACTTGGGATATTCCAGTCCACATCAGGCATGTTGAAGTCACCTGTAATTACAATGTCCCCCTTCTCTGCCATTCCACTGATTTCATCTATTAACAGGTTATCTAGATCCTCAGATTGTCCAGGGGCCTATATATCACACTTCTTGGGTCACTGCAAGGGGGCTATATATCACACTTCTTGGGTCACTGCAAGGGGGCTATATATCACACTTCTTGGGTCACTGCAAGTTGGCTGAGTACGAGGCTAGGCCTAGGTGCCCATATAGAATTACCGTAATGCCTTGGTCATAAACTCCAACACACATTACCCTAAACCCACAGGACCACATCAAGACCAACATCAAGATTGCCTCACTGAGAGTAGTAAGCTGAGAACAGCTTAAAAGTCCACTTTTGATGGAATTTTTTAAAGTTTATTTTTGTGTGCCAAAATGATGTACTCAAGGTGCTCAAGATGTACTCAAAGTTTAGCAAGTATTTTTTTATTATGTTATGTTAGAAAATGTGTGTTTTATGGAAGCACCTGCAAACTGTTGCCATTGGCAACGTAAACCGATTTCAGATGAAAACTGCTTCCATAACACACACATTCTCTAACATAAAAAGGAAAAAAACTAAATCAGCTCAGCACCTTGACGACGTTATTTTGACACACAAAAATATACACTTTCAAAAATTACATTGAACGTGGCCTTACCCTTTAAAGCGGAACAAAACCCACCAGTGTCCGGCCTAGAATCTGAAAGATTCTAGGGCCAGCTGCTGGCTTTTCTAAATCAGGATGCCCCACTTTATGGAGCCCCCAGGAAGCCTGTAAAATTCACCTTCCCATGCTCCAGCGGCATATGTGCTCTTTCTCTTCCAGTGAGAACCGCCTGCTGTCACAACACATTTGGAAGACAGCTTTCATCATTTACATTGGGAAGCGTGTGCTGCCGCATCTCCGCTGTTGTGTGTGCGCACGGCCATTGATGTGGCAGCACGCGATCCCTATTGATTTGAACGAGAGCCATCTGCCAAATGACGTAGACACAGTAGGCAGCTCTCATTGGACGAGAGCCTGCTCATCCGCTGTTGGAGCGTGGTGAGTTTATTCGGTCTTCCTTGGGGGTTTCACACAGCAGAGCATCCCGATTTAGGATGACCGTGGATACCGAACAAATCCCTTGAAAGTCAAATTCCCAGGTTTTTTTGCGCTTTAACGTGAGCAAGGGAGCCTCCTAACTGTTTTACTTGAGCTGAGCTCAGGCAGTGTGAAAATAAGCTCACAGCTTCAACCAAGCAGACAGAAGAAGAGCAAAGGGGGTGGGAGCAGCTTCTTCCCTCTTATTTATGCGAGATTGTTACTTCATATAAGATTATTTTTATTATATACCCTCTTGTCATACAAAATTATTATTATTATATATCCTCTTATCATACCAAATTATTATTATTATATCCTCTTATCATACAAAATTATTATTGATATAATTCAGGGCCTGGGAACTAATTCATCGCCCAGTTTAACCCTCTCATCCTCAATCTCATCTGATTATTCAGCACCAAACATGTCTAGCTATGTGGAAAGACAGAGATTTGGTTGCATATATCTGCAGATAAATGTGGAAGCCACACTGCCCCGACAAGGCACTCTGTGTTTAGTGTGGTCCCTACTCTTAATTCTGAGTCCCCAAAATTGGGACATGCAATGCAGTCAAATATTTTTTAGAGCTACTCAGCCACACTGCCCCGACAAGGTTGCGGGGACTCAGAAATAAGAGTAGGGACCACACTGAATACATAGTGACTTGTCGGGGCAGTGTGGCTTCCACATGTATCTGCAGATATATGCAACCAAATGTTTGGTGCTGAATAATCAGATGAGATTGCGGATGAGAGGGTTAAAATGGACCGTCACCCTCCCGTGATCGGCCCGGGAATCTATAAGATTCCCGGGCCGATCACCTCCCTCTCCGCGGGACATCCGAGATCGGGATGTCCCGCGGGGTGAACCCCCCCCCCCCAAACACCCCAAATCCCCTTACCTTGTCTTCAAGAGTGACGCGCGGGAGGCGGCGGCGGCGGAGGAGCCACTTGTCCGCGGCTGTCAAAAGGCTTGTCCGTCGGCGCGGGGAGAGGTGAGTTTTTCGGGGGGTCCGGGGGGTTTCACACAGCGGGGCACCCCAATCGGGGGTGCCCCACCGAAGTGGACCAAGACCCAGGATAGTCAAAATCCTGGGTGTTGGTCCACTTTAAACTGGGCGATGAATTAGTTCCCAGGCCCTGAATTATATCAATAATAATTTTGTATGATAAGAGGATATATAATAATAATAATAATTTGGTATGATAAAAGGATATATAATAATAATTTTGTATGACAAGAGGGTATATAATAGGAATAATCTTATATGAAGTAACAATCTCGCATAAATAAGAGGAAAGGAGCTGCTCCCACCCCCTTTGCTCAAGCAGACAGAAGACCCTTTCTATTTTTTGATGCTGAATAAGCATTACACATTTACATTACATCCTTGGTAAAGGAGTCAGGTGAGTTTTTTATTTAGCACTGTTGAGGTGTATAATGTCTGCTGCTGATCGTAGATAGTTGAGGAACTTGTATTTAGGCTTGTGTATTAAACCTATGTTTTTATTATTTCAGGAGTTTTTTTCACTGGCCTGGACAACGCTGACAATGATCGTCGGTGGAGGACAGCGGAGGAAGATCAACGTCCTTGCGGCCGGTGGAAAATGTGGAGCAGTGAGGCTGATGCATACCAAAGTCAATGTTTGCTATGGCGAGATTAAGGCGCACAAAAAAGCCATTTCTGTCATGTGTTTCAGCCCAGTGCACGACACCTTTCTCTTCAGTGAGTCCCGACAAGAAGCAAAAATAGTAACAATGCATTAGGAGGTTAACCTAACCTTAACTTTACCTAATCTAAGAGGGGACATGATTGAGACCTTTAAATATGTGAAAGGATTGAATAAGGTTGAGGAGGGAAGGGTTTTTAAGAAGAAACTTAATGAAAGAACAAGGGGGCACAACCTGAAGCTAGTCGAAGGGAAGATCAGAAACAATGTTAGAAAATATTATTTTACAGAAAGAGTAAAAGATGCTTGGAACAAACTTCCAGCAGAGGAAGTGAATTTAAACATGCCTGGGATAAGCATACATCTATCCTAAGATAAAGAGTACCTACAGTATACACATAAGTGCAGACTAGATGGACCGTATGATCTCCTTCTGCTGTCAACCTTCTATGTTTCTATTTTATGTTTCTAACCTACCCGCTGCTGTTTTAATTGGATACATTTGGGAACATGTGTGGTTTACCACTTCCCATTGCAGCCAGTTTGGCTTTCTTCAGCAGGCTAGTTTGTTTCAAATAATTTTGAATTGCTTCTATATATCCCATTGATCCCCCATTAAAGAACTAAAAAAAACCTCACCCTGCAGCATGTGGGTTTGGGAAGCTCTATTACACATCCTCTTAGTATCTGATACTGTTTGGCATTCCCTCATATTACTGCCATTTATCTGACTGCCAGGAGTACAGTGATGCTCAAACCTGTTTGATCTTCGATGATCTGGTGAATGGTAGCCATACAAGATAATGCAAAAGTGCTATCAGCTGGCCAACTTTGGGCTTGCCAGGGCAGCCATGCTATTTTTGATTATAACTAGACATCACTTTCCAGACACCAGACAGTAAAGTTGCATTTCATCAATAGGGCCAGATAAAACTTTAGAGCAACCTTCGTCATTACTGAAGAAAAATGTACCTTGGTTGTAGGGTTTGAGTTCCGCATTTGAGTTCCACATTTGTTTGGCTTTAAAGTGGAATTCCATTCAGTGATCTCTGATTTAGGTGAGCTTGTCAGTTATCACCAACTGGCCTGTGCATGCGCAGTAACAGGACTATTGCTGCTGGGTCGAGCGCGATACACTGGGATAGGGGGCGGGCGAGTGGCTCAGACTCCAAACAAAGTCTCACATCAGGCAAGGTCAGACAATGCCATAAGGCACACAACGGCGCTATATGGCAGCGGCAGCATGGGAACCCTGGCAGCTAGGTCGCAGGGGCAGATCGAAGTAAAGGTATGTCTGCAAAAACTTTTTGTTAGGCAAAATGCTGAGGATGACTGGGGTCACCTGGAGACTGGACTTGCGCTTTAATTGCACAAAGTGAGAGTAGGCCACTGTCCTTGCTCTGCATAGAAAATATTCTGCATTATTAACTGGAAAATAAACACAGAGAACAAATGCAACCCTAAAGACCAGCAATTTCTGATTGATGTATATGTTGTTTTCTAATTGCTAGCTGGATCATATGATAAGAGAATCATATTATGGGATATAGGAGTGCCAGACTGTGACTACAACTTTAGGACTAGGTAAGTCTATTTTGTTGTGGCGTTGACGGCTATATCTGTGTGACTTAGTAAAGGGGAACATTGTAAGGCTTTATTTGTGCAATTATAGTATTGATTTGACAATTTAATTCAGAAACGCGTTTTTAGCAGTTTACTGTTCATTTATTATTTCTGTTCTTGCTGCAATCCTCCTCCGATCCCAGGGTGCATGGGAGTTGAAGCCAGGACCTTAAAGTGGACCAAAATCCAGGGCCTTTTGATTCCCGCCGCCCCCCAAGGCATCCAGATTCGGGGTGCGTCTGATAAACTCGCTAACTACCCCCGATACAACAGCGCATGTGCGAAGCAACGGCCACTCCCTGTATACCTTTAGTAGGACAAGCATCCTGTTAGAGGGTAGCAGGGATGCGGCCACCTGCGCACTTGGCTGCACTTGTCTGGAGTCAAGTCCTTAGACAAGTTCTCAGCGCAGTCGAGCGTGCTTATTGGACTAGAGGCCACGCATGTGCTATAGAACCAGGAAAAGGTTAGTTGGGGAGGGTGACCTGGGGGGTTTCACACAGAGGGGCATCCCCCACTTAGCAAGGACCAAAACACGGGATTGTCAGTATAGCTGTACTGTTTCAGAGATTGGGTGACTGGCCTGTTGCCCAAGAAATGTCTCTCTCTTCTACTTTCAAATCAGAAAGCAATTGCCCCTCATCCCTTTCCTTCCCCCCTGTTATAAGCTTGATTGGGGCATGAAAACAATAAAGCAACTTAATTGCCTTGATCCTATTCCAATCCCAGCAGGCTCTGCATGGCAGATGTGGATTTGGTTAACACACACTGTGATCAGAGGAGGATTGTGGCGATCAAGTGAGGGGTTTTATTATTTTAACGTCCGACTCGGGCTTAGCACAGGAGGAGAAAGGGTGGGAGGCCAGTTTCTTTTTACTTGTGGGTGTCTTGTTTGTACTAAATGAGGGATTTATTGGTAGACCTCTCCATAATCCATTATTTCAGTCTAAGCTTTTGTTCCTATTGTTTTGCAGTCAGTTATTGACGCTGGACTGTACATCCACTCCTCTGAGGCTCTGTCCAGTTCCCTCCTCCCCGGATCAGCATTTGCTGGCAGCTTGTGAAAATGGCTGTTACGTTTGGGATATCACCCTGAATAAACAACAAGGAAGGCGGTAAGAACTCTTTGACATCAATCATTTTTAGTTACTGTTTTAGTAAAGTTAAAGATTAACAAAAAGAGAAAAAGAAACCATAAAGCATGTGTGGTTCCTATGCTGATGCCCTCAGCAAAAGGCTCATAATATCTTCCAAACATGTGTAACTCCAAAGTATGCTTGCTTAGTATAATGAATTGTGATTTGGATAGAGGAGATGGATTATAAAATGTATGTTGCAGGATTTACTGTGTTTAAATAATTCTGCACAAAATGTGACTCTTTTAAAAGAAAAAAAGCAGTTTTTTTAACGCCCACATGTTGTTGTTTTTTCAGCTCCCATAAGACCGAATTCAGTTTTCCTATATACAAGAAAAAATCAGAGGACAGTGATTTCCGTATTATAGATGGGCTAGCATTTCTGAATGATGATCTAATAGGTGAGTTTGTGTAGTTATTAGTGGATTAAAGGGATTGATCAAACTGTAAAACTTATTTTTCAGCTGGCTGCTTACCTGGTGCAGTATCAGTCCCATGATGTCTCTTTGCTCTGGTCAGTGAAATGAAGAGGAATTTCTTCTTCCTCTGCCTCCAGCACCTCTGATCAGGATCACCAATACAAATCCGAGGCGCCTGTCAGGTTGACACCCCCTCTGTTAATGATTGGCTAAAATGGAGCCCTCCACACTCACACACAGCTAGGCTCAATCTAGAGCAATGCACACAGTGTGATTGTATGAGTCTTGCCACTCCCATCATAGAGGAAATGAGAATTACAAAGCAATATGTAAAGTGGACAATCACTAGGATTTTTACTATCCTGGTGATCGGTCCTTGACCTGGCGGCTTACCTATTTGAGGTGCCCCTCTGTGTGAAAACCACAGATCGCCCACTCCACTAACCTCCACTAGCCTTACCCATGGCATATACACATGCACTCGTTCAATTTCTCTTTGCCGTTGACCCAGCGTGGCACAGAGAGTGGGGGTTGGCCACATCCACGGTCTATGCACGTCAGTACTATCTGTATGGCCTGCAGGGATGCAGCCCCGGACTGGTGGAGAGGTAAGGGGTTGTAGGCAATTTGGGGGGGATGTCCCAGGGGCACCTAGTCTGGCCTCGGCTGTGATTGGCCCACTTTAAATAAAAAAAAAAAATAAAACATTGATATTATTGCCATGTGTAGCGCTAATCAGTGGGAATACTTTTGAGTGTGCCTGGACAATCGTTTTAATTTTCATTAACCAGCCGTAAATACTGCTGATAAAGCTGCCACTTGTAGCAACCAATTTCAGTAGCTTGTAAAGCTAGCCACATAACGTACAGTATCTGTCCTGGGGCATCCCAATTTGGAATGCTCCACAATGTGATCCCTTGGTTTCTTCATATACTATTAATCCTTGATCCCACAGGACATGCGCAGGTCACAGTCGGCATCCCCATTCTGCGTGCCTGCCATGTCTAGCAGACTTGAATATCTGCCTGGCAGGACCACACATGCTGAAGGTTAGCTGCTGCTCTGGTGCCAAGGTGAGTATTTAAAGCAGAACAAAACCCAGGATTTTGACTATTCCTGGTTTTGTTCTGTGGCCCCCAGGCATACTGTTTTGGGATAGCCCACTGTGAGAAACCCCCCAGATTGCCCATAATAACTCAATTTATCCCGGTCTAGCGATGGCTGAGCTCTCATCCTATCTGAGCAGTTTGCTGTGACTATGTCATTCAGAAAATTACTCTGATAGTCTTCAATGTGAAGGAGACGGGAGCATCCACAGCAGTGCATGTGCTCCCTTCCCAGTCTATCTGATTGGCTGGGGCAAGAGCACGTGCGCAGCCTGACGATGCAGGTGATGCAGCCACTCACGCTCCCCATTCTAAACCGAGCCTTTTGCCAAGTAAAATAGGCAAGGCAAACGGCTGTGATGGGACGACAGTCCGCGCATGCGCTGTTGGAGCGTGGTGAGGTGAGTAAATACCCGCAACCTTGGGAGTTTCACACAACGGGGTATACTAATTCAGGATCTTTTATATTCCAGGGCCGGTCGTCTGGTTTTGTTTCGCTTATGGAAACTAAGGGGTTTCACGGCAGGGAAAACACTTAAACAGAGCTAACCCATATATGACTTTTGGTCCTATTTAATTTAGCTTTTCAAGTGAATTACCAGAACCTAAAGTAGACCAAAACCAGGAATTCTGACCATTCTGGGATTTGGTCCAGGCCCCTGGGGCATGCCGATTTGGAATGTCCTGCTGCGTGAAACTCCTTGGGATCGCAGGTATACTCACATCACCAATTTGCGCTCTATGGCAGGTATATTAATAAATGCCATAAAATGTTTATCCACAGAGCCTAGCATAGAGGGTGAGGAGCAGCCTTCATCCCCAAGGGTACTTCCAGCTGACACGCATGCTCCTGCACCAACCTATCTGTATGGCTTTGGCGCTGGAGCTTGCTTCATCTGGGGACACAGTCCATTCAGGTGCCATGGTATCACCAACTAGGTGAGTTCACTGGCCAGGGGGTTTCACAGGGCATCCAAAATTGGCCCTGAAGTCTACAAGCTGGCCGAGTTTTGGTCCTCTTTAAAGCGGAACTTCCGCTCCCCCTACCCTTGAGGCATCCCAATAATAATAATTTTGAACCACATTGGCTGCTGGCGGTCAGACTAAGAGCTTCTGACCAGAAATGTGTCACCTTGTGGACACTTCATCATGGGAACATTTTGCATTTTAATTTATATATTGAAGGTTATACTTTTTTTTTTTTGCTGCATCTATGTCACATCTGACCTGTATTATAAGAATATTATTTGTTTTACCCTGTCTGTATTTTCTAACTTGTACAGCACCACAGAAGATATTGGCCCTTAATATATAAACAAAAATAATAATAATAATTATTGCAGGATCAGCAAGAGACGGGCTACTTAAATTTATAGCTGTTTACATACCAAAGTACTAATGTACAAATGTATTTTATTGATAGCGTCCAAAAGTGCGATGCAGGGGTCTATATACATATGGAGCTGGAAGAAAACTTTGCAGAAACAGAGCTCTAAAAGCAGCAAGCAAGCAGAAGCAGCTGTATTAGCGGAGCTTAAGTGGTCCCAGACTGAGCTGCCATACCTTACACTCTCCACTTCTGCAGGTAAAGTACAATGTTGTTTCCTACCTCTTGGACTATTTTCCTTTTGTACTTATATTTACAGTAGCCTAGATGATTACACCTCCTCTAGAAACACACGTTACCCATATAGTAGTAGTGTCTGTGAAGCAGTATAGTATAGTAGTAGAGTAGTAGTGTGTGTATATATATATATAACTAAATAGGTATAGGTAGTAGATAGGAGCCCATTATTTGCCGGGGACATTTAGGGAGGGGTTGGGAAAGTAGGTATCTTTGTACAGTATCAGACTTATAGCAATAGTATACATGGCTGGGTATCCTTCATGGAAATTTACCTCTGCTGCCTATATGACCATCCTGGATTCGGGTCCTTTCCCCCGATCGGGGTGCCCCGCTGTGTGAAACCCCCCAGATTGCCAAGCGCAACTCGTCCAATCAGCGTGCTCGGAGCCGCTGATGTCACGTCAGCACCGAGCGCGCTGGCGACTGCATACCCCGCTTCTCTTTAACAGGGAGCGTGTCCATGCCACCCATTAAGTAATAGCAGGGGTGCGCCCGAGGCTCGCGCATGCGCCGTTGGGCTGGGAAGCAAGGGTCGACCTGGGGGGGTTTTACACAGCGGAGCATCCCGATTTTGGATGCCCCAGGGCATGGCAACCCGGGAATCTTGTACCTGATTGTGCTGGGTTTTGGTCATCTTGGCTTGCTCTACTGGTAGCCTATGAAAAACAAAGAAAAGTAAAGAAAAGTGCATCCACTGCCAAAATAAACAATTTTGCCTTTCCACCCCCATCACACACTGATGCATTAGGATAAATCCACTTTATACCCACCTGTCCCAGCAGTTATCCTCCTCCTCTCCTGTGCTTGATGGTGATGGGATTGCTCAGCTAGTGCAGTGATATCCGATCATGGCTTTTGTGTCTGAGTGTCTTGTTGGATAAGGCGT